>JALGPY010000001.1:5880833-7131666 GCA_023055425.1 Linanthus parryae
TGATTTCCCAGCAATCCATGTGAACCTCTAGGACGAACACGATGTTACACGACACGTTCCGCCTTTATAGATTAATATTAGAGAGAGAATTAGGGTCCCTACGTATATGATCACTAGTAGTGATTTATGGTGAACCTAGGGGTGCAACTTGGAGGGGTTGAACCCGACCAACCTGAGCCCAGCCCGAACTATGGACGGGTTTGGGCAGAAATTTTCAGCGCGAATTGCAATTAGGATTGGGCTTAGACACAAATATTAACTGACGGGCTCACCCGAATTGCCCAATTTGCATGACCACTACCTATAAATATTATATTTTGAGAGAATTATGTAGAGATAGGGCCCTGGTTTATGCTTTTCTCTCCATCTTCATCTTTGAGGCACAAATAGTCATGCTTAGCATATCTAACATGAATATGCTACTTTTCTGTTACTCATTAGCAATGTTTTAATGATTGTTTATTTCTTGAAGTAGTTGACTTTTTCACTAACAATCTCTTGTTCTTTCGTGTTTATAAAAATATATTAAGTTTGATGTATTAGCCCGAATTCATCCCGAACCCGGATTAGTTTGTTCGAATTTGGGCTTGGACGGGTTGACATTACTCTTAACCCGGGTCTGGCTGGGCTTGGACAACCTCGACAGAGTTTGGGCTCGGGCTAGGACAGGAGCGCCAACCTGTCCATCCCGTTCGAGTTGCAGTCCTAGGTGAACCTGTCTCATTTACAGACAAACTTCCCCCTTGGAGTTTATGTCAATTACATAGCAGTCGCCCAGAGCGCTACACGTAATTTTCTAACATAAACCTTATCTATTGATATTCTCAATGTCGACATTTAACAAAGCTTTGGTTCCTTTTTTCTCTTCCTTGATTCTCACAATGCAATTTTTATGAATTTCATGCGTGAGAAATTTTTTTGAAATGCGTGAGAAGATGAAATCCTCATACGTGAAATTTAACTAAAATACATTTTTTTTAGATTTATCATGATCAAATAAGCATGTGTTAGAAAAAACGAATGCGGAAGCCAAGAAGAGTGATGAGACAAAGAAGAAGATGAAGAACAACACAACGATTTAACGTGGTTCACTAGTTTTGAGGCTAGCTACGTCCACGACTAAAACGAAACAATTTTAGTGATGAGAGACCTATACAATTAACCACACTACTGCAAGCCACGACTCTAACCCTATATATATGCTACAATACCGACTTGTGCCCAAAGAAACGGAGAAGACATTCCAAATTGAACAAGGAAACAACGAAAACCGGCCAAACCCGGTGTGTCCGTAGGAATACCGAAGTGTTCGTACGAACACTTTTGGTATTCGCACGAACACAACAGACACATCCAATTTATCACTTCGTTCTTGCTTCCTCGCTTTCGTCATCGCTTCGCCCAAGTGTTGGCTACGCACTTTGAATAACCAAAAACCTAACAACATGCAATTTATGAATGTTTATTCCTTTAATGTAATTATTTTGGATGATGTTCAATTAAATTAGATGTACATGACTTGACTTATATGTATAGTGATCCGACGAATGCAGAACTCGTCCTATATGATACAAAGCCGAGTAATCAAATTACCCAATTCAATTATTGTGTTCAATTAAATGGTATGGTGTAAATCCTTAGGTTCAATGTATTACCCTTGAAATGGAAGGACGCTTCATATTCCTATAAGTTCACTGTATTAACCCTCGTATAAAAAGAACTAGTGAGACTAAGTTTTTCTTTATCTTCTTAACCCACAACTCTGGCGAGCGAATTCAAGATGATGAAAGCAACAAATTACAATCTTGTTCTTGTCGTTGTAGCCGTTTTATTGTGTTTTTCAGCCTATACATTAGATGCTAGACTTATGCCTGTTGAAACTCGGTCAAGACTCTATCATGGTCAAGACGAGGTTTTACCACTTGGCTCAATACTTCCATCCCAGTACATCAAACGCGGGTTCATGTCGCTAAAAGGCTCAGTGCCTCCATTTGGACCTGATCCATCACACGACGGTAAAGCTCCACCAAAAATGTATTAAGAGGAGAATCAGCTACTTTTCAATTTCAGACTTGTGCATGGCCATTGTTGAATAGGTTTTATAAGTTTTTAAAATTTAATCGCGTGGATTAGCAAACTTTTGTAATCCTGTTTACTACTGTAATGGGATCTCTACCTTAATTACATGAATTCCATACAAAAAAATTACTGCTGTTTGGCTTATTGGTTAATAATATCAAGATTATAACATTGTTTTCTTGTATCTGTGAGTGTAGAATGGTTAATATATGGGAGGTGAAATCCACCGGTGACATGGCTTATATGCATTTCTCTAATTCAGAATATGAGCACATATGCCAGCAAAATTAACATAGTTTTCGAGGGTATTCACGAGA
This sequence comes from Linanthus parryae, assembly GCA_023055425.1. Taxonomy (NCBI): domain Eukaryota; kingdom Viridiplantae; phylum Streptophyta; class Magnoliopsida; order Ericales; family Polemoniaceae; genus Linanthus; species Linanthus parryae. The sequence goes on from JALGPY010000001.1 coordinate 5,883,230, forward strand.
TACCCCTCTCGATTGAACTAATTGAGAAAATCAACTGTCAGTTGAGCAGAATTTGACTATTTTTACAGAAAATCGCTCACAACTATGGATGGGTTTCACAAAATATCCCTTGAAACAGTGTGGTTTCAACTATACAGGCGTTTTCTGTAACTACTTCAAGTTGCCATAAGAGCCATCATTTTCTGTCTGTTGACACCAATGTTGTACCTATGGAGAACCTGATAACCTCACTTCTATTTGATCTGCTTCCATCTCTACTTGTCTTCCTTCAGAGTACAGACACAGCCAAGGATGATAAAGAGGGGTCTTAACCCTTTCTTACTTGTACAGAACCTAAAAGATTGTATGAAGTTCAGTTTCTGTTATTATTGCTGAAATGAGGCCGAAGATAATCAATGAGTTGCATATATTTCAACATCCTCGATTACTCCCCTCATTGCCAATTGGTTTTAAGGTGAAAGCCCTTGGATTCTTACATGGTATCACATGTTTGGTCAAATGACTATTGTTTCTTCTGCCTAGCTGTCACCCGCATTCAAAATCCACGTGTTAAGGCTCAAATGACACGTTCAGAAATCCCACATCGGGAATTTATAATAGAATTCAACAGTTAATAAGGTTCTGGCTCCCCTCATCGCCGATTGGTTTTGAGGTGGAAACCCATGGATTCTTACAGGGTCCCACTTCAGGGTGATTGATGAATTGTCACCTTCTATACATTTCATGTTCGCACACAAGTTAATAAAGCAAATCATGAGCGGTAGGTGCCTGTAAATGTCTTTATTTTATTTGTATTTAACTTTCTGCTATGCCTTATCCACATACACAAACTAATTCTAATTCTTCTAGTTCTCATGTATTGTCACTTTCCGATATGACTCTCTTCCAGATGTTTGGCTATGAAGCATCAAAGATATTGGACTATGTGGAATGCTTCCCCACTGGCTATCGGAAGGGGGTTACAATTGCTAAGGCGTGTGCAGATGCTAAAATTGAAGGGTTCCCAACATGGGTTATCAATGGTGAAGTGAGTTCACTATACTACTTGACCACTCCCCTTCATTTTCTTTCCAGCATTTTCAAAATTGCACCAGACTCGTTATTCGGAATCGTCAAATAAATTATGTTTAACCATTGCTACGCTACCATTGTCGGTGTCAAGAAACTAATTCTCAACTGTATCTGTGCTGTTAGGGGCGGAGCTACGTAGGGCCAGGGGTGGCACGTGCCCCCCGAGTTCTCAAAATCATCACTAGTACCCCTAATATTTCGATTGTTTAGCATCAGTGCCCAGGGGCGGAGCCATGTAGGGGCCTGGGGGGGCACGTGCCTCCCCAAAATTTTCCGAAAACACTAGAGAACCCTTAATTTATAAAGAAAAATTAACCCAATCTCTATAGAAATATTAAAGTGCCCCCCTCAACATGAAGGCCGCTCTAGCGCAGTTGGTCAAACTCTCGCTTCAACACCAAGTAGACGCAGGTTCGAGTCTCTCACGGCGCGCTTTTAAATTTTTTTTCTACAAAAATTAAAAAACGTAGTAAATAGAACGCCCCCGGGGCGATTCGAACCCTTGCGGCCGAAGTCGATAGGATTAAGTTTTACCAACTGAACCAGAAAGCTTTGTGTGAACCTTTGATATTTAATTGAATTTAATTTAAAATGACAGTACAAATTAATTGTGCCCCCCCTTCGGTCAAATCCTGGCTCCGCCACTGTCAGTGCCCCTATAATAAATACGTTACTCCCCCAGCTGTGTGCATTCTTTTCATGAGTGCCCTTGAGAAAATTTCAAACATGACATTTATAATTGGTTCGACAACCATTATCAATTCTACGCCGACAATCCCATATGGTCATATAAATAAGTTTTTCACCCTCCTAAACCTACAACCCTATATCTCTTTTCTGTCTCTCGACAAGAGCGAGATGCAGAGAGCCTTTCACGAATTGTGCCCCGCTGCTTGGGATTCCTGGCTTCGCCAATATTACGTAGTAGGCACTTATAGGTCCTTTTCGATCGAAAATATTTAGTGATCTCTTCTGACTAAAGAGAACTGTCTGTTGGATTCCTTCTTTTTTATGCATGCACTCGCATACACACATATACAATGAATTCCTTCTTTTCTCCTTTGCGTAGATCACCTCATCACAGTTGGGTGTTCGTTTGGGGAAAACTCTGCCTATAAAATAGGGAGACAGCCGAGAATATTCTTTTGAACTTCGTTTGAGTTTTCTGGCGTTCTCAACTGTATCATTTCGCTTTAGGTTGTTCAAGATCGTCAAGATTTGCTGTGAAGCAACAATTGAGGAATTCATAGTCTGGCTTTGTTTGGGTAATGTATAAAAATCATGGGAATAAGAGAATACTGGGATATGAGGTAGGATATGATTGTACTGGGATAAGGCGTGGTAAGTGATTTTGGGGGTATCTTAGTCTTTTTGCACTCCCTCACATTCATTATCTGGCTTATGCCACCTAGATTGTAGGCAAATTTGATTTGGGGGGGGGGGGGGGGGGGGGGGGTTGGATAAGGGATTTAACTTATACCTGCTGCCACATATACCGTGTTTGGCCGAGCTCCTTGTACCTTATTCCAAACAAGGCCAGAAGGTTCACTGTTTACCTTCCTGTGCAGGTTTTGAGCGGTGAGCAAGAACTGGCCGAGCTCGCCAGAGTATCAGGATTCAAATCTGATGATTCTAATTATAATACCTTGGAATAGATTGAGCGGTTGATGGATTACTTCAAAAGGTTCATTGTGTCTGGAAGATATATTTTACGGCCCAGAGTGGATTTGTATTGACTGAACAAAGGTTCTTTTGAAGTTTATACGCGATAGATATATTTTTGTACATATATCAGTAGCTATTCGTTATACATGTGACACGTCCAAAATGTTAGTACTATGTTGAATTATTAGCATTTAATTTATGAACAAAAATTATGCCGCTTTGAATTTGCCTATATAAGACTGCCAAGAAGAGGCTTGGAATCCAAATGATGCTATTTTTTTATGACGGAGGAACCAGCTACTACCCTTCAGGTGGGCACTGAATGCTAAGAGTTTCAATATGCAATGAGCATTGTGGGTACTTCTGAATCTTGAGAGAGATTTCCAAATGCCACTTCCAGATCTTGAACTCGCACCATAAATTGATCTTGCATGGTGTTAGTGTTGCGATTTTTTTTTTTTTTTTTTTTTTTTTTTTTTTTTTCAGATAACCCAAATGGATGCAGCAGTTCAACACCACTATTGCTTTACATGACACAACCAAGTCCGAGCTATGGCCAATCCTAGTGGCACTTTTTCAAAAGTTTATAATAAAATCTAGGGTTAATTGAATTTTACTCACTATAGCTAGAGGTTTGTGCGAAAGACTCGCATGAGGTTCCAAATGTTGCACTATACCGGTATACCTCCTCGTGGTTTCGTTTTGTTGGCATCCGCAAAATGCTCTTGCCCAGCTAAATAAAATACGAAATTTAACTCAAAACAAAATAAATTAGTGTCTTCACCCATCAAGTCACTAGTATACTCCTGGAAACCTATAAAATGCAAAGGTTTTTTTACCCAAATGATATGGTAGCTACTCGAGGTGGCAATACGGGCCCACCCGTGTGCCAAACTGGCAAGGCCCGCACCGAATAAGGCTAAACACGGCACGAGCACGACCCGTACCACCCTCCGACACGGCACAGCCCGCTCAAAGGCGTGCCCAGCCCGTGGCACGCACGGGTCATGATCCTCCCCTAGCCAATCCGACCCCCCCCCCCCCCCGAATCGTGCACGACCTGCACAAAAACGGCACTTTCGACACGGCCCGTGCATAACCCCGCCCCCATACAACCCGGCAGGTGCGGAGCTTCGCGCATTTGGAACACGACCTGCTCTGTCTTCCGACACGGCCCACCCCCAACCCGTTCTCCTTCAGCCCGTCCTTTACACGGTACGACCCGACCTGCTCTCACTATGAGTAGCTACTAGCTTGTTGTTTTTTGCCAAAAGCACTAGACATTCTTTTGTATTCATATGTGTCTTTTGAATCAGTCTATTTGTTTTATTGATCGTTCATTCTCTTTCGTATAATTTTATTTATTTAACAATATATTTTGTGAAATAATTATACTGTTTTGTGTCTGTAACAACAATTTTCTGTTTCACGAGTCGTAATTTTTGAGTTTTCACACTACTTCTAAAGATATAATCACAATTGTTTTAAATTTTTGTGGCTTCAGCGATCAACTCACTAGCCTTTCCTAATAAAAAAACTCACTTTTCCTTAAAAAAAAAAAAAAGCTGATTAGCAAAACCATGTGCCGTTTGTGTGGCCTTTAGGTTTGAGAGTAACCCATCTTTGACGGACCCCACTTGTCAGTTAACAACCGCCATCCACCCCATGAATCCGAGTCAGAAGAGTACAACTCTGCCACCAAAAACGAACATGCTTCCGAATATTCCTTTTTTCCTTTATCCACTCCCTCATCCAAACCCAACCTTCTTCACTTCTTCTTCGTCTCCTTCCCCAATCAACCAATATTTAAACCTCCCCTTTTCGCATATCAAATCGGATCAAACTCATCACCATCACACACACACACACACATCTCTCTAACAATGTCGACGACGACTCACCACCTCGAGTCCATCTTCAAGATCCAAGGCAGAGACAAGCGCGGCCGCCACATCCTCCGCGTCATCGGAAAGTTCTTCCACGGTTAGTTAGATCTCAATTTTCCGAGTAATTATTACTTACTCCAAGAATAAATACGACATGATGCTCTAATCAATACATCACAGCTCACGTCAAGAACATGTAGAACTTCTACTTTCTTTCCCCTGTCGCTCATTCTCTTTCTTATTTACGTGTCCTGTGATGTATTGATTAGAGCAAATTAGAACAAATTTTTTCATTTGCTCTAATTCATTTGCTCTTATTTTTCATTTGCTCTATTCAATACATCACAGGAACATGTAGGAAATTCATTTTTTTAATCTGTCACCTGACATGTCATGTGTTGTATGATTAGAGCAATTTCACATCGTTTGCTCCAGAGTAAACAAAAGTTTCTCCAATTTTCCAGATCTCGTTCATTTGCTTCTTCTTTTGTTCGGTTTGATCTGGAATTGATGAGTTCATCTGTGTTTGTAGCTCGGATTGTGAGCGTGGATGCTGTGAAGAAGCACCTGGAGGAGAAGATCTTCCCTGAGCTGGAGAAGAAGGCGTTCGCCGTGCTCTACGTCCACACCGACGTCGAGAGGTCCGACAACTTCCCTGGTATCTCCGCCCTCCGGTCGATCTACGACGCTATTCCGACGACAGTCCGGGACAATCTCCAGGCGGTCTACTTTGTTCATCCTGGTATTCAGGCCAGGCTCTTCCTCGCCACTTTCGGCCGCTTCATGTTCAGCAACGGAGGGTAAGAAATTTCATCTCTCTCTCCCTCTTGTCTGTTAACGGGCCGGGCTGGGCCTGGGTCGGGTTGTGCCGGGCCGGGCTGGGCTGGGCTGGGACCGTTTAGGAGTCATGAAGCATGAATTTTGGGCCATATCATGTTGGAATGGGCTTATTGGGGTTTACACATCCTTTTAGTACCAGCATTTATAACCCCTTTAAAGTTCTCGACAACAAGGGTAAAATTGTCACTATACTCTGAGGACATTATTGTCCATTTGAACAAACTCTTTGTGTTTGTAAGTATAAAAAAGAGACACTTTCACTCCTAATTTGACTGAAGGACACTTTCACCCATTCTAGTTTGATAAATGGTACTTTGACCCCTTTAGTCTGCGAACTTGAAGTAATTTACATCTCCTGACTGTGAAGCCCGACGTTAGTATATAACTGAAAATAGTTTTGTAGATAAATCCACCCCCATATCATACATTAGGCCTATGATACCCTTGGATAACACCTATATTCTTGCATAATATTAGGGCCAAGTGACAATCCCTACTCTAGACTTGTGGTGTCCCTTTCCTAGCTAGAGGGGGGTGGAAGTGTCCCTTTCCTAGCTAGAGGGGGGTGGAAGTGTCCCTTTCCTAGCTAGACGGGGGTGGAAGTGTCCCTTTCCTAGCTAGACGGGGGTGGAAGTGTCCCTTTCCTAGCTAGACGGGGGTGCAAGTGTCCCTTTCCTAGCTAGAAGCGGGTGGAAGTGTCCCTTTCCAAGCGAGAAGGGGTGCAAGTGTCCCTTTCCAAACTCGAAGAGGTGAAAGTGTCTTGCAATCAAAGTAGAAGATGTGGAAGTGTCTTTATCAGTTGTCATATCTCCACCACATTATGATCATTATGGGGGTACTATTCTGCATTTTAAATGAATGTAGGGGCATGATCATAGTTTTATAGAGGGCACTTAAAAGTTTTGTAAAGGGCGTTATTGAAAATTTGTTACAAGTATAAGGGTGTATTAATGTAGTTTTCCAATATTAAGGGGTGACATTCAGCAAGCACAATGTGCGAACTCTTCTAAATGGCTTTTTGTGAATTGCAGGTTGTACGAGAAGCTGAGGTATGTGAACAGGCTGGATTACCTGTGGGAGAATGTGAGGAGGAACGAGATCGAGATCCCGGAGTTTGTCTACGATCACGACGAGGATCTCGAGTACCGTCCGATGATGGACTGCGGATTGGAGAGCGATCATGCGAGGGTGTACGGCGCTCCCTCCGTGGACGCACCAGTTTCAATGTACTCGATGAGGGGTATTTCATGATATGTACCCCTGAGAACTTGGGGTTTTAGTGGAATAATTTTGTAGGATGGGGTACTAGTTGTAGTATAGTAGTTGGTTTCTTTGGTTCTTTGGTGGGAGGCTAAGGTTTCAGTGTTGGTAGTTTACTGCCTAAGTTGTACAAAATGTGAAAAAAAAAGCAATATAAGTACCATAACGCCGTCAAGGAGGTTTATGATGAAATGTGGTGTTGTGATGGCTCCAAATTTTGGTTTAGGTTTTTGTGAATAAGTAAAATTGAAAGATGGAGAGAATTAACCGCATATTCTTCATCATAACGACTCATTCTTTCTCTAAACTAATCCTATAACATGACATAGTTCATGCGCTAATCCTGGCCTATATGTTCATGGACTAATTTTGGGCTAGTTCATGGACTAATCCTGGGCTGGCCTGGTGTTAACCAGAAAAGTGTCAGTTCATGTGCTAAGTGCATGTTTGGCATCCCTGTTTTTAATTAAAAACAGGGTTGTTTTTTTAAACCCATTTGGTACACCTGTTTTTTTGCCTGTTTAAAAACAAAAACATGCTGAAAAATAAAAACATGCTGAAAACAGTTGTTTAAAAAAACAGCAAATGTGGTGTTTTTTTGTGTTTTTTTTCATACTATTGGTGTTGAAAGACATTTCAACTATGATTTGATGCAAAAAATATCAAATATATGTCGGTATTGTACGTAAAAATGACATTTAAGCAAATTAACATTGAAATTTAGTAATGTTGCCAAACGTGTTTTTGATTTTAAACACTGTTTATAAACGGATACCAAACAGTTTTCTGATTCTGTTTTTAAACGTGTTTTTTCAGTACCTTTTTTTTTTCACTGTTTTTCTTGTTTTTAAACGGATACCAAACAAGCTCAACCCTCAGGTGGCCTGGTGTCAACTAGAGAAGTGTCGAGGCCTGAATTAACTGGACCGAACTGGTTCAGGGCAGGTTGGTCTACTCGTTTCCAGATCAAATTGGATCAAACTCATCATCACACACAAATCCATAGCTCTAAACAATGTCGACGACGAATCACCACCACCTCGAGTCCATCTTCAAGATCCAAGGCAGAGACAAGCGCGGCCGCCACATCCTCCGCGTCATCGGAAAGTTCTTCCACGGTTAGTTAGATCTCAATTTTCCGAGTAATTATTGCTTCCTCAAAGAGTAAATACGTTATGGTGCCCTAATCAATACATCACATCACAGACCACGTCAGGAAAGTATAGGAATCTCACTTCCTTTTATCCGCCACTCATTCTCCTTCTTCCTGAAGTGTCGTGTGATGTACTAATTAGAGCGAATTAGAGCAAATTCATTTGCTCTAATTCATTTGCTCTAATTTGTCATTTGCTCTAATCAATACATCACAGAAACATGTAGGAAAAACGTGTTCCTGTGTTGTATGATTAGAGCAAATCCATATCATTTGCTCTAGAGCAAACAAAAATTTCTCCAGTTTTCCAGATCTCGTTCATTTGCTTCTTCTTTTGTTCGGTTTGATCTGGAATTGATGAGTTGATTCTGTGTTTATAGCTCGGATTGTGAGCGTGGATGCTGTGAAGAAGCACCTGGAGGAGAAGATCTTCCCTGAGCTGGAGAAGAAACCGTTCGCCGTGCTCTACGTTCACACCGACGTCGAGAGGTCCGACAACTTCCCCGGTATCTCCGCTCTCCGGTCGATCTACGACGCGATTCCGACGACAGTCCGTGACAATCTCCAGGCGGTGTAGTTTGTTCATCCTGGTATTCAGGCTAGGCTCTTCCTCGCCACTTTCGGCCGCTTCATGTTCAGCAACGGAGGGTAAGAATAATTCCACGTCTCTCTCTCTCCCACTGTCTGTTAGCGGGTCGGGTTCTGTTAACGCGCCGGGTCGGGTTGTGGCGGGCTAGGCTAGGCCCGTTTAGGAGTCATGAAGTGCAGTATGAATTTGGGCCAGATCATGTTGGAATGGGCTTATTGGGCCGCTATTGGTTTTTACACATCCTTTAAGTACCAGCATTTATGAACCCTTCTAGTTTGATAAATGGCACTTTCACCCCTTTAGTTTGGTGACTGTACATAACTGAAAATTGTTTTTGAGATAAATCAACACCTATAATACCCTTGGATAACACCTACTTAGTCTATTTCTTCTCTTTTTTTTCAGTTTTAACTTTTACATCCGTAAACATGTTGTGGTGATCTGGATAGCAACATGATGGAATTTTTTGATAATCTTTCATGTTGTCGTAGAGTAGATTATCAAAAATATTGAATTGAATTACTAATCAAATTATCCGGTCAAAGCAACCGATGAATAGTGGTAAAAGTCAAAGTGGGAAGGAAAAGAAAAAATTAGGTCAAAGTGACAGATCCCTACTCTAGACTAATGGTGTCCCTTTCTTAGCTAGAATGGGGTGAATGTGTCGCTTTCCTAGCTAGAAGCGGGTGGAAGTGTCCCATTCAAAGCTTAAAGGGCGGAAAGTGTCTTGCAATCAAACTAGTAGGTGTAAAAGTGTCTTTATCATTTGATGATTATGGGGTACTATTCTACATTTTAAACAAATGTCGGGGCTTGATCATAGTTTTATAGCGGGCACTTAAAAGGGCATTGTTGAAAATTTGTTAAAAGTATAAGGGTGTATTAGTGTAGTTTTCCAGTATTAAGGGGTGATATTCAGCACACTGTGAACTCTTCTAAATGGCTTTTTATGAATGCAGGTTGTACGAGAAGCTTAGGTATGTGAACAGGTTGGACTACCTGTGGGAGAATGTGAGGAGGAACGAAATCGAAATCCCGGAGTTTGTCTACGATCACGACGAGGATCTCGAGTACCGTCCGATGATGGACTGCGGATTGGAGAGCGATCACGCGAGGGTGTATGGCGCACCCTCGGTGGACGCACCGGTTTCAATGTATTCGATGAGGGGTATTTCATGATATGTGCCCTCAGAAGTTGGGGTTTAGTGGAATAATTTTGTAGGATGGGGTAACAGTTGTAGTATAGTAGTTGGTTTCTTTGGTTCTTTGGTGGGAGGCTAAGGTTTCAGTGTTGGTAGTTTGCTGCCTAAGTTGTACAAAATGTGGAAAAAAAAGCAATATAAGTACCATAACGCCGTCAAGGAGGTTTATGATGAAATGTGGTGTTGTGATGGCTCCAAATTTTGGTTTAGGTTTTTGTGAATAAGTAAAATTGAAAGATGAAGGGAGAGAATTAACCGCATACTCTTCATCATAAGGACTCATTCTTTCTCTAAACTAATCCTATATCATGACATAGTTCATGCGCTAATCCTGGCATATGTACTAATTTTGGGCTAGTTCATGGACTAATCCCGGGCTGGCCTGGTGTTAACCAGAAAAGTGTCTGTTTGGTCCAAGATCATAGTTCATGTGCTAACCCTTGGGTGGCCTGGTGTCGACTACAGAAGTGTCGAGGCCTGAATTAACTGGACCGAACTGGTTCAGGGCAGGTTGGTCTACTTGTGATTTTTCTTTTTCGTATTTTTTTTAAATGCCTGTGTGTGTTCTTAGGCCGCTCTCGATGAGCAGGTGCAAAGTTGGGAACTAACCTGGACCACGACATAGGCGGCAGGGTTGGGGAGGAGTTAAACACTAAAATGACATAAATGGGACATTTCACTACATCTAAGTTCTTTTATGTATCTTTCAAGGGAGTTCTATATGTAAATTTGCTAAAATATTGGAAAAAATAGTACTACTATGACACAAAATGTTTAGGATGGTCTTGTGCCCACCGTGGGTCACACATGGATCCGCCCTTAATAGGCGGGGCGCCAGTTCAATACCACAATGATCCTGATCCAAGTCGGCCACCCTTGAATTGGGCCGGTTCGACGTTCCTCCGACCTCATTGACAGTTTTTTCTTTGAGAGAATCCCGTGACAGTTCTAAATAGCTGCATTTAGTAGTTCCTACCTTAACAATAGTAACAGTACTATGCGATTGATTTTCCTAATTAGTTAGTTTAAACAAACTCAGAATAGTGGGAATTTCACTAATTTAGGTTTTCTATTCACCCAAAAGTAAACTACCAAATGCTTAGAGGTACGCGTTTAAAACAAAAAAAAAAAAGTGAAAAAAATGTTAAAAAAACATGTCTAAAAATAGAATAAAAAGACTGTTTGTTATGTGCTGAAAAACTATTTGTACTCTCACGATCACTCACGCCTCACAAACAATGAAATAATCGACAAAACATCAAGTTTACGCGGTTCGCTAGCCCAAATCGAGCTAACTACATCCACGACGAAGAGAGACCTTTATTTATCAAGACCTCACAATGGAGTACATACACGTTCTAAACCCTTAGCAGCCTATTTATAGTGCTTAGAGCCGACCTAGAGCCGTCCTAGATAGATTAAGAAACAATTCCAAAAACGTCAGGAACAGACTAGGTCGTGCGATCTAATGACTAGGTCATGCGACATCTGAATTAGGTCGTGCGACCTACTCCCGAAAACTGTTGTTCCGGATATTTTCAGTTATGCCGTGCGACCTACTTACTAGGTCGTGCGACCTAACTGAAAACATCATTTTTGCTTCTTTGCTCTCCATCTTGGTCCCTTTGGTCCCCGTTGTTGCTCTTGATGATTTATTCAACTTATTCAAGGCACAAATTCAACAAATCTCCACCTTGACTTGAATTCTCTCATGCAGTAACAACAACTCATCTTCTCGTAAATAAAGCTTGCCTCCTCCGCACCAAATGTATCCCGTCACAGAGACTCACTGGACTCCCGCCGGGTCCGACATGCCCCGAAGGACTCACTGGCTCATAATGTTGAGCACTTCCAGACAATGCTGGATTTTTCTCTCCGGAACCGGCTTGGTGAACATATCCCCGGGGTTGTCAGCAGTCCCCACCTTCATCACCTTGATCCTGCTTTCACTTCTCAGAAAGTTATACCTCACGTCAATATGTTTGGTCCTTTCATGATGAACCTGGTCCTTAGTCAAACAAATTGCACTCAGGCTATCACAGTGGACTATCGCCCGATCTTGATGTATCCCTAGATCATTGACCGTTCCCTTGAGCCAAATTGCCTCCTTTCCTGCTTTCGTTAGAGCCATGTACTCCGCCTCTGTGGTGGACAAAGTCACCGTCGGCTGTAGCGTTGCCTTCCAAATCACAACAGATGCTCCCAGAGAAAATACATAGCCCGCCATTGATCTTCTACTATCAATATCCCCTGAATAGTCCGAATCCGAGGAATCAACTACCAAGATTTTTTCACGTGACCCATAGCATAGGCCAATGTCTGACGTACCCTTAAGGTACCTGAATATGCGTTTCACCGCCTGCCAATGGTCCCTACCCGGATGAGCCATAAAATGACTAACCACACTAACACCGAATGCTATGTCCGGTCGAGTACAGACCATAGCATAAATAAGGCTTCCAACTGCGCTAGCATATGGAACCTTGGACATGTACTCCTTCTCCTCCTCAGTCTGAACGGTGTACATTCCCAGCTTGCTGTTAGTTGCCATAGGAGTATCTATAGCTTTAGCTGATAAAATCCCGAATCTTGCCAAGATCTTCTTGATGTATCCGTGCTGTGCTTCGAGAAACCAACCTCATTGTTGAACACCAGCAATGTCGCCGGAGCACCCAACCAAGTAACGTCGACGGTCGTCAGCACAAACTCCAAACTGGGTTCTACTCCTTGTGGGTACTCATTGTCCTCCGCATTCTGCATGCACCCACAAAAGCAAAACATCAAACACCTTTCATGCATCTCTCAGAAGCAAAACATCGAACACCTTGCATGCACTTGATAAAATGAGAACTTTACTTACCTGGATGAGCTCCATTAGAAAGTGGACATCTTTGGTGTAGAGCTCGGAAGAGAGATTCGTCACAGCGTTGTGTAGATCCTGGACTAATGGGTTGGGGTTTTTCACCGATGGAACATTTGTGGCTTCTTATCTCTTCTATGTGTTTCTTGGCGAGCTCTGTTTTGTTACTTCTGCTACTAGAGGACGCCATTGATGTGCTGTTTTAGCTTCTTCTGGGTTTGATCTTCGTTGCTGAAGAGCAAATAGTATAGGGAGAGAGACTCGGTGATATGAGGAGTAGGTACATAGGCATGCAATGATGGAATATGTTTGACTCGTTTTGGTGTAATATTTTGAAATGAAAAGTCATCATAGGGAGAGGGTTCATAAATTTTTGTGGGTGAATTTTCTACTAGTACTATCACTCTGTCTCTGCTCTTTCTACCAAATTTGACTTTTGCCGCTATTCACGTGGTTAGTTTGACCCGTTGATTTGAATAGCAAGCCTACGCAATTTTTTGATAATTTTTTCATGGTGCTGTAGAGTAAAAGTTGCTCTATAATATGGTGAAAAAATTATCAAAAAATCGTATTATTTTGCTATCCAAATCACCCGGTCAAAGTGACCCAGATACGAGTCAAAAAGTCAGTCTAAGTAGAAAGAGCAGAAACGGAGTGGTAATTTCTTAGATCGTTTTTTGCTCTAGGTTTTTGCTTTTCTACTCTTGTATGATTGTGACCGGATGATTTAGATCGCAAAACGATATGATTTTTTGATATTTTTTCTTGTTATAGACTTTTATTCTACAATACTGTGAAAACATTATCAAAAAATTAGATCGTTTTGCTATCCAAATCACCACGTCAAAGTAACCCACCGGGTCAAAATGACACCGTGAATAATAACAAAAATCAAAACGTAAAGAAAAATGCGTTACAAATGAAATATGATTTATTTTCAAGTTAATTTTGATTTAAAGTCAAAAAATAAATTATGACAAAAAAGATATACGGGGTGAGTTTGGTAAAACCTTCAATTTTCCACTAAAAAATATTAAAAAATATTTTTAAAGTTAATTTCAAAAAAGAATTTAAGTTAAAATTAACATTTTTTAGAATAAGTTAAAATTAACATATGACAACAAAAACGGTAATAAAAAGAATTGAACAAGTCAGGATCCATGCTATAGTTTCATGCTTTGTCATGTTGTTGGACATGTGTGGTAAATTACTTGGCTAGTTTAGCTACTTTATTTTGTTTGTCCAAACCATGAGTGACGTGTCAGATGTCGAACCAGTTTATGAGACTCATCTCTTTTAAATTTTATGTCGGAGGCCTTCATTTTGTCACCACCCTCGCACCCGACGAGCAGCCCGCTTCTTATGAATACCAAAAAAGTGAAAGCATCCACAAACTACTGCGAGCGAGTGGTTGGTCATTGTCACAATTAGAGTTGAATCCGAGTTACGTACTGACCACTGTTTCCTTAACCCGCTGATGTGGTGCCACTACATTCTAAACGAACTGACCGTCGTTTTTATCGTGGTTACCAATGAAGTAGAAGCATGCTAACATAATAAGAATTCTTGGTCAGATGTAGAATGTCAAACCCGAGTAGATTATGTCGAATAAGTTCTTCTCTTGTTCAAGCATTAGCTGACTTGAGTTCCGGGGACGTCACTTCTCTGAGGGGAAGAGGATGTAACAACTAGTCTCATTTCAGGCATTCTCTCAATTGACTTTAGTAGTTTAGTTGCCGCGTGCATACATTATCAATGCCGTATTACACTTACACGCATTTACATCTTAGGCGTTACGAGATATCGTGCCATCCCGTAAGTTGTTGGAAGTAGTTGCGGGTATTGGTGCTGGAGGATTTGTTTTAGGGGTTAGTTGATGTGATATCCTTAAAATTTGATAGGATTATTTGGTAATTTCATAATTCTATACGGATTATTTTGGTAATTATAATTTTTTTAAACAAGGTAATTATAGAGGATTAAAACGATGTGAATTTAATTTACTTTTTTATTTTAAATTTATTCTAAACTTTTATTTATTTTATGGGTAAAAGACAAAAACCACCCTCCATTTATGGGGAAAATACATTTTACCCTTGATTTATGGGAAAAATACATTTTGCCCCCTGTCAGTGGATGGAGGGTGGACAAATACCACCCTTCTGTTACAATCTGTTAGTGGAGGGGTGCAGACTGTCTTTTTGTGAACATTTTACCCTTACAAATTGTGGACAAATAACACCCTTTTTTGTTTATAATTGAATTCATCATTATCTTCACGTTCTTGGTGTTCTTGAGCACCACTCTACTACCACCACATCACTACCACCACCCGCACCCACGTACCCATACACAGACATATGCCCATATATAAACACATATACTCTACTTAGATACAAACTACCCTCACACCCACAACTACATGAATTCAAGTATCCAAGAACCACAGTTTACCCATATGACATGTACAAAACTACCCTCAAGAACAACGTTTTGACGACAAACTCATTTCGATGAATGAAACGGAAATGATGTTCAGAAATCTGAAAACAAATCTGAGTTGACGACTTAGAGTAAACGAGAGAGAGAGACCAGAGCGGAGTCGAACAACGACAAATCGAGTGACGAGAGGATGGCGGAGATGGAATCGGCGGGGGTTGTTCGAGCTCTAAGCGGCTGAGCATGAGAGGGGAAGGGAGCCGAGAGTGAGAAAAAGTGGATGGTGATGGTGGTCGCAACTTTCAGAAAGAAAGATGAAGAAATGAAATGGTGAAAAGAAATTCACCACCACCCTACTAGCACCACCACCACCACCACAACAACAACAATGGAAAGAAATCGAGAACCCAAAATCAAACGAAAATCGTTTGAACAAACGAATTTCAAAACCCAAATAGATTGTCAATTTAACCAACATTTGAACTTCTATGCCCCATTTAAACTGAATCTTCATCCAAATCAAATCAAAGTTTCACCACTGTATAATCAGAACAGATCAACAACCCAAAATCAAAACCCCAAAAATTGAACAAATTCATACCCAAATAGATCCAAATTCGAAATCACAAGAGAAGAAGAGAAAGTAGTTCAATTTATGGTTCAATGGCGTTGGGATGGGGGCTGATTGAGCCGGCAACAACGACGACCTTCGCAAACCAGGTCGAACCCCCACCTTTCACCGTCACCAGTACCCAAATCGAGCGCCGGTGAAACTTCTACGGCCTTCATCGAACTGTATATGAGTCCATTTACTCCCTAGCCGGAGCCGCCACCATGGCTCCCTCTGTTCGCCGTTCTCTTCGCTGAGGCGCTTGGAGGATCTGGTAGGCGAGAAAAGAGGGAGATTGAGACCCTCTGTTCGCGGCGATGCTACTATCGTCTCCCAACTGTTTCCAAACGACCTCCCTGGGGAAGAGGATCCGGTCAGGCGGTGCTCGCTGGGGAAGAGGAATCAGAGGGCGACGTTGGTGGCTTTGTTCCCCACGACCTCCCTCGATCGATCCTTCTTCCAGATCAGACCACGGCATCTTCAAGGCTCAGTTTCTTTTCCTTCTCGGATGTTCTTGGTGTTATGTCCACAATTCTGCTGTGAGAGAGAGTAAAGAGAGAGAGAGAGATGAGAGAGAGAGAGAGATGGGGAGTGGCTAGAGTTAGGAAATGAGGATAGAAGGGAAGGGAGTGGGCTTTATATTGAGGTCATTTCGTTAATTGTCGTTTTTTTTTTCCTCTGTTAGCCTCCGCTAGTCTCCATCCACTGACAGAGGTGGAAAATATATTTTCCCCATAAATCAGGGAGCAAAATGTATTTTCCCCATAAATAGAGGATGGTTTTTGTCTTTTACTTATTTATCCTCTATTTTATATCAATATAATTCACGAAATTTCTTTTTAAGCCAATCTCTACTTCTATTTTATTTAAATATGATTGTTTCTCAACTTTAATTATATATTTTCTATTGAAACCTCATATTTATTTTGCTCTTAAACCCTCAGTTCTACACCATAGTCTATTAGTCTTAGTGCTTCCAAAGCACCTAACCAAAGATCCCAAAACACTCAACCGAAACTTCCTAAACACCATACAACTTCGCCTAGTTAGTAAATATTCCGAATTTTTCCGTTTAATACCCGTCCTTACGTATAAATGAAAAATAGTTCCGTATTTCGTACTATTGCTGGACCTAATGAAAAATACTCGAATTTTTGACCAAAAACGTTTAATACTCGTATTTAACGTTTAAACGTATAATACTTCCGAATAAAACTTCTTCCATAAAAAATTACTGGGAATAAATTGTCATCCAAAATATTAGAAGCTATAGTAATTAGTTATTATAAGATATTTTCTTACTATTTCTTTATTATAACTATTTGTTTTTGAAAGAATAATAGTGTAAAGAATAATATTTTATTCATTATAAATACTTGTTAGTATTTAGATTTACAAGTATTTATTATAAAACTTTAAAAGTTTAAGTTGAAATAGCTATGTACATGCATCTTGAGTCTTATGTGTTATACTATTAATTTTCAAAATAATTAAGGCTTAATATTAGGGAATGCGCAGTAGCTTTTTTTATAGAAGTTTTGATCATAAATAGTTTGATATTATTTTACATAAGTAAAATAAGTATTGTGTTAGTTATGAGTAAATAGTATATTTATAAAATAAAAAGTGTTAAAAAATGAGTACATGGTATTATTTTTAAATATTTGATAAAAATATGAAAATATTGCAATGTCACTACAGGAAATTTTGTCCAAAAAGGCACCCAAAAAGCGCCCTAAAAAGCCCTAAAACTGCCGTTTCTAAGTACATGCGGCGGTTGGAACCTTCCTATAGTCGAAAGACGAAGGAAAGGTACCAGGTATTTAGCTTGTTTTTAACCTTGGTGCATTCCGGCTATCGGTCTTTGGCGCAGCACTTTCGTTTTCAGCGGTTCAGCTTCTGCCGTTAAGCTAAGTGTCGTATTTGTGGAAACGGCGCTTGTAAGCGCCGTTTGTATTAAGGGCGTTTTGCAAAACCGCCGAAGTTCGAAACGGCGAATAATAAATAACCGCCCTATATTTAATATTTTTTTGACGATATATAATTCAATTATATTGATTTATTTATTTTTGACGATACAAAATTGGCAAGATTTCTCATCTCTTTAACATTAACTTTTGATTTCTTTTATCAGTTTTCATCTTCATCAAGAGTTCATATTCATCCACTGTTCATCTTCAACCCAGAAAGCATCAATTAAAAAGTTTGTTATCAAGTCAATAATTTGGTTCCTGAAAATCAAGTCTGCTTTCATCTTGACCATGAAAACCCAGATTCATCTTGCAACTCCCATGGTAAAAACAGATCGGGGAGGGTGGAGGAGACAGAAGCAGATGGTGGAGGGTGAAATCGGAGAGGTGTACGGGGAGGAGATAGATCGAAGATGGTGGAAGGCAGATAGATCAGATATATGAGATGGGGGAAATCGATAGAGGCTGGAGATGAAAACGAGATAGAGAGGAGAGAGGTGAGGGGATCGGGCAGCAGAGGAAGAGAGGAGAAAGAGAGGGAGGGGCGATGAAGAAAAAGAGAGAGAGAAGAGAGGGAGGGGCGATGGAGAAACAGAGAGAGAGAGAGAGAGAGAGAGAGAGAGTCGATGGAGAAACAGCGGGAAAGAGACAGAGGGAGGGAGGGAGGAAGAAGAATGAAGAACGCAGAGAGACACACCTGAAACGTCGATCGCCGGAAGACAAAGAGACGAACCACAATCACCCACCACCGCCTGGAGAGAGAGGGGGGAAGGAAGTTGAGATCTGAAATGAAGATGGAGGCGCATCTATGGGAAAAGAGGGAGTTAGGGTTTTTTTTTATAGTGCAGGGTATCAAATGAACGGCTCAGATTTAATATGAAAAAAATAGTAATTAATGGTGGTTAAGTGAGGTGCGCCGTTACTAATAACGACGCTTTCTTTGAAGGTGCCGTTAATGATACGGCGCTTTACCGGTAACCGCCCCATCTTTTATGGTTAAAGGCGGTTTTTCTTCTTGCGCCGTAAATGAGATCAAATTTTACGGCGGTTTTTGAGAAAACGCCATTTTTTATTTTAGAAACGGCGGACCCTATTGCAAACCGCCGTTTTAGGCACTTTTTCTAGTAGTGTGTGGGATACAAATAACTCATTTTATATGCTAAAATACTAACTAACGCATCCGTATTTTTAATTCCGAATGAATAATTAGTATACGAATTATACACGTACGTATAGAATACTCGAATTAATCAAATTTCGTATTTTTAAGCCGAATTTTACTAATGTATTTTTTACATAAAATCGTATAATACACGTACGTAACGTACCACGATTTATTTCCGTCCCGTATTTTACTAACTATGCAACTTCGTACTCCTAAATACAGTGTTTCATTGATTGATGGACAGAAGCATGAAGACAATTCTTTCTACTCCATCCGTTTCTCTAAATTCTTCATACTTTTCTTATTTGAACGTTCTCTTAAATTTTTCAAACTTTCTTTATTTGTTATCTTTTTGTAGTGAAAATATCTTCTTACACTTCACTTACATGTATGCCACTAGGATTGTACTACTCTCTGTGGTGAGTCGTCTGCTTTTAGCAAGGGTAGTGGAGTCATTTCACTTGCTTCTGAATATAGCAGATTTCAAATTTTGTGAAGAATCTAGGGGAACGGAGATAGTATTTTACCGAAAATAGTTATGATCACTTTCAGGTTCTTCACTCTTCTGGAAATATAAATATGAGTTTGGGGAAACAAGTTTGTTTCTTCCTTTTAAGTGAAATCCTCAGGTTCTTCACTCTTCTGAAAAAGTAAATATGAGTTTAGGGATCCTTTGGGTCGAATCCTCACTTTCTAAACTGGAAAACAAAGAACATTCTTATCCCCAAACGACCCATAAATTAACAAATTTGTAAATAAGTTCGTATGCAATACTGCTTTGCTCGGTAAATTACATGAACTTGACAGTCTTATATAAAAGATAATCTCAAAAACTTCTCAAATAACAGCGTAAATTTGACAATCTTATACTAAAATAGAAAATTTAAAAAACTTCCCCAAATGATAAACACAGTAAATTTTTTGGGTTACACGCAGTGAAATCCCGTTTGCGGAGAAAATCAAATTACAATCAAAACCCCAATTTTGCTACGATTTTAGGGTTCATCAGATGGAAGATCAAATAACTGCTTCAAATTGTAAGGCTTCACGACTTCAGGGCTTCCATTCCAGAACAAATTTGCCAATTGCTCATTGGTCTTATCACCGCCATGGGCATGATCGAAGAAGACATAGTCTCCAATGTTTGTACATAACTCGTAAGTTGCTGTGACATTTACGGAACCACAACCACCAGCTCTATACGGGCCCCTACCGCAACATCCCGACTTTGCTTCCGTGAAACCTTTAAAAAAAGATACAACACAAATGAAATCACAATGTTTCTCCAAGGGAAAAAAAAGCTCCAATAAATTACGAAATAATTGACATCTTACCATATGTTGATGGACTTTTGATCCTATCAAAGAGCGCGTTGTAGAAGTCGAAAAAGGAGTATTTGAATCCGGATAACTTCTGCTCCAGTCCCTTCAGGGCATCTGAAAGGGCTGTGTAGTGGCTGCGACAGAGTACATTGATGCTTTCAGCGCATTCGTCGCCCGAATTTAGTGCGACTCTGGAGCGTGGTTCGCAGCCCACGGGTGCTGTACTCTGGATAGCTATTTTTCTTCCCCCCAAATCGTAAATGTCCTTGGATCATCATGATGTAAACTGATTTTAGTCAAATACAGTTTGGCAATGTTGTGATAATCTATCATCTAAAGTATACCTATCATCTAAAGTATTCTAAAAAAAATAATAATAATCTATCGTCTAAAATATACCTTGCATCACTACCGTGAAGATAACTATTGACATTATGTAAGATTTGAGGAAAAAAATTGGTTGTAACAAAATTAATAAGAATGACAGGTTTCACGAAGCAGCTCCTCACCTACTTCTTAAAAGTTTTGCTTTCCCTTTCAGAAGAAACTGAAGTTGACTTTTATCACTCATAAAAAACTATTTCATATATAATTTGCCGTTTTAAAGTGCTTCCCACGCTTCAGAAGAAATACCGAACACATTCTAATTATGTTCAAAGTTAGAAATTGTAAAAGTAAGAAATTAGTGTTCTTACATTGATGATATTAGTGAGGTTGCCAACGACCATGTTCACATAATCTCTCTGCGACGACTCGGAGGCATTCGTTTTCGTTACTGCAAAGACAAAGTAGTCGTTTCCGCCAATGCTAATCAAGTAAACGGCGTTCTTAAGCAACTTCTTCGCTTCTGCTTCTCCTAGCTGCTCCTTCAATACTTCGGTAACATTCTTGAAATTGCTAACCTGTGTGTGCAAATTTATCTGCAAGGAGAGATATAATAGGCTTACATAAAATATTTATCAGGCAAAAGACATCACAAATTATTTATTATTTCTTCGGAAAAGAATATTACCGCTAATTTAGGAACAACTTCGAAAAGAACCCCTGCCGCTATAGAAGCAAAGTTCGTCCCTCTAGTGAAATCCTGAACACCAGGTTCTAGGAAAGGCAAAACCCTTGGCAATCCCGCAAACGAAGCTATCAACAAGTCACTAAATGTTATTAGTATAACTCACGACCAATTTGAGAATGTTGTGGTAGTGCCAGAAAGATGTGTGAGAATCGCTTGGCGCTGTGTGAGAATTCATGTGAGAAAGGTGTTGTGAATTTTAGATAAAATGTTATTTGATAAATATTAAGTGAAAGTTACGGAGAAATATTGATTTAATTATTTTGTGTTTGGTATAATCAAATGTGAACCTTGCTGTGAGTAAAACGGCAAAAGTAAATGACACATATCTGTTCGGTAAGGTTAAAATTGTAAGGTTCAAATTGTAAGGTTAAAATCGATTGTTGATACATTAATCAAAAGCGCGCCGGACAAGCATCTCCTCCTTGCTTCCTCATGCTGTAAGACAACAGGTATTGTTCAAAAAGTAATTTTTTTTAATCAAATTCACTAAATACTGCATTTACTGTCGAAAATCACTGTGCTGTCGAAGCATTACCAAACTGGCCATAATATGTGTCGTCAACACGCCCCTTCACGCACAGTGTGACAAATTAGGAAACGGAAATGTATTCAGACAATGAAATTCCGCCTCAAAAACTAGGTAATTGGCAATGAGAGGGTAGCCTATCATCTAACAAAACACAAATCTAATTTGAGATAGAAAACGATTCTCAACAGCAAAAAATCCATATCATGAAGAACCTTCAAAGAATAAGAAGTAAGAAGTACCGATATAGTCAGGAACTAGGCGACCGTTGCTTGCTCTTCCTGTGGGATGGCGGAAGTAGGTCTCTCCATAAGGATAATAACTTGAAAAATTTATTGGGCTGAAGTACTGGTTGTTGCCATAGTCAAAGAGCGAGTCTCCAAAAATAAACACCGCCGGTTTTGAATCATGTTTGTTCTCATCAGCTAATGCAGAACGAGAAAAGCTTGCTACCATAACCGTGGCAACAACAATGATGCTGCCAAAATAAGTCTTCATCGTTGCCATCTTTTCTGTTAAATTTCTCGGTTCTGTTGTGGAACTTTATAACGAAGGGTGCAATCCATTTCTGTGTTGTTTTTTTGTATAGTTGTATTGAATTTGAGTAGTGGAGAAATTTTAATAATGATCGTGAATTGCATTACTTAGTTTTTTAAGAATAGTTTGGTATATGTGAACAAGCAAACATGCGACCTTAAATAGAAAAATAATCCTAGTTACAGTTTTAAAAGAATGAGAATGTTTTTTTAAGAGCATAGGGTCAGTATGAAAAATCGGTGAACGGTTTATTGATCAGCTAATGGTGTACAAGAAGGGACCATGACGCTATCTAGAAGTAGGAAGAAAGTCAAATGAATCTATTCGAATGATAAAAGGATATTTCACAAGCTGAGGAACTTGAAGATAATACTTCTAGAAGAATAAACTGTCTTTGCCAGTATGTCACAAATTCTTAAATCGCGAAAAACCATAATTAATGCTAAAAATGGAAAAAACTAAAATATCCCGAAATCATACTGCTAATTAAGACAAGATTATAAGACACTCCCAATTTGCGGAATTGCAAAAGAGTTGTTAACATCAATTGTTACGTGATAAAGGTTTTTAAAAAATAGTAAAAAAGAATGAAAACCCGTAATTTAACACTCGAAAAGAAGTCGAATAGCCGATAATGGACATAGCTCAAGGAGAGGAGCCCTATTCGTATAGCGACTGTGCATCAAATTGGGGGTACCCAACGTTAACAAGCGGGGAAGTTGAAAAGCAAGATTTGTTAAGATTGTCTAGATTGCGATTTGGTCCTGTGTCAGACCATCTCGAATGCAGGCTGAGGTTTTGAGGGACATGGAGAATTTGATGGGAAAATTGTACAATCTTAGGGTTTTGATGGTGTCCAGGATGTTTATCACATCTTTCGAGCATATGCTTCCCAATTAGGTTTTCCAAGTCGTTGACAGTCAGTTGGTTTATGTCTCGTTTTTTGAGAATTACATCATATAGCCGGGTTTGAACCCGTGACTTCATGCAGTGGTTTCAAATGCTCTACCATTGAGCTAGCACCCATTTGCTGTAACACTCTCGTTTTTCAAACCAGAAACTTGAGTCTTAATTAAATTACAAATAAATTGCAGAGTTTTAAAGTGCCAAAAAACAATAGAGTTCATGTAGTTAAACCCAAATACGTTATCTAAAGGAAGTAAATTCTAACTTATTGAATTCGCCTAAAATCAGAAGCATGTGCGTCCCAATGCCATCCAGCTCTAATCTGTGGTGGTTTTTGAAAAAACAACACAACATACACCACAGTTTCAAAAGTCGGTGAAAACTGAATAAGCAAGAACCTCAACATGTAAATAGAATGGGGGCACATTTTATAAAACAAGTATTTATTTAAGAAAACGATTAAATAAACTTCCAAACAAACCAAACAACTTCAGGAAAACATTTCCCGTTAATAATAATAAAGGTCCTCATTATTTGAAATCACTTATTACCAATGTATCGGAGAGCCAACATAACCAATCGATCCATATAAAAGGGCAATCCAGGGGGTCTATCTGTTGGAATAGATGCCCTAGAGGCAATCTAGTTTAGTATGAACTTGTTTTTGGCTAGAACATTTGTTATATTATTTATTGGATATTTAATATAATGAAGTCCTTACATTTACAATTGTGTTGTTTATCTTAACTATCCCTAGTCCATTATAATGATTAAATATGACAATCATAGACTAGTATGGGGTTGGATTGATATGGAGATATCATGATCCAACACATGGGTATGCATTAAGGGTAATGACATACTAGATTGGCCCATCTCCGAGAAGGCTACATACATGTTATGTAAAGTCACAAGCGCTTCTCGTGGTGACAACGGTATTGTCATCCTTAGACTTGAAGTCACTAGATTGTCTAGTTTTGGATTATTGTGATTTTGGTAGCGTCAAACGCTACACCGTAACTGGGTAGCTATAAAGGCGTGTACCGGATACAATAAGAAGCAAGCTTAGGAATCATAGTAGACGTAGATAGAATTTGTCCCTCCCACATAACGGGAGCAATATCCGAGGCCACTCGAGGGATAGTGCTTATGGAATGTCTGGCCAGACTCAAATAAATCAATATAGGATATTGATGTTATTTGCACGAAAAAATCTATTCCCAGGATCGAGAAACTATGGATTGGATATACGAGTGTGACTTGTATGTCTCGTGTCCAATACGGATATAGAGACAAAGGGATGTGACAATTACTTGCACAAGGTTTGTCGGATGACTATTCTATTAGTTGGCTAGAATGGATGTCTTGCTAGAGACCGCTCCATATTAGCAAATTGTTGTTACCAACTAGATAGAACCTATGGGGTCACACGCTAGATAGGGTTGAACTAGTTTTGGGAATTAATTAATGTGATTATTTAATTAGAAGGATCACTCTGCAACACCTTACAAACTTAGTAGGACTAATATGCCAGGAAGGGACTAATCCGAAATCATGTTGGGTTAGGAAGGGCCTTTAGGTAGTTGACAAGGAGTTGTTGGACTATATAAAGGATGCTCCTAGCTGCCTTCCCACACTAATGCTCATAACATAAGTTGAGTGGGAGAGAACAAAGGAGAGATAGAAAGACACAAGGAGGCCGAATCCGACCCCGGTGGTCCGCCCCCTACCCGTCGGCCACAAGAGGAAGCCGAAAGCTTCATTTGTGATCTCGTTGCGTGATTTCTTCTTCCTCTTCCTCCGGTCGAAGCTAGCACAAAGGAGAAGGAAGATCTAGATCTCAACTCTTGGTGTGGAACAACCGTAGAGACGTGACACAATTCACGTGACAAGTCATCACAGGAGAACCCTAAGGTGTATAACATGATTCTTCCTTTACCATCGTTATGATTATCTTCCTGTGATCCTTGGAGGGTATTGAATGGATAATTTATCTTTCCGCTGCGTATCCATGATCAAAACTCTACAGTGCTATCAGAGCCACAGGTTGTAGAACATAGACGTGGTTTATGTGTTATGTTTTGATAGTTTTACACCTTAAATTTGTTGTTTATCGCGTAAAACGGACAAACCAAGCATATGATGCAATTTGTCAATAATAAACAAAACAAGATATAGTTTTTGCATTGAATGCATGAATTTGTGAGTTTGATAAATTTTAGGATCTTAGATCTTGGGTTTTTGTACCAATTTGGAAGCTAGTTTCAAATTTGGAACCTTTTTGGACTTGGGGAACTAGGAAAGAGTTGTTTTGGAAAAAAGTAAGGAGGTTCGGCCCCTAGGAACGCCCCTCCCCCTTCCTTGCCGCCCAAGCCACCTAGGCCGAGGGCCTAGGCTTTCGGCCGACCCCACGGGTTGGGCCGACCGACATAGGCTCGGCCCGGGGCGGCTCCAAGGTGGTTCGGCCATTGCATGGTGGGCCCCTTGGACCGTTTTAACCCTAGAAATCTTAAAATTAATTAAAGATTGACCAAGCGCGTTAAAATTGGTTTCTAACTATTTATGTGCAAATCGCATGGTGGTTGGATATGGCCTTAGAATGTGATTTGATGTGATTATTTAATTTTGTGGTTTGGTATACGCCCTGCGAGCCGATCAATTAATGTAATAGTTAATTAGGGTTTACGGCCTGCGAGCTAATTTTTTTTCCTCAACTTGTGAGATTTATTTTATTTAGTATAGTTGTTAGCTAGTGCTAGATAGAATAGATTGTTATCCAAGACTGAAGAAAAGAAGCCCGAAGCCAAAGAAAGCCACAAGAAATGGAGCATGGAGCATTCCATATGACTATGAAGGATGGACCAAAAGACGAAGATGCATGGAGATGTGTTTGCTTTTAGGGTTCATACATATTCCCATTGGCTTGAGAATATCTTAGTCTAGAAAAGGCCATATCCACATCACGTTTTTTTTTTTTTTTTTTTTTTTTTTTTTTTTTTTTGGGTTGTTTATTTTTCTTGTCTTATTATTTTGTGGCTGGTGTATGGATGATGCATGCAATTAGAATAATAATAAAATTAAAAACCCGGATCTATTATTTGGAGTTGTGCCCAAACTCAAAATAGATAGATCAGTTGACATGGATCAACAAAACAATTAAAAAATTGAATTTTTAAAAATCCCTCAAACATTAAATATTGTGTTTTGCCTTCTCGTTACTTAAACACTCATTGTCATCATGATTTATCAGGATCGTGCATGCCAAAGCAAGGCGACTTGGTTCATAATGATGCAATGCGATGGCACAAGCAAGTAATGTGCAATTGTTTAAATAAGAGGTTGGACACAACTGGGTTATTAATATGATTAAAACCTAGAGGCAATCAATTGGGATTATCCATGCGGATGTATAAAGAAGGAGTTATTTTCCCGATTGAACCAAGAGTTGCATGAGATGCAATTGGAATTGTTCATACCTAAAGTAGTCAAATTTTGAGTGACTTGCTATAGCAAGCTCAAAAGGAGATGAAACATGGATCTTGGCCCACTAGAAATATAATGATATTTTCCGCATTAATATCTTGAGGGTTATTAATCCATAGAAAAATAGTGGGAGCTATATTTAATAAACTAGCCATTATTGAATATGGTCAAAAGTTCACAAATACTAAAACTTGCGTATTTTCCTTTGTAGAATTCCAAATGGCAAACAACTCAAATGGAAAACAAATCATGGAGTTCACAACATACCCTACGATCTGTCCTTGAGAAGGACAAGCTCTCTGGAACCAATTTCCTTGATTGGTACAGAAACTTGAGAATCGTTCTCAAGCAAGAGAAGAAACTGTACGCAATAGAGGAGCAAGTTCCAGCAGGTCCAGAAAACAATACTCCTGCAGCCCTAAAGGCGTATTAGAAGCGTGTTGATGAAGCTAATGATGCGGCCTGCCTCATGCTTCGCACCATGACCTCTGAGCTTCATAAGCAACATGAGAACATGAATGCAGTCGATATGATCGTACACTTGAAGCAGCTCTTCCAAGAGCAGGCAAGGGTTGAGAGGTATGAAGTTTCTAAGGCATTGTTCAAATGTCATATGGCTGAAGGAAACCCTGTGGGACCTCATCTACTCCGTATGATCGGGTATTTGGAGAATCTCGCACGACTAGGATTCCCGGTCGGCCAAGAGTTGGCCACCGATCTCGTGTTGTAATCGTTGTCTGTAAGTTATGGACAGTTCATCATGAACTATAACATGAACGAGATCGTGAAATCACTACCAAATTTACTCAATATGTTGAGGACAGCTGAACAAAGCATCAACAAGGGTAAGGTCAAGGCCATTATGATGGTACAGAAAGGAAAGGGCAAAATGTTTGCCTCATCCTCCAAGGGCAAAGGCAAGTCAGTTGCCAAGTCCAAGGAACCTGTCCTTAAACCTGTTGGTGGCATTGCCAAAGGTGTGACTAAAGGTGAGTGTCACTACTGCAGTCAGCCTGGACACTGGAGGAGGAACTGCCCAAAATATCTGGAGAACAAGAGGCTTGGAGCAGTGATTCCACCACCACCAGGTATTTTTGTTGTAGATGTCAATTTTACTATCAATACATCGTGGGTATTGGATACTGGAAATGTGCAGAATCTAAATAGAAGTAGAAGATTGGCTAAAGGGGAGATATACATGCGCGTTGGGAATGGAGTAAAAGTTGCTACATTGGCCGTAGGCGTGTACGAGTTGTCTCTGCCTTCAAGATTAGTTTTAGAGTTAAATAATTTCTATTTTGTGCCTGCTATGAGCAGAACATTATGTTTATTTCTTGTTTGGACAAGGAAGGTTTTATTATTTCAAAAGAACAATTGTTGTTCCATTTATTTTAATAATATTCACTATTGTAGTGCGCAATTATTTAATGGACTATATGTCCTTGATCTAAGCAATCATGTCTACAACATTAATACTAAGAGGATTAAAATTAATGATTTAAATCCTACTTACTTATGGCACTGTCGTTTAGGCCACATAAACGAGAAACGTGTATCTAGACTCCATAAGGATGAATTTCTAGACTCATTTGATTTTGAATCATATGAGACATGTGAGGCTTGTTTATTGAGAAAAATGACAAAGTCCCCTTTCAATAAAAAGACGAGAGGACTAGTGAGCAATTGGCGCTCGTACATACTGATGTATGTGGGCCATTTGCCACGCCTTCCAGGGGTGGTTACGTCTACTTCATCACATTTACTGATGATTTCAGTAGATATGGATTTGTATACCTTATGAAGGCCGAATCCGAATCCTTTGAAAGGTTCAAAGAATTCAAGAGTGAAGTAGAGAAGCAACCTGGAAAAAGTATCAAGGCTCTACGATCGGATCGTGGAGGAGAATACTTGAGCCAAGAGTTTGACGACTATCTTAGAGAGGGTGGAATCGTGTCCCAACTCACTCCACCCGGAACGCCAAAATGGAATGGTGTGTCCGAGAGGAGGAATCTAACACTATTGGATATGGTTCGATCTATGATTTGTCTAACCGATCTTCCATTATCATTTTGGGGCTATGCTCTATTAAGTACAACGTTCACCATTAAACGTGTTCCATCTAAATCAGTCATGAAGACACCACATGAGATGTGGAGTGGGAGGCGTCCCACACTGCAGTTCATGAAGATTTAGGGCTGCGATGTCTATGTAAAGCGTTTACAATCAGACAAGCTAGGGCCAAAGTCGGATAAGTGTAAGTTTGTGGGGGTACCCTAAGGAAACTAAGTGTTACTACTTCTACAATCTAACTGAGAACAAAGTGTTTGTTGCTCGGTCCGGCGTGTTTCTAGAAAGAGAGTTTGTCTCTAAAGAAGCAAGTGGAAGGACTGTAGAGCTTGAAGAAATTCAAGAACCACAAAACACTTATCCAACTATGGAACATGAACATGAACCACAAGGAATTGTGGAACAGCCTGTTCAAGTAACACAAGAGCTTCGTAGATCTAGTAGAGTGTGCCAGGAGCCCGAGAGACGGTGGCTGATTCTACAATAGAGGCTGAGTACATTGCTGCAAATGGCACAGAAAAGGAAGCTGTTTGGATTAGGAAATTTGTTTCTGAACTTGGTGTGGTTCCTAGCATTGTGGATCCAGTAGAGTTGTACTGTGACAACACTGGTGCGATCGCGCAATCAAAGGAGCCCCGATCACACCAGAAATCCAAACACGTGCTCATGTTTCATCTTATCCGAGATATTATCGATAGATGAGATGTTCGGATATGCAAGATTCCTACAGATGAGAATCTGTTTGATCCACTTACAAAGCCGCTTGTTCAGCGCAAGCATGAAGGGCACACTAGGAGCATTGGCATACGGGATGCATCAGATTGGCTCTAGTGCAAGTGGGAGACTGTTGGAATAGATGCCCTAGAGACAATCTAGCTTAGTATGCACTTGTTTTTGTGACGCCGAATTGAATCGAGGCGTTTTATGGGAGCAGCAAGAAGCAACGAAGATGGAAGGGAAATCATGAAAGAACCTCCATAGGGTTCAGAGAAAACACAAAGTTTTCTGAAATAAACTCAATACTCAATAATCTGATGAAATAAGTCCACAAGCCGGAATTAAATAGCCAAAAAACCTAAAATTTACCTAAAATAGCAAAATCTCAATAATTATTTTGAATTAAAGTCCTACTAAAGAAAAGCATACTGGAAAAAGATTGACCCAAATCGGGTTTAAATTGACCTCCTAATTAACCAAAAGATTATTACTAAAAATAGCAAATTTGACGATTTCGTGCCCTAAACAGTCGAATTTTGCCAAATCAGCATGGTGCTCGTGACTAAAGTCACGAGTTATCTTTAGAACGTCGTTTCTGGTCAGATTCATGTAAGGTTCGACCCCGTTCAACACTCCTTCAATTCTGCCCCTAATTCTGCGTATGGACCGAAACAACTTTTCTGAAACTGTCAAAATTCTTCCTGCATCAGTCACCCACTCTTCAAAAGAACTCGTCCTCGAGTTCGATTTAGGAACTTGAATGATCTGCTCCACCAAGAAAGGATCACAATAGCTAGATGGAAACTTGAACGGAAAAACTATTGACTTGTTTAATTCAACTTTCGTCTCTTCGTCGTCATATGCAACTTCATCGTCATCTCCATAGTCATCATAAACCGGAGGGATTGTCCAATCCACATCAGATTCACATGATTTGGAAACACGCCTGTAAAAGATTGCATCACGAAAAATATGCTCGATTTGTAACATACCCGAAGAATCTATCTCGTCGATCATGGAACTTGGTTCTCCATAACGCTCGCGATTGAACGAAATCTTGAACGCGGGCTCCAAATAATGATCCAAGGCTTGACCTTCTGTCACCATCATCATAACTCCTTGGAGGTTAATTTCCCGTTGGGGGGCTTCCTCAGTCGGAACCTGCCCGCAACCGCCAGGTCGTCCACGCACCATGGTTATGACAATCTTCTTCCCACGTCGAACTGAGCTCTGATACCAACTGACGCCGAATTGAATCGAGGTGTTTTATGGGAGCAGCAAGAAGCAACGAAGATGGAAGGGAAATCATGAAAGAACCTCCATAGGGTTCAGAGAAAACACAAAGTTTTCTGAAATAAACTCAATACTCAATAATCTGATGAAATAAGTCCACAAGCCGGACTTAAATAGCCAAAAAACCTAAAATTTACCTAAAATAGCAAAATCTCAATAATTATTTTGAATTAAAGTCCTACTAAAGAAAAGCATACTGGAAAAAGATTGACCCAAATCGGGTTTAAATTGACCTCCTAATTAACCAAAAGATTATTACTAAAAATAGCAAATTTGACGATTTCGTGCCCTAAACAGTCGAATTTTGCCAAATCAGCATGGTGCTCGTGACTAAAGTCACGAGTTATCTTTAGAACGTCGTTTCTGGTCAGATTCATGTAAGGTTCGACCCCGTTCAACACTCCTTCAATTCTGCCCCTAATTCTGCGTATGGACCGAAACAACTTTTCTGAAACTGTCAAAATTCTTCCTGCATCATTTTGGCTAGAATATTTGTTGTATTATTTATTGGATATTTATATAATGAAGTCCTTAGATTTACAATTGTGTTATTTATCTTAAATACCCTACTCCATTATAATGATTAAATAGGACAATCATCTATAGACTAGTATGGGGTTAGATTGATATGGAGATATCATGATCCAATACATGGGTATGCATTAAGGGTAATGGCTTACTGGATTGGCCCATCTCCGAGAAGGCTACATACATGTTATGTAAAGTAACAAGTGCTTATCGTGGTGACAACGGTATTGTCATCCTTAGACTTGAAGTCAATAGATTCTCTAGTTGTGGATTATTGTGATTTTGGTAGCGTCAAACGCTACACCGTAACTGGGTAGCTATAAAGGTGTGTACCACATACAATAAGAAGCAAGCTTAGGAATCGTAGTAGACGTAGATAGAATTTTTCCCTCCCACATAACGGGATCAAATATTCGAGGCCACTCGAGGGATAGTGCTTATGGAATGTCTGGCCAGACTCAAATAAATCAATATAGGATATTGATGTTATTTGCATGAATAAGGCTATTCCCAGGATCGAGAAACTATGGATTAGATATACGAGTGTGACTTTTATGTCTCGTGTCCAATCCGGATATAGAGACAAAGGAATGTGGCAATTACTTGCTCAAGGTTTGTCGGATGACTATTCTATTAGTTGGCTAGAATGGATATCTTGCTGGAGACCGCTCCATATTAGCAAATTATTGTTACCAACTAGATAGAACCTATGGGGCCACACACTAGATACGGTTGAACTAGATTTGGGAATTAATTAATGTGATTAATTAATTAGAAGGATCACTTTGCAACACCTTGCAAACTTAGTAGGACTAATATGCATGGAAGGGACTAATCTGAACTCGTGTTGGATTAGGAAGGGCCTTTAGGTAGTTGACAAGGAGTTGTTGGACTATATAAAGGATGCTCCTAGATTCCTTCCCACATTAATGCTCATAAAATAAGTTGAGTGGGAGAGAACAAAGGAGAGAGAGCAAGACACAAGGAGGCCGAATCCGACCCCCTTGGTCCGCCCCCCTACCCGTCGGCCACAAGAGGAAGCCGAAAGCTTCCTTTGTGATCTCGTTGCGTGATTTCTTCTTCCTCTTCCTCCGCTCCAAGCTAGCACAAAGGAGAAGGAAGATATAGATCTCAACTCTAGGCGTGGATCAACCGTAAAGACGTGACACAATTCACGTTACAAGTCATCACGGGAGAACCCTAAGGTGTGTAACATGATTCTTCCTTAACCATCTTTATGATTCTCTTCCTGTGATCCTTGGAGAGTATTGAATGGATAATTTATCTTTCCGCTGCGTATCCATGATCAAAACCCTACACTATCAAACCCTCTCTGCCAGGCGTTCAGGAACGACAATCTGTCATCCGCGCCCGCCTTGACCAGACCTCAGCCAACTAGACCTAGTGTCATGAAACACCCTAACGAAGAACATCAACCCAAAGGGTGAGTACTAGATTCCTTAACCCTAGCCAATGGGACGTAGGGCAAAAATAAGCCATCATGGGCAATAAAATATCGAAGGAACCATCATGGGTTCATAACCAAAATAATCATCCCCGATACATGGTTCCACTTTACGTGATTAATCAATTTTAGTTCATTATGTAATACATATATTTCCAAAAGACAGTTATAAAAAAGGGATATTTAATTCATTCGATGAGAGTTCGTAAAGTCATTAAGAGTATCGACGTATAAAACAGTTGAAATCATAAACTTGCATTCAAGAAATAAATTTTGAGGTATTAAAGATTTTGAAATGACAAGTCATCATAGGGAGAGGTTTCATAGGTTTTTGGGGGTGAATTTGGTATAACCTAACATTTATCACTAAATACAGATAAAAAATATATTTTCAAACTTAAAATTAACAAGGACAACTAAAACGGTAATAAAAAGACTTGAACAAGCCGAAAAGACTTGAACAGCAATCCGAGAGTTGTGAGGGCGCTTAGCTCCTATTTAAACTTCTATGTATGATGATTGTGATATACTAGAAGCATACATTCTATAGTTTCATGCTTTGTCATGTTGTTGGACATATGTGGTAAATTACTTGACTACTTTAGCTACTTTATTTTGTTTAGTCGAAATGATGAGTGACGTGTCAGATGTCAAACCATTTTATGAGACTCATATCTCTTAAATTTAATACCGGAGGCATTCCTTTTGTTCCCACCCTCGCATCGGACAAGGAGTCCGCTTATTATATACGAAGAAGGTGAAAGCATCCACAAACTACTGCCAGCGAGTGGTTGATCACTGGCACAATTGGAATTGAATATGAGACCACCATTTTCTTAACCCGCTAATGCGGTGCCACTACATTCTAAACGAACTGTTCTCGTGTTATCGTGGTTACCAATGACGTAGAAGCATGCTAACATCATGAGAATTCTTAGTGAGCTGTAGAATGTCAACCCCGGGGAGATCATGCTGAATAAGTTCTCCACTTGTTCAAGCATTAGCTTACTTCAGTTCCAGGGACGTCACTTCATTAAGGGTATCTCCAACCCCACGGGAGGGGGGGGGGGATGTAAAAAATATGGTTCAACTCCAACCCCATGAGGGGACGGGGACGGGGATGGGGTGCTATGGGGAGAATTTTTGTTTTGAGTGTGGGCATGTCCATGGGAGGGACAAATTTTGCCTTGGGTGTGTGATGGTTAGGGGGGATTTCCTCATGGACATGCCCACACTCAAGAAAAAATTTCTCCCCATCCCCCCCCTTCGAATCCCTCTCCCCTAATGGGGTTCGAGTTGAACCATATTCGTATACGATTTCCCCCTCCCCCCCCATGGGGTTGGAGGTGCCCTAAAGGGAAGAGGATGTGACAACTAGTACTCTCATTTCGGGTCTTCTCTCAATTGACTTTACTTGTCGCGTGCATACATTATCATTACCGTATTACACTTAGGTGCATTTACATCTTCGGCGTTACGATATGTCGCGCCATCCTGTAAGTTATTGAAAGTCGTTGCAAGTATTGGTGTTGTGAGATTTGCTTTAAGGGGTAGGTGATGTAATATCCCTAAAATTTGATAGGGCTATTTTGATAATTTCATAATTCTAGACAATTTTTTTTTGGTAATTATAGTTTTTTTTTTAAACAAAGTAATTATAGTTGTCAAAACGATGTGAATTTAATTACTATTTTATTTTAAATTTAATATACACCAAAACCAAGCTTCTATTTATTCTATTTTTTATATACCCTAAAACCTATATTTATTTATCCTCTAATTTATATCAACATAATTCACTAAATTTCTTTTTAAGGCAATCTCTATTTTTATTGTATTTAAATATGATTGTTTCTAAACTTTAGTTATATATATTTTATTTAAACCTCATATTTATTTTGCTTTTTAAACCCTCTATTCTACACCACAGTATTAGTGTTCCCAAAGCACTTAACCAGAGATCCCCGTAGTTACCAACACTTTGGTGCTCCCAAAACACTCAACCGACACTCCCTTAACACCATACAACTTGGTACTCCTAAAAACAGTGTTTCATTGATTGACTGACAGAAGCTTGCATTGCTAGTTTAGTAAAATCTTACTCCTTTCATTCCTCCAGTTTCTTCCTACTTTCCTTATTTGAACGTTTTTCTAGTCTTCACACTTTTCTTATTTGTCATCTTTTTGTAGTGAAAATACCTTCTTACCATTCAGTTACATGTATGCCACAAGGATTGCGCTCACTGTTTGTGGTGAGTCATCTGCTTTTATCAAGGGCGGTGGAGTCTTTCCACATGCTTCTTAATAAAGCAAATTTTAAGTTTTGTGAAGAATCTAGAGGAACGAAGAGAGTATTTTACAGAAAATTGTTATGATCACTTCAGGTTCTTCACTCTTTTCGAAAAGTAAATATGAGTTCGGGGAAACAAGTTTGTTTCTTCCTTTTGCGTGAAATCCTCAGGTTCTTCACTCTTCTAAAAAAGTAAATACTATCTATGTTTCTCTTCTTTCAAGTGAGAGAAAAGCGGCACAAAATTTTAAGAAACGTGTGTTTTCGACAATTTTACCCTCACAATCTCATGTATTTATAGTCTCTCTCTCCTCCCTCTCTCTCTCCCACAATTAACATCATAACCACTGCTACCAGACCAGCACCACCACCATACCAACACCAACACCAGACCAACACCAAGAACAATGAAATACATATCAAGAATAACAAGATCAAATATTAACACATCTTAACAAAAAAAATGAGAAGAAAAAGAAAAAGAACAATAACTGTTGATTTCAACATCAACAATAAGAAATATGCACTTCTTCTTCTCCAAGCCGTCCTCATCCTCTCTGGACAAAAAAGAAAAGTCAAAAGAGATAGACGGAATAACAGATTGAAGGAAAGAGAGAAGGGAAAGAAAAAAGAGAGGATTTACACAGGTCGTCGGTGTCGGCGTTGTTTGCAGCGTCAGCGTTGGCAGAGGTCTCCACTCTCCAGATGTGAGAGAGGGGTGGGGGGGAGAGAGATAAGGACAGAGAGAGAGAGGTGTAGTGTTTTGAGGCAGGTAACGCAACGGAATAAAAATAAATAAATTCCTGACCAAAGCCCTCCATGGATCGCAGGGAAGCATTAATAACATGATGAGAGTAAACGAATTGTGTACCTTGATTGGTTGTTTGATAACAACGTAGAATAATTTTCACGTCTCTAAAAGTATCCACATCAAGGATTTCAAGTTAGAATCCCCTTCACGTCTTAGTGCTTGCCACGCGAATAAGGAGGCAGAAGGATCACACAAAACGGAGCAACCGGTGTCGTGCCACCTAGTGGCCGACGGCAAGGGCGGACGGGTATGGGGCCTGCGGCCTCTACTTGGTCTCTCTCTCCCCATGCTTTGTTATTTCACACAATAATGACTCTTGTGTGGAAAAGCATTCCCTTATATAGTTAATAACCCCTTATTAACTACATATTTTCCCCAATACTAATCATGTCCATACACAGATTAGTCCACCTTGCAAATTAGTCCTACAAACTTTGCTTGTGGTTGTATTTTGATCATTTTGATTAATTAGTCTAACTAATTAATATCCAAATCCAGTTTAACCATAAGGAG
Source organism: Linanthus parryae (assembly GCA_023055425.1). Taxonomy (NCBI): domain Eukaryota; kingdom Viridiplantae; phylum Streptophyta; class Magnoliopsida; order Ericales; family Polemoniaceae; genus Linanthus; species Linanthus parryae. Next base: position 5,919,470 of record JALGPY010000001.1, read on the forward strand.
TGTGACCCCGTAGGTTTCTACTTATTTGGTAGTAACAATTACAAACATAGAGTGGTGTCTAGCGACACATCTAAGCCACCCAACTAATAGAAATAGTCAGTGATCGGATAAACCATGTGCCTAATGTTACCGTGTTGTGTATATCCCTTTGTCTCCATATCCGAATTGGACACGAGACATAATTTTCATACTCATATATCGAATCTATAGTTTCTTGATCATGGGAATAGGCTTATCTGTACAGATAACATCTATATCCCCATATTGATTTATCTGAGTCTGGCTAGACATTCCATAAGCACTACCCCTCGAGTGGCCGTGGATATTTACTCCCATTATGTAGAAGGGACAAATTCTCTCTACATCACCACCATCTCTCAACTTTCTTCCTATCATGCCCGATTACTATCTTTATTGTTACCCAGTTACAGCGTAACGTTTGATAATATCAAAACATGATATTTCACAACTAGAGTATCTAGTGACTTCAAGTCTAATGATTACAACACCATTGTCACTACGAGAAGCACTTGTGACATTGCCATAATCTGATGTAGCCTTCTTGTGGTGGGTCAATCCAGTATGCCATTACTCCTAATGCATAACCACGTGTTAGACATGATATCTCCACATCAATCTACCTACATACTAATCTCGATGCAAAAAAGTCGTCCTAATTAACTTTAGTACTCGACTGGGGATATATTAGAATATAACAATTGTATTCTAAGGACTTCATTAATGTTTACATATCTCCATATCGATAACATAATGAATAGTAAGTCCATATAAATGTCACTATAAATTGATTGCCTTTAGGGCACAATTCCAACAAGAGGGGGGAGGGAAACCCAAGATCTTCCATCGTCATCACCGTCATCGTCCTGGCAACCCAAAACACGACCAGATCTGATCGGTTTCCATCCATATCACTTCTATGACTTTCTGATCCGACAAAGAGAAAAGGGAGAACGAGTGAGGTGGAGCACGGGGCTGTGGGTTTTCTCATTGGGTTGGTTTTGGGTGTGGGTTGGAGAAACTCCTCCAGCGGTGGAGGACTAGTGGTCGGCAGTGCTTGACATATCTCCCTCTTTCTCTCTCTGAATAATCTGATCCGGAGGTGGTGGTGCTGGGTTAAATGGGGTAGTGGGATTAGATAAGGTTAATAGGTGGGTAAGGGCACTAAAGTCATTTCCGAAGAGAAACTTGCCAAAAATAGAAAGTAAGGGGAAAGAGAAAAAACTTTCATTTTAGAAAAGTAAGCTGAAAGAGAAGAAACAGAGGAAGTATGACTTTATGAGTTTGGGAATACAAGTATGTTTCTTCCTTTCGGTTTCTTTCTAAACTGGAAAACAAAAAAGCATATTTATCCCCACACAACCCATAAATTATCATATTTGTAACCAAGTTTATATGCACTACTACTTTGCTTGGTAACGTACATAAACTTGACAGTCTTGTATGAAAGATAATCTCGAAAACTTTTCAAATAACAGCATAAATTTGACAATCTTATACTACAGGAGAAAATTTTAAAAACTTTCCCAAATGATAAACACAGTAAAATTTTGGGGTGCACGCAGTGAAATCCATGTGCAGTGCAAAAATCAAATTACAATCAAAAACCCAATTTAGCTCTGATTTTAGGGTTCATCAGATGGAAGATCAAATAACTGTTTCAAATTGTAAGGCTTTACGACTTCAGGACTTCCGTTCCAGAACAAATTCGCCAATTGCTCATTGGTCTTATCTCCGCCATGGGCATGATCGAAGAAGACATAGTCTCCGATGTTGCTGCATAACTCGTAAGCTGCTGTGACGTTTACGACACCACATGTTCTAATACCTCGGTAAGGTCCACTACCACAACATCCCGATTTTGCTTCCTTGAAACCTTTCAACATAAAAATAGAACAACACAAATGGAATCACAAAATTTCTCCAAGAGAAAAATAACTTCAAAAATCACGAAATAATTGGCAACTTACCATATTGTGATGGACTTTTGATCCTATCGAAGAGCGCGTTGTAGAAGTCGAAAAAAGAATATTTGAATCCTGATAACTTCTGCTCCAATCCCTTGAGGGCATCTGAGAGGGCTGTGTAGTGTTTGCGACAAAGGACATTGATGCTTTCAGCGCATTCGTCGCCTGACTTCAGTGCAGCTCTAGAGCGTGGCTCGCAGCCCACAGGAGCTGTACTTTGGATAGCTATTTTCCTTCCACCCAAATCGTAAATGTCCTGTGGATAATCAAGATATAAATTGATTTTAGTCAAATACAGTTAGATAATGTTGTATTGTGCACGAGTCTGTCTGATGATCACTGCGGAGATGCTGTTGTGAGCTTTGTATGACAATTATTTGGAAAATAGTATTGTGTTAAAGTCGCAGTGAGAGATTTACTGTGTTGGTTAATATCTACTCCCTCCTCCCCCAAATGAGTATTTTGCTGTTTTCTGCAAGTGATGATTTGACTTGCCAAATGATACAAGAATTTGTTAATCTTTGCACGTTGTTGTAAAGTAATCAAAAAAAGATTAGCAAGTCCCATTTCGTTTTTACAAGTCAAATCATCACGTTCAAAAGGTTGAAAAAAATTGCAGGACACTAATTTTGGACGGAGGGAGATCATGTTCTAAACCATACTTTGCATAGTATGTGAAGAAAACTATTGAAATTATTTAAGATCACAGGGATAAAATTGGTTGTAACAAAATTAATCGAATGACAGGTTTCAGAAAGCAACTCCTCACCTATTTTTTAAAAGTTGTTGTTACATTATGTTTCTTTCCCTTTAAGAGATCGTGAAGTTGACTTTTATCAATCATAAAAAACTATTTTATATGTCATCTGCCGTTTTAAAGTGCTTCCCACGCTTCACAAGAAATACTGAGCGCACTCTAGTTATGTTTAAAGTACGAAGATTAATAAGTTAGCAGTTAGTGTTCTTACATTGATGATGTTAGTGAGGTTGCCAACGACCATGTTTACGTAATCTCTCTGCGACGACTCAGACGCATTCGTGTTTGATACTGCAAAGACAAAGTAGTCGTTTCCGCCAATGCTAATCAAGTAAATAGCGTTCTTAAGCAGCTTCTTCGCTTCTGCTTCTCCTAGCTGTTCCTTCAACACCTCGGTAACATTCTTAAAATGGCTAATCTGTGTGTGCAAATTTATCTGCAAGGAAAGATATAATATACTTAGTTAAATATTTTTCAGAAAAAAAAAACAACAAAAAATTAATTATTATTTCTTCATACCGCTAATTTTGGGACAACTTCGAAAAGAACCCCTGCTGCTATCGAAGCAAAGTTCGTCCCTCGTGTGAAATCCTGCACACCGGGTTCTAGGAAAGGCAAGACCCTTGGCAGTCCCGCATATGAAGCTATGAACATGTATATGTTATCAGTATCGCTAATACTATGTCTCCTTCACACGCAGCGTGTAAATCAATAGACAGAAATGTATTCAAACAAAATAATGAAATTCCGTCTCAAAACTAGGTAATTGGAAATGAAGGGGTACTGTATGGTTTAACTAAACACATATATAGTTTGAGATAGACAACGATTCTCAACAGTAACAAACCCATTTGAAATCTTTAAAAACCTTCAAACAATAAGAAGAAAGAAGTACCGATATAGTCAGGAACTAGGCGACCGTTGCTTGCTCTTCCCGTGGGATGACGGAAGTAGGTCTCTCCGTAGGGATAATAACTTGAAAAATTAATCGGGCTGAAGTACTGGTTGTTGCCATAGTCAAAGAGCGAGTCTCCAAAAAGAAACACCGCCGGTTTTGAATCATGCTTGTTCTCGTCAGCTGATGCAGAACGAGAAAAGCTCGCTAACAGAACCGCAGCGACAAGAAGAATGCCACTGAAATAAATTTTCATTGTCGCCTTCGTTGTGTCTTTTTTCCCCTAGTTCTGATAGTGGACTTTTGATGCCAGAGATTGAGATGGGACTTTATAATGAAAACCGAAATGAGATTGCCATTGTTTTTTGTATAGTTGCATTGATTTGAGTTGTGGAGAAATTTCAATAATGATCGTGAATTGCATTACTTTGTTTCTTTTGAAGAATAGTTTGGTACATGTGAACAAGCAAACATACGGCCTTAAATAGAAAAATCATCCTAGTTACATTTTTAAAAGAAGTGGAATGTTTCCAGATGCTGTTCGGTATGTGTGAACAAGAGAGATTAGTTGTTCAGAGAGCACTATGTCAGTATGAAAAATCCATAAACCAGTTTTTCAGCTAATGAAAACCATGAAGGAGCAATCTCAAGTGCCTGCTGAGGTTTTGATGGGATTTTTTGCAGTGTCACGGCTTTCAGTGTGTGCAGGATGTTCATCAGATCTTTCGAGCACATATATGTTCCTTAATTAGGTTTTTCAAGTTGTTGGTAGCAAGTTGGTTTCTGTTGTGTTTGGTTTCCACTGTTTAAAACTTCTGCATTGCTGGGTGTTGAATGGGAATATTAAGCTCGGATATTTGTTTCTTTTTTTTGTTGGAAGCAATCTCGAGTTAATTAGGCTTGGATGGTTCCTTGGTGATCCCGGTATCACAATTAATCCCATAAGAGGGATTATCACACCAACTATATCATCTATCAATTAAACAACATATTTTTAATTTTTCAGAGTAGGTTACAATCAATTTATATGTGCTTGGTCCTGTCATGAAAAACGGAATTGGTGACAATATGTAAAGTTGACTTGCTACCACAATGCATAATTGGCCCCACCAAAGTAGCAGCAAATCAACAAGAATGTATTGGTTCCACAATATCTCACAGGAAGTGGAAGTCATGCTCTTATATTTTGCTTCAGCAGAATTCTTGGACACAATGTCATGTTTTTTGGATTTCCAAGACACAAGAGAATCACCAAGATACACCAAGAATCCAACAGTGGTTCTTCTAGTGTCTAGATGGACACCCATCCCAGTCACTATCTGCAAAAGCCTTGAGATGAAGAAAAGAGATATTAGCAAAAAACTAACTTTGGCCAGGAGTGGTCTTCAAGTACCTTAAAACTTTGTGGCATGCATCCAGATGAGGGTTCTAGGTAGGTATGGAAATATAGTCCGATCAGAGATCCGAGCTAACTGGATTATATCCGAATCCGATCCAATCAAAAAAGGATCATATTTGGATCCAAAAAGACAGACCCGATTGGATTTGGATCTGAGGGTAGATCCATTGGGGTTCGAACTAATATTTTCCGACGTATATGTGTGCTTCATAAATATACTCCTATTACCTCCCAACTTATACTTTCAAGAAGAATACAATAGAAACCCTAAGCTACAAATCTAATTCTTTTGAGTGTCGTGCTTCATAACTTACGAAGATGCCTTAGAGTGAAAAATAGTGTTTATTTTTTATACTATTTTTTGTATTTTAGTGAAAACCCGAACCGGAATGATATAGCCACGCACTATATAGATCTATGGATCAAATTTGAATCAGCTGTAAGAAATTCGATCCGATCTGATCTGATCTGAATCTGGTAACGATCCGAACGGGGTAAAGTTGACCTGCTAACACAATATATAATTGGCACCACTGAAGTAGCAGCAAATCAGCAAGAATGGATTGGTTCCACATTATATCACAGGAATAGGAAGCCATGCTCCTATGTTTTGCTTCAGGAGGACTCTTGGACACAATGTCCTGTTTCTTGGATTTCCAAGACACAAGAGAATCACCAAGATACACCAAGAATCCAGTGGTGGATCTTCTAGTGTCTGGACACCCGTCCCAGTCACTATCTGCAAAAGCCTTGAGATGAAGAGAAGAGGTATTAGCAAAAAACTGACTATGGCCATGAGTGGTCTTTAAATACCTCAAAACTTTGTGAGCTGCATTCAGATGAGGAGTTCTAGTTAGGTATGGAAATATAGTCCGATCAGAGATGCGAGTTGAATGGATCATATTCGAATACGATCCAATTGAAAGTGGATCGGATTTGGATCCAAAAAAGGCAGACTCGATTGGATTCGGATATGGATTTGGATTTGAGGGTAGATCCATCGGGTTTGGAACTAATCTTTTTCGAATTATATGTGTGCTTCACAAATATACCCCTATTACCTCCCCACTTATACTTTCAAGAAGAATACAATAGAAATCCTAAACTACAAAACTATTTATTTTGAGTGTTATGCTTCATAACTTACGAAGATGGCTTAGAGTTCAAAATAGTGTTTATATTTTATATTATTTTTTGTATTTTAGTTCAAAACCAAACTAGATTGATATAACCACGCACTATATGGATCTAGGGGATCGAATTTGAGCCAGCTGAATGAAATCCGATCTGATCAGAATCTGGTAACGATCCTAACGGACCTGGATTCTATTTCTCCTTGTCAGATTTGGATCTAGAAGGGCCTGGTCCGATTCGGATCTGACTAGTTTCCATACCTAGTTCTAGGTGCAGAAACATACTGACTGAGCATGTGAACTATATAGGTAATATCTGGTTAGAATTGCAAGATAAAGCAATATTCCCACAAGTCTTCTATAAGAAGTAGCTGCATCTTTATCCAACAAATCCCCTAAAACTGCACTCAGTTTACAATTAGGATCCATGGAAATAAGAGAGGGATTAGCACCCAAAAAGCTAGTCAGTAAGAATGTCCTAAGTGAACTTTATTTTACATAATGTGATACCAGCATCAGTCCTAGAGATGATGTCAAAAGAGTGTGTTTAAGGCCTCCTATTTGCTGCGAGGAGTGTGCTAAACTCAAATTAATTAACTATAATTAACCATTTTTTTATTTTCCAATAATTATAAAAACATACCCAGAAAGTAGAAAATTTAATTTCAAGTATGTGGAAAAAAAATTGGACGAAAACAGTGACCGCACGCTTACGCGCGTAAGGTGGCCCGTCTCCGCCACGCGATGTCCGCCGAGACGCACCACGTCAGCACCTATTGACTCAGACAACACATGGCGGTTTAGTCAACGACACGGGTTGCCATGGTATACTCTAGTCTGACTGCGCATGCCACGTCAGATTCCATGTCAACGCCTTGCTGACATATCACTGTCACGTGGCACACCACGTCAGCCCTAGATGCCATGCCAGCAACCGCCACAAGCCCCCTAAGGTGTGTATTCTCAATAATGATAACACATCTGGTGAGTTGAATTCAGCTCCTTGCATCCTCATCTCTTGAGTACTGTCATCGCGAAGTCTTCGAATTCGTCTTTGCTCAATGCACCATTCTCCATGTTTCTCGGTTTGACCATCTCTTGAGTTTCAATCTTCAAACTCATTGACTAACAATCTTATTTCTAATAAGAGTGACCTCCTAATGAGGGGATCATGTGAGAGAAGAAGACAATAGAGAATAAGAGAGGCACGACACGCAAACCGTATTTTGATTACATAATAAAACTTACAAATTATTAAATCAAAACAAAACCATAGATGATAACAAAATTAAAACTAAGCCACATCCATGAAAAGAACACATTCATTCAACCCATAACATGAATAAAACAGAATAATAAACATTCTGAAATTTTATAGAAATTTCCTGAATTAACTACCAATTAATGAAAATTAATAAACAATAATTTAATTACTCTAAATAATCAAATCAAGCTCTAAACCCCTATAGTCTCACCTACTATGGTAGACAGTAGGAAAAATAAGTTTAGTCTCCATTAAAACTTAGGGTCAAAACAGTGTGTTTAAGGCCTCCTAATTGCTTTGAGAAGTGTACCTACTAAAACAGTGACCGGAATTAATTAATATGTAATTAACCAAAAAAATTAGACGAAAACAGTGACCGGAAGCCACTGCACGCGTCGCCATGCGTAAGGTGGCATGCCTTTGTCAAGCGCTGCCCGCCGAGACACGCCACGTCAGCACCTACAAACTCGGACAAAACATATGACGATCCAGTCAGTGACATGTGGCTACCAAGATAACCTCTAAGTTGACTACACATGCCACGTCGAGTTCCAAGTCAACGCCTCGCCGATGTATCACTTCCACTTGGCACCACGTCAGCACTACATGCCACATCACCAACCGTCGCAACCCTTTGGCGCGTGAGGGCGCGTGGTAGCAGCGTCCTCGAAACGTGAGCCTCACGGACCACCATCCCGTGCTCTATTTTCGGCAATTTTTGTACCGCCGATCTCGTCTCGTTCTCCTGATCCTATTATATATTCAAATCTTGATTTCTACATGTTTGAAAAACCACGTTTTATCTTTTAGATCTAAACAGTCTAAATTAATGTAGTGCAAAATCTTTAAACAATGATAACTTTTATTGCGTTTGTTTAAAAAAACACAATATTTAAATTTCTGGAACTCCCGTGAAAAGATATACACAATGGTATGTAATTAGTACATAGAAAACTAAGTTAAGGAACAATGACTTTTTTAGATCAGCTTCGAGTACGGATTACGAGGCACGAAATACGAGCTTAGGCTCCGATACTAGTGAGGGAATACATTTTCTACTAATCACGAGGTAGATCTAAGCATGATAAATACGACGAAAGCTTATTTTGTTTACCTCTTGTAGTGCAGTCGTTAGCATATGATGATCCTGATTTTCAGTGCGCTTGTATTCACGTTCCTCGATTTCCCAGCAATCCGTCTGAATCTCTAGGGTGAACACGATGTTCCACGACACATTCCGCCTGTGTAGATGAGAGAGTTATGGTTCCTACGTATATGATCATTAGTAGTGTTTTATGGTGAACCTAGGGTTGCAACTTGGACGGGTTGAACCCGACCAACTTGAACCCAACCCGAAATAAAATCTGGTCCGAGAACATAGTTTTAGTAATTTAGACGAGTTTGGGCAGAAATGGTCAGCCCAAATTGCAATTCGGGTTGGGCTTGGACACAAATATTAAATGACTGGCTAACCCAAATTGCCCAATTTACATGACCACTACCTATAAATATTATATTTTGAGAGAATTATGTAGAGATAGGGCACTGTTTTATGCTTTTCTCTCCATCTCCATCTTTGATGCACAAATCTTCATCTAACATGGATATGCTACTTTTCTTTTAGTCATTAGCAAAGTTTTAACGATTGTTTTTTTCTTGAACTAGTTGATTTTATTCACTAAACAATTTTTTATTCTCCTATGTTTAAAAAAATATATTAAATTTAATGGATTAGCCCGAATTTAGTCTGAACCCGCATTAGTTTGTACGAATTTGGGCTTGGACGGGCTCCAATGCTCTTAACTCGGGTCGGAGTTGGCTTAGACAACCTCGACAGAGCTCGGGCTCGGGCTAGGACAGGGGTGCCAACCTGATACGGGTCAACCATATGATCCATGTTCAAAATATAATTATTATCATTGATTAGAATTATTATTAAGTAGTTTATTATGTTATTGTTTTATTTAGTTAATTAGGTGTTTATTTAGTTAGTAGACCGGGCCGAGCCAGTTAGGTCAAGCAGGCTAGGTTAGGGTTAGCTTATTTTACTATTTAAACAGTGTAGTTGTTCAATTTTGATCGTGGGATACTAGTTTGTATGAACTTGTGCTTTCATTGAGAGTCGCCATAGTCAAACTGGTGAAATCATGTCGAATTCAACTGCTCTATCCAACAAAATCGACAACGTTCTTGCTGTACTCACTGAGCTGATTACGGACTTTAAGGTTTCAGTCACACTTCTTGACGAAAGAGTGAGTGTCCTGGAAACCGAGTTATCGAAGACGCAAGTTCAGGCCAAGACGCTATACACGCAGCCGTAACCTTCATGGATTCCCGCCTCAAAGTTATGGAGGCCAGCCACGCTCCCCTTCAAACCACGCCACTAGAACCTCCGGCGAAACAGAACCAGAACCTCGTGCCACCAGCATGTCCATATTCGAGGACGAAAAAGCAGCAACAACACCTCCTCGCGCTGCCAAACGACCAGGCGACCCCCTTGGCGCTGCCATCCTCCCTGTCCCTGTTCCCCACAACAAACCCACAGCCGATTTGGGATCTTCTTCAACCTTCCTTCGTCACGCCGACCTCCTTGGCCTCACGATCCACAACATCGGTTATTGCTACAAGCGACAACACCGGCGCTTCAGGATTCCTACCCGACGGCGACATACCCAATCTACCGAAGCTCTGCTGCTCTTCCTGTCGATGGTTGCTATGTTGTTTCACCAGCCAATCACTTAGGGATATAACAAATCAATGGGCTGCCTTGGCTGGCACAAGCCCAAACCCCACCAGATAATTTCGGCCCAGTCAACTCCACAACACCAATTAAAAGCCCAACTACTATTAGAGGGCCTAGTGATCATTTTAGTTTCCCTTCTTATTTAAGCCCACAATGTAATTTCGGTCAGCGCACCCCACAAAAAAGCCCAACTACGGTCAAAATGCAGGTTAGAGCTGATTAACCATCACAGTAAATGTGGATCGTCTCCACGACCGTCCTGTGCACGTGACTACTTCTCCGGTCCGCCTTGAGGACAAAGCGTTTGTCAACCGCGAGGGATTTGATACGGGTCAACCTTATGATCCGGGTCCACAATATAATTATTATCGTTGATTATAACAACTATTATTAATTATATTATTACGTTATTTATTTAATTAGTTTAATTAGATGTTTATTTAGTTAGTAGACCTGGCCGTGCCTGTTAGGTCAAGCAGTCTAGGTTAGGGTTAGCTTATTTTACTATTTAAACAGTGTAGTTGTTCAGTTTTGATCATGGAATAAGAACTGTTATCTTAAGTTTAGTAATTTATTTCAGTTTATTTTTCGTAAAGTAGTTTTAGTGTATTCCGTAACTTGCTACGTGGGATACTGGTTTGTATCACAACCCGTCCAGCCCGTCCGAGTTGCAATACTAGGTGAACATGTCTCTATTTATATAAACTTCTAGCTTACTGCAGCGTACTCCCTTGAGGTTTGTGTAAATTACAGGCAGTCTCCCAGAACACTACACGTACTTTTCTAACATAAACCTTGCCTATTGATTTTCTCAATGTCTAACATTCAACAAAGCTTTGGTTGTTTTCTTTTTTCTCTTCCTGTTTTCAATGACAATGCAATTTTTATGAATTTCATGTATCAGATGATTAAATCCTCATACGTGAAATTTAACTAAAATACATTTCTTTTGGGGGTAATGATTCTTACAAAGCAGTGACTTATCCTTACAGAGCAGCTCCAAATTTGTTCCGATTCTACCCTTGAAACAATAGCAATTAAGAACACCTACATGTCTATCTAGATTCCCAATAAAAAAATCATCTCATATTATCTCTCCTCTCTCTCTCTGCAAAACCAAACTGTGGACAAACTCCAAAATTTCATATATGCCCAAAATTGAAGCAGCAGGTATTCCATGAGATCTACTATCGATCTTAAGCCCATCTACCCGTCGTCTCCATTTGAACTTGAAACATAGAAACTCATTGCATTCCATTAATTTATGGCTATTAATCTGCCTCATATCATAACTCGATTTTGGATCTTTAGTTTAGAAGGAGAGATAGAGTCACACTTTTTTTTTTCACCGGCAACGAAAGATATCATTAAAAGGTAAACGATTACAGAAAAAGAAAAGGGGCATACCCCAAAACAGAAAAACATAAAACGAGCCAAATCTCCTACCATAAACTAGCTATTTCCTAAGGACAGACCTCACCTATTGGGATACAGGCTCAAAGGCCCCCAATAAACTACCCTAAGCTTACATGATCCGGCCCAGTAAGGCCCAAGAGCCTATATCTTCTCAAAACACGCCAGGAGAAACCCAACCTGAAACGGACCAAAAACCCGTCACAACCATGACCTAGCAAAGCCTGAAGCATCTTCGAAGGTGCTGCGACACGAGGCAGCCGGACCACCAGAAACGTCGCTGAAGGACCGCCAAAACCAGAAGCCACTAGTCGGCACAAGGATCGGTGACGCGAAGAGCAAAATGGGTTTCCCGATTATCACCCGGAGAGCCGATAAAGGTGCGACATTAGTAGTGTTGGTGGGTGGTGAGGGGACTACTCCGGGAAGCTTCACTAGGCCGTGGACCAGCCTAGTCAAGGGGAACGGGGAGGGAGTAGCCCCACAACCGGGGAAGGGGGGAGGGCAGCCTCCAAAGGTCAAATCTAGATCGGGGGAGGGTGATAGGCTAGGAGCACCACCAAGCAAGGGTGGAAGCCAAGCCTGTGGGATGGCTAATGCGGCGAACAGAGAGGGGGGCGGCGGCAGGAATGCAGGGGACAGCAGCGACAAAGCAACAAACAGCGAAGGCAGCGGCTTCAATGGTGGAGGGGGCGTCGGAGAAGACAGGCCGTGGCGGCGGCGGCACAGAGGAGACATGGTAGTTGTAGGCCAGAACTGGAGTCCCCATGGACGTCGAAGAGGGGCGCTCCCGACTTTGGTACCGGCGGGAGAGCCGGTGCTGCGCGGATCTGGAGCAAACCAGCGGGCTGAAATGGCCTCGATTGGTGCCGGTGGGGAGCGGCGAAGGTCTGTGAGGGAGATGGCGGCGTGGTCGTAGGGGCAGCAGAGTCACTGGTTGTGGGTGGCGGGCGGCAGCTCCATGGAAGAGGAGCCGCCGCCGCCTGAGAGGGTAGAGTGTTTTAGGGTTTTGTGGAGAGAGTGTTTTTAGAGTCACACTTCGAAACCTATGTTCAACTATGATTGAAATTTTGAAATCGTTACACGGTGAAATTGAAGTTTAATTATTGCTGGAGATCTACGTGATTTCTCAACTTGATTACCCAAAACCAAAACCTCATATGAGTGTTGTTGGTTTCATAGATGTATTAATTAATTATATAGGTTTGAGTTCTTGTTACACCATTAATAAGGATCTGAATTAGCTTGATACTGGAGGAACCATTGAAAGGGATGAATCAGAGAGGCGAAACAACTAGATCGTGGTCAGAATCGGAGAGGATAGGGGGTGAGGTTGAGAACTGAGGAAGTGACTCAGGGATGAACGCCTTTCAATTTTTTTGGAGAGTGTGTTGCAGACCAGAAAAGTCAATACATAATGAAGGGCAAAATTGTGAATCCAAAAAAGAGCTCTGTAAGGATAAAAACCAGCTTTGTAAGAATCACTACCCTTCTTTTGGATGATGTTCAATTAAATTAGATGTACTCCATCTGTCCCGTAAAGATTGTCCATATTTCTATTTTGGTCTATCCCAAAATAGTTGTCCACTTACATTTTGAAGGTAAAAAAAAATAATGAAGTTACGATATTACCCATTCATATTCAATACACATAGTTTTGGAGAAAACAAAATCAAAGATAATAGTGGAAATAGCATGTCAACAATTTGTAGTGGGATGCATTAATTGCATGTCTCCAAAACAAATTATAGTTTCAAAAATGGACTATCTTTATGGGACGGAGGGAGTACATAACTTTATTTATTTGTGTTAGTGATCCGATGAATGCAGAAATCCTCGTATATGATACAAAGCAGAGAATCAAATTACCCAATTCAAATATTGTGTACAATTACATGGTATGGTGTAATTCCTTAGGTTCAATGTATTACCCTTGAAATGGAAGGACGCTTCATATTCCCTATAAGTTCACTGTATCAACCCCAATATAAAAAGGACAACTGAGACTAAGTTTTTCTTCATCTTCTTAACCCACAACTCTGGCGAGCGAATCAAAGATGATGAAAAGAACATATTACAATATTGTTCTTGTCGTCGTAGCCGTTTTATTGTGTTTTTCAGCCTATACATTAGATGCTAGACTTATGCCAGTTGAAACTCAGTCAAGACTCTATCATGGTCAAGACGAGGTTTTACCACTTGGCTCAATACTTCCATCCCAGTACATCAAACGTGGGTTCATGTCGCTAAAAGGCTCAGTGCCTCCATTTGGACCTGATCCATCACACGACGGTAAAGCTCCACCAAAAATGTATTAAGAGGAGAATCAGCTACTTTTCAATTTCAGGCTGGTGGCTCATTCATTGTCGAATAAGTTTTAAAACTTAATCGCGTCGATTAGCAAACTTTTGTTATCCTGTTTACTACTGTAATGAGATCTCTGCCTTAATTACATGAATTCGTTACAAAAATTACTGCTGTTTGGCTTATTGGTTAATAATATCAAGATTATAACATTGCTGTCTTGTATCTTTGAGTGTAGACAATTCATCCCAATTACATCCAAACAAACAAAGATGCGATGTTAAATAGAATTAATAATATCAAAATTTCTTTTGTTATTGTGAACAAGCAAACATGCGACTTGAATAGAAAAATCACCATAACTACATGTTAAAAGAATTAGAATGTTTCTAGATGCTGTTCAGTATGTTTGAACAAGGGCGATTAGCTGTTCAAAGAGCATCATGTCATTATGAACAATCGATCAACAAATTTTAATAACGATAGTCAATGGTTTACTTTGTTTTGAAGAATAGTTTGTACAAGCAAACGTGTGACCTTGGATAGAAAAATATAGTTACATGTTAAAAAAAATTATAATATTTTTAGATGTTCAGTATGTGTGAACAAGGAAAATAGTTGATCTTAGAGCATCATGTCAGTATGAAAAATCGATCAACCATTACTCAGCTAATGAAGAACAAGCTGAAATCTCAATCGCACACTGAGTTTTTGGGCGGCATGAGAGCATTTGATGGGAAAATTGTGCTGTGTCAGGGCTTTCATGGTGTGCAGGATGTTAATCAGATATTTCAAGCATATGTTCTCCTAATAATTAGGATTTTCAAGTTGTTGGTTGCCGGTTTGTTTCTTTTCTGTTGGGTTTCATGTTTTCCGTGTTCGATTTTTTTTTTAATGTCTTCTAGGGAAGATTGTATACATATGTTTCTCCTGAATATTTCCAGTGCACTACTCACCGGCTCACTTTAACCCGGTGTTTCGTATGCAAAACAATGCATTTGACTCGGTGATCTGCTTAGCAAAACAATGCAATACTAAATTACCATGTCAAAGTGACTCTAAAAAGTCAACGGAGAAGATTCAGGAGAAACATACCGAGTACTATTTTTTGTGGCTTCGTGTAATTTTGTGAACACTTTGTAGTTTCTATTATGTTATTGCTTCAATGTTCGGTTTAATTTCAAGAAAAAGAATTTGCATTAATTTACTTATGTACTACCTCAAGTTCTCCAGAACCTTCCCAATGCAGTATTTCGGGTCAGTTTAACCCGATGATTTGGTTATCTAAACGATACAATAATTTGGTAAGATTTTAAAAGATACTATAAAATTATTGCATTCTTTTGCTATTCGTTAAAGTGGTCAACGATAAGTCAAGTGAAAAGATTGAGGAGAAGCAGAGGTAGTAGGTAATGGGGCTCGGTAACCACCCAGATAGTATATATGTAATTTATACTTCTACATTACTATTTTTTTTTTTCCTAATCAACTACTACCTCCGTTTCTTCTCTATCACACCGTTTTGACTTTTGTCACTATTCACTGGGTCACTTTGACCCGGTGATTTGTGTAGCAAAACGATACAATATTTTGATAATTTTTGATGGGGTTGTAGAGTAAAAGTTGTTCTATAACACGGTGAAAAAATTATCAAAAAATCGCATCGTTTTGCTATCCAAATCACCCGGTCAAAGTGACCCAGATACAAGTCAAAAATTAAAACCGGTGTGATAGAGAAGAAACGGAGGTAGTACTTGAACATAGAGGCTCCGCTTTATTTATCTAATTTAAGGGTGAGTATGAGAATGATTATGCTTTTACGTAATATCTACCAAATAATATTTTATCAAGAAGTTAATTTTACCAAACAAAAAATTACTATATCAACATTTCACCACAGCTTTTACGTAATATTTACCAAATAAAATCTTATCAAGAATTCAAAGCAGCTTTTTTCACATTGTTTTCACACAGCAACTTTCTAACACCGCCATGGCATTTCCAAACTAGCCTAGACCTAAGTGATGTTTTAGCACTTTTGAGAAAAAAGCCAAAAAAATGGAAAACGCTTGCTTTAAAACTGTTAAATCTCTAAGGGAGCTTTAGTTAAATTTTTAGAAAAAGATTTGTTGCTTATTTTCTTTCTATTTTATCTCTTAAAAAGTTGATTATAGGAGTAAATAAGAAAAATTAGTTGAAAAAACTAAATTCTTTGAGTAAATAAATAAAAAGTTGTCCCACACAGATATCCACCCAGATTGATAGTACTAGCTCTAGGAACATTTAGATGAAGACGTGTTGAGAAAGTGCCTTGAAGAAGAAGAGACTGAAAGGAGCAACAAAGAATGAAGTCCCAGGAGTATTCTTCGCATGAAGACATTCTCAGGAAGCTCAGGAAGTCAAAAGTGTTCGCAGAACACTATGCAGTCTCAAAACAGGAAGCTCTTTGCACGAGGAGCATGAACGTCTTCGCACGAAGGCCTTCTTATTGGTGGCAAATAAGAAATGAATTGTTTCCTTAGGGCATCAGGGAGGTTTGGGAGGGAGGGGGGAGGGTGTATAAATCGATCCTTTGGGGTCTGAGAAACGTATGTGGGCATTGCAATAGGTTCTCTTCAGTTGAATAAATGTCTTTCTTACATGTTGATGTAGTTAGCATATATTGTGCTAGCGAACCACGTAAATCTTGTGTTTTGCAACGTTTATTCATCGTTGTTGAGAGTGATCGCGAGTGTTATAACAAGACGAAAGGGAAATCAGAAGACTCCATTGTTAGCCCCAGTCTCCTTCATCATCAAAAAAGAAAAAAAAAAAAGTTAGCCCCAGTCTGGAAGTACAAAAGAGCTACGGTCGCATTTTAGACAGTTGGATCTATCTTGCAAAGATCTACGACGGCGATGATCACATAGTTTGGCATGAAATACAATTAGGTCTATATCAATCATGAAGTGGCCACTGTATTTTGGAGAATTATACAATAGCCCATCTTTGTCTTATAATTGAGTCTTGATCCTTCCATCTTCCAGCAGTAAGCAGCAATCACTTCAGTCCCTTGTCCTTTTCGTCCGACTTTCTCAAGAAATATTTTCCTGACAAATGGACGTTATCATAAGTAATTTTGAACTGAATCACTCATTAAACTTACGAATTTTAAGGCACTAAAATGTAATGACGTGTTTAGATAGATACCGCATTAAAATGCCGAAATTGCTTACACAGCTGCGGCATTTAATTACTGTAACGCCGCATTTGGGAGGTACAAACGGCATTAATTTTTTTACAGCCGTAAATATTTTTGCAGATAACCCCATTTAAAATAATAACGCACAAATTAATGCTGTTTTTTATCCAATTTTTTGTAGTGACTTGTCGTGGAATAATCAGTTTTTGGGTCAACTTTGTTTGGAATATGTATCGGTAATTCATGCATTGGAAAGACAAATGAGTGTAGCAAATTTATTAGTGACAAACAATGGTCATTACATTGCAATCCAACCAGATACAACACTGGTTTTAGAATTTGTTGGCTGAAAGCACAAATAACTGCTTCAAATTGTATGGCTTCACGACTTCTGTGCTCCCGTTCCAGAACAATTCTGCAAGTTGCTTGTTAAGTTTATCGGTACCATGGGCATTATCAAAGAAGCCATAGTCGTTGGTATCGTTACATAACTCGTATTCTGCTGTCACATTTACGCTACCACAAGTCTGAGCAGCTCGGTAGGGTCCGCTACCACAACATGCCGTTTTCTCTTCCTTGAAACCTTTCAACATAGAAAACACATACCAAATCAGCACGTAAATGTAAATAATTTATGAGGTTCCACCTCAATATCAATTGGTAATGAGTGGAGTAGTTCATGACACTTATTCATTCTTTTTCTTCTATCTTCTAGTGACCTATATGCGGATCATTTTTTGTTTGCGGATGATGGTGAACACGACTCACGTGTGTGGGCTGTGAGCCATGGTGCTCTGATATAAAGAGTTCACGTGGTTCGACCTCAAAACTAATTGGCAATAAGGGAAAAAACTATGATACTGAAAAGGGCTTCATATTGTTGAAAGAAATAGCAACTCACCATATTTTGATGGACTTTTGATTCTATTGTAGAGCGAGTTGTACAAGTCGAAGATGGAGTATTTGAAGTCCGGTAACTTCTGCTCCAGCCGCTTGAGGGCGACCGAGAGGGCTGTGTAGTGTCTCCGACAGAGTATGTTGACACTTTCAGCGCATTGGTCGCCAGAATTAAACGCGAGTCTAGAGCGCGGTTCGCATCCCACAGCGGCTGCACTCTGGATAGCTATTTTCCTTGCCCCTAAATCATAAATATCCTAAGGATCATCATAAAAATATATTAATTTTATAGTAAGAAACCGGTTTGGTAATGTTATGGTTGGATAACACATAAAGTTCCTTTGATAATTGTTACGAAAAGCTGTCAATCTTTTGAATAACACGTTGTTTGCCAAATTCACGTTGAAGTCGCTGACAGAATAGTACAATATTTCACTATACTATGTTGTTTAGTACTAAAGAGTGGCATGGACTTGTTGCAGAAAAATAAAATGACGAGACATAATATGACAAATCAGTTTGGCTGTAAAATTGGTCGTTTGGCTTTAAAAGTCGTTGAAGTGCGTGACGTTAATAAACATGTAAAAGCTTCCTTTTGTTGTCTCAAAAATAAATTAAGACAAAACCTCGAAATATTTAATCTTTAGTGATTTGTGTTCTTACTTCGATGATGTTGGTGAGGTTGCCAACGACCATGTTTACATAATCACTCTGTGACGACACAGATGCATTGATGTTCGATCCAGCAAACACGAAGTAATCGTTGCCACCGATGCTGATCAGATAAACAGCATCCTCAAGCAGCTTTTTCGCTTTTGCTTCTCCTAGCTGTTGTTTCAACAGTGCAGTAACACTCTTGAAAAGGTCAACTTGTGTGTGCAAATTTATCTGCAAATCAAGATCGACACAGAATAGTCTAGTTAAGTGTAGGGTTAATATATATATATATATATATATATATATATATATATATATATATATATATATATATATATACATACATACATAAAATCACAATTAATCTATTTGTTTCAAAAGAATGTTACAGTAATTTTAGGGAAAATTTCGACAAGAACAGCTGCCGCAATCGAAGCAAAGTTCGTTCCTTTTGTGAAATCGTGTACACCAGGTTCCAGGAACGGCGTCAGCCTCGGCTGTCCTGCAAATTCAGCTGTACACCGACAATTCAGTAAATGCTATTCGTATTAAAGAAATTGACAGACAGTAGCGAAACTAGAAATTATGAACAGCCCATGCAAAATTCAGTGCAAAATTAATAACAGGGACAATAGTGCAAAAAATCGGAATCAGTGGAGACATTCATGCAGTTAATAAAAGAGTACTACTACTAAAATATTCGAAATTATATTTAAGTATGAGATTTTTGAAAACTCAAAGTGCAAGTGCGACCCCTTGTGTGGCTCCGCCCCTATGACAGACATGGACAGATTCAGAAAATCAACAATTAATATATGACTTCATCTTTGATGCCATACTAAGAATATGTTTGACCGTTTTCTTGCTGAGCACATAAAAACTCAGGAAATACAACGATTCTACAAGAATATATATGGCAAATGGAAGTACCGATAAAGTCGGGAACTGATAGCCTTGGTAACCTGCAAACAGCGAAGAGAAGAAGAAGAAGAAGAAACTGTCGGGGAAGAAAAGAAGAACGTGGGAGGAGAAGTCAGAGAGAAAAGAGAAGTGGGATAATGATTTTGTTATTTCACAAAATGAAACTAACTTGTTTAAATAGACTCTCTAGACCCTGTCGGTTCGACCCAACTACAACCCGAACAAAGAACCGAAAAGAAACCCGGGCGGAGCTTATAATTTGCTCAAAGACTCAATACATAACTTTAAGACCCGATAAAATAAAATTAACGAACAACTACTTTGATACGTAATCCTGTAAATACTTGGGGCGCCCAACGTTACGTTTAGGCCTCTGGTACGCAGTCAAGTCAGTATCTGCTACTGTCGTGTCCGTATCAACTCCCCCCTCGACGGGAACCACCTTGTCCTCAAGGTGAATATGCGGAAAGTGCTGCGTAAACTCAGACACTGGTTCCCACGTATCGACAGATCCATCGGACCACTGCACTCGCCACTGCTCCTGTGGCTGTCCCTTCACCAGAACTGTGCGGCTGTGAGAGGCGCCAAGAGGAACCGAAAGGGGACGGCCTCGGAAGAGATGGTCGGGTAGTTCCACCCGATCCGGACCAGCCACATTAGCCACATACGGCCTCAATAGAGAAACGTGGAAAACATTGTGAATACGGCTAGCCTCAGGAAGACGAAGACGATACGCGACTTGTCCAATCCGCTCAATGACTTCAAAAGGCCCATAATAACGGAGTGCCAGCTTAGCAGAAAGCGGACGCGCGACTGAGTGCTGACGATAATGCTGAAGAGGCAATAACACCCAATCTCCCACGTTGAATGAGACATCGCGACGATGCTTGTTGACCTGGTCACGCATCCGCTGACGCATGGCAGTCAGATGATGCTTCAAATCTCGAATCAAAATACGACGTTCAGTGAGGATATCTGCAACTGTAGGCGAACGACCAACGGCAGGAATAGACAGAAATAAAGAAGGCGGTTCACGACCGTAGAGTGCGCGGAACGGGGACATACCGATGCTGTCGTTGTGGGTGCAGTTGAGGGCCAACTCCGCCCAAGGCAAATACTGGACCCAGCGCGTAGGGCGCTCATGACTAAATGCACGCAAATACTGTTCCAAACCACGATTCATCACTTCCGTTTGTCCGTCAGTTTGCGGGTGATACGCCGTACTATACTTCAAAGAAGTGCCACTGAGCTTGAAGAGCTCCTTCCAGAAAGTGCTCAGAAAAATAGGGTCCCGATCAGACACTAGGGAAGCCGGAAACCCATGATGTTTGACGACAACATCGATAAAGACACGAGCAACCCGCGGCCCGTCGAAATCGGCAGGAAGGGCCCCAAAATGTACATACTTCGTTAGCCGATCAACGACAACCATAATCGCACAATTGCCCTTGGATGGTGGCAGTCCAGTAATGAAATCCATAGAAGCATCCTCCCAGACCCTCTCGGGTATAGGTAATGGCTGCAATAGTCCCCCTGGCTTCTGCGTAGAATACTTTGTAGTCTGACAGGTATGACACGCCCGTACGAAACGCTGAACATCGAGACGCATCCGTGGCCAATAGAAAGTGGAAGCAATGCGACGAAAGGTACGATCAATACCTGGATGACCCGCAGTCAGTGAGCTGTGGAACTCAGCCAAAAGTTCCTCTCGCAAAACCGAGTCACCGCTAATACATATCCGGGTTTTGTAATAGAGAATACCGTCGACAAAAGAAAAATGTGGCGGCGGGGTGTCTGAAGCCAGCGCTGTGCGTAGAGCCAGAAGATCCGCACATGTAATTGTCTCGTGACGAATACGCGCTAGAAGATTAGGCAGAGGCCGAACCATGTAGGACAACGCGGCCGCGGCTTCTGAGCTCTCTTCGCGGCGGGACAATGCGTCAGCAACCTTGTTCGATGCGCCAGTCTTATACTCGATGCGAAACTTGAAGCCCATAAGCTTCCGAATATAGAATTGTTGATCCGGGGTCTGAATCACCTGAGATAGCAGCTCCTTAAGGCTGCGTTGATCACTGCGAATCACAAACTCTCGTCCCAACAGATATTGTCTCCACTTCTGAACCGCTTCCACAATCGCATAAAGCTCTTTATGATAAGTGGACGAAAGTTGTCGGCGAGGGCCCAATTTCTTGCTGAAAAAGGCAAGAGGATGGCCATTCTGCAACAAAACAGCACCGACCCCTGTGTCTGACGCGTCCGTCTCGAGAACAAAGAGCTGCGTAAAATCTGGTAGCTTCAATACGGGGGAAGAGGTCATGGCCTGTTTGAGGGCTAAAAAGCTCTGATTAGCCGCTGAATTCCATGCAAAACCCTCCCGCTTAAGGAGATCGGTGAGAGGTGCTGCCAACATCGCATAACCGCGAATGAAGCGGCGATAATAACCTGTCAGCCCCAAGAATCCACGTAACTGCCGAACTGTAGTAGGTGTAGGCCATGCAGACATCGCTGCTAATTTGTTAGGGTCAGCCTGAAGCTCCCCTGCAGTGATAATATGCCCCAGGTAGTCTACTGTAGTCCTGCTGAAAGAACATTTTGTTAACTTAACAAAAAGACAATGACTTGCGAGAATCTGTAGAACCTGGTGCAAATGAGAGGCGTGTGCGTCCAACGTGGTGCTGTATACCAAAATATCGTCGAAGAAGACAATCACAAAGGAACGCAGAAACGGCTGAAAGATGTGGTTCATAGCCGACTGAAACGTGGACGGCGCATTTGTGAGGCCAAATGGCATCACCAAAAACTCATAGTGACCATCATGAGTACGAAAAGCTGTCTTCGCGACGTCCCCTGGGTGCATGCGAATCTGATGATACCCAGATCGTAAGTCAAGCTTCGTGAAGAAGCGCGCGGCTCCTAGCTCATCAAA
Organism: Linanthus parryae; assembly: GCA_023055425.1. NCBI lineage: Eukaryota > Viridiplantae > Streptophyta > Magnoliopsida > Ericales > Polemoniaceae > Linanthus > Linanthus parryae. Next base: position 5,941,945 of record JALGPY010000001.1, read on the forward strand.
AAGCTCATCAGCAGTCGGAATCGGAAACTGATCCGGCACGGTCGCTGCATTAAGGGCTCTGTAATCAACACAAAATCGAAAGGAGCCATCCTTTTTGCGAACAAGCAACACGGGTGAAGAAAATGCACTACGGCTCGGCTGTATGATACCCTGCTGAAGCATATCACGAACCTGTTTCTCAATCTCGGTCTTCTGAAAATAAGGATAACGGTAAGGCCGAACGTTGACCGGTTTGGAACCCGGCGTCAAGTGAATGCGATGATCCCAAGGCCGTGGTGGTGGTAATGCTGCTGGAATGTCGAAAACCTGGCGATTGGCCTGTAAGACTGCCAATATGGTAGGAGGCACGTCGGGAGGAAAATCCACCGTCTCCGCCTCTGGGTTGTTCGGCTGCAGAGGAACAGTAAGCAGCTCGTAAAACTCAGATTCCGGTTCTCGCATAACAAGAGCAGATAGATGGTTGTATGGAATTTCTTTGGGAGAAGAAGTATCACCCTGGAGTGTAACTGGCTGGTCATTCCATACGAACTCCATCTCCATCTTCGCATAATCGGTAAACACCTTACCTAGTGTCTGTAACCAGTGTATCCCCAAAACAATATCAAGCCCGTGAACAGCAAGTACATGAAGATCAATCTCAAACTGGTTGCCCTGCAAAGTCAGTGGTGTCTTCGGACAAAAATAAGAGCAGCGTAATGATTCCCCGTTACCAACATAAACTCGAAAGGGTGAAACGGGGTGAAGAACTAAACTGAGCTTTTCGGCAGTGGCCGGGTTGATGAAGTTGTGGGTGCTGCCGTTATCAATAAGGACCTGAACATTTGTACCCGCAATAGAGCCAACAAATTTGAACGAGCGAGGGACACGATTACCTGAGAGTGTATGTAGAGTAGGAATGGTGTCGGTGATAACATCTTCGTCGCCATCAGGTGACGTGGCTGGCAAGTTTATCTCGTCGTCCTCTGCACCCAACAACAAAAAATTGGGTTTGCACTGATGCCCGCGCGCATACGTCTCGTCACAATTCCAACATAACCCTTTCCGGGACCTTTCCTCGCGCTGCTCGCGCGTTAATCGAATGATAGGTAACCCCGTGGTCTTCTCAATCATAGGAGCGGGCTGTTTGCTGCCGTTGGGGTAGCCGTGACCGTGCGGCTGGCTGGTGGTGTCCACTGCCTTTTTGTAGTCGGTGTATACATCTGAAGTAGTTCCTGGTGAGAAGCTGCAAGCTCACGCGCAAGTGCAAAAGCTTCAGCGAGAGTAGACGGGTTACGCAGCCCGAGTTCACGTTTCAGAGGCTGTTTCAAGCCCGAACGGAAAATAGAGACCAGTGTAGTCTCATCATGCCCGGAAACCTTGTTTAACAAGGTCTCAAATTCAGTCTGGTAAGCCGAAACCGACGTCCTTTGTTGAAGCTTGGAAAGTAAACCGAAGTAATCCTCGTAATGATCCGGATCAAAACGCTGCTTGACGGCGCGCAAGAAATCCATCCAAGAATCTGATTCGTGATTACATTGATAATAACGGAACCATTCCGACGCGGGGTGATCAATCAGAATCGAAACTAGCTGCAACCTGTCATTCTCGGTGGTCTGAAAATAATCAAAGTACTTTTGGATTTTAAAAACCCAACCGACGGGATCGTCGCCCGTGAATCGGGGAGCATCGACGCGCATACGCGGTGCTTGATCGGACGGGGTTGTGAAACGAGATGGAGGAGGCTGCCACCCAGTCGAATGGGGTATGGGCAGCGAAGTACTTCCCGTGGACTGGTCGGGAATGGTGAAACCTGGTGGTGGCCCTAGCAAGCCGCGCGCAGGAGGCGGCTGAGTCGCCGCTGAGTTCTGTCGTGCTTCCAGGCGGACAAAATCAGCGCGGTAGCGCCCTAATTCTTTCTGCAATTCGTGGATGTGCTTGAAAAGATCCACCGTGTTGATCGGTCCCTGAGGAATCTCGGTAGTCTCCTTGGTGGTGTCGTCAGCCATGGCAAAGTTTGGGGATGATAGCGTCCAGGAGGTGCTATTTGGTTAAAGGATGATTGTAACCAATGATTGGGAGCAATAAAATAATGGAATGAAGGATTTGAAACCAAATTTCAAACTCTTGTGTTGTGACCCTTATAAGCAGATCGGTAGTGGCTAGGGTTTGGTGGCTTGGTTCTTGCGTAGATGGGGTAGTGTTTGGGGCGGTGGGAGTCCGTGAGAGAGCAGCGGCGCAGCAGGTGCTGAGCTCCGCCAATCAACAATGGAAAGCACCAAATTGATAGCCTTGGTAACCTGCAAACAGCGAAGAGAAGAAGAAGAAGAAGAAGAAACTGTCGGGGAAGAAAAGAAGAACGTGGGAGGAGAAGTCAGAGAGAAAAGAGAAGTGGAATAATGATTTTGTTATTTCACAAAATGAAACTAACTTGTTTAAATAGACTCTCTAGACCCTGTCGGTTCGACCCAACTACAACCCGAACAAAGAACCGAAAAGAAACCCGGGCGGAGCTTATAATTTGCTCAAAGACTCAATACATAACTTTAAGACCCGATAAAATAAAATTAACGAACAACTACTTTGATACGTAATCCTGTAAATACTTGGGGCGCCCAACGTTACGTTTAGGCCTCTGGTACGCAGTCAAGTCAGTATCTGCTACTGTCGTGTCCGTATCAGGAACCAAGCGCCTGTCGCCGGATCTGCCGGTGGGATGACGAAAGTAGGTCTCTCCATAGGGATAAACACTCGAGAAGTTTATCGGACTGAAGTACTGGTTGTTGCCGACATCAAAGAGCGAGTCTCCAAAAATAAACACTGCCGGCTTTGAATGATGTCTGTTCTTGTGAGCTGATGCAGCATGAGGAAAGCTTGCAAACATGATTGCCACGGCGACATGAATGAAATAAATTTTCCTTGTCGCCATTTTTCTAACTCTTTCATGTTCTTTGTCGAAAAATGTTGATGCTAGAGACAGAGGATTGAGACGGAGCTTTATAATGAAAACCGAAATGGGAAAACGATTAATTTACAGTTATTCTTTTAGTGATAGAGTTGTGGTGCTAATTGATTTAAAAATGATCGCGAGCTACATCATTTTATATTTTAATGGTAGTTAGATGGGCATTAATTGAACAAGTTGGTGATCTCAGTGTTTTTTTTTTTTTTTTTTTTTTTTTTTTATTATTTTTTTTTTTGAAAAAGTTGGTGATATTTGGTCTTAATTGAACGTGTTAGCGTAAGAGTTCTATATTTTACTTGAAAATTCAATAGCTGTCTGATGTAGAAATCCCCATGTGATTTTTATCTGTAATATTTTAATTAACAGTAGTTAGGTCATTAGTCATAGGTGGGCATTTTATATAGTAACTAATTGGATTTAGTTAGCATTACAACCAGTTGTGTGAATGTGACATTGTAGCGCGGACATTAGGAAATGCAGCTTAATATATTGAGAATCGGCCAGCTGTGACAGTATTTTAACGTGAAATTGAAGGGTTTCTTTTTTTTTTTTTTTTTTTTTTTTTTTTTTTTTTTTTTTTTTTTTTTTAACACAACTATCGTCTATGGATTGGAAATACGCTCTATTTATAAAAATCTAGCTCGCCGAACTTGAAATTTGGTCTGTCATAACGCTTGTTCTCACCACGATGATCGTGGTTGAGTGGGATCTCGCACGCGGGTTCCGAGTTATGATCCAAGGCTTAACACTCTGACCACTATCATCATAACTTTTTGGAGGTAACGTTTCCGTTCGGGAGCTTCCTTGTTCGAAACCTGCCCGCGGCCGCCAGGACGTCCGCTCACCATTGTGATACGGGTCAACCTTATCATTATCATTTAGTACTATTTATTTATTTATTTATTTATTTATTTATTTATTTATTTATTTATTTATTTATTTATTTATTTATTTACGTTGTTAGTTAGTTAGTTTATTTAATAAATTACTTTAATTAGGTAAATAACAAGTTTTTAACCCGTGCGATACACGGTAAAATTTCAAATAAAAAATAATATAACTAAAATAATCAATGTCTTATGCTTTCAAAATACGACATAGAAAAAAGAACACGTAGCGTCCAAAACAATTAAGAACTGCAGCTGAAGGAAAAGTCCTAATGCATTCGATTATGGAGGATTGCTAAACAGAACATAATGACTATTCATAAAATGCCCTAATTCATCCCAATACACGATTTCTCACTGTTGTTGGAGCTCCGGTGATGGGTTGTAGTTTCTTCTTTCCTACTGGTGTCAATACCTTGCGTCTTCTCATACTTGCATCGATATATGAGATGAAATTTGCGTCAATGTCTGAGATGCAATTGATTTTCTTATCTTTTCCCATAAGTGCATTTTATTTTTAGTATGTATTTTTACACAATCATGGGGGGATTGAGCCCATACCGCCATATAGGCAACTCTCCTGCAATTTATGCGTTAATACCTAATTTTTATTTCGCCCATTTTCGTTGATATTTATTTTAAGTAATAGAATACTTTTTATACCACTTTTGACAAATGAATTCATTGAAAGTCCATGATTACCGTAAACATCACTTATTGTAAGTATGTAGTTTTATTATAAACTGGTTCAACCCATGATTACCGTCAATATATTTTATTTTGAGTATATATATAGAAGTAAAAATAGATGCTTTTATACAATCACGGAATGTTCATCCCGTGATTACCGTGAAAAAATCGTTTTTAAGTATGTAATTTTACTACCTTGAATTTTACAGTTAAAACTTAAAAGTTATATTAATTAATCCACAATACCACATTGCAATTCCTAAGGCAAAGTTGAATTAGACATTCTCAAATTTTATATAGTATAGATTGGACCGAATTTTCTTTAACTGTTCTTTCCCGGCCCCGTTCGGTCAAACTGTTTAAGTTAGGGTTAGTTTATTGCTCTATTTAAACAGTGTAATCGTCCAGTTTTATAATATGAGTAGAAAACTAAAGTGTTAAGTGTTTTATTTTCGTGTGTGCCCGAGCGATGGCAATTGTGCTATCAGTTGGTGCTTTTAATGATTTTCACCATCCTCAACTGGTGAATCACTCATGGCAGGAAAATTGGGGCTTGATCAATTCGATCAAGTATTGTCCGCACTCAGAGACACTCGACCGCAGCTTTTGGTAATAGCAGCCGCCATTACCGCAGACCAGGAGGCTCTCCGTCGCGAAAAATAGCAGCAAGAGAAACACGAATCGCCACAGCTGCCGGTGCTGCTCCAAGAACCCGGGCAGCAGGAAGACCCAACAACTACGGCGTGCGCTGTTTCGACGAAGAGTCCGCCGCAACAACTCCTCACCAGAAAATTACATTGAGTTGCTCCAGGTGCTGCTCGATTGGCCACCCTCCGGTCGACCAAGCGTACCCTACTGGTTCCAGCCGCTTCGGCTGGCCTTTCGGAGTTCGTCGCCGAAATTTCACGACTCTCAGAGCTGCGACGCGTTGCCACGCGCCTCCTGAAGGCTCGACCACTCCGCCCAGATCCGCGCGCGCGGCTCCCACGCCAACTCAGCATGCCCACTGGAATACCCCGTTTTTTAGATACGGGTATTTTGTGACATTATTATAAGTTTGAGAGTTAATTTTATTGTTATTAAAGTCTTGGGGGTTTTGTGACTTTTACCTAAATTAATTAGTGTCTTTTAACTAAAGTAGGGGGAGGTGGATGCCTTTTTCCTAAACTAAGTGGGGGATAAGTGTCTTTTATATATATAGTTTACTAAATATTTTATTTATTAAAAAATTACGTAACCTATAACGTTTAAACGTGACCAAAACGAGAAGTTTTAGTTTTATATACATGACCAGCCACCGCGTCACGCGGTGCTCCAGCCACACCGTAGTTTTTCTTTCTTCTTCCCCAAACTCCATCTCCTAGCAGGAGATGGTTTCCTGTCATACCCATCACCGCCTCCAACCCAACCACCACCAATTCGACCTCCGGATGTGGATTTGCTACGGTTCTAATCTATGCTGTGATTGTACAGTTCTAATCATGCGGCTGAGGTTGTGCCACGTCGCACTAGTTATAGAGAAAGCAAAAATAGAAAATCAACCTCCACACGCGTACTCTTTTCTATTTACACTGATATATTATTAATTACTCTCTCTCTCTCTCATCTTCATATCCTTATCATCTCTATTTCTCTCTCACATAACCCAGCAATTGTAAGTTTATTCTTCTTTGTGTTCCTACCAATTCCTCCTCTTTCTCCCTCATTCCAGCTCCCGTCCTCTCTTTTTGGGTGAAATTGTTCAATTTTTCTTTGTTCACCAATTCACCAATTGTTGTGGTTGAATGCTAATTGTGCAAAGTACTTGTTCCGTTCCTAAGACTACAATTCATTCACAAATTTGGAATAAATTAAACATGAAATTTATATGCACAACTCAGATACATATCCCTCACGCCCGCTGATCTTGACTGAACCTGCGATGGTTTTGGAGTGAACAAAATTTTCAACCGCCGACTATTTTTCATGCTCGGACGGGAAGATCAGAGACAGAGTTCGGGAATGAAATAACAGAGATAAATGTTTGTTAGGAGAGACCGAATGAAGAAGAAGATGAAAGTTGTAGTTGGTGGTTTCAGTGAAATGGGGATCACATAGATGATAAGAATATGAGGAGAGAGGGAGAGTTCTTCGTTTCTGAAGTGAGAGAGAGAGAGAGATTATGAGCATAAATAGAAGAGATCACGCGCGCGTGGTTGTTGATTTCTTCATTTTTGTGGTCTCATTCACTAGTGCGACGTGGCTCATCGTCAGTCGCACGATGAGAACTGTACAATCACCGGACAGATTACAACCGTAGCAAATCCACACCCTTCGACCTCCTCCTTGACCAAAAACAGTCCCAATTCACTACAAACTCGACATAGAGTGATTATTACTCGCCAAGAAACCCATTTATTCCCAAAACATGGCTCGATTCGAAATCGAAATCAACATGGAAACATTCCAACTCTTAGCCGGATTCTTCAACCCAAGTCTATAAATACCCACCTAAGAACACCCAAAACCCACACCATACTCTCTCTCTCTCTCTCTCTCTCTCCCCTGCCCTCTGTTTGGTCTGACGAAGCAGACCCGGCCAGAGCAAACCCCGACCGAAGCCGAAGCTAGCTCCAGCAAACCCCGCCGCCGTCGTTGTCGCCCTTCCGCCGCCGTGCGTCCTCGCCATCGTCCTTTCCTTCTTCCGGTAAACCCAAACTCAAGTTGTTCTTCAATTTGGCCTAGTTGCTTTGTAAATTTAGTTGCTTTGGATTTTTGGGTTGTGGGTTGAAGATGTTACAGTGAGTTTATAAGGAAGAAAGTGAACATAAAAAGGTTGGAAACTTTGGGGGGGGGGGGTTGTTTTGCACGTTATAAAACTTGTGGGGATCCAGTTATAGTTATTGAAAATAGGGGGTGGCCTTAGTCTTTTGGGTAGACTAGTTTTGTTGTTTATCTAGTTGGTACTACTATAATAATAGTATTACATAACTAGTAGCTATATGTTAGCTTCGGGAAAATATGAAAGCAAAAAATAAGGTTTTATTGTTCAAAAATATAAGGGGATTCTTAGTATGAATGTTTATAAAAATTACAGGGGACTTTGTTTGTAGGATTATTTCAAGTTATTTTTCTTTTAAAAACAAATGTATGGCCTTATAAAGTCAATATTATCTTGTTGTAATATAACTTTATTTCTACGATATTCTCCCAAAAGATCGTTTTATTAAATAAATAGCTAGTCTAAGTTTGTTTTAATTGTTTTAATTAGTTCTTATATAGACAAAGCTATTTAATTAAATACTGGCTTGCTTAGTACTAACGAGTAATGAGTTCGTTATAAAATTTAATTGGGGCCGAACGATTGCATTTACATGTAGGACTTTGTGTGTATTATTGTCGTGTTAGCAATATATTGATTAGAATATCGTTAACTTGTAGGCGACGAGTTCTCAGATGAAGGGTAAGTCGAGTACAGTGGAAGGGTACTTCCACTGTGTTTTAGCTAAACTACTGCAAATTGTTTACTGTTTTGCAAATTGCTTCATCGCCATTTTACATGTTTGGGTGTTTATTTGCCCAGTATTTATTGCTGATTTTGAAACTGTGACGTTCACTTTCTATTTTCTGCACCACATGTTTAGATGGGAGCTTGACTTAACGGGAGCGCAAATCACATCTAGAATTTTCACATTTAATTTCTTAGGACTTTTCTTAGTTATCGGTGATTTTCAGTTTGGTTAATGCCCACGTTTGAGGCACAAAAATTCGAATTATAGTAAGTATTGTTTCAAGACTCTATAGATGTTTTGATTGGGATCCACTGTTTAAATCTCCTTGTATCCGGGTTTCATCTCGGGTACGAAGGGACACCCCCGGGCTTCCGGCTTGGTCATTTTGAGGATGTTACACCCACAGCTCATGGACGGCTCGCGACCGTTTTCGGCTTCCATTTTGGCTTCTAGTCGGCTAAACTAAAGCCGTCGGCTCCACTTTGGCTCCAAGTGAGACACATGTCTCATTTTACTCCATTTTTAGCCCCGATTATATTTTTTTGAGTCACGAGGTCTTACCTAGAGTTTTTGGACATCCTGATTCCGTTTCGGCCTCAATTTTTTTGAATTTGGGTTGCAAAAGGTTGTTCTCGTGATCATGCACCTCCAATTCGACCCGGGCAAAAACATATTTTTGGATGTATTGAAGATTTAACTTATTCACCTTGAGGACAAGGTGATTTTCAACCGAGGAGAGGGGGGGGGGGGAGAGTTGATGTAATACCCCGTGTTTAACAAAGGGCAAATTGGTAATTTTAAAATTGATAATTAAATCTTAGGTGGCGAGAAGTAATTTTGATAGTTTTTAGAAAATTTATTAATCGGGAAGGTCGGGTGAAAATTTAAAACAATATCCTTAGTTTTTACGCGATTCTTTTAATTTTTCTACACTTTCTCGCGTTAACAACCACCGCATTAACTCATACACTTGCCACACCTTAAAACTTCCCTTTTCAAACTCTTAAAATAAAACCCAGCTTTTGTTTTTTTTCTCTCCATCTTCTTCTTTCTTTTTCTTCACGACAACGGCATCCTCGCCGCCCTCAAATCCACCGCCACCAACATCACCGCCCTCGACTCTTCACCGCCCTCAACTCCACTCTATAAAAGGCTCATCCCCCTGCCTCCTCCCTCCACGCAGCCGCCACCACCACTCTCTCTCACCTCTTTGTCTTCTCCGGCAACAACCACGGAGACCACCACAAACAACCACCACCACTTCGCCACCATCACCTCCACCCTCTCTCTCTCTGTCCCGTCCAACTCCCTCTCTGCCTCGCTGCAAACCAGAAGCAACAGCAGCAGCGACGAAGCAGCCCAGCTACCGCCGCTGCTACCGTCGGAGGAACCACCGAGAGGCACCACCGTCACCACCTCGTCTCTCCCCACCCTCTGCCTTATCTTCTGCACCTCTCCCACTCAGTCACGAGCCCAGAAAGGAGAGAGTAGCAGCAGCAGAAGCCGCCGCATCAGGAGACCACCAGTCGCCGCCGTCCTCCATTGTTTCCGGCGGGGAAGCTTGCCGGAGTGAACCAGCTCCACCTAATCCCTCTCTTCCCTTCCAGGCGACTCCCAGGGGGCCGACCGGTACAGCGGAAGGCTCAAGCACGGCCAGGGAGGCCATTAACGCCGCCGTCGAGCTCCATCACCGGCGGAAATTTCGACGACTCGACCCGTCGCGTTCTTCGATCATTTCTCACGCTTCTTGACTTCGGTATGATCTAAAACTTCCCCTTGTTCGTTATTTACTGTCAAAGTTGAATTTTGGTGGCTGAAAGTTGCATTTGGATTGGTCTGGGTTGGGTTTGCCGTGATTTATGGTGTAGGGGTATGATCTTGTCTTTTTCAGAAAGTTATTGGGGGTTAGGACTGTATTTTATCAATCTAGGGGGGGGGGCTGTTTTTGCTTTAATATGACCTTAAGGGTGATAGCTATTGTTTATGTTTCATGTTTATTTGTTTAAATACTATTAAGTTTATTTTAAAGAAAATAAAATGCATTTCTAATAAAAAAATGTGTTTTAGTAATAGAAAATAACAATATTTTCTTCAAAAATAAGTCATGTTAATATGTATAATGTTGTTCTAATAAGTTGTCACTCTAGTTTATTTAAACAAGTCGTCAGTTTCAATTATTTATGGCAAATATTTTTATCAATAAAAAGTATTGGCAAATCGAATATTACTATTTTAGAAATAGTCTTTAAATGTTACTTGTTTGATAAATGTTTACAAGTTTTGATTTGATTATTTAATGTTAAATTGTTTTTGAAATATTTATATATAATAACAAATTGGGAATCCATTGGGGGGTTATCGGGAAGAACTTAGTTTCGACCTAGTCAGACTAGCATCTATGCATTTGTTTATAAGAAATAACACTGTTGTGACTAGATATTTCTAAAATTGTAGGAGACGGATTCGTTGACATAGGCTTCATCGACCATCCTACGTATTAACTGCTGAGCCAACTTCAGGTGAGATTACATGCTTAGCCTAGCGTGCCTAACTTCATTCGTGTCATACTTTGACTTTATTTTCTGTCTCAAAATATATTTGTGGATTATATTCGAAAGTGATTTTATACTTTGTCAAACTTTGACTTGTGATTACTGTTCTCGAAAACTCTCACGAAATAATAATTCACTAATAACGTAAAGTGGAACACCGCACGTACCAGATTCTATTACTAGTTGGGAGGCCCGTTGTTGGCCATTGAGGAGGCCCGTTGTTGGCCATTGAGGAGGCCCGTTGTTGGCCATTGTTACTAAGGAGGCCCTTTGTTGGCCATTAAGGAGGCCCGTTGTTGGCCATTGTTACTAAGGAGGCCCTTTGTTGGCCATTACTGTTTCCGGTACTGTGCTTAATAACTGGACTCTTTGATATTCGAATGATGATTGGGAAATAGCATTTATGAAGGACTTAATTGAAATGTTTACATCTTTTGATATTGTCATTCGTGATTTGATTATCACTGTTGCTTTTACCGTTGCAAACTCTGATAAAGTTTTATTTATTCTCTGTCACTTTTACTTTACTTAATTTATGTCTCAGTAGTTTATATCATCTTTCCTGTTTTACATGCTAAGGTGTATCTCACTCAGTATTTATTGCTGACTTTGAAAACTGCGGTTCCTGTTGTTTTCTTCCCACCGCAGGTCTAGGAGCTGGAACTTAAGGAATAGAAGGGGCGCGAGACTCACCTAGACTGATAATGTCATAATTAGTTTCTAGTCTTGTTCAGCTGTTTTGTAAAAATAAGCACTTTTGTATAAGACTCTTGCTTAATGTTTAATAATATAAGTTCTTGTTGTGGAATATATATTGCTTTTGATCTCCGCCACTTCTATTAAGCATCGCCCTCCCGGTCTTGTCCCGAGCCGGATAAGGGGGTTGTTGCAGTTGATACGGGTCAACAGTATCATTATCATTTAGTACTATTTATTTATATACGTAATTGTTAGTTAGTTAGTTTATTTATAAATTAGTTTAATTAGGTAAATAATTGCACCGAGTAGAACCGTTTGGTTAGAGTTAGTTTATTTTTCTATTTAAACAGTGTAATCATCCAGTTTTATACTCAAAAGAAGAAAATTAAAGTGCTAAGCATTTTATTTTCTTGTGTGTTTAGTGTGTGTCCCCAGCAATAACAATTGTGCTATCATGTTGTTATGATGATCTTCTTACCCCGAAGCTCTGAGCTCCGATACAAACTAACGCCGAACTGAATCAGGTGTTCTTGAGAGCAGAAAGAAGCAACGAACAGAAAGAAAAATCATGACCAAAGACCTGTAGGGTTCTTAAAAAACTCCATGTTTTTCTGTAAAAGAAACTCAATAACCAATAAACTTGTGAAATAATTCAACAAGCCGGACACAAATAGCCAAAAACTTAAATTTTATCAAAATTAACAAAATATCAAAAAACATTTGTTAATTAAAGTCCTACTAAAAAAACATCCTGGAAAATAACGATCCAAATCGGGTTGAAGTTGACCGCATATTTAATCAAAAGGTTTTTAATAAAGATAGCAAAATTGGTGATTCTGAGCTCTTAAGAGTTAAATTTGGACAAATCAGCTTGGCGCTCGTGACAAAGTCACGAATTATGTTTAGAACGTTAGTTCTGATTAGATTCACGAATTATGTGAGTTTTGTGAGGTGAGACTTGAGAAGGTTGTGGAGAGAGTTGAGTAGGTGCAGCCTTTGTGCCAGTGAAATTTCTCTTTTGCCACGTGCATGAAGATGATTTGCCCAAGTCTCGTGTTCTTAATTCTCTCGTTTTGGGATCGTGTTGGATTTTTGTTGTACAGGGCATAAAAAACCCAACAATATCCAAGGAACTAAGCAAGTAGTGTCTTGACTTCAATCAAGCCCTTTGTGATATAGCGGTGTTACCAAATGCTGATTCGCAAAGAGAGTATAAGTAGAAAAGAATAATGGTTTCATATTGAATTCAACACTTGATCTGGCTATATATAGCCTTACAGGATAACAATGAAGATATTTGCAATATGCAAAAAAAGGAAAAGAGACTGAAAACAATCAACTGCCTTCCAAATTGAAGGATCTGTTTTAGCAGCAAACAAAAAATAACTCATTAAAAAAACACTTTCAAGTTTCAACACATTCTGATTCCATCCGCTTCAACATTGGTTTTAAACTTCGTCGGACGAAGAATCAAACAGCTGTTTCAAATTGTATGGCTTTACGACATTCAAACTCCCGCTCCAGAACAATTCTGCCATTTGCTTGTAAACTGCATCGCTGCCATGGGCACCATCAAAGAATACATGCTCTTCAGGATTGCTACATAACTCGTAAGCTGCTGTCACGTTTACAGTACCACATACGACAACGGCTCGGTACAGCCCATTACCGCAACATGCCGATTTTTCTTCCTTGAACCCTTTCAGCATAAAAACATAAATGAAATCAGCACGTACATACGTACCTAGAAAGCTCAAAATTTTGCCTCAAGAAAGAGCTTCGAGAAGATGGAAAAATTAACTACTCACCATATTGTGATGGACTTTTGATTCTATCAAAGAGCGCGTTGTAGAAGTCAAAAAAGGAGTATTTGAATCCAGATAATGTGAGTGCCAAGTCATTGAGGGCATTCGAGAGGGCCGTGTAGTGTTTCCGACAAAGTACATTAACAATTTCAGCACATTGGTCCCCGGAGTTGAACCTGACTCTAGAGCGTGGTTCACAGCCCACAGGAGCAGTACTTTGGATCGCTATATTCCTTCCCCCCAAATCGTAAATGTCCTGAATATTATTATTAAAATAAATTGATATTTGTTAGAGCCAGTTTGGTAATATTGAGATTGCGCACAGGGGCTGAGCTCGGAAATTTGAAGGAAATGGAACATAAGTGAATAAGGATAACTTAAATTAACTGCATTTATAATTTTCATAGGTGTACTCAAGCGAAAATTTCAAAATGCATAAAGGTAAATGTAATTTTTTTTGTGTAACCGTGCCTCCACCTCTGAAAAATGTTGCTTAGTAAATCACTAAATCTATATAATAAATCGGTTAGGCGTTTTCCTCCACAAAATGTAAACGACAAGATCTAACCATTTAATCCTTAGAATGTCTTGAGACATTTTGGGGCGTTGATTGAATGATTTTTTTTTCTTGCACACGTTCAAATTCAATTAAAGTAAATCAAGATATTGTTTGTATATTCAAAAAGCGTGCCTTACCTATTTAATCAACACATAACATATTATTTATATTTTCATTAAAAAAAAATTAAATCCGTATTAATTAATTGTCTAAATTAATTTGAATAAATTAAGTATAACTTAATTACGTATTTTATAAGTGCCCTATGAGCACGGGTCATTTACTAGTATTATGATAAAGCTTTGATGAGGGGCTTAGTGTATTTAATATATGGTAAAACTTACTTTCTAAAAAAAGAAATTAAAAAAACATACCTTGAGCTAGTATTTATAACTATCGAGATTATTAATTTTCAAGGATAAGAGTGGTTGTAATAGAATTATTTGAAAAGCTCATAAAACATCTCCCCACCTGCTTCTCATATGTTGTTATAGATTTTAGTTTGTGCTTTCTCATTGTCAAGAACGCGAAGTTAACTTTTACCAAACATAAAAGTCTAATTAACATTTCGATATTTTGAAGTGTTTCCAAAGCTACACAATCAATAATAAACAAACCCTAATTATGTTTGAAATTGGAAAATGAATAACTTAGCGATTTGTGTTCTTACATTGACGATGTTAGTGAGGTTACCGACGACCATGTTTACGTAATCTATCTGCGACGACTCAGAGGCATTGGTGTTCAGTGCTGCAAAGGTGAAGTAGTCGTTTCCGCCAATGCTAATAATGTAAACTGCCTTCTTAAGCAGCTTCGTCGCTTCTGCTTCACCTAGCTGTTGCTTCAACAATACAGTAACATTCTTGAAATGGCTAACCTGTGTGTGCAAATTTAGCTGCAAATATGGGCATATGCTAGATAAGTATATCAGATTACCAAAAAGAAAAAAAGATTAATAAAAAATATCTTTGAAAAAGAATATTACCACTAAGTTAGGAAGTATTTCAAAAAGAACCCCTGCAGCTGACGAAGCAAAGTTTGTCCCTCGAGTGAAATCTTGCACGCCGGGTTCTAGAGAAGGCAAAACCCTTGGTAGTCCAGCAAATGAAGCTATCAAGACAGCAAGTCAGCAACAGTTTTTGGTATCACTAATATTGTGCTCTCAACACGCCACTTCACACACAGGGTCAGAAATAGACAGACATAAACACATTTAGACAGAATTTGGGAATTCACCCTAAAAAATAGTGGTAGGAGTGATTCAGTGAAGCAACGAATTGGCTAAGCATTGAAGATTCGTAGTAACGAGCAAACACGGAGAAAATTGGCAGAGCAGTTCGACGGATTTCGAGAACAGTTTGATTGGTCCGAACAGTTCAATAGTGATGGGTCCGAACAGTTCGATAGTCGGATGAATTTTGTTTCCTTGTTCGTTTTTTTTTGTTCTTTTTTGTTGGGCACCAAGTCGGTATCGTAGGACTATATAAGGACCTAGGGTTGTGTCTTACTGATGTGTTGTTAGGTAACGAATCGGGCACACACACTCACACACACGATAAAATAAACTAAACACTGAATATTCTTCTTGATTGATTGAATAAGCTGGGGGATTACATCCTTTAAATAGATAAATAAACTGACCCTAACCCTAACCCTAGACCTAACGGGCCAAGCCCAGATAATTAAATAACCTAAATACTGATAAATAAATAAACTGCTAAATATTGATACGGATACCGTATCAACTCCCCCACGCTTGAAAATCGCCTTGCCCTCAAGAAGGACGTTGAAAAATTGCTTCTATTCTTTCCCGGATCGAATTGACGTCGAACGGTCTTCAAAACGCCACTTCGTAGTCTCAACTTACCACTAACCTTGCCCGGATCAAATTGTTGAGAAGACGAACGAGCTTGAACAACCCACGGCGGAGTCCAAACCCAAATGAAAAGGCTGACTTTAAAGGAATGGGCTGGCTCACATAGCTGTGGTCCCAAATATGTAGTAAAGCCAGATATCCTTTGCCCAAGTGTATAATTAGGCCCAAAATCAAAATTGGGTTTACTGACTGCATGAAGCTCAAAACATGGCTTAGACCCAAAATTATGCTCAAGATAGTAAGGCCCACCAGAAATATTAAATCCACTTGAGTTCAGCCTTACTTGAAAACTTATCCCACTTGACAAATTAGACCCAAAGTGATAATCAGTAGTATGAGGCCCAAAAACAGGCCTGAATTTGTTTGGAGCCCTAGCTACCATCTGCTGAGAAGACAAACCCGTAAGGGTTGGTGATGGAGGCGGAACTGGTAGAAGGGATAGCGGCGGTGGTTTCCCTGGACGAGGCGCCGGAGATGGCGGGTACGGCGGAGAAGGGGGAGGCCATGGCTGCGGTTGATGCGACGGTGGTGGCGCAGACGGCGGTGGATGCGGTTTCGGACGGAGACCCGATTCGTTTGGCGGCCACGGCAGTTTCGGCAGCAAATTCGACGGCGGCGAAGGTTGATTGTCGGTGGGAAGTCGAGCGAGGTCGGAGATGAAGACCGACGAGGGTCTGGTGTGATGTTTGGAGATCGGGGTTGGATTGATGTCGTTGGGGTGTTCGAAGGGCTTGGACGGGCTCGGGGACGCCGTAATTGCGCCAGACGGTGGGTGGATCGATGGTGGTTCTTGGGTCGCCGGTATTAATGGCTTTGGCTGCCATTGCAGCGGCTGCTGCTTCGGTTGAATCGGGATCTGGAGCTGGGTTTGTCTTGTTGATTGCTTCACTTGCAGAGGTAAGGATGGTTTGGTTGCCGGAAATAATGGTGGCTGTGGGTGTAGGTTTTGTTTGATGTGGGGTAATAAAGAGGGGGTTGGTTTTGAGGAGGGCGAGAGGATGATTGGTGAGCTGAATTCGGTGGTGAGGATTGGAGGGGGTATTGAGGAGGATTGGGGTTTGCTCACAAACAAACCAGGTGGACGGGTAAGTGGGGGCTGCTGGGTTTGTACCGCCTATGGTTCAATCTGGACCTGCTGTTGTTCTTGCGCCGGCGGCGGCAATGGTTGAAATACCGGCTGCTGCTGCTGCTGTTCTTCATCATCTAGCTGTTCCTGCTGTTCTCCCTCTGGCGGCAGTTCGTCGGCTTTGAGGATGTGCTGCAGGCGGCAGAATTCATCAGTCGAAATCAATCGGAATTGATTCCGTCTGACTTTGAGGCCTTCCAGTTCTGCAGTGGTGATGTACCCACTGGTTTAAAGGTCTTCCAGATCTGCAATGGTGAGACAAGTAATTGTTTCACCTTGCTGGTAGAGCTCGTCGATTTCATCGAGGAGCGCTAGTTGGACCCCTTTGCGACTGAGATCGACAATCGCGAACGGGAGATCCATAGAGTCCGGGGGCAAGTGCCGCGAACAAAAGTCCGACCGACACTCTCAATGAAAGCACCAATTGTTACCCATCCGGGTAACGAATCGGGCACACACACGATAAAATAAACTGAACACTGAATATTCTTCTTGATTGATTGAATAAGCTGGGGGATTACATCCTTTAAATAGATAAATAAACTGACCCTAACCCTAACCCTAGACCTAACGGGCCAAACCCAGATTATTAAATAACGTAAATACTGATAAATAAATAAACTGCTAAATATTGATACGGATACCGTATCATGTGTGGTGTACCGTGGTGTATCAGGGTGGCCACGGTGTGCATTGTAATCGGGTTCTCACTCAATAAATGATCGGGGTTTTTAAGTTGTGGATGTAGCTAGTTTCACAAACAGTGAACCACGTTAAATTTTTCTCTTGTTCTTGATTTCGTTTCATCGTTCCTGCTCGAATACGCCAGTTTATCACAACTAGGTAAATGGCGATGAATGGTAGCCTATTCATCTAAATAAACACAAATCTAACTTGGGATAGACAATGATTTTCAACATCTACAATCTATTTCATGTCCTTAAAAACCTTCAAAGAATAATAAGAAAAAGAAAGTACCAATATAGTCAGGAACTAAGCGACCGTTGCTGGGTCTTCCAGTGGGATGGCGGAAGTAAGTCTCTCCGTAGGGATAAACACTTGCAAAACTTATCGGGCTGAAGTACTGGTTGTTGCCATAGTCAAAGAGCGAGTCTCCAAAAATAAACACCGCCGGTTTTGAATCACGTTTGCTGTCATCAGCTGATGCAAAACAAGAAAAGCTCGCTAAGAGAACCGCAGCGACAACAAGAATGCTGCTGAAATAAATTTTCATTGTCGCAATCTTTCTGTTTGTTTTCAGTTTTGTAGAAGAATGTTGATGTCAGAGACCGAGGATTCAGATGAGGCTTTATAATGTAAACCAAGTGAGAAAGCAATTCATTCATATGTTTTTTAATGATCATGAGCTGCACCAACTTTCTTTTTAGAGTAGTTAGAACGGTAGTTGGGAACAAGTTGGTGATCGTTTTTAGGGAAAATTGTTTATTTTTTTATTTTTTATTTTTTTGGATATTTGGTTCTTAAGTACACATACACACACACATTTGTACGTATAAAATTATATGTATATTATTACCCAAATAGAGGTTTTAATGTTTGGTGTTCACGTTGCCACTGATACTAATTAACCGAATAAACAACTTGCTCAATTAATTAGCATAAATAATTAGTGGCTTCAACAATAATGGTAGACTTGTATCACAACTCCTGACTGTCTGAGTAATGATCGTGTGTTGCATTAATTCTTCTAATATTAGTTTTGGTATTAAACAGCAACATGGCACCTTACTGTGGTAATAAACAGGGCACATTGTTGTCACGTTGGCTTGTGATAAATATTTTGGTGTTTTGACTTGGTCTGATCTTCATTCTTTATCATCAAAATAATTGAACATTGCGTGAATGTGAAGTGAGAACAAAACCAACAACCAAATTTTGACCGTTAGGGCTTGGTAAGGGTTATGTTTTCAAGATTAGTCTATCTTTTTTTTATAAGCTGAATATCATTCAAAACAGAAACTAAGGAGATTCAAATAGGAGGAGGGAGCACCCTTACATCCTCAACTAAAACCCCCTCCACAAACCTCGAAGGATGGTTCAAATAGCATTGTTCAAAAACATGATTAAAAACAAAAATGACATGATCAACAGCAAAGGAGTTTTGCACAGGGTTGATAGTTGCGGCAGCAAGAGAGTCAACAGCTTTGTTGGAGGTCATGTACTCAAACACCAGCTTCACTTGGACTCAGATCCTAACAGCCTGAATTCACGAATAATATTTGTAGCAATGTGATCAAGATATGGATGGTGATAAAGCTTAACAAGCTAAATACAGCCAATACTAGCAATATTGCAGGTTATGTCTAACATTTAGGCCATGTACAACCCAGCTATGTACAAATGGTTAGGGCATCTGACATTTATTTTGTTACTCAATTTCATCTTAAGGAAAAATATATATTCATCGACTTGTTATTTCATGTGAATGAATGAAATTATACAGTGCAGGATTACTACTGCAGAGAGGTCTAGTTTATGAAACCACGTACTCGAGATTTCACAGTTGTGTCTGGTTTTCACATATTTGCTGCTCACTCAGCAACTTTAAATGTTGAACTCACGCCATAGCTGATAAAAATAGTGGTGTGAATACTTTATACGTGCTCTGCTATATGTTCATCAAGTGAAACTACATATGAGAAAATTGTACGTTACACCAGGACATTTACGAAGTACTTTGATTTCCAAATAACGAAACGCATTTTACTTGGTGCCATATAACAATGCACTTTTTGGAGGACAACATAATGGCCAAAATTCTCATTTTACACCCTATATTCTAGCATAATGTGTTAGGAATTCAATACGCGAGAAACAAGAGAAAACAAGAACAAACAAAAGCAAGATCAAGAAAACAAAAATTTACGTGGTTCACTAATTTTGAGACTAGCTACATCCACGGCCAACCCAAAACTAATTTATTGATGAGAAGTCAAAACCAATTACAAGCACACACTCCTCCAAATCTTGACCATAGCATCTATTTTATACTAGTACAAAATTTGGACCCAAAGTACAACAAAAATAATCCAAGACAGACGAGGAGTGAATCTGTCCTATATTGTTTCCAAAAACAATTCAGAAACATTCTACCAATTGTCTTTGACTAAAACACAAAGTAAACGAATCCTATGGCTAACAACTAGCCGCCCTAACAAATTCTACACCGAATCAAACTTCACAGGCACTCATATACACATGCACACACCACACACGCATGTGCACATGCACAACCCACTAACTATTAGGGTAGTGTTCCAACTTGGATGCTTGCTCCTGAGCCAATCCTTTTTATTTTATTTGTTTGAATCAACTAAAAACCCAACAAACCTTCCCCTTGATTCAAACCCCATAGCCAATTCTTCTCATCAATCCAACGAACCCAACCCGAGTGTATTCCCAATTTGCGGAATTTGAACACACTCCCAATGCGTCCCAACAAACGCCTCTTTAATGCAGCATGACTAATGCATATCCCAACGTCACTCCAATGACACTTAGTGACAAAAGTGTCTATCAAACGATGTCATGCCTATTTAGGCCGCTACCCGCACAAATGCGCAAAACCAATAACCAAAGCGCGCCAATCCAAGATCCAATCGCGCCACCAACCAATGCATGCACAATAACACGCCACCAATTTGCATGCCCAACAACACGCGCCCATGCTCCATGCCTGGAGCCCGAACCGCCCCCAAGCGGCCTAGAGAGCTTCATCGTCCTCGAGCGTCCCTCCTCCCCCTGAAGTGAGATCTCCAGGTGCACGATTCTTGGGACACTAGCTTTTCCCATGATGTTTCTCCCTCAATTCGCTAGTTGATTCAAGCCGCCTCCACCTAGACTTGAATCCTCCTAGCTGCCAAATCCAGATATCGATCCCGATCACTCGCCGGGTTGAGCACGCCATATCGATTAACGCATGCTAGAACCGAAAGCGTGCTGGATGTATTAAAACTAGATCCACAAATCCGATGCTCCACAATAAGAGCCCGATAGCTCCCCCAACAAGGAACCCGATAGCCTCCCAACAAAGGCTTGGCGTGCTTGCCCCCCCTGTTTCAGAGGCTAACCAGCGGAAACCCAATCTTCCCATCAAACCCAACAGATCTTGATCACGAACTCGCCATTTCTTCTCTGAGACTCAACGAATCAGGCTCTGATACCACTTGTTAGGAATTCAATACGCGAGAAACAAGAGAAAACAAGAACAAACAAAAGCAAGATCAAGAACACAAGAATTTACGCGGTTCACTAGCTTTGAGACTAGCTACATCCACAACCAACCCAAACCCAATTTATTGATGAGAAGTCAAAACCAATTACAAGCACACACTCCTCCAAATCTTGACCATAGCATCTATTTTATACTAGTACAAAACTTGGACCCAAAGTAATGACAAAAATAATCCAAGACAGACGAGGAGTGAATCTGTCCTATATTGTTTCCAAAAACAATTCGGAAACATTCTACCAATTTGTCTTTGACTAAAACACCAAGTAAACGAATCCTATGGCTAACAACTAGCCGCCCTAACAAATTCTACACCGAATCAAACTTCACAGGCACTCATATACACATGCACACACCACACACGCATGTGCACATGCACAACCCACTAACTATTAGTGTAGTGTTCCAACTTGGATGCTTGCTCCTGAGCCAATCCTTTTTTTTTTATTTTATTTGTTAGAATCAACTAAAAACCCAACATAATGTAAGGTGTTAAATAAGACTTTTCCACGTGGATGGTATTTATTGACACAGCACATACTTCATGTTACAGCACCATAAGCCCTATTTTTTTTTTTGTATTTTATCAAATTGAGCATTGTGTCACAGTAGATTATGTTGTGCGAGCAAATTGGATTACCTCTTAACCAGTCACTAATCAATTTGTGTGTATGATCTGGCTAATTAATTGCATCCTTTTTATGAATTTCTTTTGGTGTCTTAGACTCTGAACTCGAATTTAGTCCTAAAAGTTCCAACATGATAACACTACTACTTATTAGAAAGATCAAAGTGTAATTGTAAGTAGAATATAGGGACTAACAGGGAAAATTTTGAAAAGTTAGTTGAGAGTTATATTTTTTATGGTTCGTTATGGTTAGTTATTCATGATCAAAATGTGATATGTAAGGGTAAATTACATAACAACCCTATTGGTAACCACTTCTTAAGAATCGAGATTAAACTTCTCCTCTATCTATAAGTGAATTATTCATGGTATGAGAGCAGTAAGTCAAATCGCGGCCTGCTCCAATGAAGCTCAGTTAGATCCGGTTGTCTTCTTCGATGATTCATCTACGTTCTTCCATCTTCTTCGTTTTATCTGTTCATCATGTTCATCTTCTACAAGAATCTATTTGTTCACTCATGCATTTATTTTATGTCTGATTACTTGTTAAATCTCGAGTTCATGTACCGAGTTTTCTGAGTTTCATTGAGTTTTCCATAAATTGCTTAGTCACTTTGAATTCTTTCTGTTTTTGGTTGAGTTATCAATGGCTAAATCACTTCCGCATGGTTTAATGTTCTTGATCTCCAATCTCAGATCCCTATCCCAACTGAAGCTCAAGAATCCTAACTACATGCTTTGGCGACACATTTATAGGTTGTATCACAAGAGGATGGAGTGTACGATCATCTTCTAGCTCTACTGCATTTGGAAACGTGCTTTGACGATTATGGTATACTCGTTTCCAACCTTGTGTACTGTACATATTGTGAATCAGCATCCTAAAACATGCTTAATCGCATCTATTTCATCTTATGTAAGTACAAAGACAATGATCTCAACTTGGTCTTGTTCAGCATTGTCTTTGTACTTACATAAGATGACAATCCACGTCTCATGGTTGTTATGATTACTTATGCTCTTAAATCTTGGATAGTAAATGTCTACATGTATTTGGTAGTTGTTGCTTTGACAAGTCAAGTGAGTGATATTCACATGGAGTCAAAAACGTTGATGAGTTGGAGGATACTAGTGACTCCATGGTATAAATTGATATATTGAAGGAATCCATGTCCCAAATATGAGACTAACGATATCCCCTTGATGAAGCTTATAAGTTTCCATTTTCTCAAACCCTGCAGGTAGATAACTAGGTAATATGAACGTGTCCAATAAGTTAAGTGGTA
The DNA here is from genome assembly GCA_023055425.1 of Linanthus parryae. Lineage (NCBI taxonomy): Eukaryota > Viridiplantae > Streptophyta > Magnoliopsida > Ericales > Polemoniaceae > Linanthus > Linanthus parryae. Next base: position 5,964,737 of record JALGPY010000001.1, read on the forward strand.
AGGATCAAGGATTTGAAAACAGGCCGATTAAATTAACTATTAATTTATTAATTTAATCGAAAGACATATGTAATTTTAACATTGGGATACAATTATAGGATCTCGAAATATTGTATTTCGAGAATATGGATAAGAGTAACAGTTATTTTGTGCTGTTAACTGTTATTAACTTTATTTGGGCTAGGTTCGGGTGAAATCAGAAGTTCTAATAAAAATAGAAGTCTAATTTGTATTTTTTCCATTAGGTCTCCCCCGTAGGCTATATAAGCATCCCTGGTCTTCATAAATTTTTATGCTTCAGATACACACAATAATCTAGGGTTTCAAAAGTGAGAGAAATACGTTTGGAGGCCAAGGAAGGAATCTAGAAGCAGCAAGACCAAAGTGGCACTCAGAAGGAACTTGAGGAATACAAGAAGAGATCCGAACTGATTCAGGCCTACATCAACTAGAAGGACGCATGTTGAAACATCCCGGGATCTAGGTTCAGGATTAAACGATAATCGATAACCAAAAGTAGATTATTAACTATTAAGATTATATTTTGGTTAAAGTACGCAACAAACATTTCAAATAAATACAATTTGAAAAAAATATTTGTGATCTATTAAGTGACCTAACTTAAGCTACATGTATTCGTCTCGATTCGCGTTCCCATCCCCCACCTTGATTGATGACCTGCGATTTTAATTAAAATGGCAAAAGCCGACGCAATTTTGAAGAAAATGATCAGTAAAAACTGAGTAAGTACACACTACGACATGTAAAGCATCGAGTCGCACACAAGCATAAGTTGAAATAAATAAATAGATTTGAAACATCAATAAGCAAAAGAGTTTGGAAAATTTGGAATAATTATGAGTAAACGTGTAGAAAGATTTCTTAACTTTAAAACATTTATGGATCACGAGTAGTCAAGATACTCTTAAACCATTGCAAGCTCATGTGATAAAAATATGTTTCACTGAAGAACCTTTAATTCACGAGTTCCAAATTCTTTCAATTTCATATACCAACTGCTTCACGAGTATTCGAGATATTCTTAGACAAGTAAAATATAAACAGAACACACGTTATTTTGAACTGATAACGATATTAAATCACAAGTAGCCAATGTTTTTCAACTCATTTCATTCGATTAGGGCATATCCAGAGCCACTAACATGATCGTCAGAGCAAGAAAATTTCTTTCAACTTCAATTGATAGTTAAGTTTAGCTGAGGCATGTCCAGAGCCATCAGCAGGATCGATGTAGACAGAGGGATCACGAAGTAATCATAAAGGGTTCCTTCTAGGTTCTGTCAAACCCTATTTCACCCGAGCGTTAAGGGAGCCCATTCGTCAACCCCGCCCACAACATTAGCTAAAAGGCCTTAAGTGTCGACACCCCTATACCGTAGTGACCCTTACAAGTATAAGTAGCACACTATAGCTCTACAAACCCCTTGGCCGTAATACCTTTGTAAATTTTGGCTCAACGGGGGAGGGTTTATGAACATTCAAGTTCTATCCAATAAAGGGAAGCATTGCTTCAATGGCCGTAGCCATAAGTAACGTACTAGAGGATCGCTTGGGGCCTCCAGACGTAGCCATAAATAAACACAACTCTGTACATCGCCCTAAATCTATTAAAAGTGTTTTAGTTCTTCTATTTACCATAACCAAACCATATTAGCAACTTATCAAAAGTAAAGTTAAAGGAGTTATAAAGATGATTCAGTTTATATCCAAACAATTTAGAGTATAAATCATATTTTGCATACTTTTTCAATTAACAAAATATTCATTCGAGTCATTGACGCGATTTCTTAACGCGTATGCGCAAGTGCACGGTCAAGTAATATAGTGATGGTATTTCAACCCCGAGTTATCGATCCCACGAGGACAGACTTTAGATTATCTAATTAGTTACTTAATTAAGAGAACGGTACATGAGGAAAGATTTGATTGATTTTAGAAATTGAAATAACAACTAATATAATATTTTTTTTTTTTATTTTTTTAAATATTTAAGAAACAAGTTTAGAGAAACTAGGAAATCTCTAGATCACCTAGGGTTGTAAACGATTTACGGATTATCTGAGCAACACGTTAACTATATTCTAACTAAGCCGGGTAACAGCGCTGACTATCTCCTATCGGTCTCTTATGTCTACCGGTCCGTTCTAGTAGGCTAATGACATGCACGGCAACGGGTCCTGTCGGTCCACCGTTGCACGAAACAGTCGAATCTCACCTACCGAATCTACCCACACTTGGCCAATCCTAACACGTCTCTTCTCAGTCTCAGTGATACGGGATTGATTTTCAAATTCTCATCCTAGTTAGTTAGAATCACTATCGTGCATTCACTAACTAAGCAGTGTTTTCGGTTAGCAACTACATTAACACTGAGTATTAAGCACAGTACATGAACAATTGAATTAAAATATTGCTAACTTTAAGCATGAATCAACTATTGAACAAACCCTAGTTCTTTAACTCTAGTTTTATCTCTAATCGCGTCACTCAATTAGGATTACTAACATAAACAAGAAACTAGAATTGATTCAAAAGAAGAAATCAAGAAATCATGAAGCAAAGATCAAATCCGGAAAAAATATCATCGTTTACGTGAACCCTAGGCTCTCGAAGAGACGCCTAGAAAAACATCAAGCTAATAATAATCAACCAAACAAGACTTAAAATTCCTCCATACAAAGATTGAGAGAGAAGAAGAAGAAATCAAACTTCGAGCTTCAATGGAGGAGGAGTCCTCCTCTTGTGCGTGCCTCTATCCCTTCCTCGTTCTCACGTCTATGGATGATTCCTCAATTCCTTCTTGTTGTTTATTCTTCCCCAATTAGGTTAAGGAAATAAACAACCCAAAACTACGTAGTTTAGAGCAAGTACAAGAAGCAAGCGTGCTTTTTTTTCTTTCTCCCGTCCGTGTAGTTTTTACTCCAGGAGATCGTATGATCTCCTTTTCCTGATCGTGTGATCTGGGTTGATCCTAGGATCACATAGGTGATCTTACACTTCAGTAGGTTTTCTTTTGATCCATGAGCTTCGTTTCCTGTCAAACACAACACGAAAACACCACATGCGATCAAAAGTGACAAAATAAATGTAAATAATGTGAAAAATGCCCAGATGAACAATTTATCACTCAGTGCTAAACTTATCCAATTTCCTCAAGTTCATAGTGTATTTCTAATATATTCAACCCGTAAACTACACAAAACGGTATACAAACGTAGAAGAAATATAACTCTAATATAGAGTTATCAAATCCCCCCACATTACCTTTTTGCGCACCCTGAGCAAAATCAAAAACATTTCTCACACTATGATTTTCAGTCCACCGAATTGCATTCAACTTCACTAGCCATGTGACACAAACAACACACACACCCATGCAATCTACATGACTATACAATGCAACTCGATTATCAAACAATGCAAAAATTGAAACAACACCAATTTTTTTTTCTTCAGTTAGAGATTGGGCAATCTCGCTATCACTAACCAAAATCATCAAGCTCTCACAAGTCTTTTTCGAAATTTCACAACCAATATCAAGAAATTGAGATAATATGATCATACACACAAGTTCACTAAGGGGTCCCCAAAAATCCGCCATAAACAATCCAAGACTTGGGCACCTCCTTTAGCTCAGAGGGTCTACGCATCTCAAATTATAAAATAGTCTTTCTTCGCCAAGTCATTTGAGGTTTTCAGACCCTCTTAGCCTCTATTGCATTGAATGCAAGTTGTCTCAGTGACGGGAGACACAACTCCGTGTAATACGGCTTTACTTTAATTTTCCCTAGTTGCTCTAATTCGGATTGAATCCAAATTCCTCGCGTGAACGGGGGAACATTAGGCTGTTCACTGTATCTAGTCCAAGAGAAGATTTTGATTTCTTTTGTTTTTCATTCTCTTCTAGTTTTTTTTTCAGCCGTGCATTTAGAGTAACTACGTGTGGGCTTTTTCGGTTAGCTCTTGAAACCACCGTAAGGGATGGTGGTGTACACTCCCTAACTTCACTTAGGCTATGCCAGTGTACCACATGGAACCAACTCTACACGAAGGTCCACCCCAGATTTGCAAGAGGACACAAGTTTCCACTCGAAAACAGACTATTCAACCCCTTAGGACTAAATCCTCCTAACACAATATAGGAACTAAAGGTATGCCCTCGTCTACATTCCACTTTTCCCTGAATACCCGGGACATCCTTTCGTGAAATAGGTGCGCAAGATACTAAGAATTAAAGACATACCTACTACGGCGCTTCCTATTCTTAGAGACTCTTTCTTTGAACTCTCTTGGGTTTCAAGCTTCATCAATTGCGCTTATTCTCAAAAAAAAAAAAAAAAATTTATGGATTTTCACTTTTCTATTTTTTTTTTCAATTTTTTTCTAGAGTCTATATGCTTTTGGCCCAACTCGATTAACCACAAGTTTTGGGTAGGGGACTCAATAAAGTAAAAGTGCAAATAAATGCATGCTAACAATCCTAACACAATACGACACTATATTAAACACTCTACACTAACCACACGTATTACACAATACCACACAACTGCATGTAACTGGCGATGCATAACTGACATGGCTAGCAAAATATACACAAACCCCCCACACCTAAGCATTTCGTTTTCCTCAACGAATTTAGAGATATAATTAGAGGACTCATCGATTAAATGTGTTGGCGGTGGATCTACACAATTATTGCTCAAAACATAGAACAGAGAGAGTTAGAGGTACCTGTGGTGCCCGGACATACATGGGCACCGTTGCCGCGACACTGCAACAAGAAGGGGTCTTGTGGACCGTTAATCGTTTCCGGAAAAGTCTCACCTCCCGTCCGGATTCTGATGCGCCTACTCAACATTCTCTATCGCACGCATCAAGAAGGGGAACCCGGAGCGTCTTTTGTACCTGTGTCCCTGCACACTGATTGAAAGTATTAAAGCAACTCTCTCTCACCCCTCAAAATCATATGGAGAACTAAAATAAAGAACATAAATAAGTAAAATCCTACTCTACATTGGGTTGCCTCCCAAGCAGCGCTTGTAATTTAAGGTCGACAGCCCGACCCGGTTACCTCAACCGACAAGGATAGTGGAGGATGCTTTATCCCTCCACTTATTCTTCTTCCACCATCTTTTTTCAATGAATTCGCGTGCACCCATATGCTGGAAAGACAGTGGAGGCTAATTGTGGAAGCTGACTCCTTTCATTTTGCAATTGATCTTCTTTAGAAACTTCCACCAAGTACCACTGTGCTCAAATGAATCTCTGGCCATAAAATCATCCCAGTAATACCTCATCTGTGCTAGATGCTCTTCACATGCCCCATTCAATTCATCCACACCCCCACACTTGTTGATTTCCAACTCCTTGACTATGGCATATGGATCATCAATAAAGTAGCCAATATGACAAGGAATTGAAAATTTCTCATGATGCTATTCCCCATAAGAATCTCCATATACAAGTCTTTCCAACTCATCACAGACTTGATTAATATGAGATACGGAGAATTCTTCGAAAATATGAGTAGGGGCTTTTACCTCGATAGGTATGGGAACAAGTGCTTCATCAGCTTCATCGTCGGCACCCCACAGGCTTCGAATGCTGGTGTCTTCCCATTCATGCCAAGGATGTGAGGGTGTCTGCGGTCTTGGCTCGCAATACGGAAGATCTTCCCATCTTCGGCACACAGATCCACCCCAATCTGAATCAGAGTCTGAGTCCTCATATATGGCAGAGTCCACCAATGGTTCCTGGACACTGCAGTCTTCGTTCAGCTAAGGTATCTCTTCTTCCACTTGTGGTGGGGATGATGAAGGTTCAATTTTTGGCTCACTGTCATATGGCACGGTCTCTTCTTGTGGCTCTTGAATGCTTGATTCCCCTGCTGTTGACAATTTTTCTATTCGTTTCTTTATCCTCTCCATCATCTCCCTCACGTATTCCCTACCTGTGGCAGAATCCTCTTGTGACACTTGTGCAGCTATGGACAGAAATTTGGCGCAAACTTCGATGTCATTCATAATACTACGCCGTTCTGCCATAATCGCTGATGAGTCTTATTGGTGCTGATGAAGTTGGGGTGCATGTACTCGACATGAGTCTCTACGGTCGTGCCAAATGCCGCATACGTAGCACCAAATTATGTATGCGTCCTCGTCTTCATGGTTACCCCTGCAGTGGAAACAGTAGGGGGGACCTGAATAACAGTCTTTGCTCCACATGCTTATATTGTCTCTTGCTTCTTGCGTTCCAAAGAAACAAACTCACAAGACACCCGTGAAGCACAGAGATATAGAATAAAAATATTAAAACAAAACTAAAATAAAAGTACTCTAAAGGCACTCCTAACTAAATAATCTACCGCTGTCCCTGACATTGGCGCCAAAAACTTGACGCGATTTCTTAACGCGTATGCGCAAGTGCACGGTCAAGTAATATAGGGGTGGTATTTCAACCCCGAGTTATCGATCCCACGAGGACAGACTTTAGATTATCTAATGAGTTACTTAATTAAGAGTACGGTACAGGAGGAAAGATTTGATTGATTTTAGAAATTGAAATAACAACTAATCTAATATTTTTGTATTTTTATTTTAAATATTTAAGAAACAAGTTTGGAGAAACTAGGCAATCTCTAGATCACCTAGGGTTGTAAACGATTTCCGGATTATCTGAGCAACACGTTAACTATATTCTAACTAATTCGGGTAACTTCGCTGACTATCTCCTATCGGTCTCAAGTCATTCTACTTCACGGTAGACTACAATCTCCTATCGGTCTATTGTGTCTACCGGTCCGTTCTAGTAGGCTAACGACATGCACGGCAACGGGTCCTGTCGGTCCACCGTTGCACGAAACAGTCGAATCTCACCTACCGAATCTACCCACACTTGGCCAATCCTAACACGTCTCTTCTCAGTCTCAGTGATACGGGATTGATGTTCAAAGTCTCATCCTAGTTAGTTAGAATCACTATCGGCATTCACTAACTACGCAGTGTTTCCGGTTAGCTACTACATTAACACTGAGTATTAAGCACAGTACATGAACAATTGAATTAAAATATTGCTAACCTTAAGCATGAATCAGCGATTGAACCAACCCTAGTTCTTGAACTCTAGTTTTATCTCCTAATCGTGTCACTCAATTAGGATTACTAACATAAACAAAGAAATCAAGAAATCATGAAGCAAAGATCAAATCCGGAAAAATATCATCGTTTACATGAACCCTAGGCTCTCGAAGAGACGCCTAGAAAAACTTCTAGCTAATAATAATCAACCAAACAAGACTTACAAATTTCTCCATACAAAGATTGAGAGAGAAGAAGAAGAAATCAAATTTTTGCTTCAATGGAGGAGGAGTCCTCTCTCTTGTGCGTGCCTCTATCCCTTCCTCGTTCTCACGTCTATGGATGATTCCTCAATTCCTTCTTGTTGTTTTATTCTTCCCCAATTAGGTTAAGGAAATAATCAACCCAAAACTACGTAGTTTAGAGAAAGTACAAGAAGCAATCGTGCTTCTTTTTCTTTCTCCCGTCCGTTTAGTTTTTGCTCCACGAAATCGTAGGATCTCATTTTCCTGATCGTGCGATCTGGGTTGATCCTAGGATCACGGAGGTGATCTTACACTTCAGTGGGTTTTCTTTTTTCCTCTGCAAACTTCGCCCAACCTGATCGTGCGATCACATATATTGATCCTGCGATCTACTTCTGATCCTAGGATCAACTTTTGATCCTACACTTCAATGAGTTGTCTCCTTTTTTCCTTACGCTCATTTTTTCTAAGTCTTCTCTTCTATTCTTCATTGGGGTGCTAATTTTCATTATCCAAACTTTTTGAAATGACAGTTTGACCTCCTTTTTGCCATCTTTGTCCTCTTTTCTTCCAATTTCTTTCTCCCAAGCTTCCGCATATGTTCCGAAGTTCGTTTTCCACCTCCTCTTGATTCATGAGCTTCGTTTCCTATCAAACACAACACGAAAACACCCCGTGCGATCAAAAGTGACAAAATAAATGTAAATAATGTGAAAAACGCCCAGATTAACAATTTATCACTCAAAGCTAAACTTATCCAATTTCCTCAAGTTCATAGTATATTTCTAGTATATTCAACCCGGAAACTACACAAAACGGTACACAAACGTAGAAGAAATATAACTCTAAGATAGAGTTACCAGTCATCACACAAACACTTATATTTTGAGAAGTAAGATTTACACATATGTACTTACCACTGAGCCACAAAAATCGAAAAGCAAATCTAGCACTCCAGGGAGGACACCGGTCTCATACAAAGCTAGGTCTCACAATCAATGCGGCAACACGAATACACAAGTCTACTTCGAACAATTCTTAACAACGGATGGATATACACAAGTAAAGTATACAACCTATTAGCATATACCCTCTATATGAGGTCGTATGCAGAATGCAATGAAATGCAGGTCATGCAAGCTAACATGACCAAAACGCCCCTGATAATCTAAAATTATCATGGACAGTCCTTGACTGTGCTGGGACCCCAAATTATACTCACATTGGCCAAAAAACATGAAATAACTACTCCTAGCTCTCCCATTCTAACTTAGCATCGAAATCTACAACTTTCAATAAATTACGCTTAGGCCCCTAAAGTTTAGTAAAACTATAAAAAGACCCCAACATTTGACTTGGTCAACTCTAGCCCAGAATTATATACGATTACTCCAAATACGCATACAAGACATGCTGATAAACTCCAAGTTACTAGACGAATCTCAATTCAAAGCGTAAGTGAAATTACTATTTTGCCCCTCCTATCTAGACAAGTCAGACTAGGGTTTTCGAAAAGTCTAACTTGGTCAAACTTGATATTTAGGTTCAGAATATGAATACAAAGAAGTTTCATGAAGAACGTTAAGGATAGAAATCTCATTTAGAATGCTAAAATTGAAAGTCAAACTTAGAGCGAAATCATCTCAACTAGTCAACTTTAGAGCGGATTTGTGGTAAAAATGAGGGAGAGTTTAGGAAATCTAAAGGTAGGGTCTTGAAGTGGGTGTTCCAAGCTCTCCAGAACATATTGAAACCCTAAGAAACTCCAAGTATTGAGGGACCTTAAGCAAGTCAAAGTTATGTGAAAATGAGCTTTCAACACTTTAGAAAAATTCGAGGTTCTTGCAAATGAAAATCTGTCACATGCAGTGACATTACAGCCAAATTCTATGAAATTGGTAGGGTTTCATGAGGCATGTTACATATGGATTTGAATAACTCAAACACCATTTACAAGTAGGAAGAAACAGAAGCTCAAAACATCAAAAGATGAGAGAGAGATAATGAGGTTCAAAGCTGGGTGAAAATTTAGATTTCAACACTCGGAAATATTCTGCACTTGGACAGATTCAACAACATGATGTGAATCAATTTCAACTCCAATATAAGGGGGTATAGAGGCCAAATCAAACCATGAAATCAACATAGAAGTTGTAGATCTATATCCATGCTTTCCAAAATGCTAAGAATCATTCAAAACAGACTCCTAACAAATGAGCTAGACCCATGTTTTCAGAGTGTAAAAACTCATCGGAAAAGACTATGAACACGACAAAAAACGGATCAAAACCTATTCAACATAAATATGGGCATGTTTTAATGATCCTAGAGGGTTCGCGACGTTTCTAGCAGAAGATTCATGCAAGAAATAAGTAATTTGATGAAGGGAATAGGCGTTACCCATGCTTGGCCGTTCATGGAGGTTGTCGGCGACGCAAAAGGATTCCTGCGACGTCCCAATTCGATTTCCATGACTTCTAGTTTCTTTATAAGCCAAAAAATACCTCTGTGTTAGCTATTGACTGCAAGATAGGATTGAAATGCAAGAAAACACGATGAGGAGGGAAATACCGAGCTTCCCGTCGCTTCTTCAACCCAAAATCCGGCGAGCCCCGTTTTCGGTGAGTTACATCTCGAGCTTGGGCTTCCTAGCATTGGTTTCACCTCGCCAACAACACAGAGCCCTTTTGATGGCACTGGTTTATGGCTGAGAAGAAGAAATCCCAATTGAAATAGCTACGATTCTTGGGTTTTGCCTTAAAAATTCTCTATCGTTACAGGCCGAATCCTCGAACAAATTGAGGGCTTTTGATCTCCTATATGAAAGATACTCCTAGATGCATCATCTCGTGAAGAGAAGAGCTGTGGTAGAGGTTGGAGAGGTGTAGAAGGTGGAGTTCATGGTGGTGATGAAGGAGGGAGAAGAGGAAGATGATGAAGTCTCTCTCTCTCTCTCTCTATCTTTCTCTCTCTCTCTCTCTCTCTCTCTCTCTCTCTGCAGATGTTAAATTGGGAGAGTGGATCTGCGACCTAGCTCTTGAGGTGTCAAAACAAATTTGACAAGTGTCTTACATGCATAGGGGGTGAAAGTGTAGTTTTCCAAACTTTGGGGTATAAACTAGAATTAGAGGCTCTACTTAATTTCAGAGAATTGCACAACCACCATAAATATTTCGAGTGCCTCAAAATCATTCTAATTACTTCCAAATATTGCAAATACCCAAAATTCCAACTTTAAAGTCGTGACAGACTATTTACAAACTCGCCCCCAAAGTCTTGATATTGCACTAAGAACTCTCTCAGGAACTAGTGGTGTTACACATGTTTGAACTCTAACTATGCCTTCTAGGTTAGTTATAGCGTTCTTGTTGATACACACATATTAATCAGTATAGCAGACATATGAGTCGATATGGTCATGTGATTCATCTCCCATCATCAAGATTCTAGTTGATTAGCTCCTTCAAGTCCAATAACATGTTTCTGATGAACATTTAACCCTTTATATGCGCAAAATAATATGGAAGATTTAACCCTCCATTGTATTTTGATGAGTGAAATCCAATGTACGAAGACATTCAATGCCATTATTTGTTAATTAATTAATAACATTGCTCTTATCTGAGGAATTGCACCTCAATATGGCAACTCATGCTTCAAAGTTTTACTTCTGGTTTTGTTCCCCTCTCTGAGATATCTAATAAAACACGCGATGAACTAACTGTACATGTTGCATATTGTCCAAATTACAACAAACTACGTGGGATTAATCACATAGGAGGAAGGTTAAATTAATCGAAATAGATTTGGTGGTTTTTCCTGTAGCTCATCAACATTTAACTAGTCTCCATCTCTTGGTATCCACTCTTACGATCGAATTTTGAAAAGATCTTAGATTTTGATAGCTCATCTAGCATGTCATCAAACCGCGGAACGGGAAATATGTACTTCCGTGTAATCTGGTTAATAGCTCTACTTACAACACACATGCGCCAAGAATCATTCTTCTTCGACACTAACAATGCAGGAATTGGACATGGACGTGAGCTCAACAACATACCACTGCAAATCTTCTGCTTCTTTGGGGCTGAGACGATAAGTCGGTCGATTTTTTAGACTATAACCCGACACTATATCAATCTCGTGTTGAATGACCCGCATTGGTGGTAATCCAGGAGGGAGATTTTTGGGCATCAAGTGAGAAAACTCGTCTAGCAGCTGCTGCACCTCTATGGGTAAGTCAGTCTCCACATCACCTCCACTAGAATCACGAGGAAATAACACATATACCACTTCCTCATTCTCAATACCACCCAAAAATATGGAATGAGAAAGCATGTTAGCAATAGTATCAATATTTGTTGGAGTAGACCCCTCTCGTCGTGGTGCCAATACAATTTTTTTCCCCTTCATAACGAAAGTGTATGTGTTCTTCCGTCCTTCATGGAAAATGTTACGATCATACTACCAAGGTCTCTCCAATAATATATGACATACATCCAACTTTACCATATCACACCAATGACTAACATTGTACTTATTACCAATTCAAAAAGAAACAAGGCATCTCTTATCAACTATTGCCTCAGTACCCTTGTTCAGCTATGACAACTTGTAGGGTTTAGGATGCTACTCCATCTTCAACTGCAATTTCTTGACAACTTCTTCGGAAATAATATTGTCGCAACTACGCTCGTCCGCTATCATCTTGCATACCATATCTCCAATGGCGCAGGTCATGTGAAAGATATTGGTCCTGAACCAATCACCATTATCATCAACTTTTGGAGTCAGTAAGCTCCTACGAACGACCAGATTCTCACGACTGTTCCCGTGGAGCACATCATCATATGTATAATCATTAAATATTGGATCGCCTAATTCTTCAGTTTCTTCAGCCTCGCTAGTTACATCTTACTCGAAAAACGATGTTTACCCTTTTACAAAGCAGGCTTTTTGCACTCAGTTCCCTTATGACTTGGCTCACCATATCGATAGACTTAATGGCGGGCTTGAAGTGCCCTGCACTGACTATGTGGCTGGACGAGACGACCGATTACTTTCATCACTCTTGGAAGCAGGTTTCCAGCTTTGTTTCTTCTCCATAGCAAGTGCTCCCTAGTACGTTTCCGAGACAGTCCACAACGAATGGAGGTTGAGAACATCCTGAAAGGACTGGCGCAAACCTCCTAGATACCGTGCTACCAACTGCCCCTTCATTTCCGGTAAAATCTTTTCGGGAAATTATTTGGTAGAATTTTTTTTTTGAGTAACTTACCATCGTGGTAGGGCAGCATAACCCCGCGTATTATTAAAAACATAAACCGGGCTCCCAACCCGTAAAAGAAGAAAGTAGAGAGAAATCATGCCTTACCCACTTGATACAAATGTCACAAGACTAAAAACCAAAAAGAATGCATCTCAAGGAGGACTGTAATATAGAAGATCTAAAGCATCATGCCTACATAATATACGAATTTATGATGTAATTTCCACCTCGTACTAAAACCTATGGAAAGAGTGACAAACATGACCATAGGCCGTCACATAATTTTCAACCATATTGCCTTCTCGATAAGTGTGGCAGGTCTGGGTGTGACTGATATAAAGAAATTTTTGTTGTAATCTTTCAATGATTTGGTACCCTATCTCACATTCAGGAGCCTTGGAATTGGGTTTTGGTGAGTCTTCCCTTTAAAGACAGCTACTTTGGTACCAATCGTACAACTCAAAGATAACTAAATGAAATAGTGTCTCATTTCTCATAAATAGCTAGTGAATGAGCTAGCGAAAAAGACGTACTGATAACTAACACGGAACGATAGGAATATAATTAGGAATTTTGCATAATATTATATTTCACGAATTTCAATCTTTTTCAGTGTTGTAGATCCACTATTACTCTAAAACATTATTGAAAAGTCGATAAATTTTGGCATTATTCTTCTAGTAAAATCACCTCCTCAAAAAGCTTGGAGAAAAGAGAAGGATGCGTAAAAGCATGCGGAAGGAATATTTGACCTAAAAGAAGTAGACACTTAGGGGATCTCGCGAACTTCCTTTGTGGAAAAAAAATCTCCAAACATGCGGCTTAGGTACGTAGAGGACCATCACATTTTGTAGGATCTCTAGTTAATGGTTCAAAGATGAAGACAATTTCCTCTGGTGAATTAGAGCAGGAATGGGTTAGAACAGGGCACAAAACACTCCCGGGGATTTCGCGATTGTGTGAAATACTGATTTCCATGATCATACTTAACCTTTTTTTATAAAAATGTCAATTGGTATTAGGTTTTTTGGTTAATTTTAATACCTATCTAGTATCCGGGCAAAGCAACGAATCAAGGAAGAGGGAGAAAAAGAAAAAACGGAGAAGCGGGATCTTCTGGTCGTACTATCACTAACACTATACCAAAGCAGGGTTGGGCTATTTATGGTGCAGTTTTCGGGTGTTTCCTTGTACAGTTTGGCAACTTGTTTGAGTTTCTTTGGGCACAAGTCAGTTCCTAGGTCTATAAATAGGGTCCTAGGTTGTGGGTATACTTGTGTGGGTGGCCGCTATGGTCGTTGTAGCCATAGTGTGCATTGTGAATTAGTTGCTTGTCTTAATGGAACTGGTTTTTCATGTCGTGGATGTAGCTAGAAACAATTGCAAGTGAACCACGTAAAAATCTATGTGCTTTATTGTTCTATTTCATAGCTGTTGTCTCTACCCTCTGTTTTAACAAGTGGTAGCAGAGCCTGGTTCAGGTTAGGGTTTCGAGAGGGGAGATGTTGGGTATGGCGATGAAGATCGATCTGTTTGTGAGGAGAAACATGTTCCGTTCTTTGGCCTCTTAAAAAGGGGGAGCGGGTACACGCCCTATCTGAAGTCCTTATTGGGGCCTTGTAGTGTTTTGATATGGATTACGCAAAGGAAATACAATAATACAATTCCATTCAAGACCCTCCATGAATCGCAAGACAAGCATCATACCGATGGTAAGGGATAAATAGTTTGTGTACCTTGTTTGTCTGAATTAATCACTTTACACAGAATAACGTCCACGTCTCTATGAATATCCACACCTAGGATTGTACCAGAATTCTTCCAACATCTTTGTGCTAGCAACAGGATGAAGGAGGAAGAAGAAGATCACGCAAAATGAGGACCAAAGAGGTCGCGCCTCTTAGTGGCGGACGGCTAGGGGCGGGCGGACGGCTAGGGTTTCGGTCCTAGTCTCTTGCTCTCTCCTTGCTTTGTTCTCTCACTCAATAATGATGCACTTATGAAAAAATAAGCTATGAGTGCCCTTATATAGTTAATAACTCCTTATTAATTACATATTATCCCCATTACTAATCATGTCTATACACGGATTAGTTCACCTTGCAAATTAGTCCTACTAAGTTTGCTTGTGGTGGCATATTGATCATTCTAATTAATTAGTCCTACTAATTAATTCCCAAGTCCAGTTTAATCCATTGAGTGTATGACCCCATTGGTTTGTACTTAGTTGGTAGTAACAAATACAAACATAGAGCGGTGTCTAGCAACACATCTATGTCACCCAACTAATAGAAATAGCCAATGATCTGACAAATTTTGTGCCAAATGTTACCGCATAGTATTATCCATTTGTCTCTATATTCGGGTTGGACACGAGACATAAATTTACACTTGTATATCCAATTCATAGTTTCTCGATCCTAGGAATAGGTTTATCTATGCAGATAACATCAATATCTCATATTGATTTATCTGAGGCTGGCGAGACATTCCATAAGCTTTAAACCTAGAGTGGCCTTGGATATTTGCTCCCAAATGCGGGAGGGACAAATCCTTTCTACATCACTACCATCTCTAAGCTTGTTTCCTACTATGTCCGATAACCGCCGTTATTGCTACCCAGTCACGGTGTAGTGTTTGACGAAATCAAAACACAATATTCCACTACTAGAGTATCTAGTGACTTCATCTAAGGACCGCAATACCATTGTCGCAACGGAGAAGCACTTGTGACGTTAACATAATTAATGTAGCCTTCTCGTGGTGGGTCGTTCCAGTTTGCCATTACCCCTAATGCATAACCATGTGCTAGAATTGATATCCCCATATGAATCTACCCACATACTAGTCTATAGTTGATCGTCCTATTAATCAATATAAACGACTAGGGATATTTAAGATAAATAATAATTGTAATCTAAGGACTTCATTATATTAAATATCTCAATAAATAATACAATGATGATTCTAGCCAAAATAAAGTTCATACCAAAATAAGATTGCCTCTAGGTCATCTATTCCAACAGGCCTATGGGGCTCATGTTATGGAGAAAATCGGCGCACATCTGGTTTGGGCGGCAAAATGACACAAAGGTGCATCATGGCTTATGGCGCATCTAGCACGCATCGGTTCCGGCATGAATCTGGCGGCTCACGCGCATCTGGCGTCCTGGCGATTTAGAGTTCAGGCGCAATCTAGCTCTCGGCATGGAGCACCTAGTACGTGGATCTGTTTTTTGCTGCTAGGAGGATTCAAGTCAAGGTGCAGACGTATTGAATCAACTGACAGATTGGGCTCTGAACAAAGTTCAGTGGCGTGTCTTTGGCATGCGGATTTGGTCCTAGTTCTGGTACGCGTTATGTACATGTTTCTGTGTTTTTTCTGTAGGTGCATCTGTTTGTGGGGCGTGTACCATGACATGAATTTGGCTCACATCTGGCGCTATCTCTTTTTGCGAGCAATCTGGTGCATCGTAGGAAATTGGTTTGCATCAGGCACGAAAACCTGTTTAGGCACTCGTTACTGGTGCATCAGGTCTGAGTAACATCTGGCCCTTGTCGTAGTGCATCTGTCTGGCGCAAGTGGACGCATCGGGAATGTATTTGATCCTGCTATCTCAATGAATACATTTGATTTTGGTTCAAGGATGAGCACTTGTTTCTAATTCCGAAAGTTTATCAGCATCTGGCGCATTTGTTGCAGGAACGCATGGTGGTTGGAGCAAGGATATGACAAATGAGGTTTTGCATACAGGTGTGGAACAAGTTGGATTGGTGAGAATGGAGGATTGGTTGCTAAGGTATTTGAATCAAGGTGAAGATTCGTTAGGTGTTTTCGATGATTCAATACCCATCTCGTATTCGGGCAAAGCAACGAAGCCTGAAAGAGGAAGGCTATGAAACAAAATGGAACAGAAGGATACGTTGGTCATACGATCACCAGCACTGGTCGTACGACCAGAACGGGGTTAGCTATTTTGGGGGCGCTTTTGGGTGTTTCCTTGTACGATCTGGTGACTTGCTTGAGTTGCTTTGGGTACAAGTCAGGTCCTAGGTCTATAAAGAGGGCCCAAAGTCGTGGGTATACTTGTGTGGGTGACCGCTATGACCGCTGTTTCCGTAATGTGCATTGTAAATCAGTTCTTCCCTCTCAACGGAACGATTCTTCAGGCCGTGGATGGAGCTAGCAACGATTGCTAGTGGACTACTACTCTGTTCCTCCAGGTTCTTCACAAAATTATTCGGGTATTATTTGGGCATAACGATTTGATTAGCAAAACAAAACAAGAGTTTGGTAATTTTTCGTAGTATCATAGAGCAAAGTTTACTCTACGACATCATGAAAAAATTAATAGATTATATCATCATTTTGCTAGTCAAATCGTTAGGCCCAAATAATACCCATATAATTTTGTGAAGAAACTAGAGGAACGGAGGGAGTACGTTAAAATTAGCGTTCATCGTTCTGTTTCATAGCTCTTGTCTGAGCCTCTGTTTTAATAAATTCAAATAAAGGACACATACTCACACATTGTAACTCGTGCGCATTGGTCGGATTGCAAGACCACTCGATATGTCACTTATTTCTTCAGGAGCTTTTCAGAAGAAAAGATTTTATTTGCAACTGAGTTTGCATGTTAAATACAAAGATAATAAATATGAGCAGAATAAGTTTGTGCATTGCTACATTATTGCATAATAAGTTTCTGGATTAACTTCGCATCATATATTATTCCTTTCGGTTGAAATGAAACTAACAGATGATCGCTACGTCGCAAGTGGACGGAAGCTCAAATAGCTGCTTCAAGTTGTAAGGCTTCACAACTCCCGTGCTCCCATTCCAGAACAATTCTGCGAGTTGCTGGTTAAGCTTATCGGTTCCATGAGCAGCATCAAAGAAGACATACTCATTTGGATTGCTACATAACTCGTAAACTGCTGTCACATTTATGACACCACAGGTGAATGCAGATCGGTATGGTCCACTACCACAACATCCAGATTTTTCTTCAGTGAAACCTTTAAACATAAAAAAAGGAAAAAAACCAAGTGATATATCTACCGAGCTCAGAAATTACCAAAATAAAGCTTCAAGACAATGGAAATAAATAGAAACTCACCATATTGTGATGGACTGTTGATTCTATCAAAGAGTGCGTTGTAGAAATCGAAAAAGGAGTATTTGAATCCTGACAATGTATGCGCCAGTCCATTGAGCGCATTCGAGAGGGCTGTGTAGTGTTTCCGACAAAGAACATTGACACTTTCAGCGCATTGGTCGCCGGAATTCAATGCGACTCTAGAGCGTGGTTCGCAGCCCACAGGAGCTGTACTCTGGATAGCTATTTTCCTTCCCCCCAAATCGTATATGTCCTGTGGATCATCGTAAAGTTAGACCAATTTTAGTTAGCGCCAGTCAAATATGGTTGTACATGAAATGGTGTTTTACAAAGTTAACTTTGAAGATGCGATGAAAGACCGTTAGTGTTATTATTTCTTATTTGGTGAGG
Source organism: Linanthus parryae (assembly GCA_023055425.1). Taxonomy (NCBI): domain Eukaryota; kingdom Viridiplantae; phylum Streptophyta; class Magnoliopsida; order Ericales; family Polemoniaceae; genus Linanthus; species Linanthus parryae. The sequence goes on from JALGPY010000001.1 coordinate 5,982,858, forward strand.
AGGTGAAAAAATGTAAATTTTACATGTTTTGAACACATGAATTTGGGAGGGAGTTTATTCTAACAGAATATTCTATTTTATAATTATGCGGTCAAAGGCACTTAAATTATGCAAATCTGACATGCAGATAAGAGAAACACGTAAATTTGCCTCCTATGTTCTTTTTGAAAGTTGATGCCTCCAACTAATTATAGCGAGGATGCATATTTCCTAAAATTCGTGCCATTTGAAGTACATATTTGAGCTAAAAAATACAATTCTGTTATACTTGCATATTGCATAACCTATTGGAGATGGCCAACCAACCTACCCAGACTTGTTGAAGAAAAGTGAAATGACACAACATACTACTTCATATCAGTTAAATAAAACTATAAAACTGAGATTTAATCAAAATTTCGACTTGAAAAAAGTGCTCAAAACTTGTTGCTAGAGAGCATTTTCCTTCTAAAAAGTGGATAAAATTGGCAAATATATAGGAAAAACTGATTCTCTGTTATTTAAAGATCATTGGACACAGTAGAAGTAGAACCACAGAAAAGTAATGATTTAGTGATTAATGTTCTCACTTTGATAATGTTAGTGAGGTTGCCGACGACCATGTCAATGTAACTGTTCTGTAATGACTCGGGCGCATTGGGATTCTCTGCAGCAAAGAAGAAGTAATCGTTGCCGCCAATGCTGATCAAATAAACAGCATTCTTAAGCGACTTTTTCGCTCGCGCTTCTCCTAGTTGTTGTTTCAACAGCACGGTAACATTCTTGAAGAGGCTAACTTGTGTGTGCAAATTTAACTGCAAAGATTAGCACATAATAGTCGAGTTAAGTATAGGGTTTTAATTATATTTACGTGACTTCACCACAAAATAGTGGTGATTAATTTCTTTCAGAAGAACATTACGGTAATGCCAGGCAAAATTTCGACAAGAACAGCTGCCGCAATCGAAGCAAAGTTTGTCCCTTTAGTGAAATCGTGCACACCGGGTTCGAGGAACGGCGTCAGCCTCGGCTGTCCCGCGAATTCAACTATACATTAAAAGTTTGATGTCATACTAACAATATGACATCAAAAAAGCATTGTCCACGAAAGACAAAGAATCTTCAAGAACCTTCCAATAATATACAAAAAAAGTATCAATGAAGTTGATAAATATTGCTAGTATTAAAGAAATAGACACATAAAAACAGATTCTTCATTCAGAGTAATAAGGTTTAGGGTATGGGGCTCCGCAATTTTCGGAGAACACAATGGCGACAGGAAGGTCAGAGAAGGCTCCTGCACGGGGAAACCGAAGGCTACCACCGTTAACGGCGATCGAGGAACATGTCGAAGTTTTTGAAGATGATTAATGCAATGAAGCACTCAATCTCCTCGGCCCATGTCTCATCGGAGCTTTCGCTCTTCCGATTCAATTCAATACGTGGGATGTGAAGAAAGTACTCACGAAAATCTGGAAGGCAGAGGAAGGTTTTACGGTAGACCATGCCGACCCTAATCGCTTTATCTTTCAGTTCACATCGAAGCCAAATATAGAATGAGTTCTAAGTGGCGGTCCATGGTCTTTTGACGGGAACCTACTCTTCCTTAAGAGTTGGAACCCAGGACCTTTTTTTGAAGAAGTAGTCTTTGAGGAACTTGATTGCTGGGTTCAGATCAAGAACTTACCGATTCAACTGAGGAAGATAGGGGATGTCAAAAGGATGGCGAAGAAGATTGGAAGGGTTCTGGAGAAAGGCGAGCATTTGTTCGCCAGTGAGACGGGTGATTACTTCCGAGTAAAAGTGACAATCAACCCAGAGGAACCCCTGCAAAGGGGGGCATATATATTTTCTCTTGGGGAGAAGATATGGTTAGATTTCGTCTTCGAACGAATCCCGTATGTTTGTGAATGGTGTGGCCGGGTAAATCATCTCAGTGAAGATTGTTCTGAATTGTATGCAACTGAAAAGTTCGGGTAAACACCAGGCTACGGCTCATGGCTTACATTCCGAATACCCCCAAGATGAAATTCACAAATAACACACAAAATGAATACCCAGATACTCAAAACCCAAATAGCAAGTTCCCAGTGGATGATATGCTTGAAACGGAAGACTTGATGGGTGAATCGGATTGGGGAGGTCACAGTGATGTTGAGAAATACATGGCGAGCAACATGGAAGTTCAAATAGATGGTACTTCTACCGTCCACAACAATCCACTGGGTGTTGCAGAGACCGATCCCAACTCAGTTCCTTCTCTGTCAAAAGATAAAGGCAAAGGCGTGGCCTCTGATCATGGGACTGGTTCGGTACTAAGAGCGAAAAGGGACAGCTAGCTCGGCTAATTTCAGCCCTGATCCACGTGAGAAGCACGCAGAAAGAGGTGGCAAGGGAAGAAGGGGACGTGGTCAAGGCGGTCGGTCTAGGGATACGCCAAACGATGGCAAGCGCAACGATGGCAAAAACAGTAGCTTGCCCAAAGCTACTGCCTGGAATATTACTCCTTCGCTTCACAGAGGACAGGGCAATTCAAACAAAGAGAAATATAAGACTGGGCAGGAGCAGAGCCCAAAAGTACCCAAGCACTATATTGGCTAAGGTTGACGTTCAGCCTAGCCAAGCGCAATGAGTCTCATTAGTTGGAACGTACGGGGGCTTGGCGACCCCCGTAGTGTTATTTCTATTCGCGATCTTGTGAGGAGGAACAAGCCAAATATTGTCTTCTTAATGGAGACTAAATTGTATGCTACGGAGATGAAGATTATACAAGACAAGCTTTGTTTTCATAACGGTATTTTCAGAGATTGTTTAGATCGTCGTGGCGGACCAGCCATGATATGGGATTCTGAGGTCAGATTTAAATTGATAAATTGGTCTAATTTTCATATTCACGGTACTTTTACAGTTGTTAGTGATTCTAAGAAGGGATATCTAACTAGTTTTTATGTGGATCCTGTTAGAGAGGAAAGGCACAATTCGTGGTCCTTGCTTTAGAAGTTATGCACCCATAAACCTTGGTGCGTAGTAGGAGACTTCAATGCATTTTCTTCGATGTTAGAGAAGAAAGGGGGAAGACCATTCCCCTTCAGACAGATTGAAGGTTTCATAAATGTTATTGATAAACTTTTATTGCATGACATGGGTTATTCGGGTACGCAATTTACCTGGTCCAATAATCATGGAGATGAGCTTCAATCAGAGAGAGACTGGACCGTTGTCTTGCCACAGACTCTTGGTCGGATCTCTTTGGTAGAGAGAAAGTTGAACACCTTGTTGTGGAGGTCTTAGATCACGTCCCCTTGGAAGTGTCCTGGAACTTAAGTATCTTGAGGAATGTACTTATTAGAAGAAGGTTTCAATTCGAAGCTATGTGGCTTCATCACAATGGGTGCGAGCAGATTATTACCGAGTCTTGGGTCGAACCTGGGGCGCTTGTTGATTCTAAACTGGGTAACACTACCGCAACCTTAAAGAGGTGGGACAGAGAGGTTTTTGGGAACATTAAGAGGCAGCTAACGCAAATGAGGAACATATTGAAGGAGATCACTGGAAGGTCTCAAACAGCCGAAGTGGTTTCGGAAACTAGAGAACTTCGTATTTCCATTCTCCAAATCCTTCTGAAGGAGGAGGAGGATATGTGGAAACAACGTTCTAGAGATAACTGGATTCGGAAAGGTCACAGAAACACAGGCTATTTTCATCGGAAACCTTCTATTCGTCGCAACAAGAATCGGATTATTGGCTTGGAGAATGAAGCAGGCAATTGGCTGATCGAACCTTCTCAGATTATCTCAGTTGGGTTATTTCAACACCATCTTCGCCACCAACTCTCCTACTAGACATCAGATGGACTCGATTCTGGAGGGTGTCACTGACCTCCTCACACCTGAACAAAAATGGTACATGGAATATATTTTTACGGTAGAAGAGGTTCGAACATCAGTTAAACAGATGGCTTCCAATAAAGCGTCGGGTCCCAACGTTTTTTGGCTCTTTTCTACCAACGTTTTTGATTTATACTGGGACATGACGTGGAGAAAATATGTCTCAATTTGCTTAACAACGGAGAGGACATCACCAGGTTCAGTCACACTTTGATCGCTTTAATTTCGAAAGTCAAACAGGTTCGCAAAGCTAGTGATTTGCGTCCTATTAGTCTTGCTCAACTATTTACAAAAGTGTAACAAAGACGCTTGCCAACCGGCTCAAAGGCATTCTGGATTCTCTTATTTTAGAAAAATCATAGTGCTTTTGTTCTGATTCGTCTAATTACTGATAACATTCTTACTGCTTTTGAGCTTCTACATACAATGAAGAACAGGAAGAAGGGCAATATTGGTTTCCTTGCCTTAAAAGCAGATATGGGCAAAGCATATGACTGGGTTGAATGGGACTTCCTAAGGGAAGTCATGGAACGCATGGGCTTTGGAGAAAGATGGGTTAGAGTGGTAATGAATTGTATCACTACCCCGACTTACAGCATAATTGTTAAAGGGGAGGTTCATGGTCATATTACTCCAGAAAGAGGTTTGCGACAAGGGTGTCCGCTATCACCTTACATGTTCCTCCTGGCTAGTGAGGTCCTCTCACGTCGTTTGTCTGCAGCAGCTGAATCGGTACCCTCTCGGGTGTGTCAGCCTCTAGAGGAGGCCCAGTTATCTGTCACTTGTTCTTTGCGGACGATAGCTTGCTCTTTACTAAAGCAACTATGAATGAGATAACGGTTCTTTGTTCGAATTTACAGGAATATGAAGCTGCTTCAGGTTAAAAGCTGAATTTAGGGAAATCGTCAGTTGTATGCTCAGACAATGTGAATGAGTAAGATCAAGTGGCGCTAAGCCATCTTTGCAGAGTATAACTCGTTAAACAGCATGACATCTATCTCGGCCTACCCACAGCTTTCAGCAGAAACAAGAAGATCCACTTTGGACCTCTTTCGGAGCAGCTTAGCAAGAAAGTTAAAGGACGGAAAGTAGATCTTATCGGTAGCGGGCAAAGAAGTACTTGTCAGTAGCCCAAGCGATTCTCAATTACGCGATGGGCTGCTTTTTGCTTCCAACTCAAGTGTGCAATGACATGGATAAATTAATAAGGTTTTGTTGGGGTGGAAGCGAGGATAAGAAGACTATGCACTGGGTAGGGTAGGACAAAATAAAGCAACCGAAGATAGAAGGGGGACTTGGTCTTAGGGACTTTCGCGATTTCAATGTGGCTTTACTCGCCAAGCAAACCTGGAGATTTCTCCGTTTCCCCAACAGTCTTGTAAGTCGTGTATTCCAAGCAAAGTATTTTAAAGCGTCCAACATTCTTGGCTATCAACCTTCTCAGAATACTCAAATCTCATATGCTCTAAGGAGTCTTTTGGCAGGTAGAAACTTAGTGAAATCTGGATTGATGTGGAAAATTTCAAATGAAACAATGTGCAGATTTTCGGTGATTGTTGGGTACCTCATCCATCAACTCACAAAGTGATAACTCCTTGCCCGTAAGGGTGGGAAGATGCACGAGCCAGCAGGCTCATTGATGCAAATACCGGAAGTTGGAACATGAATATTATTCGGTAGATTCTTTGGAGTGTAGACGAGGAAGTCATCGGGTCAATTCCAATTCATCACTCGGATCAATTTGACAGTTTTTATTGGAAACATTCTAATGATGGAATGCATACAGCTTCCAGTGGCTACGCGGCTCAACGATGGCTCACAACCGAGTTAGCCTCCACCTCATCAGGTAACATAAACTCTAAGGGTTTACAGAAACTTTGGTCATTGAAAATTCCAAAAAAGTTTATTTACCCAGTATGCCGGATTAATTCCCTTCCAGTTTTGAAGAGACTGGCACAAAGAGGAATCCAAGTTGACACTTTTATGTCCAGGGTGCAAAAGTTCACATAACGATGATGATCATCTTTTTACAGGCTGTAAATTTGCCGAGAAGGTCTGGGGTATTGTTATGGGCAATGATTTTTTGGCAAAGAAGAATCTCCAATCAGATTGTGGATTTTGGAGCTTCTGGATTCTCTTCCAACTACACAATGCGAGAAATTTGTAGCGGCAATTTGGACAATATGGCGAAGCCGAAATAAACATCGCTTCGAAGGTATGGAATTTACGCCGGAGCAAGCGGCAAACACTGTAATCGATGCGATTGTTTGCCACAAGGAAAACTTTCTTAGAGGCCATTTTGAAGAAAACTGCTCTCCCCTCCCGTAACCGGTAAAAATCTGGTCCCGTCCACCATCTCAAGTTTTGAAATTGAACAGTGATGCTTCATGGCAAGGATATGGTGCTGCTACCGGTCTGGGTGTTGTCCTTCGAAGTGATACAAGGGATTTGTGGGTAGGAGAACGCTTAGGATTCCTTGTACTAGAACTCCTCTCATTGTCGAAGTATCCGCCATTTTGGCCGGAATGGAATATGCAGCAGAAATGAAGGTCAAGAAGCTACACTTGGAAACCGACTCACTTATTGGGGCAACGTTGCTAAAGCATGGGAACAGTGGTCGGATTCAAGGACTTAATGCTCTCTCAGAAACTTAATGTTTTGATCCAAAATGGCAGGAAACTGTTATCTAAGTTTGAGGAAGTGAAAGTGCTACATGTTAATCGCGAAGGAAACAAAGCCGCACACCTTTTTACCAGTAGATGATTAGTTGAAGGAGAGTGTAGTTTCTATTCTCAAAGCCCATTTGAGTTGTCGATGTAATTCGTGATGATTATATGGGTGTGACTAATCCGGAATAAATCTATATTTTCTTCTAAAAGAACATATTCATAAAACCAACAAATAACAGACTTGGGATACACTAAAGATACGGCCGCCCATGGTACTAAGGGCTAGCATGGGAATGCTGTGGCGGTGCTAGAAGCTGTTGTGGAAAAAATACTGTGGGAAAACTGCTGTGAGATTTAGATAAACAATGTTTGGTAAATATTACATGAAAGCTGCAGTGAAATATTAGTATAGTAATTTTGTGTTTGGTGAAATTAACTGTGAGAGTGTAAAATGACAAAATTATATGACACTTGTCATTTCCGTAAAGATAACTACTGAAATTTTTAAAAACTGTGAGGTTAAATCGGTTGTAGATAAATTGATCAAAAGCACTTTCCGGAAAAATATCTCCCCCCTTGCTTCTTGAAAAATGTTGTGGGACAGCAGAATTGTCCGAAAAACAGAAATTTTATTTTTACCAAACGCACTAAAATTGTTTCTGCTGTCTGCTCTGGCAGCAGAAGCATTCCCAACCTCACCCTAAGCATATATCAACTATGGGGAAGACAATAATTCTTAATAGTAAATATTCATTTGAAGTCTTCAAGAACAATCCAAGAATATACATAATTTTTAGGGAAAAAAGGTTATACCGATGATGTCGGGAACCAAGCGACCATCGCCAGCTCTGCCGGTGGGATGACGGAAGTAGCCCTCTCCGTAAGGATAAACACTCGAAAAATTTATCGGACTGAAGTATTGGTTGTTGCCAACGTCAAAGAGCGAGTCCCCAAAAATAAACACAGCCGGTTTTGAATCAATTTTACTCAAACGTGAAAAGCTAACTATCATAATTGAAGCGACAACAATAACGACGCTGAAATAAATTTTCATTGTCACCATCTTTCAGTTCGATAGGAGAACCTTTGATGCCAGAGATAGATGATTGAGATGGGACTTTATAGTGAACACCTAGATGAGAAAGCAATGCATTAACTTGGTTTTTTAGTGATCAAGTAGTTAGGCAAATTTAATTAAAGAATGGTCACGATCTTCATTATTTTGTATTTTAAGAGTAATACTCAGATCTCTATATCTGAACAAGTCGGCGATATTAAACTTTTAAAAAACAAGTCGGTGATAAAGTCCTTAATACGTGTTTGTTAACGAATATATAATTAATGAACTAAGTCCGTGATCTAACGTGCTTGGTGTTCTTTGATAGAGCGACTAATTAAATTTATTGGGGACAAATTAACCCTTCGTGACTTTTTCAGGTTTGCTAATTGCTTCATATCCATTTTTTAGATAATCTTCTATTCCCCAATTTAAGAGGCCGATTATATATTGCGTCCATTTTTCTTATCTATACTAACATATAAAGGGAATAAGGATTTTAGTAAAATATTTTTCATTAGAAAGGAATGCCCTGTTTGCAAAAAAAAAATAAAAAAAATAAATAAAAGGAATGCCCTTCTCACTTATATACTAATATATAAAGAAAATCTGAATTTTGGTTAAGCATTTTTCACTATAAATTAATGTCCTTCTCACTTAAAAGAAAAAACAAAATTATGGTGGGATAAAACTAAAAATCACAAAAAAAATCATCATTCGATAACTATTCACTTTTTTTTTGATGAATTGATAACTACCCACTAACTCATTAGCTTTCTCCCACTATCCCCCAACATTATCAATTCTTACAAATTGTATTCGGTGGATCTAACATTGGTTGTTAGCTTATGAAAAAAATTGTGTATGCACACACAATAGCTGTGCCGAATATTCTAGTTATTGTAAATGCTCTTCTCAAATTTTAAGCGGGATCGGTGAAAGATTTCTTACAAAGGATCGAATAAGACTAAACAACCCCAGAAAATCAAGAACATCAAAGAAACTCCACGAAGTAAAATTAACAGATCTTCGCTGCAAATTATCAGGCTTAAGCCATAAAAAAAACCTAATCCTCCATAAGAGAAGCAGAAAAAGAAGAGAGGCAACAAATGGTCTGATTTATGACCGTTAGACTAAGTCCTTACTTCTGCTATTTTTTGGAAAATTGGTGAAGTATGAATCGGATACAAAATAATAGGACGGCTTCAAAATAAATCGAATACAAAATAATAGGACGGCTTCAAAATAAATCGAACCAGTATGAGCTGTTGAAGTAGTTTCACTAAAAGAATTAATTAATTAATTAAAGATGTTGACTCCTTAAAACAAGAGGAAATTGTCAAGTGTCATTAGCATAACTAATGCTGCCCGTGGACTTTATGCTTGAACCTGACCAGTCCGTCTTTTGCTCGTCGAGGCAATATATCTTTATCTCACAAGTGGTGGGAAGGCAATATATTTACGCCGCCTGGTTGGCTAAACTTCAACTTAACAAAGTTTAAATATTTTGTTCACGTTGCCTCGATTCTAATCAAATAAACAGATTTATCAAAAAAAAAAAAGGAAAAAAAAATCAAATAAACAGATCACTTATGCAGGAAAATAAATTAGTACTAGCTTCTTTTATTTCAAAAAAAAAAAAAAAATAGTAGCTTCTTCATATTGTAGCCCAACACGTGGCTGTTTAACTAATGATTGACTTGTATAGCCCGCTGCCCAACTCGTGGCTGTTTAAATAATGATCGACTTGTAGCGCATTGAACTTGCCATTAATTCTTCTATTATAAATTTATCATCAAACAGCGACGTCAGATATCTGACATCTTACTCTTGCAGCAATAAATAGGCAAATATAATTGTCACATTGTATTGAGAATAGGGGATATTTTGTAGTTATGAACTCTTATGGGGTTCTTTGTATAATTTCTGAAACATTGTAACAACCAGTTAAGTACTGGTTTAGGCGCCAAGAATGATTAATGTAAAAATCATTTCAGCTTCTTCTTTCTCTCTCTTCTCTCTCTCTCTCTTGTTCTTCACAGATTCTTCTTCTCAAAATTGTGTAAAAACCTTTAGTTTCTACATGGTATCAGAGCATGTAAAGCTCGTCGCTCACATCGATTTGTGAAGCTTCTTCGCTGTGTATTTGATTTCACCATGGCTGATTCTTCATCGGAATCACCGCTTCCGAGCGGTCTCAAATTTCTGATCTCCAACCTCAATTCACTGATACAAGTGAAATTGGATGGCTCTAACTATCTTCTTTGGAAGGCACAGATGACTACGGTGCTTGGTGCAAATGGATTGTTGGATCGTGTTCTTGGCAAGAACGTTCCTCCCCAATTTCTAAACCCTAGGTCGTCCGATACAGCTTCAGGTGAAGATTCCTCATCCTCTACGGTTAATCCTGCATATACTGAGTGGTTCTCGATAGATCAACACTTGAAAAGTGCTTTGCTAGCTTCAATTTCTGTATATGTTCTTCCAATTATTCTGCATCTTGCACATTCACATCTCATTTCGCAAGCCCTAGAAACTCGATTTGCGTCGCTTTCTCGGTCTCATGTGCATCAATTGAAGGACATGCTTGCCTCTATTACAAAAGGATCTGATTATATCACTGTTTATCTGGACAAAATCAAGAATTTGTGTGATAAATTGGCTCAAGTTAATGAGTTCATCTCTGAAGAAGATCTTCTTCTCTATATTGTTCGCGGTTTACCTCCAGAATATGATACATTCAGGTCTAGTCTTCGTACTCGTGGTGTGCCTATCTCTGTTATTGAGCTCAACACTCTTTTGCTTTCTGAAGAACTACATGTCCAAAGAGAATTTTCTAGAATGTCTCTACCATCTTCTCCAATTATTGCTGAATCTCCTTTGTTATCTGCACCTACAATGCCTTCAGAAACTATGACTGCTTATCAAGCACAATTTAGGCCTTCTAGAACAGATCATGACTACACTGGTGTGTACGAGAGAATCCTTTGAGGATGATTCAATATACACCAAGAGCAGGGGATAGAAAGAACACGGAAAGAGTAGAGTGTGTGTAGGGAGAGAGTAAGACTGTGGCAACTGTATGAGAGAGAGACAGAATTTTGGCAGAGCTTCCGCGTAGTTCAGGTGATTCCTCCTGTGTAAGGAAGGGTTAACGATCCTATATATAACGGAGAATGTGACCGTTGTAGTGGGTTAATGCACCCATTAATGGCGGCTTAATTACCTTAACCACAACGGCACGTTCGTCCGCATATATAGGGACCGTTACGTACTTCGTCAGCGTACATCGGAACCGTTATGAGGTTGACCAGATTTAAGGAGCTCGTTCCATAAATCTCTCAAAGCGGTTACTAAAGGTCGCACGCGGGCTTCGTTGTCGCTCGCGCGCGACGGAACTTACTCTAGCCTCCAAACCACTAAGTCCCTACAAGTCCCGTGTGGTGGTATGCGAGGGCCCTGTCTCGCAGCCCCCACGTGGATCAGCGCGGGTGGTGATCCAGTGTGTGTGGAGCACAGCTAGGTGTGCTGGGTGATCGCCACGTGGCTAAGATCTGCCTATTCAGAAAGCACTATCTACAACTGGTAACAAGAATTACTACAAGAAGTCTTCCTCGCAGAGTTCTAGCTCTCTACTTGGACCTTACAATGGACCTCCTGCTTCATACAAACAATTTTCAGCTTCTGTGATGACTGATCTCACTTGTCAAATCGGTGGCAAGTCTAAACACAGTGCCAGAGACTGCTGGTACAGAATGGACACGACCAGATATGCAGCTAAACCACCTCCAAAAAGAGCTTACCACACCAATTTTGCTCCTCAAGTTCATCACTCAGTCTCCTCTTATCCAAGTCAGCAGCCACAACAGCTCTCTCATCAGCTATATCATTCATCATTAGCACCTTCACATTCTACACAGCACACTCATCATCAAGCTCATTGGCTACTGGATTCAGGTGCTACAAATCATGTCACCAATCAACTTCATACCATGCACCACTATCAACCCTATCAGGGGACTGACACAGTGCACACAAGTAATGTTCTGAGGTTCCAATTCACCACACTGGTTCTGTTCACTACCCAATTCCACATTCACATTATCCAATATTCTTCATTCCTCATTTTTTAACAGCAATCTTATTTCTGTGCACAAATTTGTTACTGAGAACAATTGCATTTTGTCATTTCATCCTACTGGTTTTGTCATCCAGGACAATGCTACCAGGCTATTCTCCACCACGGCCAATGTAGCAACGGACTGTATGCACCACCAAGTTTTTCTTCTTCTGATGCTCTCCCTGCTGCTCTAGCTTCTACTTCAAGCATCAGTTCTACATTGTGGCATCAAAGTCTTGGACATCCAGCCTTTCCTGTTCTGCAATCCTTAGCTTCTCAACTTCAAGTAAACTTTGATAGACCCACTCAGTTGTGTAATGCATGTTCAATGTCAAAAGCCCACAAATTACCCTTCAGCTCTAGCACTAGTGTTAGTACTGCACCTTTTCAACTTGTACATAGTGATGTTTGGGGTCCTTCCCCAATTCTCTATTTTCAAAATTACAAATACTATGTACTGTTTCTTGATGATTACACCAAATTTACATGGTTATATCCATTAAAATCTAAAGATCAAGCTTACAATGCTTATCTTCATTTTTGTGCTTTAGTGTCAAATCAGTTTTCTGCAATCATCAAAGTTTTTAGAATAGACAATGGTTCTGAGTTTCTCAATCACAATTTTGGTCTATTTCTTCAATATCAGGGAACCATACATCAAACTTCTTGTACACACACTCCTGAACAAAATGGTTCAGCAGAGAGGAAACATAGACATCTTATTGAAACAACCATTACTCTTCTAACTCAAGCTTCTCTTCCAACAACTTATTGGTTAGATGCTCTAGTTACTGCAAACTTTCTCATTAATAGACTGCCCAAGACATCACTTTCCCACAAATCTCCCAATGAGATGCTTCATCACAATCCTCCTACCTACACTCATCTCAAAAAATTTGGGTGTCTCTGTTATCCCTGGCTTAAGCCCTGCTCTCCCACTAAGCTTCATTCAAAGTCCACCCCATGTGTGTTCTTGGGTTATCGCCTTCATACCAAGGGTTATAGGTGTCTTGATGTCAATACCAAAGTGGTTTGCACATCTAGACATGTCATCTTTAATGAGCATGTGTTTCCCTTTGCTAACACAAACTCTTCTTCTCATTTCAAACCTTCCAACTACACTACTGATTGGAGTTTTCTTACTCCTATTTTTCTAAGTACCACTCCTTCACCATCTTCCTCTACCTCTTCAACTCAATCTTCTCCTTTACCATCTGTTCCTACCTATCCTTCCCCAGTATATTCTTCTCCTCCTATTTCATCTACTAATACACCTACTACCTCTACTCCTACTAGCTTTATTCCTTCTCCCACCCCTCCTGTTCACTCCATGGTAACTAGATCTAAGGCTGGCATTGTCAAACCCAACCCTAAATACTGCCATTCTATTTCTTTAAACTCATCTGATTCTGAAGAAACTGAACCCTCCACTTATATCCAAGCCTCAAAATCTCCTCACTGGGTTAAAGCCATGTCAGAAGAATATCAAGCTCTCATGCAACAACACACCTGGACATTAAAACCTCTTCCTCCTGGTAGAAAGCCCATTGGCTGCAAATGGGTTTTTAGAATCAAGAGAGGAACTGATGGTCATATTACGTATAAGGCAAGGTTGGTTGCCAAGGGTTTTCATCAACAAGAAGGTGTGGACTACACAGAAACCTTCTCTCCAGTGGTCAAACACCAAACAATTAGAATTGTCCTCCCAATGGCTGTTCATTTCAATTGGGAAATCAGACAACTTGATGTCTCCAATGCCTTTCTAAATGGCACTCTCACATAATAAGTTTACATGCAGCAACCTCCAGGGTTTCTATCTGCTGATCCTTCAATGGTTTGTCATCTTCATAAGTCTCTTTATGGGCTTAAACAAGCTCCTAGAGCTTGTTTTACTATTTTCTCTCAGTATTTGGTGTCTCAAGGCTTTCTTGCATCAACAGCAGATCCCTCTCTCTTTGTTCAACACACCATCTCTACATATACTGTTATTCTAGTGTATGTGGATGACATGCTCATCACAGGAGACAACTCTACACACATTGCTGGGCTTATTCAACATATGCAAACTGTTTTTGCACTAAAAGACTTGGGTACTTTAGCCTACTTTCTTGGATTAAAAGTCAAGAGAACAGAATCTGCTCTTCTTCTTCATCAGACAAAATATGCAGCTAATCTAATCAAAAGAGCAGGACTTGAAGATTGTAAGCCCTGTGACACTCCAGTCTCTACTAAAACTCCTATTATATCAAATGCTGATGGTGACTTCAACAATCCAACACTCTTCAGAAGTCTGCTGGGAGCTCTTCAGTACCTCACAATCACCAGACCTGAGATTCAGTTTGCTGTAAACACTCTCTGCCAAACCATGCATCATCCTACCAACAATGATTTTGTTGCTCTCAAAAGAGTTCTGAGGTTCTTGAAGGCTACTCCTACTCATGGTTTAAAGTTTACAGGGACATCACTTCATCTCTTAGGCTACTGTGATGCTGACTGGGCTGGCTCTGTGACTGATAGAAGGTCTACTTCTGTTTTCTGTGTGTATTTGGGTGATAATCTTATTTCTTGGAGCTCTCAGAAACAGCTTACAGTTGCTAGAAGCAGTACTGAAGCTGAATACAGGTCTATGACTACCACTTCAGCTGAGTTAAAATGGCTTACCAATGTGTTGAGAGATTTGCATCTTCCTCAGGTTCTGGCTCCTACTCTTTTATGTGATAACTTGTCAGCTTTGTCTCTTGCTAGAAATCCAGTATTTCATGCAAGAACCAAACACATAGAAGTGGATTATCACTTTGTTAGAGAACAGGTGATTGCTCATTCTTTGGTTTTGCATCATGTTTCTACCACTGATCAGGTAGCTGATGTGTTTACAAAGCCTCTTGCAGCTGTGAAATTTCATGAACTTCAAGCCAAATTATGTTTAATACCTGCTGTCACACTTTCTTAGATCTTTTCTTATGTTCTTCTCTCAGCTGGGGGTGTGTTTGTAATTCTTAGAAAAGGAAAAATAGGGTTTGTATTGAGAATATAGGATATTTTGTAGTTATGAACTCTTATGGGGTTCTTTTTGTAATTTCTGAAACATTGTAACAACCAGTTAAGTACTGGTTTAGGCTCCAAGAATGATTAATGTAAAAATCATTTGAGCTTCTTCTTTCTCTCTCTTCTCTCTCTCTTGTTCTTCACAGATTCTTCTTCTCAATCTTCTTCTCAAAATTGTGTAAAAACCTTTAGTTTCTACACGTTGGCCTTTGATAAATATTTGGGCCTTTGAGTTGGTCCAATCTTCATCAATCTTCCCCCTCTAATATAAGCAAAACATTACATGAAATTGAAGTGGGAACCAAATCAACACCCGAAAACTGTGCTGTTTGGGTTGGATACGGTCATATTTGTTGTGCCTTTTTGTACACGTACGCGTTCAGTTGAGTTTTCAAGAATTAATCTATCTTGTGTACAAATGGTTAAGATGTGTGTCACAATGTTACAGTTCACTCATACCCCTGCGAATTGCGAATTGGATTGCGCATTCTGAAACGTGAAACATCAGCTATCCAGCTCGCTAAATTTGGCGATCCCAGTTTTGTACACTATGTTCACCTAAAGTATCTTTGTAGGAGGAAAAATAAAATTTAGACATGTTAAGTTGAATCTATTTTCAAGTATTGACTTTTAAATATTATATATATTGATCAGTTTTTATTTCATGATTTGTAGACAATGATAGAACTCCTATAAAAGAAGCATACCATTGGCGTACCAAATTTTATAGGGTATGGCGATTCGCGATCTAGTTTCCTTTCCACGATTCGGAACGATCCGCAAACCAAATAACTTAGGTCTGTCATTTATTCTGTTACGCAAGCACTTCTAAAATAATAATTTATTCGATTGACTTTTAATTCAGGGAAGTTTTCAAGAGAACCGGAAGATTGTATGGAATCGGTATATTACGCATCATCTAATCATTCTGTCCGGTTGCATAATTAGTCTCTTAGAAAACTTTATTTTCATTACTATTTCGGTTTGAGGATACATTGTGTGAAAGATATTTTATTTTAAGCGGTGTGAAAGATGAAAGGTTCTAGTTTTTTATGTTTCAGACTATTCATCAATAGTTTATTTATTTATTTATTTTTGTTTTGAGAAGCTCAATAGTTTATTTCCAGAAAGTGACTTTTGTTTATTCTCTTTTAAACTACTTCATTTTTTGACGCTATTTATAGTGTCATTTTGTCACTTTGATCCGGTGATTTGGTTAGCAAAACGAGACACGAATTTGATAATTTTTGTATGTTCTTGTAGAGTACACTTTACTTTATAATACTATGAAAAGATAGTCAAGAAATTACATCGTTTTATATCTAAATTACCGAGTCAAAATGACCGAGTTACGGATAAAAAAATCAACCTAAGTTGAAAGAGAAGAGACGAAAATAGTATCACTTAACTTGCACAGTTTTGCAGCTCCCAAAGAAATTTTAAAGCACCATAGCTTATAGAAGTAGAGGTGAATTCTTCATATGTAGCCTGCTATATCTCCATACTTATATCTGAAAAACATAATCAACCTCTTTTATTAACTTCACGCTCGTGATGGACTTTTGCCACGTGAAATTACTTGAGGGACATTTGAGACTTTGCACCCACATATTTACTTCAAACTCTTACTTTGTTTCACTTTCACTTTACTTCATAAAATTTAAGGCGATTACCCTCAAAAATAAAATTTAAGGCGATAAATGAGACGTTTCTCCATAAAGTACAATTTCTTTAGAGAATGAAATATATTTTCATTAGTTTTGGACCAAAACTTTTGGTTAGAAATCTCATTCCTCTTCTAAAAATACGAATTTTTCATTCCAAGATAGCCAATTAAGGGATTTCTTTTGTATACGAGCATCAAGAAAAAATAAAATAACACTTAATTTTCTTTTTCAATTCTTAAGAGAATTATGTTGTTGTTAAATTACCCGTCTATCAATCTCTTTGTTGCTGCATTATTAGGAACATGTGAATACATGGCCATAGTGGGCATTGAGGCACCAGAACTACTACTAAAAGCTCCATAAATTTTTTGCTGCACTATCTTAACAAACACTCTATTATGACCAGGCAGATGATCCATGAGCAACACCTGGTCCCTTACAGAAGGATAGCTGGAATTTACCCCATTAAAACTGCATGATATGCTCATGTTGTAAACTTGTTATGTATCATACCAAACACGTTACAAGTACAGGTGCTCAAAACTCCACAAGTGCATATAGGTATTGCAGTATCGTTGTCTAACTCATCCCATAAATATTTTTGCTTAGAAATAATTAGCAGTAACACTCATGCTGTCCTGTTTCATATTGACTATAGCACTACTAAGCTTAAAAACTTTAGGCAAGTTCTTTTGAGAGGATCTCTCTAACTATCAAACTACATCTCTCTAGGTGTAGTATTGTACACTACCCTATAAGCAATGTTTATGCTCACATAGTTAAGTAACGATGAAGCAACCATTCCATCACATCGTTTTCACGTGAGATACAACTCAGTGGTCCTTTCTGGAACTGACATCACTCCAGTAACAAAATCTAGCTTGTTCTTAGCTTCAAGAACAACAACCACAGATTTAAACCAAATGTTAAAATTGTCACCATTCAACACTCGAGTGACTAGATTCATACTTGTGAGTCAGAGTTGTGCAGAAAAAACAGATAGGAGTCATTCAAATGGCTACGATCACCTCAAACTCTAGATTATGAAACATCAGCATCTTCTAGAAGCACCCTTTGCAGAGCAGGTGCAGAGACTATATCGGCGCACAAACAGCAACCCTAGTAGCTCCAATTGAAGACCAAAAACTACGGATAACGAACCAGACTTTGATACCATATTGAGAAAGCATAAGTAAAGATAAGAAAAGATAAAATTCAATTGAAGAAGATTAAAACTAATTACAAAACTCAGGGTTTTATTCCTCACAGACGAGAAAGAAGATAATCGAACAAAAAAGGGACTAAAGCACAAATAATAGAAAGTTTTGAGCTTCGGTTGGACCTTACCGATCGAGCTGATTAGGACCAATCAAAATTAAGAAGAGTTTAACTAACTAACAACAGTAAAACGCCACCGGTCCGTTAAAGCATTTGAAATTATCTAACGTTATGACCGGACAACATCTTCTCTATCTGGAGAGAAGATAGGATGGCATCTGCTTCATGAGAAACTGATGTTCAATTGGTTAATCACATCCCAAATGAACATAATTTGCTTAACTTCAAACCCAGATCAGAGCTTTCAAGACCTCAAAAAGCTTGGAGAAAAAAACTGGACGCGTTGAAGCAGGCGGAGGGAACATATTGTTGGATACTTAAGACGTTGCAGAATCTGAGAAGAAGGAAAAGAAGAAACAGAAAGTTAAAGCAGTAATAAATAAAACACAGTACTTACAGAGGTTGGAGAATCGCTGCAGTAAGTCGGAGAAATCAGAGACAATCTCGAACTTGGGCTCGATTTCCTTAAGGCGATATTCGCTCCCTGTAGGTGCCGTTGTGATCCAGAGCGAAAGCCTCCCAGGATAATTGTCTCTCACTGTGTAATCAGGTAGCACCGCCTGATTACACCCTACGAACCGTCAAAATGGAATGATAGCACTCAGGAATGGAAGTTTGGAAAGTCTCTGGAATTGGGAATTTTCGGAATGAATGGAACAGGGAAGGGTGCTCTGCTTTTAAAGAAGCAGAGACACCCGTTGGAACGGTTGGGTCTGTTCACGAACGGTTACGAAACCGTTTCAGAACAGTTGGAAAAAACAAATTTCAAAATTCTGGTAAATTTCGGCTGAGAGCAAATAAATTTGGGCCAAAAAATTAAATGGGCCTGATCCTCATAACAAGCCCAGTCCACACACACACACAACACAACGCATCGCGCCACGTCACGGCCCGGCCCGTGCCTGAACCCGAACCCGAACCCGAGACCGGTCCGTCGGCGGCGGCGCGCGCGCGTGTGGTTGTTCGGACCATAGCTAGGTCCTCTCTCCTACAAAATGTGTATCACCCAAAGGGCGTGCCCTATAGTGCAATCTTGAACTATATTAAGTGAACAAGATTGTTCCACCCTCCAATGTGGGATGAATTAATTTCCCTCTTGGAGTACTATCTTAGAAGCCATCTTTACCCATGAATTTTTCATTCACCCGGTCACGATTTTGGATGAAGTAAAGTTGTAGGATGTTCACCTAGTCTAAGGTATCCATAGCAACTTTCGGTTTCAAGAATCATTTAGCCGATTCTTCATAATCTTCTTCCAAAGTTGTGCGAAAAACCGGGTTTTTCCAACAATCCCCCACATGAATGATAAAATTGGCATAAGAGCCGGAATATCAAAAGGAAGAGAGATTGCCATCTAGCGAACAATAATCGCATTGAGAAGGTGGCCTGAGACCTTGAACGTTCTCTAGTGGAATACTACAGGGTATACTGGCTTGTCAGTGGCGAATCGCCTTGAACTGCTCGCCGTAGTGTATACCTAGTCAATAGTACCCACACGGTTATTATTCTTTCCATATCAGGTTCTCATGATCGTGTCCGTTTTGGCCATGGAGCACTTAATCCTGGTTTCGTGAGTGGTCTTAGAGAATTTAGCCTCGTCATTCTCCTAGAACCGGCCCCCAGTTCCCACTCATATAGGTGAGTCTGATAAAGAGTATCTTGCCATACCCCACTTGTTTTTTCATTCAAGATATGAGCTCATTAAAAGCCAAATGCTTATCCTTAACCAATGCAAGTGTCACTCGGTATCGCCCTAGGAATGGGTTTGGAAATATAAATTTCCTTACAGTGACTAATTTTACACAGCAGTTAGGTTGTCCCTTTGAACCTAGTTCTTGGGATCTCCAATCATCTAGGTTGGGTTTTCCGCTACGTGCAACTCGGTGAGATAGGCTTTAATCCCATTCCCCTTGACGAACTCAAGACTTTCTCCCTTGTTAACCCCTTTGTTAGGGGATCCGCTAAGTTATCCTTAGACTTCACATAATCGATCGATATTATTCCGTTTGAGAGCAATTTCTTAATGGTGTTATGTCTTCGACGAATGTGTCTAGACTTACCATTGTAGATACTACTTTGTGCCCTTCCGATAGCCGACTGGCTATCACAATGAATGCATACTGCCGTCATTGGTTTGGGCCACATTGGAAGTTCTTCCAGGATGTGTCGAAGCCATTCCGCTTCTTCACCTGTCTTATCCAACGCAATGAATTCAGATTCCATGGTGGATCTTGCAATGCAAGTCTGTTTAGAAGATTTCCATGATATTGCTGCACCTCCTAGGGTAAACACATACCCACTCGTGGATTTAGAATCCGTTGTATCGGATATCCAATTGGCGTCACTATATCCCTCTAAAACCGCAGGGTATCTAGAGTAGTGTAGTCCGTATGTTGAGGTGTACCTCAAATACTTTAATACACGAGTCAATCCCTTCCAATGATTATTACTTGGATTACTGGTATATCGACTTAATTTGCCAACCGCTTGAGCGATATCCGGTCTGGTTCAATTCATGAGGTACATTAGACTTCCAATCACTTGAGCATACTCGACTTGTCTTATACCTGTACCATGGTTCCTGGCGAGATGGAAATTAGGATCAACAGGAGTCCTAACTATCTTGCCATCATTTTTGTCGAATTTCTCAAGTATTTTTCCAACATAGTGCGATTGAGACAATGTGTATCCTTAGTTGTCTTAGTGATTTTCATCCCTAAGATAACGTCAGCGATACCCATATCTTTCATATCGAACTTAGTTGTCAACAATTTCTTTGTTGATTTAATGATAGTTGAATTACTTCCCATAATCAACATATCTCGACATACAAGCATACAACGACATATCCGTCACGTGTAGACTTGGAGTATACGCACTTGTCACATTCATTAATTGTGAATCCGTTTGATAGCATAGTGTTATCAAACTTTACATGCCATTGTTTTGGAGCTTGTTTCAGTCCATAGAGAGATTTAACTAGTCGACACACTTTGTTTTCTTGTCCGGGGACAAGGAAACCTTCTGGTTGTTCCATATAAATCTCCTCGTCTAATTCACCATTCAAGAAGGCAGTTTTTACGTCCATTTGGTGAATTTCAAGGTCATTTATAGCTGCGAGAGCTATACGAGTACGAATAGACGTAATTCTGGTCACATGTGAATAGGTATCGAAATAGTCAATACCTTCCTTTTGTTTATACCCTTTAGCTACAAGTCTAGCCTTGTATTTTTCAATTGTTCCGTCAGTTTTAAGCTTTCGCTTAAATATCCACTTGCAGCCTAGTGGCTTACAACCCGGAGGAAGATTCACCAATTCCCATGTGTGATTTTGAAGTATTGATTCAATCTCACTATTTACTGCCTCCTTCCAATAGGTTCCCTCGGAGCTAGACATTGCCTCCTTATAGGATTGAGGTTCATTTTCTATCATATATGTTAGAAAATCCGGGCCATAATCCTTAGTGATTTTTGCCCGCTTACTACGCCTAGGTTCGACTTCTTCTTCGGACTGTACGGGTGTAGATTCTCGAGTTCTTTTGTTAGAATTTTCTACATCCTTCTTCTTATATGGAAATACGTCTTCGAAGAAAGACGCATTACATGACTCAAAGATAGTGTTTGCGTGTATGTCCTCGATTTCTGATTTAATAACCAAAAAACGATATGCACTACTATTTTGAGCATAACCTATGAAAACGCAGTCCACCGTTTTCGGTCCAAGTTTTACCTTTTTAGGTTCTGGTATTGCTACCTTTGCAAGACACCCCCACACTTTTAAGTATTTGTAGGATGGTAGCTTTCCTTTCCATAATTCGTATGGAGTTTTGCAAATATTCTTTCGCGGAATCCTATTTAGGATGATATTGGCCGTTAGGAGTGCTTCCCCCCACAAGTTCTGAGGTAAACCCGAACTAAGTAGTAATGCATTAAGCATTTCTTTCAAAGTTCTGTTTTTCCTCTCGGCTATGCCGTTTTGTTGTGGTGAGTATGGAGCCGTGGTTTGATGAATAATTCCGCTTTCTAAACAAATGTCTTTTAGCGGACATTCATATTCACCTCCTCGGTCGCTACGCACCATTTTTATCTTCTTCCCCAATTGATTTTCTACTTCATTTTTATAGTGCTTGAACATGTCAATTGCTTCGTCTTTACTCCGAAGGAGATAGACGTAACAATACCTTGTGCAATCATCTATAAACGTAATAAAGTATTTCTTTCCTCCCCTTGTTTGTAGAAACTTTAAGTCGCAAATATCCGTATGGATCAATTCGAGGGGAGTAGTCGATTTTCCATCAATTGATCGGAAGGGTTTCTTAGTTAATTTTGCTTCAACGCATGTCTCACATTTGTGGGATTTGTCGATTTTTGCACTAGGAATGTGTTCCATAGACATTAATTTGCGAATCGATTCAAAGTTTGCATGACCAAGCCTACTATGCCATAAAGTAGATGACTCCAACAAGTAAATAGAATCGGCATTCTTATTCATAGCCACTTTGGGCGTCACGGTCATTACATTAAGTTTGAACATGCCGTCGCTAAGGTAACCCCTGCCTACGTAGGTACCATTCTTAACTAGTACAATTTTTCCGGATTCGAAAACAATCTTGAATCCTTTCTTAACTAGTACAGATCCCGAAACCAAATTCCTACGAATTTCCGGCACATGAAGCACATCGTTGAGCACCACCATTTTTCCCGAAGTCGTTTTTAGGATGATGGATCCTTTCCCTTCCACAGTGGATGAAGATGAGTTGCCCATGAAGAGTTGCTCTCCGTTTTCCACTTCCTCGTACTTGTGGAACATCGCTTTGTCGGAGCATATGTGGCGTGTGGCTCCGGTGTCAATCCACCATTCCTTTGGGTTGCTGCCGATCATGTTTGCCTCCGACACTACCGCGGACAAGCGGATTCCATCGTCGTCGTCGTCTTTCTTTTCAGCCATGTTTGCCTCGGTTTTGTTCTTGGGAACCTTGCGCTTCTTCTTGCACTCGCTTCGACGATGGCAAGTTTTTCCGCAATTGAAGCACTTTCCCTTGAACGCCTTGTCTTCCCCATTGCCGTCGTGAGCCTTCCGTTTGTTCTTGGAACCTTGCTCCACGATGTTGGCCTTGGCTTGCACAATTCCTCCTTTGTCTGAGTTGCGGTTGTCTTCCTCGATCCTTAAGTGGACGATGAGTTCCTCCATTCGGATTTCCTTGCGCTTGTGCTTGAGATAATTCTTTAAATCCTTCCATGAGGGAGGGAGTTTCTCAATCATACAAGCAACCTGAAATGACTCACTTAGGGTCATTCCTTCAGCATGAATATCATGAAGGATAACCTGCAACTCTTGAACCTGACTTATTACAGTTTTGGTATCAACCATAGAAAATTTGAGGAACTTAGCAACTACAAATTTCTTTGCCCCTGCATCCTCAGTCTTATACTTTTTGTCAAGAGATTCCCAAAGTTCTTTTGCGGATTTAGCAAAACTATACACATTATACAGAGTATTATATAATCCGTTAAGAACATAATGCTTGGCCAAAAAGTCTGAATGTTTCCAAGCGTCCACCGCGACGAGTGTTTGTTTGTCTGCATTCTCCGGCAGTGGTGGAGCATCTTCTTTCAAGAACTTTGCCAAGTGCAGGGTCGTCAAGTAGAACAGCATCTTTTGTTGCCATTTCTTGAAGTCCTTTCCAGTAAATTTTTCTGGACGTTCCCCATGATTCCCAATCGACACCATTCAAGGTGTTGAACCTGTAGGGGCTGCCTGACTAGTGCTCGCCTCAGGAGTGTTGTCAGCCATCGCTGAAATTTGCAAAGCAAATTATCAGTCTCAAATTACAGTAAACTTTCTGGTACAGTGTTGTTTAATAAGTGCTATTGAAAACTCGTTAAACAACAATCTGTGAGTACTTTAGAAACTCTCAGATTACGTAAACTGTTGTAATTAACAAGTACTATTGAAACTCGTTAATTACAGACAGATTGTCTTAGAATCCAGAAGAATATCGCCTTAAGATTGTTGGATACTTAAGATGTTGCAGAATCTGAGAAGAAGGAAAAGAAGAAACAGAAAGTTAAAGCATTAATAAATAAAACACAGTACTTACAGAGGTTGGAGAATCGCTGCAGTAAGTCGGAGAAATCAGAGACAATCTCGAACTTGGGCTCGATTTCCTTAAGGCGATATTCGCTCCCTGTAGGTGCCGTTGTGATCCAGAGCGAAAGCCTCCCAGGATAATTGTCTCTCACTGTGTAATCAGGTAGCACCGCCTGATTACACCCTACGAACCGTCAAAATGGAATGATAGCACTCAGGAATGGAAGTTTGGAAAGTCTCTGGAATTGGGAATTTTCGGAATGAATGGAACAGGGAAGGGTGCTCTGCTTTTAAAGAAGCAGAGACACCCGTTGGAACGGTTGGGTCTGTTCACGAACGGTTACGAAACCGTTCCAGAACAGTTGGAAAAAACAAATTTCAAAATTTCGGCTGAGAGCAAATAAATTTGGGCCTGATCCTCATAACAAGCCCAGCGCACACACAACACAACACAACGCACCGCGCCACGGCCCGTGCCGAGCCGGCCGGAGGGACGGCGGCGGCGCGCGCGCGCGCGTGTGGTGGTTCGGACCATAGCTAGGTCCTCTCTCCTACAAAATGTGTATCACCCAAAGGGCGTGCCCTATAGTGCAATCTTGAACTATATTAAATGAACAAGATTGTTCCACCCTCCAATGTGGGATGAATTAATTTCCCTCTTGGAGTACTATCTTAGAAGCCATCTTTACCCATGAATTTTTCATTCACCCGGTCACGATTTTGAATGAAGTAAAGTTGTAGGATGTTCACCTAGCTCTAAGGTATCCATAGCAACTTTCGGTTTCAAGAATCATTTAGCCGATTCTTCATAATCTTCTTCCAAAGTTGTGCGAAAAACCGGGTTTTTCCAACACATTTGACCTCAAAGAAGTAGACCTTGAGATGATCTCGCGAACTCTGTGGAAGATAACCCCAAATATGCGGCTCAAAATTAAATATAACAGTAGGTAGAGGAACCACTAGAATTTGTAGGATCTCTAGATGGTTCAAAGACGAAGAGAAGGCCTCTAGTGAATTAGAGCAAGATTCGGTTGGAAATGGTACAAACCCCACCTAGGGATTTTGCAATTTTGTTAAATTATGTTTTTTTCTTGTGAGAATTTTTGTAGTTGTGGTGTCCGGGCCAACATGCATGCACATTAACATATTCGCGGATTCAACGGTTATGTCTATATTGTAAATCCACAACGGTTCAAGGTTACCTGTCATTTGTGGTATTCAACCATGAGACCTAAGGGGAGCATACCCTTAAATCTCAAGTCTTACCCACTAGGTCAACCCCTTAGGGTTCGTTAAATCCTTATTGTAATGATCATACTTAATCTTTGTGATAGAAATGTCAATTGGTTCAAATAAAAGGACACATGGCTCACACACTCAGTTCGTGCGCATGTGTCGGAGTGCTAGTCCATTCGACATGTCATTTATTTCTTCACGAGCTTTTCAGAAGAAAATAAAAGATTTTATTTGCGACTAAATTTTCATGTTAATACAAAGATAATAAGTAGGAGCGGAATAAGTTTCTGCATAGCTACATTGTTACATAATAAGTTTCTGGGTCAACTTCGCATCAAGTATTATTTCTTTTGGTTGAAATTAAACTAACCACCGAGTATGGTATTTTTTATTAGTGATCAACAGATGATTGTTACGTCGCAAGTGTCAGAAGGAAGCTCAAATAACTGCTTCAAATTGTAAGGCTTCACAACTGTCGCACTCCCATTCCAGAACAATTCTGCAAGTTGCTGGTTAAGCTTATCGGTTCCATGAGCAGCATCAAAGAAGACATACTCGTTGGGATTGCTACATAACTCGTAAACTGCTGTTACATTTACGACACCACAGGTGAAAGCAGCTCGGTACGGTCCACTACCACAACATCCCGACTTTTCTTCCGTGAAACCTTTAAACATAAAAAAGAAAATAAATGATTTACCTCTCAAAATTTTGCCAAAAAATTGATTCAAAACAATGGAAATAAAGAGAAACTCACCATATTGTGATGGACTGTTGATTCTATCAAAGAGCGCATTGTAGAAGTCGAAAAAGGAGTATTTGAATCCTGACAATGTCAGTGTCTGTCCATTGAGCGCATTCGAGAGGGCTGTGTAGTGTTTCCGGCAAAGTACATTGACACTTTCAGCACATTGGTCGCCAGAATTTAATGCGACTCTAGAGCGTGGTTCGCAGCCCACAGGAGCTGTACTCTGGATAGCTATTTTCCTTCCCCCCAAATCGTAAATGTCCTGAGGATCACCGTAAACATATATTAACTTTATTTAGCGCAATGGTTGTACAAGAAGTGTTGTTTTCTAATTATGATTTTTTTAGTGATTTTTTTCATGGTTTTCGGGTCAGCTTGACCGCATCTCAAATAATCCACAGAGTCTTGAAGTATATCTATAGTTCAGATAGTCATATCAATCTCCAATGGCCGTAAGAATAGCTGACGATCGTGGGGTTCGAAATTGAAACCTAAGGGGAGCATACCCTTAAATTCCAAACCTCACCCACTATGCCAACCCTTGGGGTAAATTTTGCTTTGAAGATGTGATAAAGACTGTTTGTGTTATTATTTGTTATTTCGTGTCAGAGCATCTCCAATTCTCCAGCATTAACATTAGGTGGTAGAAAATGTAAAATTTACATGTTTTAAACCTTTACTTACAGGCATTTGGGGTTTTATCTAATAAAATCTATATTGCGAATTCTACATTCATAGGTACTTAAATTATTGAAATATGAGATGTAAGTAGGAGAGATATAGACACGTAATTTTGTCTCCCTACTTTCCAGTAGATTAAGGGCTAGTTTGGGAATGCTGTGGCGGTGGTAGAAAGTTGCTGTGTGAAAACACTGTAGAAAGCTGCTGTGAATTCTTGAAAAAATATTGTTTGGTAAATATTACGTAGAAGCTGCTGTGAAATATTGATATAGTAGTTTTGTGTTTGGTAAAATCAACTGTGAAGTTGCTGTGAGAGGGTAAAATGACAAAAATATATAACACGTGTCATTTTCGGAAAGATAACTATTGATATTTTAAAAATTCGTAAGGTCAAAATTGGTTGTAGATAAATTAATCAAAAGCACTTTCTGGAAAAGCATCTCCCCCCTTGCTTCCTGAAAACTGCTGTGGGACAGCAGGAACTGTCCGGAAAAGCAGAAATTTTATTTAAACACACTAAAACTGCTTCTGCTGTCGGAAAGCAGTTGTGCTGGCAGCAGAAACATTCCCAAACTCACCCTAAATATTTCAAGAGAGTAGGATGCATATTTTCGAAAATGCATACGCTTTTGCATAACCTATTGGAGATTGCTAATCTACCCGGACTTGTTGCAGAACATGAGATGACAAAATATCCTACTTCTATCCTACTTCATATCAGTTAACTATAAAGATAAAATTGGTTATAAGAGAACTAATTGAAAAGTTATCCTTAAAAAGTGAGTGCTTCTCAAAAGTTGTTGTAAAAAAGGAGATAAAAATGACAAACATGCCAAAAAAATCTAATTTTGTATGGCTTTAAAGATCATTGCAAAACTTCAGAGTAGTAAGGATTTAGTGATTTTTGTTCTTACTTTGACAATGTTTGTGAGGTTGCCAACGACCATGTCAACGTAACTATTCTGTAATGCCTCAGTCGCATTGGGGTTCGCTGCAGCAAAGAAGAAGTAATCGTTGCCTCCAATGCTGATCAAATAAACAGCGTTCTTAAGCAGCTTTTTCGCTCCCGCTTCTCCCAGCTGTTGTTTCAACAGCACAGTAACATTCTTGAAGAGGCTAACTTGTGTGTGCAAATTTAACTGCAAAGATTAGTGCAGAATATTCAAGTTAGATACAGGGTTTTAATTATATGTTATGAGACTTTACCACAAGTCAGTGGTGATTAATTTCTTTAAAAGAATATTACGGTAATGCCAGGAAATATTTCTACAAGAACCCCTGCCGCAGCTGAAGCAAAATTCGTCCCTTTAGTGAAATCGTGCACACCGGGTTCCAGAAACGGCGTCAGCCTCGGCTGTCCCGCAAATTCAGCTATACGTCAAAAAGTTGATAAATGCAATTAGTATTAAAGAAATGAGCCGACATAAATTGATTCAGAAAATCAACAGAATATGACTCGATGTTTGATGCCATACTAAGAATATGGCATCAAATAACATTTTCCGCAAAAAGACAAAGAGTCTTCAAGAACCTTCCAAGAATATATAGAAATACATATATAGAAATAGAAGTACCGATAAAGTTGATAAATGTTGAAAAAGACACACAGAAACTGATTCATAAAACCAACAAAATCTAACTTGTGAATTGTGATACACTAAATATACGGCCGTCCATGGTTATACTAAGCACATATCAACTCCGGAATAGACGGCGATTCTCAACAGTAAATATTCATTTCAAGTCTTCAAGTACCATCCAAGAATATAGATACTTTTATGGAAAAAAAAATTATACCGATGATGTCGGGAACCAAACGGCCGTCGCCGGCTCTGCCGGTTGGATGATGGAAGTAGCGATCACCATAGGGATAAACACTCGAGAAATTTATTGGACTGAAGTACTGGTTGTTGCCAACGTCAAAGAGCGAGTCCCCAAAAATAAACACTGCCGGTTTTGAATCAAATTTGCTCAAATCGACTAATGCTGCACGAGAAAAGTTGACTAGCATGATTGAAGCGACAACAAGAAGGACGCTGAAATAAATTTTCATTGTTGCCATCTTTCTAGTTCTTTCAGTTGGGAAGAAAAACCTTTTGATGCCAGTGATAGATGATTGAGATGGGACTTTATAGTGAAAACCGTCATGGGAAAGTAATTCATTTACTTGTTTTTTGTTGAACAAGTTGTTATGCAAATTTAATTAGAATGATCTGATCTGCAATATTTTTTTGATTTTAAGAGTAGTACTCAGATCTTTATATCTGAACAAGTTGGTGATGAAGTCCTTAATACGTGTTTGTTATTGAGTATATAATTAATGAACTAAGTCTGCGATTTAGCGTGCTTGGTTTTCTTAGATAGAGCGACTCATTAAATTTATTGAGGACTAATTAACCCGCAATGGTTTTTTCTGGTTTGTCAATTGCGTCATATCCATTTTTTAGATACTCTTCTCTTCTCCAATTTAACAGGTCAGTTTAATAACATTTTTTTTTTGAGAAATTAATAACATTTTCTTATTATTGTTAATGCTCTTCTCAAATTTTAAGCGGGATGGGAAAAATGGTGTAGTATGGATCGGATACAAAATAATAGAAGGTTGGCTTCAAAACAAATCGAACCAGTATGAGCCGTTGAAGTTCTTTCATTAAAGAATTAATTAATTAATTAATTAATTGAATAAAGATGTTGACACCAAAACAAGTGGAAATTATCAAATGTCATCACTATGCGTGTCGAATTAATGCTGCCAGTGGAGTTTATCCTTGAACGTGACCAGTCCGGCTTCTGCTCCTCGAGGCGAAATATCTCTATCTCACACGTGGTGGGAAGGCAATATTTGCGCCCCTTGGTTAACTTCAACATAACAAATTAAGCAAGCATGAGGTCATACTGGTATTTTAACCATCTGTTAAAAATAATAATAATTAGGGATGACAATTTAGTCCGGTCCGATTCGAAATTTGAGTGATCCGATCTGAACGGATCAAGTTCGAATCCGATCCAAATTAATATGGATTGGATATGGATTATGAAAGCAAAATCCAAAAGAATATGGATTCGAATTTGGATTATAGTGCATATTTGTTGGATATCCGATCCGATACAATCCGATACTATATATTTTACAAAATGCGTATAATAGTTATATTTGATGATATATACACATTCTACTGTATCAAAATCTTAATCCAATTTTCTACACGGTGCTACTAACCCTAGCCTCACATAAATCACATACCTTTATGAACAATGAATAATGAGTTATGACTATCTTCTTTTGTGTTAATTTTGGTTATATTTGTGGATGAAATTGTGTATTAATGTTTTGTGCTATATTTTTTTTATGAGGGCCGCTATGTTTCACCATGTTTTCTTCACCTTTCAAGTTCACATCCTACGTGTCAAGATATGATTGTTAGTCCTATTTATTTTAAGATATTTTTATAATCATATCACCAATGAAAACATCCACATAAGGGTGAACTTCAGGGATGAAGAAAATGGGTGACGTTTGGCAATTCCTTTTCTTTTTTATTTGTGGATTTGAAATTATGAATGTCTTATTAATATGGAACTAAATCTTTTTTGACGTTGTCATAATTTTTATGTTTTTTAGTTTCTTTAAGAATCCGACCCGAATCCGATCCAATTGCGTCTTGTGGATATTCGGATCGGATATAAATTTTGTACATTGAATTCTATTCAAATTCGATCAGAATCTGGCGAAGATTCGATTGGAATCTGAATCGGATTTGGATCAACCATTTCTATTCGGATATGAATATGGATATAGGTAGATTTGATCCAAATCCGATCCGTTACCATCCCTAGAAAATATTATACTACCTCCCTCTTTCTATCCATCTAAAAGAGAAGAATGCTAGCGGTTCTATTGATTTTACTATCTAGGTGATACAAGAAAAATAATGTCAGTATCATCTTCTCTTTACCTTTGACAATATCCATGTTTTCCTCACAGAAAAGAAACGGACAGTAGTTATTTTTGTTTCAATTGAAAGCAAAAAAGTAAATTACATTTTAAAGTTCTCATATGTAACGCGAGCTTAGTCATCGCTAAATGAAAGAGACTGAAAGTAAAATTAGGGATATTATGTTTCTTCATAAAGTACAATTTCTTTAGAGAATGAAACATATTTTTATTAGTTTTTGTTAGAAATCTTCATTCCGAAATAGCTGATAAAGGGATATCTTTTGTATACCAACATCAAGAAAATTTCAAATAACTCTTTATTTTTTTTACTATTTAATTATTTGCTAAGAGAATTATGTTGTTGTTAAATTACCTGTCTATCAATCCTTTTGCGACTGGAAACATGTCCCAACAAAGTCCTCCTTTTTTTTTTACTTAACAATTCGTTCCCCAACGGATTGATCCTATATATTTTTTTTTTTTGCTTCATTAAAAAGCTACCCATAGAAATATATGGTTCACGTTGCCACAATGCTAATCAAATAAACAGATCGCTTACTTATGCAGGATAATATATTTTTTTCTTGAGAAAATGCAGGATAATAAATTAGTAGCTTCTTCAACGCCTAGATCTTGCTGAACCAATACTAATTGACTTGTAATGGCTGTTTGAATATTGATTGACTTGTAACGCAGTAAACCTACCATTAATTCTTGTATTATATAATTGTCATTAAACAGCGATGGATCTGACGAGAAACTATTCATTGGGGCTAGCCCCACCACTGTGGCATGCCTGCTTGGTGGGGCGCGCCATTCAATTTCTGACACATATGCACAATTTGGTGGGTTCTATCTGACTAGTGCATATTTGTTTGAAGGTGAATGGTGCGCCCCACCACGCAGGCATGCCATAGTGGTGGGTCTAGACCCAATGAATACTTTCTCTGGATCTGACACCTTACTCTTGCAGCAATAAACAGGCAACTTATTGAAGTGAGAACCAAATCAACACCCTAAAACATTGCCGTTTGGGCTCAATAAGGGTCATATTTCATTGTGCCTTTTTCTACACGTATGTGTCCCGTTGAGTTTTCAAGAATTAATGATTTCATGCACAAAGGGTTAAGGTGTCTGTCATTTATTTTGTTACGCAAGCTCTTCTAAACTTTTTTATGCAGGTATGTGTCATTACTATTTCGATGATAACTACACTGTGTGAAAGATGCTAGAGTCTAGTTTTTGATGTTTTGAATTATGCATCAACAATTTATTTCCACAAAGTGCATGTTATCACTAACTTCACAGTTTTGCAGCCCCCATAAAAATTTTACTGCAAAATAGCTTATAGAAGAGGTAAATTCTCTAATATGTAGCCTGCTATATCTCCGTACTCATATTCGAAAATTGTGTTGACATGTTTTATTCACTACACGCTCGTGGTGGTCTTTTGCTACGTGAAAATTAAGACTTTATACCCATATATTTACTTCTGTTATGACATGGGTATCAAGTAAGAACGATGAAAAAAAACGAAAAACGAGAGACGAAAACTTAATGTGGTTCACTAATTGTGAAACTAGCTACCTCCACGACCAAAATCCGATATTTATTTGAAAGAAACAGCCCGATTACATAGACCCAAGTGACATGACTTGTCCCCAAAATAATACCAAAATGTTGCCAAAAGCAATTACGAAAAGCCCGGAACTAGGTCATGGGACCTAGTCCAGACCCGAACTTGCTGCATCCTTCACCTTGTCTCTCTCTTGCTTCTTCTTGGTACGTTCGATGTTTTACTTGATTTCACTAGACGATTGAATCTTCCAAACAACTTCAAAATTCTTACTTTGTGCCACTTAATACAATGCAATTTTTGAGATATAATGTAGTGGCTCGAAAGTCTCACTTTACTAATATATATCTATCAAACAACATAAAATGTAAGGTGATAAAATCTTTGGAACAAGTGCACGGCGTTTACTAATATATTTCAAACAACATAAACCCTTGTTTTCATTTTTTTCAATAACGTGGTAGCCACTAACTTTCGGATGTGCACTGGGTAAACCTCCCACTCTAGTGCAATCTCCTCTTGTTTTGATCTCTTTTTTATTTTAGACGTTGGGGCTTAGTAGATAATGGCGTGCCTGCAGATTATATTACCTCTCAACCCATTGTTATCTGAAACACCATCAATTTCTAATAGTCAACGTAATTGTACTCTGCAAATTGTTGCACAATCATCTCAAAATATATTGTTCGAATATAATAGCATCAGTTATGGGTTCCATTGTGTAAAAGTTTTTAGTTGGGCTCTGTCAAGAAAAATTTAGTTGGGTTCATTATATCATATTCTCAAAATTGAGGGACTAGTTGGCAATACTTTTCAAAATTCTCAAATTTGGGTAAATTTCTTTTTAGAATAATTTTGGGTAAAGAGCTTTTTTAGACTTACCTGTTTGTTGTTGTCGTCAATTGGGTTCGAACCCAGGACCTGATGCATGGGATTCTAAACGCTTAACCTAGGGATGACAATGCGGTTCGATGTGATTCGATCTGAACGGATCAAGTCCAAATCCGATCCATTTTAAAATGGATTGGATATGGATATTAAAACTAAAATCCGATAAGTATCCGGATTCGATCCGAATATATTAGGATATCCGATGGATATCAGACCCGAAAGGATCTGAACAGACATAGTTTTACGAAAATACCTTTGGAGTTATAAAAAATTATGTGTTACTTACATATATATATATAAACATATTACACAAATCACTATATACTATGTTTTCAAGCCTGAAGAAAATATTCCACTATGTTATGGACAATTTTAGGGTTGTTTTGATTTAATTTGTAGACAATTTTAGACATTATTGGTGCCTTTAACCTTTGAATGACTTGCTCATATTTCTGTTGGAAACTAAACTTGGTTTAGCCCAATAGTCCAAGAGCTATATTGTTGTTATTAGTTAGTAGTCCATATGTTGTAGCCGAATTGTATTAGTAAGCCCAAAGTTGTAATGTGTCTAGGTTCATTGTACCTAGAAGGAGATTTCTAGAGAAGATGTTTATGTATAATGTTGTAGAGAAGTTGTAGATATTTTTGGTGGAAGAAGTTTGTGGAAGGAATGATGCTAGGAATATTCCTTCCACATCCACATATAAATAGCATGTACCTCCACCATTTTGTATCAAGCAAAATCAATAGAAGCTCTTCTTACATACATTGCCATATTCCCTCTCAAAGTGTTCTACTACTACCCTCTTCCACCAAACTACTAGCCTACTAACCTCTTACTAAAACTAACAAAGTGGTATCAGAGCCAAGTTCGAGTTCAAGATGGCGAATGTCCCTCATGTCCAATGTCCTCGCCTAACCAAGGACAACTACGACATATAGGCCATGCGCATGAAGGTCATCCTAGGCTCACATGGGGCTTGGGATGTTGTGGAGAAAGGGTTCGAGGAGCCGCGAGAATATTGGAGTCCAACTCAAAAGAAGGCGATTGAGGAGGTACGTATGAAGGACCAACAAGCTCTTTCTCTCATCTACTCATCTTTAGATGATAGTAAGCTTGAGAAAATTTCTAGTGCCACTACCTCCAAGACAGCACGGGAGATTCTCCAAAACTCTCAAAAGGGTGTTGAGAGAGTCAAAAAGGTACGGCTCCAAATCCTTAGAGGTGAGTTTGAAGCTCTCCACATGAATAATTCGGAAACAATCTCGGAGTATCTTTCTCGCGTTTTGGAAATTTCTAATCAAATGAAGAGATATGGTGATGAAAGCTTAAGTGATACTTATATTGTTGAGAAAATTTTACGCTCTTTACGTGGTGATTTTGAACATGTTGTCGTAGCTATTGAAGAAGGTAGAGGTGTTGAGAATTTGTCCATTGATGAGCTCATGGGCTCGCTACAAGCCCATGAAGAGAGGATGAAGAGGAAGAATCAAGAACCCTTGGAGCAAGTGCTACAAAGCAAGCTCACTTTGAAGAAGGAAGATAACTTTGGCTATGAGAGATGCCAAAGAGGACGTGGACGTGGTAGAAATAGGCTATTTTTGATTGCTAAAGTTCCAATGACAAGAAATAGGCTATTTTCACTCAATATTCAAATTGATGTTACTAGATGCCTAAAGGCTTGCACTAAAGATGTTTCTTGGACTTGGCACTTGAGATATGGACACATAAACTTTGAGAATTTGAAGGAGTTGTCTGAAAAAGGCATGGTGAAAGATTTGCCCCTTATTGAACATCCTAATCAATTGTGTGAAGGGTGTCTTCTTGGGAAGCAATCTAGAAAAAGCTTTCCAAAGGAAGCTACTTCAAGAGCTAAAGATCCCCTTAGACTTGTTCATACCGATATTTGTGGCCCTATTATTCCATGTTCTTACAGTAAAAATAAATATTTTCTACTCTTTATTGATGATTTTAGCCGTAAGACTTGGGTGTATTTTTTAAAAGAAAAATCGGAAGCTTTTGGGATGTTCAAGAAATTTAAGGCCCTTGTTGAAAAAGAAAGTGACCATGAGATAAAAGCTTTAAGATCGGATAATGGTGGTGAATTCACATTAAATGAATTCATTAAGTTTTGTGAAGATAATGGGATTCGTCGCCCTTTGACGGTTTTAAGATCACCTCAACAAAATGGGGTTGTTGAAAGAAAAAATAGAACTATTCTTGACATGGCCCGGAGTATGTTGAAAAGTAAGAGGATGCCTAAACAATTTTGGGCACAAGCCGTTGAATGTGCGGTTTATCTATCTAACCGTAGTGCTACTAAGAGTCTTTCTAATAAGACTCCATTGGAAGCATGGAATGGAAGAAAACTAAGTGTCAAACACTTGAGAGTATTTGGGAGTATTGCTTATGCCCATGTTCCGGATCAAGTAAGGTCCAAACTTGATGACAAAAGTGAGAAGTTTGTTTTTGTTGGCTACGACAAGTGCTCCAAAGCGTACAAACTTTATAATCCAAGCAATGGAAAGATGATTGTTAGTAGAGATGTGGAGTTAGATGAAGAAGGTATGTGGGATTGGAATGTCCAAGAAGATGAAGATTACAATTTCCTTCCCATCTTTCAAGAAGAAGTGGAGGAGCAAACTCAAGAGCCCCAAGTGCCCCAAGAGCCACAAGAGCCGATCTCTCCACTACCACCACATGAGGACGTTATGTCTCCAAGGAAGCATCCTCGTGCAAGGAGTATGGAGGAAATCTATAAGGTAACACAAAAATTTAAGTGATGATTTTACCTTATTTTGCATTTTATCTTATTTTGCTTATTTTGTGATTGTGAACCTCTAGGTTTTGAGGATGCGGTTCAAAATAAGAAGTGGATATATGCTATGGACGAGGAGATCAAGTCAATAAAGAAGAATGATTCATGGGAGCTTGCCACACTTCCACAAGGCCACAAACCCATTGGAGTGAAATGGGTGTACAAGGTGAAGAAGAATGCCAAAGGAGAAGTGGAGAGATACAAAGCAAGGTTGGTGGCCAAAGGATACAAGCAAAGAGCCGGCATTGATTATGATGAGGTATTCGCTCCCGTTGCTCGTCTTGAAACTATAAGATTTATTATTTCTTTTGCGGCTCAAAATAAATGGAAGATTTATCAAATGGATGTAAAATCGGCTTTTCTAAATGGGCATCTTGAAGAAGAAGTTTATATTGAACAACCATTGGGTTATGTTGTAAAGGGCCATGAACATAAAGTTTTGAAGTTGAATAAGGCTCTCTATGGATTGAAACAAGCTCCAAGAGCTTGGTATAGCTGAATTGATAAATACTTCCAAGATAATGATTTTAGAAAATGCCCACAAGAGCATGCCCTCTATTGTAAGAGGGTGAATGGTGATACGTTGATAGTGTGTTTATATGTTGATGACTTGATATTCACCGGAAATAATTTGAGCTTGATTGAAGATTTCAAAAGGGCCATGATGAAGGAGTTTGAGATTATCGATATTGGACTTATGTCCTATTACCTTGGCATTGAGGTGAAACAAATGGAGGATGGCATCTTCATTTCTCAAGAAGGCTATGCTAGAGAACTTCTCAAGAAGTTTAAAATGGAGGATTCTAAGCCTATTGCCACACTGGTTGAATGTGGAGTCAAGCTTTCAAAGTTGGATGAAGGAAAAAGAGTTGATGCTACATATTTCAAGAGCTTGGTTGGAAGCTTGAGGTACTTGACTTGTACAAGACCGGATATTCTCTATGGAGTTGGTCTCATTAGCCGCTATATGGAGAATCCTACAATCACTCACTTGAAGACTGCCAAGAGAATCATTCGCTATCTCAAAGGTACACTTGACTATGGTCTTCTTTATTCTCATTGTGATGATTTTAGACTTGTTGGCTATAGTGATAGCGATTGGGGTGGAGATATTGATGATCGAAAAAGCACAAGTGGCTACGTTTTCTTCATGGGCATGACGACTTTCACTTGGGCATCAAAGAAGCAAAAAATTGTCGCAATTTCTACATGTGAGGCCGAGTATATTGCCGCTACTTCTTGTGTGTGCCATGCACTTTGGTTGAAGGGTTTGATGAAGGAGCTTAACTTGCCACAAGAAGATCCCGTGGAGATATTCGTTGACAACAAGTCCGCTCTCGCCTTGTCCAAGAATCCCGTATTTCATGAGAGGAGCAAGCACATCGACACTCGCTTCCACTTCATAAGGGAATATGTGGAGAAGAAGTACGTGGAGATGATATATGCTAGATCTCAAGATCAAGTTGCGGACATATTCACGAAGCTCCTCAAGTTCGACATCTTCTACAAGTTGATAGCTTTGCTCGGAGTTACTAAACCAAGTTTAAGAGGGGGTGTTGGAAACTAAACTTGGTTTAGCCCAATAGTCCAAGAGCTATATTGTTGTTATTAGTTAGTAGTCCATATGTTGTAGCCCAATTGTATTAGTAAGCCCAAAGTTGTAATGTGTCTAGGTTCATTGTACCTAGAAGGAGATTTCTAGAGAAGATGTTTATGTAGAATGTTGTAGAGAAGTTGTAGATATTTTTGGTGGAAGAAGTTTGTGGAAGGAATGATGCTAGGAATATTCCTTCCACATCCACCTATAAATAGCATGTACCTCCACCATTTTGTATCAAGCAAAATCAATAGAAGCTCTTCTTCCATACATTGGCATATTCCCTCGCAAAGTGTTCTACTACTACCCTCTTCCACCAAACTACTAGCCTACTAACCTTTTACTAAAACCAACAATTTCTTGGTAGATTTTCGTTTATCATATTGCTAAAATATTTTTTAATATATTTGTAGCATATTTTTTTTTGGTTTGGTGGCTCTTTTTATATATTTTTCTGAACTTGTTGTGTATTTTTTTATGAGAAGTAAAAAAGGCCCTCAATCCGAATCTGGATCCGAATCAGATCCGTTTCTAGAGATTTGGATTGTCGGATCGAATACGAATATTGCATATTAGATCCGTTCTAGATTCGATCCAAATCTGTTTAAGATCCGGTTAAATTTCAATCTAATATGGATCCACTTATTTTGATCGGATTCGGATATGGATATAGGTGGATCCGATCCGAATCCGATCCATTGTCATCCCTACCTTAACCACTTGAGCTAGCACCCAGTTGCAATTTGGGTAAAGTTTTGATCAAGGCATTTATAGTTATTCAGTGTTGTAATACAATTTCATATGCATTTCAAGCTTGGAGTCAAATCCAATAACTACTAGTGTAAATTGGATGGCCAATCCAATAACTTCTACAAAGTTCGATCTCTATGAATGAAGTTCTTGTTTTGTGGAAAAAAAATAATTGATACAAATTCAATAATTAATAAAAATCTAATCAAAGATGCATAGATCATACCTCAACAGTCCCGTCTAAAGCTCTCGAAATCCCAGCAGTTGAAAATTGTAAGCGCCGACACTGGCAATCAAAATCTTCCTAAAACATTTCAGAAGTTAGTAATTATGCATTAACTGTAACTTGTTCGGGACTTCCATAATATCAACTGTAACTTGTTCGAGACTTCCAGAATATGAACTAAATACAATTTGTGTTGCCGTGAGATGCACAAGAACCATTGGACTGAAAACTCATCTCATTCGCTATTTAACCAAGTTACAATCAGTATAGTACATCATACAAACTTACAATCAGCTCACGGAAAGAAATTATGTGCAAAAATGAGAATGAGTTTAAAAAATATAAACAGAATTGTCGGGAACAGAGATAAATCAGTGTTGCACAGATCTGAACACACATTGACGAACCAGTGTCGAAACAAACTCTCAACACATTGAGAAGTCAGTCAAAACTCCAGCAGTGAGGGATTTTGCAAGCGAGAATTCGAGAAGATAAAACTCACAAGATATCACAGACAATAACACAATTGCTCATGTCATGGAGAGGCTAGTTACTCTATTAATCCACTTATAACTTGCAATTCCAATATAGCCAAGCTCTCCAAAAGATGAGAAAACATCAAATGCTAACTCCTCCTAACTGAAACATCGTATTCAAGGCCTTATCAAGCCCCCTCCACGGCAGAGACCCATGATAGCATATTTGCAATCGATCGGGCACACAAACACGAACATACACCAAAACACTAAAATAAATGTTGGTTATCATGTGTGAGCAGTTTGTCCTACATCGGGATGGTGGACATGAGGTTCATGGTTAATATAGTATGACTTGGGCCCTAACTCACAAGGTTGACCTTTTGGGTAAGTGGGTGTCCCATATCATACTATGATGCTCATCTCTCGCGGTGTTTAGTCTCCCTACAACTGGTATCAGAGCCAGGCTCTCTAGGGTTTGGGGAAAAAACGATGGCAGATGAGATGAAGGGGTCTGGAATTGAAAAGTTCGACAGCACAGATTACGCGTACTGGAAGATGCAGATAGAGGACAATCTGTATGGGAAGAAACTGTACGCTCCACTACAGGGGGTAAAGCCTGAAGCCATGAAGGAGGGAGACTGGAAGGTTATGGATCGACAAGTTATGGGCATTGTTCGATTAAAGATGTCAAGGTCGGTTGCGCACAACGTTATTAAGGAGACTACTACAGCTTCGCTGATAAAGGCATTGTCTGGAATGTACGAGACTCCGTCTGTTAATAACAAGGTGTACTTGATGAAGCATCTGTTCAATATGAAGATGACAGTAGTTATGTTGGTTGCTCAACATCATACTGATTTCAATACAATTACGAATCAGTTGTCTGCTGTTGATATCGATTTTCATGATGAGGTTAGGGCTTTGATACAGTTAGCGTCATTACCTAATAGTTAGGAATCTATGCGAATTGCTGTTTGTAATTTTTGCTGGAAAAGAAAAAAGTATGATAACACACGTGATTTAATTCTGGCTGAGGAAGTGCGTCGTAGAGATTCTGGTGAACCTTTGGGTTCAGCCTATAATATTGATAATCGTGGCATAAGTAATGAATGGAATGATAATAATAATCGGGGAAGATTAAAATCTAAGCATAGAGGTACCATTCGTGGAAAATCGCAGACAAGGGATGGAAACATGGGTAATTGCTGGAACTGTGGTATATCTGGTCACTTTAAGAGTGATTGTAAGGCACCGAAGAAAAACAGAGGAAAGTCTGGGAATTCGGTGAATGCTGTCAGTGATGAAATTCAAGATGCTTTACTTCTTGCTGTGTATAGTCCCGTTGATGATTGGATATTAGATTCGGGTGCTTCTTTCCATACTACCTTGCATCGTGAATTTATGCAGAACTATACTAATGGGGATTTCGGAAAGGTGTACTTGGCATATGGGGAGCCGCTGAATATTGTTGGTCATGGTGATATTGAT
The DNA here is from genome assembly GCA_023055425.1 of Linanthus parryae. Taxonomy (NCBI): domain Eukaryota; kingdom Viridiplantae; phylum Streptophyta; class Magnoliopsida; order Ericales; family Polemoniaceae; genus Linanthus; species Linanthus parryae. The sequence goes on from JALGPY010000001.1 coordinate 6,023,139, forward strand.
GTCAAGCTTGCAAGTGGTTATGTATGGACTTTGCGGAAGGTTAGACATGTTCCTGAACTGAAGAAGAATTTGATATCGGTGGGAAAACTTGATGATAATGGTAACTCAGTGGTCTTCTCAAGTGGTGCATGGAATGTTTTGAAAGGTTCCATGATACTTGCTCGTAGTAATAAAACAGGAACTTTGTACATGACTTCGGGACCGTGTGATACAGTAGTTGTTGCTCAAGCTGAGCAAGACGCTGATTTTTGTCATCGCAGACTTGGTCATATGAGTCATAGAGGTATGAAGATATTGCAGTCCCAAGGTAAGCTCTCAAAGTTGAAGTCTGTTGATCTGGGTATTTGTGAGAGCTGTAATATGGGAAAGAAGAAGAGAGTCAGTTTCTTGAAAGGCGGTCGTGCCTTGAGATCAAGCTCTCGTGCACACAGATTTGTGGGGTCCTTCACCAGTAGCGTCGCTAGGAGGATCTCAATACTATGTCACTTTCATTGATGATTTCAGTAGGAAAGTATGGGTTTATTTTATGAAAAATAAATCTGATGTGTTTTAAACTTTTAAGAAGTGAAAAACCATGGTTGAGACTAAAACAAGTTTGAAATTGAAGTGTTTGAGATCTGATAATGGTGGAGAATGCATTGGTGGTGGACTTAAGAATTATTGTGCTGCGCATGGAGTTAGACTCGAAAATGCTCTTCCCAGGATACCACAACAGAATGGTGTGGCTGAGCGCATGAATAGGACCATCAATGAGAGAGCTAGAAGCATGAGGCTTTTTTCTAGGTTACCGAAGACTTTCTGGGCAGATGCAGTTAGCACAACGGAATTCAGATTGCCTGAAGAAGTATGGAGCGGAAAAGAGATTAGTTTTGATCATTTGAAATTTTTCGGTTGTGTTTCTTATGTTCATATTGATGCTGCCAGACTTAGTAAGCTAGATGCAAAATCCCAAGATTTTTTTCTTTATTGGCTATGGAGATGCACAGTTTGGTTACAGATTCTGGGATGCTGAGAACAGGAAAATTATAAGACGGAGAGTGGTTACAGATTCTGGGATGCTGGGAACATGAAAATTATAAGAAGCAGAGATGTGATCTTCAATGAGAAGATGATGTATAAGGATAGGGTGAGTGTTGATATTGATACAGAGGATAAAGTACCAGTTACTCCTGAGTATGTTTGTCATGATATTCTTAAGGATGTCACTCCCAGTGATGATGTTCCGCAGGATAAGTCTAGTGTGCCTGACACTACTGAGTCACAGCCAGTTGCAAAGGACAAGAACACTCCTCTGAAGACCTATGTTAGAACTCTGGTGGGGACTAGGAACAGAAAGGTCCCAGAGCGTTACTCCCCTAGTCTTAATTATATATTGTTGACTGATATTGGTGATCCTGAGACTTATGCAGAGACTTTGTAGGATGTTAACTCTATCAAGTGGGAGTTAGCAATGAATGATGAAATGGATTCTTTGCTTGGGAATCAAACATGGGAATTAACTGAACATCCAACAGGGAAGAGGGCACTTCATAACAGGTGGGTATATCGTGTGAAGAATGAATCTGATGGAAGTAAACGTTATAAGGCAAGGCTTGTTGTGAAGGGGTATCATCAGAAGCAGAGAATTGATTATTCTGAGATATTTTCACCTGTGGTGAAGCTTACAACTATCAGGTTGGTGCTGAGTATGGTTTCTCAAGAAGACTTACATCTTGAGCAGTTAGATGTAAAGACTGCGTTCCTTCATGGTGACTTGGAAGAAGAATTGTATATGCATCAGCCAGAGGGTTTCGAGGTACAGAGAAAGGAGAATCTTGTGTGCATGTTGAAGCAAGAGCTTGTATGGTCTGAAACAAGCTCATCGGCAGTGGAACAAGAAATTTGATAGCTTTATGTACAACTTAAAGTACACGAGATGTCATGCAGACCATTGTTGCTATGTTAGACAGTTTGATGGCTCCTACATTATCTTGTTGTTATACATTGATGATATGCTAATTACATAATCTAGTTTAAATGAGATTAAAAACTTGAAGAATAAATTGTCTACACACTTTTCCATGAAGGACTTGGGCCCTGCAAGTCAGATTCTTGGCATGAGGATAGTCAGAGATAGAGCCATATGTACTTTGTATTTGTCCCAGGCAGAGTATGTGAAGAAGGTACTATGGATCAGGCTAAGCCTGTGAACATTCCGTTGGGGGGTCATTTTAGATTGATTAAAGTGTTGGAATAGATGCCATAGAGGCAATCTAGTTTAGTATGAATTTATTTTGGCTAGAACATTCATTGTATTATTTATTGGATATTTAATATAATGAAGTCCTTAGATTTACAATTGTTGTTTATCTTAAATATGTTGGGTTTTGAAGTAGGTAACGCAACGGAATAACAAAATTTAATTCTACTTCAATGCCCACCACGGATCGTCAGGAAGAGACATCATAGCATGATAAGAGACATAGTATTGTGTACCTTTGAATTTGTGAGATCACACGAAGAATGATGTCCTCGTCTCTACGGTTGATCCACGTCTAGAGGTGAGATCTAGATTCTTCCTTCAAACAAGTGATAGCTTGAACCCGGAGGAATAGGGAAGAAGATCAAAGCAAAAAGGCAACAAAGGACCAACAGGGGATCGGCCCCTCTTCTTGGCGCCGACGGGAAGGGCGGACGGGGCTAGGGTTTTGGCCCTAGCTCTTGTCTTGCTCTCTTTTGCTTTCTCTCCCACTCACTTTGTTATGTCTAATAAAATTAGTGTGGGAAGGAAGCGTAGGCCTCTTTGTATACTCCAACAACTCCTTGTTGTTTCCATAAAAGAGTTTCCTAATTCTAGATGAACTAGAACTATTCCCTTCCTTGCAAATTAGTCCTACTAAGTTTGCAAGGTGTTGCACAGTGATCCTTCTATTAATTAATTAATATTAATTAATCCCAAATCTAGCTCTACTCTATTTGACGTGTGACCCCATAGGTTTCTATATAGTTGGTAGTAACTTTTACTAACATGGAGCGGTGTCTAGCAACACATCCATGCCACCCAACCAATAGAAATAGTCAGTGATCCCGACAAACCTCTTGTGCCCAATATGTCATATTGCACTATCCCTTTGTCTCCATATCCGGATTGGACACGAGACATTCACAGTCGCACTCGTATATCCAATCCATAGTTCCTCGATCCTGGGAATATGCTTATGCTTGTAGATAACATCAATATCTCTATATTAATTTATCTGAGTCTGGCCAGACATTCAATAAGCCTCATCCCTCGAGTGGCCGTGGATATTTACCCCCATTATGTGGGAGAGACAAATCATATCTACATCACTACAATATCTAAGCTTGCTTCCTATCACGCCCGATAGCCATCTTTATGATTACCCAGTTACGGTGTAACGTTTGATAACATCAAAGCGCAATATTCCACAACTAGAGTATCTAGTGACTTCAAGTCTAAGGATTGCAATTATATTAGCACTACGAAAAGCGATTGTGACTTGACATAATCTAATGTATCCTTTTCTTTGTGGGTCAATCCAGTATGCCATTACTCCTAATGCATACCCATGTGTTAGACTTGATATCTCCATATCAATCTACCCACATACTAGTCTATATTTGATCGTCCCATTAATCAATATAGTGGACTAGGGATATTTAAGATAAACAACACATTTTATCTAATGACTTCATTATATTAAATATCACAATATATAATAAACGAATATTCTAGCCAAAAACAATGTTCATACTAAATATACGATTGCTTCTAGGGCATCTATTCAAACAGTCTCCCACTTGCACTAGAGCCAATCTGGCGCATCTCGTATGCCTATAGATCTGGCGTGCCCATCATGCTTTCGCTGCGCAAGAGGCTTTGTGAGCGGATCTGAAACATTGTCATCCGTTGGAATCTTGCACATCTTCACATTTCCTCGATCGATCATATCACAAATAAGATGGAATCTCCTAAGTACATGCTTTGATTTCTGGTGTGATCTTGGTTCCTTGGCCTGTGGGATCCCCCCACCCAGAGTTGCCACAGTACAACTCTATGGGATCCACGATGCTAGGGACCACACCGAGCTCAGTGATAAACTTCTTTATCCAAACTGCCTCTTTTGCTGCTTCCGCAGCAGCAATGTACTCAGCTTCCGTTGTATAATCAGCAACTGTCCCTTGCTTGGAACTCTTCCAGCTTACAGCTCCTCCATTCAGGCAAAACACGTATCCAGACTGCGATCTGTAGTCATCTTTGTCGGTTTGGAAGCTTGCGTCAGTGTAACCCTTTACACTTAGCTCTTCCTCACCTCCAAATATCAAGAACACATCCTTAGGTCTTCTTAAGTACTTTAGGATGTTCTTGACAGCAATCCAGTGACTCTCACCCTGATTGGATTGGTATCTGCTCACCATACTCAACGCGTATGATACATCTGGTCTAGTACATAACACGACGTACATGATGGATCCTATGGCCGAAGCATAGGGTCATGATCCAACACATAGGTGTGCATTACGGGTTATGACGCACTGGATTGACCCTTCTCCGAGGAGGCTACATACACGTTATGTTAAGTCACAAGTGCTTCTCGTGGTGCAATGGTATTTTCATCCTTAGACTTGAAGTCGCTAGATATTCTAGTTGTGGATTATTGTGATTTTGGTAGCGTTAAACGCTAGACCGTAACTGGGTAGTTATAAAGGCGTGTACCAGATACAATAAGAAGCAAGCTTAGAAATCGTAGTGGACGTAGATTGAATTTGTCCCTCCCACATAACGGGAGCAAATATCCTAGGCCACTCGAGGGATAGTGCTTATAGAATGTCTGGCCAGACTAAAATAAATCAATATCGGATATTGATGTTATTTGCACGAATAAGGCTATTCCCAGGATCGAGAAACTATGGATTGGATATATGAGTGTGACTTGTGTGTCTCGTGTCCAATCCGGATATAGAGACAAAGGGATGAGACAATTAGTTGTACAAGGTTTGTCGGATGACTATTTTTTAGTTGGCTAGAATGGATGTTTTGCTAGAAATCGCTCCATATTAGCAAATAGTTGCTACCAACTAGATAGAACCTATGGGGTCATACGCTATATAGATTTGAACTAGATTTGAGAATTAATTAATATGATTAATTAATTAGAAGGATCACTTTGCAACACCTTGCAAACTTAGTAGGACTAATTTGCAAGGAATGGACTAAACCGAATTCTAGTAGGACTAGAATAGGTCCTTTAGGTAGTTGGCAAGGATTTGTTGGACTATATAAAGGATGCTCCTTCATTCCTTCCCACACTTATGAGGCTTTTGATTATAACTTGAGTGGGAGAGAACAAAAGGAGAGAGAGAAAGCAAGCAAAGGAGGCCGACCGCCCCCTTGCCGCCGCCCCCTTACCCGTCGGCCAACAAAGGAGGCCGCCCCTCCTTGTTTCCTCATGTTGCGTGATTTCTTCTTCCTCTTACTACATTCCTAGCTAGAACAAAGGAGAAGAAAGATCTATATCTCAACTCTAGGCGTGGATCAACTATAGAGACGTGACACAATTCACGTTACAAGTCATCACAAGAGAAACCCTAAGGTGTGTAACTTGATTTCTTCCCTTACCATCGTTATGTCTCTTGTCCTGTGAACCTTGGAGGGTATTGAATGGATGAATTATGTTTTTTGCTGCGTATCCATGATCAAAACCCTACACAAAGACGATTCACCAAAGCCAGTTGAAGAACGGGAACACATGGGTAAGACTCCATATGCCTCAGCTATTGGTCCGTTGATGTATGCTATGGTTTGCACTAGGCCAGATATTTCTCATGCAGTGCGAGTTGTGAGCAGGTACATGATTAATCCAGGAAAGCAACATTGGGAGGCAGTTAAATGGATCTTAAGATACTTGAGAGGTTCTTTAGACACATGCTTATGTTTCGGTGGATTTGTTTTGAAACTTAAGGGTTTTGTTGATGCTGATCTTGCTGGTGATCTTGATAAAAGGAAGAGTACTACAGGGTATGTGTTTTTCTTGGGGTTCAAACTTGCAGAAGGTATTTGCTCTCTCAACAACGAAAGCTGAGTATATTGCTATCACGGAAGCTGCAAAGGAGATGGTATGGTTGCAGAGGTTCTTAGGAGAGTTGGGGAAGATACAGGAGAATGGCACACTTCACAGTGACAGTAAGAGTGCTATTTTTCTTGCTAAAAATCCAGCGTTTCATTCTAAGACCAAGTATATTGAGACAAAGTATCATTTCATCCGTGAGTTACTTGATGATGGTCAGGTACAGCTTGAGAAGATTTTTGGAAGTGAGAACCCAGCAGACATGTTCACAAAAGTTGTTACGGTTGAGAAACTGAAGTTGTGCGCAGCAATTCAGTGGGTCTTCTTTGTTGAAAAAGATGAGTTGCAAGGATGGAGCTTGATTATGTTAGGGGATGTGATTCTGGTACATGATGTTAAACCAGTCTCCAAGTGGGAGAATTGTTGGGTTGGAGCCCTGGTTCATGGGCGACCCGTTTTATGAATCGACCCGTTTCATGTTTTGCTACGACCCGAAAAGGGACACATGATTTGTGGAGGGAAGGCTAGGGCTGGTAGGCCCAAGCCGTAGCAATCACGAACATGTCTCCCGGGGGTTCGGGGGCAGCGCCCCCGAAAAAAATATTTTGACCCATTTTTGACCCGTTTGGGCTTGGATCCGGCCCGGTTTGATAGGTCCTCTATTTATAGAGTTCTTATGGTTCGTAGCATGTTATGTTGAGCGTGATTTTGGTTGTAATTCTCTCAGAGACGATTCGTCTGTTTTAGTGAAATCTCTGCAACTCCGTTGACGTAGACTTTTTTGCCGAAACACGTAAATTTGTGTGTTTGGTTCTTTCTTTCTGCATATTTCGTTTTTCACAACAAAAAAAACACACTTTTAATTATATTCTCGATTGATAAAACGTACCGATTACAACTCTTTAAATAGAACAATAAAGCTAACCCTAACTAGATGGTTCGACCTAACGTGCCCGGGAAAGAATCGACAAGAAAACCCGGTTCATTATTTACTAATTAATGTAATTAAGCTAATGAAATTTATAACTAACTAATAAATAATACTAGCTAACAATTAAGTAAATAAATAAATAACTAATTAACGATGAAGAAACGGTTGACCCGTGACAACTCCCCCGCGGTTGACAATCAGCTTGTCCTCAAGATGAATGCGGTGAAAAGCTTCGAGACGTCTTGTAACCTTGCACATGTTTCCCTGGATCATATGGACCTTGAACGACTATAGGAACATCACTTTGGAGGCCAAATCCGAAAAAATGGATACCGAAAACGGACACATGGGGTTGAAACAACCCTAGGTAAGAGTCCGTGGCTAAAAATAACGTAGTCGCAGCTTGAAATTGAGCCAAAAATAGGGTAGTGGCTCACTTGGAGCCGCTTTGAAGCCAAGGGCTGAAGAGGAGCGACCGGAAGCCATCAAGACATTTAAAAGCAGGCGGCTCGGGCTAAGCTTTTTTCTCTTCTACGGGTAGATCAAGCCGAATCTCAGCTGTTGTCAACCCGATGGCTAATTAGGGCCGACCTCCTGGATTCACTGGTCGCGACGGTTGAATGGGGGTCTAATGGGTTTGTTTTCTGGTGATCTGGGGATGTTGGCGGCTTTCGGTGGCGGTTGAATGGTCGTCCATGCCGACTGTAAACATGGAAGTCGTCGATGACGGCCTGGAGGTCGTCGACGGCGGCTTGGCGACCAACAGGGGAGCTGAAATCCGCGTCGAATGGTGCTGCTGCTGGTGGCGGCGTGGTCGACTCTCGTTGCTGTAGTTCTTGCAACGACAGGTCACTAGACAGTGACTACTTCGCCTGAATTAGTTGTTGGTCCTGGCAGCGCGCTGCTAGGGCTTGGATACTGTTAGCATTATGTGCGCCCATGTGGGGTGCACAGTGCAATTATCCTAAACTTATGGGTTTAGGTGAGACAAGCTCAAACCTTATGGGGTTAGTAGCAAGGACAAACCCTAGGGGGTTATGTTGCAATAGGCTATAAGTCTGTCTATATAAGGAGACAGCCTCCTATTATTTTATACACACTACTGTAGAGATCATGTGCTGATCATAATACAGTAAACCCTAGACTCTCTCTTCAACTAGCCTCCATTGCGTGGAACTTGGTGTGGATCAGAGCTCTCGTCCTAGAGATTCGAGCCAGATTGTGGGAGCAAGAAGAGCACGTGAAAGCAAGCACCCTACGATCATCCGTTGCGCTTAGGAGCTAAGGAAGACAAGGTAAACACATGAATATTCCGCTTTAGTTCATGTTGTAGATCTGAATATGTTAGATCAAGTACGCCCTTCATTGGTATCAGAGCCTTAGGCTTGTTTTTCGTGCCTAGATATGCGTTCCCGAATCAGATAAAAAATTCGAGTTTTTGAAATTTCATAATCTGTTAGTAAAACCTATATGGTTAGATAGGGTTTTTCACAAGGATTCCAGAAATTTAAATTTTGTAATTTTTGGACGAACAGAGAATTAGTTATGATTTTTCTAAGATTCGAAACAGTATAAATCTGGACTGTTTAATCTGAGCAGTAAAAAGATTTTTTCAAAACATGTTAAAATTGGGTTTTGAACACATAATCTTGATCTACGTGAAACGACGATTCCAACGATGTAAAGATCGCCGGAAACGGAGGCCGGGAAGGCGGCGCGTGGGCCTCACGCGCCACCGACGCCGCCTCCACGCGCGGCCACGCGCCGTCACGCGCCGCACGCGCCAAAGGGCGGCGGCGGACTTGCTGACGTCAGCTAGGGCTGACGTGGCATCATGACGTGGCGGTGCTACGTCAGCAATTGCTGACGTGGCCGATGACGTGGCAGCCACGCGGGCTGCTGACGTGGCATGATGACGTGGCGGTGCTACGTCAGCAATTGCTGACGTGGCCGATGACGTGGCAGCCACGCGGGCTGCTGACGTGGCATGGTGACGTGGAGGGTGACGTGGCAGCTGACGTCAGCACGTGGCTGACGTGGCATGCCACGTGGCATGCTGACGTGGCACTCGGGCCGCGTCGGCGCGTGACGGAGGCGGACTCGCCCACGCGCGGCGGCGCGTGTGGGCGCGTGAGCCCTCCTCCGGCCACTATTTTTCACCAAATTTTTTTCTATATGCTCAGAATTAAATTTCCTATTTTCTGGGATTTTTTTCATAATTTTTGGAAAAACAGAAAATTTTATTATTTTCCAGATTAATTAATTAGTGTTTAGCACACTTCCCGAGGCAATTAGACGTCCTTAAACACACTGTTTTGAGCCCAAATTTTTTCTGGAGACTTAGGACAATTTTTCCTACCTTATGAGATAGGAGGTGAGATCCTAGGTAGTTGGGAGCGATTTTCGATCTTATTAGTTGATTGATTTATTGCTTATTAAATTCCAGTAATTATTCTTTAATTCTGGAAATTTCCAGAAAATTCCAGTATGTTTATTTTATTATTATACATGCTGTTGTGGGTTGAATGGATGTGTTTGATGCATGGATGTGGCTTAGATGGTTTTATATTTGGTTTTGGTTTTGAATATGTAATCAATTAAAATACGGCCTGCGTGTCGTGCCTCTCTACATACTCTATTGTCTTCTCTTCTCATCTAAATCGCCTATTAGAGGTTACTTCTTAGAAATAAGATATTTAGTGAAGATTGAAGAATAGAAGCTTCAAGAGAGGTGGCCAAACCAAAAGCTATGGCGCGAGGTGCATGGAGCAAAGAGACGAACAGGGAAGCTTCAAGGAGCACTCGAGATGAGGCGAGATCCATGAGGCGAGAAGTTCAGGACTTGCTCAAGACGTACTCTCAATAGTGGGAGTGCACCTTAGGGGCCACATCCATTGCATATTTGTTTATGCTTATGCTTGTTTTATGTTATAACTGCGTGTGATTGGATATAACTGTATAACCTCGCATGCTAAAGAACTAAAACGAAAGAGCTCACATTAAGAGAGGATTAAAATTAATGGGGAATCGTAAGTGACGATATTTGATTCCTAGAATTGCCACTAGGTTTTGGTGGAGTCCTTATGAAGAACTATGAAGTTTTAATCTTATCTAAATGTTTGTAGGAGCTAAAACAAATGCTAGTAATTAACTTCCGCTTTGTCTCATATTTTTCAGTTACGATGACTCAACTACTTAAAACTGCTGTAATACTGAACGAGGATAATTTCCATACATGGTATAGAAGCGTGATTGTCCGCTTCCTAGAGCTGGATTTGTCTGAGCACTTGCATATGTCAAAGATCGAGCCTTTGGAGCCCGAGGGAGGCCCAACTGAGGCATATAGGCGTGATGTTGAGGCTTACCAGAAATGGAAAGTTGATGACGACATTGTATGCCTAGAATTGATGGATCTAGTGAGATTTGAACTCCTAGAGTCAATCGAGATTGACTACGCGAGTAAGTTTTGGGAAGACATTCTGGCAAAGTATGGGATAACCGATAGTTTCCGTGAGCAGTACCTATTGAGGATGCTTACCACTGTGGTGAAGAAAGATTGTGACTCTATGGAAAAGCACCTAAGGGCCTTATCTTTTTATATTACTGAGCTTATTAATTCTGGGTATGAATTGTCCGATGAAAGGCAACTTAGAGCTGTGAGGACATCTCTACCAAAGTCATGGGAACCCGTGAGACAGGTGCTGGCTGATTCAGAGGATATTAGAACGTTTGGAGATGCCAAACGATATCTATTGTTCGAAGATCATAGACTGGAGTTTGCCAGAACTAGCAGCTCAACACTGGAGGTAGAGAGCTCATTCTTGGCCACTGGGCCGAGTGGGAGCGATGCGGGATACGACCCGAGAGGCCAATTGGGGCCACGCCCAAAGATCAGTAAAAGCCAAGTGGGACGGAGGTCCAGAAACATGAAACGAGTTAAGTGCTTCAACTGTCAGGCATATGGCCACTTTGCTCGTGATTGCACCGAGCCAAAGGTACACTATAATCCAAACTCTGACTGTTTTGTTATAAGTCAAGTTTATATTGCTGATTCCCCTAATGAGTGGGTTTTGGATTCAGGTGCGAGTGACCACCTAGCATGCGATCGTGACGCGTGCACGGATTATAGGCGAGTACCAGTGGGCAGTAGAAGAGTGTACATGGGGAACAACTCCTTCGTTGATGTAGTGGGCATTGGCACATATCAGCTGAAGATGAGGTCTGGAGAGACGATTGTCCTTCATGATGTTCTTTACGCTCCTGATGCACGCAAGAATTTAGTTTCAGTTTCTAGACTTATGGATTTAGATTACAGACTTGTTTTTGAGGGTAGAGTTGCCAAACTGTTTTGTGGCAATTCATCTTTTGGCACTGCTTTGATATCTCGTGGTTTATTTTATCTAGACATTATTGGTTCTAGCTTTGGTGATGTTTATGATTCTTGTTCATTCATTACGTCTTCTAGTGATGTTGATTCCACTAGATGGCATGCTAGATTGGGACATATAGGACAGGACAGGATGAACAGGCTGGCCAAGGCAGGCCTACTTGGAAATATGTCCAAGATATCTTTACCTGTATGTGAGTGTTGCCTTGCAGGGAAAGCCAAACGCAAACCGTTCGGTAAAGCAGTAAGGGCTACTGAGCCTTTACAACTTATTCATTCTGATGTATGCGGTCCATTAAATGTTAGAGCTAGACATGGTGCTCGCTATTTCATCACATTTATAGATGATCACACTCGTTTCGGTTATGTGTACTTGATGACACATAAGTCTGAGGCACTAGGGTGCTTCAGAAAGTTCCTACAAGAGGTAGAGAACCAACTGGACAAAAGAGTTAAGGCTCTTAGGACAGACCGAGGACGTGAGTATCTATCTGAGCAATTTAAGGAGCTCTGTGAGGAAAAAGGAATAGTGAGGCAGTTGACTATTCCCTTCACACCGCAGCAAAATGGTGTAGCGGAAAGAAGGAATAGAACACTGTTAGAGATGGTTCGTAGTATGATGGCAAATGCGAATCTGCCAATCTCCTTTTGGGGAGATGCATTGATGACTGCCACATACATACTGAACCGTGTGCCCACCAAGTCCGTAGCCACAACCCCTTACGAGATGTGGACCAAAAGGCAACCCGAATTGGGTCACCTTAGGCCATGGGGGTCGGCTGCCTATGTACGTAACGTCTCCCATGTCCATGGGAAATTGGGTGCTAGAGGAAAGAAGTGCATCTTCATACGATACTCTGAGCACTCTAAGGGTTACGTATTCATAGCGCAACAGCCGGATGGCAGTCTAACAGAGATGGAGTCGCGAGATGTTGAATTTCTCGAGGGAGATTTTCCTAGTCAGGGAGAAGCTCGTGGAGATGGCATTCTCTACGAGCAAGAGGAATCACTAGATGACACTCAATTCACCACTACTCAAGAGGAATTTGTTCCTATGGATCTTGAGAACAGTGGGAGCGTCTTGCCTAGTGAGCAGCCCATCACATATGGTGATGATGCTGAAGAAGAAGAACCCTCTTTGCGTAGGAGCGCTCGTGGGAGCGTACCCCGTCGACGATTTGACATCGAAGGGGAGGCCATGGTGGTCACCACGCAAGAAGATGATGAACCTAGGACATTGTCCGAGGCTCTATCATCACCTGACAAGAAAGAATGGGAGATTGCTTTACAAGAAGAACTAGAGTCAATGAAAACCAATCATGTTTGGGACCTAGTTGACTTGCCTCCTGGACGTAAGGCCATTGGAAACAAATGGGTTTTCAAGGTCAAGAGGAAGGCAGACGGAAGCGTGGAAAGGCATAAGGCCCGACTAGTGGCGAAAGGCTACACCCAACAGCAGGGTGTAGATTATGAGGAGACATTCTCGCCGGTGGTGAGAATAGCCTCTATTCGCCTTATACTAGCAATAGTAGCAAGTATGGACTTAGAGCTACATCAGATGGATGTTAAGACTGCGTTTCTCAATGGAGAATTAAACGAGGAGATCTATATGGCTCAGCCGCTAGGCTTTGAGAAGAAAGGTCAAGAGCACAAAGTGTGCAAACTGGTTAAGTCCATATATGGGCTTAAACAGTCCTCAAGACAGTGGTATATGAAGTTCCATCAGGACATTGTAGCACATGGCTTTGCAATGGTAGATGAAGACCACTGTGTGTATGTCAAAAGCTCAGGAAATAAGTTCATGATTTTGTCTCTATATGTGGATGACATACTATTGGCAAGCAATGATATAGGAATGCTCAAGACCACCAAAGGGTGGTTGTCCTCTCGTTTTTCGATGAAGGATATAGGCGAGGCAAGCTACATCCTTGGGATTAAGATCCTGAGAGATCGTTCCCAACGACTTCTAGGATTGTCGCAAGAGGCGTACATCCAGAAAATACTGGAACGGTTTAGAATGTGCGATGCCAAACCACTTGACACTCCCATTGCGCATGGCGAGAAACTCAGTCTAGAAATGTGTCCCAAGAACCAACACGAGAAAGATCAAATGGCCAAAATACCCTATGCAAGTGCTGTCGGTAGCCTCATGTACGCCATGATGTGTACACGACCTGACATATGTCATGCGGTCGGTTTAGTTAGCAGATATCAGTCTGATCCAGGCATTGGGCATTGGAAGGCTGTGAAAAGGATACTCCGATATCTCAAAGGGTCAAAGGATTTCGTGCTGTGCTATCGAGGCTCTGGACTTCGACTTGTTGGCTATAGTGATGCTGACTGGGGTGGGGACCTAGACGCACGGAAATCGACCTCAGGATACGTCTTCATGCTGGGTGGAGGAGCCATTACGTGGCACAGTAGCAAGCAGACTTGCACTGCCTTATCGACCATGGAAGCTGAATACGTTGCCTGTTCTGCGACAGCGCAGGAGAGTGTCTGGCTTAAGAGATTCCTGGTCAGTCTACGTGTTGATAGACCTAGACCAGTGACGTTGCGCTGTGACAGTATGTCGGCCATAGCCTGTGCTAAGGACCCGAAATACCACAGTAAAGCCAAACACATAGAGATAAAGTATCACTTCATTAGAGAGGTGGTAGCTAAAGGAGATGTTTCTTTAGAGCACATTCCTACGAATCAGATGTTAGCTGATCCCATGACCAAACCTTTGTTAAGGCATGTATTTACTGGTCATGTTAGGAATATGGGCTTAAGTAGGTGGTGAGATGTCACTAGAGTTTTTCAGACTGATAATATGGTTTAGACATTGATTGATGGATTTTAATTGGATTTGTTTAATTATGCTACATGTTGTTTCGATACGTGTATGATACGTTTACATATCCTGTACTAGCATAGAACATGTCGCGCGGACACTAGGTTGACTCTCTCACACGAGCAACCGCCTTTACAATATCCTGGATTGTCTAGGTGAATAGAAGATGAGACAGAATCCCGACAAGCGCTAGAAGCCTATGATATGATGACTCCTGTCATATGAGGCGCATGGCCTATGACATGAGCTGGACATCAATCAATAGTGCAAGACCCTGTCAGACGGATTTATTTGTCGCATTGGAATATGTTCCAAGGTGAGATTGGATTATGGCCATTCGAGCATGGTTACTACCCCGAACCATGTATAGTCTGCGTAGAGAAAGCCAGATGAGAGAACTGATTTCGATTGCATATGTGCAACACTCAGTACTCGGGTTAATAGTCATATGGGCTGTTGGACCTACATCTGTATAGTGGTCCCTATGGGATAAGACATGTGCTCTGATAGAGTCCAAACACTATGGCGCACATCTTATGAGATGACGCGTGCTTATGAGTGACATGAGGTGGCGAGTAGAACTAGTCCCTGAGTTTCCTCGCCGTGTGAGCCTCGTCGATCATATAAAGATGATTGACACTGTATACCCTTAGTACTTTCATCCATGTCGGGGAGAGACGGTTCGGTGGTGCTACTTTAGCGTGACACCTCACGGCTATGAATGATTCGGCTTACCAGGACATTGCTAGGAAAGCAGCTGACTCCGAATCAAAGCGACAATGGATAGAAAGGAAGATTCTAATTGCATCGCTCTTTATCATGTTCATTGGGCCCACCTACAAGATCTTATGGGATCATGCAGGATATGAATATAATAAAGGAGATATAGACTCATTGACGCACGACCTTCGGGACAAGGTAGGTGCTCATGGTCTATGAGATGGCAATAGACAGAATCTGGGGGATACGAGAGAGATATATATATGTATTGCATTATTTCTTAAAGGGTTGAGAAACGCCTGCTGCTAGCTCGTCTCGTATGAGTTTAGAGTATGGATCTCCCGAAATGCAGGTTCTCTCACAGTCACACACCAAGGCCACATAACACTTTGGCAGATGATAATAGTTGGAGATTGAGGGAGACTAGAACTACTGTATTTGTGCAACCCCACTGTGCGAGTGGGAGATGTTAGCATTATGTGCGCCCATGTGGGGTGCACAGTGCAATTATCCTAAACTTATGGGTTTAGGTGAGACAAGCTCAAACCTTATGGGGTTAGTAGCAAGGACAAACCCTAGGGGGTTATGTTGCAATAGGCTATAAGTCTGTCTATATAAGGAGACAGCCTCCTATTATTTTATACACACTACTGTAGAGATCATGTGCTGATCATAATACAGTAAACCCTAGACTCTCTCTTCAACTAGCCTCCATTGCGTGGAACTTGGTGTGGATCAGAGCTCTCGTCCTAGAGATTCGAGCCAGATTGTGGGAGCAAGAAGAGCACGTGAAAGCAAGCACCCTACGATCATCCGTTGCGCTTAGGAGCTAAGGAAGACAAGGTAAACACATGAATATTCCGCTTTAGTTCATGTTGTAGATCTGAATATGTTAGATCAAGTACGCCCTTCAGATACGATTTCCCAAATTTGTCTCCAGCTTCGAGATTTAAGTGCCCAAATCTGTCTGGAAATTCGCCAGAGCTTCCCTCAATTTGGTTATTTGTTCGCCTAACTATTCGATAGTATATTCGGTAGTAAACTTCTTGGTTGTCATGATTTCACCTGGTGAAAATCATTGAAAGCACCAATTGATAGCAGATTTGCTATCGATCGGGCACACAAACACGAAAACACTATACTAAAACAGAACAAATTATTCATTCTTATCTCGATTGATAAAACTGAACGATTACAACTCTTTAAATAGGAAAATAAAGCTAACCTTAACTAGACAATTCGACCTAACGGACCCAGGAAAGAACCGATAAGAAAACCCGGTTCGTTATTTACTAATAAAGATAATTAAACTAATGGAATTAATAACTAACTAATAAATAATACTAACTAATAATTAAGTAAATAAATAAATAATTAATTAACGATGAAGATACGGTTGACCCGTATCAACCTAGCTCACACGACATCCTGACGTCGGTTGGGTTCAAACTGAGGTGATCCAAATCATTTATTGAAATATTACGAAAATGAAACAAAATTAAGATGCGTTCATTATTTAGCCCAAGACAGCGGGCAGCTAATAAAATGACCCCAATGCCATCACTAGTTGCTTCAGTCATTTGCACCTCGAAGCCCATAAGCAATCGCCTTTCAGTGCCCGAGTTCAGCCATCCCCAATCCTTAACAGCTGAGTTTGTCATATGTCATCACAGAACTTTAGGTAAGGATACGAACATACCTCTAAATACAACCGAGGTGATTACCAATCAGATATGATGACAACACGGTACACACAATCAAGCCTGCCGCGCAGAGAGATAGGCACTATTGCTGAGCCCGTGACGCAAAGCTACAAAATCTAGTGTTTGGAAGGGTAGAAATTGTTTGTAAATCAATAATCACTGAAAGGGAGTACCATTCCCCTATAATCCATCAAATCTAATCTAATTATACAAGTACAACCAAGTTATAAATGCAAGTCTTCATGATTTTGCAATGATTATGGGCTAGAATTCTTTTGCTGCCAGCACATGCGTTTTTCGACAGCAAAACGGTTTTAATGAGCTTTGTAAAAATAAAAAACAAACAACTTTTTTGACACCACTATTTCACAGTAGCTTCCGATGTTTCACAATAGCTTTCTAGGAGATGCTTTTCAGAATCTCATTTTGATTAATTCTCTTATAACCGATTACAATTTAAAAATATAAATTTTATTTCTATGGAACTGACATGTCTCATATATGTTTGTGATTTAACTCTCTCATAGTAAGTTCGTGGTTGATTTTCTCCAACATGCGATCATTATATCAATATTTCACCATAACTTTTAGGTATATTTACCAAACAGCATTTTATCTAGAATTTACAGAAATTTTCCAACATTAATTCTCACACGACAACTAACTGCACCACCACAACATTCTGAAAATGTTGAACTATCACGGAGATGGAGAGAAGATAGATTACAAGTTGATAAGGAAAAGTTCGTTTTGCACTGTGCTCTCCCAGGAAATTTCATCTTGCAATGTTGAGTTAATAGGGAAAAGTATAATGAAGTATGGAATTTTCTCGGACCCTCTGCAGAAGAATGTTGTGCTTGGCACGCAACACACATTACATTGTCCAACTTCATGCACATGCTTTGATAAATGACATTATATTCTTCGATAAATGAAACTAAAGCGCCAACCTTCATTTTTTCGGAGTACCATCTTTCCTTCTGAAAAGCTCTCAAAGAAATATTAGACATATTAGCATTTAACAAACTTGCGTCCTTGTAAGGTTTTGTACCCAATTCTATACCAATTCGGCTCTAATTCACAAGATATCCGTTGCCTTCATCTTTGAAACATTCGCTAGAGATTCATCAAATTCTGGTGGTCCTCTACCTAGCATTACATTTTATCCTGGCCGCATATGGGGGGGGGGGGGGGGGTGTGGTTTCCACAAAGAAAGTACATGAGATCTCTTGTTATGATGGAGACACCATATTGATCTCTTCTTTCCCTGGAATCCTCCACTCTCATAAACTCCCTTTGCTAGCGAAGTGTGCTCTGCACGGCAGCACCAATACTCTAAAAGGGTCCACTTTTTTTAGGTCAACTACTCTGGCCAGCATTATTTAATGCGTCCTGCTTTTTTATTCAAGAATTTTGAGGAAATTATTTCACTGGTAAAATGATGCTAAAACTTGTCAATTTTTTTCATAATGTTGCACGGTGATGCTAGCTCTACAACACTATGATAAAATTTAAAAGATTGAATTAGGATTATGTTGGGAAGTGCCTTCAATGAAATTAACTAAGGGCTTTCTTTCATGCGAAAGGATAGAGTCTTCTGCTCTTTCAGGCAAATTATTCGTACGAAATGACCGGCTTTTCGTGCAAAAAGGTCCTGAGCCGCAGTAAAAAAAAGTTTCATGAGGGCTCAATAATTAGACCCTTTGAAGTCCAGAACCATTATGAAAACAATTCTAATCGTTCCACTTGATAAATATATGATCTTCTTCAACATGGACGTAGTTAGCATACTTTGTGCTAGCGAACCACGTAACTTCCATATTTTGTCTTTTCGTTCATCATTCGTGAGGTGTGAGTGTCATAAAAAATTGAGATCAGAGCTTAGATCGTGGTTACTAAACCAATAACAATGTTCGGATCGATGTTGAAGATCGGCAAAGTTATAGGAGGGAACATCTTTAGTTTGTGGAAGGTCAAGATGTGCGCCTTCTTGAAGCTTTAAGACATATGAAGTCCTTAGACCGCGGACAAGGGAGGCATGAATGTTGCATTAGCGGAATATAGGTTGATGGAGGAGTAGGCACCATACTCAAACATTATGGTGTGCTTGTTAGATGACGTTATCACAAAAGTTGCAGATTAGAAAACGACAGTAGCTTAATGCGACAAGTTGGAGAGTCTCTACATGAAGTTGCTCACCAGCAAGTTGATCCTCAAGCAGCGGTTGTTAACTATACGAATATTCGAATGTACAACTCTCAAAGATCACCTTGATCAATTAAATATAATTCTTCTTTATTTGCGCAATATTAACGTGAAGGTGAATGATGAGGATGTCGCACTTCTTTTATTGGTTTCGTTACCCCTGTCATACGAGAACTTGTGCAGTCCTTTTATTGTGAATAAGGACAGTTTGACTCTAGAAGAGGTTAGATTCGTTCTCCATTCTAGTGAATTGTGACATAGGGGTGCAAGGACAGGTACAAAACACCCAAATTCCGGATTGATGGCTGCAGGAGGCAAGAAGGGTAAGAAAAAAGTGTGTTTCAAGTTTTAAGTTACCTAAGGATATATATGTGTGTGGTGCAAAGAAAAGGGGCATTGGTAGAGAGAGTGCCCGAAAAGAGGTCAAAAAGGATAGAACGGATCTGCAGTTGTGGTGGAGAAGGGGAATTCGTATTAGAACGACTTCTTTCTACTGGCAAATGTTGTCATGAATCATCCCGATGTGTTGTTTCTTGACTTTGGGGCTTCCTATCACATATGTTCTAACAAGGCTCTGTTTTCAAGCTATAACCGTGTAGATGGAGGTTCTGTTCACATGGAAAATGGAGTTGTCTGTAAGGTGATTGGGAAAGGCTCAGTTAGATTCAAGACACATGACGGGAAGACATGTACTTTGAAGGATGTTAGAAATGTACCACTGATAAAAAAGAATATGATTTCTTTGAGTCTACTCGACATCAGAGGCTTTAGTATCAAATGTGAAGGTGGAGATCTATGCATCTACAAGGGTTCGTATGTGCTGCTCAAGGGGGTCAAGGATAGAACGTTGTACGCACTACATGGTTCGGCAATTACATGGTCTTTCATAGTTGTCTCAGTCGAGATTCAAGAAGCTAATCAAACCAAGTTGAGTGAACTTCATAAGAAAGGCTATCTCACTGGGCACACACCCACTAGCTTAGGGTTTTATGAGCACTGCGTGTATGGGAAGCTACAACGTAGCAAGTTCATAAAGGGGTTCATAGAACGAAAGGCACTTTGGAATATATTCAATCGGATTGATGGGTTCCATATTGAGTTGAGGCGATAGGCGGTCATAGGTAATTTATAAGTATCATTGACGACTATTCAAGGACGACTTGGATATTCGTGATAAATCATGAAAGTGAATCATTCGACACGTTCAATGAGTGGACGACACTGTTAGAAAATCAGATGGGAAAGAAGGTGAATAGGTTGCTCACAGACGATGTCTTGGAGTTTTGTTCATTAGATTTTGAGGAATTCTTCAAGTGTCAGGGAATTGTCGTCATCACACGGTTCCGCACGCACCAGAATGGTGTAGCCAAAAGGATGAATTAGAAAATTTTAGTGAAGGCACGACGTATACTTTCAAATGCAGGTCTTACTAGAGGTTTCTGGGGAGAGGAAGTTGCTATGGCTTGTTATCTCATAAATCTGAGTCTGCACACAGGCATAGGATGCAAGATTTTGATTGAGGTATGGTCCAAAAAAGCAGCAGATTACACGAATCAGAGGATCTTAGGTCGCGTTAAATATTATCATGTGGATGATGGCAAGCTAGAAACAATGGAAAATAAGGGTGTTTTCATGGCTTATGGGACAGGTGTCAAGGGATACAAGATTGGCCATACAACACGATTATACTTAGCAGAATGTAGTGTTCGATGAGAGTTTGATGCAAAATCAAATAGCGTGGAGATAGAATTCGGAGTTGCAGAGAAGAAGGTGAAGGAAAGCTGAGGTCCTAATGATCCTAAGGAACCCGAATTTCCATTACCACCATCAGAAACGGAAGAGCAAGAAGCAGAAGGGTCCGATGAGGATGCATCACTACCAAAGAAACGTATACATCAGAGTATAACTGAATGAAGATCAAGGAGAGTCATAAAGCCTCCAGCAAGATACAGAGATTATGAAAAATATGTTCAATTGTAACTTACCCAAAAACACTAGCTCGTCCATCATGAAACGTCGTCCTCCATAACGCTTTTTCTTATCACGATGATCGTGGTTGAGTGGGATCTCGAACGCGGGCTCCAAGTCCTGATCACTTGCTTGACCTTCTGCGACTTGCCTCTTCAAATCTTGGGATTGCCTTTGCAGATCCTCTATCATCATAACGTCTTGGAGGTTACATTCCCGTTGGGGATTTCCTCGTTCGAAACTTGCACGCGGATTCTAGGACGTCCACTCACCATCGTTGATGATGATCTTCTTCCCACGGAGCTCTGACATTTGATATAATACCTCTTATTTCAGTTAGGGATTACTTGGTAATTTTTAAAAATTTTTAAAAAATTCAATAAATTTTAATTTCAAACTTATTCTTGACTTATTCTTAGTTTCAAAGTATAAGGGTGTCATTTGACATTTACGATAATCTAAAACTTTATTTTGAGTTATTTTGTAGTTTTGGAAAGTCGTGTAATACTACTTGAATTTTGTTACGTATATTTGAGACTTGTATGTATTTTTTTTAAATGGGTTTTGACATTTATGTATGTGGTATATAATTTGGAATTGTTTGGTAATCTTTCTATTTCATATGAATTAGTTTTTATGTTTTAGCTATTTATTAGAAATTACATTTTCACCCATCAGTTTTTGGCCATTTCTATTTTCACCCCAACTAATTTTTTGTGAGACTGTAAATTACATTTCCATTTCCCCCCTCCACTTTTGACTTTCGTATTTCATCATCACCCATCAACTCTCTATTTAATATTTACATCCCAATTTCTTCCTCCTTTACTTTGGTCAATCCCATTAAATCAGTGTTTCTAGTTCTATGTATGTATATTCTTTTTTTTTTTTTTTTTGCATCAAAACTCCATCATACTTTATCTACATCTCTCATTTTCACATCTTTTTCTCTTCAAGAACACTTAAAGAAGTTCTCTTATCCATCTTCAAACTTCATTCCCGTTTTTGGAGCTTGACCTCCACAAAACTTCATCAAAAATCAATTTTCTAGTCTCCAAATTATGGAAAACTTGTGTCCAACCTTAGTATCATCATAGAGAGGAGTTCTTTCACCATTCTTCTCAAGAATTAAAGATCAATTTCACCCTTTTCTTCACCATCTTAATGTATGTTGGGGTAAAGTTCTTCTAGTTTTGACTACATGCTATGCCCATCTTTAGCTTTGATTGATGAAACTTCATGTTAATTTTCTTCATTTCCATGCTTGATTCTTCTTGTTCATGTTTAGATAATGAGATTGACACTTGAATGTTCTATATTTCACAAAACCTACACTAGAACCCACATGCATGTTGTGAATGTCTTCATATTTGCATTTGTAGCTCAAGAGAATTTGATAACTTCTGTCAAGAGCATGTAAAAATATTATTTCATACTTAAAATTATGTTAGTTGGGTAAAAATCAAGTCTCCATAGGTTGCGTGTATCATTTGAACTAAACTTGTTGATTTTTGAAAAAATTGCATGTTGGTACAATCTGCATAGTCTGTAGAAAACGTGGTCTATCTTTTTTTTTGTCTTTGTAAAATTTTCAAATATTAAATCATATGAAATAGACTCAGAAGGGGTCATTTTGAGAAATAAAAGAATCATCTTCATATCATTCTTAGTTAAAGAGACATGGCCCTTTGAACTTGCATGTTTTTTGAAACTGTATTTTTGGACCAGTCTAGGCATTGTTATTAAAAACTCATTTTTTCAGAAAGTTTTTGCACCTCCTCTTTCTTGTTTTGTAACTAGACACATTGAGTATTAATTCTGGAGAAGATGAGAATTATAGCTATACTCCAAGTGGTAGTAATCATCTTCCAAAGTTGAAAGTTTCTGCAAAACTCTTCTATGAAAAACAGCGTTTGTTAATTTTGTTGATTGAGTTTTATAACAGCTACACATGATTTTCTTGTTTTTTCTTAAAGTAGAACATTTAGGTTGATCATAAACAAATTTCATGATTTTTAGAGATGTTTTGATATGGTATATATGCCTCTAAAAGTCAGAGCTACAATTCTATTCAGAATTGTAGCTTCACATTTTTTAAAAAAAAACTTGAGTTTTGGATTTTCTAAGTGTTATGTTGGATTTATTTTTACATGTGAACATGATTATATAAAAATTTGTTACATATAGGAATATTTGGCATGTAGGTTTGCATTGGATCATAGATGTGTATATTTTTTGTCACGAGTATGTTATACATATGATTGTCGACATCGGCCTCGTAGGAGAGAGTGGTTGTCGTTGATGTGCTAAACTTACTTTCTTGCTTTTGGGTGTGCTTAATCTCAGTGGTATTTACCTATGTGCGACCCTTACTTATCAAAATGTGAGTATTTGTGTTATTTTTTTTGTTGATTGAAAAAGTATGAAAAACATGATTAATACTCGAAAGTTATATGGATAATCATGAATCCCTTGTCAGAACTCTTGAAAATTACTTGTGAAATCTGATTTGGTTATGATAGAGAGGAGAATTAAGTCACTTCCAATAGATTTAGGACGATGTACATAGTTGTGTTATTTATGGCTCCGACCGGAGGAGCCAAGCGATTAAAGTAATGCTTCGTATTATAGGATAGAACTTTAATATTCACAAATCCGCCCCCGAAGAGCCAAAATATACCAAGATATTGCGGTCAAGGGGTTTGTAGAGCTATAGAGTGCTACTTATACTTGTACGAGTCACTACGGTACATGAGTGTCGTCACTTGAGGTTTTTTAGCTATGAACTGTGAGCGAGGATTCACGTATGGGCTCCCTTAACGCTCGGGTGAAATGGGGTTGATAGACACTAGAAGGAACCCTTTGTGATCCCTCTGTCAACATCGATCCAGCAGATGGCTTTGGACATGCCTCAGCTAAGCTTAACGATTATTGGACTTGAAAGAAAGTTGACTACTCTATTGATAATGTTTTTGGCTCTGGATATGCCCTAATCGAGTGAAATGAGTTGAAAAGCATTTGCTACGCGTGACTTAATAGCGTAATCAGTTCAAAATATTTACTGTTGATATCTTACTTGTAAGAATATCTTGAATACTCGTGGTTTATAAATGTTTTATAGTTGAAAGTTTCTTGCTACACGATTTATTATAATTTTTCCAAATTTTTCCCAACTCTATTACTTACTATTCTTTCAAATCTCTTGATTTATTACAACTTATGCTTGTGTACGACTCTTTACTTTACATGTTGTAGTGTGTATTTAGTCAATTTTTACTGATTGTTTTCAAATTGTGGTGTCTGCGTTTGTTATTTCGAAACCACCACAGGATAGTGTGAGTCGGGTTGGGAATGCGGATCGGACGAAGACGTAGTTAGATCACTTTGTAGATCACACACATTTTTCTTGAAATTGCATTTTTATCGAAATATTTGTTGTGTACTTTAACCGAAATGTAGTTTTGATAGCTAATAATCTACTTTTGGTTATCGATTGTCGCATTAACCCTAAACCGAGATCCTGGGATGTCACATATGTCACCAACCGACGCCGAACTGAATCAGATGTTTGTGGGAGCAGCAAGAAGCCATCCAAACGTAAGGAAAATTATAAAAAAAAAACACGTCACTATGGTTCTAAAAAAACTCCAATGATTCATAACATACAAAATAAGTCAACAAGCCCCTCAAAACAATAAGTCCACAATCTGGACTTAAATAGCTGAAAAAGTGATAATTTTATCAAAACTAAAAGAAAATCTCATAGTAGTACTAAATAATAATTTAAAAAAAAACAACTCAACAAAAAAGCTTCACTCAAATTGGTTTTGAATCGAACTCCTAATTAATAAAGAAATTATTACTGAAAAGAAGATGTTGTGATTTGGAGTCCTAAATAGCATATATTGGTCTAATTAGGGCGGTGACATAGTCATGAGTTCTTTTTAGAACATCGCAAGTGTCTGAAGGAATTTCAAACAACTGTTTCAAATTGTAAGGCTTCACGACTCCCGTGCCCCCATTCCAAAACAATTCTGCAAGTTGCTGGTTAAGCTTATCAGTTCCATGAGCAGCATCAAAGAAGACATACTTGTTGGGATTGCTACATAACTCGTAATTGACAGCACCACATGTAAAAGCACCTCGGTATGGTCCACTACCACAACAACCCGATTTTTCTTCCGTGAAACCTTTAAACATAAAAGAAAGCGAAAAAGAAGTGATATACCTAACAAGCTCAAAATTTCCCCAAAAAGATATCTTCAAAAAATAGAAATAAATAAATAAATAAAAACTCACTATATTGTGATGGGCGGCTGATTCTATCAAAGAGCACGTTGTAGAAGTCGAAAAGAGAGTATTTGAATCCTGATAATGTCAGCGCCAGTCCGTTGAGCGCATTCGAAAGGGTCGTGTAGTGTTTCCGACAAAGAACATTGAGACTTTCAGCACATTGGTCACCAGAATTTAATGCAACTCTAGAGCGTGGTTCACAGCCCACAGGCGCTGTACTTTGAATAGCTATTTTCCTTCCCCCCAAATCGTAAATGTCCTGAGAATCATCGTAAATTTTGACTAATTTTCGTTAGAGCTAGTCAAATATGGATGTATATGAAATGTTGTTTTACAAAGTTTACTTCAAAGATGCAATGAAAGACCTTTAGAGATATAGTTTCTTATTTGGTGTTATGAGGTGAAAGAATGTAAATTTTACATGGTTTGAACCTTTGAATGACATGTGTTTGGGAGTTTATTCTAACAATATATTCTATTTTACTAATTCTACGATCAAAGGTACTTCAATTATGCAAATCTCATATGCGAGGAGGATGCATATTTCTAAAATTCGTGCCAGTTGTAATGCATATTCAAGCCAAATATTTTACAATTCGTAATAGTCTTCTCAATAATACATATTGCATAACCTATTAGAGATGGCCAATAACCAGACTTGTTGCAGAAAAGTGAGATGACACAATATAATACTTCTTATCAGTTAAATAAAACAATTAAATTTATCGTATGAGAATTGAATAAAATTTGAACTCTAGAAGAAAGTGCTTCCAAAAAACTTTCCCGACAATATTGTCGGCAAAAAAGCGGATAAAATTAACAAATATATTGGGGGAAAAAAAACTGATTTTGTATTATTTTGAAGAACATCGGACACAGTAGAAGCATAACCGCGGAAAAGAAATTATTTTGGTGATTTATGTTCTTACTTTGATAATGTTAGTGAGGTTGCCGACGACCATGTCAACGTAACTGTTCTGTAATGACTCAGGCAGACTGGGATTCTCTGCAGCAAAGAAGAAGTAATCGTTGCCACCAATGCTGATCAAATAAACAGCATTCCTAAGCAGCTTTTTCGCTCTTGCTTCTACTAGCTGTTGTTTCAACAGTACAGTAACATTCTTGAAGAGGCTAACTTGTGTGTGCAAGTTTAACTGCAAAGATTAGTAAATAATAGTAAAGTTAAATGCAGGGTTTTAATGATATATATGAGAATTTACCACAAATTAGTGGTGCTTAATTTCTTTCAAAAGAACATTACAGTAATGCCAGGTAATGTTTCGACAAGAACAGCTGCCGCAATCGAAGCAAAGTTTGTCCCTTTAGTGAAATCGTGCACACCGGGTTCTAGGAACGGCGTCAGTCTAGGCTGTCCCGCAAATTCAGCTATACATCAAAAGTCAGTAAATGCTATTTGTAGTATTAAAGAGACGGACGGATATAAACAGATTCAGAAAATCAACAAAATCTGAATGAGAATGCGACTGCCCATGGTCTTACTAATAAGCACACATCAACTTTGGGAAAGACGACAATTCTCAACAGTAGATACTCATTTCAAGTTTTCAAAAACCATCCAAGAATTTACATAATTTTAAGAAGACAAAAGTTATACCGATGAAGTCGGGAACCAAGCGGCCGTCACCGGCTCACTCGAAAAATTTATTGGGCTGAAGTACTGGTTGTTGCCAACATCGAAGAGCGAGTCCCCAAAAATAAACACAGCTGGTTTTGAATCAGCTTTGCTCAAATCCACTAATGTAGCACGAAAAAAGCTGGCAAACGTAATTGAAGCGACAACAATAACGACGCTGCAATAGATTTTCATTGTCGCCATCTTTCTAGTTCTTTGCGGTCGGTTGGAGAACTTTTGATGGCAGAGATAGATGATTGAGATGGGACTTTATAGTGAACACCGATACGACAAAGCAATCCATTGACATGAGTTTAGTGATCAAGTTGTTAGGCAAATTTAATTAAGAGTGGTCATGATCTGCATTATTTTGTATTTTAAGAGTAATACTCAGACTTCTGTATCTGAACAAGTTGGTGATGTAGTCCTTAATACGTGTTTGTTATCAAATATATAATTAATGAACTAAGCACGCCATCTAGCGTGCTTGGTGTTCTTAATACTAATAGCACAGATGTCATTATAGCTATGTATAGGGACTTTTTATGTAAATACATTTCTTGTATTGTTCTTTATATACAGAAATAATACTACGAGTCCAGAGAGGACTTTTCATAATCTAACATGGTATCAGAGCTAGGGTTCTAGCTCCCTCCTCTTCTTCTCCTATCCGGCCTCACGCCTCCGCAGCTGATCCGGCAACCGTAAACGCCGTTCAGCACCTCCCTCAACCTCTCCAATTTTAGGGTTTTGCTCATCCCTGTGGTATTTGTAGTTTCCGTCGGATTTCTCTCGAATTCACCGTCTTCTGGTCGTCGGCTGATCTAACCACCAACGCCATTGAACTCGGAATCGAGAAACGAACCTAACCTGAAAATTTCACGGCAAACGGTCACCGGACGCGCCGTCACGCGCCGCTCAAAGATCCGGCACCGCCGCCCGCTCGTTTCGACGCGCCTCCACTCGCCTAAGCCGGCTACGCGCGTGCGGCTCAGTTCTGAGCCGAACTCTCTTCCGTCGGCTTCCGCACAGCCTCTCGGCTCGCACACCGGCTCGCGGCTTCCGCCTGAGCCGCCAGCTCGTCCCCCAGCCCGCGGCTTCCTGGTCAGCCGCTGTCCTCCACGCGGCTCAGCATATTAGCCGTCTCCTGTACTCGGCTTCCTTGCGGCTCCAAGCCGCCCACTGCTTGTCCTATTTGCCTCTTTGAATTTCAAGCCTTGATCACTGTTTTGGCTCATTTTTGCTCCAGTTTTGGACCGGCCAAACTGCTTCTTAAGGTTTTTCAGCGTTCTGAAGTCATTTTTGGCCTCTGTTTTGCGAGTTTCAGCCTCTTTAGTGTACTTTTAGTACTCCATGGCCTACTCAACTACATCGAATCCGGGAGGCATATGGGTTTGGCATCCTGCATCGCGACACACTCCACCCTATCCTGCACCGAGTCTACTTCCGCAAAGCTCTAGCCAACGTCAACATGCTCTTGCGGCAACACCGGGTACCACATTGCAAGGCACAAATTTGGACAACACTTGGTATATGGATTCGGGGGCCTCCTCACATCTTACATCTCAGTCGGGTATGCTATCTTCTGTCTCCTCAGATAGTCCTATTTCTCATATGTTTGTTGGAAATGGTATGACTATTCCGGTTTGTGGTTCCGGTCAGCAGACTCTCAGTACCCATAATCGACCTCTTCACCTCAATAAGGTTCTTTTCACCCCTCACATTATTAAAAATCTTGTTTCCGTTCGTCAATTCACTGTTGATAATAATGTCTCCGTTGAATTTGACCCCAAGGGATTCTCTGTCAAAGACCTTCGTACGGGGGAAATATTGCTGAGAAGCAATAGTACTGGGGATCTTTATCCGCTTCACTCCTCCACTCCACCAACTTCCCAACCGCAATCTCTTGCTGTTCTCCCGGCACCTGTGTGGCACAACCGTCTTGGCCATCCTGGAAGCCAAGTCTTAGACTACCTACAAACTCATAGCCATATCTCTTCTACTAAATCTCAGAACACCACCTTATGCCATGCTTGTCAGACTGGTAAACATGTTCGACTACCTTTTTCCCCTTCTTTATCTTCTACCGCTGCACCATTTGACCTTATTCATAGTGATTTGTGGACTTCTCCCGTTCTTAGTAAATCAAAGTACAAATACTACCTATTATTGCTTGATGATTTCTCTCATTTCCTATGGATTTATCCCTTGAAACAAAAATCTGATGCTTTTATCAAATTTAAGCAATTCGGTAATTTTGTTCGTACTCAGTTTCATACACAAATCAAGACATTCCAATGTGACCTAGGGGGTGAATTCGACAATGGCCCTTTCCATGACTATGCCGCTCAAAATGGTCTTATCTTTCGTTTTGCGTGCCCCCAAACCTCCCCTCAAAATGGTAAGGCCGAACGCATGATTCGTCGTATCAACGACATCTCTCGCACCCTTCTTGCTCAGGCCTCCCTCCCCCCTTCCTTCTGGGTTGAGTCTCTGTCTACAGCAGTCTACTTGCACAACATTCTTCCCACTACTGCCCTTCAGAACAACATTCCAACTGTTGTTCTCTATCAGCGCATACCCACCTATGATCATCTTCGCACTTTTGGGTGTTTGTGCTACCCAAACCTTTCTGCCACAACTCCCCATAAGCTTGCTCCCCGCTCCGCTCGTTGTGTCTTTCTCGGATACCCTCCGCATTTTAGAGGCTACCGCTGCCTTGACCTCTCCACCGGTCAAGTTCACATCTCTCGTCATGTAACATTCGATGAGTCTGTCTTCCCCTTCTCTACACCTGGCTCAGCCTCCCTTCCCGTGCACCGGTCTCCTGACCCGGACGACAGTCTTCCTCCCGCTGCTCTTATCCGACAATGCCATACTCCCTCTACTCCTCCCGCACACGTCCAGTTAGGATCACCTGTGCCTACCCCTGGACCTTCGGACCACTCTCCTCGGGGTCCCTCTAGCCCTTTGGCTCCACCTCTTCCGGTACTTGAGCAACCACCCCCCGCCCCTCCACACTCCCCACAAATGACCACCCGATCCAAACACGGCATCTATAAGCCCATTCAGCGTCTTACTCTCCATGCCCAAAATCCTCCCTCCATCTCTCCCTTACCTAAATCCCATGTGTCTGCTGTATCGGACCCACACTGGAAGGCTGCCATGGATGATGAATTTGACGCTATGGTCCGGAATCATACTTGGGATTTGGTCCCGCGGCCCGCCAGGGGCAATATTCTTCGGGCTATTTGGCTGTTTCGGCACAAGTTTCGCGCTGATGGTACTCTGCAGAGATACAAGGCCCGACTGGTTGCTAATGGTCGGTCCCAGATGGTTGGGGTGGACTGTGAGGAGACTTTTAGCTCGGTTGTCAAGCCGGCTACCATTCGTACTGTTTTGACCATAGCTGTGGCGCGTTCTTGGCCTATTCGCCAGCTTGATGTTAAGAACGCTTTCTTGCATGGGGATCTCGAGGAGACTGTCTACATGCATCAGCCGCCAGGTTACCGTGATTCTCGCCATCCTGACTATGTCTGTCGTCTTCGGAAATCGCTATACGGCCTCAAACAGGCACCCAGAGCCTGGTTTCAGCGATTTGCTACGTTCCTTACTAGTTCAGTGGGATTTTCAGGGTGCATGACCGATGAGTCACTCTTTGTTTATCGTCGAGGATCTGACGTTGTATATCTCCTTCTCTATGTGGACGATATTATCATTACTGGCTCTTCCTCTGCCATCCTTCAGCATCTAGTTGCGCAGCTGTCACGTGAGTTCTCCATGTCAGATCTCGGACCTCTGAATCACTTTCTCGGCATTGCTGTCTCTCGGGACTCTTCTGGGTTGTTCTTATCTCAGCGACAGTATGCTATGGGCATTCTTGCACGTGCTTCCATGACGGCCTGCAAACCCGTCACCACCCCCGTTGAGACTGGTTCCAAGCTCACAGGGGGATCTGGCCCGCCAGTTTCTGATCCTACTCTATACCGCAGTTTGGCAGGTGCTCTACAGTATCTCACCTTTACTCGCCCCGACCTATCTTATGCCGTGCAGCAGATATGTCTCTTCATGCATGATCCTCGTGAACCTCATCTTCATGCACTGAAGCGCATTCTCCGTTATGTCTGCGGCACTCTTGATCACGGGTTTAGGATCTCTACATCGGCTCCCACTGGTCTTACCGCGTATACTGATGCTGATTGGGCTGGCTGCCCTGACACTCGCCGATCCACCTCTGGTTATTGCGTTTTCTACGGTGACAACCTTCTCAGTTGGTCCTCTAAACGCCAGGCCACAGTATCCCGCTCTAGTGCTGAAGCCGAATATCGTGGAGTAGCCAATGCCGTCTCTGAGTTGTGTTGGCTTCGCAATCTTCTGATCGAGCTCCGGGTCCCACCGCCTCCTGCCTCAGTTGTATACTGCGACAACGTGAGTGCCGTTTACCTTTCCGGTAACCCGGTCCAGCATCAGCGCACCAAACATGTAGAGATTGACTTGCACTTCGTTCGTGAGAAAGTTCGATTGCGGCAACTGCGTGTTCTTCACATCCCAGCTGACTACCAGTACGCTGACATTTTCACCAAGGGGTTGCCCCGTCATCTCTTCGAGCGTTTTCGATCCAGTCTGAGCGTCCGTTCTCCCGCTCTGACTGAGGGGGCGTAATAGCACAGATGTCATTATAGCTATGTATAGGGACTTTTTATGTAAATACATTTCTTGTATTGTTCTTTATATACAGAAATAATACTACGAGTCCAGAGAGGACTTTTCATAATCTAACAAATACGTGTTTGTATTGATGACTAATTAACCCGCCGTCAGCATTTTCGGTTTGACAATTGCTTCATATCCACACTTTATATACTCTTCTCTTCTCCAATTTAACAGGTCAATTTAATATAAAAAAAATCTTATTATTGTACATTATCTGCTCAAATTTTAAGCGTAGTGGGAAAATTGGTGAAAATGAATCAGATACAAAATAATAGAAGGTCAACTTCAAAACAAAGCAAACCAGTATGAGCTGTTGAAGCATTCTCATTAAACGAAAATTAAAATAAATAAATAAACATATTGAATAAATAAATAAATCGAATAAATAAATGAATAAATAAATATATTGAATTCAAGAAATCATGAAATTTCTCTGAACGCCAGTCCGTCATTTGCACATTGAGTAAACATATCTTTATCCCACACGTGGTGGGCAGGCAATATTTATGCCGCCTGGTTAGCTACTCCGACTTAACGCATTACGCACGAGGCAATATATATTTTATCTTTTTTTTTGCTCATTCTGGTGTCCTTTAAAAAATTATACTCCTGCTCCTCCCCCCTTTTTTTTTGCTCATTCTGGTGTCCTTTAAAAAATTATACTCCTGCTCCCCCCCCCCCCCCCCCCCCCCCCCCCTCCTTATATCCATCCAAAAGAGAAGAGCTAACGGTTCTATTTTACTGTCAAGGTTGACAAAAGAAAAATAATAATAATAATTATTTCAGTATCATCTTCTCTTTACCCTTGACAATATACATGTTTTCCACACAGAAAAGAAATCGACAACAATTCTGTTTGTTTCAATTGAAAGCGAAAAGAAATTACATTTTAAACTTCCCAATTGTAACGCGAGTGCTTCCATGTTAGTAGTTATCTCTTATCACTAAATGAAAGAGAAAATAAGTAAAATAAGAGATGTTATGTTTCTTAATATATATAGTACCATTTCTTCAGTGAATGACATATATTGTCATTAGTTTTGGTTAGAAATCTGCATTCCTAAATAGCTAATTAAGGGATTTGTTTTTGTATACCAGCCTCAAGAAAAATTAAAATAACACATTTTTATTTATTTCAGTTCTTTGCTAAGAGAATTATGTTGTTGTGAGATTACCTGTCTATCAATCTGGTTAAATTCCTCAAAAAAAAAAGAATGAACTTTGTTGCAGCTCGAGCTGGCAACATGTCTCAGCAAAGTCCTCATTTTTTCTGCTTACTTAGGCAGCATAATTACTTAGAGCATCTTCCACAGTTGATATTAAATTTTACACTAAATCCTATAATTTGTGTAGAAAAATGGTTTGGCCTCCCACAGTTAACCCTCAAATAAATCATTTCACCTTTTTTGTGGAAAATAGCAATTTTGGTCTTCCACAGTTTTCATCAATTTTTACATCAGATAGTTATTTCACCATTTCATCAAATTTAGAGAATGGTATTTTTGGCCTCCAACAACAAATCATCAAATTTATCACCAAATCATGAATTCCGTAACTATCAACATAAAAAAATTTATTGCCAAAAAAATATTATACGAAATTATGCTTTCTTCATTTTCTTAGTTTGACAATTTATTTTATTTTCATGCTAATAATGTGATATATTTTTATTTTTCTGATTTTATTATTAATGCATTATTCTTGTCGTCATTTTTATTTATATTTTATTTCTATCACTAAGATTAATTATATTAGTTGTCAAAAATAATTTTTAACACTAATCATTTGTAACATATGACATTATGCTTTCAATTATATAAAAGTAATGTAAAAATATGTTCTAAACACCAACTAAAAATTTGGTGTAGATTACACCAAATCCTATTTTCACCATCAAATTTGATGGTGAAAATAGGGTTTGGTGATATAGCATAGGATTAGGGGTACTGTGAGAGATGCACTTCACCATTTCACAAAAGCTACACCAAATATATAATTTTGTTATTTGGTGTCTTTTTGGTCAACGACTGTGGGAGGCCTACAAAAAATCACTATATTTTTGTGATTTGATGATTTGGTGTTTTGTTGTGGGAGGGTGAAAACACTAAATTTTACCATCAAATATAGAATTTGATGTACTGTGGAAGATGGCTAAGTGGCTTCTTCATCTTCTGGATCTTGCAAAAATTCATAACAGCAAGTCTCTCTCTCTAGAGAGTTAACCTAGAAAACCCTAAAATCGCCGAAATCTCTCTAGCCGCTGCAAATGGCGGATTTGATCTCTGAAAAGTTCGAACTTGTCCTCACATTGAAGGAAGAGACCGAGGTGATAGAGTTGACGATGAGTTTTGTGATCAGGCGGTGGAAGAATGCAAAATCTGCATGATTGGCGGATTCATGGGAGGGAAGGTAAACTCTTTCGCTATACAGGCTTTCTTCAAACGTATATGGAACAATGGAGATCGGGTCGAGATCTTAGAGATCAAGGAGGGCATTTTCTTATTCAAGTTCCCAGATGAGAAGATTAAACAGAGAATTGTCTGGGGAGGGCCCTGGGTATTTGGTGGCCTCATCTTGGTTTGGAAGGATTGGGATCGGAGATGCAGTGGAGAATATACGGTTGGAGACAGTCGATGTCTGGGTACAGATTTCGAATATACCCATCCACCTAATCAAGCCGAACACAGGGAAGAAAGTCTCTCGGGTCTTGGGTAAGGTTCTTGATACAAACCCATTTATCTCTTTTGACGATAATGGTCCGTATGTCCCATCCAGAGTGCGGTTACCGGTTCTAGAACCACTCACGCGGGGAGATTTCACGATGGAAAAGGGTGAGAAACTGTCGTTCGACTTCAAGTACGAGAGACTTCCTGATGTTTGTTGTTGGTGTGGACGTTATGATCATCTGAGTGCCATATGTGATGATAGAGAGGATCTGATCAATCAAGGGGAACAACCAGGTTACAATAGGTGGAAACTCCATCAGCCACCTATCAAGAAGAAGCCAAGACAAAGCCCACCCAGTAAACCGAAGAATGGGGATTCACCGCCGGTGGACCCTCCTAGTGTGCAAGATCCTCGGAACAACAAGGTGGGGGAGGAGCAGGGCTCGCCACCACATGTTTCCCAAGATACAGTGGGGGATCGTCATACTGCTTTGATGAATACGATGGAGAATGAAGATCTAACTATGGGGGTGAAAACTGGTACAACCATTGAGGAGATTTTCTCGACTTCTATGGAGGAAGACCCAGAACCTCAAGTTGCGAAAGATAAGAGAAAGTTAAAGGAAAATTGTTACACCCCCTCCGAAGGTTATTAACAGAGAGATTGTGCAAGACAAAAAATCAAAGGGGGCAGCTGTAAAGAGCTTGGCAGCAGTTTTGGTGGTAACGGGAATGGCTCGATTGAGGATGGGAATCCCCCTAACGATCCCAATGCGTCAACGGCAGTGCTCCTTAGCAGCCACTGCCGAGCACAATGAGTTTGTTATGCTGGAACGTGCGGGGACTGGGGAACCCCGACACGGTCCGATCACTCCATGATGTTGTTAAACGTCATGCCTCTCAGCTTGTTTTTCTCACGGAGACAAAGCTGAAATCCAGCGACATGGAATACGTGAGAAAGAAGACGGGTTCTGCTCGTGGTGCTTATGTGGATGCGGATGGGCGAATGGGAGAGTTAGCGATCATGTGGAAAGACATGGTGAATATAACCCTACATAGTTCTAATCTCCATCACATGGATGCCACGGTGGAGGAAATTGGTACCAAACAAGTGTGGAAATTTACAGGCTTTTACGGGGACCCAGTCAGAGAAAAGAGGGTTCATTCCTGGGAGCTTCTTCGTCGGTTCGCTCCTTTGAATGATATCCCTTGGCTTGTGGCGGGTGATTTTAACGCTATAAAATTCCAGGAATAAAAAGAAGGAGGAAAGGCGTTTAGCTATAGCCAGGTAAAATATTTCAATGATGTAATTCATGATCTTGAACTCTTTGACCTCGGTTTTGCAGGGAACTCTTTGACATGGTCAAATAATCAGGCAGACGACGCACATAGCCGTGAGAGAATTGACCGGGTCATGGGTAATCTTAAGTGGAACGATAATTATAGAGGTGCTTGAGTGACTCATCTAGTTGGCCCAGACTTTGATCATGCCCTCTACTTGTTGATTTTACTCAAAGGAAGAAGAAGACTTGTGGAAGAAAAATATTCTATTACGAGAATATGTGGAGACGGCACGAAACTTACCAACAAACTGTGTCGAATTTGTGGGCTAATTCCGATGACCTGCAGTTGAAGGAGAAACTACACCATTTGGCGACTCATCTCACGGGTTGGTCCAAAAACCAATTCGGAAGTTTCGGACGCCAGAAGCACGAGATCCTACAACAGTTACAGACCCTCGGTAACCAAGTTCAAACAGAAGAATGCTTTGCGTAGACCCGACCTTTGACGAAAGAGCTTAATGAAATCTTTTCCAGATAAGAAGTAATGTGGAGACAGCGATTTAGGGTGGACTAGCTGAAACAGGGGGACCGTAATACACGCTTCTTTCATCTCAAAGCCACTGTCAGACGAGCTCAAAATACTATTATTGAAATCGAAAATCATGATGGAGTTTGGGTGACCGAAGATGAAGATATTGTGAGTAGCCTTGAAGACTATTTCTCCAAAATTTTCAAATTCTCGAAGCCCACGATGGATGATATCAGTCCACTTTTCATTATTCGGCTGAGATGCTCACAGCCGCTGAAAGTGCAAGAATTATCAGCCAGTACACCCCCTAGGAGATACACAGTGCCCTATTTCAAATGGACCCTGACAAGGCTCCTGGAATTGACGGTTTCACTGCAAGTTTCTACCAAAACACTGGGATATTGTGGGACATGATGTTACCAAGGTATGTCTCGAAATTCATAATGATGTCCAAAGTATTGAATCATACAATGCTACTATTATTGCTCTTATCCCGAAGACGAAGCAGGCTCGTAAGGAAAGTGACTATCGGCCTATCAGTCTATGTAATGTTATCTACAATATTGTTTCAAAGGCGATAGCAAACCGTCTCAAAACTGTGCTCCACGGGCTCATTGCGGAGAATGAGAGTGCTTTTGTTCCAGGCCAACTTATCTCGGACAACATTCTTACATCCTTTGAAGTGATTCACTCCTTGAAGACAAGGAAAATTGGTAAGGAGGGATGCTTAGGCTAAAGGTTGACATGAATAAAGCTTATGACAGGGTTGAGTGGCAGTTCCTCAGGGAAACGATGTTCCATATGGGTTTCGGCCCTCAATTTATCACATCTGTTATGAACTGTGTGACTACAATGTCATATAGTTTTTCCAGGAATGGTTCAGTCATGGGCAAAGTAAATCCAGAGAGGGGTTTAAGATAGGGTGTCCTCTTTCCCCCTATCTTTTTCTCCTTTGCAGGGAGCTGTTGTCCAAAACGGTTATAGCAGCAATTTAAGAAGGACTTAGGTGGAGTTTCTTCTTCTAGGGGAGGGCGAGTGGGCTTCCATTTATTTTTTGCTGACGATAGTCTCTTTTTTACACATGCAAACATGGAGAGCATCACCACATTGATGAATATTATTTATCTCTATGGTAATGCTTCAGGTCAGCAATTAAATCTCTCCAAGGCATTCCTCGTTTTGTCTACCAACACCCCAGATGCGGAAAAGGAGGAGGTTATGCAGCTCTGCGGTGTCCAAGAGGTAGCCCAATAAGATAAATATATGGGTCTTCCGACTACTATGGGAAGGAAGAAAGCTATTACCTTTGCCCACTTGATTGAGAGACTAGTCTCGAAATTAAAAGGGGTTGAAAGAGAGATCTCTCTCGATGGGGGCAAGGAGGTCCTAATTCGTGCTATTGCACAAGCACTCCCTAATTATGCCATGTCATGTTTCAAGCTACCCGATAGTGTTTGCGACAGTATGGAGCAAAATATTAGACAGTTTTGGTGGAGCAAATCTGAAGACAAGAGGGGAATCAACTGGATAAAATGGGAGCGGGTTCAGCTACAAAAGGATCAAGGAGACTCTTTAAAATGGGAGTGTTCAAGGATTTGAAGCTCTTTAATGATGCCATGCTCGCTAAACAGAGTTGGAGACTCCTAAGGTACCCGAATTCTTTACTTAGTAGGGTACTAAAAGGCTAAGTAGTACTTCAAGAATAAAGAGTTCTTGCAGGCTGAGTTAGGTCATGCGCCGTCTTATGCATGGAGAAGTATTCTTCTTGGTGGGAAGGTATTGAGCTCGGGTTTACGATGAAGAGTGGGGTATGGAAGCAATATTCGCATCGCGGATAAGTGGATACCACGGGAACCGTCATTAAAACTTTTTGTTCAACCTACCAACCAATATCTATTGGTCAAAGATTTGATTAATGATGATAAGTCTTCGAATTTACAAGCGTTGCATGATCATTTGGACCCTATTGACATTGAGGAAGTGAGGCGCATTCCCCTACAGGCCAACGGTGTAGAGGATAGAATTTTATGGCACTATTCGGAAGTGGGTCATTACACGGTGAAGACGGGGTACCAACAAGCACAAAGACTCAAGTTTTTAGACATTTTTGAAGGAACCTCTGATTCAAGCTCGAAAGTAATGATTAAGATTTGGAAGATTAAAGTTCCATCAAAAATTCAGCACCACCTGTGGCGTAGCATTCACAATGGTATTCCCACTATTGACAACCTTCGTAGAAGAGCAATTGATGTTGCGGTTTTATTGCAAAGCATGTGGTAATCGAGGAGAGTCCACGACCCATATTTTTGGGTCGTGTCCAGTGGCAAAGGAAGTTTGGCAACAAACTGAACATGGAGCTTTCCTATCACTTGATCCCTGCAACTTCACGCTGTGGGCTACGCATTGGCTGGAAAAGCTTAGTCCCAGTGATCTTATTCCCTTTGCCGTTACAGTTTGGTGGTTATGGAGGGCTAGAAATAGCTCTCTGTTTCGCAACAACAAAAAAAATTCTCCGACCCAAATATGCAAGGAAGTCAAGGACCTCATCGCGGAGTTGGACAATGTTAGAAGTCCCAGAAAAGGGGTGAGTTTTCCCGTTGCTCCTCTGCAAAACCAGTGGACTAAACCCCCTAATGGGTTCTTAAAGGTAATTTTCGACGGCGCATGGTGTGGCGATTCTCTAAGGGCCGGCATAGGGGTGTTTGTTAGGGACTCAGATGGCAAAGTGGTGAGAGGTATGGGAATCCCTATTCATTTGGTCTATCAGCTAAATACGTCGAGGCCATCGCTGGTTTGCAAGCAGTTCACTTGGGGATTGATCTTCACTGCAATGCCTTGATTTTGGATGGAGATGCGAAGATTGTTATTGATCAGATTCTACGAGCCGACCAAACGGCCGGGGACGAAGGCATTACTAAAACTGGGGCTGTCATTGAGCAGGTTGTTTCTTCACTAAGTTCTCTTGTTGATTTTCAGATTGCTTACCGTCACCCATCGTCCGACCATGCAGCACGCCTTCTAGCTACCCATGCAAAGAAAGATAACCTGATCACCAATTTATCAGCTTTGAATGTTCCTCCTTGGTTAAAATATTGTATTGGAAAGGAATCAGGGTCTGTAATGGCTTATTCTTGATTAATGCAATGTGGTTTTCCTCAAAAAAATCTTTTGGATCTTGCTAAACCAATAATTAATGACTGGTAGTGCATTAAGCTTACCATTAATTCTTCTATTATGTATTTGTCATTAAACATCGATGGATCTGTCCTCTTACTCTTGCAGCAAAAAAAAGGCAAATTATTGTCACGTTGGCATTTGATAAATATTTTGGTACTTTGAGTTGGTCCAATCTTCATCAATCTTCCCCCCTCTAATATAATCTTTTTTTTTTATAAAGCCCCTATGATGTAATCAAACATTTCATGAAAGTGACCCGAAAACTTAGCCGTTTAGGCTGGACAAGGGTCATATTTATTGTGCCTTTTGTACAAGTACGTGTTTGGTTGAGTTTTCAAGAATTAATCTATCTCGTGTGCAAATGGTTAAGGTGTCTTTTTTTTTTAATAAACTGGATTCATTAAGAGACTAAGGGGAAGAAATGGCGGGAGGGGGACCACCCATAACATACTCCAGCAACAGACCTACCACAAACGGTGAAGGCTCAAAAAAACAGCAGAAGTCAGAAAAAAACAAGATTAAAAGTAGAAATACAAAAACAAGAAGAAGAGGAGTCCTTCACAACATGCTTGGCCAGAGAATCAACAACCAGGTTAGAGGTCATATGCTCCTGGATGAGCTGAAGGGTTCTACTACTGCTCAAATGTCTGCATTTGTCAATAAAAGGATCAGCATTGTGGTGAGAGGAACTGGAATTAAAGAGTTTCACCAATTCACTGCAATCAGAATTAATGCAGATACAGTCTAAATTCAGAAATTCAATGAAGGCAAAACCACAAAACAAGGCAAGGGCTTCAGTCACAACAGTGGAAGCTGCATTCACTCTGTAAGAGAAGTCTGCAATCAAGAAACCATCCAGGTCCCAGATAATGGCACCGATGCCTTGTTTTTCACTTTTCCAGGCACCATCAATAGTCAAGTTAAGCCAATCAGCTTGAGGCGTAATCGAGTAACAAAAAAAGGGGGTCGGACATGAATGTTGAATGAATGATCAGGGTTGCGAGTGCGCGTTGGTGCAGGCGCACGGGGTGGAGCATGAACTTCATTGGGGGAAACCTCATCATGAGGAGGAGTGTGTGCTTGCACGGGTGATGTTACTGCAGCTGGTGGAGAAGCGGGTTCAGTTGCGAGACCCAGAATTGGCACTGTAGGAGGCGCATGTGCAGGTGCTGGAGTGGCGTCATGCACAAGTTGTGCTGCAGGAGGTGGCACATGAGCCATAGAGGGTGTATTCACAAATGTTGATGGAGTAAATGAGTCCATGTTGGTATTAGAGCTCTGTAGAAATTTTTTCTACACGATCCCTCTCTCTTGTCGCTAATCGTAAGTCGACTACCTTGCCCTTCGGTCTCGGACGCAGACCATCACCATCAAACTCTCGCCCGCCAATTTTCTCGTTTGGCGTCAACAAATCGAAGCCAATCTGATTGGTTTCGATCTACTTGGGTTCATTGACGGATCCACCAAAGCACCGTCACCCTACACTAATACTGCGAAATCATAGGCTAACCCAGCCTACTCTATCTGGTATCGTCAAGACTAGATCATTGTCAGTGCTCTCCTCGGTAGTTGCACCGATTCGATTCAGCTACTGATCTCCTCTCCGTCCACTGCTCGTGAAGCTTGGACCACTCTCATGGAAAGCTATGCTAGCACCTCTCTTGGAAGAGTCATCGCACTCAAGAATAAACTTGCTCGCAATCCGCGCGGCAATCGCTCCATTTTGGATTACATCAAGGATATGAAGGACATACCCAACGATCTTGCTCTCGCGCAAAGACAAGTGTCCAACAATGATCTTCTCATATCCATCATCAACCAACTTGGATTCGATTACTCTCTTATTGTCGCAGCTCTCCGAGTTCGCAACACAGTAGTCTCAATGGTTGAACTCGCGTCCATTCTTGAGGAACACGAGCGCTATCTCCAAATCGCAGAACCAGAACCTACACCGCTTCTTGCAACAGCGAATGTGACACATTGTTACTCGGGAACACCTTCGCATCAAAGTACATACTCCCAGCCCTCATGAAATGGTGGCCACTCAGGAAGACAAGATCGTCGCAAACATTTATCAGATGCGCGCAATGTATCGCGCGCCACCTCAGCAGCTGCGACTCAGCATGGTCATCTCGAGACGCGATGTCACTTCTGTAACATTCAAGGTCATGTTGTTTGGGAGTGTCGAAAACTCAATATCTTATTGAGTGATCACAACCATTCGCTTGCGACCAACACACCTGTGATTAACCCCACAGTCAGTCAAGCCTCTGAATCTGCTGATGCGTGGATGTTCGATAGTGGAGTTTCCCATCATGTCACTCCTGGAAAAACTTCTCTTGAAGACTTTGCAACCTATGATGGACATGATGAGATTCGTCTTGGTAATGGTAAGAGTCTCTCTATCTATCACATTGGTAGTACTACTCTTCCCACCTCTAGTCGACCCCTTCATCTGTCTAAAGTTCTCTGTGTTCCCCAGCTACGTCGTAACCTTATCTCAGTCTCTCAACTTTGCCATACTAACCATGCTTCTGTTGAATTCTTCCCTTCTCATTTTGTTGTGAAGGATCGCTTGACCGGAACCCCTCTTCTACGCGGTGAAAATCGTGATGGAGTCTACAATGCACCTAGCCTCAGCCCTCTAGTCATCAACACAGCTGTCCTCATAGACATCGAGCGTCTTCACCACAGCTTTGGTCATCCGTGTAATAGAACGCTAGGGCTTATCTTGCAGAAATGTAATTTCTCTTTGCCTCCATCTAGCTTTAAGAATTTCTCATGTACTTCCTGTCATATCAATAAAAGCCACAAGGTACCCTTTTCCGAAAACTCTCTTACTAGCTCGCCCCCACTTGAATTGCTTTACAGTGATGTATGGAGTACTAAACAGATCTCTCGTGACGGCTACCTCTACTATGTAGTCTTTGTTGATCACTTTACCAAATATGTGTGGCTCTACCTCCTTAAAAGAAAATCTCAAGTTGATTCGATTTTCTCTCTATTTAAATGCCTTGTCGAAAAAAGGTTTGCACAACCCATTGTCACGCTCTACTCAGACAATGGTGGAGAGTTCATTAAACTCCTACCAAAACTTAACCTCCATGGCACACTCACCTCACTACCCCTCCCCATACCCCCGAACACAATGGCTCTGCCGAACGTAGGCATCGCCACATTGTTGAAACTGGTCTCTCCCTTCTCCATGCCGCATCTCTTCCCATAGATTATTGGCCGCACGCATTTCAAACCGGAGTCTATCTAATCAATCGCATGCCCACTCCTATTCTTCTTAATTACTCTCCATACTTTAGACTCTTTCGCATGTCTCCTAACTATCGGTCCCTCCAACCATTTAGTTGTCAATGTTTCCCCTGGCTTCGAACTTACACCACCAACAAACTTGATCCACGTACGATACCCTGTGTCTTCTTTGGTTATTCATTCACTCAGTCAGCCTACAAGTGTCTCGACCCCTCTACCGACCGCATCTACATCTCACTCCATGTACATTTCGTCCCACATTTTTTTCCCTTTGCCACCTTACCCCTTACCAAGTCCTCTACCAACGCTAACTCACATACCACCGTTCGATACCCTGCTGTAACTGTACATGTAGACTAACCAACCCAAAACATCATACTTGACTCTGTTAGCAAGCACAGTGAAATTGGAGAAAAAAGTAGTATTGCCAAGAACCATATTATTACTCCTCTTCCAAATATGTCAACAGGCAAAGGGGAAGGTTGTTTCCCAATG
Organism: Linanthus parryae; assembly: GCA_023055425.1. Taxonomy (NCBI): domain Eukaryota; kingdom Viridiplantae; phylum Streptophyta; class Magnoliopsida; order Ericales; family Polemoniaceae; genus Linanthus; species Linanthus parryae. The sequence goes on from JALGPY010000001.1 coordinate 6,066,010, forward strand.
GTAGGGCTGGATCTATTATTTTGGTTCCCTCAGTAAATAAAGAATTTCAGAATTTCAAATTACAAAATTTAGATACCAGCTCAAAATTTGATCAACTTACACGCTGTTTCTATACTTAGGGGAGTTCATCTTGCACCACACATTTTTCTTTGTCAAATGTAACTTTATTACCTTTGTCACACAGTTTTGATACACTAAGCAGATTAAACTTTAAACCATTTACAAGATAAACATCTGAGATAGAATTGAGATAGAATTTTCAGAACCAGTACAAACTTTATGAATACCTATGATGTTGCATTTTCCTTTGTCACCAAGTGTGATTTTCCCTCCTGATTGTTCTTTAAATTCAGAGAATAAATAACATTTGCCAATCATGTGTCTGGAGAAACCACTATCCATAATCCATTTCTTTCTTTGCTCTTGGTGATAACCTGCAAACACCATTCACTGCCTTACCTAGCTGTTAGACCAAGTGTGATATTTGAATTCATATTAAGAGTCAACCATATTAGGTGGTCTAACCCCTTTAGGAACCCAAATCTGTCTCACTTGTCCCTTAAGTTGAAATGGAAAAGCGTTCCTCATGATGTGGGGTTCTCTTCTTCTAAAGGGAAAAGTCATCTTTACATGACCAGTTTTGCTGCAGTATTGAAATTTTGGAGAATGTTTGTTGCTTGCTTTCCCAAATTTGGTATTCTTCTTTCTTGGAAAATTCGAATTGTATCCAATACCAGTTTTGTGAACAGACTGCAGACTTCCTCCAAGAATCAAATTGAGAATATTTCTGAGCCAGCAAGTTTTGTCATATTCATCTTAGATTCTTGAAGTTTCTCAGTTAAATTATTCTTCTGTTCCTATAATTCATCATGCCGATTACTTAGAGCAACAAAGTTGTCACTCAAACTAAATTTCTCTGTGACAACTTCTTTGACCTGAGATTTCAAGACTTTGAAATTGGTTTTCAAGGCTTTGAAATCTCTGTCTGTCTTTGTTTGAGAAATTTCAAGATTTTAGTTTTGACAAACTAGTTGCAAATTTTCTTTTGCTTGCTCGTGAACTTTATCCTTTAAAATTCAATTTTATTTAAGTAATCTTCTTCTTTCAGAAGCATTGTTTTCAAAATCTCAGAAAGAATATTTGAAGATTGAGACGTTATACTTTTCACCATTACCTCAGGACTTTTATCATGCTTGGCCATGAGACATAGGTTAGCCTGATATTCTTCAAAGTCAAAGTCACTTGATGAATCTAAGTCACTCCAAGAAGCTATCATATTCTTCTTCTTTCTGTCATGGCCTTTCTTTTGAAAATGCTTGCTTTTCTTGTGTGGACAGTCTCTGATCAAGTATCCTGCATCACCACACTCAAAGCAATTCATAACTTTGGATTTATGAGAAGAAGATTGGCCCTTGTAGTCCTTGCTGCTCGAGGATCTGAATTTATCTCTTTTGACATGTTTGTTTCCAAAGTTCTTCTTCATCTTGATCATCCTTTTCAAGGCTTTGGAAATAAGAGCAAATGGATCATCTTCATCATATTCTTCTTTTTCAAGGCTTTGAGGTCGTTCACTCTCTTTAGCCTTAAGTTTCAGATTCTTGACACTCTCTGATAGTTCGCCATCAGCTTCATTCATGAAGATCTAATGTGTGAGTAGTTTTCCCTGTAAATCATCAAGCTAAAGGGAAGATAGATCTTGAGCTTCTTCAATGGTTGTGGTCTTTGATTCCCATTTGGCTTTGGGAAGACTTCTCAAGATGTTTCTGACTTTTTTCTTCATTGGAGAACACTTTCCCCAGGGACTCCAGATTGTTGACAATATTTGTGAATCTTTTGAACATGTATTTGATGGATTCACCTACATTTATCTTGAATAGCTCATACTGTCTAAGGAAGATATTGATCTTTTTTGCTTTATTTGGCTGGTTCCTTTAAAAGTAACCACCAACTTATCCCATATGTCCTTAGCAGTCTTGCATGTAGATATCCTGTTGAACTCATCTACACTCAAAACACAATATAAGATATTCATAGATCTATAATTCTTAGAAAGTTGTTCTCTTTCAGGAGAAGAGAGAGCTTTCAGGTTTGGGAGTTTTAATCCCATCCTTTTATGCGTAGAACATGTGAGGACCATTCTGGATGATAAATAAAGTTCAATGTCTTGATCAATGATGAAAATTTCATCAAAACTTTCCAGTGTACAAAGTTGTCTCCACATAACAAATGAGTCTTGTTAGCAGCTCTTCCCTGTGAGAAACCACCATCACCTACAATAATAATGATCACCAGTTTGTTAGATCTACGTAGTGATACAAGCTTTGATACCAATTGAAAGACAGCATGTAGGTAAGTAATACATGATCAATACTCTAGAAGGGGGGTTGAATAGACTGTGACAACTTTTCCTAAAGTAGAGGTTTTAAAACAAAGTGTGAAGATCAGGAAGTATTTCAAGGCCTTGAACTCAAATTCAAGCCCTTAAAACCAAAACAGATAGAGAGAAAAGTTGTTGATCTTTTTCAAGGCCTTAAAATGCCTTTCAAGGTCTTAACTGAAAACCTGGTTTGAAGCAGTTAACAAGATGAGTATAAAACTGAAATGAAAATGCAATGAACACAATAATTTTATGGAGTTCGGTCCTCAATGACCTACGTCTCCGCCTGAGGGATCTAAATCCCTGCATGATTTCAACAGATTTATTATTAATCAAAAGCTAAGCCCCAGATCTCAAGCACAGAGAATTCCCTTACTCTGTTATAGCTTGTGGTTCTCTCTAACCTATCTAGTACATGCTCTAGATAACTGATTCAATAAGAATATCTTGTTGTTCCTCTTAAATAACACCACTAGATTAAATGATGAAATAATAATACAAATTATATACAAATGAAAGCACAGAAGGAAGAACAATGTAAATGCAGTAAAGCTGTGAAGATTGAAATGTTCTTCTGTTATGAGATGGATTGAGTGTTTGATCTCCTTTAGTGTTGCTTGTCAATCCTTTGAGAGTGTTCGTGTCTCTGTAATGCTCTTTATTTGTTTTTCTCTCAAACTATGTCTCTCTTATGGAATTTTAAATTGCAGTATTTATAGGAACTTCAAAACAGAATTTCCTAAAAATCCTCCTGAGATCTTTGACTCTTAACAGCTCAATTTCAACGGGTAGTTGCTTGATCTCCTCAGTGATTTTGATTTGATCTTCCATCTGTAGACTTAAGGAATGTCCATACATCATTCCATAACAGTAGGATGATTCTGCAACCTTTAATTTGACAAGTACTCAATCCAGTAACTAAGGAAACTTGCTTAACCTACAAACACAAGGTTAGCTAGCATTTCATGCAAAAATAACTCAAGCTGATATTGAAATAATCAATCAGATTATGTTTCTCTTTCATCACACAACATATCAAGATCAAGTGCATAATATTAAAGAGGGTTTGGAGTAGAAACTCCCCCTTAGTTTATGCTCATATTTTCAAGGCTTTGATATGAGTTTCAAGGCCTTAAAACTCATTATGAGCAACCTGTGAACTTGCACGAGCTTTCAAAAGAAAATATTTTATTTCCAATGAGTTTTCATGGTATAATACAAAGATAATAAATATGAGCAGAACAAGTTTCTCCGTTACTACATTGTTGCATAATAAGTATCTGGGTCAGCTTCGCATCAAATATTATTTCTTTCGGTGAAATTAAACTAACCAATGAGTATCATACTTTTTATCAGTTATCAATTGATGATCATTATGTCGCAAGTGTCGGATGGAAGCTCGAATAACTACTTCAAATTGTAAGGCTTCACGACATTCGTGGTCCCATTCCGGAACAATTATGCAAGTTGCTGGTTAAGTTGATCGGTTCCATGACCAGCATCAAAGAAGACATACTCGTTGTGATTGCTACATAACTCGTAAACTGGTGTCACATTTACAACACCACGGATAAAAGCAGCTCGGTATGGTCCACTACCACAAAATCTTTATTTTTCTTTCATGAAACCTTTAAACATAAAAAAGGGAAAAACATGTGAATTACCTAACAAGCTCAAACTTTCCCCAAAAATATATCTTCTAAAAATGGAAATAAATAAATAAAAACTCACCATATTGTGATGGACTGTTGATTCTATTAAAGAGCACGTTGTAGAAATCGGAAAAGGAGTATTTGAATTCTGATAATGTCGGCGCCAGATCGTTAAGCGCATTCGAGAGGTTGTGTAGTGTTTCTGACAAAGTACATTGAAACTTTCAGCACATTGGTCTCCAAAAGTCAATGCAACTCTAGAGTGTGGTTCAAAGCCCACAGGCGCTGTACTCAGAATAGATGTTTTCCTTCCCCCACCCAATCGTAAATGTCCTGAGGAGCATCGTAAGTTATGAATAGTTTTAGTTAACGCTAGTCAAATATGGATGTATATGAAATGTTGTTTGACAAAGTTTACTTCAAAGATGCGATGAAAGACCGTTAGAGATCTAACTTCTTATTTGGTTTTATGAGGTGAAAGAATGCAAATTTTACATGTTTTAAACTTTGAATGACAAGTACTCGTTGGTAGGTTTCCAAGACAGTCCATAACGATTGGAGGCTGAGAATATCATGCAAAAGCTGTCACAAAACTCCCAAATGTCATGCTACTAACTACTCCTCCGTTTCAGGAAAAAAAATCCGGGCAATTAAGTGTGAAACACTTTGGTGTAATCTTTCACTGATTTGGTACTCTGCCTCAGCGTGTGGAACTGCTGGAATAACGTTTGGGTGTAGCCGAAGAGAAGGAAGTGAGCCTTCCCTTCAAAGCCAGTTGCTCTGATACCAATTGTACAATTCAAAGACAATTAAAGGGATATAGGGTCTCAACTCTCACAAATACCTAGTGATTTTTTATATTTTTTGGCTAATACGGAAGTTAATAAATACCTAGTGAATGAGATGGCAAAAAAGATATATTGTTTAACATGGATAGAGGAATATAATTAGGAATTTCCCATAGAATTATATTTCATGAATTTTTAATATTTTCACAGTGTTATGATTCACTATCACTCTAAAGTAGTATGAAAAAGATGACAACTTTTGGCATTACTTTTCTAGTCAAATCACTTCCTCAAGAAACTTGGAGAAAAGAACAGAATGCATAAAAGCACGGGGAAGGAATATTTGACCTAAAAGTAGTAGACCCTTAGAGGATCTCTTGAACTTCCTTTGTGGAAAAAACCCCAACTTCGCGGCTCAAAATTATATAGAACTAGTCGTAAAGCCCGCGCCATTGCGCGGACGGGGTGTGAGTATATGTTTCATGTGATCTTCTATATTTTAATTAGGGGTTAATGGTAGGTTTTTATTTGTTACTTTTTTTTCAATATTATAATTCTCACAAATCATGCTTTTATATTGCTTCATCTCATGGCATATGTCATTTCTTTTAATCTTATATTCTAAATAGTTATCTAGTAAAACTCAAAGCCTGATTAACTTGGGCATTAACAAATATGTGCAAAAACTAAGGTAATGACCCCCATATGTCACAATTTGCTTCATATTTTAGTATCTTTTACATAAAATTCAAGCAAGAACAAAAGGGTTATGAAATAAATTTATATGTATATCGGGTTCGGTTTAATGGTTTACTATTTCCAAGTTTGAACTTGCATCCAAATTGTAATCAAACTTTTTTTCATACTCATTTATCGAAAATGAATTTTTAGTTGAATATTTTTAGAAGAACTGAAATTTGGAATGTATTTCACGGTTTAGCAACACTATTATAAAAATGATTTAGGAGCAGATTAAAGCATGGCCCTTATTTCGTATATCAAAACCTTTTAAACACATTGATTGATATATATATATATATATATATATATATATATATATATATATATATATATATATATACTGTCAATGTGAAATGGGGAAAGTATAGTCATCTGAGAGATAGTTGAAAGCAGACAAATCATTTTTTATACTGAATTAATTCACTCAGTTAAAATTTTCTATATTTATATTCGGTGTTTAAATATTTTTATGTAAATGCATGTCAATGTCTGGTAGCCATTTAAGTCATTACACAGATTAGACGAAGTTCCCTGAGCAAAGATTGAGAGGATGGTCTTAAACTAATTTTGAATTCGAGACTAATTAGTGAAACATGGGTTTATTCGATTTAGTTTCAAAAATTCACCAGATAATTATTTTGAATGACATAATGTCTAATATATGAACATTATTGAGAATGTCACAGTGTTTATCAACGATAATGTTTGATAATCATGAACATGATGAAGAAAGTCATAGTACTTATTCAGGATAATGTGAAATCATGAGGACTACAATATTGTTTAAGCCCTTCATATGGTGAATAGGAGCTATAAAAAGCTCACAGGATTGGTATCCTCTTGATGTGATCAGACTATTCAACGACTGTGTTGAATGGTTGTTTTCAGCAGCGAACGACTTAGTTCCATTAGAGATTCTCTGCAAATTGTTTTCCTTTGGTTTTAGCGGAATGAGAAGTCCTATGAGTAGAGTTGATTATAACAATAAATCTGAAGTTGTACACGTTCTTCTTTTTTGTGAAGTCGAGGAGAAATTACATATATTGGGTTTTGTTTTGCGAAGACTTATACTGGGTTAACTAAATATGATCTATCAAATGAACTGACATGATAAAATTGTAAATCAAATATATCCGATAAATGCATATGTTCAGTATACAATTGATGTTTTATGCAAAGAACTACAATAAGGGAAAGGGAATGGTACAAAGTCGAGATTCATGAAAAAATAGTTACGACTCAGACTGTCAAACGCCACATATTGGATCATCTTTGGGAAACTGGATAAGCAATTACCTGCACAAAAGCAAGCTAAGATTAATTTCCCAACTAATCAAAACATTGCAATCAAGAGGATACGAATCAAGTATATTAACTAAATATGATCTAGCAAATGAACTGACATGATAAAATTGTAAATCAAATATATCCGATAAATGCATATGTTCAGTATAGAATTGATGTTTTATGTAGAGAACTACACTATAAGGGAAAAGGAATGGTACAAAGTCGAGATTCATGAAAAAATAGTTACGACTCAGACTGTCAAACGCCAGAATTTGATAAACTGTATAAGCAATTACCTGCACAAAAGCAAGCTAAAATTAATTTCCCAACTAATCAAAACATTGCAATCAGAAATGATAATGCATGGTATGTAAGCATAACCCACCTGCATGCTTCAAGACACTGCTTCAAAACTTTGAGAACTCCATACCATTTTTCTCTCTGACCAATCTAAATTGATAGATGTAAATATGTGTGTATATATAAAGGTTTACTTGTAAAGCTAAAAGGTTTTCAACACATTTTTAATTTATATACATGCATGCAAACTGTGATACATGCATGTACACCATCAAAATGTTGCATTTATACAATGTTCTGCTTTAATTACATAGAGGTACAATTTTCTATGAACTCAATGAGAAAAATAAGTACATGGAACCAACAAATTCCTGGTGGAAAGAAGTAAGTGACTTGTCAGCAGTCAATTGGCTAGACATGCCACATGGAAAAAAATCTTGCCAAATGGCAATCTTATACCCCGTCTCATGTTACACATGGCGCAAGGAGAAGTCATTTCCTTTGCTTTTATATATACTAGGCGATACCCCGCGCAAAAGCGCGGGGCTTTGTACCATATCTCGATTGAAAATTTTAGACATCATAATAACCTAATAACTAAACTTTGAATACAACATATGTATGGCTAAGTAGATACCCATTTTGGACCCTTCAGTTTCTACAACATGATTTAATGTTTGAACAACCCATTAATTTGATTTTACAGAAGCTGCATTTCTTTTCCAACAAAAAAAACATATGATGGATAAAATAAAAAATATAAAGATGTAAATTTTTGTGTTTGGTACATCACCATTATAATCTAATGAAGCTTATACTTGTTCTTTGACATGGGAAATTGGTCCAGATATTTTACATTTTATTATTTTATTTGAGTTTATAAAATTTTAAATCCTTCTAAAAAAGTATAAAATCTTACCCCTAAAATTCCCAGTTTTAAGTACATGTTGTAGTAATCTCATTTGAACTCTTAAGAAAATTTGCTACTCGTTTAATTGTATATAATGGTTCTAGTGCAAATGGATTATTTTAATTGAGCATGTGTTTATCCATTTTTAAACATAATTGAAACAACTTTCTATTTGCTTGGCTATTTGTAATAATACTGGGATTGGTTAACGAAATGATTCGAGAAGCTTCTAATGATAATAATGTAATAAGTAGAATGTTGAGTAAAGTTTATGTACCCATATGATTAATATTATTGAACTTATTATAATATTTCATATACGCTTTACATCATTATAAACTACATTGAATTTTCGGATAATAAGATCGACTAATCTTAAGAGAATTGGTCAACATAAAGTAAGAAAGTTAATTATGAGGATATTAACATGGACTAATTAGTGAGAAATATTTTTTCAAAATTTATAATGTGAGGTACCGGATTCAAACCCGGGAGACGACAAAAAGAATTTCTCAAAAAAATGCACAAATGCATACAACATATGTGTTTAAGAATATCAATTATCAGAATTTTATTTGCATCAATATTTTATTCGAATGCATGATCATAATACTTTTTATTAAATTTTAAAACTATATAATATGCATCAACTAAATATTCATTGAAGAATAATTATTTTTAAACAATAATAGGAATTTTTAGCAAAGATCATTTACTTATATAATTTTCAAATTAATTATGCTATTACCGTTTACAATTTGTGCTAATATTTAAAACATATTAATAATCAGGTCATAAAAACAACTTTGTCTTACTATATCATTTTTATATTCGGAACATATTTGTTATGCGAAAAGATGATAAACCTGCTTTCTGTTTTTAGATTATTTTTTTACTTTATTATGCTATCATCATACGTATTTACACTAATATATAAATCCCATTTATATTTAGGTCATAAAATCAGGCCTGGACATTCAATACCAATTTACCATTATAATATTTAAGTAATTATTAATTTCTCATGAGTTACAAACTGCTATTGTAACCTTAAAATCATAATGACAAAGCAATCAATGAGTACATGTCAATTTTTCATTGGTTGATTATGAGAAAATTGACATGTAGGATTACACATGTCATATTAATAATTCTTATATAATGACAAATGTCGAAACGTGGTTTCATCTCGGAACTTTTCTACTTTTATATTATATATAAGATTTGCTTCAATATTTTATTCAAATGCATGATCATAATACTTTTTATTAAATTTTAAAACTATATAATATGCATCAACTAAATATTCATTGAAGATTAATTATTTTTAAACAATAATAGGAATTTTTAGCAAAGATCATTTACTTGTATAATTATCAAATTAATTATGCTATTACCGTTTACAATTTGTGCTAATATTTAAAACATATTAATATTCAGGTCATAAAAACAACTTTGTCTTACTATATTATTTTTATATTCGGAACATATTTGTTATGCAAAAAGATGATAAACCTTCTTTTTGTTTTTAGATTATTTTTTTACTTTATTATGCTATCATCATACGTATTTACACTAATATATAAATCCCATTTATATTTAGGTCACAAAAAGGACATTCAATACCAATTTACCATTATAATATTTAAGTAATTATTAATTGCTCATGAGTTACAAACTACTATTGTAACCTTAAAATCATAATGACAAAGCAATCAATGTGTACATGTCAATTTTTCATTGGTTGATTATGAGAAAATTGACACGTAGGATTACACATGTCATATTAATAATTCTTAAATAATGACAAATGTCGAAACGTGGTTTCATCTCGGAACTTTTCTACTTTTATATTATATATAAGATATAGATATTAGGTAGAGGACCACCAGATTTTGGAAGATCTCTGTTAATGGTTCAAAGATGAAGACACATGCCTTTAGTGAATTAGAGCAGGATTGGGTGGGAAATGGGTACAAAACCCTCATAGGGACTTCGCACTTTTGTTAAATGCCGATTCTTTTTAGGATTTTTTTTTTGTTAACCATGGTGTCCGGCTCAGTTTTGGCGTACCTTGACAAATTCACAGAGTTATGAGTTATATCTACAGTGTCAGTCCCCAGTGACTCAAGAATAACTGTCATTTGTGAGATTCAAACTCAAACATGAGACCTAAGGAAGCTCATACTTAACCTTTGTGATAGAAATGTCAAATGGTTCAAATAAAAGGACACATAGCTCACACACTCAGTTTGTGTGCATTTGTCGGATTGCAAGTCCATTCGACATGTCATTTATTTATTTTCACGAGCTTTTCAGAAGAATAAAAAAGATATTATTTGCGACTGAACTTTCATGTTAATACAAAGATAATAAGTAGGAGCAGAATAAGTTTCTGCATTGCTACATTGTTGCGTAATAAGTTTCTGGGTCAACTTCGCATCAAATATTATTTCTTACGTTTGAAATTAAACAAACCACTGAGTACGGTGCTTTTTACTAGTGATCAACAGGTGATCGTTACGTCGCAAGTGTCTGACGGAAGTTCAAATAATTGTTTCAAATTGTAAGGCTTCACTACTGTCGTGCTCCCATTCCAGAACAATTCTGCAAGTTGTTGGTTAAGCTTATCGGTTCCATGAGCAGCATCAAAGAAGACATACTCATTGGGATTACTACATAACTCGTAAACTGGTGTCACATTTACAACACCACAGGTAAAAGCATCTCGGTATGGTCCACTACCACAACATCCTGATTTTGCTTCCGTGAAACTTTTAAACATAGAAAAAAAGGGAGAAAAAACAAACAGTTTACCCGCCGAGCTGAAATATTTGCTAAAAAAATAGCTTCAAAACAATAGAAATAAATAGAAACTCACCATATTGTGATGGACTGTTGATTCTATCAAAGAGCGCGTTGTAGAAATCGAAAAAGGAGTATTTGAATCCTGACAATGTCAGTGTCAGTCCGTCAAGTGAATTCGATAGGGATGTGTAGTGTTTCCGGCAAAGTACATTGACACTTTCAGCGCATTGGTCGCTAGAATTAAATGCGACTCTAGAGCGTGGTTCGCAGCCCACGGGAGCTGTACTCTGGATAGCGATTTTCCTTGCCCCAAAATCGTAAATGTCCTGAGGATCACCGTAAATATAGATTAACTTTATTTAACGCAAGTTTGGTATGGTTGTACAAGAAGTGTTGTTTTCCAATTATGATTTTTTATTGAATTTTTTCTGTTGTGTTCAGGCCTGCTTGCGCTCAGCTCGAATAATCCACGGAGTTCTGGAGTATATCTATAAATTAGATAGTCATATACATCCCCAATGGCCGTAAGGATAGCTGACGTTCTTGGGATTCTAAATTGAAATCTAAGGGGAGCCGGCCCTTAAATTCCAAAACTCACCCACTATGCCAAACCCTCGGAGTAAATTTTTCTTTGAAGATATGATAAAGACTGTTATTGTTATAATTTGTTATTTCGTGTCAGACCATCTCCAGCATTAGCATTAGGAGGTGAAAAGAATGTAAATTTTACATGTTCTAAACCTTTAATTACATGCATTTGGAGTTTCATTTTAATAGTAAAATCTATTTTTGCAAATTCTACAGTCGTAGATACTTAAATTATGGAAATATGATATGTAAGTAGGAGAGAGATAGACACGTAATTTTGTATCCCTATATATTGCGAGAGAGTAAGATGTATATTTCTAAAATGCGTGCGGTTTTATAACCTATTGGAGATGCCCAATCTACCAGGACTTGTTGCACAACGTGAAAAGACACAATATCATACTTCTATCCTACTTCTTATCAGTTAACTATAAAGATAAAATTGGTTATAAGAGAACTAATTGAAAAGTTATCCTTAAAAAGTGAGCGCTTCTCAAAAGAAGTTGCAGTTAACTATAAAGATAAAATTGGTTATAAGAGAACTAATTGAAAAGTTATCCTTAAAAAGTGAGTGCTTCTCAAAAGAAGTTGCTAGACGCCATAAGCCATTGTTGTCAAAAAGAAGATAAAAATATTAAACATACCAAAAAAATATGCTTTTATATTGGCTTTAAAGATCATTGCAAAACTTCAGAGAAGTAAGGATTTAGTGATTTTAGTTCTTACTTTGACAATGTTAGTGAGGTTGCCGACGACCATGTCAACGTAACTGTTCTGTAATGACTCAGTCGCGTTGGGGTTCGCTGCAGCAAAGAAGAAGTAATCGTTGCCTCCAATGCTGATCAAATAAACAGCGTTCCTATGCAGCTTTTTCGCTCCTGCTTCTCCTAGCTGTTGTTTCAACAGCACAGTAACATTCTTGAAAAGGCTAACTTGTGTATGCAAATTTAGCTGCAAAGATTAGCACAGAATAGTCGAGTTAAATATTGGCTTTTAATTATAGGCTAAATTGCACCGGAGGTATCCAAAGTTTGCCAAAACGAGCAAGTAGGTATTCAAATTTCAAAATCAAGCACCACAGGTCTCAAACTTTGGATTTTCGAGCAAGTAGGTACCCTTCCTTTAGCATTTCGTTAACATTGGACGAAAAATTATAAAAAGACTTTTGTACCCCTTATTTTCACCTCCAACTTTTTTTTTAAATACAAGTTTTACTAAAAATCTAAAAAAAGTTAAAAATAAATAAATTTTAATTTAATAATTTGATATATGTAAGATAATGCAATATATTTTATCAACATTACATATTTTTACATCACTTCAAGGTATGAAATATGTTTTTACTAACACATATCCGTCAATCTTAAAGTCTTTAATTTTTTTAATAGTGATTAAAAAGAATCTCAAATTTCATAATTTCATGTATTTTTGAAGAAACAATAACAGAAAGTTTTTTTTTAATATATTTTATACAATAGTCTCTTTTACATTTGTATGAAAAATACAAAACATTACAATAAAAAACTTCTCAAGAATGTCTGGTATCAACTCTTCTGTAAGTTGTTAAAATGCACAAAGATACTTGTATGTTATTTTTTTATTAAAAAATAAATGTGAAATTATGAAATTTTGAGATTTTTTTTAAAAATTGTTAAAAAAAAAACTAAAGACTTTAAGATTGACGGATATATGTTAATGAAAACATTTTTCATAAATGATGTAAAAATATGTAATTTTCATGAAATATATTGCATTATCTTACATATATCAAATTATTAAATAATTGTTTTTGATTTTTTTTTTTAATTTTTAGTAAAACTTGTATTTTACTAAAAAAAATTGAGGTGAAAATAAGGGGTATAAAAGTCTTTTTATAATTTTCCGGCCAAAGTTAACGGAAAGTTAACGTAAGGGTACCTACTTGCTCGAAAATCCAAAATTTGAGACCTGCGGTGCTCGATTTTGAAATTTGGGTACCTACTTGTTCGTTTTGACAAACTTTGGGTACCTCTGGTGCAATTTAGCCTTAATTATATGTACGATACATTACCACAAATTAGTGGTAATTAATTTCTTTGAAAAGAATACTACGGTAATGCCAGGAAATATTTCGACAAGAACCCCTGCCCCAGCTGAAGCAAAATTTGTCCCTTTTGTGAAATCGTGCACGCCGGGTTCGAGAAACGGCGTCAGCCTCGGCTGTCCCGCAAATTCAGCTCTACGCCAAAAAATCGGTAAATACAATTAGTATTACAGAAATGGACCAACATAAGCAGATCGGAAAATCAACAAAATATGACTCAATGTTTGATGTGTCATACTAAGAACATGACATGAAATAACATTGTCCGCAAACACAAAGAGTCTACTTCTTCTTCTTCTTCTTCTTTTTTTGGACAAAGAGTCTTCGAGAACCTTCCAAGAATATATATATATATATATATATATATAGAGAGAGAGAGAGAGAGAAATAGAAAGTACCGATAATATTGATAAATGTTATTAGTATTAATGAAACAGACACATAAAAATAGATTCATAAACCAACAAGATCTGACTTGTACGGCCGCCCATGCTCTTACTAAGCACATATCAACTTTGGGAAAGATAACGATTCACAACAGTAAATATTCATTGTAAGTCTTCAAGAATCATCCAAGAATATATATAATTTTAAGTAAAAAAAAAAGTTATCACGACGATGTCGGGAACCAAGCGACCGTCGCCGGCTCTACCGGTCGGATGATGGAAGTAGCTCTCTCCATGGGGATAAACACTCAAAAAGTTTATTGGACTGAAGAACTGGTTGTTGCCAACGTCAAAGAGCGAGTCCCCAAAAATAAACACAGCCGGTTTTGAATCAAATTTGCTCAAATCGACTAATGTAGCACGAGAAAAGCTAACTAGCATAATTGAAGCGACAACAAGAGCGACGCTGAAATAAATTTTCATTGTCGCCATCTTTCTATTTCTTTCAGTTGGGTAGAAGAACTTTTGATGCCAGAGATAGAAGATTGAGATGGGACTTTATAGTGAAAACTGATATGAGTAAGCAATCGAGTTACTTGTTTTATTAGTGAACAAGTTGTTATGCAAATTTAATTAAGAATGGTCATGATCTGCATTATTTTGTATTTTAAGAGTAATACTCAGACCGATATCTGAACAAGTTGATGATGAAGTCCTTAATACATGTTTATTATCGAATGTATAATTAACGAACTAAGTCTGCAATCTAACGTGCTTGGTGTTCTTTGATAGTGCGACTAATTAAATTTATTGAGGACTAACTAACCCGCAATGGGTTTTTTCTGCTCAGCTAATTGCTTCATATCCATTTTTTCGGTACTCTTCTCTTCTCCAATTTAACAGGTCAATTTAATATAACATTTTTCTTATCATTTTTAATGCTCTTCTCAAATTTTAAGCTGGAACGCTTAAAATTTGAGAAGAGCATTAACAATAATAAGAACTCCCCCGACAGGGAGGGGAACGGCTTTCGGTCCTTCTTGTTACTAGACGCATTCGGGCAAATTTTAAGCGGATACAAAATAATAGAAGGTCGCTTCAAAATAAATCGAACCAGTATGAGCTGTTGAAGTACTTTCACTAAAAGAATTTATTAATTAATTGAATAAAGATGTTGACTCCAAAACAAGCGGAAATTATTAAATGTCACTAGCATGCCTGTCGAATTAATGCTGCCAGTGGACCTTATCCTTGAACGTGACCAGTCCGTCTTTTGCTCGTGGAGGCAATATATCTTTATCCCACACGTGGTGGGAAGGCAATATTTGGGCCGCCTGGTTGGCTAACTTCAACTTAAGGAATTACGCCGGAGGCAATATACATTTTTATTTTTTGCTCATTCTGCTGTTTTAACCATCCGTCAAAAAAGGGTACTACTTCCCTCTTTCTATTCATCTAAAAGACAAGAATGCTAGAGGTTCTATTTTACAATCAAGGTTGATAAAAGAAAAGGAATAATTTCAGTATTATCTTCTCTTTACCTTTGACAATATCCATGTTTTTCCCCACAGAAAAGAAACCGACAATAGTTATTGTTCTTTCAATTGAAAGAAAAAAATATAAAATTACATTTTAAAAGTTCCCGTATGTAACGTGAGTGCGACAGGTTAGTAGTTATCACTAATGAAATAGAAAATAAGTAAAATAAGGGATATTATATATGTTTCTTTATAAACTACAATCTTAGAGAATGAAATATATTTTCATTAGTTTTGGTTAGAAATCTTCATTCCTAAATCGCTAATTAAGGGATTTCTTTTGTATACCAACATCAAGAAAAATTAAAACTAACTTTTTTTTTTATTTAAGTCTTTGCTAAGAGAATTATGTTGTTGTTTCTTGTTGCAAATCTGCAACATGTCTCAACAAAGTCCTCATTTTTCTGCTTTACAAAACATAAGATAGTGAAATATATAGATATAGTTGAGGGTTTTATTGTCTTTTTGGTTTCTTCCTTTCCCTAAGGCTTATATAGCCATTGTAATTGTTAGTTGTCTGCAACTTCTTCTTCAATCAAATTTCTTCTTCTTCCGCTTCATCTTCGTCGATTTCTTCTGCTTCATCGTCGATTTCTATGGTTTCTTAATATGGTATCAGAGTCATGGTTGGAGCTCTCTCTTCCTTTCGATTTTCTCTCTCAGTGAGTGACGGCGACGAGGCTAGGGTTTTAGGGACAGTCAAGTGGTTCGACGGGAAGCAGGGCTTCGGTGGAGGCAAAGATTTGTCGTTCACCATTTGTTGATTCGATATGAGAGCTTCAGCAGCCTCGGAGAAGGCAAGCGGTTTGAGTTCTTCATCAGTGCTGGAGATGAAAGCGGTACCAAGGTCGTCAACGTTACCAGACCTCACGATCTTGCTGTGAATGGTGCTCAATTTCACTATAATTTCTTCTACCTGAGTTTATCATCGTCATATCTGATATCGGGGACTCTCAATTCAGAATCGATCCACATGATTTTAAAGGTACATGATCACTACTCTCAATTGAATGATACGTCAGTTGGTAATCGTGAAATTGAGGAAATAATCGAGAAGATTGTGAGTGGTTTGTTCTGTTCATTGGCTACACTTGTTGTGATCTGGTGTTTCTGGTTTAGTGTGTCCACTATTTATGGATTTTTGGAAGATTTTGTGCTTCCGCCTTTATTGGCGTTGGAGAGCTCTGCTACCTCTCATGTTGCCTTTGGTTTATATCAGTTGGTTGCTGATTTTAGTCTGTTGTTATTGAAGATTTTGTGCTTCTTCTTTTGATGAGGTTGGAGAGCTCTGCTATCTCTCGGTTCGCCTCTTGTTTACATCAGTTTGATGTTGATTTAATTTTGTTTCTACCATTTGTGGATGTTATTGAAGCTTTCATGCTTCTTAATTTGATGAGGTTGGGGAGATCTTCTATCTCTCATTTCGCCTCTTGTTTGCCGCTAGATTGGTTGATGTTTGTTCTTTATTATGTGATCTTGTTGTGCTTATGTATTGAAGCATTCTATGAAGGTTAAGGTGGTCATGACATCATTAGAGATTGCTTGATTCAAGCTTTTTTGATGGAGATTCACGACTTGGTCGGTTCTTGTATTGGTTTGAGCTCTTTGATGAGTTTGTTGCTGATTAACGTTCGTCACACTTTTTTGTTCTACTTCGATATTGAAGGTGCTTTGTGGAGGGTGTGGTGAACCCTATTTTTGTAGCTATTGTTTGATTCGAGTTAGTTTGATGATAATTGAGGATTTGGCTGGTTATGGTACTGTTTTCACACGGTGTTTCATGTTAATGATTTATCTGGAAGACTCAGTTGCTTCTGGATTCTATCCATCCTAAGATTATTGGATGTTTCGTGAAGCTTTTGCTGAATAGGAATGCTGACGCTGCTATTCAAGTTCAGGGTAGCAATGTCTTGAAAGTTTTGGGGTATTCAGCATGAGAGCAGTACAAAAGACAAACTGCTATCATGATCATGGTAACAAATCTAAATGTGAATCTTGAGATTACTATTATATATTAATATTTCGAATAGCTCAAATTGCAATGTGTCTGATACCTAATTTTCATAATATGGAGTGGCTCTCTACTGCCGCTGCAGTCATGTCACTTGCTTATGTTATTTCGTTTGCAAATGATACTTTTTCCCTTTACATGGGAAGATTATTGGAGTTGATATGTAAGGTTTGTAGAGAAAACAAGGACGAGAAGGGAAAGTAAATAAAGATCTTGTTGAGTGCAATGGCTGATATGCAGTGGTATTCTTCTTCTTAAGCAGTCATGGATTCACATAATCATTCGATCTCTGCTTCACTTACCTCTGCCTACGCCAACAACTCCGTCTTCGATCACCTTGTAGAAACTCCTGAAGATCATGTTCTCGAAGTCAATGTTGCATATAACAAGGACCTGATCCTTTTCAAGTTCAATTTGGGTGTTGGTGCTTATAGAACAGTGGAAGAAAACCCCCTTGTTTTGAAAGCTGTGAGAAAGGAAGAGTTGTGGGAGAAAATCAGACAGCTTATGCGATTTAAAGCATTGTTACTTTTCTTTGACAATGCTTATCAAGGCTTTGCAAGCGGTAGTTTGGATGCTGATGCGAAGCCTATTCACATGTTTGTTACTGATGGAGGCGAATGCCTAGTAGCTCAGAATCATGTGTTCTATTTTCTTAAAGGAATGATTTTCTGTGCATCATTTTTTCCATTTTTGTGCTTAGGCATTAGTTTTCTTTTGAATACAATTGCAAAAAACTTGGGGTTCTACATTGTACATATTGATGCTCTGAGCATTGTTTGCAAGGCTAGAGTCCGCAGAAGAATGATGTTGACATTAAATGAAGTCGTAAAGTACAAGAGCTCTATCGATGCCTTCAAATAGATCCTAAAGAAGGAGGGTCCCAAGTCACTGTTCAACGGTGCTGGTGTTATTGCTAAAGTTGTTAGGGAGGGTGTCTCAATAGGCTTCAGTTATGAAGTGATTTTTATTGCGAGTAACATCATATGGCCATCAATATGGGAAGCTTACTTGAAGATCATATTCTCGCCTAATCAGTACCCTTCCTGGGTCGTCTTCTCACAGCGACAGAAGATGAAGTGGCTAAATCAGCATCTTACTAAGATATGGTCGTATGTCAATGAGGCAGCTTCAGAGCTTATTAAGGCTAATGTTGAGCCAATTATGGAACAATACAGACATGTTATATTGTCTTCTCTGCAAATTTCAAAGTTCACTCATGGGACTGTTTGTAGTACACCAATTTCATATAGGAAAGTTATTAAATGATGTTCATAAATTTTGAGGGTTTTAATTATAATTTTCAAAAATTACAAATTACATTATATTAGAAAGTGGGAGGTAGTTGTAATTTCAGAAAATATAAACTAGTTAACTGGATATTGGTTGGGGGTTAAATCTTGGGTTTATAGAAACTAGAGCGTTGTAATTGTCTTTTATCAAAGTTAAAGTATGCAATTATTTTTACATGTATCTATACCTACTAAATACACTTAGTTAAAACCCTCCATTGTAATACTTTCCTTCCCAACACCTTAAATGCAATTTTTCCTCCCAACTCCTTTTCATCCTCCACGTAAACCTCCCACATAACCCCCCTCCATGTGAAAGTTCCTCAACACTTGTTATTCTTTTCCACCCCCCCCCCCCCCCCCCCACGTGCCCCTCAAAACACTTGTCCAACACCTTATTTCTCCTCCTCCCACGTAACCCTCCTCACATGATGATTCATCCACCTATCTTCTCTATTTAAACCCACACCAACAACAACAACAAACACCAACACCAACCTTCATCTCCATCACCACCTACGGCAATATCACAACCACCACCATTCCACTTATTTTATTCCAAGGCACAACCTACACTATCTCCTTCTTCCTCTCGGTAAATAGAAGCGGCAACAACAACGACAACAACAACCACTTCCACCATCACCAAAGCCGTCGTCGTGACTCCATTAACGCCGGCGAAGCTTTGAGCCCGAGCAAACCGGCGATACCCACCCCAAAAGCTTGTTCTAATTCGCCTCCAGGAGGTCCAAGGAGGCTAGAAGCAAGCTCAGTCTGAGCCAAGGACGTCGGAATCATCGACATTGAACACCACCGCCGAACCCACCGACGCGAGACCGGACCTGACTCATTCCTCAACCATTTTTTCTACATTTTTCGTGTGGGTAAGCTCTAATCCCACTCATAATTCGTTTATGATCATCAAAATCGAGTCTTGATAGTTAGAATTCATGTTGGGTAAACTTACGTATGAAGAAGATGGCATAAATGTAATGTCTAATAACTTTTGGGGGTTCTTCACGCATGATATGGAACTTTGGGGGGAGCTAGGAGTAATTTTCCTAAGGGCATAAGTGCATCATGTTAGTTTAACTAAATAACATGTGGGGGTGCTGAATGTATTTTCTAAAATCATGGGGGGAGGTAAGTGTCTTTTAATATCAGTTATGTCGACTGAAAAATACGAAATTGCAATTTTTATTTCCGAATTGTTAACAAATGTTTCTTTACTAATTATAATCACTTATTTACTTAATATAAGTCGCCTATTTTTTTTTTTTATTTTTTTTTAATATGAATGTATAAATTAAATACAAGTTTATGACTAGGTAAAAGAGTCTTCTTCACTAAATCACCTAGCTAACCGATTTGTGCAAGAATAATAATTAATGGTACGATAATAATAAGTAGTCCGACACGTATAGGTGTATTGATTAGGAGGTATAAACGTGTAGGCGAAGAGTTGACGAGGGCTACATCTATTCATGAGGACTATTTCGAGCTATTTGTCGTTTCAACATGAGGCAAGTTAATATGCCTAGCGTTGCGTGCCTTTCATTCTTTCTTGTTTCGCGTGTGTTATTTGTGAATAACTACTATACATGTTTTACTTGAATTGTTTACTTGTTTTGAAATCTTCTACGTTGAAGTATCGTATGGAAAACGATAATCCAAAAATAAGAATCTGAAAGAAGAACATCTAAATTCAATTGTGAAATAAGAAAGTACTGTTCCAATCACGACTACCAAATTAGGTTGTGATTACCTAGTTCACGGGCCATGATTATCTAAAAGTAGCATACCGCTCACTTGTTGGTCAAATACGCATATTTCTCACGTTCATACATCGATTATTATGAAAATGTGCCACACCGGCTTTACTCGGAGCTCCCGATTTACATCTTGTAATATCTTGGAAGAAAAAATCGTAATAACGTAAAGTGGAAGCTGTTGTGCGTGGGTTTGTGCCATATCCCTGATACGGTACTTTTCAGATTGTGATTGTGATTGTGATTGGTTATTATATGGTTATGAGGCGCTATGATGCGAACCTCCTGTGATTGAGTTATGGTTATGGATATACTTTTGCACATTATGAGATAGTGGATGTGGATTGGATATGGTGATGCCTCGTATCAACTAGTTAGTAAAATGAAATCCTGGACTCGATTATCTTGTCATTGAGAAAAAAGAATACTACATCCTTATGATATTTAAAGTGATGAGTTGTGGAAATATTACAAAGTACTTTTAAGTGTGAATTCCCAAGATGATCCACATCTTTGGGTTGCAATATGAAATTTCAAATCATTACGAAGTATGACATATCAAATCAATGAGAACGCTATTCCCTTTTATATATGTTATTTATTAGCGAACTTGTTATTCCTTTCACATGCCTCATAATCTGTTTATGTGTTATGGGTGTTAGCTTACTCAGTCGTTTGTTGATCATTTTTTGTAAAACTGCGTCGGCTTTTGTCATTTTAAAACTGCAGGTCATAACTCAAGGTAGGAGACGTTCACGACGCCGCTGGCTAGAGTAATGAGCTGCTTATTACTTCACCTAACATTTTCCATTATTTTGTAAATTATTGTATTAGTCTCATTCAGCCATGTCACTGGTTTTTTTGAATTTATAATAAGTTATATTTGAATATTCGATGGTTTTACTAACTGTGAACCGGCGATCCTGCTCCGTTCCCAATGGGGCTCATCACCTCGGGCGGAGGCATTTCTTCCAAGCATGCGGCCCTGCCGGCCGTGTGAATTTGGAGGGGTGTTGCACTGTTGCTCCTCAGTTCACAGGTATTTCCATCATTGAAGATGGGGGTGGTGGTTGTATTACCATGGAATTGGAGATGAACTGGAATGGTAATCCAAGTATTATACAGGACATTAAGACTAGACTTGGTGTTGCACTGCCGGTGCACGTTAAGAATATGGGGTTTAACGGGGTTTTCATATTGATCTTTAAGCCACTAGTTGACGAGTTTCCTTGCTGGTGTTGTATGTTACTCTTTAAGAGAAAATAAAAAGTTGGATTTCTCTCTTAAAGTTGTTGGTAGTGACATTTCGGCAATACATGTCCTTTCAGATGATATAGAGGGTAGTATACGTGATGCGGTTGAGGATTCTATTACATGGCAAGTTCGAAAAAAAATCCATTATTTCCTGGGGACTACACTGACCTAGAGTTGAAGCCTATTGAATTTTTGGAGGAGAAACTTGTCCAATCTCAGAGGAACGAGGAGTTCTCGGGCTGGATGTGATATGTTTTGTGATGAAACTAACTCTTCACTTCTCTGTGTAATGGTTGGTGATGGGGTTCAGATTATTAGGATGGCTATTAGGCTACTCAATCCATTTGATGAACTATTTGCTGATTCAAAGACTTTTGAAGTGGCTGCTGCAGCTGCTGATGATAAGTTGAATACAAGTGTTGCTGCTGTTGGTGAAGCGAAAGTAATTTATAGAAATATGAAGGTCTTCATCAGGTACATGATCTCGTCAAATATTGGGGAGGTTAATTCAATATTTTTGATAGCTTCTCTAGGTATCCCAGAGGGCCTGATCCTTGTCCAGCTTCTAGCAACAATTTTTGGTTTCAATCCACTAGAAAAAAATGTTATGAAGCATCCACTTCTTGGATCTAATTTCAATATCTGGTAAGTGGAATATATTTTTGTGTCTGTGAGGTCCAAGGAAAGTCACATGGTGCCTCTGAAATCAGTATATGCAGAGTATGTCTCGTGCAACTAGCTGTTTGAGGTTCACAAAGGCTGAGAACAACATGAATAATTTGGTATCTTTTGCAAAATCTTCTACAGTTTTTGTTTTCTTTCTTTCTCATTTCTCCTTTTCAAGTTGGGTGTGATGAAAATACACACTCCAACTTGAGGGGGGATATTGAATATATATATATATATATATATATATATATATATATATATATATATATATATATAATAGTTGAGGGTTTTATTGTCTTTTTGATTTCTTCCTTTCCCTTAGGATTATATAACATTTTAATAGTTAGTTGTCTGCAACTTCTTCTTCAATCAATTTTCTTCTTCTTCTTCTTCTTCTTCTTCTT
The DNA here is from genome assembly GCA_023055425.1 of Linanthus parryae. Taxonomy (NCBI): domain Eukaryota; kingdom Viridiplantae; phylum Streptophyta; class Magnoliopsida; order Ericales; family Polemoniaceae; genus Linanthus; species Linanthus parryae. The sequence goes on from JALGPY010000001.1 coordinate 6,088,867, forward strand.
CTTCTTCTTCTTCTTCTTCTTCTTCTTCTGTAATTGTTAGGATTATATATATACATACATATATATATATATAATAGTTGAGGGTTTTATTGTCTTTTTAATTTCTTCATTTCCCTTAGGATTATATAACATTGTAATTGTTAGTTGTCTGCAACTTCTTCTTCAATCAATTTTGTTCTTCTTCTTCTTCTTCTTCTTCTTCTTCTTCTTCTTCTTCTTCTTCTTCTTCTTCTTCTTCTTCTTCTTCTTCTTCTTCTTCTTCTTCTGCTTCATCTTCGTCGATTTCTCCTGCTTCATCTTCGATTTTTATGGTTTCTTAATATAAGATTTTGTTAGTGTGTAATGCAAATACAAAACAGGATCTGATACTCCAGAAGGGAGGGGGAGTTGAATAGAGTATGGAAACTTTTGCTAAAAATGATCTTTTAAAATTCTAACACAAGGAACTGATGAAATCTCAAAGCTTTGGAAATGTTTGGAAAATTTTTGAACCAGTCTAGAACTGTCTGAAGCTTCAAAGTTTTGTACTGGAAAATTCTCGAAAGTTTTGGAGCAATCTGTTTAGTGTTTGCAAAATGAAAGAACAATGCAGTAAAGTAAAGAACACAAGGATATGTACAGTTTCAATCACAATTGGACCTTCACTCTGCTTGAGGGACTTGATCCCTCCATGATTTGAACACACTTCTTATTAATCACCCTGATTTAGCCCTAGATTTCAAGCCTAAGTGTAACACCCTGTCTTTTTTTAAGTATACTTGACGTCTTTTTTCGTAAAAATTTAAACGGTCGTTTTCAAATTACATGTTGTGTGGAGAGGTAGTTGTAATTTTAGATGATATTAAATAGTTAATGTTGGGGGTATTATTTGTCTATAATAAAACTTTTGGTATGTATACTTGTATTTGTATTTATACTACACGTATTCTATACTCTCTTATATACATATTTATACCGTATACATACTACGTATTTTGTATTGTATTTTATACCGTATTTATACTATAATACTTTATAATAATAATAATAATAATAATAATAATAATAATAATAATAATAATAATAATAATAATAATAATAATAATAATAATAAAAGAAGAAGAAAAAAAGGCTTTTCTCCCAAACCCCAATATGCTTCCTATTCCCCAACAAGTTCCTTTTTTTTTCTTTTTTTTATTCTTTACTTGTTTTTGAGTTCTTTACTTGTTTCTGAAATACTCTACTTTGAAGTATCACGTGGAAAATGATAATCCAAAAATAAGAATCCGAAAGAGGAACATCTAAATTCAATTGTGAACTGAAAAGTAGCGTTCCAATCACGACTACCACATTAGGCCTTGATTTCTTAGTTCACGGGCCACAATTATCAAAAGGAGCACACCGCTCACGTATTGTTCAAATTCAAATACTTCTCATATATCTAATGTTATGAGTGTGCCACACTGGCTTTACTTGGAGCTCCCGATTTACATATTGTAATATCTTGGAAGAAAAAGTCGTAATGACGTAAAGTGGAAGCTGTTGTGCGTGGGTTTGTGCCATATCCCTGATACGATACATTTCTGACATATTGTGATTAGTTACTGTTATGAGATTATGAGGCGCTATGATGCGAACCTCCTTTTGATTATGTTATGGTTATGAGGCGATATGATGCGAACCTCCTTGTGATTGAGTTATGGTTATGGATGTGTTTTGCACAGTATGAGAAAAGCGTTTGTGGAATGGATATGGTCACACCCCGTATCAACTAGTTATTAAAATGGATCTCCTTAACTCGATTATCTTTTCTTCGAAAAAAGTGAAAGATATCATCTTGACATTTAAAGTGATATTGCGAAATACTTTGATCAGTGATTCCCCAAGATGGTCCACATCATTGGGTTGGAATATAAAATTTGAAATCGCTACGAAGTATGAACATCAAATCAACGAGAACGCTATTCCCACAAATATCTGATATTTATTACTTAGCGAACGTGTTAGTTCTGTCATATGTCTCATAATCTGTTTACGGGCTATGGGTGTTCGCTTACTCAGCCGTTTGCTGATCATTTTCTATAAAACTGCGTCGAATTTTGCCATTTTAAACAGCATGTTATAAAGCAAGGTGGGGTCGTTCACGACACAGCCGGGTAGGAAGGCTTGTTATTTGGAACATCACATAGTATATTATTTCACTAAATGATGTACTTAGATCCTTTCAAATGTTATCACTTGTTTACTTGGAATATTGTAATAATTTATATTTTGATTAGTCGATGGATGTACTAGCTGTGAACCGACGATCCTTATCCGTTCCCAATGAGGCTCATCACCTCGGGCGGAGGCATCCCTTGTTAATAAGGGGTGTTGCAGTTGATTTCAGAGCCAACGGTTCTAAGTTACGACCTTTCGATTTCCACTAAATAAGAGTTTTTGAAATTTAAAATTCATATAGGACAACTAAAGCCAGTAATAAAATTGAACAAGTCGGGGATTGCGGGATATCTTAATTCTTTATATGCTAGGTGTGCTTATGTGAGTCCTATTAGCTGAATAGCTATTTGCCGTGATTTTATGTGATGCTTGCTATCCGCTTATTTTTTTTTTTGTCTGTCGAGACGTTAGTGATGCGCATAGACCATAGAACATTTACGAAACATATTAGCTCTAGCTTCGAGGACGAAGCTCTCTTTAAGGGGAGAAGGATGTAACACCCCGTCTTTTTCTAAATATAATTACGTCTTTTCGTAAAAATTTAAACGGTCGTTTTCAAATTACATGTCGTGTGGGGAGGTAATTGTAATTTTAGATGATATTAAATAGTTAATGTTGGGGATATGCTTCTGACATATTGTAAATGGTATGTATACTTGTATTTTGTATTTATACTATACATATTCTATACTCTCTTTTTATATGTATTTATACTGTATACATACTACGTATTTTGTACTGTATTTTATACCGTATTTTATACTATAATAATAAAAATAATAACAATAATAATAATAATAAATAATAATAATAATAATAATAATAATAATAATAATAATAATAAAAGAATAAAAAAAAAAAAAAATTTCTCCCAAACCCCAACATGCTTCCCATTCCCCCAACAAGTTTTTTTTCTCTTTTTATTCTTTCTCTCTCCCTCTCCCCGTCCTTCTCTCTCTATATATCTTCTACTCCTTCTCTTCTTCGGGCAACACCACCACCCCCGAGACCAACACCACCCCCAACGCCACCACCTCTCTTCTCCTCCTTTGTCTCTCTTTCTCTCTGCCATAGTACAACAGCTGCAGCAGTAGGCAGCGGCCAAGCCACCACCGCCGCTGCCACCGTCGAGAAGACACACCAACGGAGACACCCACCGCCGAACACTACCTCCACCCTTCTGTTTCCCTCTCTCTCTCTCTCTCTCTCTCTCTCTCTCTCTCTCTCTCTCTCTCTCTCGGTCCCCTCTCTGTTTAGACCACTGTAGCAGAAGAAGAAACTGAAACGGAGGCCACATGACCGGAGAAACAAGAAACGTCGGGGAACCACCATGGATTCCGGCGAGAAGTTCGCCGGAGCTCAACCAAAGCCACCAATCCTCTGAAACCGGTACCTTTCAACTGCTGGAGGTCCAACCAAGCTTGAGGAGGCCTCAACCGAGGCAAAGAGCAGTCGGAGAAAGCCCCGTCGAGCTCCACCTCCGGGGACATCGACGACGACCTTGACCCACTTCGTTTCTTCACCATTTCTCGCGATTTTCGGACTGAGTATGCTCGAAATCTACTCGTTAGTCGTTTATGTAATCAAAATCGTGTCTTTAGGCCTTGAATCCATGTTTTAATCAGTTAGTTTGAATGTTCTTGGTTGGGGGGGTTAAATTGAAATTTTTAAAAAGTTAATAGGGTTTTTTTGCAGTTTCAGAAACTTAAGGGGATGCATATGACTTTTTCTAAACTTTTGGGGTACTAGTTGCAGTTTACAATTTCAGTTTCAATAGTAAACTTAGTTTTATCTATTTCTTATTTATAATTAACAACTATATTTTTGGGGGTAGATATTATAGAAGAAAATATAATTTTGGGTTTGTAAATAAGTTAAAATTAATATTTTCTTGGGAAAAATAATAAAGGAGCTAGAATATATGCTAGTATATTTGTTTTTATTATTAGAGCAAATAAATTAGTTGAGAGAGTGAATTTGTAGGTGACGATTTCGTAGACGATAACTACATTTAGGACGCGCTTTTGGCTTACGGTAAGTTAATATGCCTACCCTTGTGTGTCTTTCATTCTTTCGGGTAGCGCGTGTGTTATTTGTAAGCTACTACTATACGGCTTTATTTGAGTTCTTTACTTGTTTTTGAAATACTCTACTTTGAAGTATCACGTGGAAAATGATAATCCAAAAATAAGAATCCGAAAGAGGAACATCTAAATTCAATTGTGAAATGAAAAAGTACCGTTCCAATCACGACTACCACATTAGGCCTTGATTTCTTAGTTCACGGGCCACAATTATCAAAAGGAGCACACCGCTCACGTATTGTTCAAATTCAAATACTTCTCATATGTTATGAGTGTGCCACACTGGCTTTACTTGGAGCTCCCGATTTACATACTGTATTATCTTGGAAGAAAAAGTCATAATGACGTAAAGTGGAAGCTGTTGTGCGTGGGTTTGTGCCATATCCCTGATTCGATACATTTCTGACATATTGTGATTGGTTACTGTTATGAGATTATGAGGCGCTATGATGCGAACCTCCTTTTGATTAAGTTATGGTTATGAGGCGCTATGATGCGAACCTCCTTGTGATTGAGTTATGGTTATGGTTGTGCATTGCACATTATGAGAAAGCGGTTGTGGATTGGATATGGTCACACCCCGTATCAACTAGTTACTAAAATGAATCTCCTAGACTCGATTATCTTATCTTCAAAAAAAGTGAAACTTATCATCTTGAAATTTAAAGTGATATTGCGAAATACTTTTAATTCTCCAAGATGGTCCACATCATTGGGTTGGAATATGAAATTTGAAATCGTTACGAAGTATGAAACATCAAATCAACGAGAATGCTATTCCTGCAAATATTTGATATTTATTACTTTAGCGAACGTGTTATTCCGGTCATATGTCTCTTAATCTGTTTACGTGATATGGGTGCTAGCTTACTCAGCCGTTTGCTGATCATTTTCTAGTAAAACTGCGCCGGCTTTTGCCATTTTAAAACCGCATGTTATCAAGCAAGGTGGGTCGTTCACGACACAACCGGGTAGGAAGACTTGTTAGTTGGAACATCACATAGTATATTATTTCACTAAATAATGTACTTAGATCTTTTCAAATGTTATCACTTGTTTATTTGAAATATTGTAATAATTTATGTTTTGATTAGTCGATGGTTGTACTAGCTGTGAACCGACTATCCTTTTCCGTTCCCAATGAGGCTCATCACCTCGGGCGGAGGCATCCCTTGTTAATAAGGGGGTGTTGCACTAAGTGAACTACCTTACACTTATGCAGCTTGTGATTCCCAACCTATCTAGTTACGGCTACAATATGATGAAACAATAAGAACCTCTTGTTGTTCACTTGAACAACTAACTTCTAAAGTTGGTGAGGTTGAGTAACACTTAAGAATATTACAATGAAAGCACATGGAAGAACACGGAAAACTAATAAGTTGTGAATGCTCATAGATGTTCTTCAGATTCTGGATGATTTGATCTTCTTCAGCAGTATTGAATCCTTGATTGATCTTCCACAGCATCGTCCAGGTGGTGCGACCTTCCAGCCCAAGTCATGCGACCTCTCGACCAGGTCGTGCGACCTCTGGGCAATATTCTGGATTTCCTGCTTTTTCTCCTACGTTGTGCGACCTCCGTAGCAGGTCGTGTGACCCCTGAAAAAGTCTTCATTGCTTCTTTGCTCTCCATCTTGATTCCTTTAGTCCCTGTTGTTGCTCTCGATGGTTTCTTCAACCTATTCAAGGCATAAATTTAATTGGGGAACTATCAAGTCAGTCCAACTAATGGGAAAAGATCAAACTAGCCCTGTCTCCTCCTAAGTTGAGTTACAACTGGCTCCCTATAACAATTGCAGGTGTGCAGTTCCTACTAAATGTAACTGGTGTCTTTTGGCATTAGTTGGACTGTAACTAGTGTATTTTGTTCTGTACAGTTCCCACTAAATGTGTATTACATCTTGTGTTAGATTAATTGGGTGACCCACCATCTTCATTCTGCAACTACTCGTTTTTCCATAAAGGAAGCCGATTAGCTTCCCAAGTCTGTCATGCATGCATTCTTCTGGTCTTCAGTTGCAACCCTGGAACACAAAGAGTCGCCACCACCCTCCATTCTTTATAAGCTTCTGTGTCCTTCCTTGTCTAATTCAACTCAGAGCAGAACACCCAGAAAAAACCCAAGTTGGAGAGAGCAATGGCTGGCACTGAGATTAGTACCAGAACAGAAATGGCTCGGGCTCACATAGAACAAATAAGGAAGCAGAAGTTCTCAATCGGCCAAGAACACCCAAACCCTCTTGTAGTTGATCTTCAAAACGCCATTCTTAACCTCTCTTCGGAGCTTTACGCCAAAGACATCCATTTCATCATGGAGCTCATACAGGTTTGTGTACTTTTATCCCTCTGAAAATTGAAATTTGGGGTTTTGTTGTAATGCATGGTAGGTGTTTGATCAAATGCTTGAGTGAGAATTCTTATGTTTTGCATGTTGTGGTTTTGGGGTGCAGAATGCTGAGGATAATGGGTACTCACCTGGAGTAGAGCCCACTCTTGAGTTTGTGCTGACCGGGGAAGATGTTACCGGGACTGGTGCTCCGGCGACGTTGTTGGTGTTCAACAATGAGGTTGGTTTCTCGAAGCAGAACGTTGAATCTATTTGCAGTATTGGCCGGTCCACCAAGAAGGGTCAGCGAAACAAAGGCTTCATTGGGGAGAAAGGTAAATATAATGAATTAAGTTTTGGCCTTGTTTAGCTTCTGCAAACCCCATATAACTTGTTTGCTTATGGGATGTGATTGGTTCTTTGAGGTCGGTGAGTGAAGTGGGATTGAAGTAGTACATATGACAGGAAAACAACTTGGTAAATTCCCCCTCCTCCATCTTTTGAGTGTATCGGAACATGCAGAATATATTGTGCATGAGATCATTGAACCGGTAACTTCAACTATATTTGAGTTTCAGGTATCTGTGGACATCCAAAGTTAAATAGAAAAAAATTAGACTAATATCAAAGAGTTAAAAAGATATCATCAGCAACGAGTAATAGTTTGAAAAAATAGAAAACGATAGACTAATGGAAAATATTTAACAAGATATCAGGAATGGGTAATAGTTTGAAAAGGGTAACACATGACTGAAAACAAGAAAGGTAACTTTGCTAGTGGTAGAGCATTTGAAACACTGGTATGAGGTACAGGGCTCAATATCTTCTAGAAATTGGCTAATTTAGGATTTTTTACATGAAAATCATACTTGTTTAAAAAGGTTGGGGGCGGGGTTAACTTAATCTTGAACACAACAAAATATATTACATTTTCATGCCTGGTGACAGTGACTTGAGCACAACATTTGAATTCCAATAGAAGTAGTAAAAGTAACTAATGCAGAGAGGTCACTGCCTACCATGCCGGAAACTCTTAAAATGACAATCGGAATTGACACCATCAAAATCAGATGTAAGTGATGAAAAAGATCCCATCCCAAAAGAAAATGCAAAGAGAGTGAGCATCTTTACCTTGTAGTTGTCTTCTTCCCCTCTCAATCGTAGCTTAGCACTCTTCAGTAGTTGTCTCCATTTCTTCGACCAAGATTAGTCTCCATTGGGAGGTTTCCCGCCCGAGATGATCATTTGTCTACAAATCAGGCAAAATGTTATTGAATTATTTGAACAATGTTGAGTTAAAGTCACTGTTAGATACCTAGTGAGGGAAAAGATAAGCGTCATACCTTAATCTAGGGAATGTACTTTATGTGTGGACATCTGATAGTTGTCATCATCCTAGCAAAAGCATTTTATCGCTGGGTAGAAGTTCCTCTGCTTGGGATAAAATACTTTCCCTAGTGTTAAAAATATTTCAGGAACAAGTAATAGTTTGAGGAAAAGTATCTTATGGTGTGGATCTGATAGTTGGCTTCGTCTTATACAAGTTTTATTCTAACTGATATCCTATAAATCACTTTGACGTGGGAAAAGTGTAAGTGTGTGGCCATTTAGTCTTGAGTTGCATTGAATCATTACAAAAATCAAAAAAATGTATGACATGTAACCTTGAATTGCATTGAATTGTATCAATGGAGACGTAGTTAAACTGTACTATACCTAAGAACCTGCAATGCATTATCATAATCTAGAACTATAGCAGGAGAAAATACAACCCCGTAGCAAAAACTTCATACACAAGTTAGTAGAAAAAATAGAAAAAAGATTAATAAGGATTCTATCGCAGCAAGAAACATGCCTTTTAAGGCTACTTGCTATGTTGAATTACTGACAGCTAAACTGATACGGGTCTTCGTATCAGTATTTATATTTATTTATTAGTTAATTAATAATTAGGATTTTATTATGTTATTTATTGGGTTATTTAGTGATCCGGGCTTGGCCCGTGGAGTCTAGGGTTTAGGTTAGGTCGGTTTATTTATCTATTTAAAAAATTGTAATCTTCCTGATTATGCAATCAATAAAGAATATCATTCTCTGATCTGTCTCTACTCTGTCTCCCTACTCTCTCTTATCAATTTCTTGCTCTTGTCTTCTCTCAATTCTTCCTCAAATCTATCAATTTCTTCCTATTTCGATACTTATACGTATCATAAACAATATAGTACGTTTTGCTTCATACACTTCTTTTCGCCATAGTATCATAGTTTTCATAGATGTTGCAGCTACATTATTTTCACCCATCATGTTATAACAGGACTAGAAAAGGAATTTTGCAGCCATATCCCCTATAATTATGTGTGTTAGGTTTCATGTTTTTAGCTGTAATATGTGATAGTAGCTGACTTGCTGTTATTGGCCAAGGTTAGATTTGAATGTCCCTCAAAGTCTTCTTTCAACTGCCTTGATAGTTTTGCTTTTTCCAGTACTTTTGAGTGGCTAAATGTGTTACATTCGCTCCTTGTAGGGATCTATTTCCTGTTCTTTCCATTCATCCGTGTTACCATGAAATTTGAACTCCTGTAACTCTTTATGTGTTGTGTTCGTTCCTTGTAGGCATCGGGTTCAAGAGCGTGTTCCTGGTCAGCGCACAGCCATATGTATTTAGCAATGGCTACGAAATCAAATTTAGTGAAGCTCCTACTGACAACTGCAACATGGGTTATATTGTTCCAGAGTGGGTTGACACAAGACCGACTATTTCAGATCTACAGATTATCTATGGTGATAAGAAAGTTCTTCCAGGCACCATAATTGTTCTCCCCCTAAAGCCCGGTAAATTGGAAAATGTGCAGAAACACCTATCAGACATGCACCCTGAAATTCTTCTTTTCTTGCACAAGATAAGAAGACTATCAGTACGAATCTATGGGATCTTAAATTTATCCGATTCAGTATCTGAAATTTCAATCTCAACTGAGAAAACTATTGGTTTGCTACAGACCCAAGGATCAGATTCGCGTATAGTCTGTCTTTCTAGTCGAGGGAGTGACAGAACTGTGGAAGAATGCCGCTACCTCATTCATGGACAAACTTTCCCTGTGAAAAGCGACTGTGTGGTGGATTCTAGGAGGGACATAAAAGAATGGACAGTGTGCTTGGCTTTCCCATTTGGGAATAGGTTGAGGAGTGGGGAATCTTCTGTTGGAATTTTTTCCTTTCTGCCTACATCAATGGTAACAAACTTTCCCTTCATTGTGCAAGCTGATTTCATTCTTGCATCATCGAGGGAAGCGATACTCTCTGACAACAAATGGAATTTGGGAATCCTCGACTGTGTTCCTGCCGCTTTTGTCACTGCTTTTATAACATGTACCAAGTCCACTGAAATGGCTAAACATTTGCCTATCACCCGGTTGCTTGAGTTCTTTCCTTTACAAGAGGCTCCTCTGAAACAGTTGAATAGCTTAAGGGATTCCATCAAAAGAATTGTGTCGTTAGAATGCATTGTTCCGTGTCAGTCACTGTCGACCGAGGAAATAGTTTTCTGTAAGCCTAGTGATGTGGTTCGGCTCTTTCCAGGTTTCAGGAATATCCTAGCGAAAGTTACGGAGCACCGTGCTGTCCAAGGAAAGTTCATATTACACAGTTCAGTTGATAGGGTAAAGTATGAAGAAGTCTGGAAGTTTCTCGGAGTACCACCTGCAAAAGATTGTTATGATTGGCATGCGGCATACATTGCAGCATCTAACTTCATATCGCATGCTTCAACGGAGCTTTATGTGGACATTCTTTACTTTCTTGCTGAACACTGGATTAAACTCCCACAACAGATTTTGAACAACATACCTCTTCTCAAGTATGTTGCTTGGAGTAATCAGGTTCTACCTTGTACTATTTCAGACATCAAAAATAAACAGTTGAAGATTCATCTTATCTGGCAGCCCGACCAGCATTCATGGCTCAACAAGTGGAATGTAGAAATGCATTGCCCGGGGGATGTGTTTTTCTTGCATGTTGACACAGTTAGGCTTATTCAGCAGAAGTCTTTACAACACTCATCACTTTCGAGATGGCTTACAGATACAGTAGGATTAAAGATTACTAACGGGTCTTCCTATTGTTCGGAACTTTGTACTGTTCTAAGGGTGCAAAGGGACCCAAGAACTGCAGTTTTGCTTGCTCATCTTGTCTATCGTGCTACTCTAGCAGAGTATGTTTCAAAATGTGATGTTCCGTGTATTCTGCAGTCTATGCCAGTGGTTGATGAGTCAGGGAATGTGCAAATTCAGCCAAGCTGCCTAGTGCCCTCGTCCCCAAGTAAATGGATGAAGTTGTTTGGTTCCAGTAATATCTCTTGCACGAATTATACTAAATTGGGGAAGGTGTATTCCGAAGGTATGGAAGTTTGTGGTGACACCACTGGTGAAAATGGTCTGTTAAACTTCCTGGTAGAGCACAAGAAAGCAGTTGATTTGCCTGATATATCTCCCCAAGACGTAGCACTAAGTGTAGCTTCAGATCAACTGACAAGTGATCGGGCGATGTTGCTTTTAGAGTGGATCAAAACTCTGAAATCTAGCGGTTGTGCAATTCCTCAGAGGTTCCTTGCAAGTATACGAAATGGGAAATGGATGAAGACTTATTCTGGTTTCACTAGTCCAACATGTTGCTATCTTTACGATGGAACTGGCTCAACTACTCTTGCAGAAATTGGGAAAGCATTTAAGGTCCTATCAGCAATAGATGAACGGTATTATGAAGGTAAAATCAGAAATTTTGGAGATGAGCTGAGGTTAATAGGTGTACAAAGCCGGGAGCAGGATATGTTCCAGGTCATAATTACACACCTCATTACCCTTGTTTCTTCAGCACTGAATAGGGACATGGTAATTTCACTGCTGCAATTTATCAGGTACGTAAACAAAAGTAAGAAACTTAATGCAAACTAGCTGAATAACAGTTCATCTCTGAACGCTATGGTTTTGCCTAATTTGTTTGCTACAATTTATCAGGTACGCGAACAGAAATAACAAGCTTGATGCAAAGTTGCTGAAAGCTGTACAAGAGGGAAAATGGCTGAAGACTGACCGAGGTTATGTTAGTCCTGTCGGAGTTGTCTACCTTTCACCTGGTATTGCAGAACCTATTCTGCAGATTACAGATTTGAGGGTAGTTGATTTAACTTACTTCAAGAGCGATCTAAAAGATTTTGTGGATGAGCTCAAGTTGTTGGGTGTTTTAGTGAATCTTGAAGATACCTATAAACAAATTCCACAACATTTCAGGCTTCCTGAAGATCCTAGCAAATTGACCAAAGCTTCAGTTCTTCTACTACTTGAATGCATCCGCAAATTAGGCTCTGCAGCTTCTGGTTTGATAGCGACGATTAGAGGAAGAAGCTGGCTTAGAACTTCTATGGGCTTCGCTTCCCCTTCTAAGTCCATTCTGCGTGACCGTGACTGGGACATTCTGCTTAATATCATTCCTTTACCCGTAATTGATGAAGGCTTTTATGGTAAAGAGATCAAGTCGTATAAAGCAGAACTTGAAGCATTTGGTGTTGCAGTTGATCTTGATAAAGCATATGCTATTTTTATTGCTCAGATACAAGGGCTCATATCTTCTAACAGTATGAAAGTTGATATTGTGGTCTCAGTTCTGTCTTGTATGAAGTTTATGAGTGAAAAGATGCCGCTGCAACTACCTCGTCTAGTTGGCTGCTTGACAGAGGGAAAATGGCTGAAAACAAGTCATGGTTATAAAGCTACCTGTGGCTCTATTCTGTTTGATTCGAAATGGGAAACGATTTCACAGTTCGTTGATCTCCCTTTCATTGATGTTTCCTTCTATGGTAGTCAAATCTCTTCTTTCAAAGCTGAACTCAAAATGCTAGGTGTCGTCGTCGAGTTCAATGATGGGGCACACTTAGTTGCGCGTGGTTTGCAGTTGCCGGAGAATCCCACTACAGTTTCAGCAGATTGTGCTTTGTCACTGTTGCATTGTGCCAGGTCTTTGCGACTCGGCTCTGACCATAAGCTACTTGAAAATTTCGTTATCAAGCTTAAAGGAAGCGCTTGGCTGAAGACTCACATGGGTTTCAGAATACCCGTGCAGACTCTTATATTCAATCCAGAATGGAAGCCATACCTTGAAGAAAAAGATGGGCCTTTCGTAGATCAAGATTTTTATGGTACTTTAAGTGGTCTGGAACTCGATGAACTGAAGGCCATGGGAGCAGAAACTGACACCAGTAACATTTGCTCTTCACTCTTTGAGGCACTTACTTCTCACAAAGAGACTTCTACCATCATGAGAATTTACGGGTTTTTACAAAGACAAAAATGGAGTTTTGACCCTCAGGGTTCTTCTTCGCCTCAAGTGTGGATACCCGGTCAGCCAGGAAGTGAAGGTAAATGGGTTGATAATTCAGTATGTGTGCTTCATGACAAAGGAAAACTATTCGGCTCGTTTTTGCATATTCTTGATGGATATTATGGAGAGGAATTGTTATCCTTTTTGTCGAAAAATCTTGGAGTTGATGAATTCCCGTCAATCTCCAGATGTGTCGACTTATGGAACATATGGGTAAACACCAAGCATCCTGTTACTTCCGAGGAGTTGCATTCGTTTTGGGGATTTATAGCAGAAAAATGGGACCCTAAAACTGAGGAGGTTTTGAAGTCATCTATGACCATGCTACCCGCAACCACAGCCTCAGGAGAAATTCATCTTGTAAACCGGGCAGGTGTATTCATACCTGATGACTTGCAGCTCAGGAAGTCATTCTCAGAAGCCGGTCAGGAGCCGCTTTTTGTTTGGTTCCCTCAAAATGGCTCATCCTCTCTTACAAAGCAGTATGAACTATACAGAAGTTTTGGAGTACAAAAATTGTCCGAGTCTATTGAATTTTCTCTCGGTTCTGGGTATGAAAAGCTGGATTGTAATCGCAATCTGATGGGGAAACCGTTGATTAAAATTGTACTGGCGTTCCTTGCAAATCCTCTCGTGAGCATGCCAGTGGAAGGAAGACAACAGATTGCAAAATCTCTCCTTGATATCTCAATACTTGGGACTGACAAACCTTTGATGGTTACTTACGTTGTTCATTTACCGTCCTCGGGAAAGAAATTGCAGGTTCAATTAGAGAAACTGGTGGTGTGGGACAAGGAATGGGCTGCGTTGAAAGTCCATAAACCAAGCTGGGAAAATGGATGTAAAAATGTTGATTTCATCGCTGATTTTGCCCGGGCTGTATCTGAGATTGTCCTTTCTGCATCTGCTCCTGGTCTGGTGGATGACCTTCGGAAGATTCTTAAGATGGGTCTTGCATTTGGGCTAAAGGAGGAAGATGTTGACGCGTTGTTGAGAACTGAAAATCTGGAACTGTTTGATAAGGATAATGAGTTCCTGGAATCCACCTTCTCTGCTGTTTAAGCCTTTAAGGTATCTTCTCGTCGTGTGCCAGCAAAACAACACCATGTCTCTCTTTGAACGCCAGAGTAGGGATTTGTGCCTTTTTGTGCGTATGTCTGGTTCATTTTTCTAGAATTAATTTGATATCTATGCAATTATGCATCATTAAATCTTTCTGCATGTTTGCATAATTAGCTTATGGGTACACTTTATTTACTACATTGCTGCTTTGGTTTGAGGATTGCTACATTGTTTCAGAGATTTATGAGTCTAGTTTTTGATGTTTCGAACGATGCACCAATAAATTTCTTTAACGAGTATGCTTATGTTGTGTATTCTCTTCTTGTAGCTCTTGCTAAAGCAGTGGAGGAATTCAAATATCAGAGGAAGATGTGTTAGATCACTGAGGTAAGAAAAGTTAATTACTTCGTACATTTTAAGAGTTCTCCTGCATGTAGACATTAATTAATGATCTTGGACCATGGCAAGGTATTACCACACTGGAGGGTGAATTTAGACACTTTGTTTTTACCAAGGTTTCAAATGTTAAGATTTTCCACATTGTAGAGATTGAATGTTCTTAGAATCTTACAATTGTGAGGCTTCTGGGTATATAGTCTCTTACCAAGGCCCTCAAATGTTATGATCTGGTGCTGCATACCATCTCTGTTTTTGCAGTTTCCAGTTGACTTTTTTTCACTTTGACCCAGTAACTTGGGTAGCAAACTGATGCAAATATTTTGGTAATTATTTCATTATTTTTGCATTTTCATAATTTTGCAATACTTGGGTAGTAACTTGGGTAGCAAACACATGTATATGACTTGTCAAACCGGTGCCCAGGTGCCAAGTCAAACCGGTGCCCAGGTGTGGGCACCTGGACACCAACTTACATTTTCTACACGTGGAGGTCATTGATTGACCGGTCAAACCAGGTACATTAACATCCGGTGCCCTGGTGTCGGTCACCGGTGCACCGGTTTCAACAAAACCAAAAGAAAGAACCATCCCACCAAATAACTCTGATTACATTTTAAAATAAAAGCCAAGAACCACACCAACCATACTAACCCTAAGTTGTTGTTTCCTTGTCAGGAGGTTTGCATCATTTGAAGCTTGCTGAAGAGCTGGTACGTGCTTGCTGAAGAGCTGCTGCTGAATGCTGATACTTCTACTTTCTACTACTAGATTTGTTGAACTCTTCAATTTTTCTCTTCTCTTTATGGTTTTGTTACTGCGGGATAGGAGTCTCGCGTATTTTGTGAACAATTAAGTATTATGTTTGTCGGAATGATCTGAACTTGATTAGTTGTAGAATGTTGATGTTCTTAATATTTTGTGAAATGGTCCCATCTTTTTGGGATTTAAGTAGTATGACTATTTTCCCCTAGGTCTGTTGCTCATTTAGTTGGGCTGAGTTTCATTTTCTTGAACATTGTGTGTTGTTTTTAGGTATATTTTGGAGTTTCTGAAGCTTTTAGTACTAAATTACAGTTACTTCATATGTTATCTTGTTAATCACGGTTCGAACATAACCAAACCGTTTATAAATAGTTTATAAAATGGTTTGGTCCGGTTTAGGTTCGAGTTTCTCCCACAATGTCAATTCCGGTTCAATTTGGATTTTGGTGCGAACCAAACCGTTTATGACCCTAATACGTATAGACTGCTATATATCTCCATACTTATTTTCTCAAACTTAACTTTATATCAATATTACTTTATCTCCATACTTAACAAGGCTTCTTTTGAAGTACAAAATGGTGACACATGTCTCACTGTACGCCCTATATTTTTTGCTAAAACGTAAGGTGTCTCACTGTACGCCCTATATTTTTTGCTATATTTATTGAAACAATATTTTTATTGATTTTGACAGTGATTGTTAAGCACGATAAATAGAAATTGCACGTTCTTGAGGTTTAATGTATCTCGAAGCATGATACCTGGATATTCATATCGATTTCTTTGTAGAGTTAAAATAAAGTAAATTTTTGTTGGATCTGACAATTTTTGTATAATTTAATAAAAGTTGTCCTTTATTTTAACGATATGATCTCCAAGGTAAGTTAGCTAAAAAGTACTTTTCGTAGGTAGAAACTAAATAAAATATAATAATTAAATAAAAAATATGACAGAGATAGACACACACAAAATTAGCTATTCATTTCCCGACTCTATAAATGTAGAGAGCGGGATAACTATCCGTAAAATAAAGAACGGAGTAGAGAGCTCAATGGAGATAAAATTTTCACCATCTATTTTGTATAAAGATAATCCCATTGGAGATGCTAAAATTGAACAAGTAGTCTTCTGTCTCGTATCTTCTCCAGTCTTTTCCATCTCATTCAGACATTTGAATTCTTTGACTAGCAATGTTGAGACATATCTGGAGAAGTAGGATAATCTAACAAAATCTTGATACAATGAAAGTTTTCTGTCAATTGGGTATTCGGGGTAGAAGTGATGGAGACAATAATATACTACCACTCAACAGCAACTGTTGTATCTTAGGGGGGAAAATAAAGCGATCCTACTATTTCCAGCGTCCTCCATAGTTACTATTTTCAGCGTCCTCCTTAGACAAAGAATCCACATTTCAGGTAGAAGTACGTAATCGCGTCAACTTGAAATCGAGAAAATGCCATTGTTGAAATCGAGAAAAAGCAGCGCCATTAGCCAGATCAGCGCCATGTCACGAGAAATTACTACCTGTAATGTATCTGGGAACATTACAGGTAGATCAGAATTGAACTTGGAAAAAGGTGATAAAGATGCAATTTATCTGGGGCTGCTAATGTACTTGAAGAAATCAAAGCTATCTTCTTTCCTTACTATGGAGAAAATCTAATTAAAGATAACTGGTTGGAAAGGGGGGAATCGTTGTTGTAAGTTCAAACCCCTTCAGTTATCTTTATGCAAGCAGATTAGTGCCATACCATAACATCTGAGCATCTCCAAGATGCCTGTCCTCTCCAATAGGACAGGCATCTTGATAGGCAAAACACAAAATAGGCATCAAGTTCGCCAAAGTTGGCGAGGATCTTTTGTTTGGCAAAATCAAGTTCCTCTCCTATTTATGTGGCTTATAACATGTTCCCTAAAATTTCTCCATGATTTCCACTATTTTCTCTCAACATATCAACGTTTTTTAACATAAAATAAATAATTAAAATCAATTACATCTTATTTTTTCGTAATCACTACTGGAGAAGATACTTCAAAAATCTGTTGACTAATATGCAAATGAACGGTTTTATCAATAATTTGCCTAACATTTCCCTACATGTGAACTCAAAAGTCAAAACATGTGAAGTTCTCGTGGGGAGATTCATTGGAGAAGAAAAAGCACTTCATTTCAAGAGTTGGGATTGTTTATGTAAGAACAAAGGAAAATGGTGGAATGGGGGTTCAGAGAAGCTCAGAAATACAACGACGCATTGGTAACCAAACTAGCTTGGAAGATTTGGATTCAAAAGGATGGTTTATGGGTTAAACAGTTGCTCAAGAAGTTTCGTAGAACTACGGACTCCCAAAGGCCACTGATTCATATTTCTGGAAGGGTCTATTGACTATAGAGAGCTTATTATTGATGGGTCATGTATAATTATTGGAATTGGTGAAACAAAAGATATTTGGCAGAATCTCCAGGTGCCAAAACTAAAAAACCAGATTATCAAATACATGCTCGGAAGAAAGTAGTAGAGTTAATTGACTGGAATGTTTATCAATGGAGAATGGAATACTTTGTATACTTGGTTTGATGCAGAAGAAGTGGATGATATCAATAAACCACAGCTCTCAATAAGAAAATTCGATGATATCTGGAACAATTAGAAAAATATGCCAGTTAACTACAAAAGCAAAATATTTGAATTGGAAAAATATTTGGACGATTGTTTGGAGGGTGGAGAATGGCAATCTTCCTACTAAAGTGAATTTGCAAAAAAATGACGATCCCATTCGATGAAAAACGCAGTTTCTGTCAGCAAAGGAGGGAAACTGCGGCACACATTTTCTTTAAATGTCATAGTTAACAAGGTAATTGTATCTCTTCTCTTATCTTTGATTCAAATTTCAGGAACGGGATTTGATGTTCAGAAGTTAACAAAGCAGATACAATGATTGTATGAACAAGAACACTAGAGAGACTCTATGGGAACTGTGATGTGTGCAGAAACAATTCACTGCAAAGAAGTAAATGTGGATGAAGCCGAATTGAAGGCCATTGAGCTAGCTACACTAAGAGCTTTGGAGAAAGAATTCAGAAAAGGTAAATATAGACTCGCATTCTCTCTCGGAAAATTGGACCGGGTTGATGCAAATGCTATGGCCTGATGGAAATGGAGAACCAGAGCTTCTGACATTCACAAGATACTGGAGAAAAGATGCAGGCTTTGTTGCTAGATTTTGAAATATGTCAGGCTCATGTATTACCTCACTGGACTAGAACTAGGTCTGATAGTGGAGTTCTAGATGTAATCTCAATTTCTGAAGAGGTGAAAAAGACTCTATCTCTAGATTGTGCTTGTGTAAGATTTCCAGTTTTAGTGTTTCATGAATCTGAAATACACACACACACACATATCACCCATTTCCAGCAGAATACTACATGTTAGTATAAATATTTCCATCTAAAGACAATTCTAGGGTTGTGAAGGCCAACAGTAGTTACCGCATCAAACTCCATGAACTGTGCAGTTTTCACAAAGAGAGTTAGCGAGAAAGTACCCAATGTCAGAAATCAAAATCACAAGTGAATATAGACCCAATGTTCACATTTCACAACTTCAATCCTGTGAGGAATAATTGGATCGACTCTATACGCAGATCAGCTTCATGTGCTACCTGTAATGTGAAGAACACATAAGTGTCAGATTCAGAGAAATACTGGTTAGTTTTGAATTTATTGAGTGAAGCTGAAATATCCGTGAACTAACATATGTTTTCAACATATTTCAAACGCCAACATCAAGCCAATTATAAGGTTGTGACATGGTTAATTTCATTCTTTGCAAATAAAGAAAGCTATTACTAGTTAGTTTTTCACCTTGGAGTAGACTTTTCATGGATGGAAAGTCAATCAATAATTATAGGACTGATTTCCTTGTTGAGGGAAGACTTTCTTCGAGTATTGTAAACCCTTTCAACTCGTGCTCGCTTACTGTTGGGCGTCGTTTCTGGCGTACAAGGAGAGACACTCCGTTGCTTCGCCGACACACGACGAGAAGACGCCTTAGCAGCAGAGAATGTGAACTCCAAGAAATTGTTATCCCCATCAAACAGTTCCAGATTTTCAGTTTTCAGAAACGAGTCAACATCGTCCTCCTTTAACCCAAATGCAAGGCCCATCTTTATAATCTTGCGAAGTTCGTCCACCAGACCAGGAGCGGAACCAGAAAGGACTATCTCTGACACAGCCCGGGCAAAATCAGCGATAAACTCAACATTTTTGGTTCCATTTTCCCAGCTTGGTTTATGGACTTTCAATGTAGCCGAGTTCTTGTCCCACACCACCAGTTTCTCTGATTGAACCTGCAATTTCTTTCCCGAGGACGGTAAATGAACAACGTAAGTAACCATCAAAGGTTTGTTAGTCCCGAGTATTGAGATATCAAGGAGAGATTTCGCAATCTGTTGTCTTCCTTCCACGGGCATGCTCACAAGAGGATTTGCAAGGAAAGCCAGTATAATTTTGAGCAACGGTCTCCCAATCCGATTGCGATGACAATCCAGCTTTTCATAGTCAGAACCCAGTGAGAATTCAATAGATTCGGATAATTTTCGCACTCCAAGACTTCTGTATATCTCATACTGCTTAGTAAGAGATGATGAGCCCTTTTGAGGGAACCAGACAAACAGTGGTTCCTGAATAGCTTCTGAGAAAGATTTCTTGAGCTGCAAGTCATCGGGTATCAATACACCTGCACGGTTTACGAGATGAATATCTCCTGAAGCTGTGGTTGCAGGTAGCATGACCGTAGATGACTTCAATACCTCCTCAGTTGAAGGGTTCCATTGTTCTGCTATAAGTCCCCAAAACGAATGCAACTCCTCAGAAGACACGGAATACTTAGTGTTTACCCAGTTATTCCATAAGTCGACACATCTTGAGATTGATGGGAATTCATCAACTCCGAGATTTTTCAACAAAAAAGAGAACAATTCCTCCCCATAATATCTATCAAGAATATGCAAAGATGAGCCAAATAGTTTTCCTTTGTCATGAAGCACACATACCGAATTATCAACCCATTTACCTACACTTTCTGGTTGACCAGGTATCCACAATTGCAACGAAAAAGAACCCTGAGGGTCAAAACTCCACTTGTGTCTTTGTAAGAACCCGAAAATTCTCATGATGATAGAAGTGTCTTTGTGAGAAGTAAGAACCTCAAAGAGTGAAGAGCAAATGTTACTGGTATCAGTTTCTGCTCCCATGGCCTTCAGTTCATCGAGTTCGAGACCACTTAATGCACCATAGAAATCTTGATCTACGAAAGGCCCGTCTTTTTCTTCAAGGTAAGTCTTCCATTCTGGATTAAAAATAAGAGACCGCTCCGGAATTCTGTAACCCATGTGAGTCTTTAGCCATGCACTCCCTTTAAGCTTGTTAACGAAATTTTCAAGCAGCTTATGGTCAGAGCTGAGTCGCAAAGACCTGGCACAATGCAGAAGTGACAAAGCACAATCTGGTGCCACTGAAGTGGGATTCTCCGGCAACTGCAAACCACGCGCAACTAAGTGTGCCCCTTCATTGAACTCGACGACTACACCTAGCATTTTGAGTTCAGCTTTGAAAGAAGAGATTTCATTACCATAGAAGGCAACATCGATGAAAGGAAGATCAACGAACTGTGAAATTGTCTCCCATTTGGAATCAAACAGAATAGAGCCGCAAGAAGCTCTATAACCATGACTGGTTTTTAGCCAGTTTCCCTCTGACAAGCAGCCAACTAGACGAGGTAGTTGCATCGGCATCTTTTCACTCATAAACTTCATACAAGACAGAACTGAGACCACAGTATCAACTTTCATACTGTTAGAAGATATCAGCCCTTGTATCTGAGCAATGAGAATAGCATATGCTTTATCAAAATCAACTGCAACACCAATTGCTTCAAGTTCTGCTTTATACGAATTGATCTCTTTACCATAGAAGCCTTCATCAATTACGGGTAAGGGAACGACATTAAGCAGAATGTCCAAGTCACGATCACGAATAAGGGCCTTGGAAGGATACACGAAGCCCATAGAAGTCCGCATCCAGTTTCTTCCCCTAATTTTCCCTATCAAACCAGAGGCTGCAGAGCCTAGTTTCCGGATGCATTCAAGTAATAGTAAAACAGCATCTTTGGTCAATTTGCTAGGGTCTTCGGGAAGTATGAGATGCTGAGGAATTAGCTTATGGGTATCTTCAAGATTCACGAAAACACCCAGCAACTTGAGCTCATCCACAAACTCATTCAGATCACTCTCGTAGTAAGTTAAATCAACTACCTTCAGATCTGTGATATGCAGAATAGGTTCTGCAGTACCAGGTGCAAGGTAGGCCACTCCGACAGGACTAACATAACCTTGGTCAGTTTTCAGCCATTTTCCC
Source organism: Linanthus parryae (assembly GCA_023055425.1). Lineage (NCBI taxonomy): Eukaryota > Viridiplantae > Streptophyta > Magnoliopsida > Ericales > Polemoniaceae > Linanthus > Linanthus parryae. The sequence goes on from JALGPY010000001.1 coordinate 6,110,494, forward strand.
TCTTGTATAGCTTTCAGCAAGTTTGCATCAAGCTTCTTATTTTTGTTCGCGTACCTGAAAAATAGAAGGAAAGAAGAAATTATGCAAAATCAGAGTGTTCAAAGATGAGATGCTATTCAGCAAGTTGGCATTGAACTTGTTATTTCTGTTTGCATACCTGATAAATCGCAGCAACGATTTTACCATGTCTCTACTCAGTGCTGAAGAAGCAAGTGTAATGAGGCGCTTAATAATGACCTGGTACATATCCTGTGCCCCGCTTTGGACACCGATGAACATCAGCTCATCTCTGAACATTCTGATTTTGTCGTCATAATACCTTTCATCTATTGCTGATAGGACCTTAAATGCTTTGCCGATCTCCGCAAGAGCAATTGACCCAGTTCCATCGTAAAGATAGCAACATGTTGGGCTAGTGAAACCATGATAAGCCTTCATCCATTTTCCAGTTTGTATACTTGCAAGGAACCTCTGAGGAATTACACAGCCGCTGGATTTCAGGGTTTTGACCCATTCTAAAAGCAAAAACGCCTGATCACTTGTCAGTTGATTGGAAGCTACACCTAGGGATATGTCTTCGGGAGATATATAAGGCAAATCAACTGCTTTCTTGTGCTCTACCAAGAAGTTTAATAGATCATTTTCACCCGTGGAGCCACCACAAACTTCCATACCTTCAGCATACACCTTCCCCAATTTAGTATAACTCGTGCAAGAGATCTCACTAGAACCAAACAGCTTCATCCATTTGCTTGAGGACGAGGGCACTAGGCAGCTTGACTTAATTTTCACATTCCCTGAGTCATCAACCACTGGCATAGACTGCAGAATACGCGGAACAACATCTTTTGAAACATATTTCGTGAGAGTAGCACGATAGACAAGATGAGCAAGCAAAACTGCCATTCTTGGGTCCCGTTGCATCCTTGGAACAGTGCAAAGCAGAGAACAATAAGAAGACACTTCAGTGACCTTTAATCCCACTGTCTGTGTAAGCCATAGCGAAAGTGAGGGTTGTAATGACTTTTCTTTAATAAGACTAACCGTGTCAGCATGCAAGAAAAACATATCGCCCGGGCATTCCATTTCTACATTCCATTTGTTGAGCCACGAGTGCTGGTCTGGCTGCCAGATAAGATGAACATTCACTTGTTTGTTTTTTATGTCTGATATACTACATGGCAGAGCTCTATTACTCCAAGCAACATACTTGAAAAGAGGTATGTTGTTCAAAGAATGTTGTGGGAGACGACCCCAGTGATCAGCGAGAAAGCAAAGAAGCTCCACATTCAGCTCCGCTGAAGCATTGAACATCAAGTTGGAAGTTTTAATGTATGCTGCATGCCAATCATAACAATCTTTTGCTGGCGGTACTCCAAGAAACTTCCAGACTTTGTTATATTTATCTCTATCAACTGATCCGTGCAAAATTAACTTTCCTTGGACAGCACGGTGCTCCTTAACTTTTGATAGGATATTCCTGAAACTTGGAAAGAGCCGAACCACATCACTTGGCTTACAGAAAACAATTTCCTCAGTCGACAGTGACTGACATGGGACAATGCATTCTGATGACGCAATTCTTTTGATGGAGTCAATTACGCTATTCAGCTGTTTCAGAGGAGTCTCTTGTAAGGGAAAGAAGTCAAGCAACCGGGTGATGGGAAAATGTTGAGCCATTTCAGTGGACTTGGTACAAGTCACAAGAGCAGAGACAAAAGCTTCGGGAACACAATCGAGGATTCCCAAATTCCATTTGTTGTCCAAGAGTATCGCTTCTCTTGATGACGTAAGAATGAAATCAGCCTGCACTATGAAGGGAAAGTTGGTCACCATTGATGTTGGCAGAAAGGAAAAAATGCCGACAGAAGATTCCCCACTTCTCAACCTATTTCCAAACGGGAAAGCCAAGCACACGGTCCATTCTTTTATGTCCTTCCTAGAATCCACTAAACAGTCACTTTCCACAGGGAAGGCTTGCCCATATATGAAGTAGCGGCATTCTTTTGGAGTTTTGTCTGCAGTCCCTTGACTAGAAAGATGGACAATCCGTGAATCTGCTCCTTTAGTCTGTAACAAACCAATATTAGTCTCATTAGAGATCGAAATCTCATATACTGAATCGGCTACCTCTGAAATCCCATACATTCGTACTGATAATCTTCTTATCTTATGCAAGAAAAGAAGAATCTCAGGGTGCATATCCGAGAGATGTTTCTTCACATTTTCCAATTTACCGGGCTTCAGGGGGAGAACAATTATGGTTCCTGGAAGAACTTTCTTATCCCCATAGATGATTTGTAGATCTGAAATAGCCGGTCTTGTGTCAACCCACTCTGGAACAATATAACCCATGTGGCAGTTGTCAGTAGGAGCTTCACTGAATTTGATTTGGTAGCCATTGCTGAATACATATGGGTGTGCACTGACTAGGAACACACTCTTGAACCCGATCCCTACAAGGAGAGAATGCAACATATGTTGGGATTACATATAAGTTCAAATTACACGTCGACGCAGATGCAACAAGTTAATCAACACACAAGAACTGGAAAAACAAAATATCTGCAAACATGCAAACTAACGCACACAAACATCCTAATAAGTCACATAAGTTAATTCTCATTATTTTACACTAACATCCTAATAAGTCACATAAGTTACTTCACACGTGATTCAGAGGAAAGAGTTTCCACCCTGTTATCTAAGTGTAAAACCCTACTGCTTTTCCTGCTTCACTTCGTGTGATCATGTTTCTACAAAGTTGAATCCGCACACCTGCAATTCTACTAGCGCAAAGAAATATACGAGAAAATAAAAATCATTTCTTATCATTTCGTTTCTCATATAAATTCCCTTTTAAGTAATCATGTCATTTCTTTTCTCACTTGATTTCCCATAGTATTACTTCAACCTATTTCACTCACTGAACTCAAAGGAACCAATTCACTTCTTAAGTAACCAGAACTTATGAGTATTATCGTTACCTTTCTCGCCAATGAAGCCTTTGTTCCGCTGACCCTTCTTGGTGGACCGGCCAATGCTGCAAATAGATTCAACGTTCTGCTTCGAGAAACCAACCTCATTGTTGAACACCAACAACGTCGCCGGAGCACCAGTCCCGGTAACATCTTCTCCGGTCAGCACAAACTCAAGAGTGGGTTCTACTCCAGGTGAGTACCCATTGTCCTCAGCATTCTGCACCCAAAAACAAACACAACATGCAAAACATAAGAATTCTCACTCAAGCATTTCATCAAACCATGCATTACAACAAAACCCCAATTTTACCTGGATGAGCTCCATGATGAAGTGGATGTCTTTGGCGTAAAGCTCCGACGAGAGGTTGAGAACGGCGTTCTGAAGATCAATGACAAGAGGGTTTGGGTGTTGTTGGCCGATTGAGAACTTGTGCTTCCTGATTTGTTCTATGTGAGACCTAGCCATTTCTGTTCTGCTACTACTAGTCTCAGTGCCAGCCATTGCCATTGGGTTCTCTAACTTGGGTTTTTTGTGGGTTTGATCTGCTTGTATCAGTTCCATGTGAATTACAAGGTTTGGCAGAGAGCGTCCACGGTTGTGAACTGTGAAATCTGTTAATGGAAAATTCAAATTTTTTGAAATTTATCACGATCTGATTGATTCCGTTTGATTAGGAGATCTTTTAGGCTCTGTTTGATTCCTGGAAAATGAACGGGAAAGGAAAATGGAAAGAAAGGAAAAAGAAAATCATTTTATTTTCTCTGTTTGGTGGTTGTTAGAAAATGAAAGAAAAATACTGCAATTTTCCTTTTCGTGTTTGGTTACTCTAAATTTGAAAAGAGAAAACTACAATGAAAATCCAACTTGCTGAACGTACACATAAGATTTAAGAATGGTAACTTGAGATTGCAAAATTTGAAGCTGATTTCTATACAAAACAAAACAGCGTCATGAGTCATGACACCTAATTCCAAAACGAGAAAGATTACCAAAGCAAAAACGTAATGTCTTTCGTTAAAACAATATCACAATTCATGAAACTGTCAGTAAAAATAATTTTTTGGACAAATTAGCCCTGATGTTATGGCACACTGAAGGGGTAAAAGTGTCTTTTTCCAAACTAGAGGGGTGAAAGGGTCCTTCAACGAAACTAGAGGGGGTTAAAGTGTCTTTTATATTTTCTTCCTATCTTCTTCATTTTCTTCATCTTCTTCCGTAGCCTCCTGCCCTTCTCCGACGCCATCTCTATCACCATCACCATTGCAGCTTTACAAAGATGGCAAATTTGGTGGCTGAGACGATTTTTTCATTGGGCTCATCAAGTTGTGGCTGAGACGATTTTTCATTGTGTTGAATCAACGGAGATGGGTAGCCCTATTTCGGCGACGTCGGAGAAGCCAGAATCCGGCGGGGAGGGGGGGAGGGGCGGCGAAGGGTTCGAGCGATTCCTCCTGGGTTCGAGCGAGAGAGACTCACGCGATTTCTTTTGCTTTTCCTTTTCCGCCCACTTTTGGACGGAAAATTTATTTTCCCCTTTCTTGATAATTTTTTTCCGTTTCTTTTCCTCTCATTTTCTTTTCTTGTTATAAGTTTACCTCCAAACACAAAAAGGAAAATATCAGGAAAATTATTTTTCTTTCCTTCCTGTTTTCCAAGAACCAAACAGGGTGTTAGGATACTGGGTAGTGGGAACTTCATTTTCGGCCAAAGAACTTGGTGACTGGGATCGAATTGGGACTCTACCCTTGGTTGACTTTGTATTTAGTATTGACCTCAGTTGAGGGTAAAACACGTAATTATATAGAATTAATCAAAAAAGAAAACAACTTTTGTGAATAATCTAAAAATCAAGCGTCCCACACTCGTACTTCATCCCCCACTCACAACTCTCTCTAATTTTCTCCATGCCCCTCTAGCATCTCTCACTCGAGTTTTAACCATATTGTGCTTGTTGGGGCCGGAAAAATAGAAAAAACCCTCCATGGGGAAGAAATACGAGACTAGACTCGTTTAGAAACCGACAATGCTAGTGTCGGTTCTTGAGTCCAAAACCGACACTAGAACTGTCGGTTATTGTCTTTTGCCGACCCTGACGGTTCTTAAGAACCGATTTTGGTAAAGTCGGTTTTTTTGAAAAATAACCGATCTTACTAAAATCAATTCCATACTTAAAAACTTTTTAAACCATATCTTGTTGAGATTGAATATGTAATACCCGGCTTTTATAACGGGTAAATTACATGCAATTCGTAAAAGTTTAAATGTGAATTGGGGAGGTATTTGTAATTTAAGAAAAGCTAAACTAGTTAAGGTAGCGGGGAGGAAGTTGTAGTTTGAAGAGAGTTTAATACTTAAAGAGTAAATACATATAAGTGAATTAAATAATAAAAACCAAAACAAAAAGAAAGAAATAAATAAATAAAACCATAAAATAATTAAAGAAGGGTTCTCCACCATCTTACACAAGCTACTGATGTTGTGAAACTCCCAAATAACAAGAAGACTGTTGTCTTCTTCTCCAACTCCCCCTTCAAAACACAGCAGCAGCCCCTCCCCTTCTTCTCACCCATCACCGGCAACACCATCACTGCCACCACCACATCCCCCTTCACCTCTCTGCCATCCCTCTGTCTCCCCCTCCCCTGTTCTGGCCAACGAAAACAGAGGAAGCAGCAGCAGCAGCGGCAAAGCTGCTGCCTCCCCGTCGGTGACGCCACCACCACCAGCCACATCAATCCCCCTCACCACCTCTGATCTCTCCCTCTGTCTCTCTCTCGCCTCTCTGAATTAGCCGGCGAAAACCCAGCAGAAGCAGCAGCGGCACAGGGCCGCTGCCATCTCCGGCGAGTTCCCCGACGCCAAGAACGACCGCCACCACCGCCTGCACCTCTCTGCTCTCCCTCTATTTCGACTCCCTCTCACTTCCCCTCTCTGTTTCGAGCCAAAGGGAAGCCAACACTGCAGTAACCACTGCAGAAACAAACCAAAGCCACCATAACTCCGGCGACCTCCATTAACGCCCGCGAGAAGCTCGACCCGAGCTATCCGACGATACCCACTCCCTCTAATCGATCCTAATCAACTCCCAGAGGTCCGATGAAGCTTTAATCTCTGCCAATCGAAGCCAAGAACGCCTCAGTCGCCGGAATCGTTCATCACCGCCGACCCACCTCGACGGCAACCTCAATCGGACCCGATTCTCAACCGTTTTTCGCAATTTTTGGTGTGGGTAACTTCTAAATCCTCCTCTGATTCGTTTTTGATTATCAAACTGCAATTTTAATGGCTAAATCCGAACTTGGATCGATTGGGTGTTATGTGTTCTTGAAATAGGGGTTAAAGTGTAGTTTCAGAAAGTTTAAGGGTATAATCTGTCACATACAAATCTGTTATTTGCTAGTAGGGGGTAATTGTGTGTCTTTTATAAGAACTTGGGGGTTTCAGTTATATAAACTGCATATAAACTACAAAATCAAACATGCTATTTGTAGATTAAAATTATTTCCTAACATTTCTAAATAATATTTTAATTATGTAAAAAAAAAAATTGGCTATTTAAAACTATGTGGGAGTTATTTAATATACAATATTGTTGATTCTCTTGGAAAATAAGCATATTAAAAATATATGTTGTTAAATAAATATTTTCTAAATACTTATAAACTAGTGTTTTGAGTAAAATATGTTATTTGCTTAATATTGCTAACACAAAATAAGTTAGAAAGTTAAATAGGAAAATAACTTTTAAGAAAAATCCTTTATTTATAAATAGATAAAAGCTTGATTATTATTTGTAGATAATAGAAATTGTTTCTCCAAAATTAAGTTATAAATTATGTGAGACTAAACACTTATTTGAATAAACATTTTTGTGAGTTTTATTTATGAGTTTAATTATTTAATAGTATACACATTTTTATAACAAATAAGTCGCAATAATTAAATTGGTTGGAATTAAATCCTTGTAGTCACTTATAAATAAATGTGTTGTATAATAAATTAATATTTTATAATTATGAGAGTGTATAAATTTAATATGTGATTTTCTACTTAATAAATTTAAAAGAGCTAGTATTTATATAAGTAGTGATTTTCTATGAGGAAAATAAATAATAAATAAATAAATAAATAAATATGTATATAGTTGTGGTTTACGTCGCCGATTTATTATATAAATATTGTATACTATTAAATTAATGGGGTTATGGGGAAAATGAGACTTGTTAGGAATTTAGCATTTCACAAAATCATACTTGGACTTGTGATTGATTTAGAAATTATAACTGTAGGTGACGAGTTTATAGACGAAGGTTACGTCTACGTGTGAAAGCCGACGTGATATTGGCCGAATCATCAAGGTGAGTAAACATGCCAAGTCTAGCGCGCCCAGCTCCTTTCGTGTCAAAATATGATTTTATAATTTGTCTCAAAATGTGTTTTATGACATACATGCTTTACTTGAGATTTGGATTGTGTTGAGATATTTTCTTTGAAATTTGACACTTGAAAATAATAAAACGTAATAACGTAAAGTGGAAAGAGTTGTGCGGGGAAAACTTATTATTGTCGTGTTGGCTTTAGCCACTCGGCCTGTGATTATTATTGTCGTGTTGGCTTCGTCCACTCGGCCTGTGATTATTATTGTCGTGTTGGCTTTGTCCACTCGGCCTGTGTACTTTAACCCGGTCGCAACCTGCCGGGTCGCTCCATGTACTCACCTCTCTGGCCGCAAGAAGTCTTAGGGGGGTGCCGGCACTTAAGGTCTTGGATGCTTGTGATGGATTATTCTTCCCCGTATCAACTAATGGATTTTATGGTTTGGATATTGGATACTAATGGATATGGAAATATTGAGATGAAATGGTTTGGAAAAAAAAATGGATATTAATAGAATTGGAAATGTTGAGATTTAATGGTTTGGATATTGGATATGGATTTAATTGTGGTCATTGGAGATTTTTCTGAAAATTTACGAGAATTCGGAAATGTCTTACTATTACACTGTCTTTTACTTCCGCTGCATTTCCATTTGAAGTTAAATACTTGTGAAATATTTACTCTTCGTCCATTTATTTTTGTTACTTGAGTTAAAATACCTCGTTCCCGATTTACGTGCTTGGGTGTTACTCATTCAGTATTTCATTGCTGACTTTAGAAACTGCGATTCCTGTTTTAATTCCCACCGCAGGTCTAGATGGAGAAGGCTTGGCTTAGGACGGGGGAAACGCGATCTCACCTAGTTTTATCAGCATGTCTAGTAAATCGAACTCTTAGACTTTTAAATTTGTGTAATAATGTTTTAAAACGATGTGCGAAACTTTTATCATATGTAATATATATCTATGGCAGTGTTTGTTCTTGATTTCCACCGTTTCATATTGTAGTAGCACCCACCCGGGCTCTCCGGTCCGGAACGGAAAGTCTGGGAACCAAGGGGTGTTACAGGTGGTATCAGAGCGGGCTGTCCAAAAGGGAAATTAAAACCTGTAGGGCAACCCTAAAATGAAATTAGGAAAATATAATTAAAATTGGACAAGCCGATTGGGTTATGGGTAGTGTAAGTCCTACTCTTAATAGTCCCACCCACCCACGTCCTTTTCTCTCCATTATGAGACACGATGTATGCTTAACAGTATCTGGATTTATTGAATGTGATAATTTTCCTTGATGTCCATTGGACAAGTATTATTTCCGTAAAGGAAGATATAGTTATGGATTATGGTATGGTGATTACAATTCCAGGATTGATTTATGGAAGCAAGAATGAGAATGAGTTACTATATGATGCATGTCTTGTGATAGATGATATTTTTATGTGTGATGTGCCAAGCATGTAATTTATTGGATGATTCATTTCAAGCCCGTGATAAATTAGAGAATAATACAATAGGTGATAGTGTAGGAATATGACTGATAGACCCCTGCGCTACTACACCAGGACAGTCCGGCAAGAACAGATGGCAGAAAACAACAACAACATGGAGCAATTCTTTGCTCAAATGGCTCAAATGATGGGCAATGGAGCTCGGGCAGGAGTTAACTGGGCCAAGCAAGTGGCCGACATGAAGCCACCGAGTTTCACTGGAAACGAAGATCCCGTTGAGCTGGAAGACTGGATCATGGAGATGGACAAGATCCTTGAGAACGTGGAATGCCCTGAGGATCGGAAGGTCAACTGTGCGGTGTTTTATCTGAAAAGTGAGGCAAATCTGTGGTGGAGAAATGCTCGAGGGACCCTCTTGGCTCAGCCTAACTTTGGCTGGGAAGCCCTCCAAACTGCACTCAGAACCCGCTTTTATCCTCATCACGTGAAGATGACCAAGCAACAAGAATTCCACAATCTACAGCAAGGAAGCGACTCGGTGACCGAGTATTTTCGGAAGTTTACGGAGCTGATGCGGTTTGCGGGCAACACGGTTCCCGATGAAGAGTCCAAAGTCTCTAAATTCATCTCTGGACTGCAAGAGCGGCTGCAGACGTCTCTGCTAAGCAGAACTTATCCTACCCTTCACGAAGTCTATGACAGAGCCGCCGATATCTGGAGAGTTCAGGCAGCCCAGGATGAAAGGCGTAAGAAACGCAAGATAGAAGAGGCAGGAGGTAGTAACAACAACTTAGCAAGGGGGAACCAGAGGTTTAGGCCCAACAATGGAGGAGGCAACCAGGGACAGTATCGAGGCAATCAGCAGAACCATGAAGCTCAGCGAGTTCGTCGCTACATATGTAAGAGGTGTCAGAGAAACCACCCCGGAGTTGATTGCATGGGGAATCCAGTTAACTGCAACAATTGTGGTAGGAGGGGACACCGAGCCTATGAATGTCGAGCACCACCAGCAGGAAACCAGCAAGTGAATCAAGGAGGGAACTATCCCCGGCTGCAACAGAACAACTACCAGGGGAATCGCCAGCAAAATGGGAACAATTTTGGGCACAACCAGCAGTATGTGAACCAGCAACCTGCGAACTTGCAGATTGGATATGGTAACTTTGGCAACCATCCAAACAATGGAGGTAATGGCTATGGAAGACAGCCAAACTATAACCAGGGGAATGTCAGACAGAATGGAGGCCAAAACCGCAACAACAATGTTGGAGCTGCGGTCAACAACAATGCAGCAGGAGGAGCTGGAAACCAGAATGCCAATGTCGGAAGGATTGTTGTCATAACAAAGACCGAGGCAGAAGCTGCTCATGGAGTTGTCACTGGTACATTCCTTATCCACAAGCAACCAGCATTTATATTATTTGATTCTGGTGCATCTTACTCGTTCATATCATCATCATTTGCTGATAAACTGGGTTTGAGTAAGTCATCTACCATATCCATTCCCGTAGCAACCCCTACTGGAAAAATAATAGTATGCGACACCATATTTGAAGGAGTTGAGCTAGAAATCCTATCAAGTATCCTGCCAGCCAACCTGATAAAGTTTGACCTTGGGGGTATAGATGTTATACTAGGGATGGATTGGCTCGCGATGTATCGAGCAGTTATTGACTGCTACGATCAGAAGGTTCGGTTGAAAGGACCCAAAGGGGAGAAGATCACCTATCGTGGTATCACAAGGGAACCTCGCATCAGACTAGTGTCAGCATTGACTATAGTCAATCAAGTGAGGAAGGGGAACTCTGCTTACCTGTGCTACATCCAGGACGTATCCAAGAAGGAAAATCTACTGGAGGAAATACCTGTCGTAATGGAATTTCCTGACGTCTTTCCTGACGAGATCCCAGGGATGCCACCCAAACGAGAAGTGGAGTTTACCCTTGATTTAGTACCTGGAACCGCTCCTATCTCGAAGGCACCGTATCGGATGGCACCAGCAGAATTAAAGGAGCTCAAGGATCAACTGCAAGAACTCCTACAAAAAGGGTACATACGACCAAGTGTGTCACCCTGGGGAGCACCAGTGCTTTTCGTGAAGAAGAAAGATGGGAGCCTGAGGCTATGCATCGACTATCGAGAATTAAACAGCGTGACCATCAAGAACAAGTATCCTCTACCCCGGATTGACGATCTGTTCGATCAACTACAAGGGGCCAGTGTCTTCTCCAGGATTGATCTGAGGTCAGGGTATCATCAGCTTCGGGTAGCTGAAAAGGATATTCCGACGACTGCCTTCAGAACCAGATATGGCCATTATGAGTTCACAGTGATGCCATTTGGTCTTACCAATGCACCTGCAGTGTTTATGGATCTGATGAATCGGGTGATGAGGCCATTTCTGGATCGATTCGTAGTGGTCTTTATCGATGACATCCTTGTGTACTCGAAAAGCAATGAGGACCACGAAGAACATCTTAGAGAAGTGCTGCAGACTCTGAGGCAAGAACAATTGTATGCCAAGCTGTCTAAATGCGAGTTCTGGTTGGATCGTGTTCCATTCTTGGGTCACATCATTTCAAGGGAGGGGATATCAGTGGACCCAGGAAAGATCTCAGCAGTTAAGGACTGGCCAACACCGAAGAATGTGTCTGAAATAAGGAGTTTCCTTGGCTTAGCAGGTTACTATCGACGCTTTGTGAAGGATTTCTCCAAGATTGCCAGACCACTGACAACGCTAACGAAGAAAGCGGTGAAGTATCAGTGGGACGACAGCTGTGAAGAAGCATTTCAGACTCTAAAGGAAAAGCTGACTACGGCACCAGTACTAGCTCTACCAAACAACTCTGGCGAGTTTGAAGTATACAGTGATGCATCGAAGAAAGGGCTAGGGTGCGTACTTATGCAAGACAGAAGGGTAATTGCCTATGCCTCAAGGCAATTGAAACCCCACGAGGAGAACTATGTCACACATGACTTGGAGTTAGCAGCAATAGTGTTCGCACTGAAGATCTGGAGACACCATCTGTATGGAGCTATTTGCAAGCTCTATACGGATCATAGAAGCCTGAAGTATATCTTCACCCAGAAAGAGCTGAACAACAGACAACGAAGATGGCTAGAGATTATCAAGGACTATGACTTGCGTATTCAGTACCACGAAGGAAAGGCATATGTGGTCGCCGATGCGTTAAGTCGAAAGTCGAGCCATGCGATGAATACCATGTTAGCCTTGCCAAGCTGGCTATGCCACGAGTTCGAGAAGCTCGGAATTGAAGTGGTAGAACAAGGAACAGTGCAGGGCCTACTTGGAAGCATGACAGTTGTGCCAGACTTCATTGAGGAAATAAGAACCAATCAAGCCGGAGACGTGAAGCTCGAAAGGATTAGGAAGAAGATTGCAGCAGGAGAAGCCAAAGACTTCAAGATTCACGAGGATGGAAGCATTCGCTACAAGGGAAGGTGGTGTGTACCACAAAAATGCGCAGAAACCAAGGAAAAGCTAATGCGCGAAGCACACAACACACCTTATTTTGTTCATCCTGGGGGCGACAAACTCTACAAGGATTTGAAGAAGACTTTTTGGTGGCCCAACATGAAAAAGGAAGTAGCTGAGTTTGTAGCACGATGCTTAACCTGTCAGAAGGTGAAGTTCGAGCACAAGAGAATGGGAGGCTTAGTTCAGCCATTGGACGCCCAGTTTGGAAGTGGGATTCCATCTCCATGGATTTCGTAACTGCTTTGCCGACTTCGAAGAATGGACTCAATCAGATATGGGTAGTGGTTGACCGATTGACGAAGACAGCAAGGTTCATTCCAATGAAGGACACATGGAACATGGAGCAAAGAGCTGATGCGTATATCAAGAACATAGTGAGATACCATGGGGTTCCGAGTTCAATAATCTCAGACAGGGACCCTAACTTCCTCTCACATTTCTGGAAGGCTCTTCAAGAAGCGTTGGGGACTCAACTAAGATTCAGTACAGCGTTCCACCCAGCCACGGATGGACAAACAGAAAGGACCATTCAAACACTGGAGGACATGCTGAGGTCTTGTGTCATGGATTTCCAAGGATCATGGGTTGACAAGTTGCCACTAATAGAGTTCTCTTACAACAACAGCTACCACGCCAGCATAGGCATGGCACCCCACGAAGCTTTGTATGGGAGGACGTGTCGAACGCCTCTATGTTGGAACGATATCAGCGAGACAGTGGTGTTAGGCCCACAAATGATTGAGGAAATGACAGATCAAGTACGACTCATCCAGCAAAGAATGAAGGCAGCACAAGACAGACAGAAGTCCTACGCAGACCAGAAGAGGAGACCATTGGATTTCAAAGTGGGTGAAAAGGCGTTTCTTAAAGTTTCGCCTACGAAGGGAGTAACGAGATTCAATCAGAAAGGGAAGCTAAGTCCAAAGTTCATCGGACCATATGACATTCTGGAAAGAATTGGAGAAGTTGCGTACCGACTAGACCTACCTTCGAATTTGGGACGAGTACACAATGTTTTTCACGTGTCGCAGTTAAAGAAGTATGTACCCGATCCATCTCACGTATTGGATCCCGAACCAATTGAGTTAGACCCGTCTTTGACATATGAAGAGCATCCTATCAAGATCCTCGATACCAAGACAAGAGACACACGTACCAAGAGCGTTAAGCTAGTGAAAGTCCTATGGACTAACCATGAGACGGAAGAGGCTACTTGGGAAGCAGAGGATGAAATGAAAAAGAAGTATCCGCACCTCTTTGACGAAGTTAACTGAGTTCCGAGGACGTCACTCCTCTAAGGGGGAGAGGAATGTAACCCTTTAGTTTTCGTAACCTTAATCCTTGTGCCACATCGAACCAAATAGTAATTTAATTAATAAATTGTGTGTGTGTTGACTGTTCCTACATATCATATTATGAGGATTGGCTGTTATGATACATATAAAGTCTTATATTAGTATTATGTGGATTAGCTGGTTTGCGCTTCGAGGACGAAGCTCTATTTAAGGGGGGAAGGATGTAATACCCCGCTTTTATAACGGGTAAATTACATGCAATTCGTAAAAGTTTAAATGTGAATTGGGGAGGTATTTGTAATTTAAGAAAAGCTAAACTAGTTAAGGTAGCGGGGAGGAAGTTGTAGTTTGAAGAGAGTTTAATACTTAAAGAGTAAATACATATAAGTGAATTAAATAATAAAAACCAAAACAAAAAGAAAGAAATAAATAAATAAAACCATAAAATAATTAAAGAAGGGTTCTCCACCATCTTACACAAGCTACTGATGTTGTGAAACTCCCAAATAACAAGAAGACTGTTGTCTTCTTCTCCAACTCCCCCTTCAAAACACAGCAGCAGCCCCTCCCCTTCTTCTCACCCATCACCGGCAACACCATCACTGCCACCACCACATCCCCCTTCACCTCTCTGCCATCCCTCTGTCTCCCCCTCCCCTGTTCTGGCCAACGAAAACAGAGGAAGCAGCAGCAGCAGCGGCAAAGCTGCTGCCTCCCCGTCGGTGACGCCACCACCACCAGCCACTTCAATCCCCCTCACCACCTCTGATCTCTCCCTCTGTCTCTCTCTCGCCTCTCTGAATTAGCCGGCGAAAACCCAGCAGAAGCAGCAGCGGCACAGGGCCGCTGCCATCTCCAGCGAGTTCCCCGACGCCAAGAACGACCGCCACCACCGCCTGCACCTCTCTGCTCTCCCTCTATTTCGACTCCCTCTCCCCTCCCCTCTCTGTTTCGAGCCAAAGGGAAGCCAACACTGCAGTAACCACTGCAGAAACAAACCAAAGCCACCATAACTCCGGCGACCTCCATTAACGCCGGCGAGAAGCTCGACCCGAGCTATCCGACGATACCCACTCCCTCTAATCGATCCTAATCAACTCCCAGAGGTCCGATGAAGCTTTAATCTCTGCCAATCGAAGCCAAGAACGCCTCAGTCGCCGGAATCGTTCATCACCGCCGACCCACCTCGACGGCAACCTCAATCGGACCCGATTCTCAACCGTTTTTCGCAATTTTTGGTGTGGGTAACTTCTAAATCCTCCTCTGATTCGTTTTTGATTATCAAACTGCAATTTTAATGGCTAAATCCGAACTTGGATCGATTGGGTGTTATGTGTTCTTGAAATAGGGGTTAAAGTGTAGTTTCAGAAAGTTTAAGGGTATAATCTGTCACATACAAATCTGTTATTTGCTAGTAGGGGGTAATTGTGTGTCTTTTATAAGAACTTGGGGGTTTCAGTTATATAAACTGCATATAAACTACAAAATCAAACATGCTATTTGTAGATTAAAATTATTTCCTAACATTTCTAAATAATATTTTAATTATGTAAAAAAAAAAATTGGCTATTTAAAACTATGTGGGAGTTATTTAATATACAATATTGTTGATTCTCTTGGAAAATAAGCATATTAAAAATATATGTTGTTAAATAAATATTTTCTAAATACTTATAAACTAGTGTTTTGAGTAAAATATGTTATTTGCTTAATATTGCTAACACAAAATAAGTTAGAAAGTTAAATAGGAAAATAACTTTTAAGAAAAATCCTTTATTTATAAATAGATAAAAGCTTGATTATTATTTGTAGATAATAGAAATTGTTTCTCCAAAATTAAGTTATAAATTATGTGAGACTAAACACTTATTTGAATAAACATTTTTGTGAGTTTTATTTATGAGTTTAATTATTTAATAGTATACACATTTTTATAACAAATAAGTCGCAATAATTAAATTGGTTGGAATTAAATCCTTGTAGTCACTTATAAATAAATGTGTTGTATAATAAATTAATATTTTATAATTATGAGAGTGTATAAATTTAATATGTGATTTTCTACTTAATAAATTTAAAAGAGCTAGTATTTATATAAGTAGTGATTTTCTATGAGGAAAATAAATAATAAATAAATAAATAAATAAATATGTATATAGTTGTGGTTTACGTCGCCGATTTATTATATAAATATTGTATACTATTAAATTAATGGGGTTATGGGGAAAATGAGACTTGTTAGGAATTTAGCATTTCACAAAATCATACTTGGACTTGTGATTGATTTAGAAATTATAACTGTAGGTGACGAGTTTATAGACGAAGGTTACGTCTACGTGTGAAAGCCGACGTGATATTGGCCGAATCATCAAGGTGAGTAAACATGCCAAGTCTAGCGCGCCCAGCTCCTTTCGTGTCAAAATATGATTTTATAATTTGTCTCAAAATGTGTTTTATGACATACATGCTTTACTTGAGATTTGGATTGTGTTGAGATATTTTCTTTGAAATTTGACACTTGAAAATAATAAAACGTAATAACGTAAAGTGGAAAGAGTTGTGCGGGGAAAACTTATTATTGTCGTGTTGGCTTTAGCCACTCGGCCTGTGATTATTATTGTCGTGTTGGCTTCGTCCACTCGGCCTGTGATTATTATTGTCGTGTTGGCTTTGTCCACTCGGCCTGTGTACTTTAACCCGGTCGCAACCTGCCGGGTCGCTCCATGTACTCACCTCTCTGGCCGCAAGAAGTCTTAGGGGGGTGCCGGCACTTAAGGTCTTGGATGCTTGTGATGGATTATTCTTCCCCGTATCAACTAATGGATTTTATGGTTTGGATATTGGATACTAATGGATATGGAAATATTGAGATGAAATGGTTTGGAAAAAAAAATGGATATTAATAGAATTGGAAATGTTGAGATTTAATGGTTTGGATATTGGATATGGATTTAATTGTGGTCATTGGAGATTTTTCTGAAAATTTACGAGAATTCGGAAATGTCTTACTATTACACTGTCTTTTACTTCCGCTGCATTTCCATTTGAAGTTAAATACTTGTGAAATATTTACTCTTCGTCCATTTATTTTTGTTACTTGAGTTAAAATACCTCGTTCCCGATTTACGTGCTTGGGTGTTACTCATTCAGTATTTCATTGCTGACTTTAGAAACTGCGATTCCTGTTTTAATTCCCACCGCAGGTCTAGATGGAGAAGGCTTGGCTTAGGACGGGGGAAACGCGATCTCACCTAGTTTTATCAGCATGTCTAGTAAATCGAACTCTTAGACTTTTAAATTTGTGTAATAATGTTTTAAAACGATGTGCGAAACTTTTATCATATGTAATATATATCTATGGCAGTGTTTGTTCTTGATTTCCACCGTTTCATATTGTAGTAGCACCCACCCGGGCTCTCCGGTCCGGAACGGAAAATCTGGGAACCAAGGGGTGTTACAGAATATATGGGTAATTGAAGAAGATTAAGGGATAGATAATGAATTAGTATGGAGGGAGAGACGTGGTTGTTTTAAATGGGAGAGTTGTGTGATTAAAATAGGAGCAAATAGAGGGAGAAAATTAAGGACTGATGGAGAGAAAATAGGAGATATGGGAGAGAGAGTGAGAGAAAATAGGAGATATGGGAGAGAGAGTGAGACAGATAAGCAATTCACGGGGAGGTAAATCGGAGAGAAGATCGGAGAGAGATAAGAAAAACTCTCTTAAAACTTAAAACCCTACCTCGTTCTATTTTTTCTCTACCTCGCATTCAAACTGTATTCAGCTCTCTGTGAGTTTCGTAATTTTGGCACAAATTTTCCCAAGTCCAGAATCGATGTTGGCATCGTCGGTTTCAATGCCCAAGAACTGACGGTAGGACCATCGGTTCTTAATAAACGTCGTTTTTTTACTCTGACCTACAAAAGCTTAAAACCGACGGTCCTAACGTCGGTTTCTGCCTCAAGAACCGACTATAGTACCGTCGGTTTCAAAACGAGCCTAGATTCGTTTTTCTTCCCCAGTGGGGGTTTGATCCGTTTTTGGCGCCTCAAACAAGGCCAATTTTGTGAAAAACTCTCTCTCACTCTCCCTCTTACAACTCCGTGATGGCCTCCTCATCCACGTCTTCATCTTCTTCTTCCATGGCGGCCACCGGATCTTCCTCCTCCGATTCCATTCTCCACCCCCACCGCCCTCATCGCCACTGGAATCCTCCTGAATCCAGCGGTTGCCACCATCACTGTCAGCAACGAGCAGGTGGTCTCGCAAACCCCAAATCATTTAGTATAATAATCTCTCAGATCTGAGAATCAGACGAGTGAACTCGTACGATCATTGATCTGGTGAGTAGACTCGTCGGGTACTAACCAAAATTGGAACCGGACGAGGAGGTGATTGGAAACTCGTCTGGTTCAGACAAGTGGCCAAATACTTGCTCGTCTGGTTCCAAACTTTGCTAGTAACCACACGAGCAGTATTTGGCAACTCGTTTGGTTTAAAACGAATGGCCAAATTCTTGCTCGTCTGGTTACTAGCCAAGCTTGGAACCAGACGATCAAGTATTGATAAATTGAAATAAATGATATAGAAATGAATCATACGAGAAAGTATGTCAAGTTGGAATCACACGAGCAGTCGGTGAGCAAATATGTGAACTTCTTTTTTTATTTGAAATAGGAAGTATGTGAACTTGCTATATTATAGCAGCCACTTCAATTGAATAATTGAAATATGTGAAGTTGAGATTTGAGAATTTAATTTTCTGTGAATGTGATTTGGTCAGGCGAGTGAAGAAAAAAAATACTTGCTCGTCTGGTTCCAAACCTGGCAAGTAACCAGACGAGTATAAGTGGTAGGACTCAGACGAGCAATTGGAAATAACCAGACGGGCAAATTGTTGGAGTCAGACGAGCAGTTAGAAATATCCAGACGAGCAATTAGTGAAAATGAACAAGTATAAAGCTGTTTCAATTGCACTTAGTGAAAAAATAGAATGAGCAATTATGAACAAGAGGTTCAATTTGTGATCACTTAGAAACATGTTACTCTTAATCACACTTAAGCAACAACAATTTTTAAGTAATATCCCTTATGAAAACAATACTCAAAACAGTATTAACTTGCGATATTCCGATTGATAAAGGGAACATCGCAACATGAGTTAACTTGACACACTACAAGCAAAGTTTGTCGTATATTCGAAACAATGTGAGGGACTTTATTGATCTGAGGGTTCCGAGGTTGGCGTTTCTGTTGGAGATTATTATGGTGAGTTTTTATTCGTGGGACAGATTGCGAACATGGTTATGCACTCGCAAGTGAGCGTAGGTGATTCTGAGGTGTGGTTCAATGTAAATGGTTTGCCAACTCGATTTCGAAGGGAAGAGTTCTGTCTCGTGTCGGGATTGAGTTTACCAGACATAGGAGGGGGAATAACATGAGAATCCCGGTTATCGAAGCGGTGTTGAAAGAATGGATCGAAGAGGCAGTGTTGAGTCCCGAGAGGTTGTATGATTACACAAGGATATTATTTGTGTGCTTAATAGGTAGGATGGTTTATACCAAAACTAACAAGGAGGAGATAGATATGTGTCACGGGCTTCTTTTCTCAACTTTCCCGTGCGGCACTTAGTGTCTTCGATTCCCTCCACAAACACTAGGTCAGCCTACAACTGAACGTTAACGAAAGAACAACCAAAAGGGGCTATGAAGGAAAGGAACATGTATTACTTTAGAGAGCTTACAAATTGGATGTGTGGATGATTTTTGGATGATGGGTTGGAGAAAATGATCCCCTCCCTATTTATACAAGGTCTTCCACCTTGAAGGATCTAGAGATGATCTAATCTAACGGCTAGTATCGAAGGCCTAGAACCATCCCCCATTATCTATCCTAAGATATTTACAAGAGAGTATTCTAGAGCGCCCTACACATATTACATCCATAAAACTTATGCTAAGTGGACTAGGACATATCCTAGGCCCAAAGAAGCCTAAATCCATGTGGGCAAGGGTGTCATGGGCTACCCCAAAAGCATTCACCAAGGAAAAATATAAAGTAAATATGCGGACCGTGACATTATCCCATACCTAATGATATGGCGTCCCCGTCGCTTCGTCGGCTCGGAATTAGGGTTGCAACTTGGACAGGATGAACCCGACCAACCCGAACCCAGCCCGGACTAAAGTCGGGCTTGGCACATGTTTCGAGTAATTTGGACGGGCTCGGGAAAAAGTTCTTAACCTGAATTGAAATTAGGGTCGGGCCTAGGTACGAATATTAAACGATGGGCTTGTCCAAAATACCCGATTTGGATACTCATTGCCTATAAATGTTATATTTGGAGAGTATTATATAGCATATTTATCAATAATATATTAATTATTAGTGATATTTGTAATTATGTTTATGTTCTTAACTAATATTTTTTTCACAAAATATTTAGTATCCTCTTGTATAAATGAACATATTTTTTATTCACTCTAACAATATATAGCCATTTTTTTACCTTAAATAAAAAAAAATTATATTGTCTACATTTGGTATCTACTTTTATATGTAAGTTAATAACTTAACTTTAAGGGGATAATTTAATTGAGTTAAATGTGATAATTATGTTAATTTATTAAGTTTAATGAGCTAGCCCGAATTGGTTTGTTCGAATTTGGGCTTGGACGGGCTGGGGATGCTCCTAACCTGGGCTGGGCTGGGCTTGGGCTTAGACAATGGTGTCAACCCGCCCAGCCCGCCCATGTTGCAGTCCTACTTGGAATTGCTCGATCTTGTCCCTGAATTGCCACAACGATTCCTCGTTTCGCCACGTTCCTTCCTCCACAGGTATGCCCTTCCACTTGATGAAGTACTCCTTATGATTTGGCACGCCCTTGCGGCTGACCGTCCGCTCCTTCAAGATTTCATCCACTTCCTTATCGAACGAAGTGGCTATCATCGTTGGTGCTCGCCTCGACTCCCCATGGTCTGGATCTTCCTTGTCTTCGCGATACGGCTTTAGCGAGCTAACGTGAAAGACGGGATGAATCTTGAACTTCGGAGACAACTCCACCTGGTATGAAGCCTTGCCGACTTTGGTCGTCACCTGAAACGGTCCCTCATAATTCCTTAGAAGTCCCTTATGCAACGGTCGGGTGTGTTTGAACTGATGCGGCAAGAACTTCACGAACACTCTGTCGTCCACCTAGAACTCCACATGTCGCCTCTTCTTGTTCGCCCATTCCTTCATCATTTTAGCGGCCTTCTATAGATAAGCGTGAGCCAAGTCCCGCTGCTCCTGCCAATTCTTAGCCATCTTGTACGATCCTAGGCTGGAACCTGCATGAGAAGCCACGAGCGTGCTTGGCATCAAAGGTTTTTGTCCCGTGATTTCTTCAACTACATTGTAGGTGGTAGGGGACCCCTATATTGGGAACATATTGACGATATAACATACGTCATAAGACGAATGTACTCGAAGATCACACGCCAATCGAGAACAGACATCGTGATTACGGATCGTGAATGGTGCAGGGCTTTCACGGGCAATACCGGAGATTACGAAGACTTAAAGAAGAAAAAAATGAATAGTTTTGAGGTAATAAGCCCATTCGAGGTACTGATCTAGCAAAGGCAAGCAAGTGGTTCATGTCTTGGGCCTTGAAACGATCTAATCGCAAGTGTACGGCTGTCAGTGTTGTAATAATTCCAGTAAATCCGGGTTTGTCGAACCCAAAGGACTTCTTGTAAACTAGTTAAGACTTCTTAACCTTATTTGGGCAAAGCGTGTTGAGTTTGTTGAAATATTCTAAAAAAGTAAATAACAAGCTAATTATTAAAACTGGGTTATTTCTCACCACGTCGGATTTATGTTCAATCAACACGAATGTCTTCTACTTAGCCAAACGAGCACCTATACTTTGAATATTTCTCAAGCAAAGCCTAAATTCAAACTCTTGTACCTGATTTCTCTAGCCTACTGAAGTTCAAATAAGCATTATGTTCTTATGATCTACTCTTAGTTCTAGCTAACTAGCAAGATTTCTCAACCCTAGATACGGCTAGTGCTTGATTCAAGTTTCCGGGTAGCGAATATTGATTTCTCTAACATTCTCTACCTATAATCATCCTATTGCAAGCTCATACAATAGAAATGATAGAATTAAGTACATAAATCAAGCATAGCTAAGCATAACACATTTAGTTAGGCTAAAAAGCATGAAACAAGATCCATAAATCACCAAACGTGGTGTTCAAACCCTAGCTACCTACGAGATATCCCGAAATATGAGTTTAGCTACTCAAAAACATGATCACAATACAATTTTTCATGATCAATAACCAAAAGTAGAGAAGAAACATACTTTTAGAAGCCAAACGAATGATCCAAGTGCTCCAAAGCTCTCCAATCCGTCTCTAGCTCTCCAACACGTCCAAAAAACCTTGCTAACTGATCCAAATCACGACCTAATTGACTGAAGTATGTTTCCATAATGATATTACAAAGTTTAGAGAAATTACATAAAAACCCCGTCAAAATCTGCCTCTGTCAGCGTTCTCTTCGTAGGAAGACTTTTCTCTTGGTAGGAAGAGTCTTCCTGCGAAGACATTTTCTCTTCCTACGAAGGTCTTCCCAGATAAGTACAGAGGCTGTTTTAGGAAGACATTTTCAGCAGCTGGAAATTTGGCTAAGTATAAAGTCTTCTTACGAAGACTATTGTCTTCCTACGAAGACTCTTCATTCCGCACATTCTTTTTGGCTTTCTTCGTTGAGTTCCTTGTTTCCGAAGCTCGTTCCCATCTCCCACATTATTCAAGCCCTATTTTCCTGTGAATCACAACAAATAATAAAAGCTCGAATTACACTAAAAATGCCCGTATTTAACAATTACGCACATAAAGCTCACATTCACTAATATTTCACAAACACGGCCAAAATCTCATCTCATTGTCGGAAATCACGCAAAATAGTAGTGTATTAACTAATAAATATAACTCCAACTAAGGAGTTATCAAATACCCCCACACTTACCATTTGCGCGTCCCGAGCAAAGTCTCATCTTCGTGATTACGAATCGTGAATGGTGCAGGGCATTCACGGGCAATACCGGAGATTACGAAGACTTAAAGAAGAAAAAAACTGAATAGTTTTGAGGTAATAAGCCCATTCGAGGTACTGATCTAGCACAGGCAAGCAAGTGGTTCATGCCCTGAGCCTCGAACCCCAATAGAAAGGGGAAAGTATCACATCCCCCTCCCGCCGACCTCGATTAGCGATGATAAAACCTTACGTTAACGGGAGGAGGGCGCGACCCGGTGCGGCCTCAACTCGTCGAGAGGCTAAACGAGTTATTTTTAAAAGTCGTAATTTAAGTTTCTTCAAAAACTTTGCGGAAGCGTAATTGACAAATTACTTGGGGTCGTCATGATAAAAAAATTACTTGTAAAGAAAAGAAAGTTGGAACTTGAAAATTCAATATCATTTAGTCCTCTCGATTCTTAACATAAACAGAGCATAACTCTTACATTCTTAAAGTTATTATATACATACTTACATAACTTTTACATTCTTAATACAAATAACCAACATGTACATAATCACTTCAATTTATCTAACATATTTGCAACATATGAGCACATAAGCATCTTCAAGCCAACACGTGAACACATATAAACTTAACGCCTTGCTACTCCTTAGTTCTTACATGTCTTTAAAACCTGAAAAAAAGGGTAACGTGAAAGGGTGAGCTCAACTAGCTCAGTGAGTTACATCTACGCCCCTCCGTAGGTTTGGAAAATAAAAAATGACTAACTTTCCCATGGAGCGCCGTGAACATAATCCATAGTCATACATACATATACTTGTGAAACTTGAAAGATCGTGACATTCATAAAGCGTAACTTGTAAGAAAGCATAATGTAAAGCATAACGTGAGTCGTGAGAAATCGTATTATTCCAAGTAGGAACCTTGCTTTGTCTCGCGTAGAGACCTTATCATACTTGAACATGTTTTCTTAGTTTCTTATCTTATGGCCCGTGATAACCTTCGTGACTTAACATAACGTAGAGAAATGTCCATCGCAACGGCTCGTGAGGCGACGCGTTGCCTTCTTATATTGGCCCGACAAAAGGGTCGTAGCCTGCCTATACCCGACGAGGGATTTCACTCCGCTAACCATGTCCTTTCTATTTCGTTATTGAAATACTAGGGAATTGCCCGTGCCCGATGGACTACCCAAAAAACACGTTTCATAATCGAATTTGCTGGAGGAGAAGATGGAAATGGCGTCCCCGGTAATTTTATATAATATCTACAGTAAAACCTCTATAAATTAATAATGTTGGGACCAAAATATTTTATTAACTTAGCGAGATATTAGTATATCGATAAATTAATGATTTATTAATTTAAAGAGGCTTTATGAATAACCTGTAACTTTCCAAGTCCAATGTACTGGTTACAATGTATATTAGTTAGGGATGAAAAATATATTACAAAAATAAGTTCCAAGGTACATGCTATGAATGTTCCTCCATAATTTGATTGCAAGCGGCAACAACTCTCACAACTTTTTGTTGCAATACGAGATAGCAATGCCCCAACATTTAAGTGCAATGAGGAGATGTAAAGATGAACTCGATATAGATTTGAAGTTAAACAAAAACAAGTGACTATAGATTCCTAGACAATCTTAGAGTTTGAATTTTTTTGGTAATTATTAATTTATAGTTTCGTTGGGACCAATATATATACACTGGGACTTCAAAAAATTTATTATCTTATTATTTTATCGATTGGAGTCCAATTTCGTACGGGTCGCAAGTTGGGACCGGAAAAATTATTAATTTTATAGATTTTAATAATTTATCGGGTATTAATTTATAGAATTTTTACTGTATGAAGTCATGTTTTTACACACTTTTGATAATTATATTAATTAATCCGAGAGAGAGGATAAAATTTGAAGTAGTGGTAGTTAAGTGGTTAGTTAAGTAGTCGGTAGTTAAGTGGGTGGTATGTGAGATCTAATGGCTGGGGCTGATTTATTTAATTTAAAGACTGAAAAGGCATAAAATAGTTAAACTATGCTGTTTTATAGAATAGATTTACAATAATTAAATGTTGCAATGTTTGAAGATTCCTCCCATATTTAATTGATTGTGAGGAATTATTATTCCAAATAAAGTATATGTACAAGAGGACATTTCAAGATTTTTTTCTCTCTCTGCCGCACATGGGTGGGTAGTGCTTTATGGAATATTTTTTTTCGGTGTGGCTGATGTAACATCGCTAGGTTGCGTACTTAGATCTAATGGCTTATATTGTTTTAGCTATTCTGGGAGATCTAAATGTCAGATTTGGGCAATTCAATAGTCAAACCCTAGGTTTTTAGGTCTTATGAATCCATCTGTAAGGTCAGATTTTTCATATTCGTAATTTTTTTGGAACAGAATTAGCAGTTTCGTATTTTAACATGCTTTTGCACATATAAGCTTATTGTCTCCATGTTTCGGCTTTAGCAATATTGCTCTCATGATAGTATTGTGTTTATATCATACTTATGACTCGATTCATGGATAAAGAATGCGAAATTGTAATTTTGTTGTAAATCAAAGGTGTATCTTTGGTATCATACGCCGATAAACTTGTGTATATATTTGATGCTTCACACAAGTAATTTGTCTTGTATTCTAAAATAGATTGGTTGAAATAATATGTGCCAAAGTGACATTTACTGTGTAAAACTGATTTATTTTTGAATATGAAGATGTGTGGGTTTATTGTTTATGCGACTAATAAACCGGCCCAAAGGAAGATTGTTAGTTAGCCAAATAAAAAACACACATGTGGTAATAAATATGTGATAGTTATCAAGTTTTTCCATGTGGACATGTAGTCGGCCCAAAGGAAGGCTTACTGTTTGACCGGATTTACTATCAATACTTGATTGTTGCGAGGAGAGTACCACTTATAAGTCGGTGTTTTTGTCCAAAGACTAGACAGTCCCGGTAACATCTTCTCCGGTCAGCACAAACTCGAGAGTGGGTTCTACTCCAGGCGAATACCCATTGTCTTCAGCATTTTGCACCTAGAACCACAACATGCAAACATAAGAATTCTCACTCAAGCATTTCATCAAACACCTACCAGGCATTACAACAAAACCCCAATTTTCTGAGAGATGAAATTTACAAGAACCTGGATGAGTTCCATGATGAAATGGATGTCTTTGGCATAAAGCTCTGAAGAGAGGTTCAGAACGGCGTTTTGAAGATCAAGGACGAGAGGGTTCAGGTGTTCTTGGCTGATTGAGAACTTGTGCTTCCTGATGTCTTCTATGTGAGACCCAACCATTTCTGTTATGCTACTACTACTCTCGGTGCCAGCCATTACCATTGGCTTGTTCTCCAACTTGGTTTTTTTGTGGGTTTGATCTACTTTTATCAGTTCCATGTGGATTAAAAAATTTAGTGTGAAATGCGAAATATGTAAATGGAATATTCAAAATTTTCGAAATTTATCACGATTTGATTGATTCCGTTTGATTAGGAGATCATACTGGAAAGTGGGAACTTCATTTTCCGCCCCCTGAATGCAAATACATTGTTCTAAATCCAATTTTTTAAGGGACATTACATTAAACACTTGAGTCTGTTATGGAATTTGGTCACCAATTGGCGTCCGACATACTAAATACTCAAGAACTGAAACTGTGGGCTTGATTCTGTGATGTCATGAGTCAGAGAGCCGATGGAGTATTCTTTAGCTCTTCTATTAAGGTGATTCACCGTCTTGAGAGAGTCAGTGAGAAATTCCACACATTTATAACCCTGCGAAAGAAGCCATCTCAGCGCTTTAGAAATACCCATGGTTCTGCTTGCAGAGCTGAAACAACATCGAAAGTGACACTTCCATCCTGTTAAGATCCAATGGTCTCATCCAAGCAGCCACCCGTGAGAAGTTCTTATGCTAGGAAGCATCAATGATAAAGGTAACACAACTTTGTTTTTTTTGTTCGCATTGACCAGTACTGTTCGTGGACCTACTTCTCCGCAACCCCAGAGATACTGCAACTTGGGAGAAGGTATTTAGTTGATTTTAGAAGGGATGACCTTACTAAATGACCAAGAGGTGCTAATGAAGCTTCAGGGTAATGAAGTGATGGTTCATCACCGTTTCATTACGAAGCAGCCAAATATGTCGCAACTTGAGAATCAAATAAATGTGATCCTTTGAGAGAGAGAGAATAACAAATTATGAAGAAGAGTAGAGAAGGGCGGCGACTGGCCTTGCGATAGTACGAGACTCATAGAAGAGACAAACCAAACAGCTCTAGAAGAGTCACAGGCAAAGGAACAATTGTATAGAGATTCCTCATCTGACTGACATCTTGGTAACGTAGCGTCATTGGTCAAAATACTTATGCAGCTTAAGACATCTAGATGTCTTCCACAGGGTTAAAGACTCCTGGAACACATATGGGCTCATAGAGTCGAGCGAATTTTTCAATTTGAGATAGCCAGATGGAACCGAGTACACTCCACTAGTTTGGTAAACCCTAACAAGTTTATCAGGAACCATTGATCATGGAAGGTAGATTAATTTGATATGATGCACTGCTTCTTGATCATAGAACTAATGGAGGATAGGAGATTTTCAAGAATGAGTGGAATGATCGATGAAGTCACAAACATGTAGATTAGGGTAGAAATGATGCAACAACTACGGAAGAAGAGTGTTGTAGTTTGGAATCCCGACATCAGAGAACGAGTTGATGTCCTTTCCATTACCAAGGTCCCGTCGCATTTCCTTTTTAAGCAAGTTCTTACACCCAGATAATACGTTTCCATCCTCATGAGGAGTAGGACTGAGCCTTGCCGTAAAGAAAGGAAGTTTGATTCCCATATTTACCACAAAGAGTTCTAGCAAGAAGGGAGTCTGGGTTTGATAGAATGCTAGAGGCTGTCTTAGCTAGGAGCGCTTGATTTTGAAGGGCAGAGTGTCGAAAACCCAAGCCACCTTCGATTATGTGAAGTGAAGTCTAAAATAATTAAAAATGCACATTTATATGTTTTATTGTTTTTCTTTTAGCTAAAATGAATCGTGCATATTATTGAGCTATTTGGCCCACGTCAAACTGATCTGTTACAGTTGAAGCCCAAGGTACATATCTGAAAAGACTACACTCTAACTTTTTTATAGTTGTGATGAATGTTTTGCAATAATGTTTGCCAACTGGTTACTATTTCTTATAGTTTAGGACATATGGCATTTTTTTTAAACCAGCCATGAGGACCGCACACTGCTCCACATCTATATGATATGACATCTCCCATTTTTCCTGCTCATTAACATGATGTGGATTCATCTCAACCATAAATTTAGATACATATGTAGGACTAAAGATGATAATAGATAAGTTGACAAGGATTGGAAAAGGCTGAGGAGTGGACAAATATAGTACTCTCTCACTATCTTATATTATTTTCTCTCTATCATAACTTCATTGCAACAGACAACCAACTACAAAAACCCACCACTCTTCTCGGTCGATCACAACCAACACCCACCGACGTCCTCCCATCTTCATCAACTTAGAAATTGAAACATACTATGTGGCCATAGTACTGTTGTACGGCTGTAATCTATGCCTAGAATGTTGGAGTTGTGGAGAGAGAATGGGTGAGTTTTGTACTACTATTGTGTGGTTCTGTTGTGACTTGAGATAGAAGAGATTAGGCAGATGAAGAGGAGTTATAGTAATCCTATTGTGTGGTCAAAATATGTTTCCTTTCTTTTATTTTTTTTCTTTGATAGTGCCCTCTGGGAACGTGGCATCATTTTCGCCCCCCTCTATTGCAAATACCTTGTTCTAAGTCTGGTTTTCTTAAGGGACATTACATTAAACATTAAGAGTTACAATTGATATGAATGCATTTGAGTCTGTTATGGACTTTAGTCACCAATTGTTTTGCAACACCCTCCCGATCCGCAAGGCCGGCCGGGCCCCACGTTTGGAAGAGATGTCTCCGCCCGAGGTGATGAGCCTCATTGGGAACGGATAAGGATCGTCGGTTCACAGCTAGTACAACCATCGATAACATTTCAAAATACAATTTATTACAATTCCAGTACAAACAGCGATAATCTTTTGAAAATCAATGAATACACTTTTAGGCGAGATAATATACTATGTGGTCTTCCCACTAGCAAGCTTTCCTGTTCAAAGTGTCGTGAACGTTCCCCCACCTCGATAGCCAACCTGCGGTTTTAAAATAGCAAAAGCCGACGCAGTTTTTACAGAAAATAGTCAGCAAACGGCTGAGTAAGCTAACACCCATAGCACGTAAACAGATGATGAGACATATGACAGGAATAACCAATTCGCTAGTAAATAAATAAATATCAAATACTCGCGGGAAAAGCGTTCACAACTGATTCGGCGGTACGAACTCCGTATCGATCTCAAATTTCGTGTTTCAAACCCGAAGATGTGGTCCATCTCGAGAAACTCACTGTTATTAGCAAGTCACAATATTACTTTAAATCTCAAGATATCTCATAATCAAGTCCAGAAATCCATTTTAGTAACTAGTTGATACGGGGCGTGACCATATCCAATCCACAACCTCTTTCTCATATGTGCAAAAGCACTACCACAACCATAACTCAATCACAGGAGGTTCGCATCACAGCGCCTCAAAACCATATCATAATCAAAAGGAGGTCAGAGCCTCGTAATCTCATAATCTCATAACAGTAACCAACACAATATGTCAGAAACGTATCGTATCAGGGATATGGCACAAACCCACGTACAACGGCTTTCCACTTTACATAATTACCGATTTTCATTCAAGGAGTAGAATCGTGTAAGGAGCTCCAAACAAAAAGCCGGTGTGGCAAAAAAAAAGTAAAGTAAACGATGTATGATTGAGAGATATTCAGATTCGACCAAAAAGTGAGCGGTGTGCTACTCTTGGTAACCGAGGCAACGATTTCGAATTTCGTACTTCCAACCCAATGACGTGGTCCGTCTTGGGGTATCACTTTTACAAGTATTTCACAATATCATTTAGATGTTTCACTTTCGGATTGTTATTTAGATTTGGATACCAATTTCAAACGAGACTACAAAGAGGAGTATTTCAAAACAAATAAACAACTCAAATAAATCAAGTAGTAGTAATTTCATAAATAACTCACGCGATAACACGAAAGAAATGAAAGGCTCGCAAGACTAGGCATATTAACTTACCAAAATCCAAGCACGTCCTATGACTCGTTCTCGTCTACGGAATCGTCACCTACAAATCGGAGCTTCTAACTTAATACAATCTCAACAAATATACAACCTATATTTATTTCTAGCTCCTTTTATTTTTCTCAAGACAATATTAATTTTAACTTATTTATAAACCCAAAATTATATTTTATTTAATAAGTTTTCCCCAAAAAATATAGTTATTAATTTATAAATAATAATCTAATCAAATTAAATAAAAACTAATTTTATAAATAAATCTGAAATTAAAGACTGCATTTAGTACCCAAAAGTTTCTGAAATAAAAACTGCCTCCCCCAAAGTTTCTGAAACGACATTATAACCCCCCTGAAAACTTTCTGAAAATGACACTTTAACCCCCTAAACATAAACATTCAAACTAACCGATTAAAAAGTGGATTCGAGGCCTTAAAACTTGGTTTTGATTACTAAAATCAACTCAGGGGAAGATTTCGAGCATACCCATATCAAATTTCGCGAGAAACGGTCAAGAATTCGCACGGGTCAAGGTCGCCGTCGGGTCGCCGGAGGTGGAGCTTTCGCCGGGGCTTCTCCGGTGGTTCTTGGATTCGTCTTGGACCTTCACGGACCTGGTCGGACCTCTAGGAGGCGAGGAGAGTGGCTGGGTGCCACTGGTTTGCTTGGGCTCGAAGCTCTCTTCGGGTCGCCGGAAAAAATGGAGGTGGCGGCGGCGTTGTTGGCTGCTGCTGCGGTTTCTGCTGCTGTTTCGTCCTTCGGTGGCTTATTCGAGCAAGGTAGAGAGGGGAGAGAACGAGAGAACAGTGGGAGGGGAGAGATGGGTGGCCGTGATGGTGGCGGCCATGGATTCCGGCGGGCTCTCCGGTGGTGGCAGCGGCTATTGCCGCTGCTGTTGCTGCTGCCTTCATGTCAGTACAACAGAGAGAAAGAGGGATCAGAGAGGGTGAGTGAGGTGTAGCGGGTTGGATATGGTGGCGGTTTTGGTGGTGATGGTGCCGGAGATGTTGGTGGCGTGGGGGTTCTTGCCTGTGGCAGCGGCGGTGGCGCTGCCTAATGCTGCTGCTGCTGCTTCGGAAGCCAGAGGCAGAGAGAGATAGAGGGAGGGAGATGGAGAGGTGGTGATGTTGTTGTTGGCGATGGTGGTGGTCGTCGGAGGTGTTGGTGGTGGCTGTGGGTTTCTCTCGGCAAACCAGAAGAGAGAGAGAGAGATGCAGTGAGAGGGAGATGGGTCGGGAGAGGGAGAGAGCAGAGAGGGAGATGGCGGGTTGTGAGGGTGTTGTGCCGAAGAAGAGAAAGGAAGAGAATAAATAGGGAAAGGGAGAAGTGAGATAGAGACGGGGAGAGAGAGAGAGACGTGAGAGGGGGAGAGATGAGGGTGTTGGGGTTTGAGAAATTTTAGGGGATGTAGATTGTCAGGAGGGGGTTTGGGAAAACACAACTTTTATTTATTTATTATTATTATTATTATTATTATTATTATTATTATTAGTAAAGTATTATAATATAAAATATAATATAAAATATGTGGGTATAAAATACGGTATTAATACGTATAGGTATAAGTATAAAATACGGTATGGATATGGTATAGTAATACGTATAGTATGAAGACAAAATACTACAAGTTTCGTAAAAGACAAAATATACCCCCAATGACAACTATATGTTATTATCTAAAATTACATCTACCTCCCCAAACTATAACGGTTTGAAAATAACTTATTAAACTTTACGAAAAATACGTCAAAAATATTCAGGAAAATACGGGGTGTTACATGTTTGCTTGATTTTGTGATGTCATGAACCAGAGAACGGATGGAGTATTCTTTAGCTCTTCCATTAAGGTGATCCACTGTTTTGAGGAAGTCAATAAGAAGTTCCACACATTTATAACCGTACAAAAATTCATCTCAGCGCTTTAGAAATATCCGGGGTTTCTGCTTGCAGAGCAGAACCAACGTTGAAAGTGACACTTCCATCCTCTTAAGATTCTGATGGTCTCACCCAAGCAGACACCCGCGAGAAGTCCTTATGCCAGGAAGCATTGATGATAAAGGTAATGGAGCTTTGATTTTCTGTCTGCATTGACCAGTGATGTTCGTGGACCTGCTTCTCTGCAACCCCAGAGATGCAACAACTTGGGAGAAGGGCTTTAGTTGGTTTGAGAAGTTTTAACCTTACCGAATGACCAAGAGCTGCTAATGAAGCATTATTAGGGGTAGTGAAGTGATGGATCACTACCGCTTCATTGCGAAGCAGCCAAATGTGTCGTAACTGTAATACCCCAATTAACGAGTATGGGTAATTTGAGTCTTTACACCAAATTTTGGGGTAATTTAGCAATTAATTTCTTTAAGTTGTGAATTAAAACTTGAGTTTAATGAAAACTTGGGGGTGTAATTGTCGTTTACAATAGCTACTTTATGTAAATATTTTCCTATACATTATTATACTATGTAATAATACGTACATATACCCTATACCTATACGGTATTTATATATACATACTTCACATATACACATTGAAATATTGCTAAAAATTGAAAATGAAAACCCTTTTCACATTTTCCATTCACATATACACATTAAAATATTGCTAAAAAAATGAAAATGAAAATCCTTTTCACATTTTCCAACTCTCCCCTACATCTGCTCATTTTTTTTTCACCCAATAACTTCTTGTCTTATTCTCCTCCTTCTTCTTAAATCATTTCTTCTCCTTCTTCATTTTCATCACCACCATCGGGCAACACCACCACCAGTGCCGTCTCTCTCTCTCAACCCCTCTAGCTTTCCTCCCCCTCCATCTCTCTCTCTCTTCCTCCCCTGTTTTACAATCCATCTTATCAAGAAGAAATGGGCCAATGTTCTCACTCACCAAAGAAAGGTGGAAGACCAAGGTATGACAAATCCCATGTTCAATGCTACAAGTGTTATGATTTTGGTCATTATGTTTCCGAGTGTCGTAGTAGCACTAACCATGTAGGGGAAGATCATACGTTGTTGATGGCTCACCAATAGCATGTTGTTGAAGTTGAGGAGATTAAAAAATCTCCAAGTGAATCACGGAAGAAACTTGACCCCATTGTGTCAAGTGAAGATAAGATCTTTCCCGCCAACGAGGATGAGAAGCATGAAGACGAAGGAGACAATGAAGTAGAAGAAATGCAAGATTGCATTGAGAAGGAAAATATTGAGGCACATGGAGGTCAAGAAAATTGTGTCAAGGAAGACATAAAAGAAAAGGTAACATTAAAGATTCAAGATGAAGAAGTCCATGAAGACTATGGAGATTACATATTGAAGGAGCTCTTAGAAGATAGTCAACAAGAGGTAATGCCTACCCAATCTAAAGATATTTTTGAGAATGGAAAATATATGGACAATCCTTTTATTGTTGAGAAGATGGATAAGAAAGTTAAATCATTTCTTGAGCCGCATCACAAAGAAATGAGAAGACACACTTTGCTATTTGGATTGGAGAATTCGATATTTGACACGGGTTGGGTGAACATGGAGAAATTCTTTGATGCGGGTGAAGAAGTTCCGATGGAGGAGAATAAGTCTCAAATCATGGAGACGAATCGTGGCCAATTCAAGAGATTGCTTAGTAATATTAAGAAGTGGCCCAAGACGTCAAAGAAGGATAAATTCAAGATTCTCACTTCCACCGAGATGGATTTGAAGACTACCGCAATTGAAGGTGATGGAGTTCAAAAGAAGATTCAATTTTTCCCCTCAAAGCTAAAATGCTAAACCAAGTTTAAGAGGGGGTGTTGGAGATTAAACTTGGGTTTAGCCCAATAAATAAAAAGTCCAAGTTGTATTCATTAGTTAGTAGTCCAAATGCTAGTAGCCCAATTGTATTAGTAAGCCCAAACTAATAGTTTGTCTAGATTCATTGTATGTAGTAGGAGGTTTCTAGAGAAGAATTTGTGTGGAATGATGTAGAAAGTGTTCTAGATATTTTTGGTGGAAGAAGTTTGTGGAATGAATGATGCTAGGAATATTCCTTCCACATCCACCTATAAATAGCTTGTGATTCCTCCACTTTCTATCAAGCCTTATATCAAGTGTCTAAGTGAGTCTTCTATTAAGTCTCTAAAGAGTCCTAGCAAGTTTCCTATGAAGTCTTCTATTAAGACTTCTATGTAAGGTACTAGAGTGTATCTAGTTGTTGTCCTCCAGTTTGTATCAAGCCAAAATCAATTGAAGTTTTTTTCACTTGTGTTTCAACTCTCTCCTTAACATTACCAACACTTCCCTCTTCCACCAAACATTTAGCATACTAACCTCTTCCTAAATCCAACAAAGTGGTATCAGAGCTTCCTACATCCAACATTCTAAACCTCGCAATCCAAACATGCCCATTGTACCTTTAAAACTGTGAAATCAGTTCAAAAAAAAAAGTATGTGACATTATTACTTGAACAACAGGGTATTTGCATAGAGGGAGCTGAAATTAAGTTCCCACAGTTACCTTAACCAACTCTATCCTAATTGAACTCAAATCAAAATCAGATCAAGTGAGAAAATGGATCGGACTCCGTTCTTCACCACCACCTTCCAGTTCGCCGGCGCCGCCATCGGTGGTGAGTAAGACAAGGACAAACAGAGAGAGAGGAAATGTGAAGATTCGATTCGTCAAGAATCGAATCGAGAATTTGCTGAGAGAGAGAGTGAGAGTATTGATGTCACATCACTCCCTCTTTTATAGTGAGAGTCTGAGAGAGACAGCTGTGAGGAAACATGTATACAAAAGGGTCTCCGAATTCTTCATAATTACCAAATCCCCCTTTACGAGTAATTTCAAATCCCATATTTTGTCTCTTTTGTGATGGAGTAGGTACAATTATCCGTTTTCTCTCTATATGCAGGCAGTACAGTAGTGTGTGTGACACATTGAATCCTGAAAGGAGTCCTTTTTTTTTCGAGAAAATGGAAGTAACTTTTTAATTTTTGCTTCTCCCCTCAATTCTCTTTTGTAACATCCGGCCCAATTATTAGGTGCATCATGGATGAACGGGCGCGAAAGTTGGACACGTCCACTGGCTGCTTCTCTCCCGAGCACGCTCATGACCAAGCCGTCCACCGGTAAACTGAACACCCGGGCACCGACAGCTCTCACCCGGGCATCCGTTTATGGAAAAAACCAAACCTTAAATTTTCTTTTCCTGTCCGGGTTTTCTAAACCTCGCAATCCAAACACGCCCACTGTACTTTTGAAACTGCGAAATCAATTTAAAAAAAAAAAAGTATGTGACATTATTATTTGAACAACAAGGTATTTGCATAGAGGGGCTTGAAATTAAGTTCCCACAGTTACCTTAACCAACTATCCTAATTGAACTCAATCAAAATCATATCAAATCAAATCATCGTCAGATACCCAGAATTTCAAATTTCCCACCCACCGCGCTTAGCTTAGTTTCTGATGGAGGGAGATCAAACCCACAAAAAACCCAAGTTGGAGAGGAGGAGAACAACAACTCAACGGCAATGGCTGGCACTGAGAGTGGTAGTAGCAGAACAGAAATGGCTAGGGCTCATATTGAGCAAATCAGGAAGCACAAGTTCTCAATCGGCCAAGAACACCCAAACCCTCTTGTCGTTGATCTTCAGAACGCCGTTCTGAATCTCTCCTCGGAGCTTTACGCCAAAGACATCCACTTCATCATGGAGCTCATCCAGGTTCCTGTACTTTTATCTCTCTGAAAATTGAAATATGGGCTGTTTCTTGAAATGCATGGTAAGTGTTTGATGAAATGCTTGAGTGAGAGTTCTTATTGTTGTGTTGTGTTATTGTTTGTGGGGGTGCAGAATGCAGAAGACAATAGCTACTCGCCTGGAGTAGAGCCCACTCTTGAGTTTGTGCTCACCGGGAAAGATGTTACCGGGACCGGTGCTGCAGCGACATTGCTGGTGTTCAACAATGAGGTTGGTTTCTCGAAGCAGAACATTGAGTCTATTTGCAGCATTGGCCGATCCACCAAGAACGGTCAGCGGAACAAAGGCTTCATTGGCGAGAAAGGTAAAGAAAAATACTTGAATAAGTTCTGGGCTTGTTTACTTCTGTAAGCCAAATTTATGAATTCCAAAATCAAAACCCAATAGAAGATCATGTTTTTACGTTACTTAAGAAGTGAACTGGAAGATGGGGGTTGTTTCTGCTTCACTTTCGAACAATAGACATCACAAGGGGTAGAATGGTCCAATTCACTTCTTAAATCTAAACCCGATAGAAGATCATGTTTTTGCCTTACTTGAGAAGTGAATTGGAAGATGGGGATTTGTTTCTCATATCATGTCCATTTTCTAAAATCATTTGCTTGGCCTAGTAGAATGCAAGTGCATGAATACTCTATTGTTTGAAAGTGAAGCAGAAACAGCATTATGTTCTTATACTTTAGATAACATGGTGAAAACTCTATACAAAAATGTTTAGGTTACCTAAGCTATCTCATGGTGTTTAAACATATCACATACGAAGAGAAAACAACTTACCAAAGTGGCCTTCGTATTTTAAAAGATGGGTACTTACAAAAACTATAGTGAGGGAGAAGAGTGTGTAGGAACTTGTGGAACAAATTGATGCAGAACGCTAGGATATTGCGGTTTGAAACCTGAATTAAGATAACAATCTTCTGCGAACTGTGAATATCAGTCCAGAAATCAATTTTAGTACACCCTAGACATCACAACAAAAGTAAGGGCTGTATCACACACCTAATTTAGGAAAAACTCGTTATTTTTACGTGATTTGTCTCAAACAGAGACTACTGCATTGCTTTACATAGGCTGCTGAAACCCTATGTCAGTACAATAATAAACTTAAAGGATCCTAAACTTTAAATAAACAAAGACCCCCATAAGTTATCGTAAATAATAATAAACTAAAAGAATCCCAAACTTTAAGTAAACATGCTTAGAATGATTATAATAACTTCCCATGACGTCTATAAACCTTTGAGAGTGGTTTCCATACGCCATCTTCTCTGCCCGGCTTAGAAAATCTCGATCTAACGAGTTAAAGGCATTGAAGCACTCACAAAAATCAGGATCAATATTGTAAAATTCGTCATCTGTAATCCAAGTGCAATCCAAAAAGTGAACATCTTCATTAATGTCGTGCAATCGTTTTAATGCCTCCATCATGCACTGTAGAGTCATTAGAACCACTATAAGGCGTCCGATCCTCAACATTAAAGACACTACCAATACCCATATCTGAAGTTAGATCAAGAACACACACGTTAGAGCTTATTTTCTTGAGAGTCTTGTAAGATCCAGAACTAAGAGAGTGTAGCTTTTTGGAAAACCCCTTATGATACCTCTCAGGCCAAACACGAACCTTAACCATATCACCTTCATGAAATTCAACAAATCGTCTTTTCATATCAGCGCCAGTCTTATAGCCCTCATTGCTTAACAATTTCGTTTCGTACATACTCGTGAATGTCACGGATGTTTTTGCTAAAAGCATCAGCTTCCATACTGGGACAAACTTCAATTGGAACAGGAACCAAGTCTATGGGTTTGTGCGGAAGCAAACCTGTAACTATCTCAAAAGGACTAAACCAGGTTGACCTGTTAACAGAACTGTTATGTGCGAATTCTGCATGGAAAGAACCTGATCCCAGTTAGAAACCTGATCACCAACAAGTCACCGTAGGCGGTCTCCTTCGATTTATAACCTATGTCTGACCATCCATTGGTGAATGAAGGGAAGATGAGAACTTTAACTTTGTTATTTAGTAGATTCCATAGAGTCTGCCAAAAGTAGTTTGTGAAGTCTATCAACTAATATTTCATGCTTTATGTATTGAAACTATGGCTTTTGATGATATCTACGGTTGAGGCTGTCGCATATAGCGATGGACTGGACATCTCCGATGACGGAGATGAACATTGAGTGTGAGAAGCTTCTTAAGCTTCGCAAAGCTGAACATTTGAAAGGTAATGACAATTCCTCTGTGAGACATTATCATTAAGCAGCTTTTGAGCAATCACGGAAAGTAGAACTTAACATACAATGTTACCTATCGGGAGATTAAGGATCAATGTGACTTTATCTTTCCTAGAATAAATTTAACAAGTCTATACAATATGAACGAAAATAGAATTGCTCAAAGTTTCAAACTAAACTTCTTGTATAAATTAGAAAAACGTGTCTGATTAATCCAAAAGATCACTGAGAAGAAACATTTTGTTGGCTATTCAATTTGAAATTAATGCAACCTGCTGGAGTAAGATAATTCCTTTCATGGCCACATTTAGTCAAATGGTTGGTAGGCAAATTATGGGGTCCGTATAATTATACAAGAGAAGAAAAGCAGACCCATTAAGTGTAGAGAAGGGTCTAAAAGCTGAAAAGCTAAGGCAGGAGAACATACAACCCGGGTTCAAGAACTTATAAACAAGAAAGTATAGATGATAAAAGATTGAAAAGATGTTGGAACGGAATGCAACTTCAACAGTCTATTACAGTTAGTCTGAGACTACTACTGTACTACATACCATGTTGAATTACTGACAGCTTAACGACATAGTACTTTTTGCCATAGTTTCAGAGTCTTCATAGATATTGCGGATACTTTATTTTTTCCCATCATGTCATATTAGGAACCAGAACACAAATTTGCAGAATATCACCTGCAACTACTTTTGTTAAATAGATTTTTTCAGATATTATATCTGACAATAGCTGACTAGCTATTATAGGTTAAGGTCAGACTTGAATGTCCCTCCAAGTTTTCTTTCAATTGCCTTGATATTTTTGTTTTTTCCAATATTTCCGTGTTGCTTAACGAATTGTATCCGCTCCTTGTAGGAATCTGTTTCTAATGCTTTCAATTGTTCGTGTTAACATGATATTTGAACTGATTTGTAATTCTTAACGTGTTGCATTCGTACCTTGCAGGAATCGGGTTCAAGAGTGTGTTTCTTGTCAGTGCACAGCCATACGTATTTAGCAATGGCTACCAAATCAAATTTAGTGAAGCTCCTAGTGACAACTGCCAGATGGGGTATATTGTTCCAGAGTGGGTTCCCGCAAGACCGACTATTTCAGATCTACGGATCATCTATGGGAATAAGAAAGCTCTTCCAGGCACCACAATTGTCCTCCCCCTAAAGCCTGGGAAATTAGAAAATGTGAAGAAACATCTGGAAGATTTGCACCCTGAAATTCTTCTTTTCTTGCACAAGATAAAAGTATTATCAGTACGAATGAGTGGGATATCACATGTAGCCGATTCAGAATATAAAATTTGGATCTCCAATGAGAAAACTATTGGTTCGCTACAGACTCAAGGAGCAGATTCACGGATTGTCTGGCTTTCTAGTCGAGGGAGTGCAGATAAAACTAGAAAAGATGCTGCTATTTCATTTATGGACAAGCGTTCCCTGTGAAACGCGACTGCGTAGTGGATTCTAGAAAAGACATAAAAGAATGGACCGTGTGCTTGGCTTTCCCATTTGGAAATAGGTTATCTTCTGTCGGAATTTTTTCCTTTCTGCAAACATCAATGGTGACCAATTTTCCGTTCATAGTGCAGGCTGATTTCATTCTTACATCATCAAGAGAAGCGATACTCGTGGATAACAAATGGAATTTGGGTATCCTCGATCATGTTCCTGAAGCTTTTGTCTCTGCTCTTATGACTTGTACCAAGTCCAATGAAATGGCTCAACATTTGCCTGTCACCCGATTGCTTGAGTTCTTTCCAATAAAAGAGGCTCCTCTGAAACAGCTGAATGGCCTAAGGGATTCCATCAAAGAAATGTTGTCGTTAAAAGACATAGTTCCATGTCAGTCACAGTCGACCGAGGAAATTGTTTTCTGTCAGCCACGTGATGTAGTTCGTCCCTTGCCAGATTTCAGGAATATCTTATCGAAAGTTACAAAGCACTATGTTGCTCAGGGAAAGTTCATCTTGCACAGTTCAGTGGATCTGAAGAAGTATAACGAAGTCTGGGATTTTCTTGGAGTACCAGCTGCAGAAGATTGCTATGATTGGCATGCAACATACATCAAGACATGCAACTTCATGTCACATGCTTCAATGGATCTTTCTGTTGAGCTTATATGCTTTATTGCTGATCAGTGGCTAAAGCTCCCACACAACACTATGAGCAGCATACCTCTTCTCAAGTACGTTTCTTGGAATAATCAAGTTCTGCCGTGTAGTATATCAGACATCAAAAATAAGGAATTGAAGATTCATCTCATCTGGCATGCAGACCAGCACTCCTGGATCAATAAATGGAATGTAGAAATGCAGTGCCCGGACGACATGACTTTCTTGCATGATGATATAGTTGGTCTTATTCGAAAGAAGTCATCACAATCCAAACTTGAGACCTGGCTTACAAAAACAGTGGGATTAACGGTCACTACCGTTTCGACTTACTTTCAGAAACTTTGTAGTGTTCCGAGGATGCAACAGGACCCAACAGTGGCAGTTTTGCTTGCTCATTTCATTTATCATGCTGCTCTCAACAAGTACGTTGCACTACGTAGCAATTCACGCATTCTACCGCCTATGCCAGTGGTTGATGATTCAGGTAATGTACAAATTCAGTCAAGATGCCTAGTCCCTTCGTCCACAAGCAAATGGGTGAAGCTGTTTGGTTCCAGTAATAACTCTTGCGCGAGTTATACTAAATATGCAAAGGTGTATGCTGAAGCTAAGGAAGTTTGTGGTTGCTCCACGGGTGAAGATGATCTATTGAACTTCCTTGTAAAGCAAGAAAAAGCGGTTGACTTGCCTCACGTATGTCCCCAAGACATAGCACTAGATGTAGCTTCCCATCAACTGACACGTGATCAGGCACTTTTGCTCTTGGAGTGGATAAAAACCTGAAATGCAAAAGTTCTAAGATACCTGAGGCATTCCTCGCAAGTATACGAAATGGGACATGGTTGAAGACTTATTCTGGTTTCAGTAGTCCAACATGTTGCTATCTTTCCGACGGAACTGGGTCAACTACTCTTGCAGATATAGGGAAAGCATTTAAGGTTCTATTAGCAATAGATGAAGGGTATTATGAAGGCAAAATCAGAGAGTACAAAGATGAGCTGAGATTCATCGGTGTACAAAGCGGGGCACAGGATATGTACCAGGTCATTATTACGCACCTAACTACACTTGTTTCTTCAAAAATGAGTAGAGACATGGTAATTTCAGTGCTGCGATTCATCAGGTAAGCAAACAAAAATCAAAAAGCTTAATGCGAACTTTCTGAATATCAGCCCATTTCTTAAATTTGTGGTTTTTCCTAATTTCATTTCTGCAATTTGTCAGGTATGCTCGTGAAAAGGAAAAGCTTGATGCAAAATCACTAAAAGCTATACGAGAGGGTGAATGGCTGATGACTGACCAAGGTAATGCTAGTCCTGTCGGAGTTGCCTACCTGCCACCAGGTACTGCAGAAGCTATTCCACTGTTCACAGATCTAAGGGTGGTTGATTTAACTTTCTACGAGAGTGATCTGAATGAGTTTGTGGATCAGCTCAAGCTGCTGGGTGTTTTGGTGAATCTT
Source organism: Linanthus parryae (assembly GCA_023055425.1). Classification (NCBI taxonomy): domain Eukaryota; kingdom Viridiplantae; phylum Streptophyta; class Magnoliopsida; order Ericales; family Polemoniaceae; genus Linanthus; species Linanthus parryae. The sequence continues at coordinate 6,151,897 of JALGPY010000001.1, forward strand.
AAAGACATCTATAAACTAATTCCGCAACATCTAAGATTTCCTGATGATCCTGCAAAATTGACCAAAGATGCTGTTCTACTGTTACTTGAATGCATCAGGCAAATAGGCTCAGCAGCCGCTAATTTGATTAATAAGATTAAGGGAATAAGCTGGATGAAGACTTCTACGGGCTTCGTGTGCCCCTCTATATCCCTTATGCGAGATCATGACTGGGACATTCTGGTTAATGTTGTTCCCTTACCCGTGGTTGATGAAGATTACTATGGCAAGGAGATAAAAGTCATATAAAGCAGAACTTGAATCAATTGGTGTTGCAGTTGATCTTGAGAAAGCATATGCTATTTTTATTGCTCATATAGAAAGGCTGGTATCTTCGAATGACATGACTGGTGATACTGTGCTCTCACTTCTGTCATGTATGAAGTTAATGAGGGAAACGATGCCGCTGAAACTGCCTAACCTAGTTGACTGCTTGTCAAAGGGAAAATGGTTAAAAACCTGTCATGGATATAGAGCTTGTTGCAGTTCTGTTTTGTTTGATTCGAAATGGGCAACGATTTCACAGTTTGTTGATCTCCCTTTCATTGATGTTGCCTTCTATGGCAGTGAAATCTCATCTTTCAAAGCTGAATTGAGAATGCTGGGTGTTGTGTTCGATTTCAATGCAGGGGCACACTTGGTTGCGCATGGTTTACAGTTGCCGGAGAATCCCATTTCACTGTCAGCAGATTCTGCTTTGTCACTTCTGCATTGTGCCAGGTCTCTACGACTTACCCCACGATCAGATACTTTGCGTAGAACTTTTACCAACACGCTGAAAGGAAGAACATGGCTAAAGACTCACATGGGATACAGAAGCCCCGATCAATGTCTCATTTTTAACCCAGAATGGAATCTTTACCTTGAAGAAAAAGATGGACCTTTCATAGATCAAGATTTCTATGGTTCATTAAGTGGTCTGGAACTCGATGAACTGAAGGCCATGGGAGCAGAAACTGACACCAGTAAGATTTGCTCTTCGCTGTTCCAGGTTATTGCTTCTCACAAAGAGACTTCTGCCATCATGAGAATTTACAGGTTTTTGCAAAGATACGGATGGAGTTTCGCTGGTTCGAGTTTGCCTCAGTTGTGGATACCTGATCTGCCAGGAGCTGAAGGTAAATGGGTTGATAACTCTCTATGTGTGCTTCATGACAAAGGAAATCTATTCGGCTCATCTTTGCATATCCTTGATAGATATTATGGGGAGGAATTGTTCTCCTTTTTGTTGATAAATCTTGGAGTTGCTGAATTCCCGTCAATTTCAAGATGTGTCGACTTATGGAACAACTGGGTAAACACTGAGCGTCCTGTGTCTTCTGAAGAGTTGCACGCATTTTGGGGACTCATAGCAGAAAAATGGAACCCTTTAACTGAGGTGGTTTTGAGGTCATCCATGGCCATGCTACCCGCAACCACAGCCTCGGGCAGCATTCATTTTGTAAGCCGGACGGACACATTGATACCAGATAACTTGCAGCTCAAGAAGTCCTTCTCAGAAGCCGATCAGGAACCGCTTTTTGTCTGGTTCCCGAAAAATGGTTCATCATCTCTTACTAAGCAGCATGAGATATACAGAAGTCTTGGAGTGCGAAAATTATCCGAATCTACTGAAATTTTACTGAGTTCTGACTATGAAAACCTGGACTGTAAGCGAAATCTGATTGGGAGACAAGTGATTAAAATTGTACTGGCTTTCCTTGCGAATCCTCTCGTGGGCATTCCCCTGGAAGAAAGACACCAGACTGCGAAATCTCTCATTAATATCTCTATACTCGCGACTGACCAACCGTTGATGGTTACATACGTTGTTCATTTACCATCATCAGGAAAGAAACTGCAGGTTCAGTCGGAGAAACTGGTGGTGTGGGACAAGAACGTGGCTGCATTGAGAGTCCATAAACCAAGCTGGGAAAATGGAACCAAAAACGTTGATTTCGTCGTTGATTTTGCACGGGCTGTTTCAGAGATGGTCCTTTCTGGTTCTGCTCCTGGTCTGGTGGACGAACTTCGCAAGATTATTAAGACGTGTCTTGCATTTGGGTTAAAGGAGGAGGATGTTGACTCGTTGCTGAGTGCCGAAAATCTGGAACTGTTTGACGAGGATAACGATTTCTTGGAATGCGCATTCCCTGGTGATGTTAAGGCTTCTTCTTCTCGTCGTGTGTCGGCAAAGCATCCCCGTGCCTCTCCTTGTACGCCAGAGACGGCGACGCCCAACAGTAAAAGAGCACGAGTGGAAAGGGTTTACGATACTAGAAGAAGGTCCTCCCTCAACAAGGAAGACAACATTATAAATATTGATTGATTTTCCAGCCATGAAAAGGTCTACTCCAAGGTGAGAAACTGTTCTGATAAAAACTAGCTGTTTATCTAATTTGTTTGCAAAGAAAGAAATTTAACATGTCAAACCCTATTATTGGGTTGATATTGGTGTTGGAAACATACAAGGATATATGTGATTCACTCAATAATTCGAAATTAACCAGTATTTCCTTCAATCTGACACACTTGTGTTCTTTGCATTACAGGTAGAACATGAAGCTGATCTGGCCATCTGGGTATTCTGGAATTGCTTATTTGCAAATGGAGTCTATACAATTACTTTTAGGAGGCCTAAAGTTGTGAAAATAGGTTAGTTCACGATATTTCTGCTTCACTCAATAGTTCAAAATTAACCAGCATCCCTTTCACTTGTGCACGAGGCACCGCACAAGTGCTAAGTCTCTATGCATAATTATGAATCTTTTCCCTCAATCTCACACAATTGTTTTCTTCACATTGCAGGTAGAAAAGGTTGACATGAAGCTGTTCTAGGTGCTGGCATTGCTTATTCTCAATTATAACCTTTTCTCAAATGGAGTTGATAGATACGATTACTTCTCGAAGCTGCAACCACCAAAGAGATGTAAACTCCGGTTTTTGGACCAAACTAAAACCGAGTCTGCATGAACCTAATTATAGTGGATTTCTGGGTATTGCTCAAGGGCACTCTTCACAATCTCTCTTTTTAGGTTTGAACCATAAGATATGGAGTAATTATCTAGTTATTTTAACATCAACTTTCTTGCTCGTGAAAGCTTTATGGTTCATGGAGGTGGGCACAGTAGCCACTGCCGGCCCTAAATTTTCATGTTATGTCATGTTTCATTTCCGTTATTGCAAATGATCTGCAAGTGCCTTGGAAACATATACTGGTTCACGGTATTCCCTTTCCTCAATCTGTAAGCTACTCCGTGTACTATTACAATTATAGATAGAAACTAGAATAGGCGCGGTGGATGCGTAAATAGTATACTACTATAACCAAACAAGAGAACAAATGAAAAGTGCTTTATTTACACCCTAAGATACAACATTTTCTGGTAAGTAGTCTGTTCTCTCCCATAAGAACAACCTTGGTTCTGACATGTTAAGTTGGGTTTTTTCGTAGACCTGATGAAGTTTCGGTTACAGCATGTAATCAATGTATAAAGAGTGGCTAAGATTAAGGCTCTCGGCTAGCCGTGTACTCTGGCATGTTATTTATATCATTTCCAGAAGGTTCTCCTTCTATTGATGAGTTGATATCTGAAAAAACTCCAGACATTTTTTCTTTCCTTCTTTGTTTAATGTTAAAACTTAAAAGTACTTTACCTTTAGTTAACCGGCAATTTTTATCCCTTCACTTCCTTAAAAGTTTAGCAGGTAAGTTTCTCTATGGGTCCTCAAATGCACCTGGTCCAGATGGGTTTCCTCCGATCTTTTTTTTTTTTTTTTTTTTCAGTTGGGTTCCTGTCGCTTCTGTTTTGTCTTTTGAACTCCAGTGTCATACTGTCATGCTATGACCATAAGCTGCTTGAAAATTTCGTTAACAAGCTTAAAGGAAGCGCTTGGCTGAAGGGGTTGGAAAACTCGTTAACAAGCTTCAGAATTCCCAGGCGGACTCTTATTTTTAATCCAGAATAAAAGCCTTACCTTGAAGGGGTTGGAAAATTCGAACCCACTGGTACCGGGCTGGGGGTTAGGGGGCTGGGCCGGTTCGGGTTTTGGAGGGGGAATGGTCCTGGGCCGGTATTGGGCTTTTGGCTCATTTTACTGCAGGCCGGACCCCTTGACACCTTGAGGTTTCTGTCACTGCTGCTGTTTTGTCTTCTGACTCCAGTTTCATGCTTAAGGAAACTAGACCTCAAACTGTGAATGATTATCGTCCCATCAGTATGTGTAATGTGTCATATAGGGTTATTGTTAAAGTTTTGGCTAATCGTTTAAACGTGGTCACCCCTCTCTTGTGTCTTGATTTAAAAAAAAAAGTTTGTTGTGTTTGGTAGATTAAATTTCAGATGATACTAGCATTGCGCAAGAACTTGATCACAGGGGGATCTTATGTCCCCCTGCTTGTTTGTTTTATATGCTCAGGACATTGGTGCTCTTAGTGATTTTAAGTCGTCTAGGGAAGGAAATCAAATTTTGCACTTGCTGTTTGCTGTTGATAGCTTTACGTTCTTTAAAACTACTACTGATTGTGGCCAAATGGTTAGGTGTGTTTTGGATTCCTATTTGAATCAATCTGATCAAAAGTCTAATTTGACTAAGTCCGGGCTAGAATCTTAGCTAGGTGTTGGTATTGAATCTTCTTAGGCAAGTACCTAGGTCTCGGTTGGAAAGGTAATAGAGCTGGTAGAGTTCTCCTAATTAAGTATGCCATCCCAAGGTTAGCAGGATCGCAGAACGGTATGGTTCGCGGAACGAGAAGGGATCGCCATAATCAACGATCAGGACCGCGAAAAAGAGTTATTTGCTCACGCCTGTGTAGCACGGGCGCTTCTGGGTGGTCACGCACCCGCACCAGGTGCTTCATAGGTGCTTTGCGGGTGCTTTGTGAATAAGTCAGGGTCATTTTGAAATTTTTAGTTGAGAGTCCTGTTTAACTAAAATTACAATTTAACCAGAAACATGCATTTATGTGAATATTTCTAACCCTTGGATTACTCGCTTCTCAACAGCTACTAAATCTGATAGGAAGAGATTATGTTGTTGATATAGCAACTTTGTATCTTTGTATCTGTGTACGAATTTCTGTTTGAATATAATTTGGATTACTATCATAGTTGTTTTTATATTAGTATAATGGTATTACAAATAATATAAAAAATAGATATAAATAAAGTCGTCGCACCCGCACCCTTGATTTTTGGGTATTCGCCACACCGGCACCCGTGCTACAAAGGCTCACGGCCTCACACCCTCAAAAAAGTTAAGCAAAAATGTCTGGTTGGAAAGATAATAGAGCTGGTAGAGTTAACCCTAATTAAGTACTCCATCCGTCCCAAATAATTTTCCTGATTGACTTTTGAGGTCACTTTGACTAGGTGGTTGGAGTAGATACATGATAGACGAACTTGTTAACATTTTCATATTGTTATAGAGTTACCTCGAACACTAGCCTTTTCATACTGTTATTTCAGCAGAAATAAACTCTTGTGTATCCCTCTTCTACCTTTCTTTTGTCCAGTCTCCTTCTTCAGTGAAGTCCACATGCTTGTTTAACTTAACCCATTTTCTTTGCGAAGGAGATGATCATTAACTCAACAGAATTCACTAGATTTCTTGGAATTGCAGTCCGACTCATAAAGGTGGCTTATGGCTCAGAAATCTTGGTCTGTTTTACTTAGTTTACATCCCATTACGAGCCCAAGCTGTTCTTTGTTGAACCAGATACTAATAACTTCCCGGACCTGCGTTATGCAATAGCCAAGGATGAACATTCTTTCAACTTCTTCGAGTGTCCGATGTGCAGTTGACTCTTGGTTCTGTCTTCTTCCCCAGTGCTTTTTGTTCATATTACTTGAAAGACAATTTGGCTGCCGTTTTAGAAACCCTTTTTCTACTGACTAAGTTCATCCCACCCAATCTCCGGATGTCCCTCCTTGGTCTGGTGCTGTCAAGCTTTCTAGTAACGTTAAGAGCATGGTCACTAATGTCCCAGTGCTTATGCACCACCTCATTCCAGCACAAAAACTGTCCAAAAACCACTATTCACCTTCCTTTCAATACTGGAGTACCTAGGCACGAAGTGCCCTAGGGGCACAAGATGCGGTGCTCCGGTGCCCCTCTCACACAACTTTGTCAAACTGGTGGAAATACACCAAAAAATAAATGACCAGTACCTTGACCCCTATGCCCCAGAGCCTCAACGGTTTCTACTGTGAAGGATTTTTCTGCTTCCTAGTCGTTTTTTTATAGGAATCTTCCCCTTATCAATAATCCCTTCCCCTAATGGTTGGTCGATAAGATTTCCAGATTCTTTCTTATAAGCATATTGATGTTTTTCTCTGTGAAAATTATCGGTTATAAAAGCCTTTTTTCATCCAGATAAGTTTTATATAGTTTAATAATAACGCTTATTTTCCTCTTCTTCACCTAGAATTTCCTTGGTAAAGCTTCTAGAGAAGGTTCCTCTTCAAGAGAAATGCTCCCTCTGTAATCAAAGTTCTGAAGCATTTTAAGCATCTTTTTCTTTATTTCCCTTGAGCAACCGATCTTTGGGGTTTGCTATTCCCCTATCCATTCATTAGTTTAAGTGCTATTGGTTCTATCAAATTTGGGTATAATGTCTGCGTCATTCTTCTCCTAAGCATTTAAGAATGCACTTCTTTGATGGATTGGTGTTGTGATTTGGATTATTTGGAAACAGAAGGAATCTGGCTACTTTCAGAGAGGTCTACTGACTCTTAGTCTTTGATTTGTTGGGTTCGAATTGTTTCACATCTGTATGTTTGTGATGTGTTGTCGTAAAAATTCACAGCATCTGGTTCAACATGAAGATTGAAAAGGAGGTAATATCGATGCAGCTTCATTGGCAAAATGGTGAACTGGATGTTCTCGTCAGAAAATCTCCATTTTTATTTTCAATAAGGCACCAAGTCATCAGGAGCATTCATTCGATTAGATGGTAACATCTGATGGAGATGGAACCAAGCACTATTTTACAAGCCCGTTTGGTATTGCTTCTGTTTTGTCAAAAGAGCTGTCAGACAGCGAAAAGCAATTTTCAGATGTTTGGTAAAACCGTTGTCCCCATGTAGCCTTTGAGAAGCAGGTAGGGCTTGCTTTCTTTTTTTGACAAGAAATTCCATTACGCCAAACTTATCGGCCCAAATCTTCCCAAAACTCAGAATATATGTATAGGTGTTTCCAAGTTAAATCCTGGTAAAGGGGAATCCCACGATGTTATTCAGGATGTTGACCAAGATATTTCAGAATGTTAGAAAGGGATATTTCAATATATTATCTAGAATATCGTACCGGGAATGTTACGCCAGGATTTCAGGATGTTGTACCAAAAATTTCATGATTTAATACCAGGATATTAACATCATGAATTCAGGATGTTAAATTCAGAACCCAGGATAACTCAGAATGTTTTATCTGAAATCCAGGATGTTATACGCAGAATTCAAGAGGGTATGCCTTGGGTAATTCTCCAATAGCTTTGACCTGGTTTACTGCCCCCAATGTCTCTTATGACCCTCTTGATGCTTTTCAGGTTCCGTTTTGTGGTTGTACGTTTTATGGTGCACCGCCCCCCAATGTTACTCCCGGATTTCAGGATGTTAAACCAAAAATTCAGGATATTACATCAAGAATTCAGGATGTTATATCTTGAACTCAGGATTACTCGGGATGTTCTAATCAGTTGCCATGGGCTAATTAGAACTGATTAAAAACTGGGGCGCTTTGTTGCTGAATTCCAAGGATATTCAGGATGCAAAAGTGGGTGGGGGCCTACGGAGTTCCCATTATACTCGTCGGTGCATTAAGGCATTAGTTCCTGACGAAGCTAACAGTCACGATCGTGGCCTAGTTATAATGTTTTCGCTATAAAACTGCTACTATGTACTACAAAAAAGTAATGACTGTGACCCACCGAAAAAATACCTTAAATGAATAAATAAATTGGTAAAAAAAGTGGTAGCAGCCAATTGAGACAGGTTTATTGTCATAACCATTCATCAGGATGAATTCCAGGTGAGAGTGCTGCTGTTGTCAGAATTAAGTATTCATATAAATGTGCATGTATGAAGAAAAAATAACAGAAGAGATCACCTCGTGCCATTGTAAACCACAGTAACCACCAAACTCTCGCCTCCAATTTGTTTGCTACCCAAACTCACTCTCGATAAACACATCTTGGTCATGGAATAAACCACCGCTAAATACAATCTAACTTGACACTGACGGAGCATTCGTTTCTTCCAGTGGAGAGGGTTGTAGAAGTGGGTTATTCTGTGATAATGACCGGCCACTGGCTTCAGGGTTATACTCATTTTTATAGGCAAACATCGGTTTGGGCAACAGAGTTACAGTGCAGTTAAATATGAAAATTGCAATCAATATATGAGACGGCTGAGTAATAGAAGTTCTCAGCCGTCTCATAAATTTGATTGCAATTTTCATATTTAGAGCCCGTTTGGTTTGCTTTCTAGAATGCTATTTTTTATGCTAAAAGCAATATTTGATGTGTTTGATACATTATTTATCTGTTTTTTTAGACAACATTTACTTTCCTAGCCACTTCTGAGAAGCACAAGAGATATTACTTTTCCGAACTTAATAAGATATTACTAATCTTGTATCCGTATCATAACAATAAATTTTCAGAATGACCCATATCTAGTAACATTGTTTGGGGCCAATTTGAGAATGTTGTGGCGTTCAAGAAATCAGCTGTGCCGGAAGCACTGTGCGAAAGCTGCAGCAGAAATCCACTCAAAAATATTTGGTAAAATTCATACTGCTTTGGAATGAGACTTTTTGCATTTTGTGTTTGGTAATTATTGTTTTAGAATCGTTATTAGTGTTGAAATGACAACGTTGGACATGGTAGAGTTTTTAATGCAGTTTGTTAGGTAATTTTTTAATTTACTGTTACGACATGGATGAAAAAATCTAACAAAGTTATCAAAAAGCATACTGAAAAAGCAACCCCTCCTCTGCTTCCCAAAGTTGCGGTGAGAAACAAGTTGCTGACCTAAAGGCAGATACTTCCATCCCCTCTCTTTCTCCCTACTTCGACTTTTTTATTCGTAACCGGGTCACTTTGAACCGGTATTTTGATAACAAAAATTATGATGCATTTTTTTTGATAATTTGTTCATGATGTTGTAGAGTAAAGTTTATTCTCCATAAAACGATTACCGAATTCTTGCATGTTTTGCTAATCAAATCACCGGGTCAAAATGACCCAACGAATAATGATAAAAATCAAACCGCGAAGAAAGAGAGTGAACAGAGAAAGAGGGCGAATATTGGCAAAAGTCAAACCGGGAGGTAGTAAATAACAATTCCCCAAACTCATCAACTACTTTTGAGGGGAGTTCTAGAAAGCAAAAACATTACCAAACAGACTCTTATTCTACGGTGTCTAATGTAATCATTTCGACACTTGTAGCAAGCCAAACAATAATTACCAAACACAAAATGCCAAAATACTTGTACACGACAAGTTATAAAGTATGAAGTTCACCAAATACTTTTTATTTGGAATCGCACAGCAATTTTCTCACAGTTCGTCCTGAAAAACTAGCCCTTAGGCTGGATACGAGTACTGTCCGCAACGAAACAATGAGTAGGCAGGGAAGAAAGAATATTAACAGAACAATATGAGCAACTATCTCCAATTTAAGAAACTTGATAATACATCACATATCTTGTTAGCAATTGAAACCAAGTGGATCCACGTTCCGCAGAATCCAAAATGTAAAAAACTACAATAAGAAACAGAAACCCTATTTCAGCTCAACAACCCAGCCCTTCTTGTCCTCGGAGATCCCCATTTGCATTCCAGTGAGCTCAGAGTAGAGTTGCTGTGATATGGCACCAACTCCACTGTTTCCATAAGACACCCTGCAAATATAAAGTGTGTTAGCTAATGGTAGTAATGGATACCGATCAACGCAACAGGAAAAGGTCTTTGACATCCTAACCCCCCTCCGTGTTGGCATAACCAACACAATCTTGACAAATACTTGGTCTGTTTCGGCAGAAATTTCCCAGTTGACTTTAGGGAGGTCACTTTGACCGACTAATTTAGCTAACGAAAAGATATAAAAATGTGCTAACTTTTTCATAATATTGTAGTGGTATGAAAGATCTACAGTATTATGAGAAGATTTACACATTTTTGTATCATATCGTTAGCTAAATTAGTCGGTTAAAGTGAACTGATGAATAGTGCATTGGGGAGATTCTGACAAAACGGAGGTAGTATAAAACAACAGGTGGGCTCCATCTGACCACAGATTGGTGTTCCCCACCACGCAGGCATGCCAAATGGTGGGGCCAGCCCCTAAGAAATACTTTCTCCATAGTAAGGTAGCATTTTATGTCTTCCCAGGATCACAACCTAACTGATCACTTAAAAATGGACAGTGTGAAACATATCTGTTCACTTAACTAGAAAAACTGGACTTCCTTCACAGTTTCCACTTCCAAAAGTGTTAAGTTCTAAAGATTGCAATACAACTCTCGTCAAAATTTTCCCACCCATTGGAAACATTCAGGGACCAGAGAACTACCACTTGTAGGTTGCTCGAAAGAAAAGAATAGCAATGTATCCAGGTGCTATGATCCATTGTTTGCATGCATTCATTATTCCAGAGTACTAAATTGTGATACCGGAAGATAAAAATAACTTTTCAGGCCACCTATTTGAAGGTAAGAAAATTTATTGTTTTACGCAAGGGTATGATACCTTTTCCCAAGATATGTTACGCTGCCAACAGGCGAGAGAACAACAGCCGTTCCAGTACAGAAAACTTCATCCGCATCGAGTAACTCATCCACCGTCACGAGTCGCTCCTCTGCCTACACATCACCAGATCAAGATGAGCAAAGTGACCAACAAAAAGAAAATTGAATTCCACATCAAGGGTAACCTTCAAAACTAAAGCACTTCAACCTTTCACATGTTTTGCACAACTAACCAGAAAAGGCTAGTTAAGTGGCTCATGCCTAAAGAGAAGGATTCCCATAACCTTAATCGATTTGGGAACCAAAAAAAGTACGAGTTAACCACTTCATTAGGCGCCAGATCAAACAGTTTTCTAGGGTGCGCTAAGCCCAATAACTTAATGTGATATCAGAGCCGAGGTTTACAATGTTCAGGGTCCCAATAACTATGATACTTATATTTAAGAGTAGCTAAATCAAAAAAACATATTACAATGAGCAGAAATTTATGGGGAAGTTTCGTACGATTTATAAGCAGCATATAAGTCAGTTTTGAAATACAAGTTGAAATCAGCTTATAAGTTGTGTTTGGTGTAGACTTATAATCTGATAGTTTAGATTTGAACTGTAAATCCAGAGTGTTGAAACTTGAAATTGGTAGTACAAAAGATGGATTTTTGAAGCTTTTCTCGAACTTTCTAACAGCACAAACTTTTTCACCGAACACACCAAACTTTCTTCTTTGGCTTTTCTGTCACAGACTTTTTTGACATAAACTTATAAGTCTACTTAAGCTGCAAATAAGTCATACCAAACTCACCCATATCTATAAACTCAGACAGAGCAATTATCTCATTCCATTCTAGAAGAGGGGGAATAGGATGTCAAGAATTTGAATCCCCTGAACTTGTGCATGAGGCTGTTATCCCATTCATGTACCTCATTTGCTTTATCCCATTCATGTACTAATGAAAATCCGGAAAAGATCCGAAGACGGGTGTAAATTAGAACTTTCATAGTTGTGGACAAATTGAAGAGGTAGTGGAGGAGCCCATTAGCGAGTCTCGTGACAGAAAATAAACATTGCCCGGAATGTTGCTGCTTGGTAATGATCTAGAGAGTTACATGGAGACAGTATCCTAGGGAATGCCGACAAAATTTTATGCAAGTAAAAAACTAAAAATGAACATCTCAGATTGTTTCTTCTGCTCATGAAATCATTTTCCTTATTTATTAATTAATATAAGTTTTCTGGCAATGATAATAACACATTAAATAAATATTGTGTTTAATTATTCCGATATGCCATCGCTATTTATCTATTGAGATCAACAGACCTATGTCTCAACACCACTCCTGGTCTATAATTTTAACTGTATTCCAAGAACCGCGCAATTAAGATTTCCCTATCAAACATCGTTGGAGGACAGACCAGGGAATATGTTAAATAAAAAGGGCATGCATGTAATAACACATCTTCAGAAGCACGTCTAATGTGACCTATCTATCAATTATTTTTGGAGATCAGGGATGTACCTCATATCCTAGACTTCGAGCAACATCAAGTATGCTCTTCCGAGTAATGCCGGGAAGTATGGTTCCTTTTACAGTAGGCGTAGAAATAACATTTCCCTACACAAACAAATTAAAATATTCAGACATACAGCAATTCTGAAGATGAACAACAACATTGTGAACGCATTAATTAAGCCCATAATCGATAATTTGAGTCATAAATCTATTCCCTCCTGGAAACAAATGACAAAGGTCAAATCCAAACTTTCTGACCTTACGGAGAAAAAGAACAAAACTCCAGCAAAGTGTTCAAAACATAGGATAAACAGGATAGTTGGAGAAGAGGTTGCTTTCAATTGCGACAACACATTTCAGGACCCTATCAAAGGGAAAAGCTGACATGGAAGTAAAGTAGCACCAAACAGTTAATTCACATTTGTGCATGTTGTATTGTAACAGAGCTGAAGGGCTGAGAGGTGAAATATTTAGTATAACTGATGACGTAGTCACTCAACCTGTCATAAAGGCAGTTTATCCACCATAAATATGAACGAACTTGATGCTTTTTCCCATAGAAAAAAAGGTCCTATATAAAGTACAAATTGTGACAAAAAAACGCAAAGAGACAATGTCAAAAATAGTAAAAGTTACTGTGAATGAAGCTTTCTGAGTGTGTGTGTGTGTGTGTGTGTGTGTGAGAGAGAGAGAGAGAGGGAGAGATGAAAGGAAATGAAAGAGATATCGTGATGTGAAAATAAAGACATGAGAGAAAATGAGTGCGGGGCAGAGTGGGGTCCATAGATTTGAGACTCGGCTCTTTTGAGAAGTTGAAAGATGTAGGATTAGACTGTCAACGCTAAACACACATCCTAAATTCTACCTCGCCAGGAAAAGAGTATTACTCCAAAACCAGTGACAATCGTTATACAGAGTTCAACCTCAAATCACTTTCTCTAAAGAATGGGGATCCAAATAAACCTGCGAAAAAATGAGATTCTCGGACAGGGCTCTGCAGAATTAAATTTACTTCAAAGGAGCATAATGCAAAAAATTGGTAGCAACTTGTCTGGGATAAAAGCAATTAACCCTTCAAAGAATAAATGACCTCCAAAAGTAGCAAGTTTCATACAGGTTTAATTGGTCCAGGATCAAAAAGGATCACAAGTTATACATCAAGTCACTTTTACGAGTTACCAAAGTATCTAGTGGTGGCAAAACCATCGCGCATATTGAGTGACTAGTGTTCAGCCCAACACTTAATTTTTTTACAGCAACGAGTATGTAAGAAAATCAATTCACATAAAGCGGCGGTTGTACCCGCTTAAAACTGGAAACAGAAATAGTGTGACGAAAATAGAAGATCGGGTGAAGAACAATACAGATTTGAGTTGATTATCCACTTTCTCCAACATGAAAAAGTTGTCAAAACCTCACTCTGACCCACACATGGATAAAAGACCATCTAGTAGCTGATTCAGTAATCAACTTACCTTAACAATGAATACATTGCAAGAAGAGACCTCTTCCAGGTATTTCTTGTGAACACAATCAAGGTATAGAACATCGGTGTAGCCTTGGCTTTTTGCAACAGTTTGTGCCCTTAGTACCTAGAACCATTAGAAAAAGGAAAACAGATATGTTAAAAATTAAAGGATGTAGCCTTCATGAAAGTCAACCAGGTGATCTTTCATGACATTATTCTAGAGGCAGTTTCTTTCTTCTTCCATAATTCAGCATGATTTGGGGCTTTCATACAGCCAAAAAATTAGCATATGCAAAATATCCTACCAAACAAACAATACAAACATTTGCGACAGAATCATGCTGAATTATGGAAGAAGAAGGAACTGCCAAAATCGAATTTTTTTGACAGAATCAAAGCGAAAAAACAAACATTTGCGACAGAAGTTCGAGCCAAAATCCAGATCTTGCCAAAAACATATTTGGCTTCACTTTCAACGACACATGCATACATTAGTAATGACTGGTAAGTTAGCTCACCGAAGCATAATTCCCTATTGTCTTCACACCACCAGTGCCACCAGGGGTTGCTCGATGAATATCAGTCTCAACGACCAAATTAATCGGTGCTAGACCTTCCTGGAATAAGAAAATACTAATGAAGTGTTGCAAACATACCAAAAATTACAAATTTCCAAACTGTGATATAAACCATGGCATGCCAACTATAGCTGGCATTTTACCTCAAAAGGTCAATGTTCTCATCTGCGCACACACACACACACACACACATATATTTGTTGAAGAAACCTAAGAGTTTTTGCATTACCCGTGCAAATTTGTTAACATCTCATCCGCTAACTTTTTTCTACTTTCGCGCAACAAGATTTTCAGAATGCAAAGGCAAGAAATAGAGGTAACACTGAAGAAAAAGATCGGGCAGTTCACTCTCGTGAACTACTGGCTGATTTCCTGACACAATTGGTAAAGGCGTATATAGAACTCAGTTCTGGTCGGTTCAGTGAATAATTGAACTGTTTGCAGAATAGCATGTAAACCCGAGTTCACAAGAGACATCACAGAGGCACTATTACGTGAAAAGGGGGCATCGGGTAAAGGGGAGATGCACAGAGACCTCACGGCATTCTTGGAGAGCAACTTGAGCAATACATATATCACGCCATGTTCATGACTTTTCATGTACATTACTTTTCTGCGTTTCTTCTACAGGCTATGATAGCTAAGCTTTTGAGATCTGGAGTACATGCATTCATGTGTATAATGGTTAATATTTGTCTTTGTTTATGACCTTCTGAACTCTCCATTGTACAGCTTTGATGATGCCTAATTAATAAGCACGTCTTCGCTTTTAATGGTGTCGTTTATCAGTTGGCTTTGTTAACAATTAGTTACCTGCAATCTAGTATTAGGAACAAGGATACAAACTTGTTTAAAAAGCTATGGTTTTTTTAGTACACTTGTATTTTTCTGGGGGAAATGATTTTCTGACGGGAATGATTTTGGACTTCTGTGGTAGACGATAGCTTATGGACTTCTATGACAGACGATAGCTTTCGTGACAGTTCCACTTTGTCCCTCTCATCAAGCATACTTCATAATTTTAAAATGGAAAGTAATCATACTATAGAGGGCATTATTACAGACAAGTTTAGGGATGTTAGAATTTTGGCAGGCACGTTATATAATTATTAAAGATATATACTGACTTGATTAATTTTACCATTATTTTCTCATCCAATTTATGTTCTTTCTTGCCATGTCTAAATTGGATCCTTTCTGAAATTTAAAGTTTTCAATTCTTGTACATACAGGTTTGAGAGGTATGTATGAGAATAACATCTAGTACCATTGAAGAATATTATCGGCAACCACTGTAGTATTTTACATACAAGAACCCTTTGTGTAGTTCTAGTGTTGATATTTTGGGTTAGCCTATAAGGAAGATTGTACTATATTAGCCAAATCAAATTACTCGTTAATTGAGTGCAGTAACTGAATACATTCTTAAACTGAGTGTGACATACAAATGCCCAGGCACATGGACAGCAGTAACTGTCATCATTCTCAAATTGGAGACCATGCTACCGAAGGCTCTAGTCCTACATAAGGAGTGACTTCCTCACCCAAAAAAAGTGAAGACGGTCTTTGTACTGTGTCCCTCACCCTAAAAGGTATCATGCTATCTACTCACTTTGTCCTGAGGATAGGGACTTGGCTCGAAGATCACTGAATTTTCTCTTACACGCTCTTATGTGCCAAGTTCACAGTCTAAAGCACAAATGTTATCAAATGGGCGCGAATTACAGAAAAGCTAAACAAAAAGTAAGAGGATGCAGATGATGATCAGGCGATAAGTAGCTAACCTTGAAATAGTTCCCAACAGGTGAAACGTATATCAAAAAGGTGTACTCGGGAGCTGGAGCAAGACCAAGAACAGCTCCACTTCCCATAAGCAATGGCCTAATGTACATAGAACCTTTGCCATGTGGGGGAACCTGGAATAGGCTAAATACATGGTCAGGTTAACAAAAAAAATAAAGCTAATAATTAATTAGCAATATGTAACATACTGACTGAAAACAGTAAGGAATTGTATACCCATCGTTTGTTTGCAAGAACAGTTTCCTTTACAGCATTCACGAACTGTTCAACTGTTGGTGAAGGCATGCACATCCTCTCTGCACCATTTCTCATGCGCAATGCATTTTCCTCGGGACGAAACAATAAGATGGTACCGTCATCTTTCCGGTAGGCTTTCATGCCTTCAAATAATCCCTAGGTACATATGGCACAAAGAGCAAGGTTCACTAAAAACATCCCCGTAAACTAATAAAGTTCAATTCTCAAACATATTTGGACTTTGTAGCCAATAAACTGCGAACCCAATGAGTTTTTTTGTCAGCTTACAAATCAACATCATACATAATAACAGTAGTCTAGTAATCTGCCAATTGAAAATTCCAGCCAAGATTTCAACTACAGTTGGAACAATCCTGAGATAGCCCGTTCAAGATAAGAACCCATGATCCACCATGCAACTCAAGGTTTTTTGTCAGCTTACAAATCAACATCATACATAATAACAGTAGTCTAGTAATCTGCCAATTGAAAAATTCCAGCCAAGATTTCAACTACAGTTGGAACAATCCTGAGATAGCCCGTTCAAGATAAGAACCCATGATCTACCATGCAACTCAAGCTGAATGGTATCAGAGCCGTGTAGCAGTCACCGGATGAATTCCAAATGACAAACCAGAAGATGACTTTGGAATTTATGAACAATATACTATTAAAATGGGCTAAAACGAAAATAATATTTTCCAAAGATTGTGCCAAAGATGAAGAAACTCATCAACAGACTCCATATCTTTTACAAAACGCTCTATTCTTGAGATGCCTTTAATAAACACGTCAGGTTCTATTACATTTTCAAACAAGAGATCGACAACTTGATTTGATGATATCGAATCAGTAAGTCATTAAGAAAGACAATGCGATAGTACCATCTAGAGATACTACTAGCATAAGAATGGTTTAGGTACTAACCTGACCATAATTTAAGACCCCAGCCGATGGACTCATCTCTATGTTTCCGAATCGTTGTAATTCACCTTTACCGAATCCTTGCCCATGTACGCCTTTCATAACATACATGTAATCAGTAGGCAAAAAAGAAAACCCAAGTTGGTCCCAATCTATGTCGGCTAATTCATGTGATGCAGCACTGTCACAAAACAAAGAACAATGGTTAATATCATACAGTTCCATTCGATCAACGCTCTGACTTTTTGTGAGCTCACGATCAGAATCTTCACCTAAAATTTCTCCCCAAGTTTACATTTTAATTACAAGAGGCACCTTACATTATACAATGTACTCCAGTTCTTTTGAAATTTAACTAAGAACTAACAGCCTATAATGACTCCGTCCCTACCATGTCCTCGAAATTTAAAGAGGAAGAGTTTCAAGGAATAGTCAACCCTAAACTGGTAAACCAGTTCATGTGATAATCGACTTTAATCTAACCCCAGAACAA
Source organism: Linanthus parryae (assembly GCA_023055425.1). Classification (NCBI taxonomy): domain Eukaryota; kingdom Viridiplantae; phylum Streptophyta; class Magnoliopsida; order Ericales; family Polemoniaceae; genus Linanthus; species Linanthus parryae. The sequence continues at coordinate 6,169,682 of JALGPY010000001.1, forward strand.
GTAAACAGCACGGCAATACAGAAACACCCAAAGGGTCATAGTTCACTATTCGTTTGGGACACAAACTTCACCGCCCTTTGGCAACCCCTATCTAAAATGTGTATTCCCTAATCCACTACAGAGTTCATTTCCAAGACATTCTCTATCAAAATATGCAGAGAATCAAACAAAGAGAAATGGAGGGAAAAAGTTTCTGGATCAATTCACCGAAAAATGAAGAGTCATCTTCAACTGTTTACACAAAGGCCTATATAATCCAAGAACAGAAAATAACACTCTCACCCCTCTAGTTTACCTAAATTACATAAAAGCATATAACCCAGAGTTTGAATAAAAGACAAAAAAACCCCATAATCTAATAGCCCCCCTTAAGTTGGAGAGTAAATGTTGTTTACTCCCAACTTAACTAAAATAAAATGAAATGGAGCAGCAGCCAGAGGCTTGGTAAGAATGTCAGCAAGCTGATGCTTAGATGGAACATGAAGAAGCTTCAGCTGCCCTGCAACAACTTTATCCCTGAGAAGATGACAATCTACCTCAATATGTTTTGTCCTGTCATGGAAAACAGGATTGGTGGCTATGTGAAGTGCAGACTTGCTATCACAAAACAATGTGGGCACCACAGAAGATGAAACTAGTAAATCTCCAAGAATGTATTGAATCCACAAAATCTCACATGAAGTAGATGCCATGCTCCTATATTCTGCCTCAGCAGAACTCTTGGAGACAATGTCTTGCTTCTTAGATTTCCAGGAGACAAGAGAATCACCAAGATACACCAGGAAACCAGTTGTAGATCTCCTAGTATCTGGACACCCAGCCCAATCACTGTCTGCAAATGCCTTAAGATGCAAAGAAGAACTTTTAGCAAAGAACAAACCTTGACCAGGAGTAGTCTTCAAATATCTCAGTACTTTGTGAGCAGCTTCCAAATGAGGAACTCTAGGTGCAGCCACATATTGGCTAAGTCTATGCACTGCATAAGTGATATCAGGCCTGGAATTGCAGAGATACAATAATCTGCCAATAAGTCTTCTGTAAGAAGTGACAACTTCTGTGTCTAATAACTCCCCAGAAAGAGCACTGAGCTTGCAATTAGAATCCATAGGAATAAGAGAAGGTTTGGCACCCAGAAAGCCTGTATCAGTGAGAATGTCCAAAGTGAATTTTCTCTGACACAAAGTGATGCCAGCATCTGTTCTTGAGATCTCAAATCCCAGAAAGAAATGAATATTACCCAAATCCTTGAGCTGAAAATGAAGTGTAAGCTGATCCTTCAAGAGATGCAAGAGCTCCATATCAGGACCTCCCAATACAATATCATCCACATAGACTAAAAGAAGTGCAAATTGATGCTTCTGCTGATAAGTAAACAAAGTGTAATCTGCCTTGGATTGTGTGAAACCCAGGGAAACCAAGGTAGATGAGAACTTTTCAAACCACTGCCTGCTAGCTTGCTTGAGTCCATAGAGAGATTTATTCAATTTGCACACAACATTAGGAGAGGGAGGAGTAACACCAGGAGGCACAACCATGAAGACATCTTCATGCAAATCACCATTAAGAAAAGCATTATTGATGTCCAGCTGCAATAGATGCCAGTTATGAACAGCAGCAGCAGCTAAAACACATTTGAGAGTTGCTAATTTGGCAACAGGAGAGAAGGTATCAAAATAATCAAGCCCCTCTGTTTGTGTGTAGCCCTTAGCTACCAACCTGGCCTTATACCTCTCAATAGATCCATCTGAGTGATGTTTGATCTTATAAACCCATTTGCAACCTATAGGTTGATGTCCTGGAGGTAAGGAAACAAAATCCCATGTATGATTTTCAGTGAGTGCAGTCAACTCTTGATTCATGGCATCTTGCCATTTTGAAGATTTGACTGCTTCTGAATAAGAGTGAGGCTCTTGAACTGCAGAAACAGCACTAAGAAATGCTCTATGCTGAGAAGACAAGTTCTCATAAGTCAAATAATCTCCAAGGTCATGGGAAGTACTAGAAACATGATGACTTTGCTTGCAGGAAAGCTGATAATCCTGCAAATAAGATGGCATTTTTCTAGGTCTAGTGGAGTGTCTAACATTTGCATGAGTATCAGAAACAGAACTGACAACATTATCATCAGTGTCATGAGCAACTGGAGAAACATCATTATTTGAGATAGGTGGAGATGATGCAGGAACAGAAACAGGTGAAGAAGGAGGAGGATCACCACAATCAGACACAGAAATAGGTAAAGAAGGCATGGAAACAGGCACTGATTGAGTAGAAAAAGGAAATACAGTCTCATAAAAGACCACATTTCTGCTAATAATGATATTATGTGTGTCCAAATCATATAACTTGTACCCTTTAATCCCAAATGGGTAGCCCAAAAAGACACATTTTGAAGCTCTAGGGGAAAACTTGTTTCTCCCTTGCAAAAGAGTTGAAGCATAGCAAAGACACCCAAACACCTTGAGATGATCATAATCAGGTGGTTGCTTGTATAAGAGCTCATAAGGACTCTTATTTTGAAGTATTGTGGAAGGAGTTCTGTTGATCAAGTAAGCTGAAGTGAGTAAACACTCTCCCCAAAGAGTCAAAGGAATGCTAGATTGGAATTTGAGAGATCTAGCAACATTTAACAAATGTTGATGTTTTCTTTCCACAACAGAGTTCTGTTGTGGAGTTTCAACACATGAGTGTTGATGAATAATGCCATGTGAAGCATAAAAGTCATGTAAGTCATATTCAGGAGCATTATCACTCCTAACAATTTTGATACCAACTCCAAACTGAGTATGAATGAGCTTATAGAAAGCTGGAATAAAATGTGCAACCTCAGACTTTGATTTCATAAGAAAAATCCAAGTAGTTCTGCTAAAATCATCCACAATAGTGAGAAAGTACTTGTAACCCCCATGTGACATCACTCTATAAGGACCCCAGGTGTCACAGTGTATGAGATGAAACAAACAAGGAGAAACTGAATTAGAAACTGGAAAAGGAAGTTTCTTCTGTTTTGAGTAATGACACACATCACATGGTGACAAAGTAGACACAGAACTTTTGGGAAAATGTGGAAAAATAAGAGATAATTTTGAAGGAGATAAGTGTCCTAATCTATGATGCCACATGGTAGGACTGATGACAGCAGCTGTCAAAGAGGAAGAGTGCAAGCTAGATTGAAATAAGTACAATCCATTACTGAAAATGCCTTCACCCAAAATATGTCCATTAGAGGAGTCTTGTATAAGACAACCTTTAGGAGAGCACACAAAAGAACAGTTTGTTGTGGAGATCAACTTAGAAATAGAGATTAAGTTGAATTGAAAAGTGGGAACACATAGAACATCTGACAAAGACAAAGAAGAATTCAACTTGACATGTCCAATGTGTGTCACAGGCACAGAAACTCCTGTAGGAAGGTGAACAAAAGTGTCTTCTGTGGAGATATATGAATCAAAAAGAGATAAAGAGGAACACATATGATCTGTGGCTCCACTATCCAAAATCCAATAACATGAATCTTTAGTATGTTGAGATAAAACAGATGCACATGCAAAATTATTAACTCCACTAGACTTATAAGCCAAACTGATACCTGAGAAGGAATTATGAAATGGTGAATCAGGTGCTGAAAGAGAGTTAGGAGAGTGAGTTTCCATTCCAGAGAAAACATTGCTTGTGCTGGATTGACCAAATGTAGCATTCCCATTTCTGTCTCCTAGTAGCTTCACCAGCTGAGCATATTCATGTTGTGTGAGTGACACTTTGTCTTGTGCAGTACCAGAAGCTGATGCACAATCTCCAACAACATTGTTAGCTCTTGAGGTGGATCCATTGGTATTCATAGCAGGAGAATTAGTTTGTCCTGGTCCCTTTTTGAACTTGAAACCAGGAGGATAGCCATGTAACTTATAACACTTTTCCTTAGTGTGTCCTGGCCAGCCACAATAAGTACATTGTGGTCTATTTTTAGCTGCATATTTCTGAAAATTTCCTGCTGCATTGCTGTAAACTTGATTAGCAGCATTATTCATGGAAGAATGATGAGTCATCATGGCCATGTTATGAGTTGATGAAGAGTGATGACCAGTGATTTCAGATTGCCTCTCTTGTTGAATCACCTTAGAAAACACAGCTAGCAAACTAGGCAAAGGTTCTGTCAGAAGAATTTGATCCCTCACTGGAATATAGTTCTCATTTAATCCCATGAGAAATTTCAAAATACAATCCTGCTCATAACTCTTCAAAATTCCAGATATAATTTGACAAGTACAATCTCTCAAAACTCCACAAGTGCAAGCAGGTATTGACTTGTAATTGGAGAGTTCATCCCAAAGAGATTTCAACTTTGTAAAATATGAAGTAACACTCAAATCATTCTGTCGAAGTTCTGCAATAGCAGTGGATAATTGAAAAACCCTAGGCAAATTCACTTGTGAATACCTAGCTTTGAGATCATTCCAAATAGCAATTGCAGTCTCATGATACACAATACTAGCTGAAATTTCCTTGGAAACTGAGTTTAACAACCAGGAGATCACCATATTATCACACCTTGTCCAATACTCATGAAGTGAATCGCCAATTTCAGGCTCCAATAAGGTTCCATTTACAAAACCTAATTTGTTCTTAGCTTTAAGCGCTACAAGTATAGATCTACTCCAGGTGTTATAATTCTCACCTGTGAGTAATTGCGAGACCAGTACAACACCTGGCGACTCAGAATGGCTGAGAAAATACGGCGACGATGGTCCAATATTGATCGCTCTTTGGCTCTGAGAAACAACGGTTGAATCGTCGGAAAGTGCCATCGATGATTGAGGAAGAGAGCGAATCGGCTGTTTGCTTCAAATCGAGCGGAAGAACAACGTCGGCGAGCTAATCTCAATCGAGATCTCGCCGCTCTGATACCATATCAAAATATGCAGAGAATCAAACAAAGAGAAATGGAGGGAAAAAGTTTCTGGATCAATTCACCGAAAAATGAAGAGTCATCTTCAACTGTTTACACAAAGGCCTATATAATCCAAGAACAGAAAATAACACTCTCACCCCTCTAGTTTACCTAAATTACATAAAAGCATATAACCCAGAGTTTGAATAAAAGACAAAAAAACCCCATAATCTAATATTCTCATACGAACTCACTCAAAGTCAAATCCCCAAAAGAGAACCCTTTCCCCAACCACTTGCATTTCAACTACAATAGGTTCTTACCAGCTTATAAAGACTTCACCCTCCCCATTTCCTAGAAGTCAAAAAAAAAAAAAAAAAAAAAAAAAAATCAAGGTTGTGGCCAGCCCAACTAGAGGATAAATTTTTGTTTGCTCTAGAGTAAATGACGTGTCCTTGCTCTAACCATACAAAAGAGAACACATATTGAAGAAAGAGAATGAGTGGCAGACAAAAGAAAGTGGATTATACATATTCTGACGTGTCCTGTGATCAGTATGATTTATGGATTAGAGCACCATGTCACATTTTCTCTCGGAGCAAGCAATAATTCCTCCAACTAGAGAGTGACATAAGTTGGATAATGAGAAATGCTATGCATCCCAACATCAACCAATCACATTGAACATTTTTCTTATAGCTGTGGGTCCTGCTGTAGAGGTGGTCGAGTTTGGGACATGAGAGTTGGGATGCATAGCATTTCTCCTCATCGATAATTTGGTGAACCAAATTCACTTACTAACTAATTGTTGGTGGATACCTAAGAAATTCCCAAATTATCCCAGTGAACTAACTAGTGCTACAAAATATACATGTAGGGCCATGAAATTGGGGGTGGCATACCTTTGAGGAGCAGCCACTTTCTGGGTACTATAAGAAGCCATGACAGATTCCCTCCTGCTCTGCATTGCCATCCCCTGCAACCACCCCCACAAAAATCGCAATAAAAAAAAAAAAAAAAAAAAAAAAAAAAAAAAAACACACACACACACACACACACACATATCCACATTTCTAACAGATTTCAAAACGAATAATGGAAAATGAGAATCAGATTGGGGGATATACCCTGACGGAGAGAGCGCAGAACCGCTTCATATCCCCGTGAATCGGAGGAGGAAGAAACCTCCCGGCGGTGGTTGGGGACGGCGAGAGGAGGCAATTGGGTGGGTTTGGTTGAAGCCCCGTCAACATCGCTACACTCTCCATCTTCGCTTCTCTCAATCAAAGAACGAGAGATTTGGGTGAATCGATTTCGCGGAGAAGACGAAGAAGAAGATTCGATTTCGAAGCCCCTGCTGGTTTTTAGGTCTCAATGCTCTAATGGCGGCTACGGGGAAAGGTGAAGGGGCAGTTTTATTTTTATATATATGTGCGGCTATGCCATGAATGGAAAAGCTGAGTGAGTTGGTGATTCAGTGCCAGCTTCGCACGTGGTCCGGAACAGGGTGAAGTGACCCAGATACGAGTCCGGGCCAGGCCGGCTTGGTGGCCTTGTGGTTATAAAAAAGATCTCATCGTTTTGCGATCTAAATCAGCCGTGTCAAAGTGATATTGATACGAGTCCAAAAAGACAAGATGGAGAGAGAGATAAGAAACATAATGGTATTAATAGTACTTGAGTGGTGGCAGGGAGAGAAAAGACTTGCCATAAATAGGAAGCTTGAGCTAATCTTCTTCCATTTAATTCCACACCAATATTATCATCTACCAAACAACATCTTATGTCAAACTTTACGGTGTCGGGAGTGGGGCGGGTCGAGTTTGGGAGGGGTTGCTTGAGAGGGGGCCAGGCCGGGATGAAATCGAGGGAAGTTGAACCACATCATACCCTGGCCAAAAACCTGTTTGGTTGGGGGGGGGGGGGGGGGGGGGGGGGCTATGCCATTTCAATGGAAAAGCTGTAGTAGTAGTAGTAGTCCGGAAGAGGATAATACCAGGGGCGGACGCATGATTTTGTGTCAGGGGGACCCAATTTACATTTACAAAGTAATAAAATAAATCATTGCACGACAAGCAAAAGTACCACAAAAATATTTAAGTTTTTGCATTCCCAGAAAATATCGTACTTCGATTACAGAGGGTCATTCTTTCAAACACGGTTATAAAAGGTTTGCGCAAGCATACTCCTACTGTCGTACGAGACAAGAAAGATTAAGATATACCTTCCTTCGTTGAAGAAAGTTAGCACAAAGCACTTGCTTTAATGAGGACGGCGACGAGATTTCATCACACAAAATTATGATTACACCCTTAGCCCAATTTTTATATAGATAGGGTTTTGTAGTGAATATTAAAATTATTGGGCTTCAATTAAAAATATGATTTATGATTATGTAAGGTCTGTTTAATATATTTCTACAAATATTAGGGTACTTGATGTAATTTTGAGGAGGGGCCTAAATGAAAATCTGGGAAAGCTAGAAAATAGTAGTGGAAAGAAAAATTTCAGGGTGGACACAGGCCCACCACAGGCCCTTTACAGGTTCATTGCAATATTTGTATTTTATTATATAGCCTTAACGTTTATGCCTCAGTTTGTGAAGGTACAAAAGTTATGAGGATAAGAACTGTACTGGGATATGTATAGGATATGATTGTCCTGAAATAAGACAGGATAAGATTGTACTAGTTTTGAGTGATTGGTTAGAGTATGATATGAGGTGGGATAAACTGCAGGAATATGTAATAACATCTTTTGGTTGTGCATAATAAGAGATAGAATATGTTTGCAACTGACAGTATTGACCTGCTAGTTTAAGTACTTTGTGCTCCATTGTAATTGTAAACAAAAATAACAACACACATACGTTTAGGCCCACACACGCATACAGTGTCAAACTATACCACTCAGGAATAGTTTCTCACCTTGACTGCTACTCATGTTGCCAATGACACAAGCACTATATAAGAAAAGTGAGATAGAGAGAGCAACTAACCTGGAATGAGAAAGATGATTCAAAGAGTGCACAAATGCAAATAGCAGTGTCTACAACGAGGAAGAGTCACTTCACTTGAGTCCCATAACTGGAAGCAAGCATAGAGAGCATAAATAGTGCGGATTGGAACAAAAATAACTCATTAAACAACTATGAAATTACCATATTATCCATATTACCGAATCACACTGCTCGCAATTAGGCATGGGCGTTCCAGTAATCTCAAACTAAAGCACAGCGATTCACACACATTAGTCCTTTAAATCTCTGCCTCTTGTCTGGTCTCTAGCATGGGTCAAAGTCCCCTATTTAAAAGGGCTATCATGAAAAAGAATATGTCACACATAATGCTACATTTAAATTAATTGACTCTAATTCGACACATTTGGCTTCCTGTTGATTATTTTTATGACACAATAAAGCAACCGTCGGTTTTAGTTATTTATTTATAACGCGAGAGAGAATATCACGTTATTTATTTTTTCAAAATATAAATAAATGTCACGGTATCATTTTATTCGGTGGCCAGCCACTGTTGATTACTTGGAATCAGAATACGGTGCTTCTGATTCTCACAAAGAAAAATAAAATAAAAAAGAATACGGTGCTTCTTTTCATCAAGATGATAAAGCATTCTTCTCAATGTAGCCTCACCATGGCCTTGTTTGAGAATTTAATTTATAATTCAGTTTTACACATGTTTACACATGTTTAATTATGATAGACAAAGAAAAAAGCTGAAAATAAATCATATGCACACATTCTGTTCCAAACAAGATTTTTTTTATGCAAATAAAGGATCACGATGAAAACAAAGGAAGAAGGAAGCAGAAGGCAGGAAAAGGCGACCTACGAGAAGTAGCCAATACCATTATGTCTCTTCTCTTTGCTATCAAAATCACCAGTTCAGAGTGACCAAGCAAGTAGTGATAAAAGTCGAGATGGAAAGAAAGACGAGACAGAGTGGTACTATTAATGAATTGTGCTGCCAGATCATGCTCCCCGTTCACTTCTTTTCGGAGGATCTTCAGAATAAACTGACTGCGTCTAAACATATTGAATCTACCACCGGCTGGTATGTAATAATAATAATGCGTATAAAGTCTCACGAGCTCATCGTCGTGCATTATCACAAGGTTTCATGAGTCTCTTTATCTGGCGTCATGAAAAGACACTTTCACCCAATCAATGTGCCGAAATTCAAAACACCTAACTGTGACGTCATTACTCTAAGATGGAGTACGTAACTAATTCTAGTTTTTTTGGTACAAAGTTTCCGTCAACAATACAATCAGGAGTGTAAATATCCTGAAATTAAGCACACTGCAAGGGTGAAAGTATCCTTTCCCAAACTAGAAGGGCTGAAAGTGTCCTTTCCCAAACTAGTTATGACGGTATATAAACAGGGGTAAAAGACATGTAAATAGCAGAACTAGTGAATGTTTTTATTGATTGGACATTCACTTATTGCAGAGCTTAGATTTTAGTATACAACATTCATCATCTGCTGGCGCAAGACGGTTGGAAGAACGAACAGCTTGATATCACATCAAATGTTCCCTGCAATTGCATCCGATACCCAAGCAAAACGACGCAATAAGTGCTTTCTGAGATCACGAGGCGACCTGAGATCTCCCAACTTCTATAAAGCTGAATAACCCTTCTTTTCCTGGTAGTAACTGTTAAGCCAGCTTTTGATAAGCTTCACTTCAGTTTTTCTCTGCTCGACTAACCAATCTGGATCCTCTGCAGTTGCAGCTCGCAAATCAAGGTGATGGGCACCTGAAAGAAGCAGAAGAAAGAATAAAAAGAGTCTCCTTCAGCACGAACCGACACATTTCACCGACATGGCTATGAGAGAATGAAATCATAGCTGTACCAGGTAGAACTTAAGGAACTATGTTACCAGGATCGTGAAACTGAGAGCATTGTGGTACGTGGAACAGAGACTAGAACTAGCATTTTGATTTTCCCCATAAATCAGGGGGCAAAATGTATTTTCCCCATAAATGGAGGGTGTTTTGGTCTTTTACCCTTGCCCTTTTTATTTTTACTGACAAAATTATAAAATTTCAAATTAATGTTACAGTAAAAAGAAACTATTAGCATATTAGTCATTTTATTATTTAAGAAGACAAAGTCCAAAAACTGCGAAAACACTTTTTTCAAAATCTAAGTTTACACCAAAAATCATGAATTTAAAATAAAAGAACTGATACAAAAAAAAAAAACAAAAAAAAAACAAAAACAAAAACAAAAAAACAAAAAAACAAATCAAACATCTCGAAAAAAAATCAACCAAATCAATTGAAACTAAAAAAATACCAAACCACTAAAGATAACGACGGAATTGGTAGTTGATAGGGGTCAGGGCTACGTTAAGTTCTTATACATTGGGTCCCTCATCATTGCACGGTAGATTACATCAATTATGATCTCACAATTATGCAGCGAAATCCCCCACCCGTTTCAGGCTCAGGTTCGATTTGGTCGTGGGTATGAACCGTCTCATAATTTTGGGTTTCAGGGATGCGTGAGGATTGCAACAGAGCTGTTAGGGTAGGTTAGTTACGAGGCTACAAAGTGGAGTTTTTCAAACATCCGGAGTGCACATGGTATTTTTGCCTAAGTATAACGGTGGAAAGTGTCTTTTACCCTATAATCAAACTTAGTTTTCACCCCCGAAGGACACGTGTCAAATTTCTACATGGTATTTTTGCCCAAGTATGAGCTAGATTTTAGGATAGATAGACTTTGGATAATCTGTTTTGAATTTTTTGAATTTGTGCGAAATGAGTGCAACCCGGATCCGGTCAATAGCGTGAAATTTCGTCGCCGAAGGACACATGTCGAATTTCTATAGGTGGTTGGGGCGGGACCAGGTGAAGCTGACCCCGATCCTGCTGAAGCTGACCCGGGTGCCGCTTAATTCCACCCGGATCCTGCTCATGATCGAGGACAGGTGGTGTTGTGCGGTTAGTTGTTGGACCGGCCGAAAAAATAATCTAGCTAATCCAAACGGGCCAGATTACTTGGGGATATAACCTATCTATCCCCAATAATCTAGCTTATCCAAACATACCCATGATATCCCAACTATAATACATGGACGCAGTAAAGTTTTATAATTACATGCAAATCTTGTTCTCAGTTCAGTCATTCATGTTGACCATGGTTTTGCCGGTATCTGCGATAAATGAATCGTTACACGACTAGGGACGCGGGAATTGAATGTGGTACACAAGCACTATAGTGTTTCTCGTAACATGGCCTAATACCATAGTGAGGTCAAATTTATACTTGCAGTACCAGCTTAAGGGCGTTTAGAAAAAAAAAAAAAAAATCAACGAGTTTAGATTGGGAAGGATAACCACTTTTCAAGGTTCTCTATACATTTCTATGAGTAATCCTAAAGCTGAGATCTCTGGAAGTTCATGTCTAGATTGAATGGTTTCGTGCAGCATAAGTTGTTATACATGATCCTAAATGCAGTAGCTAGCAATGGCATAAAATTCAGCATGGAACAGTTCGCTGCACAACCTTATAGCATGGGCTAACACTTCCATACAAACATAGCTATTTGGGAAGATTATAATGAGGGTTACCTTTTTCTGTGACAAGAGCAACGATAGTTTGAGATACGTCTTCTAGAACACTGCACCAGATGTCAACAACGTATCAGAAACCATAATCTACTTAGAAAAAAGAATTAAGATACTGAATGTGAGGCACGAGGAACAGAAGTTACCCTCCGCCGCTCCAAGGATCCAATAAACCATTTGAGAAAATGATGTTACTGCCAAACAGCTTTAATGCTGTTTTGAAATCCTTCACATGGGAAACGAGATAACATCAAACTCAAGATGGAGATGTGATACTTTCCTTTCCCAAAAATTATGAAATTGAATATTAAAAACCATAAAACCAAGGAGTTGATAAACAAAATATATTTACTCTATTTGTTCCAAAAATCCAAGCGAAGATAATAGACTTCCAAAGAGATCACCAGATAAAGAATTCGATATTGAAGGATTGAAATCTCATCAAGTGACCAACACTTGGTAGTTCATTGCTTGATGATGAAACTGAAATCCGGGTATATAAAATATAAATGTACCATAAACAGGACCAGAAAATAGAATGTGGACTGTCCACAGTGGTTGTACTGGCACTGTACTACCTCTGCTAAGTGCTAATATTGGAGGAGTTTGGTTTGACTTATAAGCAGCTTATAAGTTAGTTCTGGATTATAAGTTGAAGCCAACTTATAGTGTTTGGTATGGACTTATAAGCTGAAAAGTTGGATTCAACTAATAAGTTCATAGTCTAGAAAAAGTTGGGTTTTTGAAGTTTTTTTGAACTTTTGGACTTAAAACATCTTTTTTGTCGTGGACCTTTTTTTTGACATAAACCTATAAGTCAACTTAAGTTGCAAATAAGTCATACCAAACTCGCCCATTGTACAACCTAATCACATCTCGCAACTGGTTTCTATGTGATGACATTCTAGAGCATATTGGCAGTTCTAAGTTCAAACTCATTCAAGCACACATCTCTGTCTTTTCTTCTATTTAATTGAACAAGAACTACTACAATTCCATAGGCACCATTCATTGATTCTTTTTTAACACTTAACCATGTTCAATATTTGGATTGACCACATTATGAAAACTAAGTCTCTAGATATATCAAAGCTAAAGAGAAAGCAAAAGGAGTTGAGATGCTCGAGTCAAATCAGAGCAATGCTAAAGCTACTACACATTCGAGCAAAAGAAACTACTGAAAATGGGAAGTAATAAATATTGCTCTTACATGACCACCGAATTCCATAGTTATCCACGAAGGCCTTGGTTTGACAGATAACCTATTCCGGCAATCCTCTTCATAAGAAGTGTAGTTATAATCAAATGTTTGAAACATACTAGTCTCTGGGTCGCTAGACATTGGCATAACCATCTCAGTACAAGCCTGAAACAGAAAGGAACAGAAACGAGTTATGAACATTTCTAGTTCACAGAAAACTTACTGCCACTGGAGAAATAAAACAGCGAGGAAGAGAGATGTTTATAACACTAATATACCTGCCAGTCCCAACCTGACGTTCCAACAACGTCATCATCCAGCTCAAAACATTCAACTTTTCCGGTGTAATTGTAGTAAACACTTATTCCTTCGAAAATGCGGTCCAGGACACTTGTCCCTTCAGGGAAATTATCGATTCTTCTGCAAACCTATAATAATAGACAGCATTGGTTCGATATAAGTCAGAAAATAATAATAAATCGCAAGCATCTGACATGTTAAAAAAGATTTGATAAAATGCAGATAAGAGGTCTCAGCTAGAAGAATAGCAAAGTTCTCTAAAGCAACAGCCAAATGAATAATACACGGGGAGAACAAAAGTCACTGCATCAGTTACAGGTAACATTCTTGATATTATTCTCGGCTTATAAATCATAATCTACTTATAAATAAATAAATAAATAACTCAAAATACTGAATGTGAGGCACAAGGAAAAACTGTTACCCTCCGCCGCTCCAAGGATTCAATAAATCATTTGAGAAAATGATGTTACTGCCATACAGATTTAAGGCTGTTTTGAAATCCTTCACGTGGAAAGATATAAACATCAAACTCAAGATGGAGATGTGATATTTTCCTTTACCAAAAATTATGAAATTGAACATTAAAAACATGAAACCAAGGAGTTGATTAACAAAATATTTGCAGTCTATTTGTTCCAAATTTTCAAGTGAAGATACTAGACTTCCAAGAGAGACCACCAGATAAAGAATTAGATGTTGAAGGACTGAAATCTCAAGCAAGCAATTTTAAAGTCACTGCATCAGTTACAGGTCACATTCTTGATATTGATTATTCAAGCAAGCAATTTTAAGAGTCAAATCTGCATTTAAGCAACAGAATTTAGGTAGGTTCATATACCTAAACAGGATATAAAGAGGAAACAATATGCTTTTTGTGTATCTTATAGCTTTCACATAGGTCAGCAGGCATAGTTCTAAATCATATTCCGCTAACCTCTTTGATAGGTTCTCCTGGCAGAGGCATTGTAAAGTTGGCTGGATATGGATAATTCACCATCCCCAGATAACTATAAGCAGCCGACAACCAATTAGAGAGGTCATCTATACTCTCTAGTCTCCTGTTATTTAAATTTATAAGTCAGAGATGACAGAAACTAGCGAATCGGAATAGAAAGTAAATGGGACCAGAGCCCAACTTGCAATGCATATTCTTACCTGCAGAAGCGAAACTTCTTGGTCAGTTCCAGAAGGCCATCATTCTTCTGGCTTTCAGATTCAAGTACATCCCAAGACTCTTTTATAGTGTTGAAACAGTTAGCACTCTCGCGCTGCATAGGGAAGCAGGAGGGAGTATTAAAATGCGAAAGATGACACACGAGTACTAGGGTTGAGAGCAACATACTCTGAAACTATCAGACACGAGATTATAGAATGTTTCTGGTGGCACAATATCCTCAAATTGAAGAACTGGTGCTGATGAAGCCAGCGCACCGACCGCTACATGAGGATACTTGAGTCGCATCCATGCTGCCAGCACTGTTGCATTGATAAGACATGTAAGGTTAGATTTACATTTCCAATGAACATAACCCAAACATGATATGTTCATTGTTTACACCACGGTGACCAAGAAAATGCATAGATTAGCAAAGAACAATACTCAGTAAGCCAGTGAGATACCAATTAGCAAAAATTCCGATGCAAATACGTATATTATCAAGATTCAAGAGTCAAAATTTCAGATCATCTTCACCAAGAAAATGCAACTCACTCGTAAAAAGTAATGATTCATCATCGACATGATAAGTTCAAAAATAAGATCATTGACACAGTAGTAAATATCTTACTTCCACCATATGATCCACCAAACAACACCACCGGCGAAGCCTCGGCAGAAAAGTTCCGCTTCAGTTCAGTAATCAAGACCACAAAATCAGCAAGTGCCTGCTCTGCAGTCAAGTAAGCTAAAGTAGTTGCATTTGCGTACGCCTCATCTCCATAAGGCATTGATTTGCCATAGTAACGATGCTGCAAACAGAATCATCACAGTCATGTAATGCATGCCCCAAAACCCTAATCAATTGGAACCCACTACAGTCAAACAATAAACCCTAATTTCATCAAATTGAAGGAACCATTTCGATGCGGCAAACAGAATCATCACAGTCATGTACTGCATAAACCCAAAACCCTAGTCAATTGGAACCAAAATTCAAACAATAAACCCTACTTTCATCAAATTGAAGGAACATTTCTATGCTGCAAACAGAATCATCAAAGTCATGTATTGCATATTTGCATGCCCCAAACCCCTAATCAATTGGAACCCATTAGAACATAAAACCCTAATTTCATCAAATTGAAGGAACCATTTCTATGCTGCAAACAGAGTCATCACAGTCATGTATCCCAAAAACCCTAATCAATTGGAACCCATTACAGTCAAACGAAAAACCCAAATTTCACAAAATTGAAGGAACCATTTCTATGCTGCAAACAGAATCATCCAGTCATGAATGGCATAACCCCAAAACCCTAATCAATTGGAACCCACTACAGTCAAACAAAAAACCCAAATTTCATCAAATTGAAGGAACCATTTTTGTGCTGCAAACAGAATCATCACAGTCATGTAATGCATACCCCAAAACCCAAATCAATCAGAACCCATTACAATCAAACCCTTATTTCATTAAAATTTAAGGAACCATTTCTATTTCTATGCTGCAAACAGAGTCACCACAGTCATGTATTGCATAACCCCAAAACCCAAATCAATTAGAACCCATTACAGTCAACGAAAAATCCCAAAGTTCATCAAATTGAAGGAACCACTTCTATGCTGCAACCAGAATCATCCCCAAAACCCTAATCAATTGGAACCCATTATAGTAAAACAGTAGATAAACCCAAATTTCATCAAATTGAAGGAACCATTTCTATCCTTTAACCAGAATCATCACAGCAATGTATCAATTAAAACCCATTACAGTCAAAACAATAAACCCTCATTTCAATCAAACTAAAGAACCAATCTCTGCTCTCTCACCTCCGGAAAGACCACCATGGCACCGAACTGAGCTGCAATTTCCCAAACAAACCCTGTATTGTCAGCGAACCACTCAATGTCACCCTCGTTGCCACAGTACAGAAAGATGGGACCCATCTTCGCCGGACCAATCCAGTGATCGGTGCTGATGAGGTAGCGTTGCCGGAAAGTGGGGAGATCGGCGAAGCTGAAGTGGTCGATAAGCTGATTGAAGTAGTTGGTTTGATAATGGTAGTGAGGTGAGTTGAGTCGAGGGTTGTGGTGGTGGTGTGGGGGTTGAGATACGAAGGGAGGGACATATCTGGAGGATGGGACGGCGGCGGAGAAAGGGGAGAGAGTGAGGAGGAGTGATAGAGAGAGAATGATCGCCGGTGCGGCCATTTTTGGTTACTGGTAGTTACAGTGTTTCCCTGCTGGAAAACGGGTGATCAGTCTCATCTAAGGCCCCGTTTGGGTAGTCGATAAGTTATGTAGGGATAATGTTTAGGGTTTATTTGCTCATAAGCACTAAAATGAGAAAGCATTGCAAGTAAGCACAAGCCATATAAGCCGGTGCCACAAAGCACCAAACATTGGTAATTAAACCCTTCTTCTGCAACACATAGCCTTCTTCATCTTCTTCCCCTTCTTCGTCCTCTTCAATCTTCAATCTTCTTCCGATTCTTCTTCGTCAATCTTCGTCGGATTCTTCTTCTTCTTCAACAATCATCGTCAGATTCTTCTTCTTCTTCTTCAATCTTCGTCGGATTCTTCTTCAATCTTCGTCGGATCTTCAATCATCGTCAGATTCTTGTTCTTCTTCTTCAATCTCCATCGGATTCTTCTTCCAACACTCCGTCCTCGAGGTGGCCGGATTCTTCGTCAAGCTTTAGGTCGATATTCAACTTGACTATGTCGACAGTCGATGACCATCGACGGACCATGTCGACCAGCGACTTCTCTAATTAACCCTTAAACAGCCCGGCCTTAATTGTTGGTGTTTCTCGGCAGTGGAAAACATTTCCACTGCCTTTTGGCCAATTTTTCCCATAATGTTTATGCTAGAATAAGAAGTAAAATAAGTATGTTGTCAGATAAGTCCGGATAAAATATGTGCTGGTTGTATGTATTTAGGTGATGTCGGATAAGATGCAGAATACTACTATGATGATGAGGGGTTAATGTGAAAACGACCGCATCACCCTTAACTACCGTGATTTTGAATTTGTAGATGTTCGTATTTTAATTTGACATTAAAACACACAAATTAACTAAATATATTTTGATAAACCTAATTAACGAACTGTATTATTTACGAGTTTATATCGTTAACTTAATTAGCCAAGTTATTAGAAGATGGTGAACTTGTGCAAGCTCTGTATCTGTGAGAGCTCTGTATCCAAAATAGAGATTTTGGTTGGAATTAATTGTGGAGAGGGTGGTTGTTCATGGTGGCTGTGACTGGTGGTTTTGTAGGAAGATGATGGTGCACTAATGGAAGGTGGATGGCGATGGTGATGACAATGATTTAATTTAGATTGGGTTTGGAGATAAGGAGTAGGGATTAGGGTGAAGGTACGAGGATATTTTAGTCAAAAAATCAATGAGTTATGATGCTTCCCCTTATCCCTTCTTATACCTCAGGAGAGGTGGTATAACTTTTCTTCACAAAATTGAAAAATTTGTGTTGGGAGTATAACTTATGCTCCCCATATATCGGCACCCAAAGATTGGATGAAAAAGAAGGAGCATAAGTTATGTTATGATGCCCCCTTATGCTGCAACCCAAACGAGGCCTTAGAGATATAATAATTGATGGATTAGAAGCAGAGCAATGGATAAGCGAAAATGCAATCAATTTACGTAAGTAAAATTAAGGGCTATGTACATTACAGTTGGGGTGAAATTTAACGTTCGATTTCACAACTTCGAGCACCGACGATATTAAGGCGACACTTCTGTTAGGTTGGCCGACTTATCTACTAGTTTTTCAACAACTAGGTTGGCCTTATAATCTTGTAGAGGTTCATCGGCTTGATTATGTGTTCTCGCTTCTGAGTTTGCATCCTCTCTCTCTTTGGAATATGTATGTTATCGTCTTTCTCCTAAAGTTGGGGTTTATTTCATAAATTTTAAAAATTATAGGGTTCAAAACCAGTGACATAACTGAAACAGAAGGAAGTACTTAGGATAATAACATAAAATCAATGGGGGCTAAATTGAACAAAACATGAAAATAAAGTGTGAAATTTTGAAAACTAAAATTTGAGTGGGGGCTATAGCCCCTACCTATCCCATACTACATCCGCTACTAAGTACAAGAGCACCTGAAATCGAAAAGGATCCAAAAGATCGCAAAGCACAAGGTATTGAAGCCATGGCTTACCAAGGTGCACCCTTTTATGCAGCTATTCGACAGGCGGTCAGCGTTTTCGACACTTACGAGGTCCACAAAGTCCCCCGCTCGTTTGTTTCGGAGGCACATGTTTTAGCGGCTAGCGCTGCACGTAGAACATAGCTACTCCTTAGTTTGCTCTTTGTTCACTACTAGTACTTCTTGCATGTACATTTATGTTTCTTTTCTTCTAGGTTTGTGGTTAGTGCTAGATGTTTAGCTTGGCTTGTTACTTATTGCCTCCGACTTATCCTACTTCGTAATGTATGTATCTTTTGGGCCCCTGTCGACGACTGGTAGGGATAGCAATATGGTCTGATCCGCTCTGAGATCCCAGCGATCTGGGCCGAATGGATCGGATCCGAATCCGATCCAATTGAAAATGGGTCAGATTTGGATCGAAAAAGCCAGACCCGGACGGATTTGGATCTGAGGGCAGATCCAGCGGGTTCTGATTCGACGTATATGTGTGCATTATAAATAAACCCCGGTTACCCCCCCCCCCCCCACTTACACTTACAAGAAGAATATTCTAGTAACTCCACCATACAAAGCTATTTCTTTTATTTTTAAGATCATAACTTACGAACATGGCTTAGAATAAGAAATAGTGTTTATTTTTTATGTTATTTCTTTTATTTTATTGCAAACTAGAGCATGATCCGATCCGAATCTGATCGACGTACTATATGGATCAGCGGATCGGATTTGGATCAGCTGAATGAAACCCGATCCGATCTAATCCGAATCTGGTGATGATCCGAACCGATCTGGATCGGATCTGGATCTCATTTATCGTGCTTGGATCTGGATCGGGAAGGACCTCATCCGATCCGGATCCGACCCGTTGCCATCCCTAACGACTGGTGCTCTTGTATCGTTTCGTATCAATATTAATTTCTTACCAGTTGATCGAAAAAAAGCTATAATAGATGAATATACTAAATCGGGAATCCTACCCAGGCAAGACTACAAATAAGGCCATACAATACATCATATCAATAGACAACAGTCAGACAACATAGGCAATATAAATACAAACAACACTACTGCACAAACCCATAAGTAGCTAAGTAGCTAGATGCCTCAAGAAGCTCGGGCCGCTAGAGCATGAGTCTCATCAACAGAAGAGCACGGTACTCTCCAGACCGTGCAAATGCGCAACATACATGCCTCTTGTTGAATGACTGAGATCACTGTTGCATCTTGATGCTGGTCGCTGAGTCTCTATCAGATGTGAAAAGCTATCAAGCTATCTGTATATAAAATAAGGATAAGAAAAAACATGAAGCGTTCAAGAGAAAGTCCATGTAAAATAGCAAGAAGTTTCATTGGTAGTGGCGAAAAAGCGGTGCTGTGCTTGTAGTAGCCGAGCGACATGCCGCTATCTCAACAGGTGACATAAACTCCCACGCCTCCAGAAATGGTGTGGGATAGGGATGGCAATGCGGTTCGATCCGATCCAAAATCGAGTGATTCGATCCGGATGGATCAAGTCCGAATGGATCGGATATGGATATTAAAAATCAAAATCCGATCCGTATCAAGATTCGATCCGAATATATTAGGATATCCGATGGATATTCGACCCGAAAGGATCCGAACACACATAATTTTACAAAAATACCCTTAGAGTTATAAAAAAAATATGTTTTACCTACATATATATAAACACATTACACAAATCACTACACATTATGTATTATGATGAAAATATTCCACTATGGTTATTGACAAATCTTGGTGTTGTTTTGATTGAATTTGTAGACAATTTTAGACATTATTGGTGTATTTAACCTTTGAATGGCTTGCTTATATTTCTTGGTAGATTTACGTTTTTCATATAGCTAAAAAAAATTAATTATATTTGTACTTTTTAGGCATTTTTTTTTTGTGTGGTGACTCTTTTTACATATGTTTTTGAATTTGTTGTGCATTTTTTAGGAGAAGTAAAAAAAAAATGCTCAGGATCCAAATCAGATCCATTTCTAGAAATTTAGATTGTCGGATCGAATACGGATATTGCAAATTAAATTCGGTCCAAATTCGATCCAAATTCGTTTAGGATCCGGTCGGATTTGGATCGAATATCGATCCACTTATTTTGATGGATTCGGATATGGATATAGATGGATCCGATCCGAATCCGATCCATTGCCATCCCTAGTGTGGGAGCTCCAAGCGCCATCAACCTTGAGAGAACATTGATATGAAATGCTGGAGATTTGGGGTTAAGTTTTTTCATTTGTTTAAATGATTGGCAATTCTATCGTCTAAAAACAATGTGTGACGTGTTTGGTGTTTATTTTGCTTTTCCAAAAACAATTATGTCGGCTTATGAACTCTTCTTCCCGGCATAGTCAAAGTTTCTCGTATTCTTGATGATGTCCGTTCTCTTGTTCTTCTTCGCCTCCTCAGACCATTTGATAAAAGATTGCATTGGCTGACTCTATCCGTCACAATGCATGCCTTTGGCTATGACGAGGAACTTCTAGTGGGAGTGCAGATATTGGTTTTTCAGGCTATCCATACACTTGGTGGAACAGAAGAGGTTATAGTTATGGAGTTGAGGAAAGGTTGGATAGAGGGCTAGCTTCCCTTAATTGGCTCAAATCTTTCGACAAAGCTTGTATCCAACATCTCCCCTGTTCAGGCTCAGACCATATGGCCTTATTGCTGGACATTTACCCTGAAACTCATATCAGAGGAAGAAGAGTTTTCAGATTTGATGCTCTTTGGTTGCAGAAGGATGGTCACAGTGAGATAGTATCTAAAGTTTGGAGCATCAAGGTGGATGGAGTGCAGATGTACAAGGTGCAAAAGAAATTAAAAAATTGCAGATTTCATCTTAAAGCGTGGAACA
Source organism: Linanthus parryae (assembly GCA_023055425.1). Taxonomy (NCBI): domain Eukaryota; kingdom Viridiplantae; phylum Streptophyta; class Magnoliopsida; order Ericales; family Polemoniaceae; genus Linanthus; species Linanthus parryae. The sequence continues at coordinate 6,190,900 of JALGPY010000001.1, forward strand.
AAGGTTTTGGGAAAGGGCTTGCTTCAACAATTAAAGAAAAAGAAGATAAAGTTAATGCAAGTAAAGCTGAAGGCATTGAAGCAGATACTGAGCAATTGCAAAAGCTTGAGATGGAACTGGACTCTTTATGGGTTGATGAGGAAATGTTTTGGAAGAATAAATCTAGAAATGATTGGCTTGATGCTGGAGATAGGAATACAACTTTTTTTCATGCTTCAGTGCATCAAAGGAGAAGAGCTAATGCTATAAAAGGAATGTTTGACAGCAACGGAAATTGAAGGAGGATTGTGCTGGCATTACAAATGAATTCACCTCTTTTTACTCTAATTTGTTCAAGGCAGAAGAAGAGACGGACTGTAATACCCCGATATTTTAGGGGGCATTTTTGGGAGTCTAACGAACTTTGCGGGCCACTATTTGAGATTTATGAAAGTATTTTTCTTTACTAAATAGTTTTGTGTTCACATTATTATTATTATTATTATTATTATTATTATTATTATTATTATTATTACTATTATTATTATTATTATTAGTATAGTATTATCGTTATTTTATTTATTTTTATCAAAAGTATTTTTTATAAGATGACATTTTTTTATTTATTATTGTGTATAATTGTTAGTGAAGTGTAGCGGGTCGGGCAACGTTTTTCTTAACGTGTCCAAAGTATAGTTTTTCGTAAGCTTTTACGTAACGAACCACCGCGTCAAATGGTACGACCGCCACACCATAAACACTCCACATCATCTTCTCCACAATTCCAATTTGGAACAGGGGAGTTTACTTCCCATGTTTTCCGACGACACCCACCATGGAAATATGCCAATTTGACATCCTTCTCACCCAATTTCCGCCCCGATTCGTCGAATTCATGTCAAAGGTCCAATCTTTTCAATTAATTTCGTCAATTGACGTTTCCAATTTGAAACCGGAAATCTCTCCGTCGATTCCGAATGGGTTCAAACTAAAGCTTTCAATTTCATCTTCTCTCTCTCACACACTCTCTCAGCTCTCCCTCGTCTCTCTCTTGCACCTCTGCCTCTCTCTCTGCTCTCTGTCGAAGCCGCCGAGAAAACCCAGCAGCCGCCGAGCCCAAGGCCGACGAACCGAACGCCGACCCAGGACCGGCGCTGCCAGCCGCGCGACGCCGCTGCCCCGCCGTTCGCCGCCCTCTGCGACTCACCATCGTCCTCAATCGCCGCCGCTTCAACCGTTGTTCGCCCTTCGATCGGTAACTCCATCCCATTGTCCTATTCGTTTCTTTCCCTGTATACTTGCATATACATTCATATATATGTAGGTGTGTGTGTTTGTGTCGGGTGGGTTTGTGTGTGTGTGAGAGAAGCCTCCATGAGTAGGCAAAGTACAATACCAGTGAGTGTGTGAGGTGTGTGTATACATGTTGGTGGGTATGAAATGTGTGGTGTTGTGTGTGCATGTGAAGAAGAGAAGTTGGAAGATGAAGTAGAAAAGAAAAAAGAAGGTTTGGGTGATGAACACAAATGGTTGTAGAAGGGGTATGGTTGGTAGAGCTAATTTAGTAGGATAATAATTATTTTGTTTCCTATCACTTGCTTTAGTTGGTAATCTTGTATAAATATATTTATATATACATATATATATATATATATATATATATATATGTAACCTTTTAATATATATAGTATACATATAGGAACATTGTTTTTGTGGTTTCAGAAACAGTAAGTACCTAGACTTTAGAAAAATGAAATACAATATTGTTAAAATCGCGTTCATGGTTTTTATTTTTATTTGATTCCTTTTTTATTCTGTTTAAAACAGATTTTTAAGTTCTATACAAATTTTATGCAATAGCTAAAAAGAAAGCTTTTCTTTTTGAATATTAAAATATAAATCTTTTCCCTTAATGACTTGTGGGTATTTTCGCTTAGCCTTAAGCACAAGCTTCCCGAAGTTACAATACTATCCTCTAATTTGATTAAATATATCATTTTTTTATATAAAAAAAATACAAGTTTCGTTTTCGTAATGTAAGATATTATTTCTTTGGTCTATATAAATAGACTATCATTTATTCAAATTGGCGTCAGTTTTACAATTTTACGTAAGTGGTCATATCGTAACGTGCTTGAGCGTCGTGTTGAAGGGTGAAAATTTAGTAGGGGGATGTGCATTAGTTTGGGGGTACGAGTGGCTCATGGGTATGTATATAATATAAGATCACTTAGTGCATGATAAATGATCCCTACATTGATTAGGAATAATTGTCTGATTGTAAACTCTGAGTTCGTTGACGGCGAGTTTGTCGAGGTCCGTGTTACGAGCATTAGGACTTCGCTTCCTTTCGTGTGACGACATCTCTCTTTCCAAGTAAGTTATATGCACAACATCTTTAAATATCAAAATGTGTTGTTTCGTGTGCGTTATCTCAAACTTCAAATTCAATTTCCGCTTTGCAATACTTTGAATTCTTCCAGCGCTTTTATTTTTGAACGACTTGAGAAAAATGTGGTCACTATTTAAAAATTGTGATTTGTTACTCTCGTGGATTATGAACAATAATTGTACGATAATAGAATTGGGAACGGTGTACAGAGGATGCGCGTGAAGGCTAAGGCCGGGAACACCTATGTGTGATTTCCCTAGGGCATTGTACCCTCTTATTAATTGTGAAAGCTAGGAGTACTACCTATACATGTTTAGGTCACGACTGTATAGGGGTGTCGACACTTAAGGTCTCACTAGTTCTTTAGGGAGAATCGGGATGGACTATGATATCCCGTAGAAGTACCCTACTTTATTATTATTCCATCGTGACCTCTCTGTCCACACCGAACCTGTTGGGGCTCGTGTTATGCCTCAACCAAATGTAAGAATAAAATGTGGTTACTGCTTATTGTTACAGCGTATATTCTCGTGTTAGCCAAAAACTCTGTCTTTACGTGTTGTGGTATATTCTTACTCAGTTTTTACTGATAAAATGTTTTGCTGCGTCGGCTTTTGTTATTTTAAAACTGCAGGTTTGAATAAGCTAGCTGGGGTGGAACGCACGTACAAGTCAAAGAGTAGGATTGACTAGAACACATATTTTAGTAGTTATTTCTTTTGGATTCAAACAATGTATTATTTTTTCTGTACAGAATTGTTGGAGGTTTCCTCCTTTTATTTCAATAAAGTATTATTTGGATTATCGTTAAGTCGAACTAGCAGGAACCGTAGGATCCGGGTTGTTTCACGGACATAGAACCAATTATCTCCAATGTGAAAAAGATGGTTGCAGCAGAGATGAATAGGGATTTAATTAAAGCTGTATCAGATGAAGAAATTAAAGAGACTTGTTTCGATTTGAGCCCTGATAAGGCTCCCGGGTTCGACAGTTTCTCAGCAAGATTTTTTCAGTCTTATTGGGGCATAGTTGGTGAAGATGTTTGCAAAGCTATCAAGAATTTTTCCAGAACAGGCAGAATTCTAAATAGTATTAATCTCACTCATATTTGCCTGTTGCCCAAGGTGAACATTCCTCTTTATGTTAAGGATTTTAGGCCAATCAGCTTGTGCTCCACGCTTTATAAGATTCTGGCAAATGTTCTAGCTAACAGGCTAAGGAATTGCATTGGAGGGCTTATTTCTCAACATCAGAGTGCTTTTGTGAGCAACATACTGATAACAGATAATATCTTAATTGCTCAAGAGCTTATCCACTGGATCAAAAATTATAGAAATGGTAAATCAGGTTGGATGGCTTTAAAGTTGGATATGATGAAAGCCTTTGACCGAGTAAGTTGGAATTATTTGAAGCTTATAATGACGAAAATGGGTTTTTCCCCAGTTTGGGTTCATTGTATCATGCAATGTATCTCTTCTGTGAGCTATAGACTAATCATCAATGGAGAGCTCAGTGAATTCATTACTCCTTCTAGAGGTCTTCGACAGGGAGACCCTTTGTCTCCCTATCTTTTTGTCCTCTGTCCGGAAGGATTGTCAGCAACCTTAAATTTTTTTGAAAAGCAGAATTGGTTCAAAGGTCTTAAAATCTCTAAATTTTGCCCTTCTGTAAATCATTTGTTATTTGCTGATGACTCGATTCTGTTTTGTAGAGCTACTGTTGCTGAAGCAAGTGCCATAAATCAGGTCTTGAAGTTGTATGAGAAAGCTTCTGGACAAGTAATTAATAGAGAAAAGTCCAACTGCTTTTTCAATCCAAGCACAAGCTCTCTGCTCAAAAATTTCATTCAACGCTATTTGGGCTTTCACAATGATTTTTCAGCAAGCTATGATCTTGGTCTCCCAGCTCTACTTGGCAGGTCAAAAGTCCAAACTTTCAATTTTTTGAAGGAGAGAATTATAAGGAAGCTCACTAGATGGAAAGAGTCTCTTTTGAGTCATGCAGGTAGAAATGTATTAATCAAAGCTACACTTTCAGCTCTTCCAACTTACACAATGTCGTGCTTCCTTCTGCCAAAAAAGCTTTGCCAAGAACTTAACTCTCTAATTTCAAATTTTTGGTGGGGAGGAAACTCATTAGAGGAGAAGAAGATGCATTGGAGAAGCTGGAGTTTCCTCTGTAAAGATAAAATTTTTGGTGGTCTTGGATTTAGGGATCTCCACTTATTTAATCTTTCCTTACTTGCTAAGCAAGCTTGGAGATTAGTAAATGGAGAGTCATCCTTATTCAAGCAAATATTCAAAGGCAAGTATTTTAATAATTGTTCTATATGGCAAGCAAAATCACTCTCCAATAGCTCATGGGCATGGAAAAGCATTTCTGCTGTCATGAATGCAATAAAGAAGGGCTGGAGATGGAGCATTTATAGTGGAAAAAATGTGAGGATTTGGGAGGATCATTGGCTTCCTAGGCCATTTAATCCTTTTATTTCATCTCCAAGAGCCGATCGATATCCAGTTAATTTCGTCTCAGATCTCATTGATGCGGATGCAAGAGAGTGGAAATCTGATTTAGTGAAGAATCTTTTTTCTGAAGAGGAAGCAAAACTTGTTTTTTCCATGCCTATTGGTGCTGCCAATTGCCAAGATAAGCGAATTTGGTCTTTCTCCTCTGATGGATCTCTAACAGTTAGATCTGTCTACAATTTTCTGGAAAGGTACAATTCTTCTCATGGTCAGATTTTTTCTGGAGATATAAATAATTTAAACGCATCAACAAGTCATACAATCAGGTGGAGAAGAATTTGGGGTCTCTGTGTAGCTCCCAAAATAAAATTTTTTATTTGGAGACTTTTATCTGGATGTCTACCTGTTGCAGCAGCTCTCAGACAAAGAGGATGCTCTAGGATTGATGATATTTGCTCCCTTTGCGGTGTTGATATTGAATCAGAGAGCCATCTCTTCATATCATGTTCTTTTGCTGCTGAAGTTTGGAAGCTATCTCCATTGAGATTTATCTCAAATATTCCTTCGAATACTTCAATCACGGAATGGTGGGCAGTGATTGATGAAATGGCATCTTTAGAGAAGGAAAAAATGATCATTCTAGGCTTATTTGCTTATTTGTGCTGGGAGATATGGAAATCGAGAAATGACTGGCATTTCAAAAGAATCAGATGGAGGCCTTGTCAGGTGGTTCAAATGGCTGTGGCGAGATTTTATGAATTTTGGGACAGGTTCAACCTGTTGAATTCTTCAAAAGCTCAGTCAATCTCTTTGGATGATTGTCACTTGGAATATGATGTTGATTTCAAGTTTCATACTGATGCAGCAACTAACATATCGTCTCGAGAAGGAAGTTATGGTATAGTTATGCTTGATGGTTGCAACAATGTCACTCAAAGCTGGGTTAAAAAGCTGCCTAATTGCAACAATCCTCTCATCTTGGAGGTTCTGGGAATTCGGGCTGCTCTTCAAATGGCTATGTCAAAAGGTTTATGCAGGATTTTTATATGCTCAGATTCCAAAATAGCTATTGAAGCCATCAACTCTCAAAATGGGAAGTGCTCCAGTGTTATTGCTCCTGTTATAGCTGATTGTAAGATTTTAGCCTCCAACTTTTATTTGTGTATTTACTCTTTTATTTCCAGATCTATGAATGGGCTTGCTCATGATGGTGCTCATTCTATTTTTCATTTATGTAAGGGTCTTTTGACCCCTCATGTTTTGGCCGAGATGGCCTTTGAGTAATGGAAGCTGCTATTTCTTCAAAAAAAAAGGAACTTCTAGTGGGAGACTACTTTCCAAAGTAAAAATAAACATATTTACTGCGATAAAAGCTAACACTCTAATGTGTATCCTAAGAAACTAAGATGCAGTGATTGTGTTTTGGCATAGCTTCTGTTGTTTGCAAACACCTTGTAACATCAAAAATAATTTTTAGATTTGATAAACATGAACTTAACTTGCTTGTCGAACTTTTTTTTAGAATCGCTTGCATGTCGAACTTTATTCCAAAGTAAAAACATTTTTTTAGATATATTCCAAAGTAACTTTTGAGAAGCAAGTATTATGTTACTTTCTCCAACATTCAACCCTGACCTTATCAAATGAAATTGGGACAGGTTGCCCCAGGGCATGGCTCAAATGCAAAGAGTTTGAAATGAGTGTTGTGGTAGGTGCTACACTGACAACCTGTATTGTAAGAGTTTGAATCTTGTTCTTAACAAAAAATATATCATTTAAGCGCAGTCTTTTCTCAAACTAACCAGTTAGTAAACTTAAACAATTTGGCTGATAAAGTACTTCGTTTGATTTAATTCCTTTAGTAGTATTCAGAATAAGGGAGTGCGATACCTTCAGAGTTTGAGTTCAACATTCGTTATCCAACACATTAAGATGAAAATGTTAAACAAATTAGACGGTGAGGAGAGACAGACACAAAATAACAATTGACAACTGAGTTGTTAGTGATTGTGTGTGTGATAGCACAATGGCTATAAAATCGACACAAACGAGAGCGAAAACAAAACACACACGACGGTTCCACCACAAACACAGTTTCTTCTGATCAATTGTTATTTTGTATTGTTAGGGGAGGGTATTATTATGTTTATGTAGTAACCCTAAAACTATAAAAGACACTACCCTCCCCTTTTATTTCACAAAAAGACACTACCCTCCCCCTAACAATACATAAATAACATAAAGTAGCATAAAATAATGAAACGAATTCGAATACGCCTTAACATAATCTTTGACGTACTTGGGCGGATGCCGGTCTCGTGCCCCGCGTCGTGGAACCGTGTCGCTAAGCGGATACGCATCCGTATAACTCCGCCCGATAGCGACGACCTTGTCCTCAAGGCGAAAGTAGGTTCGATGGGCGCCCAAGGCCGCTTTCGTCAGACCCTGAAACACGACGCGTGAATCACCATACGGAACCTCCATTGCCATCTTGGCATAATCTGTAATGACTTCGCCGAACTGTTGGAGCCACTGCACCCCCAACACAACCTGCGATCCATGGAACTCCAAGAGGAATAGTTTAGCCGAAAACTGGTGTCCCTGGAGATCAAGAGCAACCTCACCACAAGTAGTGTCGCAATGGAGGCATTCCCCATTATCCACTGCCACCATGAAAGCCGGTGTGGCCTTAAGCTGTAACTGCAATTTCTCGACCAGCTCAGGATGGACAAAGTTGTGTGTTGCCCCTCTTTCGATAAGAACTGAAACCTCGCGCCCGTTGATATACCCCAAGAGCCGCAAAGAACTCATTCGGTCACTGTTGATCAGGGTGGATAGAGTAGATGCATCAGCAGCAATGACAAGCTCTTCCTGAGGCAACTGAGCAGTGTCATCACACCCTAAATGTAGAAACTTCGCCTCGCATTTGTGACCTCGATAATACCTCTGATCACAATTGCAGCATAAACCTTGTCGTTGCCTTTCCTGTTGTTCAGCAAGTGTTAGTCGCTTGATCGGCGGTGTGGACGTTGCCGGTGGGGTCTTCGACTGAATGACTGCAGTGGAAGACGGCGCTGCTGTCGATGATCGGTCCAGAGGCTGGTACAATTTCTGATAAGTGTCCAATGCCGAAACCGTTTCAAACAATGTAGCCTCCAACTCACGTGCCACAGAAAATGCCAGCGCCAGTGAACGCAGCTGGCGTAACTCCAACTCACGTCCTAGCTGAAACTTGAGTCCCGAAGCAAACATCGAAATCAGTTGCCGCTTCGGTGTTTGTGTTCGGCCAACTTTGTTCAAAAGTCGCTCAAATTCGGATTGATAGGAAAGGGCAGTCGACTCCTGTTTCAGTTTAGATAACTGGCCAAAATAGTCATGATAGTAACGGATCAAAACGAACAATTACCTCATCAAGGAACGCCGTCCAAGATAATAGCTAATAGTTGTCATGTTTGTAGCGGTTCCAATCCGCTGCTTCACCATTTAACATCACCCCAACGAGCTGAAGTCGTTCATCGGGCGGTGTCTGAAAATGAAATATTATTTCACTTTGAATACCCACGTATGCGGATCAGTATCTGCAAACTTTGGTGAGTCAATGCGAAGTTTGTGTCCGCGTCCATCCAGATTGGAATATGGGGTTTGGCCACGACCACTAGCGTGATTGGACTGATCCAGAGAAATTCTCAGACCCATAGTCGTTCTGTGACCCGTATAGGAACGGGGTTCGGGTGGCTAACCCCTGTTGAATCCGTACAGGTCTGTGGAAGGTAGTCGATTGTCGCCGAGAAAAGACGCCGAGCCCAGAGGACCCGAGGGCGCCTGGTGTGCCTGGTACTGATATTGCTGCTGGTTGTTGTTCAGCGGCAAGAGGGGCGTACATAACTTCAATTGAAGCGATTCAACCCCTGCTTGGATGGGTAGCAAGGCTGCCTGAGGCGGCTCGACTGGGACTGAGGATTGGCCGGGCTGGTTTGCCGGAGGTATGCTAGGATGCGCTCCCGGCGGTGGCGTAAGGCAGACTGAAGGCCTGGCTTCCACAATCTGCTCTGGCGGGTCTGAAACTCGCTGGTCCGCAGGCATCACTGGAGGAACGCGGCGTTCAAGGGATGTGATTCGTGCCTCCCACCGATTGTCCTGGACGGTGAATCGTTTGTCAAATTCGTCGGCGATCAATTTCCTCTCTTTGGCCATTAATTTCCGCATCTGCTCCGTGAATTGCTGAACCAAATCAGCGGATATCTCAGTCGAGTTCGTCATGAGATCACCAGTTGCAATTGGTGAGACTCGATGAAAGCACCAATTTGATAGCATAATGGCTATATAACCGACACCACGAGAGCGAAAACACAAACACACACGACGGTTCCACCAAAAACACAGTTTCTTCTTCGTTGATAATCAATACCCAGACATATTATGTTTAAGTAATAACCCTAAAACTATAAAAGACACTACCCTCCCCCTTTATATCACAAAAAGACAATACCCTCCCCCTAACAATACATAAATAGCATAAAGTAACATAAAATAATGAAACGAATCCGACTAGGCCTTAACATAGTCTTTGAGGTACTTGGGCGAATGCCGATCTCGTGTCCCGCGTCGTGGAACGTGTCGCTAAGCGAATACGCATCCGTATCAGTGTGTTGTATATTATCATGTGTAAAAGTGAGATAGTTTCTCAAGGAAAACCTAGCTCCGACTTTATCGGAGGGCGGCCAGGGCGATTTGTTTTTGCGTAGGGTTTGAAGGCTTCCTCGAGATAGTACGATCAACCAAGGCTTAATCACCGCTGCTGCAATCACCATGACAGTGCTGGGAGCAGCTTGGGACTTTGTTAAGTTGACGATTGAAGAAGAAGAAGTTGAAGTCTTTGAAAAAGATTACAGTTTGGCAGCGATAAGAGGAAGGGGGCCATGTTTGATCGGGAAGTTTCTCCTCCCCATCAGGTTTAACGTCTGGGCCATGAAATTTCTTTTTAAGATGATATGGCCGGGAGGGGAAGAGCTGAGCATTCATGAGGTAGGTTCGAATATGTTTGTTTTTCAATTCCAAAGTAAGGAAGCATTGGATACGGTTTTTTCTGGGGGGCCATGGATTTTTGACGAAAACCTGCTTGTTCTGAAACAATGGGACATGGTGGCAAACACTGATAATGTCTCTTTCGATACAATTGATGTTTGGGTTCAAGTAAGGAACATCCCGATCTATCACCAAACAGACGCTGATTTACGAAGAATTCTTAGGAATTTGGGTTCGATCATTGTCACTGATCCAAAAATCTCCTCAGGGCCAGGAGGAGATTATATGAGGGCAAGGGTTAGGATCGAGATTGGAAAACCACTCAGAAGAGGACGCTATATTGAAGTACTAGAAGAGAAAAGGTGGCTGGATTATAAGTATGAGCGGATACCATGTATTTGCAGATGGTGTGGTATGATCAACCACTACGATGAAGATTGTATCATGCGAACGGATGTCCAAAAAGAACAGAACCAACCTGGTTATGGAGATTGGATTCTATTCCATCCCCCTCCCAAAAAACGTTTAATGGATGTATTTAATGAAACTGGTGGCGAGCAGAACCCAAGGGAGGAGGATATGGTGACCACAAAAGTCTCTGATCATGAAGTTGAGATGGATGCTAAGGAAACTGGGTCAGTCAGCGTTTCGAGCATGGAGGAGGAAGAAGGGTTTATGGGTGATGAGTCTGTTGGGGGAAGTGTAGAAAGAGACAAGGTAGTGAATGTTTTTGAAAATCCACTGGCTACCACCAAAGCAGCACGACTATCGTCGGAGGAAAAGTCCAAAGGAATCAATGTGGATCTCGGAAAAAACCCTTCTGGTGGGAAAAGGAAAAGTGCAGAAGTTAATTTGATTCCTAGCCCGATTGAGAAGTCAAAGAACAGGCTGCACACAACGACAAAAGGAGGGGGAAGCACTGCTGTTGGCAGAGGTGAAGGGCAAAACAGTGCACGAGGTCGTGGAGCTGGACGTGGATCTGGTCGTGGTAGTGCAAGAGGGGGAAGAACAAGTTCTAATGCTGATAGATCAGGTGATAAGAGTAGCAGCACAAATGTTAAGGCAAATCACACTGCCCATACGAACCCTACTCCCTCAAAACAGTCGGATGAAGGCGGTGAGAAAGGTGTGAAAGTTAATATCCCGGTTTCTGTGACACGGATTCCAACACAGGTTGGTGTTACCTCTAACAACACAACTCCTATTTTGGCTGAGGCTGCAAGGCAGTCCAGCCAGTTACAATGAGATTGCTAAGCTGGAACGTGCGGGGGCTTGGGAACCCCCGTAGCGTTGTTTCTCTTTGCGATCTTGTAAGGAGACAGAAGCCCAATATTGTCTTCCTGATGGAGACAAAACAGTATGCAACGGAGATGGTTCGTATTCGTGACAGGTTGGGATTTCGTAATGGGATCTTTTGTGATTGTGAAGATAGAAGAGGTGGTTTAGCTTTGATGTGGGATGATGAAGTCAGTTTTTCTCTCGCAAAGAAGTCACGGTACTATATACACGGTTTTTTCTCGATATTAGTGAAGCAAAACACGGTTACCTAACCGGGTTCTATGGGGATCCAGACAGAAATCAAAGACACAACTCGTGGACTTTGCTAGAACGTCTTCGCCCTCATAATAATCCCTGGTGTGTGGTGGGGGATTTTAACGCATTCACTTCTATCTCAGAAAAGGAAGGAGGAAGAGCAGTCTCCTTTAGTCAGATAGAAGGTTTTAATGGTGTTATAAATCTTCTGCAGCTTAGGGATCTTGGTTTCTCTGGTGTCCGCTTCACTTGGTCTAATAATCAAGGTGATGACATGACTATAAGAGAACGTCTAGACAGATGTTTGGTTACTGATAATTGGACTGATATTTTTGGAAGGGGCCGAGTAGATCACCTTGTTGCGGAGGTATCTGATCATGTCCCTTTACAAGTTGTTTGGCCTTCTGGGATTTTGCGAAACTTCAGAAGAAATAGACGGTTTCAGTTTGAGACAATGTGGTTACAAGACAACCGCTGTGTTCAATTTGTAGAGGATATTTGGCGGGGTTCTAACGGGTCGGTTAGAAATAAATTGAACGGGATGGCAACAGCACTCAAGGGTTGGAGCAAGGAGATTTTCGGAAGTGTCAAAGTGAGACTAAAGAACCAACGGCAGAGACTAGCTCAGTTGGCCGAAGGCCCACAAACGGCTGCTGTTATAGCGGAGGCAAGGGCAATTCGTCATTCGATTCTTAGTACTTTGCTTATTGAGGAAGAGATGTGGAGACAACGAAGTAGGGAGGTGTGGATGAGAAAGGGGGATAGAAATACAACTTTTTTCCATAGAAAGGCATCTGTACGACGTAGTAGGAATCAAATTGATGGTTTAGAAGACGAAGAGGGCAGCTGGAAAACAGAGAAGACGCAAATTACAGCCATACTGGAAGACTATTTTAAAAGAATTTTCACTTCATCTGTCCCTCAAGGGGTGGATATGGAACCTATGATGCCAGGTATAGAGGGGCTCGTCACTTTAGAACAGCGGACTGTCCTAGATGAGACTTATACGCCCGACGAAGTCAGGGAAGCCTTGCGACAGTTAGCTCCGGCTAAAGCCCCGGGGTCGGACGGCTTCCCAGCCGGATTCTTCCAGCGGTTCTGGACAATTGTAGGAGCTGAGGTGGAGAAGGTTTGTCTGAATATCCTAAATGGAGATGGCAATGTGGCGGAGTTCAACCATACTCTTATTGCACTTATACCAAAGGTGAAACAGGTCAGAAAACCTACTGAGTTACGTCCTATCAGTCTATGTTCTACAATTTATAAGATTGTTACTAAAGCTATGGCAAATCGGTTGAAATTGATGTTAGACACGATTATTTCTGAAAATCAGTCAGCTTTTGTTCCCGGAAGATTAATTTCAGACAATATTCTTATTTCTTTTGAGCTATTACATTCTATGAAGAATAGGAAGAAAGGAAAAAAGGGTTTTTTTGCACTTAAAGCAGATATGAGTAAAGCTTATGATCGGGTCGAATGGGATTTTTGAGAGCTACTATGGAACGCATGGGGTTCGGTCACCGTTGGATCACACTTGTGATGAATTGCCTCTCCTCTGTTCGATATAGTATCATTGTTAATGGCGAATCTCAAGGACTTATTACCCCGGAACGGGGGCTGCGCCAAGGGTGTCCTTTATCTCCGTATTTGTTTCTACTTGTGAGTGAAACTTTATCTCGTAGACTAACAGCTGCAGTGCAGGAAGGAACTCTTTCAGGAATGAGCGCATCAAGAAGTGGCCCCAAAATCTCACCTCTTTTCTTTGCAGACGACAGCATATTGTTTGCAAAAGCTACGATTGAAGAAATTGGTGCACTGAAAAGAATTTTAGAAGATTATGAAGCTGCATCGGGTCAGGCTCTCAATCTGCAGAAATCATCAATTATTTTCTCAGATAATGTGGACACGGAGACTCGAATTACACTTAGCGAGCTATGTGGGGTACCGCTTGAAACACATCATGAAAGCTATCTGGGATTGCCAACGCAGATAGGGAGGAGTAAAACAGTAACATTCAGCCCACTTGTAGAGAAAGTAGCTAAGAAGATGAAGGGATGGAAGGGTGCATCATTATCAACAGTGGGTAAAGAGGTTCTGATCAAATCTGTTATTCAAGCAATTCCTATATATACAATGAGCTGTTTTCTTTTGCCTACTAAAATTTGTCAGGATCTTGAACGAGTAGTTAGGCAATTTTGGTGGGGAGGAGATGAACAAAGAAGGAAAATTCACTGGGTTGCTTGGTCAAAATTGAAGGGCATTAGAGATTGCGGTGGGTTAGACTTTCGGGATTTTCAAGATTTTAATATAGCTATGCTAGCTAAACAATCATGGCGTTTCTTACAATATCCAAACTCGTTGGTCAGCCGGGTTTTCAAGGAAAAGTATTTTCGCAATTCTTCTATTTTGCAACTTGAGGTAAAGAAATCAACTCAGATTTCATATGCTTTCCGAAGTATCCTTGCAGGACGAGAATTGATCAAGAAAGGGGTGGTGTGGAAGATAAAGGATGGTACAAGAGTTAGAGTTTTTGGAGATAGATGGCTCAAGCGCCAAACTACCTACAAGTTGATCACAACAACTCCCTCTCGAATGGAGAACATGACAGTGAATGAATTAATCTCTCCAGAAACTGGTGGATGGGACGTTGATAAAGTTAGGCAAACTGTTTGGCCCATAGATGTGGATGAGATTCTTAAAGTTTCAATTGGTAGTACTGAACCAACTGATACTTTTTATTGGAATTTTTCTGAAGATGGAATCTACTCGGTTAGTTCTGGATATACTTTCAAAGGAGTATCACAGCTCCCTGTAGATACTGCTTTCTGACATGACAGATCTTGGCCACGTGGCAGCCATCCAGCACACCATATTGTGCTCCACACACACAGGATCACCAGCCGAGCTGATCCATGTGGGGGCTGCGAGACAGAGCCCTCGCATACCACTGCACGGGACTTGTAGGGACTTAGTGGTTTGGAGGCTAGAGTAAGCCCTGTCGCGTGCGAGCCAAGCCCGCACGCGACCTTTAGTAACTGTTTTGAGAGATTTATGGCACGAGCTCCATAAACCCGGTCAATCTGGTCAAACCCGGTCAACCTCGTAACGGTTCCGGTATTCGCGCACCACGTGCTCTAACGGTCCCTATATACTCGGACGAACGTGCCGTTATGGTTAAGCTAATTAAGCCGCCATTAATGGGCGCATTAACCACACTACAACGGTCACGTTCTCCAGTATATATAGATCGTCAACCTTTCCATACAAAGGAGAACACACTGCCATACGCGGAAGCTCTGCCAAACCTCTGTCTCTCTCTCAGACATTGCTACTGACTTACTCTCTCCCTACACACACCCCTACTCTTCCTGTGCGATCCTTGATCCACTGCACACGGTGCACACGGAGGTCTCCCCGCCGGAATCTCTTGTGCACATTTTGGTGAACCCGACGTGAAACTTACCGGCAAAAGCAACCATGTCTCAGGAGGACGATGTCAGCAACCGATCGCCTTCCACCGAAACTCCCTCGGGAGACGAGACCCGCCGTACTCCGACGACTCCCGGCGAAGCACCGACGTTAGAGTCTTTGGACGCCACCGTCCAAAATCAGGCGAAAGCTCTCAAGTCTCAATCCGCGCAATTAGAACAAATCTTGGCTGTTCTGGGCACCCTCGCGCCAAATCCTCCGCCAGCCACCGCTATCCCTCAGGGAGGAGGAACCCCTACTGCTCCAGGATTGGGAGTGTCAGCCACACCTCCCAACCCTCATCTGCAGACTCCACCGTCGGCTGCGCAACTGCCTTCGGTTCAAGGATCAACGGCACAAATGCTGCCTCCTGCTGCTCACGCTCCTCAGCCCTCGGCTTTGGCGTCCAACCCAACTTTGCAGTACCCTTTGCCTCCCCCAACGATGATCTGGGGAAACGGGGGTACTCAGTATGCTCCCAATCCTCCGACGGCATATGTGTCGCCACCGCCTACGGCAACTCCTCCGGCGACTACTGAGGGGAGCATTCCAGAATGCATGACGTCTTTGCAAAAGCGCGTGGACACCATCCTAGCTCATCAGTCATTCGCGGATACTATTATCCCGAAGTTAGACAATGATCCGCCTATTCCACGAGAGATCTATCTCATGCCTAACCCGGCGGGGTACAAGGCTCCCAAATGGGATAAGTTCGAGGACGTCAATGGAAACGCTCATGAGCATGTCATGCGTTTCATTGATGTCATGGGTCCGTACGGAGCCGATCCCAAACTGCTGATGCGAGAGTTCCCAAAATCTCTTGGGAACGTAGCATACAAATGGTACCGGACATTGGAGGCCGGATCCGTGAAGACTTGGGACGACATGGTCCAAAAGTTCTATACCAAGTTCTTTCAAATGGAGGAAAAGGTGACAATGATCCATCTCTCGCGGATGTACCAGAAGCGCGAGGAGGATGGGATCACCTTCATCAAGAAATTCCGGGCAAAATCCTTGGAGTGCAAAGATCCAATGCCCGAAAGCCGGCTCGTGGAGATATGCCTACAGTGCATGCGAGATGAATACAAAGGTATGCTCATCAATTTGCAAACACCTACGTTTTCAAAACTAATCGAATGCACAAAGAACATCGAGCCCATAGTCGAGAGACAGAAAAAGAAGAACGCTCCAGAGCGACCTGCGAGCGGCACCACTTACAAGATCGGAAGGTTCAGCTACAAGCGGGGACGCGAAGCTGAGGTCAATACAGTTTCGCCCCAGAAACAAGCGAAGGTTGTGAACTTCGATGTACCGCCTCTGCCATGCTCGGTAGAGGAAGCGAGTGACCTCTGCAAACAGTGGCTCAAGGACGGCGTCCTGCCACCGCTCGAGAAAACACCTTCCAAGGAGATGGTGAGGGACCCTAAGTGGTGCGAGTACCACGGCAAGATCATGCATCCCACCGCCGAGTGCAAGAAACTCAGGTTCGCGTTCGATCAGAAGATGAAGAACGGCGAGCTAATCGTCAGCGACAACAGGAAGGACGTGCGCAACAACCCGCTTCCTGCCCATACAAAGTCAGGCTCGAAAGGCAAAGAGGTCGCCATGATCTCGATCGTAGACTTGGAGGAAGTCGCAGAGAATGGTCTACCCATCATTGCTGAGGTCCATCAAGACGAAGATTATAGCATGGACACGGAGGATGAACGTGCTGACCGCATGAAAGGGTCGCACGGCTTCAACAAATTCTTCGACGAGATGAATTTCTCCGAGAGGTGCCGGACTGATATGACAAAAGCAATCTTTAGGATAGCGGAGGACTACGAGGAGGACCTCGTGGTCTCCAACGGGAAAGTCATCAGGGCGTCTCGTTCCACAGAAAAGATCATGACCTTTTCTGCCAGCGACAAGAAGACGGATGCGAGTCACCAGAGGCCTCTGTACGTGACCGCCATCATCAATGGCGTCGAATTCAAGCGAGCATTCGTCGATGGAGGAGCAGCGGTCAATGTTGTTCCACTCCACGCACTGAAGCTAGCAGGGATCCCCGAGCACAAGGTAGTCAAGCGTCCATCTCCACTGGTGGGATTCGGAAGCGACTCTAGAATGACGATCGGATGGATCCGCCTGGGCGTCCAGATTGGCAAGATCAAGTGCTCGGCGAAGTTCTATGTCATAGACGCGAACACCACATACCACATGATTATAGGTCGAGCCTGGATTCATCGCTTCGACGCAGTCCCTTCGACGGCTCACCAGGTTATGAAAGCTATCTGGAACGACAGAATAGTCGAGATACCGGCTTCGACTAACCCGTTCAACTTGGACGAAGCACATCTCAGCGAAGCGGTGTGGTTCACTGAGATGGCGGACGAGCAAACACCCGGGCCTTTCAACCCTAGTCCTTTGCCTCTCTGGGAGGACATCAAGGACCAGTCACCTGCGGGCGTGATGGTGACAAGGGAAGATGCCAAAGAAAAGCCGCCTACACACGAAGAGGCGCCACGTATCGCATATCATCGAAAGAATGTGTACACCTTGAAGAGGATCGCAAAGCATGACCCCGAGGGCAAGGAGATAGAGAGCTTCTACACCAATGGGAAGAAATGCTATCGCATATGAAGGTGCGCGGGGATGTCCTCACATGGGCATGGGGATGTCCCTGGGCAAATCAATCAAATCGAGCAAGTTGCGCTGACGGAAGAGCCAACACAAGGCACTCCAGACGAGAAACTCAAAGAAGCGCCTGAATGCATGGAAGACAGGCCAAGACCACAAAAGCAAGAACTAAAGGAGGTGTTCCTTAGCCCAAACGAGGAAAAGAAAAGGCCAGTCTTCCTGAGTGCGGACCTCACAAGCGAAGAGGAACAAGGACTGCTACAGCTCCTAACTGAATACAAGGACGTGTTCGCATGGGAGTACGATGAGATGCCGGGTCTAGATACAAGCATCACCATGCACCGTTTGGACATCATCCCAGGGTCTAAACCGGTCAAGCAGAGCACCAGAAGCTTTAGGCCAGAGCTTAACGTGAAGATCAAGCAGGAGATAGTCAAACTGCTAGATGCCAAGTTCA
Organism: Linanthus parryae; assembly: GCA_023055425.1. NCBI lineage: Eukaryota > Viridiplantae > Streptophyta > Magnoliopsida > Ericales > Polemoniaceae > Linanthus > Linanthus parryae. The sequence goes on from JALGPY010000001.1 coordinate 6,208,838, forward strand.
TAGAGCCCAATCATCATCCCACATGGCTGGCCAACATCGTGCCGGTGGTGAAGAAGAACGGACAGCTCCGCATCTGCGTGGACTTCCGAGATCTCAATCGCTTCTGCCCTAAGGACGATTTCCCACTGCCCAACATCGATTTACTTATCGATTCAACAGCAGGCCATCGCATGTTCAGTTTCATGGACGGTTTCAGCGGGTACAATCAAATCAAGATGGATCCCGAAGATGCGCGCAAAACTGCATTCATCACTCCTGTGGGGGTATTCAATTACACGGTGATGCCGTTCGGTCTTAAGAACGCGGGCGCGACCTATCAGCGGGCCATGATGGCTCTATTCCACGACATGATGCACAAAGAGGTGGAATTCTATGTGGATGACCTGGTGGTTAAATCCAAGCACGAAGCGGATCACCTTGCAGACCTGCGAAAGGTGTTCAACAGATGCAGGAGCTTTCAACTGAAGATGAACCCCATGAAATGCGCGTTCGGCGTAACCTCGGGGAAGTTCTTGGGATGTGTAGTCCATCGCCAAGGGATCGAGCCTGACCCTGCGAAAGTGTCAGCCATCACCAGCATGACGCCACCCCACAACCAAAGTACCTTGAAGACATTCTTGGGAAAACTGTCACATCTGCGGAGATTCATCCCAGCAATTGCAGAAATCACATGCTGTTTCAGCACTCTTCTCAAGCAGGACGCCGCGTACAACTGGGCTCCGGACCACGAAGCCGCATTTGAAAAGCTGAAAGAGCTGCTCACGTCCTCAAAGATAATGATCGCGCCTCAGCTGGGATCACCACTTCTGCTATATCTTACATCAACAAGGAGATCTATAGGAGCACTCTTGGCTCAGGAGTATGAAGGCCAAGAGAGGCCCATCTACTATATCTCTCGCATTGTGCAGCCTGCTGAATCAAGGTACACAGACATCGAACGTCATTGCCTTGCTTTATTCTTTGTGATAGAAAAGTTGAGACACTATTTTGCATCACACAAAGTAGTGGTGGTTACCAAGAGCGACCCTATAAGATATTTGCTAACTCACACTACTCCGGGATGGAGATTGGCGAAATGGTGCATGACCATCTCTCAATACGATATCACATGCGTGAAACCGAGAGCGATCACGTCGCAGGCGGTAGCAGATCTGTTGGACCAGTTTCCCGACAACAGCCACGAACCCGTGATCGAAGAAGAGCTCGAAGGCCCCGAAATCTACGCGATCGACGTGCCCTATTGGACCCTCCACTTCGACGGTTCGTCAACCAGAAAAGGCGGAGGCATTGGGATAGTCTTGACAAAGCCAGACGGTGAAGTCATACAGATGTCCGCAAAGCTAAACTTCGCAGTCACGAACAACGAGGCGGAATACGAGGCCCTCATCGTGGGACTCCGTGCGGCGAAAGCTTTGGAAGTAAGCAACTTAACAGTCATGGGAGATTCCAAGCTGATTGTTAAGCAAGCCTCGGGCGAATATGGTTTGAAGGAGATCAACCTCCTGTCTTATCGTACCCTCGTACAGAAACTGATGCAACAATTCTGCGATGTGAAGTACGAGCACAAGCCCCGAGCAGACAACAGGCATGCAGACGCCTTAGCAACTCTGGGGTCTAAGGTCAGCATAGACAAGTGCCCCGCAAAGATTTCCATCAAAGTGCGAACATCGTCGGCATTAACAGAAGAGGCGTGCGACGACGAACGCATGGATGACGCAGACTGGCGGAAAGCAATCCTGCAAGCTATTGCAAAAGGCACCAGCAGCGAAAGCTGGGCACTCACAAAAGGATACTGCATCCACGACAACACCCTTTACTATAAGGGTCCTGGAGGAATACTCATGCGATGTGTCTCCGAGCAAGAGGGACAACAGCTGTTAGAAAAGATTCACCAACACGCTTGCGGAGAAAGCGAGGTGTCAATCTACAGAAAGGCTCAGAGATATGGCATTCATTGGCCAGGCATGTCAACAGCTGCAGCCCTGATACAAGGGAAGTGCGAAAGTTGCGCACTAATCAAAGACTCTCTACTCGTCGCCCTAACCGATGACGACACGGACTGGAGGAAGCCCCTGTTTGATTTCCTCACCCAGGGCACCGTGCCCGAATCGAGAAAAGAAGCCGAAAAATTAAAAAGGAAAGCGTCTCGATATGTGGTACAAGAAAACCTGCTTTGGCGAAGAGGTCACGAGGGCAACTTGCTGCGATGTCTAGACGGCAGAGAAGCACAAGAAGTCATGGACCTTTCTCATCAGGTGGAACACCAAGGAGGTGCGAAGTTATGCAGACAGCTCCTCTCAATCGGATACTTCTGGCCCACGATGGAAGTCGATTGCCGCACCAAAGTGCGACGCTGCCAGGAATGCCAATTCAAAGGGAACTTAGTGCACGCTCCCGCCGTGGATCTACATGCACTAGGGACGCCATGGCCATTTCACACATGGGCTCTGGACTTCATCGGTCCCATCCGACCGACATCGCACGGGAACCATTTCATCCTCACCGCAACCGAGTTGTTCACCAAGTGGGTGGAAGCAATACCACTAAAGACGGCAAATGCGCTGGCTGTGGTCAATTTTATCCAGGAAAGCATCGTATGCAGGTTCGGAATCCCAAACACCATTCTTTCAGATAACGGTACTCCTTTTGTTAATCGCCAGGTAGCTGCGAAATTAGCGGAGTACAATATCAGGCAAATATGTTCTACCCCTTATTACCCGAAGGGAAACGGACAAGCCGAAGCGACTAACAAAACGCTGTTGAGAATTCTGAGCAAGATGGTCGCAGATGACCACAAGAAGTGGGCCGACTCCCTTAGCATAGCTCTGTGGGCCTACAGAACTTCTCCAAGGACACCCACAGGGGCCTCGCCATTTCTACTATGTTATGGGGCCGAAGCTGTAGTACCCGCGGAGGTTAGAGTCAATTCGGCAAGGCTGGCCTTCCATGCACTCTATGAAAATCAACGCGATCATGACTTAGTCTTGCTGGAAGAAAAGCGAGAACAAGCCAAAAGGACCAACAAGCGGTACCAGGAAAGAATCGCTCGCGCTTACAACAAGACAGTCCAGCGAAGAGATTTCGCAGTCGGAGACCTGGTCTTGCGCGCATCTGACCACTGTATGCGAGAAGCAACTCACCCAAAGTTCGCAGCTAATTGGGAAGGACCCTTCGAAGTCACAGAGGTCTTCGATAGTGGCTACTGCAGCATACGAAGGTTGCACGGCACAACCTCAACTCCCAGTTCAATCAACATGCGCTGGATCAAGAAGTACTATCCCTGACTTCTCTCATTTCATACGTTTTATGATAACGTGCTTAATGTCTCATGTGGCTATGATTTACGCAATCTCCTCTCCCATATGAGAGGATTGTAATCCCATCTCTCCCATATGAGAGTGTTATAATAAAAGAATTCTCCCAAATGAGAAGTTCATATTTCTAGCTGTTTATGCTGCTCTATTTAATTTGTTATTACTGTTAACAATGGTTTATTCGCTGCAATAGCAATCCATACAAACTGCGATCTTAAGTGATCATCTAAGCCTATCTCTCACGATAGCAGCTAATGCAAACGCGATCTTAAGTGATCATCTAAGCCTATCTCTTACGATAGCAGCCAATGCAGTGCGATCTTAAGTGATCATCTAAGCCTATCTCTCACGATAGCAGCTAATGCAAACGCGATCTTAAGTGATCATCTAAGCCTATCTCTTACGATAGCAGCCAATGCAATGCGATCTTAAGTGATCATCTAAGCCTATCTCTCACGATAGCAGCCAATGCAAATGCGATCTTGAGTGATCATCAAAGCCTATCTCTCACGATAGCAGCCAACGCAAATGCGATCTTAATTGATCATCTAAAGCCTATCTCTTACGATAGCAGCCAAGCGCAAATGCGATCTTAATTGATCATGTAAAGCCTATCTCTTACGATAGCAGCCAAACGCAAATGCGATCTCAATTGATCATCTAAGCCTATCTCTCACGATAGCGGTCTCTACAAGTGCGATCTCAAGCCTATCTGTTACGATAGCAACTTATACACAAAACGATCTTACCTGATCTTCTCAAGCCTATCTGTTACGATAGCAACTTATATGCAAAGTGATTTTAGTTGATCACCCAAGCCTCTGTTACGATGGCAACGCATGCGCAAGATGATCTTACTGGATCTTCTAAAAGTCTATCTGTTGCGATAGCAATTTATGCGAGAAACGATCTCAAGCAGTTCGCTAATAAAGCCTATCTTTTGTGATAGCAATTCGCACCACTTAACGATCTTAATTATCTGCTAAAGATTATCTGTCTAGATAGCAGCTTACAAGCGAAAAGCTCGAATCTAACTACGCAGCCAACATGGCTTACAATACATTCGAAAAGTAACTCGCAAGCATGAAGTTACACAGTACGGAAACCCGGACTGCAAAGAATGAACCCACCGGTTTCAACACCGGCTACACAATACGCAGATCTGCGGCCAAAGATCCGTAGCAAAAGGGATGCTACCGCGAAGAGATCATCTTGTCATTCGCTACATCCCTAGCCGCGAAACCTGGGAAACGATACGCCCAGGACCCCAAGGGGTGACAAAAGCATCTGTCTGATCAAGGTAGGCGCCGGAGGAGCTTCCTGTTTCGACGTATGCTACTCTGCAAAACAGGCGAAGCAGTCATTCCTCTGGTGATGGATTCCTTGTCATGTTGGACAAGGGCATTGACGAGCACCCTGAGTTCAAGAACGAAGAGGCAAGAAATCCTCCTCCAGGGATGCTGGAGGAGAATTTCGCCGTTCATTACGAGACGGTAGCACGGTCACTTCGGCGCTGCACCTCACCACGAGGCGGCCGGAAACATGACCTGCACACATAATACACGAAGAAACTTCTTCGAACACATATGAGATATTATCTGCATCTTCTTTATGATGGTTATAAAGAGCAATAAGCCTCATAAAGTGGATCTTGGAAACTATTTCTATAGCACAAAGCGCAAACTCAGGATTCAAAACTTGAAGTTGCCATGAATCAACGAAAAACAAGCGTTGAAGCCAGCAGTCGTAAGGACTCACGGCAAAGCACATGTTTGGGATGAAGAACCCAAATAGCAAAGACAGGGTTTATATAGACCCTGTACAGGCTCTTCGGTTGCCTAAGATGAGTTAAGTTCAATCACTTACGCCTTGAAAAGCGGTAACAATCAATTACCCTACTAAAGGCTACGACGATTCAGTTGCGTATCCTAATAAATGACGGATAGTCATGATTCGGATGGACTTCCCAACGGAAGCGTGCTTATCTGCCGAGAAATTAGCGCGAAAACCAAGTAGAGAATCAATTGCTGATGTCATAATTGGATATGCACAGAAATGTCCAATCAAATCCCGGAAAAGGGCAAAACGGGAAAATTCATTGTTCTTGTTAAAAAAAAAAGGGGGGAGAAACCCTAGCAACAAAACATTACATTAATGTTCAAGACATTACATTAATGTTTCAGCTATTTTTCTTGCTATTTTTGCAAAATTCGAAAAATCAAAGCAAATTCTTGATTAAAGAGTCTTGGGGGTCGAACTGCTCGCTCAGCTTCTCCACCTGTTCCACTTCTTGCTTCAGTAGCTCGCATCTAGCATTCATCTCATGATACAGCTTCAGAGCTTCATCAACCTTTTGCTTCTGCTGCTCCACCTTCTGCATCTCGACTGCGAGATTCTGGTGACCGAGTTTCAAAGTTACGGCCGCACGAATCAGCGTGACTCTGTCCTTAAGAAACTTAAAGCCCATTCTGCCTTGGACTTTGGTCACGAGGTTTTGGCACATGCCACATAGCAATTCAGCACTCTGGACCGAAATGGTCGCAGGCGTAGCCGCAGATAGCTGCTCCAAAATCCAAATGGCTTCAGTAAGGAACAGCCTCCTGTCAAAAGGCCCGATCTCCAGAGATCTCACAAACGAGCGAGGGTACCTGAGACGCATTCGAACCACCCAGTCTACATCGGTTTGCTTCAAACCTGAGGAGACGTCAAAGATAAGTTATGATGTCAAAACTCGCAAGCGAATAATGCGACGTGCGAACAGTAAAACTCTACTTACCAGTTCCTTCCAGAATCTCATGAAGAGAAGGAATGCGGGCTGCCGGGTTGTTCGAAGACTGCCCTCGCTCCATGACTCTCCTATCAGCTGCGAGCTCCAACCTCTCATAGTCAGGAGGAAGAGTGTAGGCCGCACTAGCTGCGACTGCATTCCCAGCCTGCGAGCCCCAAATGCTCCACGCAGGAATAGGTGCCTCTGGCTCAGTCATCGCCGGAGGCGAGGGGGCAGCCGTAGTCGCTTGTCGAAGGACACTCTCAGATGCAGAAGCATTAGCAGCAGCTGTCCTTATCTCTTCAGCACTAGCATGGACATCTTCATCCATCAACACAGTGTCAGCTCCAGCATCGTCGGAAAGCTCGATGATGTCCTCACGAGGCTCACCCGTGTGGTTAGCAGCTGCGACGGGCTTCTCGGTATGGGAGCTCGGAATCGGAACATAGGACGCAGAAGACTGACTTCTCTGCTCCAGCGCAGGTTCCTCAGCATGACCTGCGACATTAAATGTGATGATATGAGGTAACTTGTGTTATAAGTTATTTTCGCTATCTTTACTAAAGCTAAGAGTAAGCACCTCCACGCGAAGGTGGGATTGAGGTATCCTCGTCATACACTAAGGACGTGGAACCATGCCCTATCAGTGTGTCTTCACTAAGCAGGTCCTTAAGAGAAGCGTGACCTGAGGTGCGAATAAAACAGTCATGATTCTGCCTCAAGTGGCTAAAGCCTAGTACGTGCATATCACTCAAATAATTACCTGAGGGTTCTCCGCATTTGCCTACTAACCAACGGCGAATGTCAGCCTTTGACACACCATGCTTTAACGCACCCACAATAACATCTCTATAAGTTACTGCGAGATTGAAGATCTCACCTTTATCGCCGCCTGCGATCTCTTCGAAGTCCGCTTGGACTTGCTCTAGTGCTGCTGCATCCTCTCCGGGAACCTCATCTTCCTCCTCCACGTGAGGAGCCACTTCTTCGGGAAGCTCGTCTTCCTCGCCGACTGGACGCACTAAGTCGTCAACATGCTGCTCTTCGAGGCTCCGCTGTTTCACACGCTCGAGCTCCTCTTCCTCTCGCCGTCTTCTTCTTTCAGCAGCTTCCGCGGCTGTCTTCCGGGACTCAGCAAGAACGTCCTCGCTTATGGGCTCATCTGGGATGCCAGAATGGACATCTCTCTTTTGTCTCTTGGCCACAAGGCCACCAACGGTTTCATCATCATCATCTGCGAATACACAATTGGTTCAAAGAAAAGAAGGGCAAAGAAGTTATGATGACGGGAAAGGAAATGCGACGGAAGCACCTCCTGATTCTTCCTCGTGCATCACAACCGTTACTTCTTCTTCATCACTTGCTTGGGGCTCCTGCCTCTCTTCCTCTTCCTCTTGGTTGAATGGAACAAAAGTCTCAACTGCGAGATCTTTTCGCACTTTGCTGGGCATGCGACCTTTGCCTTTATCCTTGATAGAAAGGGACCTCACTGGGGGAGAAGCTGGAGCACTTCTAGGGGAAGAAATCGTAATTCCCTTTTGCCTAGGTCTCTTCACTCTCGGCGCTGCAATCGCTGGAGGGGACGGGTCATCTCTGGGAGGAGACGGAGCCGGAGGATTGTCTATCAGCGAGTCGGCAAAAGCCTTCATGACTGCGCGAACCTTTGTTTCGATCTCGGCGTCCATCCTCCATGCTAGCCGGAACGACTCCCCTTGCCTTCTGGTGGCAACAATGGTGTTAACCAGCGATTTGGAGCGATCACCAGCTGCGAACCTCCGCACATGACACTAAAACAGCACAGAATGAAAGTATCAGCGTAAGAAAATCAAAAAGCTTAACGCACGCGAAGAAGTTGCTTACCTCAGCAAACGCCTTGCTATATCTGACGACATGCATGTCGCCCTTCTTGATTGCGGCGACTTGCTCCTTCAGAATGAAATCAGGGCACAAATGGTTCTCACGGTCCCACAGTGAGTAGCAACCATACTCAGACTCGCTCAAACTGCAATTGGGGCGAAACGGAAAAGAGTTTCTTTTGAGCAAGGGGGCCCTACCTGGCTGCGCCGCCGCCTCCGTCTCAATCCTCGTCTGCTGGGCAACCCAGTATGCGAGCCAGTTCTGGGAACAACCACCCTCGCGAGTTCCCGCAGGCTGCTCAAAGGGAAGATTGCTCATGAGGACCGTCTTGCACTCCTTTGTCAGCAAGCGCTTGTAGCATCCTCTGATAATAGACTGGGGCCAGATTGATGGGGCCACCGCATCAAAACCAAACTGAGGAGAAACCCGAGTGGGGTCAACATCCACTGTAAGCTTTTCATACCTTGGCGCGAGCTCACGAATATGCTCTGCAAGGGCAGGAAGGGAACCTCGCAGACACCAGCAAAAGAACTCGCGATAGCGCTCGTGGAAATGCGGTCCCTTTTCAAAGAGAAGTTCTTCTGAGAAGACCATACCTTTGGAGGGGTATAGCTTTGGAAACCATCGCACATTCTCGATACGCGTGGCGTAGGGCCTGGCAGTAAACTCCTTCCGTTTGTCGCATATCAAACTCCAAGCGCACTTGGTGTTGCCTGCTCCAAACCATCTCGCAGCTCTTCCGCTGTTGCGCGCTTCTGTCTCGCCTGGGGGACACCACTTATCAAGTTGGAGAGCAGTTGGAGCATAAGACGGCCAGCGCTCGAACACCCACATTGTCAAAAAGGAAATATTGACAAAAGTCAGTACATCGAGGCGGCCACGCGACTCCCTCATAGCCAGAACCAGCTGGTCAAGCCTATAGTACAGCGTGCCCAAGACCAAGGGTCCGAGTGCGACCCTCTGGCCAAGAGCGAGCCTCACAGCAAGTGGCAACACATGGTAGAAGACTCCGTCATGGGGGTGACCATCAATCAAGTACCTCGACAGCCAGGCACAGAGAAAAGCACAAAGGGTCAAGCGATAACCCTTGCCCTCTATGTAATTCTCGGCCTCTGGATCCTCGCTCAGGAGTTTCTTGGTAATGCTGCTGTTCGCATAATCTCGAAAGAAGTACTGCAACCATTTGTTCCAGGTATTCTTCGCGGATGTATCAACCAGCTGCCAGTTAGGAAGAGGCTTCGTAGTGGTCCACCGTGTGGAGATTTTCTTCACCTCTGCTAGGCATTCCTCCATCTGCGTGTACAAGGCAATCTCCGCAGATGTCCTCAAGGGACTCAGAGGGTCCACCTCGCCCATGGGGGAAAGCTCGTACAGCATTTGAACGTCCTCGAGTGTCGGGGCAGCCTCGAACTCAGCAAAATGGAACGTATGAGTCGCAGGCGAGTAACGGGATAGAAGGTCTAGAAGCATGGACTGATCCAACTTCACGGCAGCACCCTTCATAGCACGAATAGCAAAGTATACGCCGGCTTCATTAAGAGTCTCGGCGTGATGATCCAACACGTGGTCGATCCACTCATCCATATAGTCCAATTTCTGGACGAATGCCTGAGTAGAAATCGCAGTATATGGGAAGTGCCCGTTCTCGATCTCCAATCGAACTACATCCTCGGAACCAACCAACTCGAGCAAGGCTGAGTTAACTGGGCGAGTCAGCGTCAGCAATCGCTCAACTGGAACAGGATCAGGCATCCTCTTCGTCTTTACCCTCGCATGGTAGAAATCTTTGCCGCCTAAAAAGGGGGCTTTTCGCCACAAGGCCTGCGGAAGGTCGGGTATCTCTTCATCTTCCTTGACGGGTCTGGTTACTCTTGTCTTGGCCATTCCTGCGAAAAAAAGGGGGGGAGAAATACCACACTTCAGTTTGAATTTTGGAATTCAAGATCTATGCGAAGGAAAACGAACAGTTCCGGTGCCGATTTCAGAAATTGGGGAGTTGCAAGATCCAATATTGTTGAAAGATTAAAACGAAGCGGGTTCAAAGATCAAAACCTCTTCACAAATTCCATGGGTTTACAGATTCAACGCAGTTCAAGGCAAACACTGGTATCTTAAATCAAAAGTAAACGAGGCCAACCTTGTTTTCTTGAAGCCTGCTTGGATATGCACAATTGAAGAATACGATTTGCAGTTCTGAACTGGTGATTGATTATCTGGATCTGCTCTCGAAGATCTCCGGGTACCATTCACTTTAAGAGAAAGAAGTGATGCTTTGCAATAATGGGGGATACAGGGTATTTATCCAAAACAATGAAGGGTTGCGTCCTTTCGATAGTCGAATCGCAACCGTCACCGTCGAATCGCGCAATCACAGGACAAGCTGACGTCACGCCTAAAACCCTAAAGGTCAGACGGCACGACTCTAGGGGTTTTAGGTCATAATGACACGCACGGGGGCTGAATCTACCCGTATTTGAATTGGTGCGTGGCGGAGACGCGTATGTTGGTTTCCGCGCATGGAAGTCTATACGGCTATGAGCCTTCACGCGCAGAAAGGGGGCTAATGTAGATACTGCTTTCTGACATGACAGATCTTGGCCACGTGGCAGCCATCCAGCACACCATATTGTGCTCCACACACACAGGATCACCAGCCGAGCTGATCCATGTGGGGGCTGCGAGACAGAGCCCTCGCATACCACTGCACGGGACTTGTAGGGACTTAGTGGTTTGGAGGCTAGAGTAAGCCCTGTCGCGTGCGAGCCAAGCCCGCACGCGACCTTTAGTAACTGTTTTGAGAGATTTATGGCACGAGCTCCATAAACCCGGTCAATCCGGTGAAACCCGGTCAACCTCGTAACGGTTCCGGTATTCGCGCACCACGTGCTCTAACGGTCCCTATATACTCGGACGAACGTGCCGTTATGGTTAAGCTAATTAAGCCGCCATTAATGGGCGCATTAACCACACTACAACGGTCACGTTCTTCAGTATATATAGATCGTCAACCTTTCCATACAAAGGAGAACACACTGCCATACGCGGAAGCTCTGCCAAACCTCTGTCTCTCTCTCAGACATTGCTACTGACTTACTCTCTCCCTACACACACCCCTACTCTTCCTGTGCGATCCTTGATCCACTGCACACGGTGCACACGGAGGTCTCCCCGCCGGAATCTCTTGTGCACACTCCCCAATCGTCAACTTCCAATGGTGTTTCTGAAATATCTTGGCTACCCAAGCTTTGGAAATTGAAAATTCCCAAGAAAATGATGATGCCCAGTTGGAGAATTCACCATTCATCTCTTCCTGTGGCTGCTAAATTGGCAAACAAAGGGGTCAATGTCTCTGTGTTTTGCAAAGTTTGTGAGCAGGAGGTTGAAACCCAGGAACACTTATTCCTGAGATGTTCTTTCTCAAAACAGGTTTGGAACTTGCTGCTAGGAGAGGATTTTGTAGCTGATCGCTATAGTAATAGTAAGGAACTTCTTTCACATTTTTTCAGCAGAGAAGATAAGAAGAGGTGTGAGCATTTAGTATGTGGAATATGGGCGATTTGGACGAATAGAAACGATATGATTTTCAATGGCAAGGTAGAGACCCAGTTAAACTTGTAAATGAGAGCTTCTACCTGGTGAAATGGTTCAAGGAGATGAAGATAGCAGGCTTATTTGAAGGAGAGAGACAAAACAAAGTGAAAAGCAATACAAAGTGGGTTCTTCCACCTTCGGGTTACATCAAGATCAATGTGGATTCAGCTTGGAGGATGTTCTTTCCGGCGACTGGAATTGGCGTTGTAATGCGAAGTGAGGATGGACTGTTTCTAGCTGCAAGGCAGAGGAGAATGAGCCGCCAACGCACCCCTTTGATGGCGGAACTGAATGCTGCGCTGGAAGGACTGATTTTTGCTTCGGAGTTGGGTTACAGATTGGTGCAATTAGAATCAGACTCCCTGTTAGCAGTACTGCTACTTAGGGAGGGGAAGGTGGGCAAAATCAAAGGGATTGAAGCTATATCGGATCTCAAGGAGCTGCTTATGGAGTGCCGAACCAGAATTGAAAGTTTTGCCTCAGTCACCTTTTCTCATGTTCATCGAGAAGGAAATGAATTTGCTCACTTAGTAGCTGCAAAGGCTATAGTAGAGGATGATATTAGTTATTTCTTGCAAACGCCATCCTGGGCTATTGATGTATTTGACTCTGATCTTTTGGGTGTGACTACCCAGTAATAGAGTATTTGTTTTCCTCAAAAAAAAAATGTGTAAAAGTGAGAATATTTGAAAAAAAAATGTGAAATATATATTTACATTCACTCACAAATCTATCTGTGGTCTCATTAAATTCAACTACATATGCATAGTAGGTAGAGTAGATAGAGACCACATTAACAGACACATTTCCATCTGCTGATTGATTTCGTTTTCATAACACCCTTCTCCCTGATTTGGGTTTTCTTGTATCACTTGTTGGTTTCTGCACACACCACACCATACCAGTCCATCTCTCTCTCTCTCTCTCTTCTATTATGGGAGGGAGGCTCATGAAACGATGTATGGGGGAAGAGATTCTTCTTCCCTTTGAGGGTTGCTTTCAGGTTCTCTTTATGGTCTTCTGCATCTGCATGGTGTCCTTCTATGTCCTATCATTTCTACCTCCCTCCCTCCCTCTCCCTTAACTCAAACAGACAAGGACAACAATAGAGGTGAGTAGTAGAAGATAGATAGATAGATTGAGTTTACACTAAAATTTAACCAGTACTAGTTGTGTCCATCACTTACTGTTCCTTTTGCTCCTTTGCTTATTTATTTCACATCTCCATCATCATCCTACACCCCCACCCCCAACAACACAAAAAACACCTGCATCAGTCTCCTCCCTCCCAATCTCTCTCTCTCTCTCTCTCTCCCTCTGTGTGTGTGTGTGTCTCTCCCAATCTTTCTCTCTCAATCTCTCTGTGTGTCTCTCCCAATCTCTCTCTCTCAATCTCAGTCTCTCTTTCTCTCTGTGTGTGTCTCTCTCCCAATCTCTATCTGTGTGTGTCTCTCCCAATCTCTCTCAGATGGTGGTCATGACCAGTGGCAAGCCACACAATCTAATGGTTCCTTTGCTCTTGCTCTTGATTTCAAGCTGGACACAGCTCAGAATTGTTGCTGAAGGTATACAAAAAATGAAATACTCCAGGTTTATCATATACAGAGTTATTTGATTAAGAGTTGATCTTGTCTCTGTTTGTTTTTTTCAGGTAGGAGAACACTCTTCAAAGACATTCGACACCATAAGGTCTCTCTCTCTCTCTCAGTTTTTTAGAATTAAAAAGATGAAAATGGTACGCGAACACAAGGCTATGCAAATGGGTGCTAGTCCAGTGTTGGAGCATGTCTAAAACACAAATAATTTGTTTCATAAACTATTTTCATACGTTCATAAGATTTGAGCATCAATTTTGGCATGTGGTTAAGCTGAAGAGACAAAAATAACAATGATTTCATCATAATCACATTATGGAAAATACGTTCATAAGATTTGAGCATAGTTTTCAGAAATAAATTTTTTGGCATCTGGTTAAGCTGAAGAGACAAAAATAACAATGATTTCATCATAATCACATTATGGAAAAACCAAAATCTAAAAGTGTAGATATGTGGGTCCCTAAACATCGTAAGCATAATGTGGGTTAGGTATGACTTTTTAGACTTTTAAGTCTACTTTTTACTTATTGTGAAAAAAATTCATAACAAAGAAGTTGATGAAAAAAGATGTATGTGTTTAGTAAAAAAACTATGGTGTTAAAAAGTTAGTGAGACAACAATTTTGTTTGTTAGTGAAAATTATCATTTTACATTTTTTATGTCTACAAATAAAATTATAGTAGGTCAAATTAGATGTCGTATCATGTTAATATAAAAAAATATATATGGATAAATTGGTCACTTTTATTGTTTAAGAAGAAAAAACTCTAAAAAAAGTTTAAGAAACCCAACTTTTTTCAGAATGCAGTTTTACACTTCAAAGTTAAAAGCCAAAATTCAAAAGTTGAAACAGAAAGTCATACCAAAATTCAAAAAAGTTCAAAACAGATTAAAAGTCCAAAGTGGATTAAAAGCTGGAAATAAGTCATACCAAACTCACCCATAATCAGATTTTGATAGGGTAAAAGACACTTTCACCCCTCGAAATTTGATGCATGATGCAAAGACACTCTCAGTCCCTCACTATAACAGCTTTAGGGACATACTTGCTCCCTTTTAGAGTAGGAAATGACACAATCAAAGAGTGTAATTGTCTTGAAATTTGGAACACAAAAGGGATTTTTGAAATTACATCAAACCTGTGGGGGTGAAAGTGTCTGACACCCTTTTTTATAATATACAAACATCCTGCTATCAATAATCTGGTTTTTGAAATGAGCAGTTGACAGACCTACAATTGGGGTACGTATTGCAGGAGGAGAAGTTAATACCGAGAGTCCTGATCGGGTCGAGCCCGCCGCGTTGCGACAAGAAATGCCGGTCGTGCCGACACTGTGAAGCGATCCAGGTACCCATGAACCCTGGAAACAAGAACTCTTCGTCAGTATCCGATATCCAATTTGACAGAGGAGACGACGACACCAATTACAAGCCCATGAGTTGGAAATGCAAGTGCGGGAACGTCATCTTCAACCCCTAATCAAATTAGCGATTCAATTCAAGCTCTTCTCACGCTGTATATTGTAAATTATGAGTGCTACTTCTTCATAGATGTAACTTATCTCTTTCACATGATGATGTAAATCAATGAATGTGCCTCACCCATTCAGAGTGCATGAGTTTGCTTATAAACTCAAAAGTACCTGAAATTACTGGCTACATAATTCAAAATAAGCAAATCTAGAGGTTGCACCCCGATTCGCTAAGAATCTCACTCCGTGCCAAAGGAAGTAAATCGAGGGATGTGCTTCAGTCAATCAACTTGCCAGTTTGTCAGCCTGAAAGGAAACCGCACTCAAGTCCTCATTGTTGCGTAGGAGTATGATTCGAACTCTCACGCTCTAGGTAGACAATGCAATAGCAACGGCCATACTTAAACAACTTAACTAGCTGAGGTAGGGAAAGAATGGTGTGGTGGCTCTCGCCCAGTTGGTGATATGGGGTGTGGGAGTTCGATTCATGTTCTCAACAAACACTGAGGATTTAAGTGTGGACTTTTTTATACTGATCAGTTGACAGCTCAGACACTCTATTTGGTTCAGACTAACATCGTAGTTTACCTCTTCCACAAAAACTTAACTAGCTGAGCTATGCGACATCAACGACAATACTCAAGCAACTTAATTAGCTGAGCTACGAAAAGAATGATGTGGTGGCTCCCGCCCTGGAGCGTCGGAGTTCGAATCATGGTCTCAACAAAAATTAAGAATTCAGATGCGACTCCTTTCATACTGATCAGTTGACAGCTCAGACACTCTCACAGACTCGCAGTTTTCAGTCCACAGTTGGGCTTATGCTTATGTAATTGAGAAGACAAATCTACTTTCTTCCTAACTAAAAAAAGAGCGCGTATTATGTGGGACAAGGGAGGTGTGAAGGACACAAAAACAACTGTATGAAGCCAAAGCCATAGGGGGTTCTGCATAGGGTTCTGATTCCAAAAAGTTCATTTGTATCTCTCTTCAACCAAGTCTATGGTGCTGTTACCTCAGCTGACCACCAGCAATCTTTACCTTGAAATACTAAAATAAAGTGTATCAGGAAGAGAGCCTTTTTCAGAGATGATCCAGCAAATGACAAGATACACTCCAAAATAGATCACATCTGAAGAAAAATGTGGACAAAACCTATTTCATGTCTTCATGACAGTTGCTTGTATTTGTTCAAGCAAAGGAAATTTTCTGTTTGTCTTTTACTATCTTCAAAGCTTGAAGAATGTGAAATTGTCACTCAAACAACTATTTCTATTTCTTCTCTTTCAAGCTACTTCAATTTTTGTTACTATTCACTGGATCACTTTAACCCGGTGATTTGATTAACAAATGATACACAAATTTGGCAATCTTTGCATGATCTTGTATAGTAAAATTTACTCTACAATACCATGAAAAAACTTTCAAAAAATTATATCGCTTTGCTATTTAAATCACCAAGTCAAAGTGACCCAGTTACGTGTTAAGAAGTCAAAGTAAGACGTTCCAGAAGAAACGGAGGAAGTACAAGCTCCAGGCTCCATGAATCTGAGAGTAAAAAAATAAGTTATGCAAAGACTTAACACATTATCGGTGTCTAGAGGCACCATCTAAAATGTTGTGGTCATATAAAAAATATTAAATTTAAGTCATAATATAAATTGTAAATATAGTGTTTACGGGGTACAATTGTTATTTTTTTTATAATTTGGGGGTCATATTATAATAAAGTATACATACAAATTGCGTCCTTTAAAATGTGTGCTACTCGGCCTACTCATGGCATCTATGTTCTATGGGATAAATTGTACAAAGCTTTCATGTATTTGTGTAAAATTTTGAAGGACATGTCAGTGATCATAATGCAAAATACAAAATCTATGAACTTTATGAGTCGGAGAGTATTTCCTTAAAAAAATTGAGACATTTCATGATTTTCTATATTATATATCATGTTTTTATAAAGTTTGAACGTTACGGTATAACTTTTACAAAGTTTATAAGTCATATCATAACAACGTATAACGTGAAATATCTCACTTAAAAGGTTGTGGAACCCACACCCCCACACCGCTCAACTTTAATCCGAAGGCAATTTTCTTTGGCTAATCGAACAGGGTCGTAGAATGCTATACAGATATACCCTATGGAATTTGGCATCCGATACTCGTATACCCTTATGGCTAATCACAAGACTTATGTTCTATATCTTTTTCAAGTCAACACCCCAGTAATATCCATACCTCACAGCTGATTCGACTTTGGCTTGCCCCTATTTGAGCGACGCAAGATAAATATATTGAAAAGTTGCTAGATTCAACATTTCGGATCGCTAGTGCAACCATGCTTGGAATGCATGGTGTAATTTGCAATTCGTGGGTATGAAAGAATGGCGATAGCGGACAATGATTAGGAAACACTACAACATATTTACTAATTGAAGGTAAAGAGAGGGTAACTAAGCCTGAGATTGGGCCTCAGTATCTGTAGCGATTCTTAAGCTAGGAAGCATGGACACTCCATAATAGAGGTCGTATTTGTGTCAAACACTTATGACACTTGTAGGACACTCCAAAGTACGCGTCAGAGAGACTCGAGCAGGCGTGTCCGGGTATTCTAGAGAATATTAGACTGGACATTTAGAGGATTCTTATGGGACGTGTAAGGGACACTTGATGAGAGACGACAGTCGTCCCTTTGTGTTTAGTAGACTTTCACATGGTTGTTTTATGAAAAAGTTTAACTTTAAATGGGTTAAAAATGTAATTTGGTGAAAGTAGATATAATGTGTATTATATTCACGTATCCGTGCCGTGTCGTATCCTCATTTTTTTTATAGAAAATGACGTGTCCCGTGTCCGTTCCAGTATCTTATCTGACACCCGTATTCAGGAGCGGACCCAGGATTTTCTCCCTGTGGGGGCTAAATTTTAAAAATAGAAAATGGTAATGTAAAAACACAAATAATAAAGTTTAGTATTTAATTTGAGTGGGGGCTAAACTACATTTAATATACATAACGTGGGGTAAAATTACAGACTCACAAACTTGAGTGGGGGCTATAGCCCCACAACCCAAAGGGTAGATCCGCCCCTGCCCGTATCCATATTCGCGCTTCTTAGTTCTTAAGTCTCCACCGTCTCTATGCTTGGGGCTTAGAGCAACTCCAACAGTTGGCCTAAAACGTTCTTTGGCACAAAAATAGGCCAGCTTTGGCCAAAATCTGTCTCCAACAGATGGTGTAAAACCTGGTGTATATTTACACCAGGCCTAAAGTTGGACAAAACTGGAGAAAAACTAAGTTTACGGTAGCTGGTGGAAAATCATTAAAAACACAGATTTATTCAACCTCCCTCCTCCTGCAAGTCTCCTCCAACTCCTCTGCCCTCTCCAACGTTCATATCCACTGATCCAATTACCGGGAATCAACAGAAAGGCCACTCGTTTTGGAAGAGAGTTGCAGAAAATTATCATAAACATAAAGATAGTGTTTCAGATAAAAAAATAATAATAAAAAATTTAAAAAATAAAAATTATTGTGCTCACTTTAACAAATTATTTAATACAATACATTTTGTAAAAAATTATTTCGTTGTTAACTAGATATAGATACATGATTGTTTAATAAGAAAAACAATAGTAATAAAATAATGCTGATGGCCTATATTTAGGTCATCTGCTGGAGCAAATATTCAAAAAGTGCTGGAGTAAAATTTAGGGCAGGTACAAATTTAGTCCAAAGACAGTTTTACTGTTTGAGATGCTCTTACAACATATGGTTGGCCGGGCTTGGACTTGGTCTGAGCCTGGCACTGCTTTCAAGTGGGCTGGGCTTGGTGTGGGCCTGGTTCAAGTAGTCTAAGCACGGCCAGGACAGGTAGGGGCGAGCCTGTTCTGTGCTGTGGTCGGCCTAGGGCAGACCTACGCTCATTCTGGTGGGGCGGGCCTGGTCCTGTTCTCGTGGGCTCAAGCCCCCTTGACACCTCTATGGACAACCTACCTGCTTTTGGGGAGACTCAAACCGAAACTGAGGGGAACTGGCTCAATATCAGTATATCAAGGAAGTAGGTCATGCACAATGACATAATCATACACAAAACTCCACCTAATGGTGGATTCAATACCAGATAAACATTTATTGGTTAAATTTTTCAGGGCCGGGGTATAAAAATTACACTATCTTCCTACACAGCTTTACAATATTTTAATTTTATACATTTATTGTCTAAAATTGCCCAGCCTGCAACAAATTCCTTACGGAAAGGTAAATAGTGACTTTCAATCTTTGAACTATTTTGGCACTGATCAATGGATGTGAAGTACTAGTATGTAGTACTACATCCGTTTCTTCTCTTTCACCTTACTTCACTTTAGATACTATTCATTGGGTCAAAGAGTCACTTTAATCCGGTGATTTGGTTAGCAAAAAAGTACACAAATTTGGTAATTTTTGCATGATCTTGTAGAGTAAATTTTACTCTACAATATTATGCAAAAAATTACATCGTTTTGCTGTAAATGAACCAAGCTGTTAGCGAACAACTCGCGTTGGACTCGCCAAAAACTCGTTCGTATTCGGTTCGAAGAAATAAACAAACAAGTTCAAACACAATATTTTGTTCAAATAATAAACAATCAAACACATGTTTTGGCTCGATTGTTCGTTTTGTTCATGAACAATTATTATTTATATTTTTTGCAGGGGCGGAGCCATGTAGGGGCACGGGGGGGGGGGGGGGGGGGGGGGGGGGGGGGGCACGTGCCCCCCGACTCCCCCGAAAACACTAGGATACCCTTATATTTTTAGTCTTTTTTAGTTGTGCCAGTATTGGATATATACTTGTGCCCCCCCCCCCTTACATGACACAGTTGGTATTGTGGTCCAGTGGTTAAGAGTTTAGATTGCAAAGTATAGGTCTTCTGTTCGTTCTTGGCAGCAACATATAATTTTTTGGACATAAAAAAGAGTTTGTTCTTGGCAAAAGCATGTTTTCTTGTACAAAAAAAAACACCACATATTTAATATACACAATTATTCCTTTAAATTTTTCATAAATACACAAAAGAATCATAGTATTTATTTTTACTAGCATAATTTTTTATTCATTAAAAATGTATACCCTCCTACAAAAAAAAAATTGTGCCCCCCCTTCACCAAAATCCTGGCTCCGCCACTGATTTTTTGTATGTAATTCTACTAGTAAAAAAGCGATAACCCGAAATTTGTAACATAATATACATTAAGACTTTCTGGTTTTGATGTGCTTTATGACTGTTGTATGGTATATTCGAAAGATACAACCGAGATAATATATCGCAAAACATAAAAAATTAAAAAAATTGACACATAATTGCTTTAATTTTTCCTTAATCACAAGCTCGATTGCAGGCTCGTATTCGACTCCAGCTCGAAAAAATTTAATCAAACAAACTCTAACAACCTAAATAATGTTTGGCTCGAGTTCGTGTTCGTTCCGAAGTTAAACAAACCAAACCCAAACCGTCTATATTCGGTTCGGCTTGGTTCTTTTACAGCCCTAGAAGAAACAGAGGTAGTAGTAGTTTTCTGAATTGCTAGAAGAAAGAACCCCACATAGAATATAAACAGCTAAAGCAAGAATTGCATCAAGAAAAAAAAAAAAAAAAAAAAAAAAAAAAAAAAAACTAATTATTTCACACTCACCTGTTATGTTTCAGCATATAGATCACCCAGTTGTTCAATCACCCAATTGAGATCTCCCAATTCCTTGCTGAACCCTAATTCTCAAAACATAGGAATCCCAGAGGCTTTAAACGACACTGAACTCTTCATTTCTTCGGAGAGTTCGATCGTCGTCATTGTCTCCGAAATAAGGGAAATATTGCTTTGCTTTAGACGCCGTGATCGAAACGGAGTCAAAACAGAAAACATTTTATACAGGTGAGTGACGTGTCTATCCCAATGTTTTCGAAATTACATTTTTAACTTGTAAGATTTCTGATGTATCTATGGTGCCCCTGTCTAAAAACAGTGTTCTTTTTTTTTGCAGAAAGATTAGAACATCAGTTAATAATAAGGAGAAGTACAGCGGAGCTACATAATATTACAAATCGATCCGATCAAACTAGGAACCTAAAAAGCTACTACCTCCGTTTCTTCTCTATCACACCGGTTTGACTTTTGTCACTATTCACTGTGTCACTTTGACCCGGTGATTTGTGTAGTAAAACGTTGCAATTTTTTGATAATTTTTTCATGATGTTGTAGAGTAAAAGTTTCCTTACAACACGGTGAAAAATTTATCAAAAAATTGTATCGTTTTGCTATCCAAATCACTCGGTCAAAGTGACACAGATACGAGTCAAAAAGTCAAACCGGTGTGATAGAGAAGAAACGGAGGTAGTACTAAATAAACCTTTCAAACTGACAAACAACAACAAGACCAAGGGGAACAAAAAATACAAAAGTAACAGCATAACATAGGAAATCCTAGCCGCAAAGCTTGAGCCTTTGAGAGACAACCACCTGAAGGCAAAAGCCAGAGAAAGAAATAAGAAGAAAGTCTTGAGAAACAATACATAAATCGAAATAGGACTGCATAACAAAGGAAAGGGGAAATTTGGGTGAATCCTTGGAATGGTGGTGCCCGAAACTAAGAGCTCAGCCTCCTCTTCTTATCCGGGTTGCGCGTTGGAGAGTGCCGCCGAAACCGAAAAGCATCTTGTGAATGAACCCATCCGGAATCAAAAGGTCCTGACGGACTATATACCTCCTCAAGAACCTCCAAACTTGTGTCCAGCTTGGTCGAACGTGATTTCTTTCCAGAGGATTGTGCTTCCTCCGTTTTACGCGACTTTGAAGGTTTCTTTGAAGTGCAATGCTCAGGATGAGTGAGGAAACGGTGGCGAAACAGAGGATAAGGAACTTGAACGACTCCTCTTCCCTCACCAATCTGATGAGGCGAGCGCTTCACCGCTCTCCAGTACCAGTCTTCATCAACAAATATAACATGTTTGGTCCTTGGATTGACAAATCGGAACTTGGCATTACTTTTTTTTTATCATATGAGCCGTCCAAGATGCCTGATAACTCCTTGCATGTGCGATCAAACACAAAATTGATATGCCGGGAGGAGCGGAGCTGCAAAAGCTCAGCCCGAATGTACTTAAGTTTGATCATTTTGACCTCATTGAGATTGGGATGAAAATCCCCAATTCTCCGAAGTCGCTTACCCCGAGAAAACGCTTCGGCCCAAACCCTAAACCTCTTAAAGTAAACACGCCATTTCTTCCTTGTGGGGTCATGCAGATCAGATCGGAACAAGTTTGCGAGAAAGCGTGGTTGATCTTGGTAAGTCATAGCCCACACCTTTGTTAAGGCTGTCGATCTGACCCTCTTCATAGTAATTTGAAACTTGAAAACACAGAGGCAATGAAACGAACAAGAGAAAACAAACAACCCAAAATAATGAAACGAACAAACTCTTAACCCAAGGGAACAAACACAAAAGGGACTGAACACAAACTGAGAAAGAAAGAAAAAGATGAAAGAGGTAATAT
Organism: Linanthus parryae; assembly: GCA_023055425.1. Classification (NCBI taxonomy): domain Eukaryota; kingdom Viridiplantae; phylum Streptophyta; class Magnoliopsida; order Ericales; family Polemoniaceae; genus Linanthus; species Linanthus parryae. Next base: position 6,230,976 of record JALGPY010000001.1, read on the forward strand.
ATGAGGAAAACCGATTGAGAAAGCACTGGATATGAAGAATAACAAGGAAGAGAAATAAAATAAACAAGTAGAGAGATCCAAAGGGTGTAAAATGAAAACAAGGCAGAGCACAAATTGAATTCATTAAGATGACAAAGATTGACGAGACCGGCGATGCCGATTACCAGGCACAGCCGTTGAAGAAAACAACAAGATCTGAAAGGAAGAATCTCTGCACGCCTTACAGTAAGAGCGTTGACCTTACCGTTGGCGAAACTAGAGAAAACCGAGAGTGGAGAAAAACAACCATCCACGAGGTCCCAAACCGAACAGAGGGGTGGATCGAAGAAGAAACTGGAAAAATCTGAAGTTGAAGGAAGATAAGCTCTCTGCGGCGGCGGTGAGAGCCAGGGAAAGCCGCGAGTCAGACAAAAAGATAGCATTTTCAAGAGATAGGGTTGTTTTCTAGAGAGCGGAGAGAGCGTTTTCTCTCTCTAAAAGCTCCAACCCGTAGTTAAAACAATGTTCTTTTAAAACATGTATGGAAGAAGGAAAAATAGTAATGTTTAAAATAAAAAACATAGAAAAAAGGGTCAGTATTTTTCGAAACGCCACACATGGTGTTTTTTTTATTTATATATATATATTTCATACGTTTGGTGACTAAACACATTCCTAACTTTAATGAACGTGTGAAAAAAACAACCGTCGTTGTATGTACAAAAAGATACTAGAGCGAATTCACAGTGAAATTTAATAACATCGTCAAATGTGTTTGATTTTAAACAGTGTTTTTAAACATATACTACTTCTCTTTTTTCTCTTTTACATTACTTCATTTTTCTACACTATTCATTGTGTCTTTGATCTCGTGATTTGGTAAGCAAAAAGATACACGAATTTGGTGACTTTGTAAAGTTTATTCTAAAATACTATGAAATAAATGACAAAAAATTACATTATTTTGATATCCAAATCACCGAGTCAAAATGGCCCAACAACGGGTAAAAAAGTCAATCAAATTGGAAAAAGAAAACACAGAGGTAGTACCACTCTGATTCTTTTCTTCCCCATCATCTGACTTTTTTGACTCATATCTAGGTCATTTTGACCGGGTGATTTGGATCTAAAAAATGATACGTTTTTTTGTTCAGTTTTCACCATGTTATAAAACAATTTTTACTTTACAACTCCATGAAAAAATTATCAAAAAATTACATCATTTAGCTATCCAAATCATCTGGTCAAAGTGACCCCAGTGACTAGTGGTAAAAGTCAAGATGATGGGGAAGAGAAGAATCAGAGAGGTACCAAACAGTTGCAAACAGGTGATAGCTCAGTGGTAGAGCATTTGAAGCCCCTGCATGAGGTTCCGGGTTCAAACCCGGCTATGATGTAATTATTAAAAAAACACATACCAAGTAGTTTTGTAACTACGTGTTTTGCCAGCATGATTATGTTTTTTTTCACTATTTTTAAACAGGGTCGGAAACTAAATAGTCAGGGTTTTATGATTGTATGTAGGAAAATGCAACTTCTGTCATAATCCGACACCAAGTAAAGAATTTGGTGCCCTAGTGTTGTCAGACATGGGCGGAGGGAGTGTAATACCCCGTATAATAGCTAAGGATAAAATAGTAAATTAATGAGTTAAATATAAAATTAGTCGTATATAAATATATAATAATAATAAAACGAAGTTGTGTATTTTATCTTATGATTAGATTCGTTAAATTTTATGAAATATTAAAGTAGTACTTGTAAATAATTACGCGAACAATTCGTTAACGTAAATCATAACCCGTATAAAGCCACCGCGTATCTTCGTAGTTGTGCCACACACAATTATCCAACTACTTAGTGTGACTTGCAACACCCAATAACTTCCACAAACACTTATTTTATTTGAGATTTTTCTCTTCACCAGACTTTCTCCTCTTTCCTTGTCTTCTTCCTATTTGTTCTCTTGTCCTTCTTTTACTTCAAGTTTTCTTCATCTTCTACTTTTTCTCATCGGCAAGAAATATCACCCGACAACACCACCTCACCACCGCCTCCATCACTTTCACCCCTATAAAGATCTCCCTCTCTCATGTCCTTCGGAAGCCACAACAACTCACCCCTGCCTTCATCGCCACCACCATCAGCAGCATCCCCATCGTCCTCTTCATCACCATCACCACCACCCTCAAGCTCTCGGCAAACAAGAAGTGAACCCACCGCCACTTCCCTCACTTTCTTCTTTCTTTATAAACCATCTCTCTCTCAATCATTTCCTTCAGCAGAACACACCATCACCATCACCTTCTCCTTCGTCTTCTTCACCTCCGGTGAACACCACAACCACCACCACCGAGAGCATCACAACCACCACCCACACCTTCTTCTTCCCAACCTCTGTTTCTCCCTCTTGCTCTATGTCCCGAAAACAGAGCACAAAAACAGAAGCAGCAGCTGCAAGGCAGTGGCCAACGGCCACCACCGAGCTCCACCACCGCCGGGAAACGACGACCTCCAACACCACCACCGTGACCACCTCCATCACCCTCTCTCTCACCCACTGCCCTATCTCTCTCTCTGCCTCATCCCCTCCTCTGCCCAGAAGCAGAGAAACAGAGGCAGCAAGAACAGCGGCTTGAAGCCACCAACGCCGCCGCTGCAACTTCCGGCGAGAAACACCCGAAACACCCCAAGCCCATATCCTCTTCCCTCTCTCGTCCCTCTCACCTCCATGAGTCTAGAAGAAGAGAGAAAGAGATGAAATCAGAAGAAAAAGAAGCAGAGGTGGTCACTGCAACAACCACCGCCGCCGGTCCACCATTGTCGCCGGCAAGAAGCTCCGCCAAGCTAAAACAGAGCGCCCACCCTCTGAAATTGACACCAATCCACTCCTAGGGACTCGACTAAGCCAGTAGAAGGCCCAATCGAACCCAGAAATGCTCTACTCGCCGGACTCGAGAACCACCACCGTGGCCATCGACGGGAAACTCGACCCGGACCGTTTCTCGATCGTTTCTTTCGATCTTTGGTACCGGTACGCTCTAATCTTCGCCTTGAGTTGAGTTACATAATCAAAATCATGTCTAGATGCTTTTATTCATGTTTAGAATGATCAAATTGAAAATTCATGCTAAGGGGGAGGTATATGTCGTTTCAGAAACTATTTTAGTTAAAGAAAGGGGGTAATTCTGCTATTTCTGTAAACTATGGGGGTCTGTTTGTCATTTAGCAATCTGAAATATAAAAACAAAATAAAAATAGGAATTTTAAGTTTAAATTAATTTATACACTTTTTAGATATTGTTATAATTAAATAATAATAATAATAATAATAATAATAATAATAATAATAATAACAAGCACAATAATAATAATAATAGTAATAGTAATAATAATAATAATAATGATAGTTATATTAAAAGTTATAATAATAATAATAGTAGTAGTAGTAGTAGTAGTAGTAGTAGTAGTAGTAGTAGTAGTACTTTTAATAGATAGTGATACCAATAATAGCAATAATAATAATAATAACAATAACAATAATGATAATACTAATAGCAATAATAATAGTAGTTACAACAGAAATAATAATAGTAATAATAATATCAAAATAAATTGTAAGATAAATAAGCTAATGATATAGTTAAAATAGTGGCAAGTCAAATAGAAAGTATTTTCTTGAAAATAAATGAATTATAAGCATAACTTGTAATTACTAAATTTTGGTTTGTTTCAAATTAGTTAGTAAATAAGAAATATTTTATAACTTTGAGTTAATGGCTTTCTCAATTAATACCGAACATTTATTGTTATTAATAAAAAGAATAATCTTCCAACCTGTATTTGTCCACTAAAAATATGATAAACAGTTTCCATAATTTATTTGATAAGTTTGATAAATAAATGGTTAAATTAATAATATTATTTATTAAATAATTTCCTGGTTATTTAGAAATGGATATGTTAATAAAATTAATATATAATAATTATCAAAAGTTTGTGGACTTAATATATGGGTTTATATATAATATTAAAATTTATGACATATCTCACTCCATATATATAGTAAGAATTAAAGGGATTTTAAATAAAATATGTTAGGCTTATAATTTCCGATTACATATTTGTGTCGATAAACTTGTGATCAAATAAAGAAACGTGACGTGTAGGTGACAAGTTTATAGACGAGGGCCACGTGACATTCTAGGAGGCTTTACGAGCTAACTGTTGAGGATCAAGGTAAGTATACATGCCAAGCCTAGCGTGCCCAGCTTCCTTCGTGTCGTAATGTGATTTTCAATAATTGTCTCAAAATTTTATTTTGTGATTTATATGTCTTATTTGTGGCTACTTTATATTTTACAGAAGTTGCTTTGAATTGATACTATCACACACAAAAATAATAATGCGTAATAACGTAAAGTGAAAAGTGTTGTACGGGAGAAGCTCATTATTGTCGTGTTGACTTCAGTCACTCGGCCCGTGATTTAGATTGGTCGTGGTTGATTTCGGTCACCCGACCCGTTTATTTTAACCCGGTCGCAACCTGCCGGGTGTCTCCATGTACTCACCCCTCTGGCCGCAAGAAGTCTTTGGGGGCTGCCGGTAGTTAAGGTCGTGGTAGCTAGTGATAGAATAGTAGATTCTTCCCCGTGTCAACAAAGTTAATAATACAGTTTTCTATGAGATTTGGACAGTTATAAAGGAAAAGAAGAAGAGATTGGGAATCGTATTCCCCGTTTACAAGTTGAGAAAGGAGATTAAAAGAAAGAGAAGATTTCATTTGAGTCCTACTTTACTCTTCAAGTTTACTGTTTTAAAATTTATTCCTCTTTGTTATTAAATGAAAAGTGAACATGCCTCGTCTTCCGTTTTACGAGCTTGGGTGTTGCTTACTCAGTACTTTATGCTGATTTTAGAAAACTACGGTCTTTGTTTTCCTTCCCCCGCAGGTTTAGATGAAGAGGACTATGGCATGACCGGGTACGAGACTCACTAAGGAGGTTCCGTCACACGTTATAAAATAGTATGAATGACGTTAGCATAATGTATAATAGAATAGTATGACAGACTCGATGACGTTTTGTAATGTGTAATAGTTTGTAATATATATGTTGGATGTTGTGCTTTTGATTCTCCGCCATTACTTTTAGCCTCGTCCTCCCCGATTCGTCCGAGTCGGATAAGGGGGTCGTTGCAGGGAGCATATGGCACTCTAGGTAAAATTACAAAAATGCACCACTTCTATTTAAAACTAGGGGATTGTTCGTGTCCGAGGGCACTACCCAAAAAACACATTTCGCAATCGATTTTGTTGGAGGAGAAGATGAAACGGCGGCTCCGGTAATTTTATATGATATCCATCAAGTCATGTTCTTACACACTTTTGATAATTACATAAATGAATCCGAGAGAGAGAGGGTAAATTTTCAAGTAGTGGGTAGTTAAATGGTGAGTAGTTAAGTGGGTGGTAGGTGAGATCTAAGGACTCGAGCTGATTTATTTAATCTAAAAGCTGAAAAACCATAAGTTAGTTAAACCATGTTGTTTTATAGAATAGATGTTCTTTGGAAAAATCCAGTCATGCCCATCGGCTGAATTTGTGCCCTGCTATATTTCAAATCCTGCCTCCGCCCCTGTTGTCAGGTGAAACGTAAACAAACCTTTTTATTTTTTATTTTATCCAGAAAATAGAAATATATTAGATTAGCGGACTAAAAAAGTTTTTACAAACCCAAAACAGGGAGTTAAGGCCTAGCATTGGCCAACAAAACGAAACCTCCCTACCAGCTAGATTGTTTAAACATTACAAACGTTCATAAACAAAAGTTAAACAGCAAATCATAAAGCTAAGTTTCTGTAAATCCAACAGTCTCCTGCTCTACCTCCTTGGCCATTTCTGCTCCATGATGTGCTTCATCTCCATCATCTGTTGAACTAATTTGTAGACACAAAGATTGTTTAGATAAACTTTTAAATGTAGGTAATTTCGGTTTGATAAAACAGTAATTGCAGAAGCAATCGCATCTAGAATGGCATTTGGAGTATCCTCAGTAGTGCTTATATGCTGAGATGAGATCATCATCCCAAAAGATTCTGCCTTCAAAACAATAGTCCTTGAGCCCTTAGACTTGGTTGGCCTAATAAAAATCTCCGCGGGAGGCAAAGAGCAGCTGCTTTCCTTGTACCTAACATGTTTCAAGCTCTCCTGAATTTTAGGAGTATGTGGAGAAAGCAAAGAATTCCAAGCTTCCAAAAACTGGCGTGTGAGTAGTTTAGCTTGGAAAACTGGAGATGTAATGTCCCTTTCATTCTCTTGATTTTCATTTTTGAAAGCCAGCCTATTTCTGTAAGGCCAAATAGACCAAGTAATTGCACCTAACCAGCTTGTGTTCCTAGGAACCTCTTGCATGCCAGATTGGTTAATAACATCCATTGTAAGCTGAGTTATAGTGTGATGTGGATGAACAGAAATAGGGGAAATGGACCACAGGGTTTTAGCAAAATGATAATGGGTCATAAGGTGGTCAATACTCTCATCATGGGTTTGACAGAGGGTGCACTTATGGTTTTTACCATACATGAACTTACTAACCCTAAGATTTGTGGGGAGTTTTCCAATGATAGCTTGCCACAGAAAAAGCAGGATTTTAAAAGGAAGTTTAAGGCGCCAAAAATTATCCCAGGGAAAGTTCAGGATGATCCCTTTCCACCCTGACTCTTTAGAAGCAGCCAGACTTTCACAAAAATCATTCTTAAGCAATTGCTTGTAAGCTGATGCCCCTGAATAAGTCTCCTGTTGAAGAGACACTCCACTTATAGGTGTCCTTCTGATCAGTTCTAGGTAAAGGCATCTTAACAATTTGTTTTTGAATCCATTGTGGCAATTGGCCAACCTTATCTACCCTCCACAATCTTCTCCCATGGCTATCTTTAGTTATTCAAGATTCCACCTTGTCCTCATTACTAACAAATGTGACTTGGAGACTGGATAAAGCAGGAGTGTCAGGAATCCACCTATCGTTGAATACTTTAATCATATCCCCTTTTCCTACATCACAAGCTAAGCCCTGACTAACAAGACCTTTGATAGAAGAAAAGCTAGTCCAAATCTTGGAGGCATTTTGGTTTGTTTTCCTACTTAGGAAGTATTTTCTCTTACAGTATCTAGAATAAAAGTACCTAGACAAGAGGCTATCCCTATCAGTTGCAATCCTCCAGACTTGCTTTGTCAGCAGCGCCTGATTTAACAGAGTGGGGCATCTATTACTAAGACCTCCCATTTCCTTAGGCATGCACATGTGTTTCCATGAAACCCAATGTAATATCCCGTCCCACATCGAGATATTGTGGATTAGATGTATATATAGCTGGGATACTGTGTCCCACATTGGAGATTTGAGAGTTTGGTATCTGGTTATAGTAAACTGTGTGGATTACTACTAGCACCTTCAAGGCTTAAGCATTTTTATCCGGTGGTACAGGTAAAGAAGTTGTTGGGATAGTAATCCACGGGAAATGGTATCAGAGCCAACCCTGGTCCCGCAAGGGCTCCGTGGAGATTCGCCGCCAGCCAAGGGGATACGTGACTGGGCACACTCGACGAGGACGTCGAGCATATAAGGTGGGGGGATTGTAATATCCCGTCCAACAACGAGATATTGTGGATTAGATGTATATATGGCTGGGATATTGTGTCCCACATTGGAGATTTGAGAGTTTGATATCTGGTATATTGTAAACCTTGTGGATTACTACTAGCACCTTCAAGGCTTAAGCATTTTTAATCAGGTGGTATGGGTAAAGAAGTTGTTGGGACAGTAATCCACAGGTGTTACACTCAATGAGTGGCCTTCTTATCCAAGGAAACTTTCCAAATGAAGGAAGACATAATTTGGTCAATCCTTCTCAGACTCTTCTGGGGGAACCTAATGTTTGAGAAGGGGTAGACAAGTAGACTAGAAAGTACCGACTTAACTAAGGTTGTTCTGCCTGCTATATTCAAACAACTTCCCACCCATCTTGCACATCTATCCTCCACCTTATCTATGGTTTAACCTGTTATGTCTTCTGTAATAATTCACGTGGAAAGAGGGAGACCAAGGTACTGTCCTAAATGTTCCCCAAGGCTAATCTGTAATTAAGCAGTAAGGGTCATCTTGGTGTGGAAGGTGTAGTTAGGGCCGACAGTCAAAGTAGACTTAGTAAGATTAATCTCTTGCCCAAATTGAGTACAATATTACTTAAAAAGGTTACTCAAGTTTTTTCCACTTTGGATTTCAATCTTAAAAAGCAAATGGAGTCATCAGCAAAATGTAAATGTGTGATTGACGGACCAATGTGGTTGTGCTGAATGCCATGAAGCAAACGATTCTCCTCAGCTCTCACGAGTGACCATGAGAGGTCCTCAGCTGTGAGAACAAACAGAAAAGGGGACAGGGTATCCCCTTGTCTTATCCCACAAGTTGGTCTGAAGAAATCAGAGGTTGAACCATTCACATTGATAGCCAAAGAAGTGGTTGTAACACATTCCATGACCAGGTTTGTAAAAGAATTTGGGAAACCAAACTTATCATGAGTATTTCTAAGAAAGTCCCATTTAACTCTGTCAAAGGCTTTAGACATATAAATCTCGAGGCTTGCAAAAGCCTCACCAGGGGCATGCTGTGCCTTGGAGATTAATTGAATCAGGTCTGAAGCAATTGCAGTATTGTCATTTATTACTCTTCCTGAGACAAAACCAGATTGCTTCCACCTCACAATGTGTGGGAAGACTAACTTTAGCCTATTTGCAAGAACTTTCGCAATAATGCGATAGAAAACATTTGTTAAACTTATAGGCATGTAGTCTTTCACTGTCTGGGGGTGTTCTCCCTTAGGAATTATGACAATGATAGTTCTATTTGACTCCCTTAGCATATGTCCAGAGTTTAGAAAGGAAAGCACAACACATATTGTTGAATTCCCAACTAAATGCCAATACTTCTGGAAAAAGATTGGTGGAATGCCATCAGCTCCAGAAGCTTTGAGGGGGCTCATAGCAAAAACAACCATGGTCACTTCATGTGGAGTGAAGGCCTTCTGAAGCTCATAAATTTGGTTGGAGTTCAGAGCAATCCCAATATTGTTTAAGATTGTGAACTCGCTGCTATGTCTTTCCTCTCCTGGTTGTTGGAAGAGATTCTTGAAATAGCAAGTAAAAAGGTTACTAATCTCAGCTTGGCTAGTTAGGGGAACTCCGTGATCAGAGGTAACAGCCCATATATGATTCATATGTCTACGGAGCTTAGTAGATAGGTGGAAAAACCTGGTATTCCTATCACCATGTGTGAGCCATTTGCAATGAGCTCTCTAGGTCCAGAAGATCTCATTGTCCAGTAGTAGCTGGTTAAGAGTCTGCCTGGTGGCTAAGAATTGCTGCATCGCAACGGGGTCAGGAAGAAGGTTCTGATAATGCAGAGCTGCTTTCCTCTGCTCTTCAATCCTATTTTGTAAGGATCCATTGTGTTTTGCCCAGAAGCTAACAGTCCTTACACTAATCTTAAGAAGTTGCTGAAGTTTGAAGAGGGGGGACCCTGGGATGTTGGAAGTCCATATGAATTTAATAAGCTCCTGGACTGCTTGGTGATTAGTCCACCACAATCTCCTAGCTCTAATCTGCATAGGGTGGGTGGTTACTAATATGGGACAGTGATCGGAAGAGAAAAAGCCTAGGTTTTGTTGATGGCCATTAGGCAAAGCGTTGAGCCATGCTGAATTGAACCAAGCTTTGTCTAAGCGCTCGAAAGTTGGCATGACATTAGTTTTGTTGTTTTTCCAAGTGAACCAAGGACCAACATGCTTTAACTCCATCATACCCCATTGACTGAGGTAATCTCTCAGAGTGTCTCACCTTGGTCCTGATGGTTATTTTGCCCCATTTTGTCTTGTAAAGAGATAATCTGATTAAAATCTCCTAACATGACGAAGGGAAGAGATATATTTCTAATTTGTGAGTTAATCTCTTCCCACACTGCACCTCTAGCCTGCAGGTTAGGGTGTCCATACAAAAGTCCTATAAGACATTCATCCATTGTAGGCAAAGTAGTCTTAAGAAGAATGAAATGCCTTGAGGAGTAATTCAAATCAATCATCAAAGTGTTTCTCCATCCCACCCATAACCCCCCCCCCCCCCCCGAGCTTCCAACAAAATCGACCCTAAAGGAATTGAACCCTAACTTTCTAAGTTTCTTATCTACAAATTTTACCGAGTGTTTAGTTTCAGACATAAAAAGAAGATTGGCGTTGGGTTTTTTGGTGAGATTAAGAACGTCTAGAACTGCAGGCTTCTGACCAATTTCCATGCAGTTCCATGCTAATGCATTCATGGTGAGATTGGAGGTTGTTGAGGGACAACCTTCCTAAACCCATAAACCTGAAAACCCATTTCCCCCAACCATGGTGACCCAAACTATTGTGGTGCCCACTGCTAGGCAGCCTACAAGTAAAAAATTTAGATCTAGAACTGGAAGAGCAAAGTAAGCAAAACGCAGGGGGGGTTAACAAGATGAGGAATAGGGGATAGACGAAGTCTTTTACCTAGATAGGAACCCTCATCCATTCTCCACTGCCTCCTTTTCTTTGGCGGCATCACCGACTCTTTTTCCTCAACCATGTCTGCCCTTATATGATTTGGATCCATGAGAGCCTTGTTGATGTTAGCGTTTGCTTGTCCCTGAATCTCGCCCTCGTCATCGCTGATGATGATGACTTATGGCTTTGCAGTGGTGTTGTTATTGTCCTCCTTGAGACTTGGTATCATAGCCTCCATCATGTCCAATTTTCTCTCCATCAATTCCTCCATGGCTTCTCCCCCAAGTTCCCATTCTGAGTCTTCATCATCAGAAAAATCACAGAACTTCGGTATCTCCATCTTAAACGCCGGGCATGTGAGCTCCACATCGATGACTGGAATGATGGCGAGACACTCACTTCTGTTTCCAGTTCCTTCAACACATTTTTTTTCTCAATGTCCATGTTCTGGGTCTCTATGCTTTCATCACGAGTCTGCTTAACTTCCTATTTGATCTCTCCCGCAACGATTGAACTCTCTCCATTCTCCATACATGTCAAAACCATATCTTGAACGATATTTTTTCTTTTATATCCCCTTCAGTTAAAATGCCAAGCGGTTGACCTTGCACTTGAGACAAACTGTCCCTACTCTCCTTGGAACTCTAGTACTTCCACATGCATGAACCTCGGAAATCGGAGGGACGAATGTCTCTCCTTCTTCGGGCCCCACCCCACGGTTCCCAAGGGCTATTTGATCTCAGCAGTTACAGGCAACCTTTCGTTCTCCTCCACCATATCCGCCGGAATCTCCCCCGTTGCAATCAATGAACTAAGCCTTAATGCCACTTGCTGCAACACTCTGAAAGTTGAGGCAGGTTCATTTAACCGGACGTTTTGATTTGGTGGCGGGGAGTGAGGGGTCGGGGGGGATATAACCGATGTGGGTGAATTAAATGAAGTGGGGGTGGTAGATGAGTCGGCTGCGGAGGATGAATTTGGTGAAATGACATTAAAAACAAGATTCGAATTGTTGGCTATAAAAGTGGGGGAAACTGGTTGAATTGGTTCGTTTAGGTCATGGACCATAACCTTGGTAGATCTGTTAGGGCCGTAGAGACGAAAATCTCTCAACCTTGATGTAAACAGCGGGTATTGATGCTCCATCATAACTTGGACTACATTTCCAAAACCAGCTTCGTGGTATCTATGATTCAAGTTTTCAACTACCATCCGCTCCTCCCAGTCACATGAAGAAATCTTATGTCCGATCCTACCACACTTCAAACAGATTTTAAAAACTCTCTCATACCTGAAGAAAATCCATGTGGGAGCCCCATCCAGCAAGTGAAGAAAAGCACCCGGCATCAATGGTTGATGAGGGTCTATTCTGATGCGGATCCGGAAGAAGTCCATGTTCACCACTCTCTGGTCATTCCAATCTATCTCCACGATTTCTCCCGCTAGTTTCCCAAGATCTTCCGCCAACTGGAACACAAAGTATTCCATTGGGACTCCATGAATCTGCACCCAAACCTCTGTTGTTGGGAAATCAACTTCTGCTAGAACGAGATTTGGCTGCCTGTCTTGCAACATTAGGGCTTTCCCTCGAACAGACACCAAATCTTCTTTTAGCAAAGCCACCTTGTCTTGGGGATCAAGACAATGGAACACGTCAGTACTTTGCTTTCTTTCCACCACCACCATGTTCAGTGTGCCCCAACTCACATTAACCTCATCTTGGACCACTGTCGATGGTATAGGGCTTTCATCAAGAAATTTCCCTACGATAGTATTGTGCCAAAAGTTTCGTAGAGAGGAAACAATGACAGGGTTTACAAACATTGTAGGTCCTTGTCTTGGAAGAGAGATGAAACTTGGGCCGAAGATTTGGTAATCAGGACTTGAAGGAGGTGAATTAAGATCCATTGATCAGCAAAATGAAACAAAGAGGGGAAGGAAAAGAAATAGGCAAGAAGACCTAAACAGGAGCCCTAACCTAGGAAACCCTAACGTAACCCTAGAGACAATCTAATTGGTCACAACGGGTGGCATGCAAGACCCCTAAAAACCTAGCTACAATACTTCTGACCAGCACAGGGTCTAACTCCAGATGTCAAAACTAAACCCCAGTTAAGCCATGCAAGCTTCCAAAAGACTACTTTTGCCTCTTCCCGATCGAAACTCCACCAGGCAGAGTGAAATGAGTGCTAATGTGATTTGGCCTTCAACTTCCGATTTTGCAGGTGATGGAGTGGCATGATTACACCAACATGAGCTATCGTGATCTTGGAAGATTTCCAAGCAGTCCTTGAACTGTCTCGCCTCAGAAACTTAAGGTCCCACCGTGATGATAGCACATCAGCCACGAAAGCTGATAGACTAAAACGGACGGTGATAATGGAAGAGAAAGAATGAGAGAAGGATCAGGGGGTGGTAAGATTTGAAGGATGGGGTATGATGAAGGGATTTGCTGTGAAAAATGGGTTTGAGAGGATGAATACGAAACGTTTAGAGAGAGAAACTCTGAAGAGAGCAGTTTCCCATTTAACAAACCTTTTTCTACTTTTACAGTTTTTGAGATCCTTCCTCAAGCTCTGAAATAAGGAAAAGGTCGAATTTTTTTTGCTAAAAATAAATTAAAAGTAATTACTGAAAAATTGCTTCTTCTTTGTGAGTTCTTGACAAAAAATAATACTGAGTGCCAAACAAGTCATAAACGTTTTCTCAGCACTACTTTATTCAGCAAAGTGCCAAACATGTCCATACACACACACATAAATACCTGGTCCTCTCTTTTGCAGATCCAATCTGAGAAATAGAGAGACACATCGTGAGAGAGAGTGTCAGAGAGAGAGAGAGAGATTACCAAATTGAAGTTGTAGTTTCATCTTGCTGATGATTCAATCTCCTTTTAGTAGTACCAATTAAGCATCCACTGTCCCAAATCAAACTGCTTTTGGATTTGCCAAAAAAGAGACCTCTTTTTCGCCATTGTTGCAAGATCTGAAGGAAACCCATCTCTCTCTAAGAGGTTAGCGTTTCTTTTTTCTCTCTCCCTCAAAAAGCTTCCTTCTTTGGATCAGATCATGAAATTTATGAACTGGGTTTCACCAATTTGCATTGTAATTGCTGTTTTTTTTTTTTATGATTGGTTGGTTGCTTTGATGATGATCTTGATTTGGTTGTATCTGTTTCTTGCTGGGAAGATTTCAAATTGGTTAAAAATGTGAAGAAAGTGATTCACTTTTGTATGTGTGTGTGTGTGTGTTCAGTCACTGTTTTCACTGATTCATATCTAAGTGATCATAAAACATGAAGTGATGTTGGAGGTGGAAATCTATAAGATCTACCAAATGATTGCTTTGTTTTCTCTCATTTCTTGGTGATCATGTTGTCAGATTCTTGCACAATGGCTATAGATATAGTAGTAGTAACTGGTATTGCAAAGATTGAAATTCAGAAATTAATTCATGAGGAACAGAGACTTTTTACATGTTCCATCTTCAAACTTCTGCGGAGAAAAGATATGCATTTGTTGAATCTTTGGTAGGACTTGGGATTCAAAAGAAACCCGAAAAAATTGTTAGGAGTCAACTGTGTTGAGAAGTACCACATCAGATATTTTCAATGAAGAAAACAATGATAATATGTATTTGGGACTACTCCACTCATTGCCAATTGGTTTTGAGGTGGAACCCCGTGGATTTCTACATCGGGTAATAGAGCCCATCGCCCACACCCACGCCACGCGCAGACAAAAAGATCCACATGTAGGCCAAAATATGCCACATGTGATGGGCCGGGGGGGGGGGGGGGGGTTGCCGCCCGCAGAGAAAGAGATCCACGTGTAGGTCAAAATATGTCACACATGAGGGGGCGTGTTGAGAAGTGTCCCACATCGGATTTTTATGAAAAAAAACAATAGTTAATACTCCTCCCCATGGATTTCTTCCAATCGAGGGTTTTGAAATTCTTGTTCTGATGGCATGTGAAATTCTAGGCTTGCTACTATTACTACTAGGCCGTGCGTACGTTTGATTTCAAAACATGTCTTGTTCTAGGTTTTAGTCATTAGGTTTATTCTGAGTCATACGACGAGAAAAGTTTCATTATTGAACTTGATTCTTCAATTCTGCGCATGAGGAACATAGGAAGATATACCATTACATGTCACATATTCAACATTTCGTTGATGCTATGAGCCTTTGCGAAGATAACATATGCACTCGTCAAATCTATTGCTAGGATTCGAGATTGAAAAATAACACCCAAAAGAAATATTAGGATGCACGTGAAATTCTAGGCCTTTCGTCAACTCCACCCCATGCTACTACGACTACTAAGTTATGCATTCATTTTTTTCCAAAGCATATGATTTGTTTAAAGCTTTCTAGGGTTTATTAGGGTTCATATGATGAAGAAAATGACTATTGAACTTGATTATCCAATTCTTGTCTCTTATTTTCTCCCATTACGCTATTTCCCCTTTAGTTTCCTTGTGTAGAAGTTAATTTTATTTATCTTGAACAGGAATTGTCGAACAGGAACTGGAGGTGTTGATATAGAATAACTGGGCGCCTGACCTTGGAATCAGGTCGAAAACCCAAGGGAAACACAACCATGTTTAGGTCATCGCCCCGTCGGAACCGATCCAAAGGTTTCAAAGTGAAGCATGCCTTGCAGATGCTACTTCTTGCCGGCGTTTGCATATGGCTGATTTATCAGGTCCAACACAAGAAGTCGTCCTCGTCTGGGGCCCACGTTGAGGCCGCCGAGAAGGTCGCGAATGATGTTTTGAAGTTAGGTCGCAAGGACCTCAACAATCCCGTAGTGGATCAAAGACAGAAAGAAGACGAGGAAGACGAGATTATCAAACCCGACCGTGAAGAGAGCAAGGTCGGAGAAGACGAGCTGGAGAGGGTGGTGGAAGAAGGCGAGCACGGCGGGGACGTCCTCGACAGGGAGAAAGAGAGGGAAGTGAGAGCGGAGGGGGAGACGAAGGATGACGAGCGCGAAGAAATCATCGAGAAGAGTAAGGAGGAAGGCGGCGAAGAGAAGAAAGAGGGAGAGAATGAAGACGCCGAGAAGGAAACCAAGGAAAGCCAAGTCGGAGAAGAAGGCGGAGAAAAGAAAGAGAATGAGAGCGGCGATGCTACGGTCGAGAAGAAGATTGAAGAAAGTGAAAGCAAGGATGAAGAGAAGGACAGAAACGAAGGGAAGAAAGAGGTTAGCGTCGACGGAGATCAGAAGGAACCGGAAACTGCGGAGAAGGAAGGAAATTATGGGGCCCGCGAGACAGTAGGCGAAGATCGCCCGGAGGAGGAGGAGAAGAACGATCAAGGCGAGGCTCAATCAGGCTCAAACACGGAGAAGGAAGGAAACAATGGGGCCCACGAGAATGGAAGCGAAGATCGCCCGGAGGAGAAGAAAGAGGAAGGCGAAGCTCAATCGGGCTCAAACGCAGAGAAGGAAGGAAATGACGGGGCCCACGAGACGGGGGGCGATGATCGCCCGGAGGAGAAGAACGAGCAAGGCGAGGGTCAATCAGGCTCGAACGCGGAGAAGGAAGGAAACAATGGGGCCCACGATAATGGGGGCGATGATCGCCACGAGGAGAAGAACGAGCTAGGGGAGGCTCAATCGGGCTCGAACGCGGAGAAGGAAGGAAGTGACGGGGCCCACGAGACGGGGGGCGAAGATCGCCCTGAGGAGAAGAACGAAACCCTTCTTGAAACCCCCCTTGAAACCCTTGAGAAGAGCAATGCAACGGATGGAGCAAAGCCCAAGGAGGATAGCGAAGAAGGTACCATCAAGGCCGTTTCGAAAGAGAGCTCTGATACAACCGATGCATCATCGGAAGGTAGCGATTCATCCGATTCGAATTCGAGTTCTTCGTCCAACGGAAACTATCATCCTGACTTAGGAGCATCAAACGACGAAACTGCTGCAACAGAGAAAACTTCTGATTCTAGAATAGAAGTTGTCGAAAAGGCTACAACTTCTGATGAGAATGTAAACGGAGAAGCAACAGAAGAGAAAAAACCGATTGAAACCACATCTGAAGGAGGCGAAAACGCTACCACTTCTAATGGGAATGAAGAAGAAGCCCCAAAGAAGGATTCGACTGATGCTGAGGCTGGCAGCGGATCAGCGAATGCCACGACGGCTTCCGGCGATAACGGAAGCGGAGAAGCTGCGAAAGATGAATCCGGCGACAGTAACTCCGAGGCAGGAGGAGAAGAGAAGGCTACTACGACTACTAATACTACTACTCCAGAGAATGCTGAAACTTCTACAGAAAACTCACAAAATGCTGAAACTTCTACAGAAAATGCTGAAACTTCTACTCAAAACTCACAAAATGCTGAAACTTCTACAGAAAACTCTGGGTCAGGGGCGGAACAAAATGCTGAAACTTCTACAGAAGAAGGAAGTGGAGGAGAAGCTTCAGGAAACGAATCATCAGCTGAATCCAACTCTGAAACTGGAGGAGAAGGAAATGCTTCAGTATCAGAAGAGAAAGCTGCAGGTGAAGCAGCTGAAGAAGCTAAGCAGCAAGAAGAATCATCTTCTTCTTCGATCCCACAAGATGTGAAAGATGTGCGCACGGATCTGGAAACATTACCGGAGACTACTAGCACAGAAGGGAACTCAAACAGCGACGCGATTGCAAAGTGAGGTATTCGGTATCATCGTAGAGGTTTTTTAGCTTAAAGATGTTGATTTACTACCACTTGTAACTGAGGGTTTTCTTCTACTTTTTTTCATTCTTTTTTTTATACCCTTTTTACGGTTTTCTTGTTGTTTATCGTCATAACATAAATGCAGAGATTTGATAATATTAGTCACTTGATTGCAGCAAAAGTGCAAGAGATATTCTACATCTTCTTTTCCAGTAGCAAGGTCCATTTGTAGTTGAAGCATTGTGGCTGATGCTAAAAATAGCATAGAGTTTCACTGTGATTCTGTGAAGCTATTAGGTTTATTGCATGTTTGGCATTGCATATTTTAGTCCTATTGGGTTAAAAAATCTGACTTTTCCGCCAATTTCACGTGGGCAGAGCACAATTTTAGGTTGATAATCTGTGAAGTAACTTTATTTCAAGGCAAAATCAAGGATTTTGCAAAATCTTAGGTTGATAATCTGCGAAGTAACTTAATTTCAAGGCAAAATCAAGGATTTTGCAAAATTTTAGGTTGAAAATCTGCAAGTAACTTATTTCAAAGCAAATGCAGACCCGCCAAAATCGGGGTTTTTGTAGCTGAAATTTCAACATAATTACTTTTTGTGTTTTTAACATTAACACACATGAGGGTTCATTTATTAGTTTGTGTTTCAATTATGTTTTTTTGGTCAACTTTTAGCAAGGTGAGAATTTCATTAAGGAAAAGATAAACATGGCAAGGAGCACAAAGCTCGACGGGGACCAGAAAACAGGATTTGGATCCTCTCATGTCCAAATCTCCTCAAGTCCGTCAAGTCCAAATCTAGACGGTTCAATGATTTTTTGATTATTATAAAATTAATCTTTAATTGATGATCATTATCTTAATTTAACTTCTCATTCCTTTTTGAGTGATATGATGATCATAAAAGATTAATTTTGTGCAAGTCAAAAAATCATTGAACGGTACAAATTTGGACTTGACGGACTTAAGGAGATTTAGACATGAGAAAACAAGCATGATAGATGAACAGGTGGAGCCAAAATTTAGGAAGAGTCGTAACATTCATGACAAAATTTTATGTAAAGTCAATACCAACTGCTCCGGCACAATAGCTCGCAAGTCGCAACAAGTCTGGACTTTTCTGCAATTAATAAAAGGGTACTACTGTAAAAATACTCAAAATTATGAGTGCTAGTGGAGGTTATAAAAACTCTCGGGAAAAACCGTGGTGCTCTATTAGAGTACTAAAAAATTACTCCTGCCTTATAGATACAAATCTAAAAGGGCTATTGACCAAATGCGAAAGCACTCAAGCAGGGGTAATGTCGTGTAAAGCCCCGGAAGAATGCTGATTAATTTGTTACTTCCTTAGAATAGCCAAACCGGACTTACTTTAATTGATCATGGTTCCGGAGTTGGTAAAACAGAGCCAAATCGGTCCGATTCAAGTTTATAACATATATGCCACTCTTGGAAGAGAGAGAGAGAGAGAGAGAGAGAGAGAGAGAGAGAGAGAGAGAGAGAGAGAGAGAGCAACCTGCTCCAGTACATTTTATTTCATCATAAAAATTAAAAACCAGGAACTTAGCATCACAATAGTAGTGAATCAAAAAGAGTGCCAGTCTAGCAGAAGAAGGTTCTCAGCATGAAATTTAAACCAACAATCCCAATCGGAAGTTGTAAGACGAGACAACAAGATAAGTGAGAACTGAAAAATCGTTATTTCAGGAAAACATCTTCAATGTAGTTCACGACGACTTCCAATGATCTCGATCAATGATGTTGTTCCTTGGTCTCAAATAGGCCATCAGGTCCTACAAAATCAATGAAATAAAACAGTATAATCAGTTTATAAGTCGAAGTGGCAAAGAAAGAAGTGTTAACAAAGAAGAGAAACAAGAGGCTCCAGAACATTTTTGTTCCACTCATAAGCATTAAGTGTGTGCTTGTAATATTCGAAGAAGACATATTTTTCATGGCTTTCGGCCTTTGATTCTTTCATATGCCAAACGACCCCGTATGATTCTATGGTACATGTAAACGGATATTTGGGAGCAAGTTCTTTGTTTTTGTGTTTTGCATGAGTGGTTAAGGTGAGTAGAGAGTCGCTCCTCAAACAAGCCCGGCACTTGCCAATCACAAGACTCTCGTCATGGACAGAGCCAGAAATTACATAGTACTACTGGGGCACAATCCTACGATTTAAATAAAGGTGGGACATGTTCATAGTTTCACCGAGGCACAATTAAAAATTTCTGTTTCAAATAGGGGTCTCAGTGTCGTTTTTATAAATTAGGGTGTGGCACTGGCACATGCCGCAGTCTAGCTCCTGACCCTGCCCACAGTACCACACCACCTTCCAATACTTCTCAATAGTTGAGAACTCATTGCTATGCATAGGTGACTTGAAAAGATTTATTACAAAGAGAACAGACAACATATTAACCTTGCAAATGACACCAACGTCAAACAGGTCTAAGAAAGCACTAAAAGCAAACAGATACCTACTCTAAAAGACAATAGAAACTTATCTGTTCACGGGGTTGCAACAGTTGCAAAGATCCAGTTTCAGAAGGGGAAAACAATGCTTAGCAAGGTACCAAGAGTAAGGTTGAGATAGAGGAGCCTTCTGATCATCCCAATTCGGAGTTTTACGAGCTTAGAGAATAGAGGTTTTGGTATTGAATAAACGAAACAGACTACTACTGTGTATAGCAAGTAGCAACAATGAGTTTTGCAACAGTACCCATACAGCTGGTGGGGAGCTAGGAACCAATCACGGGATAGGAGCCCACAAGCTATATTATGACTTCAAAAATTTATTTACTAATACTGCATGTCGCATTGACACATGAAAATTCAACATCGTTATCACATTTAAGAGTGGTAATGGTGGTTTTTGCTTCGAGCTATATAACTGATATAGTTAACTTAAGAATACATGGTACTTCTTCAAACTTTAGCTAAATCGAAAGAAATGGCGAGGCAGTCTCGCTGTGTAGACGCAGCTGTGGCCCTCCAGGAAGAAAGTTCGTGCTTTTCTTTCAATAATGCAACTTCCAATTTGAAAACATATGTGGGCCGGGTCAATTTTCAAATATTAAAACCTTTTAAGCACTGTTGAAATGTAGATGGGACTCTCTAGTAAGTTTTACAGAGGGACCATCAATAATATACAGAATTCTAAATGTCATATGTTGGTAACTTTTCAAATTTGATATTTTGATTAATCAATTTGAGGTATAAATGATGAAAATTACTACCGCAGAGAAGGCTCAGCCGACTGTGGATCCGTTCTTTAATGCGTTGGAGCTTCGCAAAGAGGGAGCTGTGTCACTTACATGTTCAAATTTTCAGTTTTACCAATATATGCTGGATGCTTGGCTTATTTTACAAAAAACTCATTTGAGGTCATTTTAACAATATGTAATTGTTTGGGTCATTTTATAATTAATTAGACTTATTCCAAGACAAAACGCCAAAGCACACCGGTACAGCCAGCGGTTCGCTCCAGTAGGAAAAACGTGGCGTCCATCATTTTAGACTATTATGGAGTAAAATATCACTGAGGCTTATGGGTAAAACTGACATTTCAGAGACTTGGATGAATGGGGGCACATGATGGTATTTATGTTCTTGTGCCCCTGCACACGACTCTAAATGAGCCAAGCCACTTGCAAGCAGATCCGTGTTTCGCTTAAGAAACCTCTCTAGAAACTCGGCTCGATTGTTTAATTGGGCCAAAACCGAGCTTAAATAAATCTGGGGCCTATCTTACAAAAGATGCAAACTTGAGAGGACTAGTGGTTGAAATTGACTCGTCAAGGCTCATCATCTTGTTCAATTAAGAAACTCGGAAGTTATGTTATTAGAAGTCTATTCTTACTAGTTTATCATCCCAGGATAACCATATTTTGTAAGATTTCAATTTGAAATTCAAAAGTTTTTCATTTCTGATTTCTGTGACGCCTTTGTCGACTTTTTTGAGAATGATACTACAAATGAATTCAGACCTCCACACCCTACACAAATTATTCTGTTGGGATTATGATTCTAAACGAGAACATAGATGAGATAAACTAGCAGTAGCTTGGTCTAATGGACAAACCTAGAAAAAATGTTGAATAAGCCAAGCTTCAGCAGCATTTCTTGGCACACGCAGATCTCGAGCTTAAACTTTCTTAATACTAAGTATATGGCAAGCCAAGCATGAGCACAATGAAACTGAGATGGACGTAATTACATTCCTAAGCACCCACCCACGTGTTTCTTAGATAGAACGGTATTTAGGAGGGGGAAGGGGTATATTGGAGTCTTATTCACACGATTTTCTTTACCTAAACGGACAACCACTTGATATGTTAGTATTTGTTAGTCACAATGGTGCATTATTGACTTCTAGCTTAGAAGTACCATGTTTGAAGTGCACTAACATTATACTATGTTATTATGGGAGAAAAAACAAAGTTGTCGATGAGCAGTGTGGAGAAAAGAAGTAAATAAGTTAGTTAATATTATTCTAAGTTAACAACCTATCTGATAAATTAACTTTGAACCACTAACCTGACCTGCTACCCACAAGTGATGCAGGAGCATTGATATATTTTTTGTTTTGACCGTTCCCTTAGTAAACATAATTCTCTAGTTCTGCATCTTGTATGAGTTGCCAACCCAACTTATGACTAAAAAGTATAACCATAAACATGGATAGCCTAAACCACCTTTTTTTGTTACTTAAATAAGACATGATCAACTCAAGAAAAAAAAAAACATTTCATTAAACATCATTTAAGTGAAAAAACACAAGTCTATACGATAGTACAGAGAACATACCCCATGGGAACTCCTTGTTGCGGATGTGCAGGTATGGATATGCCTGCATTTAGATATCCATAGTAAGTACTAGGAAATGTGAAATGAGACAAAAAGTGGAAAACAATTGTCATTAAACTTTGGAAGCAATGTTAGTGTTAAACTGAACATGTCAATCTTAAGAGATCACTCGCGCATGATCAGATACACCTCCATTTACAGTACTTTTCGGACGGAAAAAAAAAGAGAAATGTAAAATCGTACTAGTTCTTAACAGCTTTATCAAACACCTTGAAAAATAGGAAGAAACAAATAAGTAAACAGCTTAAAAAATTGTCTGTTGTGCTCACAAAAAGGTAGGAGCTAGAACAGTTACTAAAAAGAGAAGCAAACAGAGGTAAACTGCATGAATACTTATTTCCACCCACTTCCAAACTCAGAACCGGTTGTAAATGTGGCATTAGACTACATCAGTTTCCTTTTATTTTCTTCCTCGCTCTGATACAGCATAAGATAATGAAGTTAACACTAGTGAGTAGTGACTAGACTGACTAGAGCTATTTTATTTTCTCTTCAATTTTTCAAGCAAAAAGACAATGCTAACGCGATTTTCTGACCTAAAACTTACCGGAGGCTCGTCGTAGTGGTGATGACCCTTTGAAAGAATAAGTGTTGCAAGACCAGTGCATGAAACTATGCCAGCATAAGTGATATATTGCCACTTTTTAGTTTCACCTGCGCATAAAATAGATCAATCGTATTAGCATTCCCTTCACGAGAGAGAGAGAGAGAGAGAGAGAGAGAGAGAGAGAGAGACCCACTCGGTTGAATGTTAGTTACAACTTAAAACTCACGATTCGTAAATTTACTTTTAGGATATACGTTAATTTGCAAAGAATATTGCGGGGCTATCATCAGTTATAAACAGAATAGCTTGTTCTAAATCGTGTCAGAAAACTTATATTCTCTATTTTTGTTAGTTTAAATTACGCCTACAATTTCAATAGTTTCACATTAACTAGAGGGAGAGGACCTATATCATCAGTAATGCAGCCCTTAACCTCTACTCGATTCATAGAAACCGAAGCCCAAAAATGAAATTACAGATAATCAATCTCAAAATTCCAAGACACCTCATCTGCACCTTCGCAATTCAAAACTTGAAATTAAATGCAACAATCGTGTAATTTCTATAGCCAGAAACGAGGAAAAACATATATGTTCTCGCAAGTTTTGAATTTCAATCTCCATCTTCGCAATTCAAAACTTGAAATTCATACAATATTCTTGTACTTTCTACATCCAGAAACTGGGAAAATATATATATATATATATCTCGTAATTTTTTTTTAATCTTAATTTTGGGCAAAGTTTGGGCAAAACTCATGTAATTTCTATAGCGAGAAATGGGGAATTATACATATATTTTCTCGTTTTTTTTTTGTTTAATTTTGGCGAATCTATTGAGCTCGTAAACAGTCAACCAAAGAAATGAAACCCTAGAAACCATATCCGCAACACTGGTTAATCAGATTCACAATCCTTCACACAAACAACACATAGATTTGACAGGGACACACAATCAACGAAGGAAAAGGCACAAAACACAGAGAGAGCATAGATGTGAATGTGAAGATTGATTGAGAGAGATAGAGAGAGAGAGAGAGAGGGATCGTTACGAGCGTCGTCGTGATGAGCAGATGAAGAGAAGCTTCTCTTGGTCGCCGGAGTGTTGGTGCGTAGAGCCGATCGGAGGACGGATCTCGCCATCTGAGTCGCCATTTTCGTCGTCGTCTCTCTCTCTCTCTCTCTCTCTCTCTCTCTGTTACTCTCTTCTTCTTCTTCTTCTTCAACTTCTTCCAAATTGTGTAGGTGATAAATGGGCCAAGGCCTATAAATCTTCATCTTCACGGGCTTCTAGTCTTATCAAGAGCCCTATTAGCCCACAATTTTGCTAAATGGGTTTATTAGCCCAATACACCCTCCGTCCCACCAGGTAGGTGAATAAGTTAATCGGGTATTATTTGGGCCTAGCTATTTGGTTGGTCAAACAAGGCTAGAATTTTATAACTTTTGCATGGTCTTGTAGAGTAAACTAGCCTCTACAAGACCATGCAAAAATTATCAAATTCTTACTCTGTTTGACTAACCAAATCGCTAGGCCCAAATAATACCCGATTAACTTAGTCACCTACCTGGTGGGACGGAGGGAGTATGTTCTTGTCAGCCCAAATATGGAAACAAATGCGTACCACCTCCGTTCCCTTTTTGACTCGTATCTGGGTCATTTTGACCAGGTGATTTGGATCGCAAAACGATGTAATTTTTTGATAATTTTTTTACCGTGTTATAAAACAACTTTTACTCTACAATATCATGAAAAAATTATCAAAAAATTGTATTATATTGCTATCCAAATCACCAGGTCAAAGTGACCCAGTGAATAGTGACAAAAGTCATAATGGGTAGGAAGAGAGGGACCTGACTAGTACTCAGTTACTCACTGTGGGGTTTCTTATTTCAAAAAATATTGTGGGGGTTCTTTCCAACTTGGTGTTTTGATAGTATTTAAATATAAATACTACTCCTTCCGTCCTAACAGATTGGTGAATAAGTTAATCGGGTATTATTTGAGTCTAACGATTTGGTTAGTCAAACAGAGTAAGAATTTGATAAGTTTTGCATGGTCTTGTAGAGGCTAGTTTACTCTACAAGACCATGCAAAAATTGTCGAATCCTTGCCTTGTTTGACTAAACGCATCGCTAAGCCCAAATAATACCCGATTAACTTATTCACCAATCTGGTGGGACGGAGGGTGTACCTATGCTTCTTCTCTTTCAGCTTATTGTACTTTTTGACACTATGCCCTGGATTGCTTTGACCCGATGATTTTGTTAGCAAAACAATACCCGAATTTGGTAATCTTTACATGATCTTGTAGAGTAAACTTTATTCTACAATACTATGGAAAAATTATAAAAAAAAAATTACATCAATTTGCTATTCAGGTCACCGAGTTAAAGTGATCTAATCACGTGTAAAAAAGTCAACCACACTTGAAAAAGAAGAAACAGATGTAGTACTATACTATCAAAACAATTTAAAGA
Source organism: Linanthus parryae (assembly GCA_023055425.1). Taxonomy (NCBI): domain Eukaryota; kingdom Viridiplantae; phylum Streptophyta; class Magnoliopsida; order Ericales; family Polemoniaceae; genus Linanthus; species Linanthus parryae. The sequence continues at coordinate 6,256,098 of JALGPY010000001.1, forward strand.
GATACCAACGTGTTTTGATAGTATTTAGACAAATACTATACATTCAAAACAATTTAAAGAGGGGAACAACAATTTTCCGTCCCACAACCTTCTGTCTCCACATCTCAGTCCCTGATGTCCATCTCGATCTCTTTCAATCTCAATATCAATCCAGTTCTCTCTCTCTCTCTCTCTCTCTCTCTCTCTCTCTCTCTTACCTAATTTGCTCCCCTAATCTCAATCTCCTATTCTTTGTCCTCAATCTCTCATCAGATGATCAGAACTTGATTCGCAAATCCCCTGTTTCATTTTCCCGCCTCCTCGTGAGTGTAGATTATTGGAAACACTGTGAGTATTTGGAGAGTTGCTGTTTTGTCGAGTCTATGTACTCTTTTGAAGCTACCGGAAATATTAGAGGGTGCTGATCTTCATGTGCAGAATTTGATGACTCTTTATACTTTGATATGTCTGGATGTTTGGTGCCAATCCAAATGCTCGTCAGTGGTCAGCTTGTGTGCATCAATTGGTTTATCAGAAACTCAATATTTTGTTGTAAATTTTTTGTTCTTAGTCATTTTCCAGTGGCATGGATTGGCTAATTTGTGTGCCCTGCACTACTTCTTTTCCACATGACAGTAATCGATAACACGATAGTAGCTGTATAATGTTGTATTACAGAATTGAATTATTGCAGCTCAAAAGAGTTGTCTAGCTAATGTTGTTCTACTGCAGAACAATGTTTTAGTGAGGCCAACCTCTGTTACAGCCTTTGAAACCTACTCAGACCTTGCACATTTTCCCAATGATGCGACGATTCAAGTATTACTGATAATAACCCAACAAAAACAACAAAGGGTTCCAGTATTCTGATCTGGAAAAAAACCCAGGTACTAGCAATAATTAAGAGTATATGATCAATTTGAGATCCTAGTCCCTTTCACCAAATCCATAGCTGTATCTATTGCCAATGCCGATTCGACCACTGCTCTGACGGACAAACTGCTTACAAGCTGCCAGATGTTGACAAGGCCTAAGGACTATAATAAGTAATAAGAAAACCAATCAAAACCACATAAAGATAGATTGTGCATTGATTTTTCATGATCAATTCAATTTCAAATGCCCCAGAGAATGGCATACCCTCCCAGTTCATGAGCCCATGGATTCATATGTATGTGGATCATCTCGACAAAGAATAAAAGATGTACTATAAAAAAATTGCAGCAGCGACAACAATAAAAAATGAAGTAGATAATAAAATTGATCCCCCTGATCTGTATTCTCAGAAAAAATGAAGCCGTAAAGGTAAAGAAAATACGCCGGTGCAACCGGGTACATGAATTATTCGAAGTTGAAGGGTTGAACCCAACCATTCCTACCATCTAAAATTCTACGGCAACTTATGCACTGTTTGCCAGCGCCACCTTATTTTAATACTAAGAACAAGGAAAGAAGAAGAAAATCTCGACGAAAAAGAAGTTGCAAGCTATCACAGTCCTTGATCACCTCACCAACCACACCCATCTGGACAGGCAATATCCTTGAAAGCTAAAGACTTCAAATCAATTATCTTCATTTCTGAGAGATAAATCCCTTCCTCTGAGACTTCCCGAGGTTGATATCTAGTAAAAAAAAGAAAATAATATTAACGTAAGTAATTAAACTATAACCATAATATTACTAAACAAGGTAGAGGACGTACATGAGTAGCATCTGAAACTGAATTACTTGGAGGTACAACTGGATACCCTTGACCATTGGGAGGACCAAATTGAAATCCTTGAGAACTATGACTGTGTAGGAAGCTCCAATAACCTGGGTCACAACTTGTTCTCGAACCCTATTCATCAATGGTGCTAATATAAGTGAGAGTCTCAGAGAAAATATAATTATTGCAAGTTGTTATGTACCTGGCTAAGCTGTCTTGATGAAAGCTCTGGCATGTCGTAACTGTCTAATGACATATTGCGAGCCTGCATATTAGCTCAAGTTATTATGTAAATTTTTAGAATAAATAATATATTACATTGAAGTATTATGTACCTGAAGTTCATGATTCTGAATCGCATGTGTTCTACCAAACATAAGAGGTGGAACAAACTGATTAATACCAAATGTTAGTTTCGGTATAATACTAACAGGAATATTTCCTCCCCCTGATTCATTTTCTGCAATAATACACATAAAGTTAGATGAACATCCAGTATACATTTATCCTATTACAAATAAACTAAATAATAAGTGTTGATTTACCTTTTGCAGTTTTTGTTTTCCTTTGAGAGTTACTATTCACGTTTCTCTTTGGAGATTGCTTAGACTTTCTTGTGATGTCCTTGCCTCTGCGGCTCTTCTTTTCAAGCACTCCCTTCAACCTTACATTTCTCATACCGTTCGATCTTATATGAGGTGGATTAAGTAATGGCGGCTGATGTATTGAAGGAGGTAAACCGCCTTCTTTCATATCATCATCAATATCACTTTCCTCTTGCTTCTCAAGTACAGAGACATCATATTTTGATCTAAGCAAACATTCAATTTCCTCTACGGCTAAATCCATAAAGCGCTCAGCTAGTTTGGAGGTTTCATCAAGCAAGGCCCCTTTAGTAGCTACATGGACAGCTTTGTGCATGATTTGACTCATGCGTAATCTAATAGGCCGTTTGGACTTTTTCTGAATCGCATCATCAATCACAACACCACTCTTGGCACTCTTGGTCCACCGCTTCAATATATATTGGGACGGTAAGATAAAGATGTTCCTAGCATTTAAAACTCGTAAAGCATGACAACACAAAATGCCTGTGGTTGTAAACTTCTTACATGAACATTCAATTGTGCAAACTGATGAGTTAAATCTTACGAAATTCTCTCTTCCGCTGCCATCCGTAATAAGCTTATAGGTGTACGAATCACCGTCAGTGTCAATCTCATGTAGAGCAATTGATATGCATAGAGACAACTCCTCTTGAAACATCTTAAACATAGCATGAGTGTATAAAGCAGCCACTTGCTTGACCATTCCTCCTATTCTTCCAACACCAAGAAGTACACCTTGATTACAACGGACGTCTTCGAGCAATTCAGCACGACGCCTTCTTTCAGTAACCTTTTCATATCGTAAAATGAATTTTGTGAGAGGCATCGTTTTGCTGGTGACTTTCTTAAATATGTTGTTCATGCTCTCACTTCTCTGAGTTGAATAGATACCTGCAGAAAGTGATCATTGCTGAATGCTCCACACCATCTATCCCTCGACTTGTAAAGGGCATCCAACCATTTGTTTCCCACAAGATCATAGTCGTTCACCAAGGAGCTCCACATCATCTAACTCTTGTTCTGTATCACATTCATAGAGACATCTATTGAAGTGACTTCTAAATCCCGATTTTCCATAATAGTGCGACAAGTTCTTCGCTGCATTTTGCCCGATATGCCACAAACAAAGTCGATGCTGAGTATTATGGAATACTCTGGCAACACCATTAGCCATGGCACTACACTGGTCAGTAAAAAAAGTCGTTGGTTGTTGTCCTCCCATTGATTCCATGATTCGAACAACCAAACAAACGATTCAATGGTCTCGTCCAAAAGAAATGCACATCCAAGCAAAATATTTTGCCTATGGTGGTTCACACCAATAAATAGTGCGAAAATCATGTTATACTTATTTGTCATATACGTCGTGTCAAATATAACAACATCTCTAAAGTAGCTGTAACCCACTTTCGATCTACCATCTCTCCAAAAGAAATTTGTCAACCGGTTTTGATCATCAACTTGCATCGTGTAAAAGAAAGAAGAATCATCTCCTTGCATGTTTTTGAAATGATTTATGACACTTTGTGCATCTCCAGCCTGAAGAACCTCAATTCGTTTGTTTCTTATAACATCCCCTTGAGCCTCTTCAACAAAATAAGAATATATAATGCTAGCCCCTATACCGGCATTATCTAGAGTTCTTATAACATCCCCTTGAGCCTTAAAGACATGCCTATGTGATCTCAACATCTCCGGCTGCTTACAAAGCTCATGATTATGCTCAGAAACAAATTGCTCGACAATCCATTCATCATTTTCTATTGTAAACATGACCATTGCTTGGCATCCAGTCCTAGTGTTCAACTTACTAAATTTTCTAGGGCGTGATGTTTCCTTCCGAAACCCTTCCTTCTGACAATAAAACAACCTTTTACGCTTTGACCCATCAGCTAATCGTCTATATTGTCCCCTTCGAACCGAAAACCCAGTGTCCCACGCGTATTGATTATAGAAATCATATGCCTTAACCTCATAGAAAATACCATTCCTACTTTTGGTATATTATCATTTTGCCGACGTTTTACAAATTTTTGACTATCCAAATCAGTGCTCTTATCAATTTCAGTGTCACCGTCAGAAGATGACCCACTGTTCTCAATTTCTTCACAGCCTGGAATTTTGATCACATAATAACATTTATGCTATGAGAAGAAATGACTAAATTATAAAATTGAAGGAATGCATATCAAAGCAATAAAAGCAAAAAAAAAAAAAAGAAAAAAAAAATTAATAGATATTCACAGTACCTATAAATTCTTCATCTTTATTCGGGGCAGCCATTGTAGTAAACTAGTACTTCAGCAAATCAGAATTTGCTTCACCTAGTAATCAAGAAAGGAAAAGAAACATGAAAAGAGAGACCCCACCTTAAATCAAAACAGTACTACTAGTGTACATTAATTTTGTAGATTGATTTGTAAAAGCTTAACAATAGAATACCTTTTGTTAGAACTCCGTTCCGAAATAGAGCTTCTTGAATTCGTTTCTTTCTCACACAGGAATCCAGAACTAAAGAACAAATTGCTGGTGAACTAAATTCTTCCTCACACAAGAACCCATGACTTATTCCCACGAAACTGATGGCAAAATTCCAACCAGTTGACAAAGGAATAAAATCTAAAATTGACATCCTGAATACTAAATAGTGATCGAGAAGGCGGGAAATTGAATTAGGGTAAATGGGTTCGCGGGAATTTGATTTGCAAATTAAGTTTTTTCTGATGAGAGATTGAGGAAAGAGGATAGGAGATTGAAGTTGTAGAAAGATAATTGGATTGAGATAGAAGATAGTGATAAAGATGGAGGGCAGATCGTGGAGGGAGAGAGACGGGGAAACGAAGGGTTGAGGAAGAGAGATAGATAAAGATTCGGACACAGAGGGTGAGACGGCGGGCAGAGAGATAAAGATGGAGGTAGAGAAGAGGGAGACGATGAGAGATAGACAGAGTGATAGACATGGAGATTGAGGAGTGAGAGAAAGTGAAAAAGGACGGAACGGAGATTCTTTTCCCGTTAATTCACATTACTATTCTCTTTACCCGTTAGTTCAATTTTTTTGTTAAGAGTAATTTTTTTAATGACACGTGTTTCATTATGATTGGGATACCCACCTAGAAATAGGAACAAACTCCCTACCTAATTTTTTTCCTTTAAAGAGATACCATCAAAATATGGTGTTCGGGTCTTGCAATAAAAGCCTCGGATAATATTTTATTAATTGTGATATAAATATCGTGATATGAATCCGTGTTGTGGTTGAAATTCTGAACAGCGGATGTGTTTTAATGAGAAAAGATGAAAGTTTGTCCAACTAGATTGTTCCTTGTAACTCTTTGTTGCAGAAATATGAAGACTGTAGTACCAAACTCGAGTCTAGGGTTATCTAATAGATGCAAAACCATCGTTTTATTCTATCACTTTTACTTTTTTTATGTATTTAGATTTTTTGTTGTTATATTCTGAATATTGATGAAGGTCGTCTCCGTTGTCGTGCTTTATTGCGTCAAATTCGATGCACCACTTCTGATAATCGATTACTCGTTTCCTTTGACGCGGGCACTTAAATTTGGAACACATGACACAAATATAGATAACAAAACAAGTGGTAATAAGAGATAGTGGGACTCAATGTGTAACATACGAGCCTACGATCATATCACTTTTATTGAGTACATAATAATTTCCATTCGTGGTGCATATCGCCAAAAGGGTATTTTTTATAATATGAGTTAAATGATATATTTGGAGACCATGAATAATTTACAGGATAATATCAAGGAAATAGTATCTCTCCTATAATGAACGAATCTCCAACATTGGGTGGTTCCTCGAAGATCGAAGATCGGCTCTGCAAAATTAGTGATACATTTGTTTGATCATTGAAGATCGGCTCTACGAAATAACTGCTAATTTTTCTCTAAGCTCTCCAACAATTTGAGAGTTTATTCGTATTCACACGAATAACTACATTTTAGCCTAAAAGTTTAATATATGCAAAACATCTATTTCTCTTATCTGCTTAGAATACGTATACAAGATGGAGGCAAGGTTTCATTTATCGTCTGTTTGATTAAATTAGTTATATGGCTTCGAGAGAACTAGTGTTATTAACTTGATGAAAGTCCAACCAGGAATCTGTCACGTCATCGCCACCACTCCGAAGGTGACCGAGGGAGTCCGCCACGTCTTCCGTGCTCCAGCCCGCACGCAATAGCCTAACCGATAACGCCCGCACGTGCCGGACCAGAGCTTGTCCTCCTCTATAAACCTCCTTCCTCCGCCGCACCGCCACCGCCCGACCACCGCCACCGCCGCCGTCCATCATCGTCATCTCCCTCACCTCATCCTCCCTCCACCCACCACCTCTCAGCGTCCAGCACACATCCTCCATGCACCCACCCAAATCCCCTTTCACCCACCACCACCTCTCCCCTCCGCCCTCCTCCGCCGCCTCCCGCCGCCCGCCCCCCTCCGCCAAATCCGTCCAAAACTCGATCTCCCGCGCCTCCGTCGCCGCCCACGCCGGCGCACCCATCAAATTCTCCAAACTCGGTCTCACCGTAACCCCCTCCCCGGACCCAAATTCCGCCACCTGGAAAAATCCGGCGAGGTCGAAACCCACAACCGCCGCATCGCCGCCGTGGACCTCAAAAACCGGGTTTCCCGCCAAATTCGGAGACGCCGAAATGTAGCAATTCCGGTACACCGGAACGAGCACCGGCGCTCTTTTCAGAAACCCACCTGCCAAATCCTCCGCCTCGCGGGGATCGGCCGGTTTCAACCCCCAATTCGTGACCCAGAAACTGTTTTTGCGGACTTCGTTGATTATGCCGAGAAAGGGTAATTGGGTGATGATTTTGAGCTGCTGGGTCGACGATGATCGCCAATTGGGGAAGCCCGGTCCGACCGGGAGGCCTTCCCGGAGAATTGACCGGAGGTCCGGCGGAAATTTGAATTTTAAGGTGGATTCGACGGCGGCGAATTCGTCGTCGGAGAGGCCGGGTTCGACGGCGACGTTAATCGACTTGAGGCGTTCGATGAGGCTCTTGGCGTAGGCGGAGAATGAGAAGCAGACTCGTGGTGTCGCCATTAATGGCCGATTAAGAAACCCAACATGTATGAAAATGGTACATAAAAAGGTTTGCGGCAATGTGTTTTGTGGAAATGCCTGTGAGAGGTTGGTGTTTGATTTGCAATTTATAAGGGAGAAACTCATTTTGTGGCCATTTAAGGTGTGGTTTCATGGCTTCGTGGATGTAGATTGAGAGAGACAAATAATGTAAGGAAATGAGATGGCGGTTTGAAATGGACGCAGAGGAATTCCAAGTAAACGCGAGTCAATTGACAATTGGGTATCCGGGAGGGAGTGCTGCAACGATTAACAAGGTATTCTGATTGCGATGGCATAATTACGAATTCCACATGAAATGCCACAGTTTGTAACAAACTATATATTAACCTCTAATTATCATCGCCAGGACGGGTAAAGAAAAGAGCAAAAAGCTTATCTCATTTGAACAATTGTCGTCAAATTATTCTAAAAAGTTACTTCCTCCGTTTTGCTAAAAGCTTATCTCATTTGACTTTTTTCACAACGGATCACTTTAGGCCGGTGATTTGATTAACAACACGATGCAAGAATTTGTTAATCTTTTCACGGTGTTGTACAACACCGTGAAAAGATTACCAAAGTATTGTATTGTATCGTTTTACTATCCAAATTATCGGGTCAAAGTGATATTTTTATGGGTGGACAAATTTAATTGGGAAGTTAGTGGCGAAACAGAGGGATTATGTTTGTAAATTTTCCATGGTATTAATGAAAATGTATAAGCACTGTGGGAAATCAACATATTAATTATACGGGCACATATGCCAAACTATCAAATATTGAGAGTACCAGTGAGAATAAAAAAACTCATAATGTCGTCTAGTCCCTTCTTTTGTATGGCTCCGCTTCCATCCAGAAACGAATAACAACCCTTTTGAGGTTTTAATCGATTTTGCACGTTAAACTGAACGATTATAACATATGAATAGACTTGTTAAACGTAACGAAAATTGTGCAATTTTTTTTCGAATAAATGTATTTACAAGAGAATAATACAACAATAATGCTTCGACGAGACAATGATTGTGTTTGCTTATGTTTACATTGTTTACCAACCTTCTTCCACTTGTCGACTTCTCTCTTACAAAATTAGTATTAGTAATATATAACCTTTAATCCTTTATTGTGTCGTTTTATCAACTCACTTGTATTCTAATTCTGTTGTTTATGAAAGTATCAAGGTATAATACTGGTGATTATACAACTTTTAGCTTGTTTTATTTATTTGTCAGCGTTAGGTATACAACATTGGCTACTCCAATGCAACACTCACTTAACATTTGGCACATTTGAAAACATAGAATTACTCTCGAGTTACGACAACTTTATCATTTAGATTTGATGAGGCGACACATGACCGTCCAAGCACTTTTATAATAAAGTTCCATAGTTAACATGGGAAAAAGATTCGCAAACTATATTTTAGTATGTCATCAAGTGGAATAAACCATTGAGTAATGTGGCTAAGCGCAAGTGTGCAAACGACACAATCATAGAAATCATACTTATGTATTGTGAACTACTATATTTTTTGCACAAATCACAAGAATGTTTTTCATGAACTCGTAGCAATTTTTTGTTATTGATAAAGGTGAACTCATAGCATTTGCTAACTGTTCAAACCTCTAGTTTCTAAACAAGACCCGGCATAAAGAAGCCCTGGTTCCATAGGTAATTGGCTCTGCAACAACAGAATAAACACTACAGTTGTGAATTAAATGAGAAAATGGAAGAAATGACAAGTACAGCAGGTGAGAAGAGGAAGAAAAAGCTTAAGAAAAATTATGCTAACCGATTAACCATCTTTCTCGTCCACGCAAGGGTGCAAAACTAGTCCTGCTCACAACACAAGAAGGAAGCGAAACCTAAAAAACTTAAGGGTGTGTCTGCAGTTCACATACAAGTGCAAGAGAAATTAAACTTCCCAAGCCTTCAATAATGATAAAAGAAAGTGAAGAGAAGCAACGTAAGGGGTTCACTTTTTTCCCACTTCACTTTTTAAAGACCATCATCCGATCAGCGGGCAAATAGGGTACGAAGTTAGACTTGGAAGGTGGAGAATTATTATGCATGTCGCGTCACAGTTAAAAGGACTGAGATAAAAATGAATATGATGCCGGATTTCTGTACATTTACCTGGAAAGGCTACGTATGACGGTATGAGCATCAACATGATTGGAAAACTCTGGGAATCTAAAATCAGTTTCTTTTGTCAACCTCCCAGAAGCAATCTCTGGATCAGAATAATTCTCATCAGTTATCGCTAGTGAAGTCCTCGTACCACCCCACTTGGAGACAATCAAGAAAAGGAAACAAATTATAAACTGAGAATGAATGGAAGATGGAAACAGAAATGTCACTACAAAAGCATCTTCTAAGGGATTTAGGGCCTTAGGGCCAGTTTGGGAATCTGCTTTTGGACAGCAAAAACAGGTTTTAGTGTGTTTTGCAAAAACATTTTTTTCATTTAGTTTTCAGATGTCCCATTGCAACTTCCGGAAGCAGATAGGGGGTTGATTTTTGAAGCCTGATTTTCCATTGATTCTCCTACAACCGATTTTAAGCTTACAATTTCTTAAAAGTTCAATATTAATCTTGACTACAATATACATGTCATAACATTTTGGCATTTTACTCTCGCAACAGGTTCATAGTAGATTCTACAAAACATAAAATCACTTTATGAGTATTTCACTTTAGCTTTTAAATAATGTTTACCAAACAACTTTTTATATAGAATTCACATCAGATTTCCGATAATGATTCTTACACAGAAGCTTCATGCACCGCCACAACATTCCCAAACCGATCCTTGGTTCCTCTTATCCATGATCTCCATTGGACACACGATTTCTCAGAAATGTCAAGACTACATTCCAAATGGTAAGGTTGATCTAGAAACAATCTCTAGGTCCCGAGGGGTGGCTTTTTGTAGAGCATCACATTGGGAGAAAAAAAAGACCAAAAAGAAACAACCACATGTCTTCGAGGATAAGCTAGGGAAAGAAAAGCTTAAGCAACTTAGGCATCTTAAGCCCATTTTCTTTCCATGTTTTATAATCTCTACTAATGCCTTCTTCGGTGAGGGATAACCACATCCTATAATAGACATAATTGCTTTGGAGTCTTAAGGCAAGCAAAAGGAAGCCTGAAATGAAGGGAGGAAGGAAAATAATTATCAACTTCTTCATTTCTTGAAAGACTGATTCAATCTCACAAGTGGAGCAGGCAAGTCATCCTCGGCTAACAAACACGGCTCTTGTCATCATATGTTGGGAGTTCAGTGGCAGATGCAGAAATTTTATTCTGCAAGGGTCAAACCGTTATCGCAGTGGACTAATATGAAATGATCTTTTAAGTATTGAAGGGGCCAAGACTCGGGATATTTATAGAATTAGTAATAAATATAGGTGCTAAGAGAAGTTATCATACATTGCAAGGGACCGCCGCTACCATGAAAGTCATAGTTTTCAAGGGCTTCTATATATAGGCAAACAGATAATAAGGTCTAGTACTCTAGTTCCAATTGCCACATTTTAGATATACCAAATATCTAAGTCAATAACAAGCTTCAAAGCTTCAACCACCTTGTACCTCAAGTCAATAATCACCTCCCAGCCCTTTACTGGTGTTTAATTCGCCATCTCTCTAAAATCTTTCTTTGCCTTATCAATCCGTCAAGCAGCTCTCCCTTTGGTTAAATGCAGCCATACTTACCCATCACCTTTTAATGGAAACTTCAACCGCCGTTTTTTGGCTTTCTTTAAAAAGAAAGCTCCATCAAGGCAACTTCCACAAGCGGCTCCACCATCTTTCATCTCATGTTTTTGTCCCCTTTTTTTCAGCAACTTACTCGACTGTTGTTGCTCTTTGTTCTTGCTATTGGACCATAAAACATTCCCTTTTCCTATGTCTGTCAATTCCCTAGTCATGGCTCAACCACCCTTGGGGAGATCGCCTCCCATCTCGGCCTCAAGTCGTTTTCCTAATGTGCTAAACACACTCCCTCCACTCCCACGTGCTCCAAACAACAATAACTTTCTGCGGAGTCCGTTTTGGTTTAACCCCCCCCCCCCCCATCCGCCCCGACTATCATCGCTTCTCAAAAAACCTGGATGATCACTGCACACTCCTGCAAGTCAAGGACTGCCGCCATTCCAGTTTGGTAATGACCATACTAGCCCCTTCTTACCATTCCCCCAGCAAAAAAAAAAAAAAAAAAGGTTAAACCCAGCCAAATTCAGAAAGATTCTCTTTCCTAAATCCGACTGTTTAGAGGTTAATAGTATTTGGTAGAGGGATAGAGGGGGGGGGGGGGGGGGGGGGGGTGTCCCAATAGGGTGTATGGATAATAAGGGAAAATTTATTATACAAATAGGATTATGTAAACAACTTTTAATACACTGGGGGAGGGAGTTAACGAATTTCCTTGCTTATCATTGCTCCAAACACCAGTTATTATTACCGTACTCCCTCTTTATCCCTACACCAAACATCTCTACCTCTATAACTTCACCACGTCGGATCTCTTCTTGATTCCAAACTTTCTCTTAGTAACATCAGAATGTTTAAGTTTCTTGGTAACGAAAGAATAAAAGAAACAGAATATAAAGTAAAAGAACTCAAAACATGTTTTTATAGCATCAAGTCACGATGGCTTAATTTTAGCTATGCAAGTCGATAAAATATTAACACCAAGTTGAAATCTTACCAATTATGTACTCACAGCGGTTTGCCTTCAGCTATCGCTTGTCATTCGCTGCAATATGATAAAATTTGAATTAAGCAACAATGAGTATCCGGTATATCTCTAAAAGTGCACAATGAAGGTAAAATATATGTACCTTCCCTTCAGTAAGCTTAACTATTATGCTCCACCATGCATAGCCGTTGCATCCAGATGAAATGACCTCACTAAAAATCAGCAAATCTTAGATTCCCGAACAATTCTTAACCTTGCCTAAATTAGCTGCTTTATGCTATATAGAGTAAGGATATTCAAATTGCGCAGAAAACCAGAACTTCATAGCAATCAAGACCTGCAACTAGTCATAATACAACATCATAGGATGACCTGAAAGATACGTACTCTTTTTACGAACTGCAAACATCACTGATATATTCAAGTTAAGCCGAGAGAATGTGTAAACTATAGTGGCTAACTACAAAACCTTTCCCGGAGATACTAAGAGTCTGTTTCGTTCCAGCTTAAAATCTCAATAATCTGGCTGAAATCATATGAACTTATGATACATCCAAGATGTTAGGTGTTAATATAACAAACAATTCATGCTTAAAAGAGAGGGTAGAGTATGGTATTTCAAAAGTTATACCTAAAAATCTCCAAAATTGGAGATTATATAATCTGCAGATTATTAGCAAACTTAAATTAAAATCTGACTCAAAAAATGTACGAAACAAACGTGATTAATTTTTTTGGCAAATCTCATTTGAGATTGAAATCCCCAACCAAACATGTTCTCACAGCTACTAGCCTACTACTAGTAGGCAAAATCACATCCCATGAATATACCTGAAGACAACAAGCCTAAAACGCAGGCCTAACAGAATTACTGCTATACCACGGGCATAACTTTCAACAAATTCAACTACCCTTCTCATGGAAGGTCTGTTTGGTGGAGAGGGTGAAGTGCAGATAAGAGATATTTTCAAAATTTCTCAATATCTTCATAGTTGCATCTTGACATTTCCATCCTTGAATCAATGAGTTGTGAATCGTTACCTTCCCCGTTCAATTCTGGTTGAGATGATAGTGAAATCTCCCTTACCCACGTCATAATGTCCTTGTTTTCGCCAAAAGAATCACTGGTTGGCCTTTTACCGGTTACATGCTCCAACAGCACCACGACAAAAGCTATAAACATCACTCTTCTTATTCACTTCCAGTGTATAAGCATAATCTGCAAATCCGGTAACAGCAAATTTAATCAATATAGTTATTGTAAGCAAATGATATATGAAATGATCTCGTACTTATTGATTAGCGTGTAACAACAATGGGAGATATAATAATAGTTCAAAAATATTTGTCCTAAAGACGACAAGATAATTCGCAGTTTCTTGAACCAGACTCGACAACATGTTTTTACCACCTTTATTAGCACCCTCATTCATCTCCTAGTGGGAAAGAGGCTTGTGCTTATATACTGACAGAATGACGACACATTAAAGATCAAAACTTCATTCTGGTCTGTGAAACGGGAACACACGTTCATGACACCGAGTGAAATAATCAATTTGTTGTGACTATGATATAACAGAATCACGACCACTCAGCAGCGCACGTATAAATGGTTTGATTCCAAAGTATCCATTACTTTTATATCCAAATTGTCATCTGGATATCACACTACCAACAACTTCTAGTTGCTGAGTGAGGTTTGTCCCAGTTGGTTGAACTTTAAGGCTTTTGCATCTCTTCCAGATCCTAAGCTTGAAACCGGCCCGGCCCACACTAAAATGAGCCAGGTCCAACCCCCTCCAACACTTGAACCGGCCCAGCCCCCTAATCCCCAGCCCAGTGCGGTTCGACTTGGCCCCCCTCCAAACCGGCTCCCACCGGACCAGTTCGCCCCCCCCCCCCCCTCCTCAAATGGTACCATTTATTATTTTTCTAATAATTTATTTATATATATATATTAATATATTAATAATATATATTGGCCAGGCCCCACCCGCCCCCCTCAACCCCACGGGTTTAGGGCCGGGGACCGATGGGGTTCATGTTTCCAAACCCCTCAACCCGGCCCCCTCTCTCACAGCCCGCCAACCCAGCTCGGCCAGGCCCGCACTATTGACATCTTGATTATATCCCCAATTCCCTTCAAGATGTAACTACTCTACAGGTCTCATTAGGAAAAAAGGAAGTTAAAAGTGACAATGGCGTGCTGTGCTGTGTACACGGTGCGAGGGCATTGTTATGTTATTTATTAAGTAAGACAAGAACTCGGTAGAAAAGCTCACAAGGTGCAATGTACCCACAAGAGACATGATTACTTTTGGATGTTTGGGAAAGAAGAAGTAAACATAATATTACGGGAGGAAGGAAAATAAAGCCAAACATGGGGGAAGAGCCTGCAAAATTAGCTAGGACGGGCTTTTCGGAGAACCACACGAGGATAACTATCAGCAACTTCATTTTTCTTAACGTATAACACACGGAGCAGGCAAGTCATCATTGGCTAACAAACACGGCTCTTGTCATCATGTTGGGATTCCGTTCCAGCAACATTCAAGTTGCGTATAAATGAAACTAGAGCTATCAAACAGTCCGGTTCACCGCGGTTAACAGGAAAAACCAGCCCGAAATAACCGAGTTTCTTGTAGCCAAACCGAGCCCGATATGACCGAACCTGGACCGAAAAGATCGGGCTAGGGCCGGTTAGACCTTCTCTGGAACCGTGAACCGGCCCGAAACTGATCCCGACCCGTAACCGCTCGGTCAACCGAACTGGTTCCTTTGCCACCACTTTTGAATTGTGACCATCAAAAATCGGTTTTAAACCGGCCCAGGCCCAAACTGGACCGAACCGTTATAATTGGTTACGGTTACACGGGCATGGCCGGTTAGAGGGTATGTGAAATTTTCCGGACCGGTTAACCGTAACCGGACCGAAATTACAGCTTTAGATGAAACTGAGCCAGGAGTGAAGGTCTGGCATGAGAGATAAGAGCTTTCAAGATGGCCGAAGATCGCCTGCGAACCAAGAGAGGTTCTCCAAATTGGAAAAAAAAATGAAAATTCCAATCTTGAGAACCATGAACATGGTGCAGGCAAGTCATTCTTCGCCAACTAGCTAGACTCTTTTCGTCACGCAAGGCCTCTCTCCTACTCTGATGAACCCATTTTCGTTACCATGACAAGTCATAGTTTCCAAGAGCTTCTATATATATATAGCCTAACAGAGAATAAGATCTAGTTCCGACTGCAACATTTTAGACATACCAAATCAAGTCAGCTATTTTCTCTGCCACACATCTGTATCGCAATATCCCCACATGAAGGCATATATTCTCACCTCATCTGCAAGGTCAACCCTAGGTGTGTGATGTGTCCTCAATGATTCCTTTGGAACTTCGTTGTGGAGGGAAAAAAGAAGTATGCTCCAAGGGCTTCTATAAGGACCTTCCTTACAACAGGGTATCTCTCTAATTCACCTCTATCTTATCCTTGCCACAGTTTTCAAATAGGTATTGTACTAAGGGCAAAAGTTGTAAGTTTGACATTAAACCCCCATGTTGTAGATGTTATGTTCGCTGACAATGCGATACATACACAATGAGAATAGTATGATAACACCCACGGAATATTGATTTTACTGACATAGCGCACAAACTTTTTTTTATTTTATTGACAATTCGTACCATCAGTATGATAACACCTGTCTGCTTTTTGGGGTGCGATGTTGGCAAAATCAATATTTTGTGGGGGTTATCTGTCAACTCTTGTAGCGCATGTCTCTAACTGTCAGGAAACATATACCATATGGCATTGGGATTATATATGCAAAGTTCGCAAAAATTTGTCAAACTGGTTAACAATGAAGATGAGGAGTCTGTGGGAAAGCTATGCTAAGCTCGATCCTAGATAAGTGATGAGGATAGTATCACTATGCCAGCATTCAACATCTTCCAACAATATCAGGATTCTAAAGTTTCAATCAATTTCATTCAAAATGCTACCCGAGTTTCTGATCAATAAGAATCGTAAGAATTAGATATAGTTTGTGGCTGAAGTCTCCCCTAGTCTACTTCGTGCTATTATGTCCAGTTTGGTAATGATCATACCAAACCTTTATATCATTCCCCCAGCAAAAAAGTTCAAGTCCTGTCAAATTCACATAGATTTTCTTTCCTAAATCAGACTGCTTTGAGGTTAGAGCTAATAGTAATACTAAGGGATTATTTGGGAGGGATATAAACTTCGGGTGTACAGGGAGTCCCATGGTATTATGGGTTCGAAGATTGGATTTTTTTTCCAGTTTGGAGAACCAACCCTTCGGGGGTGAAGGAGTCCGTCCAAACATGCTCTAGCTCTGTAACTTCACCATGTCGGATCACTTCTTGAATCCAAACTTTCTCTTAGTAACAGCAGAATGTTGAGTTTCTTGGTAACAAAAGAATAGCAAGAAGCAGAATATAAAGTAAAAAGACTCAAAAGACTCAAAACATGTTTTTATGGCATCAAACAAAGCTTACGTCACTATGGCTTACTTTTAGCTATGCAAGTCGATAAGATATGAGGTCCGAGTTACTAACACTGGCCAACTACACTGGCCAACTACAAAACCATTCCCGGAGATACTAACAGCTACTAGCCTACTACTAGTCAAAATCGCATCCCATGAATAATATATATATGCTTGAAGACAACAAGCTTGATATTAAGGAAGGAAAAGGAAGCCAAACATGAGGGGAAGGGCCTGCAAATTTAGCCAGGATGGGCTTTGCCCATGAACCACCAGATAAAATAATTATCAACAACTTCATTTCCTAGATGAATAATTCAATCTCACAAGTGGAGCAGACAAGTCATCCTCGGCTAAAACAAACACAAGTCTTGTCATCATGTTGGGAGTCCAGTGGCGGAAGCAGGAATTTTATTGTGTAGTGGCCAAACTGTTATCGCAATGGACTAATATGAGATGTTTTTTTTTTAGATTTCGAAGGGGCCGCAGTTTAGGAATTTTATCGAATTATTAATAGATATAGGTGCTAGGTGAAATTATCATACATTGCAGGGGCCTCAACCCCCTCTCCGGCCCCGGTCCACCACTGGTTGGGACTGCGTTCCAAAAACATTCATTCAAGTTGCAGATGGATGAAACTCAGCCAGGAGAGAAGGTCTGGCATGAGAGATCAGAGCCTGTCAAGATGGCCGAAGACCGCCTGCGAACCAAGAGAGGTTCTCCAAATTGAGAAAGAATCCAATCTGGAGAACCCTGAACATGGTGCAGGCAAGTCATTCTTGGCCAACTAGCTAGACTCTTTCTGTCACGCAAGGCCTCTCTCCTACTCTGATCAACTCGTTTTAGCTACCATGCCAGTGATAGTTTCCAAGGGCTTCTATATATAGCCTAACAGAGAAAAAGATCTATGCCCAACTGCAACATTATAGATATACCAAATCAAGTCAGCTATTTCCTCTGCCACACATCTGTATCATAATATCTCTACATGAAGCATATATTCTCACCTCATCTGCAAGGTCAACCCTAGGTGTGATGTGTCCTCAATGATGCTTCTGGAACTTCATTGTGGAGGAGAAGTAGGGATAAAGAAGTATGTTCCAAGGGCTTCTTCTATAAGGACATGGTATCTCTCTAATTCACCTCTTTCTTATCCTTGCCACAATTCTAATATAGTAATTGTATTAAGTGCACACATTTTCCCAACTGGCTAACAATGAAGATGAGGAATGTGTGGGAAAGCTATACTAAGCCGGATCCTAGATTAGCGAAGAGGACAGTATCACTTTGTCAGCCTTTCCACATCTTCCAACTATATCGCGATTCCAATGTCCCACAATTCTTTTTTTCAAAATGCTATCTAAGTTTCTGATCAATCAGAATCGTAAGATTTGGTAGATATTGTCTGTGGCTGAAGTCTCCCCAAGTATACCCTACTACTTTATGCTATTATGATCCAGTTTTGATAATGATCATACCAACCGATTTTATCATCACCCCCCCCCCCCCCCCTCCCATCAAATAAGTTAAAGCCCTGCCAAATTCACAAGATTCTTTTTACTAAATCAGAATGGTTTGAGGTTAGCGCTAACAATAGTAGTAAGGCCTACTTTGGTGGAGGGATAGAAACTTGGGGGGGGGGGGGGGGGGGTTCACAACGAGTCCCACGGTATTTTAGGGTGTATCGATAATAAAGTATGATTAATTATACAATTAGAATTTATGTAACCTGTTTCTTTACGACATTATAAAGTTATAAGCTCTACTATTCAAATCCACTGTCATGGCCGAATTCTTTAACAGTAAAGGGAGGGTAAAAAACCTCCCTGCAATTATCCTTGCTCCAAACACCAGTTATTACCCCCTGCTGGTATTAATATTACCATAGTCCCTCTTTATCCCTACACCAAACATGCTCTAGCTCTATCACTTCACCACGTCGGATAACTCCTTGTATCCAAGAAGCAAAATATAAAGTAAAAAACCTCAACACATGCTTTTATGGCATCAACCTAAGCTTATGTCACCATGGCTTAATTTGAGCTATGCAAGTCGAAAAATATAAGCTCCGAGTTGATATCTTACCGATTGTGTACTCAGTGCGGTTTGCCTTCAGCTATCGCTTGTTTTAACCTGCAATATAGAGTAGTATAATTTGAATTAAGAACCAATATAGAAGAGAATCCTACATACCTCTAAAAGTTAACAGTAAATGGAGAATATATGTAACTTCTTTTCAGTATGCTTAATTGTAATACTCCACCATGCATAGCAGTTGCATCCAGATGATCTCATCTTGCTAGAAATCAGGAAATCATCGTTTCCAGAAGCATTCTTAACTGTTCCTAAATTAGTTGCTTTATGCTGTGTAGGGAAATATGTTCAAATGCATAAAACTTCATTGCAAACAAAACCCCAATACTGCAACAAGTCATAATACATCATAGGATGTCATAGGCCTGAAATATGTACTCTTTTTATGAACTGCAAACATCATTGAAAAACTCTAGAGTCTAGATATATTCAACTTAGATCGGGAGATTGTTTTAACTATACTGGCTAACTACAAAACCTTTCCGGGAGATGCTACCAGCTACTAGGCAAAACCGCATCCAATGAATATTCCAGATGCCTGAAGACAAAAAGCTTAAACGGGCCTAATAGAACTGCTATACTACGGGCATAACTTTCAGCGATCTAACTACCCCTCTCATGGAAGGTCTGTTAGCTGGAGAGGGTGAAGTGCAAAGAAGAGAAATGTTAAAAACCTTCTCAATTTCTTCATATTTGCATGTTGATATGTCCATCCTTGAATCAACAAGTTGTCCCAGATCAATTTGAGAATAGTTAGCTTCACCATTCAACTCTGGCTGAGATGATAGTGCAAACCTCCCTTACCCACATCACAATGTCCTTGTTTTCACCAAAACAATCATCGGTTGGCCTTTTACCGGTTATAAGCTCCAACAGCACCACAGGAAAGCTATAAACATCACTCTTGTCATTCACTTTCAAAGTATAGGCATACTATAAGAATCGGGTAACAGCAAGTTCATCAAAATAGCTAAGCAAGTGAAAAATGAAATGATCTCTTACCAACTTGTAACTCCAATGAGAGAAATAATAATAGTTTAATAATAACTTGTCCTAAAGACGACACAAAAATTGACAATTTCTTGAACCAGACTCAGCAACATGTTCTTACCACATTTACTGACAGAATAACGACACATTCAAGAATAAAACTTCACTTGAAACCGGAACAAGCGCCATAAGCCGAGAGAAATATAATAATAAATTTGCTGTGATTGTGATACAAAAGAATATAAATGCTTTGAATCCAAAACACATGTTACTTTGATATCCAAATTGTCATCTGTATTTCACACTACCAACCGTTTTTAGTTGCCAATTGAGGTTTGTCTCAGTTGGTAGAACTTTAAGCCTTATGCATCTCTTCCCAGATTTATCCCTCGGTTATATCTCCCATTTCCCTTCAAGATATAACAACTCCACAGGTCTCCTAAAGAATAAGAAAATTAACTAATAAAGACGGTGTGCTGTGCAGTGTACCTGTTGGGAGTGCATTGTTAAGTTATTTATTAAGACAAGAACTTGGTAGAAAAGCTCACCAGGTGCAATGTACCCGCAAGAGTCAGCGACACATTACAGTACCGTATCAACCCCCTTCACATCCTGCTTCAAAGTCTTGGACAGCCCGAAATCAGCTACTCGCGGTCTACATTCATCATCCAACAGCATGTTGTAAACCTTCACATCTCGGTGCAGAATAAAGCTTCAGCAAAATCAAGATAACCGATCAACCATATTTCTCGTAAACGCAAGGGTGCAAAATTAGTCTGCTAACAACACACAAAGGAAGCAAAAAACCTAAAAAACTAATGGGGTGTCTGCAATTCAAATACAGGTGCAAGTGAAATGAAACTTCCTAATAGCTTTCAACAAGGAAAATGAAAGAGATGCAACTTCAGGGGTTCACTTTTTTCCCGTCATCTCTTTTTAAAGACTATAAAAGGGCACATACGGGTTCAAAGTTAGACTTAGAAGGTGGATTATTATGGTGCATGTCGCGTCATACTTAAAGGACTGAGAAGACAAAGAAATTGATGTTAAATTTCTGTGCATTTGCCTGGAAACGGTACGTATGAGCATCAACATGATTGGAGAACCCTGGGAATCTAAAATCAGTTTCTTTCCTCCTATCATCTTTCCAGAAGCAAGCTCTCGATCAGAACGATTCTCATCAGTTATCACTAGTGAAAGTACCCGTACCTCCTCATTTGGAGAGTATCAACAAAAGGAACAAATTATAAACGAGTAATGAATAAACGAGTAATTTTGGAACCTGCTTTTTCATTAGTTCTCCTATAGCCGATTTTAACCTTACAATTTCTAAGAATTTCGATATTTATCTTTAAGGAAGTGATACATGTCACAACATTTTGTCATTTTACTCTCTCGTTGCATGTTCATAGTAGATTTTACCAAACAACATTTTAACCTTCCCCATTCATTTCTTGTTGAGATGATAGTGCAACCTCCCTTACCCACATCACAAGGTCCTTGTTTTCACCAAAAGAATCATGAGTTGGTCTTTTACCGGTTATATGCTCCAACAGCACCACAACAAAGCTATAAACATCACTCTTCTCATTTACTTTCAGAGTATAGGCGTACTCTGAGAATCAATTAACAAGTTTATCAAAATAGTTAAGCAAAAGAAAACTGAAATGATCTATTACCATATAAATTTGCTTGCATCTCCAATGAGAGAAATAATAATAGTTCAATAATAACTTGTCCTAAAGACGACAAGAAAATTCACAATTTCTTGAACCAGACTCAGCAACATATTTTTACCACATTTATTAGCACCCTCATTCATCTCGTAGTGGGAAAGAGACTGTGCTTATATACTGACAGAATAACGACACATTCAAGATTAAAACTTCATATGAAACAGGAACACGCGTCATAATACCGAGGGAAATATAATAATAAATTTGCTGTGATTGTGATACAGAAGAATTTCGATCACTCAGCGCACGTAAATATATGCTTTGAATCCAAAACATCTGTAACTTTGATATCCAAATTGTCATCTGTATTTCACACTACCAACCGTTTTTAGTTGCCAATTGAGGTTTGTCTCAGTTGGTAGAACTTTTAGTCTTTTGCATCTCTTCCTAGGTTTTTCCCTCAGTTATGGGTGAGTTTGGGACGGCTTATAAGCAGCTTATAGGTCGGTTCTTGATTATAAGTTGAAGCCAACTTATAAGAAGTGTTTGGTATGGACTTATAAGCAGGAAAAGTTGTAAGTCAATAGTGTAAGAAACGAGAGTAGGAAAAGTTGGGTTTTTGAAGCTTTTTCCTGAACTTTTTTAGTGGATTAACTTTTTCACCAAACACACTCGTCTTTTTTCTTCTACTTTTTTGTCATAGACTTTCTTTACATAAACTTATAAGCCGACTTAAGCTACAAATAAGTTATACCAAACTCACACTATATCTCCCATTTCCCTTCAAGATATAACAACTTCACGGGTTTCATAAAGAAAAGAAAATTAACTAATAAAGAACGCCAAGGCTTCCAAAACTCTGAGATCTTCCCCGGTGCATCTCATCAAAAGTTTCACAATAATTACATAGCGGATCACTCCCAATGGCGGTTGCATCCACCATTGGGAATGATATAATGGCTTAATTTTGGAAAGGATTGGGCCTTGATAGGTTTTTCTGGCATCAACCTAAGCTTACATAATGGATTAATTTTTACGAACCTAAGTCATCACCTGTTCAAGATATAATGGCTTAATTTTGGACAGGCTTGGACCTTAATAGTTGTTTCTTGCATCAACCTAAGCTTAGGTCACGTACATTCTCCAAGTTAGAATCTTACCGATTGTGTACTCTGTGGTTGCCTTCAGCTATCACTGGTCTAGCCTGCAATATAATATAGTTTGAAGTAAGCAACAACATATAAGAGAATCCTATATATCTTTAAAAGTTCACAACCAAGGGAATACATATGTACCTTCTTTTTTATATAGCGGTTGCATCCAGATGATCTCACCTAACTAGAAATCAGCAAATCTGAAATTTCCAAAGCATTATGCTATATAGAAAAAGATATTCGAGATGCATACAAAACAGAACTTCATTGCAAACAAGGCCTGAATACTGCAACTGAGTCATAATACATCATAGGATGACCTGAGAGATATGTACTCTTTTTACAAACTTCTAACATCATTGAAAAACCCTAGAGATATTCAACTTAGACCGGGAGATTGTTTATACTTTACTGGCTAACTACAAATCCTTTTTCGGAGATACTACAAGCTACTAGGCAAAATCGCATCCCATGAATAATCCAGATGCCTGAAGACAACAAGCCTAGAACGGGCATAACAGAATTGCTATACAACGGGCACAACTCTCACTTCTGGTGATCCACCAAGGACTTTCAGCAATTCAACTACCCTTCTCATGGAAGGTCTGTTCGCTGGAGATGGTGAAGTGCAAAGAAGAGAAATTTTCAGAACTTTCTCAATTTCTTCATAGTTGCATGTTGATATGTCCATCCTTGAATCAAAGAGCTGTCCCAGAACTATGCGAGAATTGTTACTTTCCCCGTTCACTTCTGGTTGAGATGATAATGTAACCTCCCTTACCCACATCACAATGTCCTTGTTTTCGCCAAAAGAATCATCATTTGGCCTTTTACCGGTTATAAGCTCCAACATCACCACACCAAAGCTATAAACATCACTCTTCTCGTTCACTTTCAGCGTGTAGCCATATTCTGCAAATCCGGTAACAGCAAGTTTATCAAAATAGTGATCTTAAGCAAATGATAAATGAAATGATCTCTTACTATATGAATTAGCATGTAAACAATGGGAGAAATAATATTAGTTCAATAATAACTTTTCCTAAAGACGACAAGATAATTCACAGTTTCTTGAACCAGACTCTTCACCATGTTGTTACCACATTTATTAGCACCCTCATTAATCTCCTAGTGGGAAAGGGGCTCGTGCTTATAGACTGACAGAATAACGACACATTCAAGATTAAAAAATTCATATGAAACGGGAACACACGTCATAATACAGAGGGAAATCAAATAATCAATTTGCTGTGATTGTGATATAAAAGAAGTCCGATCACTCAGCGCACATATAAATGCATTCAATCCAAAAAGCCCATTACTTTGATATCCAAGTTGTCAACTGTATTTCACACTACCAACAGCTTTTAATTGACATGTGAGGTTTGTCTCAGTTAGTAGAACTTTTAGCCTTTTGCATCACTTCCCAGGTTTATCCCACAGATATTTCCCCATTACCCTTCAAGATATAAATACGGTAAAGCTCTCATCAAGAAAAAGGACATTAACTAAGTGATGACGGTGTGGTGTGCCGTGCACTGTACACGGTGAGAATGCATTGTTATGTTAGTTATTAAGAGAAAAACTTGGTAAAAGAGCTCACCAGGTGCAATGTACCCACAAGAGCCAGCGACACACGACATTGCCTCATCAACCCCCTTCACATCCTGCTGCAAAGTCTTTGACAGCCCGAAATCAGCTACTCGTGGTCTAAATTCTTCATCCAACAGTATGTTGTTAGCCTTCACATCTCGGTGCAGAATAGGCGGTACACAGTCATGGTGCAAGTAGGCAAGCCCTTGGGCTGCTCCAACCGCGATAGAGAGCCTCTTAGGCCAAGTTAGCAACATCCCACCTCTCTCTCCATGCAAAACATCACCAAGGCTTCCATTCTTCATGTACTCGTAAACTAAAACTCTGAGATCTTCGCTGGTGCAGCTCATCAACAGCTTCACAATATTTACATGGCGGATCATTCCCAATATTTCTATCTCCGATTGGAACACCGCTTTCATGTCTGCTAAGGTGTTAGCTGTACGCAGTCTCTTAACTGCTACTACAAGCCCCTTTCTTATCTTCACCCGGAAAACTTCACCAGACCCGCCCGACCCAATTAAGTTCTCCGCAGTCAATGAAGGCAACAAGTCATCCTCACTGAAGTCAACCTTTTGGAATGTAGTAACTTTCAGTGAATCATCCTTCTTCTTGAGAAAAATTGTCAGCATTTTCATTTTGAAGAGCCAGATAGCTAAGCCCATCAGTAGAAATGCTAGGGCAACCGGAACTGCTATGATATATAAGTTCACAGACTCGTGCTTGGGACATGGAGGTAACGGTTCCAGATTCCGACTACAAAGTTCAGGGTTACCCAATAGGCTATTGACGTAGAACTTATTGTTGAACCCATTTGGTACTTCACCTTCAAGTCTGTTATTCGACAAATTGAACTTGCTGAGTTTCAGCTTCGTTAACTCAGGATGTATCTTACCCTTGAGTAAGTTCCCGGATAGATCCAAGTATGTTAACACTGGCAAACTTCCAAGTTCACCCGGGATTTCACCTTCTAACCTATTGTTTGCCAAATTAAGATCAACGAGATTTTTCCAAGACCCAACATTGGTTGGAATTTCACCTGTGAGAAAATTCTCTTTCAGATTCAGGTTCTGTAAGCCACTCAATTCAGTCATGCATTCGGGTAGGTTACCAGTGAATCGGTTCCTACTTGCATTCAAATTCACAAGCCCCTTCAGCTGACAAATCTCGGACGGCAACGAACCCGAGAAATTGTTCCCGGATATAGACAACTCGGCTAAGAACCGAGCACCGGAAACCGAATGTGGGATCTCACCTTCTAGTCTATTGTTATCGAGTTTCAATCGCTCTATTTTAGAAAAACTCCAAAACCCTAACGGCAAAACACCTGAGAGCTCGTTATCTTCAATCCTAACATAACTAATTGAGCTACAATTTCCATACGACTCCGGTATCGGACCCGAGAATTTGTTACCGAACGCGACCAATCGTTCGAGCTTACCTCTATAACACAAATGCTTCGGCAAAGAGCCTATAAATCCATTCGTGGATACATCAAACTCGACAATATCAGCCTCACGCCCCAAACCAACCGGCAAATAACCCGAAAACGAGTTATTAAACAACTTCAGCGCAATCAAACTAGGGTTTGAAGCTAAACTCTCCGGAACACTCCCTTCGAAGCGATTATCATTCAAATAGAGAGACTCGAGACGCATACCTGCCACGCTCTCAGGCAATATTCCAGTGAGATTGTTCTGCGAGACGTCGATACGTCGCAATGACGTCAGATTCGATATCGAGACCGGTAATTCGCCGGATAAGTTGTTCATATAGAGCTCGATTTGCACAACGCTGATGAGTCCTCCGATACTGTACGGAATCTCTCCGGTGAGAAAGTTGCCGGAGAGATCGAGATTCGTTAAGTGGATCAATTCTCCGATCGATTCCGGTATAGCTCCGGTGAGTCCCGCCGATGAAGCCCAGAGACTCCGGAGCTTCCTCAGGTTTCCGATCCGGCGAGGTAACTCGCCGCCGAACTGGTTTATCGCGAGGCTGAGTTGACTCAGCTGAGTCAACTCGGTGATGAACTCGGGGATAGGGCAAGTGAAGTTGCAGTCCAGTAAACTCAGTACTCGGAGAGACCGGAACCGTCGGAAGCTCGCCGGAACGCAGCCGGAGAAGGCGTTGACGCTGAGATCTAGCACCGTGAGGTTCTCAAACCCTAACTCGAACTCCGGTAACTCGCCGGCGAAGTAATTGGCGGAGAGATTGAGGACCGTCAGATGAGAACACAGAGAGATTGATTTCTGATCTAGGCCGTTGATTAGGTTATTGTCGCCGAGGGAGAGGTTTTGGAGAGTCGAGATTCGGCAAAACGACGCCGGGAAGGGGCCGGTGAGGTTGAAGCCGGAGAGATCGATCGAAACGACGCCGTCGGGAGTTGTTCCGGTTCCGGTTCGGCAGGTAATGCCTGTCCAGTCACATGGAGCGTGAGGAGTGGTTTTGTTCCAGTCGCTGAGTTTTCCGTCCGGGTCGCCGAGTCGTTCGCTTTCCTTCACTCGGAGCAAAACGGCGGCGTCTCGCTCATTAGAGCTCAACACCGGAGTAATGAGAAACTCCAAAACGACGACGAAGAAGGTCACGGACACGACGAGAGCTATGGAGTTCACCATTGTTACATTGCATAGAGAGAGAGATTGAAATGGGGTTTTATGAAGGTTGTGGAAATGGGGTTGGTTCACATGGGAAATGCGAGAGATGAAGAGGGGTGTGTGTTTAATGCGTGAATTCACCAATGGGGGAGTAGTTGGGCGAATCTCGTGAAGAGGAGAAGCGTTGATTTGGGTTTCCGATGACGGAAAATGACAAGATAAGGCTCGGTGGCGTACAGTTCGGTGTTGGGGTTGCAAACGAGAAAAGTGTTTTTTTTTGGGGGGGGGGGGGGGGGGGGGGGGGGGTGCTTTCGTTTGGAGGGAAATGGAAATTGAAACGGTTTTGGCTGGTAACGGAAACAACAAAACAACCATGTGTAACCGTCCAGCTGGCCGGCACCTCGGGTATTCGTCGGGACTTGGATCGTCTACAGCGTGCAGCACATGCAGCGGGAGGATCTGCACCGTCCAATTTAGAGAATACTTTAGATTATGACACGTCATTATCTATCCTCAGAGAAAATACCGTAACTTCCGTTCTGCAGATCCCTTTCTTTCTCTTTTCTCCTCTGCAACTCCCTTTCTCACTCCCCTCATATGAACAACGCCGATCATTCTCTCTAAATCAAAACCCAAAATCATGATTGAGACTTGTGAATTTCTGGCGATTGTCAACCTTGTCAGTGTAAGAACAACCAAGAAAGTTTTAATGTACACAATCAAACCAGAGGGGTTCTCGCAGTATC
Source organism: Linanthus parryae (assembly GCA_023055425.1). Lineage (NCBI taxonomy): Eukaryota > Viridiplantae > Streptophyta > Magnoliopsida > Ericales > Polemoniaceae > Linanthus > Linanthus parryae. The sequence goes on from JALGPY010000001.1 coordinate 6,283,562, forward strand.
AAATTACACAAATGAATTACTAATTGGTTGATATTTGCAGTGAAGAGAATAATAAAATTGACTAAAAATTGATGTTATAGTGAAGACAAATTACAATGTTTTTGGGTTTGTTTCATGAGTTTTAAGATCGGAGAATTTGACACCGGCGCCCGTCGAAAATCCCGATCAACGTTGTTGGTTTTGTTTTAGAATGAATTTTGTTGTTTTGGTAGTAGATAATAATACGAGAAGAGATCTTTGTTTCGAAATGGTGGAGACAACATCGATTTGGAGAGAGAGAGCGGAAGTTGCAGAGGAGAGGATGAGAGAGAGTTCTGTGAGTGCATAAGAATGGTTGAGAAAAAGAATTAGGTGTGGCAATGAGCACTCAGTTAAAGGCGACGTGTCCTAATCTGGGTGATCTCATAAATTGGACGGTGCGGATCACAGCTGCATGTGCTGCACGCTGCAGACGATCCAGGTCCATATTCGTCGTACGCACGCTCTCACGAGTGTCATCAGCTGTCCTCTGAGCTAAACCAGCAATTTTTTGGGCTTGAGACTTCATATATGGGCTTCTAACGTTCTACCACTTGAGCTACCACCTAGCTACTAAACTAGCAAATTTGTTATATGCCAATACGATATTTTGGGTAAAAACAAAATTCACCCTCTATAGATGGGTTATATATAAAAACAACCCTCGTATTCGGAGATATACAAAAACCACCCATGTCAAAGACAAAAAAAACCCATGTCGACGTTGGACATAGCACCCTTCTGTTATAATAAGTTAGTATAGGGATGCAATATGTTTTTTATGACAATTTTGCCCCTATCAGAGACAAAAACCCTCAGACCGACTGTTCAGGCACCGCGGAACTTGTCAACCCAATGATGACAAACCCCCTCCCCTCTCCCTACAGCTCATCAAGGAGGTCATCTGATGCAAACACGCAACAAATCTGGCATTAGTAAACACAAATTAGTCTATTATGTTGCCCATACTTCTACTGTTAGTTCTTTTACTACTGCACACTCCCACACACAACTTTCTGATCCCACGTCTTTTAAATATGTTGTTCAACATTCTCGATAGTCAAACGCCATGGCTGATGAATTTTACAGCCTCTTACAATAAAACGCGTGGAGTCTTGTTCCAACTCAACCAAACACCAATATTATTGGTAAAAATTGGGTCTTTCGTACCAAATTCAACCCTAATTGTTCAATTTCTAGGTACAAAGTCCGTTTAGTGGCTGAAGGTTTTCATCAAAAACAAGAAATTGAATACGATGAAACATTTAGCCCTGTTGTAAAACATGCCACTGTTTGATCTATTTTGGCCTTGGTTGCTACATTCTCTTGGCTTTTGCAACAGCTCGACGTCAAAAATGCTTTTTTACATGGCTTCTTATGATAAATCGTTTATATGCATCAACCAATTGGGTATTTGTCCACCATAAATTTCCAAGTTATGTGTGTCACCTTCACAAATCCATTTATGGACTCAAACAAGCCTCAGGGCCTGGTTTGAACGATTCACCATCTTTTTTTTACTTTCATTAGGTTTTGTAGCATTTTCTGCATATTGCTCTTTATTTTTCCAACACCACAACAATAAACTCGCAATTTTATTGTGTCGATGACATCATAGTAACAAGGAATGACACTCCCTACATTTCTAGTCTTACACACAAACTAGACGCTCATTTGATATGACCAATCTTGGTCCGCTCACCTACTTTATTGGTTTGCAATTTCACCGTTCTTCTAATGGAATTTCAATAAATAATGAGAAATATATTATTGATTTACTTAGTCGATTTAATATGACTCATTGTAAACTCATTCCTACACCCCTTGCTGGTGGTATTAAATGACATGCTCTTCAAGGCGAGTTATTAACAGATGCCTCTATTTATCGTCAACTACTCGGTGCTCTATAATAATTAATGTTTAGTAGACCGGACATTGAATTTGAGGTCAATCATTTATGTTAATTTATGCATAGCCCCACTCAAAGTCATCTTAGTTGGGCCAAACGAGTGCTTCGCTATATTCATGGTACAAAATCACATGGCCTATTCTACCAAAAAAAAGCCACTTACCAATTCAAATATTGCAGATGCGGATTGAGTCGGCGATCCCATGGACCGTCGTAGCACCACTGGACTTGTAGTTTATATTGGCCCAAATCCAGTCCTTTGGTCCGCTAAAAACAGCCCACTTAGTCCCGATCCTCTACCGAAGCAGAGTATCGGGCCCTTGCCACTGGTGCTGCAGATCTATCATGGTTTCGTCAAATTTTTTATGATCTTCACATTCATATTGATGATCCTCCCCTTTTATGAACTGACAACTTATCTGCTTTAGCTCTTACTGCAAATCCCGTCTTCCATGCTCGCACTAAACGCATCTAATTGGATTATCATTATATTAGGGAACAAGCTCTTTTAAAACATTTTATTCTCGTTCCTATTTCCGGTGCAAATCAGATAGTCGATATCTTCCCCTAGTCGCTTGATGAAGTGCAGTTCGACAAATTCAAGAGTAAACTGATGGTTCATCCTTTACCTTCAGTTTAAGGGGGAGTAATAATGGATATGTCCTCCTACAAAGCCCAAAGAATCTTTGGTCAGTTCTACTAATGCCCACTAATGTCAAAGCCCATGCTAATAAACCTAAATGTCTTGCTTGTAAATACCCATAACATATAAGGGTATATTTATCTTACTGGCTTAGTGTGAAACTCTAATGGCTTATCCATCTGTTAGTTTCTCTCCGTACTTCATCATACCGTTGAGATGCCCATATATAAGGCTCTCTCTCTGTGTGTATTTGCGATTCTTTCAATATAGTGTATATACATACTTTTATTCTTCTTCTTCGCCGTTTCTCTGCAACTAGGGTTTACGCTCTCAAGCCTTTATCAATCCTTTCACCATCAACAACAAAAAAGGGATACAGGGGACATGTCAGAAAAGGGAGACGTGCTCCGTGATATTATCTCCCTTTCTGCAAAATTTGAAAGTATTCTCTTTACCTATAGCCATTGTTCATCGAACAAAGTAGCTCACGAATTTGTAAAATTTGGACAAACAATTCCAAACAAATATGTATGACTGGGTAGTAACCCAGTTTAGGCCATTCAATTTCTACAAAACGATGTACTAGGTGTTCAACACCCATCATATTTGCATTAATAGAAGTTGTGTTTCTTCTAAAAAAATAAAGTACGAAAAAAAAAAATTAAAAAGAAACATGGCTTGCGGGTTTTTTAAGCAGCTATTTTTTCAACAAATTTTTAATTTTTAAACATGCATCAAAAGTGTACTGACAAATGCGTTTCTCAGACAATCTTGTTTAAAAAATATGGATACCAAACATGCACTAAGTCACCTCAAGCGGCATCGGAGTGAGGGCAGGGGTGCGGAAACAACCAACTCTGAAAATGTACATTTGAGATGTACATTTGAGATGTACATTTGAGAGCGTCATTAGAATGTCTATGTAATTTTTTTAGTTAAAATATATACTTTAAAGTGTGTTATATAATCATTAATATCATACAGTAAAACAATAATTCATTTTTCGAGTAGTAAATAAATTTAGTACAAGTAAAAAACACAACGAATCCCCGAAAAAAACACGATAAGTGAATACTTTTGGGACCGTATTAAATTATTCATCCGACAAGGTTATTCATTTATCAAACATTGATTTAGCTCATTTGTTCAAGTTGGTATCGGAGAAAATTATTCATTCGGCAGATTATTCGTTTATTAAACATCCATTAATATTTATATTCTACTCAAAGTGTTTAGTAGTTAGTTTTCACATACAACAATACGAGAATGTGACTTGTAGTCTCACTTCATTGTCTTGAAGCGAAGACTATACAATAATATATCTAGTTCCGTATGTTTGGAATGTAATAATTGTACAATTTAGCTAACTTAATGCTCTAGCAACATTCCCGGCAACATCATTTCACATTTGTTTTATTGTAAGAGGCTGTTAAATTAGTGTTTAGTAGTTAGACCGGACATTGAATTTGAGGTCAATCATTTATGTTAATTTATGCATAGCCCCACTCAAAGTCATCTTAGTTGGGCCAAACGAGTGCTTCGCTATATTCATGGTACAAAATCACATGGCCTATTCTACCAAAAAAGTCACTTACCAATTCAAACATTTACAAATGCGGATTGGGCTGGCGATCCCACGGATCGTCGTAGCACCACTGAGCTTGTAGTTTATCTTGGCCCAAATCTAGTCCATTGGTCCGCTAAAAACAGCCCACTTAGTCCCGATCTTCTACCGAAGCAGAGTATCAGGCCCTTGCCACTGGTGCTGCAGATCTATCATGGTTTCGTCAACTTTTTTATGATCTTCACATTCATATTGATGATCCTCCCCTTTTATGGACTGACAACTTATCTGCTTTAGCTCTTATTGCAAATCCCGTCTTGCATGCTCGCACTAAACGCATCTAATTGGATTATCATTATATTAGGGAACAAGCGCTTTTAAAACATCTTATTGTCGTTCCTATTTCCGGTGCAAATCAGAGAGCACATATCTTCCACTAGTCGCTTGATGGTGTGTAGTTCGACAAATTCAAGAGTAAAATGATGGTTCAGCCTTTACCTTCAGTTTAAGGGGGGAGTAATCACGGATATGTCCTCCTGCAAAGCCCAAAGAAGCTTTGGGCCAGTTCTACTAATGCCCACTAATGTCAAAGCCCATGCTATTAAACCTAAAATGTCTTGCTTGTAAATACCCATAACATATAAGGGTATATTTATCTTATTGGCTTAGTGTGAAACCCTAATGGCTTATCCATCTGTTGGTTTCTCTCCGTACTTCATCATACCATTGAGATGCCCATATATAAGGCTCTCTCTATGTGTATTTGTGATTCATTCAATATAGTGTATACATACTTTTATTCTTCTTCTTCGCCGTTTCTCTGCAACTAGGGTTTACACTCTCAAGCCTTTATCAATCCTTTCACCATCAACAACAAAAAAGGGATACAGGGGACATGTCAGAAAAAGGGAGACGTGCTTCGTGATATTATCTCCCTTTCGCCAAATTTGAAGGTATTCTCTTTACCTATAGCCATTGTTCATCGAACAAAGTAGCTCACAATTTTGTAAAATTTGGACTAACAATTCTATGGCTGAGTTATAACCCAGTTTAGGCCATTCAACTTCTACAAAACGATGTACTAGGTGTTCAACACCCATCATATTTGCAATAATAGAAGTTGTGTTTCTTCTAAAAAAAATAAAGTAGGCAAAAAAATTAAAAAGAAACATGGCTTGCGGGTTTTTTAAGAAGCTATTTTTTCAACAAATTTTTAATTTTTAAACATGCATCAAAAGTGTACTGACAAATGCGTTTCTCAGACAATCTTGTTTAAAAAATATGGATACCAAACATGCACTAAGTCACCTCAAGCGGCATCGGCGTGAGAGCGGGAGTGCGGAAGCAACCAACTCTGAAAATGTACAATTGAGAGCGTCATTAGAATGTCTATGTAATTTTTTTAGTTAAAATATATACTTTAAAGTGTGTTATATAATCATTACGATCATATAGTGAAACAATAACTTATTTTTTCGAGTAGTTAATAAATTTAGTACAAGTAGAAAACACAACGAATCACCCAAAAAAACACGATATATGAATACATTTGTGACCGTATTAAATATTCATCCGGCAAGGTTATTCGTTTATCGAACATTGATTTAGCTCATTTGTTCAAGTTGGCATCGGAGAAAATTATTCATTCGGCGAGATTATTCGTTTATTAAACATCCATTAATATTTATATTGGCCTTGTTTGGGAAAGTTGGATTATTGGATTAATTAATTGAATTTTGATAATTAATCTGACTCGTTTGGCAAAGATGGATATATTATATGATTTTTGGAATTATCCGGATTCGGGTACTTTATAATCCGGATCCGGATACTTTTTTTAAAAAAATATTCTCAACCAAGTGAACGGATCCGGGTTTAGACTAACCGGATCCGGTTATGACCCAACCGGATCCGGGTTGACACAAACTAACAATCCACAAATTGACACATGTGTTAAAATACACTATCCGAGATCTTTTTTGTCGACCGAACCCGGGTTAGCCCCATCCGGATCCGGGTCGGACCCATCCGGGACCGGGTCGGCCCCAACCGGATCCGGGTCGGACCCATCCGGGACCGGGTCGGCCCCAACCGGATCCGGGTCGGAACCCGCGAAATCTACATTTTACCTCCAGATTTTTATAATTAATTAATCCAATAATTAATCATTTCCAAACGAGGCCATTCTACTCAAAGGGTTTAGTAGTTAGTTTTCACATACAACAATACGAGAATGTGACTTGTTGTCTCACTTCATTGTCTTGAAGCGAAGACTATACAATAATATATCTAGTTCCGTATGTTTGGAATGTAATAATTGTACAATTTAGCTAACTAAATGCTCTAGCAACATTCGCGACAGCATCATTTTACATTTGTTTTAAGCGACACATGCTCTTGTGGCTGCTTGTATTTATGGTAGAGTATATGTATGCAAGATTTGTTTTTCTCACGGCGGACATTTGTTTGTACTCTAACTTCTAATTATTCGCTACATTATTCCCTGTTGAAGGTGATGCATTTGCTTCTACATAAGCATTTAGAGGTCCCACAATGTTTCTTAAAAAAAAAGTCCCACATTATTGTGCGTTAGTGGGAGTTTGTACTATTTGAGGCATAATTTTGTCTTCTCTCTTACATGTCTATGAGACAGACTGATTGTCGACATGAACATGGATTATGGATAACATAGTTTTCGTCTTATCCTTTCGTGTAACAGATAAAGGCATAAAAAAATACAAAATTCATTTGAAAATGTCAATAAAGACTAGCTAGGGTTTGTCTAAGTCTATTAAGTATGCCTAACATTTTTTTTTTCACGCGGTAAACTCTAATACTAGAGCTATCCTTTGCTAGGGTTGGAAGACGCGCATTTTATAACCTATTCAGAATTTTTAGTTTTGGTGGTGATTGATAAAGTCCTCACATTTTATGATTCCTCTCTATGAATTGACCATTTTCACAAGATTTGTAATGTTATAAGTGCCCCGGGCTAATTTTCACTGCAATAAGATAAAAGAATATCGTTGGCGACCCCTTCTGAAAACAAAGAACAACATGTCATTACAGCAAGTTAATCGAACAAAGCTAGTTTTAAGACTAACAAAATTGAAAAGGAGCCTTGATCGATGATTATTTCATATCACAGCTGTAAAATCTCTTACACCCATCTTGGCGACACCTTGTGCTTGCAATTTTGATATTCATCAAAAGGACCACCACAGTTACAAATGAACACTTGATGTGAAGAAGCTTTTGTTTCATTGTTTCACCTAACATAAAAAATAAAGAGGACTAAGTGCATGTTTGGGAACGCGGATTTAATCCGTTTTGATTAAAAGCGGCATTTTAATTTAAATCTGTTTGTTATGACACATAATTTTAAGCTGAAAATCTGAAGATTAAAATAATCTTTGTGCAATTGTAGAATTCCCAAAATCGGGGGATTATGCGGCTGAAAATCTCATAAAAATATTTTAATGTGTTTTTGACACTAGCATGATCTTAGTTAATTTAGAAGTGGGTGTATTCAGACAACTGACCAAATATCTCTTTAAACTTTGTTAAATTAATCAAGTTAGTAATATACAGTTTCAGCTCATACCAAACTTTTTTCGTCCAAAATTTTCAGTTCCAGATTTTCAGCTGATACCAAACATGCCCTTAAAGAACTTCTCAACGATATGTTACAATAATCTTTCTCTTTCACTATAGAGTGATTGAAACTATAAAACATAATACATGTGGGCTGTTTGGATGGACTAGATTAAGTGAGCAGTTGAGTTAATAAGTTCTATTAATATGGGTGTTTGGATATAGTAGATTATTGGTTGTTCTTTAAGTGGAATTTGTAGTACAAGCCGGCCCAAATAATTTTTTTTAATATATAAATCGGGATTTTGGAAATATTTTAGCAATTTCAGAGAAATTATCGGTAAAAGAGTAATTGAGTCCAGAATTTTCAAATAGAGCCGCAATTTAGAAAAATGTGTAGATTTTCAGAAATTCCTTTGAAATGTAGGAATCTCAGAAAAGAGTTTTTAGTGCTCTAAATACAAGGTCAAAGCCAATAAGGGCTTAACACATGACCTTCTTTACGAAAAAATTTACACTTTAACTGGCGGATGAAGGAAGGAATGAGAAATCCGAAAAGAAATCCTGAAATTCCTATATTCTCTTCCAGAGATCCCATTTGGGCAAGTTTTTTTCCACAGTTTTTTATTTTTAAACAAATACCAATGAATATCTAGCACTCACAGACAATTTGTTTAAGTGTTGCACTACTCATTGGTTGTACGTGGTGCTCTTTTGGAGCACTGAGAATTTGCTCATGTTAAAGACCCAACAGTAGGCCCAATGCATTGCTAAGTGGGCTGGCCAGGATAAGGATTCGAGAACCCAAAATCAATCCATCACGCTTCCCAATTCACACCCGCCCTTTCTCACGTCACCTTCTTCGCAATTTTGCTTCACCGTTGTCTCTATAATGTCTTCTTTAACCAATTCATGAGATCACACACATCAGAGATCACAAGAAAAGTTGTACAATCTTTTCAATTTCGTCCCTGTAACAACCCAAATCGCGAGAAAATGCAGACCAATTCCGATGTCAACGAGCGAATCGCCAGGATTTCAGCGCACCTGAACCCTCCTGATCTCCAGGTTTGTGTTCGCATCTACGTCGAGTTCTTGTGAAAATTAGAGGAAATTGATAGTGACCCAATTCAAATTTGGCCTTAATTGAGCTGATGAATATGGTCTTTTTGAATTTATTTGGTGATTTCGTATGTGGGTTTGGTCTGAATTAGAGATTGGAACGGTAACCCACGACCCACTTCAAGAAATTTGTTTGATTTAGCTGATTCTGTTTGTGGGTTCTTTGAGTAATGGAAAACCCAATTGAAGTTTGTGTTGAGAAGTCTAACATCGGACATTCAAGAAGAAAAAATATACTACCTCTGTTTCTTCCGGATAGTCCTACTTTGACTTTTCAACGCGTAACTAGGTCACTTTGACTCGGTGATTTAGATTGCAAATCGATATAATATTTTGGCAATTTTTCCATGGTGTCGTAGAGTAAAGTTTTCTCTAAAAATCCATGCAAAGATTATCAAATTCTTATATCGTTTTGCTAATCAAATCATCGGATTAAAGTGACCCAGTGAATAATGACAGAAAGTGAAGTAGGCTGAAAGAGAAGAAACAGAGGTAGTAATTAATAAGTGTCACGGGCTACTACTCCACTAATTGCCAACTGGTTTTGAGGTGGAACCCCATGGATTCTTACCTGGTATCAGAGCCACGACTCACACACGTGAATGGTCTAACAACCCACATGCTCACCGCCACTTGCAGACAAAAGATCCACGTGTAGGCCAAAGAATGCCACACGTGAGGGGGAGTGTTGAGAAGTCCCACATCGGACATTCAAGAAGAAGAAACATAATAAATAAGTGTCCTGGGCCTACTACTCCCCTCATTGTCAATTGGTTTTGAGGTGGAACCCTATGGATTCTTACAGTTTGGTTTCGATTTGGTGCTCTTTGTATATTGATAAGACCAAATTTGTGAATCTTTTCTTTTGGGTAATTGTTGTTTTCAGACGAACATGGAGGGAGGTTCTACGTTGCTGCGAAGAGGGGATTGCAGGGCAAAAGGTGGATCTCCTGGTTTCAAAGTAGCAATCTTGGGTGCTGCAGGTGGCATAGGTCAACCTCTTGCTCTGCTGATGAAGATGAACCCGTTGGTTTCAGTTCTCCATCTCTATGATGTTGTCAATACTCCTGGTGTTACATCAGATATCAGTCATATGGATACTGGTGCTGTGGTAATCTCTCTCTCTCCCTCTCTTATTTTGAGCTGGACTGAACTATTTCTACCTTAAATGCCGAGTTAATACTGCCATGGGGAATAAGCTATCCCCCAAAATGTGACATGTGGAATAGCTTATTCCAATCTACATAATAAGCTGTTATGGAGAATAAACCATCCCAAAATATGGCATATGAAATAGTTTATCCTCTACCTTTCGAACTTACGAAATTATCATACTTTTTTTGTGGGCGTGCCCTCGGGCACGGGATATGCACTAGTTAATTATAATTCTGCTAATTTAATCCAATTCTATCCGACTAATCCAATCCCGTCTTGGCCAATCCGACTAGTCTGGAAAACCTGCCAATCCTCTCCTACTAATCTAATCTAGTCCAGTCCAATCCGGTTAGTCTGGAAAACCAGGCTAGTCTGGAAAACCAAACATGCTGTCCTATTGGTCTCCTTCTAACAATTGGTTCCATGAATGAATGCATTCATTTTCTTTCCCCGTAAGGATATTTTCCTCTCTAAACAACTCCCTCTAATAATTTTAACTTATTACTATGTTGTACTCCTTTGAGTTGTGATTTGGGTTCTAACAGATACGATTTTCCAAAGCAAAAGCTTTCGATTTACCTTGTCAGACAAGTCCTCCGATAACTCAGTGTAGTAGTTTCCACGTTTCCTTTCGTTTCTCGTTTTGAAGTTGTTTGAGGAGGGCATGAGTTCACTTCTTGTAGTATTTGTCTTGTATTATTACTACCGGTCAATTAACCTAATGAGCCATGTTAGACTGATTTGGATGATTAAAAAGAGGACAGAGGACAAATGTAAGTAAACCTATATGCAGTTTGACGCTAAACCTTCAGCAGTATTTATTTCATAACAAAAAAAGTCCCCTGCACTTTTCATTTTGAGACAAATAGCCTCCAACAGTAAACATGGTTAGATAAATTAATGAAATTTACTGTAATACCCATCATGTGGGGTTGCATGATGGCTGTAATATCCATCACGTGATGGATGTTACAGTAAATTTCGTAAATTTAATCTAACGATGTTAACGATTGGAGATTATTTGTCTCGAAATGAAAAGGCATGGAGTTTTTCTATGAAATTGAAAATGCTAGAGGTTTAGTGTTAAAAGTGTCACACTGCATGTAGGTATAGTGTCATTTGTCCTTAAAAAGATTAAATTTAAGGCATTTTGGCCAACGAAAGTTATCGTCGGAGCAGTGGCGGAGCATCTCCCCCTTGCAAGGTTAAAATAGGTTATAGACGAACTAATCAAAAGCAGGTTATAGAAAACCATCTTCCCCTTGTTTCCTGAAAAACTGCTGTGAAAAACAGAAAATGTCCAAAAAGACAAAAAGTAGTATTTACCAAACGCACTGAAAGCTGCTTATACTGCCGACAAGCAGCAGTGCTGGCCGCAGAAGCATTCCCAAACTGGCTCTTAACATCGAACCGAAAAATCAAAATTGTTTGCGTCCTCATATTCCAACCGCTAGAAGTTTATAGTTACATAGTAGAGTATCAATACCATAACTCGTCACTTATCGTGGTTCTGATGTTTTTAACCAACCTAAAAAACCTTATACCATGTTCTCTGTCACAGGTACGAGGTTTTCTCGGACAAAACCAATTGGACGATGCTCTTACGGGGATGGACCTTGTCATCATTCCTGCTGGTGTTCCTAGGAAACCAGGAATGACTAGGGATGATCTGTTCAACATTAACGCCGGCATCGTGAAAACACTGAGTGAAGGCGTCGCAAAGTGTTGTCCGAACGCCGTCGTCAACGTGATCAGTAACCCCGTGAATTCCACTGTTCCAATCGCCGCCGAGGTTTTCAAGAGAGCTGGAACTTTTGATCCGAAGCAGTTGTTGGGTGTCACCATGCTTGATGTCGTCAGAGCCAATACTTTTGTGGTATGCACTAAAATTTGCTATATGACCTGTGTATTCGATACACACACACACACACACATACTTCAGAGATTGATTAGTTTTGAATCTTTTGAAGGCTGAAGTGCTAGGTCTTGATCCCAGAGAGGTCGCTGTTCCTGTGGTTGGAGGTCATGCTGGGGTTACAATTTTGCCTCTTCTATCTCAGGTTCCGTTACATTTTTTTTTTGTTCGGGTAGTTATTTTCAATATTCATTTGAAAATCCTTGGTCCTGGCTCTTGATGCTTTCGCTACAGCTATCAACCGGTCCTAACTGGCCCGGGCCGGTCCGCTCCTGGACTCAACCGGCCCGGCCAGTGTCCCGGTCTGTCCTAGACTCAACCGGCCCGGTCCCAAGCCCGTTCAAAACCTCCTATATGCTCTAACCGGCCTGTCCCACGGGACCGGACCAGTATGTGCGGGCCGTTCTTGAACTGCGATTTTTTTTTTTATACTCCCTCCCTCCCTTCCTCCCTCCCATAGTTATTGCCAAATGTTCTTTTTCTTGAAAAGTGAAAAAGGAAGAGAGAGAAGGGTATATAATGAAGTAAAGTGAAAAATAGATAACTTTTAAAATAACAATTTTGGAATTTTTATTTTAGGAAAGTAGGACAATAACAATGGGACGGAGGAGTATATTATAATATATGTCTATACGTTTTTAATATTTTATATATTTATATGTGGGGGTGGGGGTGGTTTGGAAAAAAAATATAGCCGTTAATGGGCCGGTCGTGGGTCTGGTTTGGTTAGGTTCCGATCCTGGGCTTAGACGGGTCAATCCTACAGTCCACCAAATCTTAAACCGGTCCGGACCACTACATACTCCGTCCTGGGACGGTTTTGGACCACACTGGTCTCGGTTCTGTTCGGTTCAAGGCTCACACGGACCGGTTCGGTTTGGTCCAGTCCGGTTTGTCGTTTTGCCGGCCCGCTTGACTGATCTAGTTTTCACACAATGTTCTTCCTCCTTTTATAGGTGAAGCCTCCATGCTCTTTTACACCAGAAGAAACTGACTATCTCACAGCCCGTATCCAGAACGGTGGAACTGAAGTTGTCGAGGTAAAACGGAGCCTTTTTTATCTCTCTATTTTACCGTTTTTCACGACTCTTTTTATGTGTGTGCTTGTCATACCGTCAAAAGCTTACTCGTGTCATATTGTAGGCAAAAGCTGGTGCTGGATCGGCAACATTATCAATGGTAAAGCCATTTTTGCCTATCTTCACTTGTAATTGTGGAGATTTTTTTTTGTAGCCGCCGTAATCTAATATTTACATTTTCTTTTCACATTGCCAACGATAGGCATATGCAGCCATGAAATTCGCCGATGCTTGCTTGCGAGGTTTGAGAGGAGACGCTGGTATCGTTGAATGTGCTTTTGTTGCTTCTCAGGTACCTTTGTCTGAGCCAGAGCATTATGTGAAGTTAGGCCGCTAAATAAATTAATTAATACTCCATTTGTCCACAATTTAGTAGATTATGCCTTGATTCTTTAAATAGTAATAGTAATAATTCATTATTATTAATAACAATTTTAATAATTATCATTATTGTTTAAAATAATTATTTTTGAGGGAAAAAATATTATTATTATTATTGTTATTATTATTAACATTGTTTACAAAGTTGTCACAGGGTATTTATTTATTTATTTATTTATTTATTCATTTACTTTTATTGTGTGTAATTGTAGGTTACCGAACTTCCTTTTTTCGCATCCAAGGTGCGGCTTGGCCGTACAGGAATCGAGGAGATATATCCACTCGGCCCCTTAAACGAGTATGAGAGGTTGGTTCACCCGTTGCCGAAAATTTATCCTCGTCACGAATTTCGATAAAATCTTTTAATTTGAATAGTCACTCCATGGCTAAAATCCCGTGTTTTTTTTGACAGGGTTGGGTTGGAGAAGGCAAAGAAAGAGCTTGGAGCAAGTATTGCGAAAGGGGTTTCATTTGTCAGCAAGAAATGAGTACGTCCCCGGTCCTACTACTTATGTATTCGCGAAATCAAGAGCTTTCATGGAGATCATAGTTTTCGATAAAATACGTTATTAGGTTGTGTGTGTGTGTGTTTTGTTTTTTCTCTGTTTCTTCCTTGATGGTTTGAGTTGAGTCAAGCCGATTATAGTTCAAATCAATGAATAAAGATATAGGTTTTCCGGCAACTATTTGGTGTACCATTTCTTTCGTTAATAAAAGTTCTTTATCATGCATTGCATAATTGGTGGAACAGTGTCACTCTCCCCCGGAACTTATTTCATTTTCTGAATAATGTTTGATAAGTGAGAAGCTAAGGTAAATTTGGAAAATACGAGAGAAATTATGAATATACCGTATCAACTTTACTTTAAACATGATTTCGTGGTATTAAATTGTGCCCCTTCCCCGTCAATTCCTGGCTCCGCCACTGGTGGCAACTGCCGCTCCCGACATTCTCGAAATTTCTCTACTGCCCCGTAATGTTTGCAACAACTATGCCCTTCTGAAAATACTGGTGCCCTTGAGAAAAATTACGAATCTGACATTTAAAATTACAATTTTACCACTATTCCTCTGAATTCGATGTAAACACCCCCCCCCCCCCCCCCCCCCTTCCACACACACACACACACACACATACTACATATGAGCAATTGCGTCTGCTACTGCTTGGAGTACTTCATAAGCATGAATGAACAAAGGCAAGAATGTTGATCCGACGAAAGTGCTTGGAAATAGGAAAAAAATTACAAAGGCAAGAATGTTGATCCGATGAAAGTGTACGAAAATAGGAAAAAGTTCCAAAGATTAATAATCTCTTGCTGTAGTTATCTCCGTCTTCCCCAAAAAGTATTTCTGAATCATATCGGAAAAAGATCCGATAATAACGAGCCGGAGAGGCGTACTCGGTGAAAGAACAACTGGCTGCACTCGTCTCTTCATGTCAAAATCAATGTTTTGAGTAAGGGTTGCACCTGGCGGCACGCGGGAAGCTATAACTAATTTCCTTAAAAAAGGACAACACTAATACCCGTTTGTAACACAAAATTTTAGTAGTACCCCTGGTAAAACTATAAGAATGCCCCACTTTTCTTTAAAGAATACTGAGCTTCAGCATTTTCTAATCCTGCCTCCGCCCTTCCTTAGTGGTCCTCGTCGCCTAATCCAATAGGGAGAGAGCAGTGAATTTCGTACTTCTGATCGCAACAAATAGGCATCGTAAGAACACACATTGGCAAAAACTATTGGATTAGGCGTCGTAAGAACACACATTGGCAAAAACTAATTAATGAAATATTCATCGAAGTTCAAAAAAAGTTGGAATAAAACTCGCAATATGATGAAAACCAAAAAACTCTTATGCCTCCGTGTCTTGTGTTTGGGAAGCGGCAAGGAAGATCGCGCCAGCTCCACAACCACCATGAGCGTGCTCGATCACGACGTTATCCGATAGATCGCTCCCGAGCATTTCCCAGACACTGCTGTGAAGATAGTTTCTGAAGATCCTGTAATCCTGGTAGAGATCGCCTTCGACTGTAACAACACTCTTTTTGTTCGATATCCTTCCAAGCTTCTTTATGATCCCTACTATGCCGGCTCCCGCGAGGCGGGCCCCACGTTCGGCCACGATGTCGCAGATCTCGGCAACGACTTCTCGCACCGCAGGAGTCGAGTTTCTTATCTGGAATAGGAACATCCAAATAAATGTCAATTTTTGCAACAATAAACAACCATTTTGAATGCATTTTTCCCTACACCAAGTGAAATGAAATTTTATCGCTGAGGAGCTTAGTTCAAATGGTTTTTCCGGTTCATATTGATTGGTGACTGGGTAGAGGGCGCCGGTGGTAGAGGTTGGCGACTGGCGGTGGTGGTGGTTGGATTGATTGGTGACTGGGTAGAGGGTGGCAGTGGTGGTGGTCAGATTGATTGGCGGTTGGGTTGACGATGCCGACGGCTGTTGGGCGAAAGAGGAGGGCGACCGGCGACGGTGGCTTCGTGAGGACAAGGGAAGAAAAGATGTTGGTGCGGTGGCTTCGTGAGAGAAGAAGAAAAAGGAGGAGACCGAGATGATTTGGCTCCGAGACCCTGAAGTTAGCGTACGAAAGAACTTGTCCAATTGGGTTTGTTTTCGGATTAGTTGGGCTAAACGGTATGCGGCTAGTGATACTGGAGCAGATTATGCGTTCAACTAGTGCTGGAGCCAGGTCATGGTGTCAAGAGGGCCGGCCTGCGGGATCGGCCCAGCCTTGTCCCCAGACCACCATTCCAGCTCCAGCCCAGCCCCCTACCGCCCTCGGCCCCAGCACGCCCTCTACGAAGTAGCCCGGCCCCAAAATCGATTCGGGTTGCATTTAGCCCCCAGCGGCCCGGCCCCTTCTAAGCCCCCCCCCCCCCCCCCCACAAATAAATAAATAAAAAGAAAAAACCCTCCAATTGATCATTTTAATTTGGACCGACCCGGCCTCTGCCGGCCCCGAACCCAAGGGCTTTTAGCCCCCAACCGGTCAGGATCACTTCCTCCCCCAACAGCCCGGCCCCTCCCAGCCCTCCTTCTAGCCCGGCCTCCATGCCAGCCCGGACCGGCCCTTTGACACGTTGAGAGCCGGGATTCTATTTGTGGGACCCAATGGAGAATTGTGCGACCATTATCTATCAAACCAACAAAAGAATGTAACAGTAATAAAAAATGAAACAATTGAAAAAGTCCTCACCCCAAACACTGCCTTCAGTTTCTCGTGGACAACATCGTGATCCTCCGACGTGTCTTGATGCATCGCAGCCATGCCTTCCGACCTGCTTGCAATAAGAGTAAAACACGCTTCATCAGTAAAATAAAATAGAAAAAAAATACACAAATTATACAAATATGCGATAAACTTTTAAATACCTTAACGAGTAAGGAATTGCGAGTTTTGGTGGAACAGTGTCGCCAAATAAAGCCGTTTGTTGGGCCATTTTGAGTATTACCCTTCTAACAATCTCTCCGAGGTACATCCCTGATACCAGCTTTTCGAAGATCTGTCGGCAACAGAGGATCCAGAATAAAAGTAAGCAAACATCAAACTCGTGGTGTCAAAGAGCCGGGCCAGGTTGGAGGTGGGCAGGGGCGGGTTGACGGACCGGTGGGGGAGAGGCCGGGCCAGGTTTGTGTGAAGGATATCTAGCCTGGACAAGTCCCGGGCTCAAACCCCACAGATCTAGGGGGGGGGGACGGATATTATTAATGATTCTATTATTATTTGTTAAATAAGCTATGTATATACATATATATATATATATATATATATATATATATATATATATATATATATATATATATGAGATTAGCCGTTATTTTTTCAAATAATAGCTGCTGGGGGGGGGGGGGGAGGGGCTGGGTTAGGGAGTGGGATGGGAAGGTTAGGGCCCGGTTAGGGGGAAAACGGCCGGGCTGGTTTCCACTGTGGGCCGGCCCCTGTGACACCCGGACATCAAACACTGCCACAAGGTCATGTATTCACTGCATTCCATTTAGCAACTTTTTATTACCCCAATCGACCCTATCATAAAACTGAGCACTTGGTAAAAAAAGATATTTACCCGAGAAGAAGGGTTTGAGCTTTCAGCATCTAAAGAAGCGTCGAACTCTGTTAACGGAAGATGGTCACAAGCGAAGCTTCCCCATTGTGCGTCTATCACCTGCACAAGTGCACACATTCCTTTCACTAATCACCTACGGTAATTTTCACCTACAGTAACTTCTCATATGCCCCGGATGTAAAAAATATTCAATTTTTTTTACACTTACCATTTCTCCTGACTCGGGTGAGGGTCCTTGCCATTTGGGAACTGCGTGCGCTGCTTCAACGTATGAGGCATTTGTGCCCATCCCAAGGCTGATTGCAGCGACGGTTTCCTTGTTGTAGTATCTACCACCAGCTAAATCTCCTACGGTGTCGTCAACCTGCATAACTCAGCTCTTGGTAAATTCGTCACTACCGGAACTTTTAACTTGTCGGTAAGTGTAACCTACCTGAGGTCATGTGTGGGTAAGGTATAAGAAAAAGGGTGATAAGGATTTGATATATAGGTATATACCTCCCCTTCATTTTTTCCTAAAACCTAATGGATACTAGCCTAAGGGATATAGACGTGGGGTGTTGAAATGACTTTATTGTCCCTATGCAGTTACGGAAGACACTTTCACCCTTTTCGTGTGTCGAACGTCGGCAAACTTACACACCATATTTGTGACACAGTTAGTCTGGAGTTGAGATGTGTCACTGCAGATAGATTTTAGGCTAAATTTGCCCCCCATATTATTTAAAATTTAGGGGTTATACAAGGGTATAATAGACATTGTGCATTATTTGTGTGTGCAATTGCATCTAAAACTTTTTTCAATGACGTACCCCACCGCTTCACAATTAAGGGATTAATTTACTTGAGTTTGGCACACGGAAGGGCTGAAAGTGTCCTTGAGCCGAACTAGAGGGGATGGAAAATTTTAACACTTCTTGGTATGAACTTAAAATCTGCAAAATGTGAGAGAATTTCTAGAATTGGAGATTAAATAATCTGCAAATCACTTGCCCCAAACAAACTTTAACTAAAATGGATAAACATTTTAAGAAACGGAACTAAATTAAAATGATCAATTATAATAAGAGCTGATTAAATTTCAAGTTCCCAAACATGCACGAAGACGTCCAAATCGAATGCATGCTTACCAAGGCAAAGACGCGCAGGCTCACACCATGCTTCTCCAGTGCCCGGTTCATCTCATCTACCAACTCGCTTCCAACCGTGCCACCACCCGCCAAGCTCTTCCACTTAACAGCTGTTGAAATCGCGGCTTGGTCTACAGGAGAAGATATAGTCATCCCGAGTTTTGTTCCCGTTGTTAATTTCTCTTCTATTGTGTCCTCAGTGTTGGATGAAATGAATTTCCCAATGTTCATTGCAATGAAATCAAACAAGTCCTGTGTAAAAAGTGTTGCAGTTTAAGTGAAACCTCAAACCACAATTGTTTCTAAAAATAGAAAGGAGTGGTTTCGATTCTTCCGGACGACCTTAGAAGTAGCGGACATGAGATCGTTTGGAATGGGAATCTCCTCCCGATGTAGCTCGGATACAGGTTCGTTCTTTCCAGCAAGCCGTGCTCTCAATAATAACATCTTGTCGCCGCGCAGATTCACACCGTAGTATAAACCCGTCTCCTCCCTGTCGCAAAAGACGGAATAAGTTCACTTCTATTCATTTGTTGACGACAGAACATCAAAAGCTATCATGAAGATTCACAAGAATGCTATAGACGGAATGCAAACGGTTTGGTTCAGTTTTCTGTATGGCTTGGATCTGTACAATTTATCTCGATTCTGTTCGCGTTCAGTCTCATTTCTACGCAGTTCGGTTAGCTTGAACCTACAGTTCACAAATTAATATGTTTCATTGCTTCTGATAAGAAATTTCACCTTCAAATAGTAAAATTATGTGACTAAAAATATAAAGAATAAACTAATGACTCAATCAACTCTTAACACAATTTACTTGAATTCTAAGCATGTTTTATACATACCCTGGTAAGAATTAAACAAAGATGACATATGAAACAATATGTGTTTTATGCATTGAGTACACAGGTTTTTATGCATATCAATATCAATTGTTTAAATCAGTATAATTGGTTCGGTTTGAATTTTCGAGATTTTGGCTCAGTTTATTTCGATTCAATTCACTTTGGCAATTTCTCGCTTTAGGCTCGACGTCTTACTGATCTACTATATAATTACTGTATACTCACAACTAGGAGTGCAAATCGGGCGGACTGAACGGGTTAACACTATTGTCCGAGCAATGTTCAAGCTGCCAAAGCCCGAGTTAGGAGCCTGTTCAAGCCCAAATGCATATCGCTATAAATTGTTATAATAGCCAACATAACTACTCTACGAATCAGGAGATTTATCGATGTCAAAGAGTGCAAAGAGAAAGAGAACCACCCAGTCGGAAGCGAAGCGATGCCGGATACGATAACGTCGAGGACGGATTGATCGTCCGAAGCCAAGCTAGACTGCATTTCGCAGACCAAGTCATTAGCGACATGCCACAGCTGCGAGACCGGTGTGGCACATTCTCTAGCGAATTTCCGTAGCATGCGTTGAGCCTGTTTCCACCTCCTCTGGTTCCTACTACTCCTCCAACGCTGCAGCAACACCGCCGTGCCGATGGCGGTTGCCGCCACGGCCGCTGCCGCCAGGACAACCTCTCTCCTCATAGTTTCTCTATACAGAAAAAAAGGAAAACTAGAAAGGCAGTTGGTTCGTCCAGCTCTAGAGAATAGATCAAAAGAAAGTGAAATTTGGATGGTTGTTGGTGTTTTAACGGAAACCCGACATTTTAGTTGAGAGGAAAGAACGAGTAACATGGGTGATTAAGGGTTGGTGGACTGGGCCAAATAATTGATAGGTATTTATAAGTGTGAATCCAAACCAGAAAATACGTGCAAAGAGACTACTAATTTTGGTGCAAAGCATTCAAAGGAAAGTAATAAATAGACATAGGATAAACAAGATAAGAGGAAGCAACAGATTTCAGAAGAGTGATTCACCCTGCTCCAAAAGAAACTTACATTGGCTTTCTTGGAACTTTTTATGTAATCCTAAAAATAGAGGAGGTATAGGACTTTTAAATCCACATACTTTCAACAAAGCTCTTCTTGCTAAGCTTAGTTGGCGTTTACTGGTCTCAGCCCAATTATTTTTATTATTTTTTTATCAAAATATTGTAGTTCTCAACATTTTCTCCGTCAAAGTTGCTAACGCTCTTCTTGCGCTTGGAAAGCCATTTGAAAAGGATGGGAAGTGCTCTTGATGGGTTTGGATTAGAAGATAGACAATGGTGAACATCTCTGTGTTTCCCTAGAATGATGGGTTTCAAATGTGCCCTCAAACACAATTATCTCTTACCTTCATCAGCACCATCTCGGGTTAAATTGCACCAAAGTAGGAGACCTAATTCACCAGAATTCTCGGACTTGGAAGAGCGATATAATACACACTCTGTTTCCAACTTGGCTCTCAAATCTCATTTTAGCGACTCCTATTGGTACTGATCTGGATCATGACAGCCCCATTTGGACCCCCTCTAGGACAGGAACTTTCTCAACTAGAACAGCTTATCGCATTCAAAACTCCACCAACAACTGCCCAAACCTTTCCTCCAAGCCCCTTTCATTCAAATCCATATCCATCACATGCCCTTGGAGTAAGCTTTGGTCTACTGGATTTCCTCCTAAAATCATTATCCTCATTTGGCAGATCCTCACTCAGTCCCTCCCTTCTAAACATAATATCCACAAAAGAATTCCTTCCATTAATCCAAAATGTCCTTTCTGCTTAAACACTCCCGAAACTTCTACCCATATCTTCTTGAGCTGTCCCCGAGGAGCAAGATTGGCTTGGAGCAGAGCAAGACTTAAATTCAAACCAAATTTCTCACTCACAATTGACAATTGGTTACGAAGCTGGTTACACAAGTTCAACAAAAAGCGGAATAGCATTCGCTGGTTTTGTACTGCTTATCTACTGTGGACTATCTGGAAAGCTCGAAACTCCTTGTTCAAGCAAGACTTTTTTTTTTTTTTTTTTTTTTTTTTTTTTTTTTTTTTTTTTTTTTTTGCGGAACTAGAAGAACTTCATTGATAAAGAAACGATGGTACATAGTAGAAGTACGGTAATTAGACAAACCCGACCAAGACCCGCAGTCACAAAAACAAATACACCAAGACTAGAACTAGCATCGAGGACTTAACAACTAGAACCAAAAGACCCAAAAAAGGTAGGGGACACATGAAACTAAGCCCCCCTCCAAAAGCAAACACCCAACATAGTGAAAAGAGAGTCAATCTAAAAGGATTACAATAGAAACCAAGAGAAAACATCAATAGGATTAAACAACTCCAAAGAACCTCCTAAGCATCAATGAAAGGAATCACAGCTGACATAAGCTCATCATCTGGTAGTGGGGGGAGTCCTTCACCAGTAGCCTCTTGGTTGATTTTTGCACCAACAACATCTCCAGCAGAAGCAATCTGATCACCAGAGGAATCATGAGCAGAGGAAGAAACAAAAGCTGAACTTTCCTCCATGAAAGCAGGAGCTTTAGCATTGTTCAAGCAAGACTTCATATCTCCTTAACAACAGTTGATACAAGCCCAAGAGATGGCCTCAAGTGCTTGGGCTGCTTATTCTTCTATGACTGCCACTACTAGACCTATTTCTACATAATTAATTCTTTGTCTCTTACCCTTAGATTCTTATTTCGCAATTGGTCTCCTTGTTTTGCAGCTTCCAGCTAGCTGCGCCTACTAGTACTCTTCGCATCGCAGGCTCTCAGAAGTATGTGTTTATCTAGGTGTTTTGGTCTGAATCTGTATCCGTAGTCTGCAGCAGGCTACATGTTCATATGCTATCTTCTGTTTTGTTATCTTGCGTCTAGGTCCTAGTTTATCTCTACTAGTCTTTTTGGGGGCTTATAAAGCCGAAGGTAGTTTGTTAGGTCTCTGGCTTGCTACTTGTACATAGTCCAGCTACTCTAGCTTAGGTATGAAGCTTTGATGTACTATGGATCATGTAATGTCTTTTGCTATATATGAAGTTTTACTCTTCAGTCAAAAAAAAAAGAAAGTTCGAATCCAAACGCCAAAAGTTTATATATATATATATATATATATATATATATATATATATATATATTCCGTACTTTCTTTGGGGTAGCAGCATCACATGACACCGTTACTTTACTTCTGCCAAAAAATATGGTGTATGAAAACAAGAACACAGTTTCTAACATAAAAGACTCAAAATTATCCTAATAGTGAAGGAAATGAATGTTTTCACCCGAAATTAAGCTTACATCACCTTACAAACCGTAAAACCCCTGAACTAGAAAACTACCAAAAACAACAATTACGTCTAAACCTGATTCCTGTCAACCCAAGAAATTCCGATGAGACTAAAAACCTTGTCTAAATCTAAAATATTACTAAAAGGAAAGAAACATAAAAAGCCATAATAGAAATCATCAAGTTTGTTCCCTGCGATTAAGCCACTGCATCACCAATGTTGCATTTTTCATAGAAGCCGAGTTCGGTAAATTGGAAAATGTAGATTATCGGAGGAGCTTTAGAATTGCCAACTTCAGGCATTTTATTGGTTTCTTTTCTTTGGTATGGCATTTTTCATCGATCATCTACACGAGAGATAATTATATATTAGCCTCTTGCAAAATATAAGCAGAAAATGTAAAGAAAACCTAAGAAATAGTGTTGGGGAAAATATGATGATGAGGTAGACAACAGAATTCATAATTGTAACATTCTAGCTAACAACTACCACTACCTCCGTTTATCTTCAACCCTTCCAGTTGATGTTTTGAGGCTCACTTTCACCAGGTAATTTCGTCAGTAAAACAATACAAGAATTTGGTAATCTTTTCATAGTATCGTAGAATAAATCTTTATTCGCTGATTAGAGCTTGTTTGGTTCTAGCTTAAAATCTCCATAATCTGGCGAAAACAATCTGGGGTGAATAAGCTGGTTGAAATTATAATATGAAAACTGTTTGGCATGAATTGAACTTCAGGATTAAAATTTAAGTGCATTTTGGCAATACTTAGTAGCTTTTTACTATCAAAGTTCAATTTTTTATATTTGAACCTACGAGACGTCTAAGATGTTAGTGTTTGCACAAATTAATAATTCATGCATAAAGAGATGGTAGAGTATGGTATTTCATAAACTATATATACATATATATATATATATAGAGATATATTTAAAATCAGAGATTATATAATTTGCATAATATTAGTCAATTGAAATGAAAATCTGACTCAAAAAATTTGCGAAAGAAATAAGATTTAAATTGGAACCAAACCTGCACTAGGTGTTTAATTTATTACTATGACTTTTTTTTTGAGGAAATATTACTATTACTTCGTAGTGCTAAATGTTGACTACTTTGTGTGCTATTGCACAAATCTCAACATTAGATTACATAATAAACAAATAATTTCTCTAAATATAATAGTAAAATTATTAATGAGTAATGATTATTACAAAGCAAAAACTTTTTTTTAAGAACAAAATTGAAAAAAAAAAAATATTCTTACAAAACTTTTTCTTACGAAGCCGCTAACTTCATTTGTACAATTTCATCGGTCATTAGATGTACAAATAATATTTATGATTTTGCAAGCATAAGTTTTGCTTAGTAAGAATCATTACCATTATTAATGCAAGAAAAACAAAGAGATCTTGGAATATGTACCTTTCCAATAATAGTGATGTCAATAGCAGCTTCCCCAAACGATAAGTTGCTATTACTGGCCACATTAATGGGGAAATTGCCCAATACATTCGAAATCCTCTCCAACACACCCTCTTGTTTCTTGCAGAGGATTTTCAGCATAACATCTTTTTCTGAAACTCTCACGTTCACTTCTGGGAATGGCTTGTTGTACGGGTCGGAGTTGTCCTCGTCGTCGGATGAAGACGTTTCGTTGTAGCTACATTGTCGAGTTCGTTTTGTGTTGATCACGGTTGGATCTTCTTTCTTCGACTGGTCTCTCTCCAAGTGTTTGACTCTTTCTTCCAAATGTTTGATGTGTCTTGTGGCGCCTCCGATGATTGAAACCTTGTCCATCTACACATGTTAACAAACAAAGACTTCTATTCAGGAAGAAAAACTACATTTGTCGGAAAATAACTTTTGAATTGAAAACCTACACATTTTTTTCCTGATACATCGGAAGAAAACGACAAAACACATTATATGATTATAGATTTACATTTCAATGTGGTTTTGAATTCTCAATAATCTTAGATTTTTGAGAGTTATCCCCTCAATTTTCGGTAGCGGACTCGAGGTGGACATTTTTAATGTAAACATTTATTTGAGTCACTCGATTTTTGGAGCCTGATCCGGTCTTGATTACTTTCAATGTGGTTTTGAATTCTCAATAATCCGAAAAATTACATCGTTTTGCTATCCAAATCACCGGATCAAAGTGACATGCCTACGTATAAAAAAGTCAAAACTGGAAGAAAGAGAAGAAACAGACAAAGTAACTTTTAAAATGTAAGAGAATATTGAATCCATCGATTTTTGAGAGACATTATATATAGGTACCCTTACATATATACACACACACCCTAGTACACACACATACAGTGTATGCCCCGTGTCCAATGGTACTACCGACAAAATATGCATATTAATCTATTCGTCGATCTTTCCTTCTCAGAAACTAGAGCGTGCATTCAATTTCGATTGAACCGATAAGGACGATTAACTATCTTATGAGAGGGAGATGATAGACCAAGAAATTAGGATGGGGTCCACCTTACCCTCCATCCAACTTACCCTCCATCCAAACACCTTATTCCAAACATAAGTGAAGGAGATATCCCTTTGGCTATCTCAATGTTAGTTGTTTAGTATGCATGATTTTTATTTGGTAGTAAGTGTCATTTTCTAAGATAAACTATTTCCCATAGCAGACTATTGTGTGTGTGTGTACACACACAAACACAAACATGTTGCATGTTCCATGTATTCTAGTATTATCAACTTTGTGTTCCATTTACCATATGAGTATAACTAGATTGCAGTGTGCAAGCCACACAGTTTTGAAGTAAATGAAGATCGTCCAACATCAATTCCTTGAAAGGGTAAAGAGATCTCCATGTTAGAAAAACTCGAAGATTGTATTAAAGAGATGAAAAAAGATACTATTCCCATATGTTACAGTCTTTAAATAGTCCAAAGAAACGCTAAATAAGATAAAGAATGTCATTCTCCAAACAGTGGAAAGAATTTTAAGACTGTCTCAATCGCCAATTGAATTTTTTAAAATATTGCAGTTTACCAAATCTACCATTTTCAGTAATACAGAAGTGAACTCGAACTCGTATATAAGTGAACTCGTAGTAGCTTTAAAAGTAGTAGCGGTACCTTCTTAAGACCGGGAATGACAGCTGCAAGAGAAATGATCTTCTCATTGATCCTCTCCCTCCTCTTCCTCTCTGAAATTATATGATTTTTAGCTTGCAATGGAGGCCTAGTTAGTGACTTGGACTCTATAACCTCTGTGTCATCATTCAAAACATCGGAACACGACCTCTTGGGACTCATGTTAAAGAGATTCATGTACTCGTCGTTTCCCATCTCAGGAGTAGCAGGTATTTCCCGGTTGGGAGTGGCCCATACGGGACCCAGTTGCCCGAAGTGTGGTAGTGGGGGTGACAAAAATGTCTGTCCCGTACTACCATCTAGTCTGTTTATGACCGGTTCCAGCGTCCAAGCAGCGTCAGCACTGACTAGTGATACTTCATGAGCTTGCTGATTCGCCTCAAGAGAGAGGTATTGGAAATCAAACACCTCGGCTGTAGGGATGTGGTTCCGGTTGAAGAGATCCGAATCATCCATTTCCTAAAAGTTTGCAAAAATCACAAGAAATGGAGAGAGAGAGAGAGAGATTCAGAAAATATCAAATTTGTCTGCGATCGCTCAGTAGGTGAAAGAAGCTTAGCTTACCAGTCCATGTAACCATCCAGCTGGAAGATCTTCCATTGTTTCAACTTAGTGGGCTATGAAAGAAGGAATCAGAGTGAGACTTAGAAGGAAATAATGGAATGATGGAATCAGTGGCTATGAGAACTTCCCATAAATACACATATTAAATGATTGAAGTCTTACCTGCAGATAAAACTATACTCAAAGAGGTACTCCTTGTGAGAAGTTTCTTGTCCACAACTATCTATTTATGTATTGTTTCTAAGGATTAGGGTTTAGGGTTTAGAGTTTTGGAAGTTTCTTATTAATGAAAAGTTGGACTACATCGGTTTCTTCATAATCTTTCCAATTAAGTTTGAATGATCATTTTGACTCGTGATTTAACTAAATAAAATAATGTATGGTTTTAATAATTAGTTGATGGTGTTATAGAGTAATTTCAACTACAATAGCACGAGAAGGTCATCAAATTTTGCATCGTTTCGCTAATTAAATCTTCGAATTAAAATGATCCGTGAGTAACGCATTGGTAAGATTCAGATAAACAAATCAGTTATTTGTTTTTGTTCAAATTTCGAGGCCATATTGACTTATGTCGTATGCGCTGATGCAAAGTAACAATATTTAGTAAACTAAGAGCTTAACAAAATCCAAACATTAATAGCTCTTGATTTGGTTTCTAAGTGGTTTAGCATTGAGATGACAGCGTGACCCAATTTCAAGGAAAGCTCATAGTTTACACTTTACAAAACCTTGCTAGAACCCACCATTAATACTATCAAGTCGTTGCTCATCTCTAGGTCTGTACTAATTTTTATTAATTAGTATTCACTCCGTTCCCTCTCATTTTCGCCACTTTGACTTTTTTTCGATACTGGATTACTTAGACCTGATAAGTTGGATAGCAAAATGATTTAATTTTTTGATAATTTTTTCATAGCGTTGTAGAATATATAGTCTACTTTACAACACAATGAAAAGAGTACTAAAATCTTGTGTTGTTTTACTAATTAAATCACCGAGTTAAAATGATCAAGTGAATAGTGATAAAAGTTAAAATGGGGAAAAAGAGAGAGAATGCAAGTAGTAACTTGCAACGTCTACATCAGCTCTTAATTTCTAGTACCAAGTAGCGTCCCTTCGACGTCAAAAATGGTCGCTGCAAAACGCTAATTCGATTACACTACGAAGGAGAAACTAATCATGGTTCTTGAAGACGACTACTGGAATGTTGGAGAGGAAGAAATCAAATCCTGTTTAATTGGTATGTTTGTTTCAGAATATCCTATAAACGCAAAAGCTATGCAACAGCCTCAGAAGAATTTGGATCATAGGTAACAACGTTAATATTATCGAAGCAGACTTTAATACGTTCCTATTCGTTTTCCCGGATATAGCGTGCCTCAAAAGAGTGGCATCAGGAGGACTGTGGGTATCAATGGGAAAGATCTCATGATCAAACCTTGGCCTTCTAGGATCCCGTGAAGGGGTTGCTTTTGATTCTAGTGATATAGCGGTTCCAATCAGTAACATCCCAGTTCTCGTCATGACGCATGAGGCGGGAAGAAGAGTTATCGATCTCGTTGGAGAAACTATTACTACTGATAGACGAATCAAGAGTGAAGATGGGATCAACTTTATTAGGGTTAGAGGAAGATTCCCATTTCCGAACCTCTCCCTAGAGGTTTTCACATCCAAGGCATGAATGCGATTATCTGGTGAGATTTCAAGTTCAAAAGACTCCCGTCTATATGTGATTGGTGCACGTGTATCACTCACGAAGGAGATCATTAAGGTGCGGTGCCAAAGGATATTCAAGATAGTATAGATCCCGACTATGAAATTTGGCATCTTTTCCATCTTAAGTAGGATAAGCAGAGTAACAACTCCCAGCCACATACCACACAAGAGACAGAGGAAGCTGTAGTACCCCCGAATATTGTTGACATGGAGGAACCCCCAAATCAGTACCACATTTAATAATGTTATAAACAATGCATATATTGAAGCAAACCCCATGGAAGAAGTAACCACTCTTGCCCTTGCCCTATATCCAGCGAGTTCTACATCTATGAATATGGTTGTCGACCCAAAAACTGCGAGTCTCTCGGGGGAGATTGCAAAATAGTTGAATACCCCTGGATTCAACTGGCTTAGTTTGGCAAAGATAGATTATTAAATAGATTATTGAATGAGTGGTTGTGATTAAGTGTTTTTGTCTCTCTCTCCTCATCTCAAACACACATTCAATAATCTATCAAATAATCTATCTTTACCAAACTAGGCCACTGCTAACATTGCTATGGCCACGAATCTTACTGATCAAGCAGTCTCTGGCGTATGCGCATCCACCTCCGACAGAGCCAAAAGTCCACAAGGAAGGCACAAAACCCCCCGAATTGAACAAGAGCCGAAGCTCGATTAAGGAAACAAATTGGCTCTAAATGATAACGCCCCAAGACCCTCCACCGGAAACCTCAAAAGGCATGCAAGAAACAAAGGCGAAAACTCGGAAGAGGAGGAAGCCACAGGAAAGCGTAAAGGGTGAGATACTATTTTTGGTCCATCCTCCATCAAAATTACAGACTTCGTGGGTAACACGAAAGGCCGAAGACTTGATCTGAGCATAGTCCCCACAACCAATACCCATAGAGATGATCAACCCATGTAGGTTAAGGAATCCTTTAAATTTTCTTTTGATATATTGGTGGTGGCTGCGTCGTAGCACTACCAGCCGCAATGAATCTCCTCCGATGGAATGTGTGTGGGCTAGAGAACCCCGTCACATATTTAACTCTTCGCAATGAAATGAAGAGTCAAGTTCTCGAGGTGGTCTTCCTCTTAGAGGCCGGGTTACTTATTAAGGAAATGAAAAAGCTCCAACGGAGACTGGATTTCTCGAATGGCCTTCATGTGTGTTGTGAGGTACGGAGTGAGGGTTTATTGACACGTATTTTAACGCGTATGCGCGACTGCACAATCAAGTAGTAAGAATGGAGTATTTTTAGGAATCTGGTTGTCGAACCCACGAGAAAGTCTTTAATATATAACTACGAATTGATTTTAAATACTTAAGTAACAAGGATGAATGATTGTTTTGATTTGTACTATCGTCGCCCTCAAACAAGTGAATAAAATGAAATAGACAATTAAACCAACTATTTTTGGATTTTCAGATTAACTGATTCTTTTATATGAAATACTATTATGGAGAAACACTAGATAATTTACGGGTCCCCTAGGGCACATAGATAGTTCCAGATTACGCTTGAAGCACTCTACAGACGTTCAGTTAAACCGGGTAGTAGCTATTACAATCTTCTGTCAATCTCATGTAATTTTACCTAACAGTCCGCTACGGGTCCTGTCGACTACCGCCGTCTATCATTACGTTCTAACTGGCTAGTTAACTTCGTTCATCAGGTCTAGTTGGCCCTTCAATTCACTAAAACTAACTATTTCAACCGAAAACTACCCTCACCCGGTTATTTAAATTTCTATCTCACTTTGGTCTCAAGAAATTACAATATTGCACTACGTTCTTCACAATTCCGGATTTTAATCAATTCCGCGCGTCTAACCTAGATAGCTAGTATGATTAGGGTGATCAATCAGCACATGCTAAAAACTAAGTACAAGAACGTAGTTGAATAAACTGAACATGTAATATAATTAAGTTTTAGAAAACGTTTATCAAAACACTAATCCGAAAAACAGCCAAGTTTAGAACCCTTTGTTCTCCAAAAACTATATAGCAAGATGAGTTTAGCTAAGCATGAAATTGTTTTGCAATACTACTTATTCCATACAAGAATTGAAAGAGAAGAGATAAAAAAATCAAACGAAGGAATAGACGAAGTCTTGACGAATCCAGGCTTCTATAATCGCTCCAAGCTAATCTCCATATGTTTCCCCTGAGTTTCCTAGTCCCTAGGCCGTATATCTCCTCTATAGATCATTCCATGAACTTAAAAATAGCTTAAAAGTGATTTGGCATAATTAATTACCGTCAAATTCCCAATTCCATTCGTATGAATGACATTCGTACGAATGAGAAGAAGGGTGTTTTTCAGTCGTACGAATAGACTTTGTACTGCTGACTTCTTCGGGCCTTAACTTCTTCGTCCAATTTTCAATTTAGCTTCGTGACCTATCGTTGGAATATCTTTGAGTCTACTATCATTTTCCACCGCTCTCACTTCAAAATTTCTTGTGGAACTTCGGATACCTTTCTAAAGAGTGAAGACTTGTCATTCTAGCTTCTCTAACTTTTCTTCTCTTCATTCCGCTTGAGCTTATGTTGTTTCTGAAGTTCATTCCACGTATCCTAGTCTATTAGCATCTTCTCTCTGTGAAGACAACATGAACGACCATACCAAGCAATAATATTTGAAAACTTTGAAATATGCATAGAAATGTCCGGACTAACACCAAAGTGCATAAAGCTCATTCTTCATATTCTAAGCGCATATTTGCCCAAATTTACTTCTATTTCACTCCCGTATTATGAAAATAGTAGATAAATTTTTCACGAATATAACTCCTCGATGTAGTTATCAAATACCCCCACACTCACTCTTTACGCTTCACGAGCTAATTCTCACACGTAATCTCAACTACCAATCTTGTTTTTTGAGATTTTTTTTTCATCAACTGGTTTAGAACCCTGGACCTCAGGCAGGGGCTTCCAACGCTCTACCACTTGAGCTACCACCCTAGCTGCATCTGAACTTCCAAACTCCACAAACTTTCAATCCACCATTTTGCGCGAGCTATTTACTAGTCGGACTGAGACACAAACATGAACATGACTAAATCACAAATAAAACACGAAGCACAAAACGGACTGAGAAATAAACTGAACACAAAAACTTTCTTTTTGGTTGAGATCGGGCAATCTCTGATTTAGACAAAAAGATCATATAGCTTTAATTCTTTGCCTCAATATTATACTACACATAGCAGTTGGAAACAAACATGGTTGTTAGAAGGTGATCTTGCGCAAATGAGTACTAAAGTATCCGTGCTAAAACAGGTTTCAACACATAAATCAACTTCAAATATTTTCACCTTAAGAGCTAGCTGGTTACACTCTAACACTACAAAGATTCTAATTGAATCAAGTCTCCGTCATGATATTTATTTGCCAAGTCATATGAGATTTAAATCTCTTAGACTCGATTGCATTGAATACAAATTGTCCATGTTAAAGGAGACACAACTCCTGTTAATTAAAGCTTGACTTTATTTTTATCTTCTCAACTCTTATTGGATTGGATCCTACTTCTCCATGTGACTGGAGGTACATTTGGTTGTCATACTCCTTTTCTTTGTAACGTTTTTCTCTTTCACTTCTTTTCTTTTTCAACCGTGCAATAAAGCATAAGAAGCGTGAGATTTTTCGGCGAGCTCTTGAGACCACTGTAAAGGATAGTCGTGTACGTCCTATGACTTCCCTTAAGTCGTGGTAACAGTACCACATAAAGTCAAGTCGACACGACGGCACTACCTTAGATCTCAAGTGCCCACAAGTATCAACTCGAAAACAAAATATTCAACAACTAAGGGACCCATTCCAACTAGCAGACTAAAGTGAGTTTGGATATACCCTTACTAACACAATTTAGGCTTATAAAGATCAATTTCTCACAATAAAAGGATATTTAGCACTTCCCCGGTTAACGACACTTTACACAAGATGCGGCGAAAAGTGCTTCCTCACGATGGTTCTCTCAACTCTTGGCTATTTCATTCATTACGCTATCTCCAGTCATTTTCATTCAATTTCCCTTTCTTAAAAAAACTATGAAATACCCCGTT
This sequence comes from Linanthus parryae, assembly GCA_023055425.1. Classification (NCBI taxonomy): domain Eukaryota; kingdom Viridiplantae; phylum Streptophyta; class Magnoliopsida; order Ericales; family Polemoniaceae; genus Linanthus; species Linanthus parryae. The sequence goes on from JALGPY010000001.1 coordinate 6,315,818, forward strand.
TTGTGATTATGGGTATTTTGTGATATTACTATAAGTGTTGGGGAGTTAATTTAATTGTATAGAGTTAATTATAATTGTTACGAGAGTTTGGGGGATCTTTGTGACTTTAATCCAAGAGTTTTAGTGTCTTTTACTTGAGTTTGGCGGAGGTAGTTGTCTTTTAACAAAACAAAGGGGGTAAAAGTGTCTTTTGACCTAACTTTTCTTCCTACGTAAAGTTTCCTAACTCAAGAGGGTTTCCTACTTATGAAGTTGATTTTTTTTCCAACTCTCATAAAACCCTCACTCTCCCTATTTCTCTCTATCTCTCTCACGTCTCTCCCTCTCTCACCCGAACCCTCTCTCTCTCACACTCTCTCTCTCGTCTCTCTTTTGTGGCCGACGGCAACCACCGCCACCGCCGCCGTCTCTCTCTTTTCCGTTGAGGTAATCTCTCTCTCTCTCTGTCTCTCTCTCTCTCTCTCTCTCTCTCTCTCTTTCTTTCTCTCTTTCCTTCTTTCTCTCTTTCTTTCTCTCTCTCTCTCTCCGTCCGTCTCTCTCTCTTCCCGTCCGGCCTCCATGGCGGCGGGTTAGAGCTAGTTTTGTTTCTTCTTTTCTTTTCTCTTGTTGATCTCTTGTTCTTGTGATCACTTGTTTATGATTCATGTATGTTGCATGAAATCTTTAATTTTCAGTTTGATATTGTTAGGTTCATTATTCATGGATTCGTAGGATTGATAATCAAGTTTTAGGGTTTATCATGTTCTTGGGTTATGAGAAAAATCCTAGTTTGGAGGAGAAGTTTGATTAAACGATTTGGATGTTTGAATGATCATAGTATGTGGGTAACAATCTGATTTGATGTGGGAATCATGTTATATTAGGTTTATTATGAATATATGATGAATTAGATGCTTGGGGGAAAGTTTCATGAAAATTGATAATTCCCGTATGGGTATTTTGAGTGAAATTGGAAACTTGAAACTAGTGTAACTTTTGATTCAGAAATCGAAATTAAGATCCGTTTGAGGCTAAACTTATTATTTCGAATGTTTTGAATCTAATGGAACTGTTTTTGGAGCATGATCTGTTTGAGAAACTGGAGTAATAAATTGGTGGAGTTATGATAGGTTATGTATGCTTTAGGTTAGAGGATTTTGAAGCAAAATTTTGGGTTTTGTTTTGAAGTATGAATTAAGTGGGAGGTTAGGTTGGTGTTAGAATCCTAAACCATAGACTATCACATGCATGTAGCTAGTATAGCAAGTGTATTGCTAGAATATTTGTTTGATTAGAATATTGTTACGTGTAGGTGACGAGTTCGTGCGACGACGAGTACGTAGAGTACGTTGCTTGATTGCTATAGTTGGAATTTGCTTTGAGGTAAGTAAAAATGCAAAGCCTAGTGTGCTTATCTCTTTCGTGTCGAATGAATACTTTGATTTGCTACGTCTCAAAATGTGTTTACGTGCTACATGACTTGAAATACATGATTTCTACTTGTTAAATGATTTTGTTGAAAACATCACCATGATATTAATGAACTAAAACGTAAAGTGGAAGAAGTTGTGCGGGGACATTATTATTATTATTCTCTTTGGGCGGTGTTGGCTGCGGTCCCGTCTCTTTTTGATCCGGTTGCAAGTCCCCGGATAGCGGCATGTACTCACTCCTCTGGCCGGCGTAGATTTAGGGGGGTGTCGACACTTAAGGTCATGGAAGCTGTGGTTTATTTGGTTTTCCCCCGTCACAACGAATTAATAATGATGATTTTTGATTTTTGGTAATGGAAAAGAGTTAATGATGGATTTTGGATTTCCTAATGATCATGGAATTGGTTGGAAATATTATGGAATCGGGAACTCTTATGTTTTATTACAAGAGTCAACTTTATTATCGCTGTGTTTGAGAAAAAAACATCTTACTTACAAACGAGAAGTTGTTTTATAACTATCCCATCATCGTTTTAAATGTTTGGGTGTTTATTTACCAGTATTTCATGCTGATTTTGTACTGTGGTGTTTCTTTTGATTCCGCACCACAGGTTTAGAGGACGGTTATCTGACATAGAAGGGGACGCGTATCATCATATGGATCACTAGTAGTTTTATTTGAACTTGAACTCTTTATTAGTTTAAACACTTTAGATTGTTTATGCCCGATTTGAGGCTAGAGTGTTTTGGATTGTAATAATGGATAGTTGCAATGGATTTTAATTATTATTGTGAATGTTTTTTGCTTGAGAACCATGTTATAAAATCTCCTTGTATCCGAGCTCCTCTCGGGTACGGAGTGACATCCGCGGGTCTCCGACTTGGGCCATTTGGGGGTGTTACAAATTATTTTCTATTTGTTTCCACAAATTTTCTACTCAACCCACACACACTTGGAAAACTCGATTATCGAATCACAAAGGTGTTAGGTCGACTCTTTTTCTAAACACAATCTAACTCTACACAAAATAGCAATATATTTAAACACCACTCACACTAAAAAGGGAAAATTACTCACAGTACAACACTCTGAACACACACTGATGGACTCAAGACACGGACTTGGATAGCAAATAGCTAATCCCCACCCCCACCCCACACAAACACTGAATAAACTCATTGTCCTCAATGAATTTAGAGATCAACCAAGAAGACTCAAATCTTAAATGCAGGATACAACGTACCTACTCGGAATTAGGGGACTCGACCTTTCCCTCAACCAGCACATTGATCCTTCCTCGTATCTCAATTTCAATCTCATTATCTTCATCCCCCTCGACCTCGGGGAGAAACCCGGGGTCATCCAATTGACAACCCCACATAGTGATTACGAAAGGGAAACTAACATCACATGCACTCACTGCTCAACTCACACAAAATAGTAGTTCAACAGATTCCACAAGTATTCCTAGCAACGTGCAGGTGACATGGAGTGTACAACAACCACCAAATAATCATGCAACATCATCACAATCTGCAACCCCCTCAGACATGCAAATTTTAGGGGTCTTTGCGTGAATTTCAGATACGTAGTTGTGCCAAACTAGAAATTGAAGAACAAGAGAGAAGAATACTCACGAAAAACACGAGGTCGAGGAAAAAATCTAATAATTGCTAATCGAGCTCAATCGAGCAATCCCCAAGATACATAGTGTGTCACTGCGTTCCCATATGTTTGGATGAGCCATGAGTGAAGTTATTAGTGAGTCCCAAAGTTCCTTTGTTACGCATAGACAGATTAAAGACAACATCATTGCAGCTTATTAGTTAGTCCACACAATTAAAACAATATAAAATTTCGTGAAGGTCACATAGCGCTCAAATTTAATATGGTGAAAGCTTTTGACCGATTCAAATGGGGTTCTTAGAAGCTCTAATGGTAAAAGTAGGATTCAGTCAACGCTTCACCAAGACAATGATGAAGTGCATCACAACAAAAAAGTACTCTTTTGTCCTTAACGGGGAAATATTAGGAGAAGGCATGCCCGAGAGGGGATTGTTCAAGGATGCCCCTTATCCCCATACCTATTTTCTTCTATGCGGTGACAGCCTGACTTGGTCGATTTGAAGATGCAAAGCTGAGGAAAGGGCTTAGGGTGTCAAAGCTTCTAGAGGAGGCCCTGAGGTCGCCTAGATGTACTTTGCATATGACAATATCTTTTTTACTCAGGCTAAATTGCGGGATATCACTATCCTATTACAAATTAATACACATTATGAGACGACCTCTGGCCAAATAACCTATCAGTTGCTTCCTTCTCCTCAAATGTTTCTACAGATGTAAAAGCCTCCCTGAGCTCAGCCTATGGAGTTACCGAGGTCTCACAGCACGAGAAGTATCTTGAATTGCCTATTACAATAGGTAAAAACAATACTACTACTTTGATTAAATTCTCGACAAGATCTAACAAAAATTGAAATGTTTGACGAAGAAATACCTAATAAAAGCTGTGAAAGTGGTTCTTCTGAGATCCATTGTTTACTCTATTCCTAATATTGTGATGTGTTGTTATGCACTCCCAACATGCACTTGGGAAAGAATGTAGCCTTATATGAGGGATTTCTCATGGAATCAGACTGATAAGAAAAGGCATCAGTTGGCTTGCTTGAGACAAGATGAAGCGACTTAAAGACGAAGGTGGTATTGGCTTCAGGGACATCCAAAGCTTGTACTATCCCCTTCTAGGAAAACAATGTTGGAGACTTTAAAAAATTCAAACAGCCTGGCTGCCAGGATTTTAAAAGACAAGTACCACAAAGATTCAAACATCCTTGGCGCTCAACTAAAAAATCAGACGCCGTACGCTTGGAGGAGTCTCTTATATGGACTGGAGGTGCTCAAATGTGGACTGAAATTTAGGAGATAGTTGATCCATAAAAAGAAATCAAGGTCCCCTGGCTTCTCCGAGCGCCATCCTTAAAAGTCTCTAGGATCCCTCTACAGATCAAGAAGAACTGGTATTTGATTACATGCTAGAAGAGGACAAAACTTAGAAACTAGATAGACTAATCATAACCTCTTATCCATTGATGTCGAGGATGTACTTCCATAAAATCCCCATAATTCCATCGCTGACACATCTCGACCTAGCAGTACGAGGACTTAGTTTGCTATTCAATCGAAAGTGATTATGCATTAGCCATGAAAATGCAGGAGGACCCCGCTACATTCGGAAACTCAAAAGAAGAATGGCATTCAGACCAATGGTTCATATGAAAGTTTCATCATGGCACAAAAAGACATAGAGAAATTATGCATCAGCTTATGGGGTTATGTCTAAACAAATATAAGCAAGCTTATGAAGGAAGCAACAAAACGAGCGAGCAATTGATTCAAGCGACATAAACTTACCTTGATCCAAGTCAACATTCAGCCTTTTCTCCATCATATCCCTTAGATCCGAACACCAAGGGCACAATGCCGTATGAAAACCACTGCTCCCGGAAGAAAGAAAACTAAACTTCGACGGAGCGTGGTCTTACGCCCGTAGGATCGTCGGCGCCTGTGCTGTGCTCTGAAATCATCACTGGAAGATCTTAAGAGCCAAGGAGGTCAATGTCAAAAGGGGTAATCAGGAAAAAGAAATAGGATATTTGGCACTTCAAATTGGTGTTCGCATGGCGTCAGAAATGGGGATCCAGAACTTTGCAATCGAAGGTAATGACGAGTTTTTACTCAGACAGATCAATCGCCAAGACGATACAGAAGAGGATCGAACCCCATTAAAATAGATCCTGCAAGAAATCTCAGCAAATCTGCAATCCTTCAACAAATTGTCTTGGAGATCCACATCGAGAGCTTCAAACGGCCTAGCCCACATGCTTGCACAACATGCATTTTATATTTATGAGGATTTTAAATTTACAACTGAGCTTCCGTCTTAGCTTTCCATCTTTGCTTCTAAGGATTTAAATCATTGTAATTTTCAGCCTTTTATAAAAAAAATCGTCTAAAAAAACTTGCAACGTGCATGTTGAATAGTGAACTACGATGCTATTTGGTATAAGTTGAAAATCAGAATAATCAACTTAAAATTATTTGGGTGAAAAATCTAGTTGAACTAAAAATCAAAATCTGCTTAGTATCAGCAGAAATCGAAGATTACAAAATAGACCAATTTCACAAAATTTCAAGGAGCTTTATAGACAATTCAATGAATAGAACTATTTATAAATGAACTTCGATCATGCTAATACAAAAAATATCTTAAAATTATTTCTTAGAGTTTTTCAGCTATAAAATCTCAAGTTTGGAGATTCTGCAATTTTTATGAGATTATCTAGTGCATGTTTGGTATCGCCGATATTTATTCAATCTCTTTTCAACGATTTCGTTTGCTATGTCTGCAAATTTTAATATGATAATTTACAGATTCAAAAAATCTCCGTGCAATTAGAATCTCCAAAATTGAGAATTATGCAGCTGAAAATATCTAAAAAATAATTTGAATTTTTTACATTAGCACAATAATATTTTAGTTATAAAGAAGGTGTATTCAATTACTTGGCTTTAGATCTCTTCAAATATTTTTAAATCGATCAAGTTAATGATCTACAATTTCAGCCCACACCAAACAGATTGTAATTATCAGGTCAGGTTGTATTTTATTTTCAAATTACTTGCAATAGATTTTGGAGTATGCACATTTTAGTTTAAAATTTATGCCGTGGAAAATTAATTTGTTAAAAAATGCAGAATTTTAAACCCAGTAGAATTGAAATTTGTGATACCAAACATGTACTAAGTATATCATATTATTTTGATATCATTTTATTAATGAATCGGTTTGACATTTTCTCATGAATCAAAACACGCACCATTTACGTATTGTCACGGAGGCCTAACTTTAAAATTATTTTGAAGTTGCAATTCATTTTAAAAGCGTTTAATAAGTTCATTCATTGCGACATGTCTAGGTTTCCCTTTCAAGCCTTTCCCAACTATCTATTTATGTGCTCATATCTCATGGAGGCGACCTTATACTACGAATTTTCATGGATTGGTTGATAGAGTGCGCTAGAGGATTGATGGCTCGAAAACCAAATTCTTATCAACAGGTGGGCGTCTAACCTTATTCGTAGCTCACATCCTTTCGGTGCTTCCGGTTCCGAAGGGGGTCATGAGCATGCTTCACTATCTTTTTTGCAGATTTCTTTTTGAGCTCGGGTGACAGGATTCGGAGGCACTGAATTGGTTAGGACAGTCTTTTTGCCCCTAGGAAGAAGAGTGGTTTGGGACTTCCGTTCCTGGCTGACGTTGGTTTGTCGCTACATATGAAGCTATCTTTTTTCTACTTTCAAGGAGCGTCCTTCTTACCTTGGTTTTTGCGTTCGCGCAATCGTACTACCCATGATTTTATATTTGGGCATCATGGTAGGCTTGTTTGGAGGTTGATAGTGTGGCATCTTGGGATGATTCAAAGTTTTTTTTTTGGCAGCGTTATGGTGGTTCCATCAGATGTGTTTGGATGTCGAGACGAAATTTAGTTTACAGTCAGGTCATGCTTGGCTCTTCTACATATTCAGGCCGGACCTTTACTATGGTGTGTACTATACATTGAATCCCTCGGTTGCTGTCTAAGGTGGGGGTTTTTCGTGCACCGCTTGATCTTTAGAGCTCTTCCAACTGATGACAGGATTCGCAGGTTGGGGGTTCTTTTGCCCTCGCACTGTTTTCGTGTTCTTCAGCAGATGAGTCGTTACCTCATCTGTTTATCTCCGATAGGATTGACAGATGGGTTTGGGAGGCTTTGCTCTCTTTGGTGGGCTTTGTGAGGAATCAAACAAGTATCAATGGAACAAAGAACTTAAAATGAACGACACCAAGATATACGTGGTTCGGCAAATTGCCTACGTCCACGGGAGGGCTGTATATGATTATAGTTCTTCCTTACAAGAGATGAACAAGAGGAATTAAGAACCTCTCTAAACTCTCACATTAACACTCTCTAACTCTAGAAGAAATAAGAGAGCAAGAACTACAAACAACTAAAGAGAAAGTCTGAAACTTTGGATGATTTGCTAAGTTGAGGAGCTGCCTATTTATATGCATTCAAGCTCCAACTACCAGCTGCACAATAATTAATTAGGGTGGCCAAAAGTCACCAAAAAACACCTCTCAAATTCTCCATAAGCTGCTGCAATTGGCTTGGAAAAGCTGCTGCAATTGGCTTGGAAAAGCTGCAGCCCTCCAAGCATTTATTGCTTCCTCACCATGGCTGCCACCGTCCAAGACTTTGGAGCCATGGCTGCTGCCCAAAAAGTCATTCGTTTACACTGGATAGTTGCTGAAAGTGTGAACGCACGAATTTGAAATGCAAGACAATTCCTAACAAATTCCACCTTGACTTGTATTCCAGATAGCCATTGAGCCAGTAGGATCCCTGATGCTTGCCCTTATGTGTACCCCAAGGTTTGGGATACCCTTTGCACCCTTTAGGGTGCCTTGTGCTTCAATGATGAAGAACCTGAATAGCGTTCGAGCGTAACTCAAACTTCTCTGTAGTGACAACCTTAGTTAGCATGTCCACAGGTTTTTCCTTAGTGTCAATCTTCTTGAGAAGGATCTCCCATTCTTCAACCCAATCCCTGATCTGATATCTCACATCAATGTGCTTGGTTCTTGTATGAAACATCTGATCTTTGGCAAAATGGATTGTACTTTGACTATCACAATGAATGCTAACTGTTTGTTGTGACAAGCCGAGAGTATTAGCCAAAACTTTAAGTCATAATGCTTCCTTTGTGCTTCAACTGCCGCCATGTATTCTGCTTATTTCGTTGAAAGGGCAACTGTATTCTGTAGATTAGATTTCCAACTAATAAGATTTCTTCCAAGGGTGAAGACATACCCAGTAGTTGATCTTCTTTTATCCAAATCACCTGCGTAATCTGAATCGACATAGCCCACAACTTCATTCTATTCAGCATCCCTAGAATACATGATGCTCATATCCATGGAGCCTTTCAGGAATCTCATAATCCACTTGACAGCTTCCCAACACTCCTTTCTCGGATTTTCCATGAACCTGCTAACCAAACTGACTGCATGAGAGATATCTGGTCTCGTGCACACCGTGGCGTACATCAACAACCCCACTGCACTGGCATAAGGTATCTTAGTCATGTAGTTTGTATCTTCCTTGCTTCTTGACAACATTGTAGTGATAACTTGAAGTGTGCCCCAATAGGAGTAGACACATGCTTTGCATTGTCCATGTTGAACCTTTATAGTACTCTTACGATGTACCCCTTCTGCGAGAGCCATATCTTTCCTTGCTTCATGTCCCTCTGAATCTCCATGCCTAGGATTTTCTTTGCGGGACCCAAGTCTTTCATCTCGAATTCTTTGCTCAAACTTGACTTTACCATCTGTATTTGGGCTATATGCTTGGAAGCAATCAACATATCATCTACATATAGAAGAAGATAGATAAATGTACCATCTACATATCATCTGGTGAACCCATCTTTCGTCATGAAGGAATCAAACCGCTTGTACCACTGTCGAGGAGACTGCTTTAGACCATAAAGAGATCTCCTTAACCTGCACACCTTATTCTCTTGGTTTGGTACTTTGAAGCCTTCAGGTTGATGCATGTATATTTCCTCCTTGATGCTCCCGTGTAGGAATGCTGTATTCACATCTAGTTGCTCAAGCTCTAGATCATCCATAGCAACCATAGATAAAAGAAATCGTATGGAGGAATGTTTGAATACAGGATAGAAAATCTCGTTGTAGTCGATTCCCTCCTTCTGAGAAAACCCTTTTGCAACCAACCTTGCTTTGAACTTTTCACCTTTGTTTGATGTTGACCCTTCTTTCCTTCGGAATACCCATTTGCATCCGATGGCTCTCTTTCCTTTCGGAAGCTCAGCTAGCTCCCAAGTATGGTTCTTTTGAATTGACTCCATTTTTTCTGAAATAGAGATCAGCCACTTGTCTTATCCTTATGCTCAAGTACCTCTTTAAATTTTTAAGGATCTCCGGCTTCAGTAATCAATGCAAATGCTACTGAATCTTCAAACCCATACTTGATAGGTACTTTTGCATTCTGCTTTTCTTTGCCTTTCGCAACACTGTAAGTCTCTTCAGCTTCTGAATCTTCCAAGACTTCCTCGAAGTCTTCTTTATCCCTTTCTTCCACTAGCTCGTCCAGCTCCACCTTGATTTGATGCTGGGAGTCTATTGGCTGACCAATATCGACTCTGGCTTCATTGGAATTCATCATCTTCTTTTCATCGAAGACGACATTTCTGCTGATGATTACTTTCCTGTTAATTGGATCCCAGAGTTTGTAACCTTTAACTCTCTGTTTGTAACCAAGAAAGATGCATGGTTTTGACTTGGCATCTAACTTGGAACGCTTATCACTTTCAACAAGAGAGTAAGCGGGGCATCCGAAAATCTTCAACCTCGAGTAATCTGCTGGTTCGCCATACCAAACCTCGTATGCTGTCTTCTTGCCAAGGGGTACTGATGGTGAGAGATTCACCAAGTGGCAGGCCATGTTAACAGCCTCCGCCCAAAGGCATTTGGCCAATCCTGCATTTAGCCTTATCCATCTCGCCTTTTCGCATAGAGTGCAGTTCTTCCGTTCCGCAACTCCATTCTGCTCCGGACCTTTTGGAGTAGTGCAGTGTCTGCTGGTTCCCTAGTCTTTGAACTCATCTGATGTGTACTATGCCCCATTGTCCGTCCTCAAGCATTGGAGTTTCTTTCCAGTAGTCTTTCCCACGTGAGCCTTTGTTCGACAAAAATAATCATAATTATAGGATATCGTCTCAAGTAATAATATCCGGTAAGACCGGAGTCGAATCCACGAGGAGAGGAGGGTTAGAGAATGACTTGCTAAACAAGAATAACTAGTAGAAAACGACTAACTAAAGCGATAAATGAAATTCCTTATAGGCTTTAAAGCTTGCCAAGCTATCAAATCCACCAAAATCAATTGATGGAGCAAGTTGAGGTTTGAGTTCAAGAACAAAGTAAACGACTACTAGAGCTACGATTCAAGAAACTAAGTGAAATGACAAGTAGAGAGGGGCTAGGGATCACCGGTTTCTCTAGTGACCAATCCTCCTATTACATTCAAGCCCGGTTCTCACATTGCATGTGTCATTCCACAAGACAAGTATGTCAAGACTCCAACTCGCAACAAATGAAGTGTGTGATCCGAACACGCTTATCAAGCGCTAAATAGGCTATTCAAATGAGATTTCCGAATTTCAAGTGTTTCAAGCATCTACCATATGTAAACATAGGTGTTTCCACATGAATGATCAAGCAAAAAATGAGATTTGTAAATTCTCACTGAAATCACCTAACTAGAACTCGATTTCTCAAAGTTAGGATTGACGAGTTTCTCTCACTCAAGTGAAATTTCAAATCAAACAAGTCGAGAGTATTCGCACATCTACCTATTCAATGCATCAAATACTTCAACAAGATAAATCCAAACATTGCATTAAGCATTCAAGTGAACCCAATTCAACCCAATCATCCTTGAAGTTCAACTTGAATCAATATGAGGATTGAGGCACTAGATAGTCCCAAATCACCCAAGCAGTTGAATTAGCTAGACATGATAGATTCAAGATTAATAAAGAGCAATGATATTTTCATAACCAACACTTGAATTCAACCACTTGTTTTCACCAATTCAACCTCAATACATCAACTACTACTTGATTCAAACTAAGAAAACTAATAGAAAAACAACCCAAAATTGATTCAAACTACACTATATGAAAATAACTAACAACTAGAGCAGCTTCAGCTGCTGCTGCTGCTACAGTACCCGAAGAAGAACAAAACAATAGCAGGAGAACAGAGCCTTAGCACCGATTCATCAAGAACATAGCAAAAATGCCCAGAAATCCTTCTCAAATCCGACCTCCTCTCTCCCTCTCTTCCTCTTTCTACGTTCTAGCTCAAGAACAATCCATGGTTAGGGCGAAATCAGAGATAGAGAGCGGAGAAAACAGAGGATTTTTCTGTGGTGTACTGTGACCGACGGGTTAGGAGAGAGACCAATATTTCTTCACTCTTTTCCTTATATAAGATTCTGGAATTGATTTCGTAGCCTCCAAGAATCAATCTCTACCGTTGAATTGATCCTAAACGCTCTGAATCGTTGATTTCAAAAACTTCACGAACCCTAGACGATTTGGGGTTTTTCTCTTTGATGCGTTTTGGGCCGAACTCAAAGATGGGTTATGTAGAGGATCCGATTGGGAGTGTTTTGGGACAAATTTGAGGCAATTTGGTGAAGGAATGAGCTCGGGGTGAGGCTGGGAAGAAGCTCCGTCGAAGCTTCCATGGCTTCTGGTCCGTCCGTGTTGCTGCTATGTCGGGGAGAGAGAAAGAGACGCGTTGGTGCTTGGCTGTTCCGCGGAAACTGCAAATTATCCCCCATAAGTTGCTGGGGCCCTTTAAAATGCCCCCAGCTGTTACTTTCCTTTCACTAGAACTCTTAAAAACTTTATAAAACTCCAATTAGCCCCCCTCTCCGTTAAAAAGTTATCTTCTTGGCCCTTGAAATATTTAGAATCTTGCATTTAAACCCCAACTCCGTTGAAATGACTTCAAATAAGCTCTCCGATGTAACTTTGGCCTTACGAATTGGTCCCTTGACTTCTTAAACTTCACTTTTTGGCCTATTTCTTCACTTCTCTTCAAACTTGAACCCTTGAAACTTTAAATTAACTTGCAAATTTGTCCTCCATCTCGCTTTATCTTCAATTTTTTACCTCTTTATCACTTGATTTCTCCAAATTAAGCCTTCAAATTTCTTCTTCGCGTCTCTTGGACCCTCTAAATCTTCTTAATTCCTCATTTTAGCTCTCCCAACTAGCCTCTTGCGTTCTAAATCACGTCTTTGCCTACAAAATAAGATAAAAACAACCAAAACTACAAAGACAAGCATAATTCTAGAAAGAGAGATAAAATAGCTAAATTACACATATTAGCAAGTTCTGAAGAGTTCATTAACATACTAAAACATGCAATTTTATGTCGTTAACAGCCTTTCATTCCTTGAATTTCTCAAATACTTCAGATTTATGTTTGAGAAAATAAACCCATACCTTTCTCGAGAAATCATCGATGAAGGTAAGGAAATATTCCGCTCCTGAATTGGACTTCACAGGTGAAGGTCCCCATACGTCTGAATGGACATAGCTGAGTATCCTTTTGCTCTAGTGGACTGCGGCCTTGAAGCTGACCTTGTGCTGTTTGCCAAACACACAAATCTTGCAGAAATCCAACTTGCAAATTCGGACTCCTAGTAATAACTTCCTTCTATGTAGCTCTGTAATACCTTTGGAACTCATGTGACCCAGCCACATAAGCCATAGCTTGGTGCTATCGACATTTTTGTCCGAAGTTGTTGCAATTGTAGCTTTTCCCGTCAATGTGCTCCCGACCAACCTGTATAGGTTTCCGATCTTCTCTCCTTTCATTACCAGCATAGAACCTTTTGTAAATTTCATGGCTCCACCTTCAGCTTGGTAGGTGCAACCTCAGGAATCGAGAGAACCTAAGGATATTAGGTTCTTCCTCAAGTCAAGGACATGCCTGACTTCTCCGAGCGTCCTGACCACTCCATCGAACATCTTTATTTTGATGGTTCCGATGCCAATGGTCATGCAAGCAACATCATTTCCCATGAGAACTGATCCTTCATTAATGGGTCTGTAATCACATAACCATTCCTTCGTAGGACACATATGATAGGAACAACTTGAATCCATAATCCAGTCATCTGGATATATGGCTACACCAGTACAACATACTAGAAGGTCGCCACCTTCTCCATTTGCGCTTTGGGCAACACAGGATGATTCAGGTCCGGGCTGTATTCCTTTCTTCATTCTCCATGCTTTATACTTCTTGCAATCCTTCTTGACATGTCCTGTATTTTTACAGAAAAAACACTCCATACCTACGGACTTCCCACTTCATTGTGATCTTGAGTGATCACCTTTACCCTTGTTGTTTGACCTCCATTGCGTCGTGGCGGCAATTAAGCCTTCACCCAAATTCTCCATGTTTGAAGAACTTGATGGTTTCCTTCTTATCTCATTGGACACCAGTGTACCCGTGACTTCCTCCATTTCTAGAGTACATTTGCCATATGTCATCGTTGTTACAAGGTGCTCATAAGACTTTGGTTATGATGTCAACAATAACAAGGCCTAATCCTCCTCATATAGTTTCACTTCGATGCATAATAAATATGTAAGGAGTTTATTAAACATGCTAAGGTGTTCTAGAATCGGAGTACCTTCCTTCATACGAAGTCCGTAAAGTTGTTTCTTGAAAAACAAATTGTTTGAGAGACTTTTCGTCATGTAAAGACTCTCAAGCTTTAACCAAAGTGTCGCCGCTGTCTTCTTTTCCATGACGTTGCGCATCACTTCGTCTGAGATGCATAAATCAATCTGCCCGGCCGCTCGCTCATCTAGATCTTACCATTCTTCGTCGGACATCGTTTGTGGCTTCTTTGCAATTCGGAGCAACGCCTTATGCAAGCCTTGTTGCGCCATTAGGGCTTTCAACCTTCGCTGCCATAGGGAAAACTTTCCCTTGCCATTGAACTTTTCGACCTCGAACTTAGAACCCATTAGGAACCTTGTTATGATACCAGTTTGTGAGGAATCGAACAAGTATCAATGGAACAAAGAATTTAAAATGAACGACACCAAGATATACGTGGTTCAGCAAATTGCCTACGTCCACGGGAGGGCTGTATATGATTATAGTTCTTCCTTACAAGAGATAAAGAAGAGGAATTGAGAACCTCTCTAAACTCTCACCTTAACACTCTCTAACTCTAGAAGAAAGAAGAGAGCAAGAACTACAAACAACTAAAGAGAAAGGCTGAAACTTTGGATGATTTGCTAAGTTGAGGAGCTGCCTATTTATAGGCATTCAAGCTCCAACTACCAGCTGCACAAGCATTAATTAGGGTGGCCAAAAGTCACCAAAAAAAACCTCTCAAACTCTCCATAAGCTGCTGCAATTGGCTTGCAAAAGCTGCAGCCATCCAAGCATTTATTGCTTCCTCACCATGGCTGCCACCGTCCAAGACTTTAAAGCCATGGCTGCTGCCCAAAAATTCATTCGTTCACACTAGATAGTTGCTGAAAGTGTGAACGCACGAATCTGAAATGCAAGACAATTCCTAACAGGGTTCTTCTCTCATTCTTTGGTTCATGGTCTTTTAGTGGATTGGTGGGGCTCTCCAGGATCTTCCTCACGGATTTATTTCTTACACAACGTCCCTCCTTCTTCAATATGTTGGAAATAATGGAGGTCGATAAATGCATCATTTTTTTATCAGCAGCCTATGGCGGTGGATATGATTATTGTAGAGTCTTGACGTGGTTGAGAGAGTTGCTCCCGTTATTCTTTCCTTCTTGAGAGCTTGGTATGTTGGATCAAATTACAGGGGCTCTGTTGGATCTGCCTCTTCTTCGCCCTTCTGTGAGGAGAGGGTCTTGATTAGATGGTCCAGTCTACCGTCTGGTCAGGTGGCTTTCATTTCGATGGCTCCATGCGCAATGGTCGGTGGTGTGTTTAGAGACCATGATGGCCATCTAATTGCAACATTCGCTTGTAGGTTTGGCCGATTCCGTCTTTGGAGGCGGATGCACATGCTTTACTATGGGGGCTAAGCTTTTGCTTATGCCCACAATATTTTTTTGCTTTTGTTCTTGGTGATTCTTTTTTGGTGGTCCAAGCGGTGTTTGGACATGTTTTGATTTTGTGGCCGATTTACCTGTTGGTGCAGAATTGTCAGGGCCTTATGTTTGGCGCTCGTAACAGGCATTCTCATAGACAGGAAAACATGGTGGCTGAAGCTTTGGCGGATTTTGGCAATTCTTGCTACTCTTTTATTTACTTCAGCTTCGTGAATGAGCTTCTTTCTCGGGTAAGGAGTTTGTATAGGCAATATATGATGTATCTTTCTTTTTATCGCCCTCCATGAGGTTTTTGATGGTTGGCAGTGGGTGTGATTTTATCCCCCACGACTGTTACAGGTTGGAAGCCTGAATATTTCGTTGTAATAACATGCGGGTTTATGCCGCCCTACCTCCACGTAGGTTAAAAAGAAAAGTTCATTCTTTCTCTTCCTGCTAATTCTGTAGTTAGTGATCTGATTTACCTAATAAACAGTGAAACATAGATATGATAAACGAAGCTGAGACAATTCTCCACATTCCTCCTACTTTGAATCCTTCAAAGGATAAATTAGTTTGGTCACAAGGAGGCTCTTTGCTTCTGGACCACAGGAGTTGTTTTGCCCAAACCCTTCAAACACATGGTGTAAAATACAAATAACCCTTATAACAAAGCCTTAAAACCCTAAATCTAGAAACTTTCAAAACTAACATAAATGGTCCGTTTTGCATCAGATAGGGCTAAGCTTGATAACAAGAAAACACTTATTTTCCGTTGTAGCTAAAAAAAAAACAAGAAAACACTAAGGAAAGCCATAAGAGCAATAATTAAGTTTTGATATTTGCAGTTTGATCCCTGCAATGTAGATTATCAGAGGATCTTTAGAATAGCCAACCTCAGGCACCTCAATGGTTCTCTTTCTTTAGAACTGCATTTTTCATCATTCATCTACAAGGAAACAGAAAGAAAAATATAAATTAGCCACGGGCAAGATGAAGAAAATAATGGAGAAGGAAATAGATAAACACGTAGTAATTGAATGGTAAAATTGTGTTGATAAATTTGATGGGTTATAGAACATGATTCATAATTGCTAACTAGTTGTAACTCTCCCACAACGAACAATAATATTTCAACAGTTATAACAACATCATTTAAATTTATCAATCCTATATATATATATATATATATATATATATATATATATATATATATATATATATATATATATATTGCCAAACATCCTAAATATAATATAATTTTGGGACATTCTCATCATGTAAACTTATCTTTTGGGACATTCTCTGCACTGAACGAAAATATCTCCGACTTTTACAATATAATTTTTTTAAAAGTGATTAAAATGAAGAGAGAAAAACAGTTATTTTCATCTCAAGCGTAAGTTAGAAAATCAATTTTGAAACTTTGAAAATATCTCAATTCCCAAAAATGGTCAGTATCTGAGATATATATTTTATTTGGAGGGTTGACTAGGTTTTAATGTATTAGTACTACTTTTTTATGTGGTTAACAAGCAGTCTAGTATTTCGTAGTTCCAAACAGTGCCAATGTACAATGACTATAATATTTATATTCTAGAAAAAGGGAGATGATTTTTACAAAGCAAAAAATAAATTTTACAAAGACACTAATTAATTTTAAGTGTACACCAGTTTTTACTTTACATTTAAATTAGTTAGTGATTTTGTAAGAATCACTTTTTGATTTAGAAGAATCATTTCCCAAAAAACAGTGACTATTATATTAGAGAGCTCTCAAACATTATATTTACACAATAAATAATACATAATTTCAATAAAAATGCAATGCAATTAATTGAGCAAAATCAAAGGCTTTGGAATATGTACCTTTCCAATAATAGTGATGTCAATAGCAGCTTTCCCAAAAGATAAGTTGCTAGAACTGGCCACACTAATGGAGAAATTGCTTAAAACATTTGAGATTCTCTCCAACACACCCTCTTGTTTCTTGCAGTGGATTTTCAACATAACATCTTCTTCTGAAACTCTCATGTCCACTTCCGGGAACGGTTTTTTGTACGGGTTGAAGTTGTCGTCCGAGGAGTTCTCGTCGGACGAAGACGTTTCGTCATAGCTACATTGCCGACTCCGCTTTGCATTGATTATGGTTGGTTTATCGCATTCTTTCCTCTTTTGATCTCTCTCAAAGTGTTTCACTCTTTCTGTCAAATGTTTGATGTGTCTTATGGCGTCTTCGAGGATTGAAGCCTTGTCCATCTACATTTTAAGAAAATTGAAAATTTTAATACGGGAAGGAAAATTCTATACGGAAAAAAATAACTTCTGAAAACATACACAACTGTAGAATAATAAAACATTTTACACAATCCTATTGAAGTCCACTTTCTCTTAGAAATGTGAACACACATTTTATAGTATGAAGTAACGAAGAGGCATTGCATGTTCCAAAATAATAAATTTTCGTCAACTTTGCAGTATTATAGTACTCTATAGCTATCATTTATAAAGTGATAGTGAATTAGCTTATAGAAAAATATCACAGATTTTAAAAATATGTGTCATTTACAATTTTGTCCCTAAAAGCAGCGGGAACGCACAAAAAATTGTAATTCATTAAACAGAAAAAGCAGTGTAAAATACAAAAAACGTGATGGCAAAATAGTCATTTCACAATAAAATTTGTTAAATAAGAGAAGTAGTTTAAAACCGAAGAATCGAGCAAATACGAAAAGTAAACTGATTAAGAAGAAAAAGAGAAAGTCGTAGTGTTAAAAAGTAGTTGTGGTACCTTCTTAAGACCCGGGATGACATTTTTACACACTCATATAGAAATCTACTTTCTCTTAGATATACGAATAAACATTTATGGTTTGAAGTAACATAAACGCATTGCATGTTCCAAATTAATAAACTCCTTGCAGTATTATGCTACCTCTGTTTTTGCTTATTGACAACTGGCACACGTTTTAAGAAACTCGTGCCATTTACAACTAGTGTTCTTTAAAATAGTATGAAAACACACAAAATCATGACTCATTAAACAAAAAAACAATGTGAACATAAAAAAATATATTAAAACATATTCACAACAAAAAATTTATAAATAAGAGAAGTATGCTGGAATAGAGAGGACAACCTAATTAGTAAAGTATGCTGATTCAGAATAAACAGATGTAGTAGTACTCTATGTACCTTCTTAAGACCAGGAATGACAGCTGCAAGGGAAATGAGCTTCTCATTCAGCCTCTCCCTCCTCTTCCTCTCTGCAATTATATGGTTTTTAGCTTGCAATGGAGGCCTACTCAGTGACTTGGACTGTATAACCTCTGTGCCATCATCCACAACATCGGAATACGACATTTTCGGGCTCTGGTTAAAGAGATTCGTGTACTCGTCGTTTCCCATCTCAGGAGTTTCTGGCCTTTCTCGGTTGGGGGCGGCCCAAACCGGCCCTGGTTGCCCCAATGGTGGTAGTGGGGAAGCCAACAATGCTTGTCCCCTACTACCACCCAGTCTGTTTATGACTGGGTCTAGTGTCCATGAAGCGTCAACACAGACTGTTGATGCTTCCTGAGACAACTGAGTCACCCCAGAGGAGAGATCCCGGAAATCAAACACCTCGGCGGTGGGAATGTGGTTCTGATTGATGAGATTCGAATCTTCCATTTCCTAAGAGTTCACAAAAATCACAGGAAAGTGAGAGAGAGATTAGGAAAAGATATCAAATTATTCGCGAAGGCCGAGTAGCTGAAAGAATAGCTTACCAGTTCATATAACCAACCAGGTGGAAGATCTTCCATTGTTTCAGCTTGCTGGGCTATGAAAGAAGGAAATAGCAAAGAGTTGCTATTTGTATACATAAAAGATCTGTAGCTGACACTATATGACTGAAGTCTTTTACCTAAATAAGAAAGGCTGAAAGAGGTTTTAAGGTTTTTTGGGAACAGAAAGTACTCTTTGTGACAAGTTTCTTGTCAACAGCTATCTATTTATATACAAGTATTGTTTTTGATGGTTTAGGGTTTGGGAAGATCCCTTAATTCCTCTGTTTACTTTATTTCTTTCTGGTTTGATTTTTGTAACTATTTATTGAGTCGCTTTGACAAAGAATTTGATTAGCAGAACGATTCAAGAATTTGATATTGTATAGTAAATTTTATTAAGAAATAACATAAAGAAACATTAAAGAAATTAGCAAAAAAAAAAGCATCACTTTGCTGTCTAAGACCTGATTACGAATAATAAAAGTCAAAGCAGGGAAATACAGACGGAGCGCAGGAAGTACGTAACAATATTCATCTCTGAAATTTACATTGTGGTCCTTGACTTATACTAAGCATCTCCCACAATAGAAATTGAAAAAGCTATGCATTTGCAATGTTTGTATATTATAATATGAGATTATTTTTTAGTCTCATATTTTTGGAAAAGTTTAAATATGCAATTGTGAATCATGAGAGAAGAGAGATAGACACATCAAATCACCTCCATAATTTTGAGTTGCCAAATGTAGAAAGAATTATGCATATTTTTTTTTTTTATAATTCATGGTGATTTACATGACCTATATTGTTCTACAAATTTTTTGTCTAAGATGGTGGTTTGCATGGCTTATTGGATATGCTAGCATACCGAGTTTGGCGAAATAAAAAATACTAAAACCTCTTTGATATTTTTAAATTTTCCCTTAAATAAACAGCTAATGCATAACAAAATTATTTTTATGGAAGTTATAAAAATTGTTAAATTGCCAATGTGTCATTTTTGAAAAGAAAAATGCCAACGCACGCGTAATTTCACATAACTCCACATAATGGTTTATCTTTTTTCAATCTAAAAATGGTTTATCTTTATGCTGTATAACAATTTCACAATGGTTTGAGTTTCATAATTCTTATTCTTCATATTAGTAAATTGTATCTGAATATGCATACAATTTTAGGAGAAACTTCTCAGTGTCTTCTGTAAAATTATGAAAATGTCAAAATATTTCGTAGTTCCTGACTCCACCCACGTGTATATATATGTGTCACATATAACGTATCATGAATTTATTGAACTTAGAGTCAAAGCATTCACGTATGCCATGTTAGCATATGAAGAGAAAACAACAATCAAAGCAGAAATTTAGGAATTTATTTTCACTCGGTCACACGGGATCTCAAGATAAGACATACCGTTATGTAGTGGCAACTTACCGATCTCAAGAGAATGCCTAAGTTTGAAACAAATTTTGAAGTTGCTATTTCAATTTCTAGGCATATTTTCATTTTTATAAGCGTATAATGAAGTCATTTCTTTCTCCCATAAATGGATTCTTAGGCATGAGGTCCAAGGATCGAACTCTCGCGATTGCATATGGTAAATAACTTTGTTAGAAGAAGCAATTTTCATTTTGGTGGTTTCTAAACTTTGGAAAAATTTACTTCTCGCTACCAGCCGAAAGACAAGTCTGGTTTAAAGAACAAAGAAATCTGCATTGGGGAGGGATGAGCCAGTTATACCGTTTCTTGAGTTTCTGTAGATATCGAGAGGCTATATACACAGTTGTGCAATGCGTTGTTCAACATTTATTAAATTCATCTAATTATTGAACCACACATAGTTTGAAATACCGTACCGGATAACGTTTTATTTTTTTCTAGTGGAACAAAAATTTTGGTACCTGTATATTTCGGTGATTCGTTTCGGACATAGTTCTTTGAGTTATACAATTTCTCAAAAAGCCATTGACAATTAACTTAATTTTTGCAAAAAGCCATTGACTCGTTTACTGTCATCCAAAAGAGGAAGCCCAGAACAATGCTTGATTTGAGGGTATTTGATAGCACAATTGCAATCGATCGGGCATAAACACAATACACATTAAAAAATAAAATACGACACTTAATTTTCTTCTTTGATTGATTGATAAAATGAGCGACAAAGCTATTTAAAAAGAAAACTAATCCTAGACAGTTTCACCTAACGGGCTGGGAAAAAATCGACAAAAAAAATCTAGACTTATTTCGACTAACTAAATAAATAAATTAACTAACTAATAATAATAAACATGACAAACTAACTAGGGGATTGATTCTTACAAAGTAGAAAATGATTCTTACAAAGCCACTAATATTATTTATGCATCTAATGACCAATGAAATTGCACAAATAATGTTAGTGGCTTTGTAAGAATCATTTTCTGCTTTGTAAGAATCATTACCCGCTAACTAAATAAATAAATTATCTCAAAAAATAAACTAAATTAATTAATTAATCAATTAATAATACTAAATACAGTTGAACCGTATGAACTTCACCGTAGTTGAAAACTTGTACTCAAGGTCGTGGTGCATACAAGTCATATGGTCCAAGACTCCCAAGGTATTGACCCCGTTTGAAGGAAAGGCCATTAAATGCTCTTAAATGCATTGCTGAGATCGAAGTCCGTAGAATTTTACATGGGATGACACGTATGTGTACATGTGGATGCATGGTTGTTGACATTTGTTGCGTAAGTGATTTTATTACTACTTCTACTACGAACTGGTAGATGAAAAATCCGACAACAACCCCAGACTTAAAGTATTGTCTGTGCATGGGTTCATTAAAAATGCCCAGGAAAAAGAGGGCTCACTGCTTTGTGCATGTATTGTTCAGAACAATGACACTTGGATGAAAATTTTAAAATCTCAATAATCCGATGAAAATAATACGGGATTAATAAACTATCGTGAAATTATAATCGCAAACTAATTTTTTAGACTTACCTCTTTGTCGTTTGGTGGGTTCGAAATCAAGACTTGCTGCACGGGCTTTTAAACACTCTACCACTAGAGCTAGCACCCATATGTAATCGCAAAACTGTTTGGCGTGTATTGAAAATGTAGGTTAAAATTTAAGTTTATTTGACAACGTTTATAGCTTTTATTTTCAAATTTACTACACAAATTATTTCTTTGAATTTATGGTATGTCTAACATGTTATGCGTTAATAGAAATTAGTAATAATACAAAAAATGAGTATTGTATTTCAGAAGCTTTACTTTAAAAAACTTCAAAATTAGAAATTATATATTTTGCAGATTATTAGTTAACTTAAATTAACATTTGACTCTAAAAATTTCCGAAACAAACGAGATTGATTTTTTACACTAAGTGAGATTGAAATGTCCAACTAAGCATGCATTAAGTCACTTGCATGGGCGGGAGTGCGAAAATGAAAACATCCTGATAAATTTGTATGTGAGAGAGTCACAAGAGCCCGTATATAAATTATATATTTAATATAAATTTAAATATAAACACACTATAGCTTGGAGTTGACCATTTGTCAGCAAATTTAAATTGCACAAAAGTTCAATATATATTATATTCATATCTACAATTACACAAATATATGATTTATAAACGGGCCCTCATTCAACTATAATTTCTCATATAGAAATTTTCTTTTGATATGTTGATATCATTGGGAGACTGTAACACCCCCACCCCGCAGAGCTGAGAAATTTACTAGAGGATCCCCGGACTCACGAGAGTGTCTTCAGCTAAGGCACGACGATGCCCCAACAAGGAGCTAATATTAACGATGCAATTATGAGACATAATTTAAGAAATTGAAAACCTGAATGAAAATTACAGTTATACTTTTAAGTATTTACAGTGGATATGAGATACTGGCAGCTAGGTGTTTGACTCTGTTTTCCAATTTCTCATGTAGTCACCTGCAGAGTTATAAAAATTGAGATTGTTGGAAGTAGTTATAGTAGTTATATAACCTGTAAAGAAGGTTCATAACATAGAGTTCTGAAAAGTTTATCTTAGTACTTACAAGCTTCCACTCGTTACCTTGATGTAATATCATAGGAAAGATAAGCAGAGTTAAGTGATATTCTAGCTCAGAGAGCTCATAACCTCACTATCCTTATATAGGGGAATCCAAATACCACCACACCGACGTTCGTGAAGACCGGACTAACTCCCGACAAGGAAGACTTAACATCTCCTCCATGCCAGATTAGATATTGAGTGTGCACACCCTCTACTGAATCATCAATCAAAAGGGTAGTACTAGATTCCCTCAGCTGAGTATAATGAATACTCAAGGCTGAACCAAATGCCCCTAGATCAGTCCCAAAGTCCGAAGACATTTGGAGACAATTAGTTACCATCTAGGTGTCTGAGGATATTCAAATAGAAATTTATAATCATATTACTAGCATATAAGAGCCGATATGGATATTAGCTTTAGAAAGAGCTGTGATGACACAAGCATACATATACTTACCTGATATCCAATCTAGCTTCCCGATTAGCCGGAGCTGATTTCATATTCTAGCAACCACTAGAAAATTCAAGTATACATTCTAATTAACACTTGTCATCTAGTGAGGTCGAATGCACTGTGCAGATTTCATGCTGACTACCCAACCAAAGTCACTGTTTACCCCCTGACAACCCTGTTTCTTCAGTACAGTCCCTAACTATGCATGAGCCCTCCAATCGTACCCAATCAAGATTATTAATATGCTACATGATCCCTATCCCTTCTTAATATATCCAGCATTGAAATCTACAACTTTTACTTAATTTCACTAAGTCCGTATTTAGTAAAATTGCATAAAAGCTCACAAGATTGACTTCTAATCAATTTCAACCTAGATAGATACAAACTGACTCTAAGTGTAACGTAACTGATATAGAGGCATGAGGTCATGCCTAGAGTTATGATTTGATTGTTCAAGTCAAGTTATTATAAAATTACCAGTTTACCCTCATATACACCTCAGCCAAAATTGGGGTTTTCAGAAAGTCAAATTTGGTCAAACTTGACCCTTACACTTAAAATGTTATTACGAAAAATTCTCAGAAAGGGCATTTTTGTCAATTCAGTCATCTGATAGCTCAACTCATAAAGTCAAAGAAACTGTGAAACTGATTCACGTGGTCAAATTTATAGCCAATTTATGATTAATTGAGAGATTTCATTTGTCCAACACTAAGAAATTTCAAAGAGTTCAAACAAGTTGAAGGTAATTATTTTAAGTTTAATCTCTAGAGAATCCGTATGGAATTGAGAAAATTTCAACAAAGAGTAACTTTTAGTATTTGGTACATTCTTTCACCAGAAGAAAGCTGAATAAGATTCTATCAAATATTCAAGAAGTTAAGAGGTGTCAAAGATGACTGCTTCCTAAAGTTGTTCAGCACTTGGAAGTTCAAGTCAGCATCTTTGTGCATAGTTTCTAGGAAAGCTATTAGGATTTGATATAAGACTTGGGGAACACATTTTGTAGTATTTGACATGGTCTATGGAGTATTGAAGAATCCACATGACTTTGAAGTTGGTCCAAAGTCACAGGGTAAGAGCAAGTCAAGCATGAACAACATATTCGCTTAACTTTGAATTGAGTTTTAAGGGGTTTAGAGAGCCATTATGAAAAGTGATCAACACGATTTTCGTAGTATAACATGCCAGGAATCTACAGACTCAAGAATCACATCAAACCATCATCTAAGAAGGAGATACAAGCCCTTCAACCTGTCAGCTGATCCCGCCAAAGAACGTGATATTCATGAATCAAAATGTAATAAAACAGTATTGACGGTAGAAAATTGATGAGGTAAATGCATTCTAATGAGATAAGGATCATGCTCATGGGTTTTGTAAAGAAAAAAGCATGAGCATGAGTTTTTACCGAGCTTCGCCACACAGCAGAAACTGGCAAGTTTGAAACCCAGTTTCTCGAAACAATGGCGGAAAATGAAGAATTAGCGGCTCTTAACCGGTCTGTTGGGTTCGCCCCGATGTATCCTTTGTTATGGTTTGGAACCACGAATCGATAGTGGCTATTGTTCCCCGTGCCCTAGACTTCTGGTAAGACTTTACTCAATTAACTATTTGGATGATTCAGCAGGTAAAATATTGGTTAGAGATATTCGGCGGAGAAGATTTTGTCCGCATTTCATTTGCATTGCATACATCTTAGTTGAGTATAGGCTGGAAATTTTCAAAGGTGAAGATTCTTATAAGGACTTAATTGCAGTTTCAGGAAATGTTGAAACAATTGTGGAAATATTATTATTGGACTTTGAGTTAACTATTGCTTGTTGTTGGGATATTGTTAAATTTCTAAAAGAGCTGTGACAAGTTTATTACTTGGTCCGTCCCAGTTCAATCTTCCTGGTTGACTTATGAATGTCTCTTTGATTTGGTGATTTGGCAACAACATGAAACTTTACTCTACAACACCATGAAATATTACCAAATTATCGGGTTAAAGTGACCCGATGAATAACCACAATATTTAAGTGAACCATAAGTTTTCCTAAGCTACAAATTAACCCCCATAGGTTTTCCACGTCTTCGCTGACAGATGGATCTCCTCCCTGAAATCCAACCTTGCCAGCTTCCTTGGTCACAATCCTGGCCCCTACCTACGGGTTTCTGACCTCATAACCTTAAATAACTCAAATCCATCTTGGAACATTCAAGCCTTAATTACCCACATCCCTTCTTTCCTCACCCCTCGCATTCTCTCTATTCGTCTCCACCAGTCCTGTGGAACTGACAAACTTGTTTGGCCTTTCACCCTCTTCGAGACATACTCTACCAAATACGGCTGCCACCTCTACCCTAACAACCTCCCTCAGACCCTTTTGCGTGCCTCACACATTGAGTCTTTTGACATAACTCTCACTCCTAACAAATGGCATAGCCTTTGGTGCCTCCCTCTCCCGGAAGAAAATCAGACTTCACCTCCAGAAAACCCTTTCTGGTGCCCTCCCCGAAAATTATTCTATAGCCAAACGCCTCCCCCCATATCTCCCACAAATGCCCTTCTTTCACAAACCTAGATGAAACCCCAATCACATATTTCGTTGCTGCACCACCGCCACTGACACATGGGGTAGATCCCCGTTTGGTGGTCAAACCAGAATAACCCCCCCCCAACCTCAACCTCTCTGATTGGATATCCCATTGGATCTCTGCTCTAAAGAAGGATAACAAAAATCTGTTTGCTTTCACAGCCATCCTTTGGAGCCATTGGAAAGCCAAGAACAACGCTACCTTCAACGGAGCCCGGAATTGCACAACTAGGATCACCTCGAAGGTCGTCTTTGCTGCTTTTCAATTCCTTGTAGCGTCCAAGTAGATAAATCAAGTTAGACGCACCCAGGCCCAGGGGGAACCCCCCTCCATACAAAGGAGGCTTCTCCCCCACTCCAGAACTCCCCCGGAGACGGTCATTCAAATTGATGGGGCTTGAAATCCAGCCTCAAGTTCTGCAGGGTTAGGCTTTGCAGCTTTCTCATGGGACGACCTGATGGGCGATGATGCTGGTTACACAGCGAACATACAAAATTTTCTGCTCAAAACCCTCCATGAATCGCAGGTGAAGCATCATAACATGTTGAAGGAGAAAGGTTACCTCAGTCATACTGACTGGTGATGATCTCACACATATCAAAAGAATGACGTCTCTATGGTATCCACATGAATAGACCTCAACTGGACTTCTTCTCCAATGGTGCTAGCAACCATGAGAAGAAGGATCTTGTCATACAAGATGATGAATCTGGACAAGCACGCTGATTAAATCACATCCAAACCGCGGCGAGGAGAGAGGGGGACGACATTAACATGCCGCAAGCAGCAAGAAAAGGGGAGGCCATCATCATGGCCGTCGCCTTCATAGAGGGACAACACCAACTCCTTGGTGGCCGAACCCTAGTGATATGGGTAGCCGTATCAATAATATTTAATTATTTAGTATATTAGTATTTGATTCATTTAATTAGGTATTTGGTTATTTAGTGTCAGTTTATCTATTGACAAAGTTGTAGTCTCTCCGTTTATTCAAGCAATCAAGAAAATAATTACTGTTTAGTATTTTATTTTCATGATTGTGTGCGTGTGTGTACCCAATCGTTACCGGGGGGGGGGGGGGTTGGTGCTTTCATTGAGAGCGTCGGTCAAACTTTCGTTCGCGGCGCTCAAGTTCTCAAGCTCTAGAATGGCGGACAAGGATGTCCCTCGCGCCGTTCTCGTTCTCATCGACAAGCTCTGTCAGCAAGTCAATGATGCGAAGAATCGTTTGGCCGAAGACCAAGCCGCCCGAGCCGCGCATATGGTGGAAGACCGGGTCGCGATGCAAGCATCCTTCGCAAATTTTGAAGGCTTACTCAGGAGGTACAAGCCGCAAGAGCAACAACAGCTCCATCAAGAACAAACCCAGCAGCCGGAGTCACCTCGACCTCTGCCTCCATATACATCCAAACCCACCGCCGCAATCGCCGAAATTCCCAACCCGTTTGAGAACGCCGAAGCCTCCATCGCCAATCCTCTGCCGCAGCCGGGAAAAACCCAACACCAGATCGAACCAGAGGCGACATCCGCCGCCAATCCGCTGCCTCAGCCGCTGAACCCCGACACAAACAAGCCACACCTCCAATCGACGGCTCTCCCGTCGTCCCCCTCACAGTTCGACCAGAAAGCAATCACCTGCAGCCTCTGCTTCTCCCAAATCAGCGACGAGTTCGAACCTTCAGCGCCTCGACCAAAAAAATCACAACCACCACCACCGCCCGTCCAGATTCTGATCGGACAACCACCACAACCAACCGGCGTCCAACCTCCTCAGCCGCCATCGACGCCCAAAGAGCTGGGTCCGCCGCAACCTAGCGCTGCCCAGTTCGTCCTCCTCGCCATTAAGCATAGAGCTCCATCAGAGCCACTCCCCGTCACCCTTCCGAACCCAAACGACCTCCACCCACCTTCTAAGTTTCCCATCTCCTCCCAACATCAGACGTACCAGGACCCTCGGCCGGTCAGCGTGCCGCCACAGCCACTACCAACGGAACCACCGGCTTGCTTCCTACCAGATCTGCCACCAGCCTCGCCATCTCCGGCGCCACCACCAGTGGATCCACCACCGCTGAACTGCCCTCTAGGTCCGCCGCAGCTACCAACCCGAAGGGTTTCTCCACAGTTGGGTCTTAGGACTATAACATTAGAGTGGGCTCAATTTTTACTTTGGGCCAAACCAACTGTTGAGTTGGGTTTCAATTTCGACAGCAGGCTTAAGCAAGTATTTCGGCCTAATGCATGTGTGGATTATACTAGTTTGGGTCAGTCTACATTCTTTGTATGTGGACTCCAACATAAGGCTATCAATAATGTTCGACGAAATTTGATCCGGGCAAGGAAATTGTCGACTTTTAAATCCAAATTGGTTTGCTGAAGCTAGTTCGAAGTTTGTTTGATCCGGACAAGAGTATTGAAAATAATTCAACGTCCACCTTGAGGACAAGGTGGTTTTCAAGCGTGGGGGAGTTGATACGGGTAGCCGTATCAATAATATTTAATTATTTAGTTTATCAGTATTTGATTTATTTAATTAGGTATTTGGTTATTTAGTGATTAGGGCTTAGCACGTAGGAGTAAGATATGTCAGTTTATCTATTTAAAGAGTTGTAGTCTCTCCGTTTATTCAAGCAATCTAGAAAATAATTATTGTTATAGTATTTTATTTTCGTGTTTGTGTGCGTGTATGTGCCCGATCGTTACCCAGGGGTAACACCTAGTGGGTGCAGAAACCTCTTCTGCACTTCCTCTTTTCTCTCTAATGTACTGTGTAGAGTAGGAATGAATCTAGACTGATTTTCATAGCCAACAAATCTTATTTATAGCTAGAGAAATTCATCTTTGCCCATAAGTCCAACAGTTTGAATTTGTTTGCATTCTAGTCCACAATTGCTCTTTAGTCCAACTGATGAGAACATTTTACACTTTCGTCCAATAAATCATTATTGCTAATTAGTCCAACTAATTAGCAACTAATTCCTGTTTGATCTACTATTGTGTGTGACCTTGTAGGTTCCTAATTACGTTGGCATTAATAACAATCATTACAAGCACTGAGCGACATCTAGCAATACATCAATGCTACCCAAGTAACAGGAATGCCAGTGATCTAACTATCCTTTGTGACCAATGTTACCGTATTGTATAATCTCTTTGTCTCATCTATCTAGATTGAACACAAGACATGGAGTGTCACACCTGTATATCCAATCAATGCTTTCTCGATATGTGAGTAGACTTAGATAAACAAAAAACATCAATATGTCATATTGATTTTTTTGAGCATGGCCATGCATTTCCCTAAGTCTCAGTCATTGAGCGGCCGTGAATATATACTCCCGTTATGTAGGTGGGAGAAATCCTATCTACATCACTACCATCTCTCAGCTTGCTTCATATCATGTCCGGTTATCACTTGACGGTGTAATGTTTGACGATATCAAAATATGATAATTCACAACTAGAGTATTTAGTGACTTCAAGTCGAAGGATCACAACACCATTTTCATTATGAGAAGCGCTTGTGACATTCACACAACTCCCATGTAGCCTTCTCATAGCGGGTCAATCCAGTGCGTCATTACTCCTAATGCGTACCCATGTGTTAGACTTGATATTCTCATATCAATCTACCCACATACTAGTCTCGGTGCAATACAGTCATCCTAATTAAATGTAGTACGCGACGACTAGGGATATTTAAGAATATATCATTTATATTCTAAGGACTTCATTCATGGTAACACATCTCCATATCGATAACAGAATGAATACTAAGTCCATATAAATGTCACGATAAATAGATTGCCTCTAGGGCATACTCCAACATGACCAGCTCCTCCACTCCGAGAAACACCACACCTTCATCCATGCTCTCAGTGCTTATCCTCTCATGCTTATTATATTGATTTCCTTTCTAACTGTACTAATCTAATCTCGCACCTGCTTGATCCCTCTATAGAATCGTTCGAGGATTCCGCCACAATTCATGCTACCTCAGAGGTTCTTTATCGTCTGATTTCATGCACAGTCTCAAAAGCCTCTAGATCAGAGGTCTCTAAAGCCCACGCGCTCGCCAAATCAGCCCAAGAATATGCTTGTTTTGTGTTTTATTTGGCGGAGCCCCCTTTTTATTTATGTCTTATCCTTGCATGAATTTTTGGGTGTTGGAGCTAGTTTGGGAATGCCGTGGCGGTGCTAGAAAGCTGCTGTGTGAAAACACTGTGGAAAAGCTGCTGTGAATTCTTGATAAAATGTTGTTTGGTAAATATTACGTAGAAACTGCTGTGAAATATTGATATAGTAATTTTGTGTTTGGTAAAATCAACTGTGAAGTTGCTGTGAGAGGGTAAAATGACAAAAATATATGACACGTGTCATTTCCGTAAAAATAACTATTGATATTTAAAAAAATTGTAAGGTCAAAATCGGTTGTAGATAAATTGATCAAAATCACTTTCTGGAAAAGCATCTTCCCCCTTGCTTCCTGAAAACTGTTGTGGAACAGCAGAAACTGTCCGGAAAAGCAGAAATTTTATTTTTACCAAACACACTAGAACTGCTTTTGCTGTCCGAAAGCAACTGTGCTGGCAGCAGAAACATTCTCAAACTCACCCTTAGTCCCTTTATGATGTTTTAGGGGATATGTCCCCCAGACCTTATCTATGTAACCCGTATTCTCATCTATCTAATTGTTTCGTTGCCGGTGGAAAAAAAATACCCTTGGTGGCCTAATGCTCCAGTGGAGGCTCCAGCATCAGCACAGAGCCACTAATCAATGTAGCAAATGCACTAGCAGGCATGGGAAGAAATCATCAATCGGCTTTCGACTATGTATCTTCGGTTGGATAAAGAAGGAACTTAGTATGTCCATACAGTCGCTCACAAACCAATAGATTTTGACTATGTATCTACGATGCTAGATTGTGAGAAAGCAGCCGAAATATGAACGTATTGTATCAAAAACACCCAAATCTTGGTGTTTGCTCCAAAAATACGAAACTATGGTGTTTGTAGAAACTACAAGTTGAAATGGAGGTTTTCATCATTAAAGGCTCAACTTCAACTCGGAAATTGTTCTAAAAAAACATATGAATCCAAAAAACCTTGAGTTGTATATGAGGTTTTACTCAGACAAAAAAAAAAAAAAAAAAAAAAAGAGGTTTTATATCTAGTGTTCTAGAAAACACATGAATCTTAAAAACCTCAAGTCGCATATGAGTTTCTCAACAAAAAAAAGTCGCATATAAGGTTTAGTGCAGTGAAACCTCAGCTTTACTTCCTGGTTTTTAAAAACACCATATTTTTGTATTTCGTGGACAAACTCCCATATTATGATATTTTTGGCATTCACATCGACATTTTTGGTTCATTTCTCACTAGATTGTACTCTTATTTTGGGTTGTTAATATAAATAGATTTTTGTGAAAAGAAATAAAGTAGATGAAATTTCAATTAAATCCTGCAGCGTGTAAAACGAGCCTAAAATAACTCCAATTCTTCCAACAAAAATAAAACAAACGATGAACAACTGTTCAGAAACAAAGGCGTACATGCGTCTAAAGAGTTACTCAGATTACCATAAAAAGATTAATTTTCACGGGCGCCAACTAGAAACCCAACCAATCAGATTCCTCAAATTCCTGTTCATGTCATCGACACTGTCGTTCCTTAAAGCTGCCACAGTAACATTCTTATAACTTTCTCTTGCTTCTTCGAGCAAGACCTGGAATATCTCGCATTCAACATTGTTTGTAAGCTTCGAACCAGTGTAACCCCTGCCAAGAACACGACCACGCAAACAACATTGGATTTCAGGAACGCTTACTGTGATGAATGATGATACATTGACGGGAACAGCAAAGAAGAGAGGCAAAGAATGAAGGTGAGTTTGGTAGAATGGTTTTGGTGGAAAACTGGATTTAGTTCATGGTTCAAAATTTTTGGTACTTTTCTCGGAGATGATCCAAGGGCAAGTTTGAGGATGCTACCACGTTTTAGAAAACTGCTATGAGAAACTGTTGTAAAAATTACTTTAAAAAGTGTTTGGTAAACTTTATATAACATGTTGTGGAAAGACATTTTTTGCATTTTGTGTTTAATAAGTATTGTTATATACAGTGGCGGACCTAGGGGGTGGCCGGCGGGGGCCACGGCCCCTCCAAAGTCCAAAAATTGCACAAGTACCCCCATATAAATTATGAGTTCTTAATACAAATATAAGTAGTTGGCCCCCACAAAATTGGATAATTACACATTTTTGTTTGTAAAATTTCAAATATTATCATTGATCTTTTTGAAATTTATGAAAAATACTGTAGTATTATTTGTTACCTAATAAGATAGTTCAAGTTGGCCCCCGCTGGATCAGAATTCTGGGTCCGTCACTGGTTATATACTTGCTGTAAGTGTCGAAATGATAATGCCAGACACGATGGAGATGTAATACAATTAAATAAGCAGTTTTTTAGTTATTGATGTGGACAAAAAAGGTCTATGAATGAAAATTCAAAAAACATGTATGGAAAAGCAACCCCTCCGTGTGCGGGAGAGTAGTCGCTGTCGAAAACGAAGATAAATATTAATTTGCCAAACACCTCAAATTTTACTTTCAGCATAAAAAAACAACGTTCTAGAAAGCAAAAGCATTACCAAGCAGACTCTAAACAAGTATTACCTTGCGCTGAGTCTATCATACAACACGGTGTTGTCAGTTTGCAGGACCACCACAAGATCAAACCAATCCTCAGGAAAGAAGTCGCAACCATGATAATCCACGATGACACCCCCTTCACCCATCACGCCTTCTAGCTCATCGCACACCTAAAAAATGCACATGTAAATGATATAGAAAAGAAAGAAAGAAGATATATACAATAAAAGAAAAGACAATTACTCAACTATGTCTTGGACCAGAAGAAGAAAATTCAAAATTCAGTACCAAAGACCTCTTGGACAAATAGTATTTGCATGGAGCTCGAACGCTAAGGAAACTGTAGACCCAAGTCCGAAACCTCCAACTAGCAGTTTAATTTCAATGTAATAGAATTAGGGCTTTAATGTAATTCTATAGTAGCTGAAAAAAAAAAAACTGAGGCATCACATATCTCAAGGTCTGATGTGAGTATCAGGATTGTTTCTTACAAGTTCCAATTGTGACTAAAAGTTCTAATTCACACCAAATGAAGTCAATATAACCCGATAAGAGTTGGATTGATGATAGTGACCATGAGTTTCAATTGATGAGAATTGTAGTGACTTCATTTGGTGTGAATTGGGACTACTTTTTGTTAGAGATAAACTAGTAATCTTGATTTCTCGGGTAGGGGTTATTATGGCAAATTAAACTGCAAAATGTATATTTTATTGTCAATGACCCCAAAAGGAATTTGAAGTATCCGCGAAGCATGGCATAAGCAAAATGCACAAGAGAAGGTAATTACGGTAACAATAACTCTCAAACAAATGGTGTAATGTTCTAAGCATCAACAGCAAAACGAGGAACAGTCTTCCTCAAAAACCAAACGATTCAAGAACCCGTTAATTTTTGCAGATTGAAGTAAAGTTATCTTACTACAACGCTATTGAAAGAACAAGTTTCCGTATCGTTTTCTAGTCAATCATCACCTCAAAAATCAAAAGGGCTGCAAAAACAGCACGTCACTCATTTTAGGATATAGGAAGTAACATATATCGCTATGCTCTATACAAAACATTATATAGTGTTATACCAATGAATGATTTATATTCTACAATTCTGCAATTTTCTCTTCCTATTTCTGACTCAATTTTTTTATGTATAATCATTTCATGATTTAGTACGTATTTGGGAGCCCAAAATTCTAATAATTTTTTAATTAAAGTTAGTCATTTAAGTTTAGTTCCGTTTGTTACGCTGTTTGCAATCCTGATTTAAATCTACTACTATTTTGGACCACTAATCTCCAACTTATTTAACTTTTAATTTTGCAGATTCTCTCACATTTCCATACTTTAAGCTGATACGAAACAGCTCTAGAAATTTTTAGCTACTTTAGAATTTCAGCCAACTTATTTTCTCATATTATATTCAGCTCGTTATTTTGATTTTCATCTGGTACCCTTAATAGGCTCGTTATTTACAATTTCTTTTTATTATTTTACCAATCTCGAATTCAACTAACTATTTTGATTTTCAGCCGGTACCAGACAAGACCTTAATAGGCTTGTTAGATACGCTTTCTTTCTATTATTTTATCAAACAATTCTCGAATAATGCAGCTCCTCCAGACTTGGCTAGGTTCGCTTAAAGAGCCAGACTTGAACATCATAATCTCTCATCGGCTCGTTTACATGCCCTAGTTTGTGAATTCGGCAATTGAAACCTAACCAGAAACAAGCCCTAGCATAAATTGGAAAAAAAAAAAAAAAAAAAAAACGAAGGTAGCCAGTGTTAATTCGGATCATCAAGTTCACAATTTATCGATTTTATACCTAACCAGAGAATTTCAAAGCACAACTAAGCTAGTAAAATGTTAGTGGCTTTTGGTAAACCCTAGACTGTTCTAAGCACAAGATGTTACAATCAATTCAAGAGACAATCAATAAGCATTCGACGTAACAACAACAAAAAAAATCCACCGAGTTCACAGGGAATTATAGAGGAGGGAGGGGGGGTGACATACTAGGTCTTCGTTGATGATGTGACAATCCAAACGGTGGTCATAGCCCTCGTAGAGCCGCTTCTCCTTGGCTAGGTCGCCGACGTTTGCATGGCGGAGGCCGGTTGATTCCGCTAGGGCTATCGCCGTCGTCGTCTTCCCAGTCCCCGGTGTCCCTGTCAACAGAATGTTGGGTTTTGTCCTGCGGTTAGCCATTTTTTTGTTCATAGTCTCTAGGGTGCCAAACCTATTAACATTTTACTTGGGCCGGGCTTCGCACCAGGGACGGATTCATGAATTTTTAAAAGACACTTTCACGGTTTCACCCCATCTAGTTTGATTGAATGACGCTTTCACCCACGTATAGTTTGGAAAAGGCGCTTTTATCATTCTTAGTGTTTCGAACTTTAAGTAACTTACATCCCTGGTTTTGACGTCGTTAGTCTAGGGATCGTGCTCGTGAATGAAAATAGTTTTTGAGATAATTTGCGTCCTTGGCATGCAAAAGTCGATTATGCCATCGAATAACCTCATATTTTGCATAATGCGGGGGTAAATTTTTCCCAAAAACTATTTGTAGTGACTAGTGAATGACCTCAACTTAAGACTCAATGTCACAATATTGGGGGTGTAAATATCATGAAGTTGTGCAAATTAAGGGGATGAAAGTGTCCTTTCCGAAATTGAAAGGGGTGCCAGTATTCTTTAGTCAACATAGAGGGGGGGGGTGAAAGTGTCTTTTACCAGTTTCAAGTTGAATGGGTTATGGTACAACTTTTGTAAGAGCTAAAATCAGAAAACTTGCAAGAACATAAGCTTGATATGTAAATAATAGAGATCTTTGGGTCAGATTGTAATAAAGTGAAATAACTATTGACAGTAAAGAACATGAAAAAAGATGGTTTATCTTCTCTTTTCTTCCAGTTCTTATTCTACAATGACTTTAGAATCTCCTGATTCTACAAAACAAATAAATCAAAATTTCTCAAGGTTTTGTGGGGGCTCTAACCCCTACTTGTTCGATGTAGATCTGCCCATGACTGAGACCACACTATGTGTAGTGACCTAAGGACTGATTGTAGACTTGCAGTGTCATTTGAAGTCTTCGACATTTCAAAAAGTTTGATAAGCACCAATATCGTTTTGCTACTTAAATCACCTGATCAAAGTCAGTTTGAAAGTCTGAAATGAATAGTTTTGGACCGAAGGAGTAGTAGTTTGGAGATGATAACTATGTCCATATCTCCTAGACAAGATTCTAGTGACAATTCATGCGATTACAATGTCACTTTCAGTTGAGTAATGAGGCCTTTTTTGAATAAGCCAATTCTTTTGGGATTCTGCAGATCCACTATTTTTCCTATTAAAAATATCCGCCCTTTGTCTTTATGTTCTTACATTGAGAATTGTTTGCAGATGAAGAGATGTCAAACGGGATTCTTACTTCCCAAACAGAGCATCCTACATCTACATATAAAGGCTGGTTTATCAATAATACGTCAGAAAAGTACTTCGAATTGTAGATTAATGTCAGAGATGGCTTAGAACCAATTACTCATTATCTAATGGATCTTTTCGTTCTAATATTCTACCGCGAATTATCATTATTTATCAAATCTCTTCCTATCTAACGAAAGGCTATTAAATCAAATTACAAAGACATTATTGAGAAAAAAATGGCTTTTCCCGGATGAAATGAAAATAGAATTCATGTAACAGGAGAACGATTTCTCATTCCTTAGCCGGAAATATATGTAGCCATGAAAAAGGGATTAAGTAGAACATAATTGACTGGGTGGGAGAGGCATGTAAACACTCATTTCTTCCTTAGCTCCATGGAACAATATGCTACTGCTGAAACATGGAAGAATTGAAATCTTAGATCAGAAAACTATGTAGCGAAATACCGATATTCACGACCACGAAATATTGGATTCTCTATTGGATAGGCCCTGAAATGAGAAGGAAGGCTGGAATGCCAACAAGCGTCTATTATTGGATTCACCCCACCCCGATAGTATAGTACCCATTTGGTGAACGTTCGGTGCCAAAGTCATTGAATGGCAAGTCCCCAATCCCTAAATATGTAATGTACTTTATCGGCTGGTTACAAGCAGGCATTTTACCAAAGATTTCTAATCTACCTACTACCTCTGTGTGATTCCTGTTGAAGCATATACTCGGGGGTGGGTACAAGGCAGACGGTTTTAAAGCAGACTTCCCATCAATAGATAGAGAAGATCACCAAAATTTCGTGACTGTTCATTGCATTTCATTTTATGTTACAGTTAAGTTTTACGCGCATAATCAAGAAGTAAGACCGTGTGAAATTGAACAAAACTTTCAGATGGTGTCGGTATCTTCAGTTTGACGGGAAGAACTCGTCGATCATGTGAAGGGATCACCATACCTATTTCACGTTCATATATTTTTCTCTGGTTCTTTCTGCATTGCCATGTAGCAATCAACAAACTGAATTGGAACCGGTGAGATGCCGGTCAGATATAGGGTTTGGTGCAGTAGATGAAATTAAATATCATAAAGCAAATGTAGCACAGTAACATATACAACCAGAGTAATGCAAACCCAAAACCAAAACTGATATCTTATCAAAAAATACCTCGAGAAACATCTCAATTTATAAAAACAGAATCCTCATCAACTAACAAAATACCCAAAAAATAACTAGTCCCGTGTGCTAGAATATCATCGTCTGCCACCGTCGATCAAGCACCCAATTCCGAGAACGAGCACAAGGCAACAACGAAGGCAGAAGAAAAAAACTAGTATAACAAAACAACCAACCACCTAACAAAAACGATTTATTCTTCTTACGATAACAATTGCAGACCTGCACAATTCACTTGGCACCCTTCTTGACAGCAGCCTTAGTCACCTTAGCTCCGGTAGCTTCCTTCTTGTCCACACTCTTGATCACGCCAACCGCCACCGTCTGCCTCATATCCCTCACCGCAAACCGCCCTAGCGGCGGATACTCGGCAAAAGTCTCCACCACCATCGGCTTCGTCGGAAGCATCTTCACCATTCCCGCGTCTCCATTCTTCAAAAACTTAGGCTCCTTCTCTAGCTCCTTCCCCGATCTTCGGTCAATCTTGGTCAACAGCTCGGAAAATTTCACCGCAATATGTGACGTGTGACAATCAAGAACTGGTGCATACCCATTTCCTATCTGACCAGGGTGGTTCATAATGATGACTTGAGAGGTGAAACTAGCGGCGCCTTTCGCCGGATCGTCTTTGGAGTTCGAAGCAACGTAACCGCGCTTGAGATCTTTGACCGCAACATTTTTCACATTGAATCCAACGTTGTCCCCGGGTAAAGCCTCTTGTAGGGCTTCATGGTGCATTTCTACTGATTTGACTTCAGTTGTGAGACCACTTGGGCCGAATGTTACGACCATACCGGGTTTGATTATACCGGTCTCGACACGGCCCACGGGGACGGTTCCGATGCCGCCGATTTTGTAGACGTCTTGGAGTGGGAGGCGGAGGGGCTTGTCGGAGGGGCGCTTTGGTTCGGTGATTGAGTCGAGGGCGTCAAGGAGGGTTGGTCCTTTGTACCAGTCGAGGTTTGTGGACCGTTCGATCATGTTGTCGCCTTCGAAACCCGAAATGGGTACGAATGGGATTTTGTCCGGGTTGTATCCGACTTTCTTGAGGTAAGATGCCACTTCCTTGATGATTTCGTCGTACCTTGCCTTGGAGTATTTTGGGGTTGTAGCATCCATCTGTTGGTACAGAGAGGAAAACCGAAGATTAGCAACTTCGTATTCGTAAAGGCATCTCCAATAGATAATGCAAACTATATTTGATGTAAAATATCATAGTTTCTAAGAAATTGAAGTCCAATAGGACATGCATATAGTAGAGGCAAAAACATGCAAAGGGGTCCCCGAGTCTAGGGAAAAATTTGATTTTGCATCTTTTTAAAACCACATTTTCACTTTCACTCAATCTCTTATCCTATATTTTACCCTTTCCTAAATATATGGCAATGTTTAGAAAAGACTATAATCGAACATGAATATTGAGAGACATAATGCAAAACATGCAAAGGCCTCCCCAAGTCTAGAGAGGGGATTTGATTATTCATCTTTTCAAACCCACATTTTCACTTTCACTCAATCTCTTATCCTATAGTATTTTCTACATGATATAACTATTTTCCTACAATTCTCTTTCTCTCATCTATTATTCATCATATGCTCGTTTTACACATGAAGAATAAACAAAATATTATACTTTACATTACTATAAGACAACATTGTTGGCGCGAGACTTATAATGCAACAATAAAGGGGCATTTTTAGTTAAAATTGGCACTGCAATCGCCTATTAATGCTCCAAACATTCAAAATATTGACAGAAATTAAGTAGAATGACGGAATTACCTTGTTACAGCAGCAGATCATTTGCTTAACACCAAGAGTGAAAGCAAGGAGAGCGTGTTCCCGGGTCTGACCATCCTTTGAGATACCGGCTTCAAAACCACCAGTAGTGGAATCAATGATGAGGACAGCACAGTCAGCCTGTGAGGTTCCGGTAATCATGTTCTTGATGAAATCGCGATGTCCAGGAGCATCAATGACAGTGCAATAGTACTTTGTGGTCTCAAACTTCCAAAGAGCAATGTCAATGGTGATTCCACGCTCGCGTTCAGCCTTGAGCTTGTCCAAGACCCAAGCATACTTGAAAGATCTCTTGTTCATCTCGGCAGCCTCTTTCTCAAACCTCTCTATTACCCTCTTGTCAATGCCACCAAGCTTATAGATCAAATGACCCGTCGTGGTGGACTTTCCGGAGTCCACATGACCAATCACCACAATGTTGATGTGAGTCTTTTCCTTCCCCATTCTTGACCTTTAGCAACAAAACCTGAAGAAAGCAAGAAAAGAGGTTCATTAAGCAAGAGAACTTGCAAAACTAGCCGCATTTTCAATAGGGGAATCAAGATTATTACTCCAGAGAAAGTAAAAGTAACTTCTATCAAACACAAACATTAACAAAAACATAAACATAAACCTGACAATTTTACTTTCACAGCTAACCCAATAGTTAGAAAACTTTGCATATTTGTAACATACAGAGATAAAGGCCAAGTGGAACATGAAGTTAATAGCACAGCTTGTTTAGCAAGACTACAAATAACATGACAATTATAAATTGGAAATGGGTGTTCATTAGTAAAACGGTGATTAATTTCTTGATTTACAGAGAAAGAAAACATCTCCTAAACTCTGCATATTTGCCACATATAGAGATCAAGGGCAAGGGGAACATGAAGTTGTTGGCCAAAGACTTAAAACAACATGAGGATGACCATTTTCACTCACACAGTGATTAAATACTAAACACTTTCTAAACACTGTTAGATTCATGTACAATAAACAAAAACTCTGCATGTTTGTTTCATATAGAGATAAAAACCAAAGAAACATGAAAGGGAATGTGAAGTTAGTAGCACAGCAGCTTGTTGAGCCAAAAACTACAAACAATGTGATCGTTTTGACCCAATACAGTGATTGTTACTAGGGGGACTTCACAAAATCTAGGAACAGT
Organism: Linanthus parryae; assembly: GCA_023055425.1. Lineage (NCBI taxonomy): Eukaryota > Viridiplantae > Streptophyta > Magnoliopsida > Ericales > Polemoniaceae > Linanthus > Linanthus parryae. The sequence continues at coordinate 6,356,049 of JALGPY010000001.1, forward strand.
TTATAATTTTGTAAGTAATATAAAATCAAAAACATCCATATCATATCATCACAAGCATACATGCATGCAAGCATGCATATAATATTTTTTTTTCCTGCAAATCAGTTAACCCTGGAGCCTAACCATCTCAAACGAAACGAATTCAGAAGAATGTGGATCAATAGAGTAAAAAACTGCATTCAGATTTTTCATCAAACAAATCAATCGTCAAATCAGAGAATTAAATCAAACACATGGATCAACAAAAACGAAGGCAAATTAATCACTATCCTCACAACATGCATCAACAAACCATCTCCGAGATAAAATCGACGAAATGATTGTGAAACGAAAACGATCAAACTTGCTTAATAGGCGGGAGGACATCAACATACACGGATCGGATGATTCCGATCAATCACAACGCTCATTTCATAAAACAGACCGGAGATCGTCAAAAATCAGATTACGATTCCATACAAGAGATCAAGCAAAAGAAAAACAGTAAATAGCATACTAATACGTAACGACATCAGATCGATACGATAAGGAAATGCATAACTGAATCACAGAGAGAGTTAGAGAGAAGACCTTCGCAAGAACCCTAGACCTTCAAGAGTGAAGAGAAGAGAGATCGAGAAGAGAGTGTCTAGGGTACGTGAGTGGAATAGTGAAGAAGGAAGGGGATATTTATAGTTAGGATGACATCCTAATGTTACTCTTTTGGGGGGCTTATTGATCGGGTCAAGTACCCGCCCGCCTTATAAGTGCACACGCAAAGTGTACTAGTTCCCTCCCAACTCTATTTTTAAATGAATTTATGGTACGTTTGGTAATGCTATAGCGTTTTAGAAAGGTGATGTGTAAAAAGTACCGTTAGAAGCTGTTGTGCAAATCTATCCGTAAACGGTTTTAGGGCTAGTTTGGGAATGCTGTGGCGGTGGTAGAAAACTGCTGTGTGTAAACACTGTAGAAAGCTAACTATTGATATTTTAAAAAATTGTAAGGTCAAAATCGGTTGTAGATAAATTAATCAAAAGCACTTTCTGGAAAAGTATGTCCCCCCCTGCTTCCTGAAAACTGCAGTGGGACAGCAGAAACTGTCCGGAAAAGCATAAATTTTATTTTTACCAAACACACTAAAACTGCTTCTGCTGTAGGAAAGCAGCTGTGCTGGCAGCAGAAGCATTTCCAAACTCACCCTAAGGGAAAGTGCTTTTGACATTTTGTGTTTGGTAATTAGTTTTTAAGAGTTGTTACTGTCGAAAAGCAAGTCCTGGAAATCAACCCCTCCTACTTTTCAAAAGCTGTTGTGGATAAGCAATTGCTTTGCAGAAAGCAGGAAAAAATAAATTTACAAAACACATTAAATTTGTTTTTAGACTAAAAAAAAAACTTTCTAAAAACAGAAGCATTACCAGACGGGCTCTATATATAGTTTATGTATTAATTAATACTGTGTTTGGTTGTTTTAGACTAATTTTCATACCGGTACTAAATAGTGTAAAGATGAGGTTTAATACTCAAAATTAGTACCATCTCATACGAGGGTATTAGCTGGATATGATTATTTGTATCTTAATGCTGAATTAATACTACACGAAACCAAACACATTATTAATTATAGTTCATCTAATCCAATGCAACCATATCCAGAAAATTTAATCCAGTCCAGTCTGCATAGTCCGGAAAATCAAACGTGCCAATAGTGTACTGTCTAGAGAGATTGAACGTCATGATTAGTATTGAACACTGAAATGACTCTTGTCTCTCTCAACAAAGTCATTTTCGGTACAGAAAGGTGTTGAGAAGTCCCACATCGGACGTTCAAGAAGAATAAATATAATTAATAAGTCTCCTGGACTACTCCCCTCATTGCCAATTGGTTAGAGGTGGAACCCCATAGATTTTTACATGGTACCTGAGCCACGTTCCACACACGTGAATGGTCTAACAACCCACGTGCTCACCGCCACCCGCAGACAAAAAAAAATTCACGTGTAGGTCAAAGACCCTCACACGTGAGGGGGCGTGTTGAGAAGCCCCACATCAGACGTTCAAGAAGAACAAATATAATTTAATCAGTCTCTTGGATTACTCCCCTCGATGTCAATTGGTTTTGAGGTGGAACCCCATGAATTTTTACAGAAGGCCTGTATTTGATTGATCCATGAACCTTATTGTTTAGAGGTAAAATCTTCAACGAGTTAATTATATAATCTTATTTTTTCTAAATTTATTATTATTATTATTATTATTATTATTATTATTATTATTATTATTATTATTATTATTATTATTATTATTATTATTATTATTATTATTATTAGGGAATTGATTCTTACACCGGTCGTTATTGATGGTTACACCGAATTTTAGTTGGCATGACTCTTTTATCCTCATTCATAAAATAGTAATAATTTTCTCTAACTCTTCTCTAAAAAATATATTCCTGTAATTAATGTTTAATAATTTGATTTTGGGAGTTTTAGATTTACTCACCACCTGCAATAATATTGACATTCCTTTTTATAATTTAGGACGAACAGATTTGAAAATGATAAAGTAATTTGAGATCCCATCTTTTGGATAATTCCAAAAGAAGAAACAAATTCATCTACTTTGATTCACCCCTCGGGGAACTTTTCATGATTTGTGACCAACAAAAAATGAACGAAATCTTCAACAGATTGAACAAAGAGATATAAGATAATTTTAGATGAAGAACAAAAAGTGCACTGGCTTCACTAGTATTTGACTATAGAGGCGAGTTATGTTCGGCGAGTGTAGGAGCAGAGGAATAGTAGAATTCTACCAAACTATATGTCCTTTTGGAACGAACTTTGAGCCCCTCTAAAATATCGATTTAAATTTTTCTAGAATTGTCAGAATTCTATTACTAACTTGGGCATAATATAACCGGACATCTAAAATGTAATTCCGAAGTATGCCACTCGGGGGAACTTCATCTAATTGCATATTTTCTTCTCATCCTCCACACCTCCGCTTGTTTTAAGTTTTTTATGGTCAAAGACAAAATGCTATGGCACTCACTACTCAGCTAGATTTTGGTCGATATGATTTTTCTTTAAGGCTATGTAGAGCCACCTCAAGTAATCATTCCAAAAGCAAGCAATACTTCCCTAAAAAAAAGCAAGCAATGCCAATCCTAAATCAAGCACCATAATTTCTTTTGAAAATCACCATTATTTCAAAATTTTAAAAGGGAATGTCAAACATAATGAAAATAGGTCAGAAGGTGTATTAAAACAATGTTGCCGGAAATTAAGTATTATTGCATATTAAATAGAAAAAATGGTATAAATTAGTAAATAAGGGTAAAACTGTCATGTTAACTAAAATCCGGTGTAAGCATCAATAATAGCCGGTGTAAAAATCAATTCCCTATTATTATTATTATTATTATTATTTAAGAGAAGACTAGGGTAATGCAGTTGAAGCTCACCCACTTTGACATTCATGAGAGATATCCGGATATCCACCAAGGATGTGATAGAATGAATTTTTGAAATTTTGAATGAATATCTTTCCCCCAACAAATTAACTATTCCTTTATGGACTTTATCATCTGTTCCAATCTTCTATCTTATATCTAACCTGATTTTGCCAAGGTTTTGAAATTTGAAAGAAAACAAACTAAGACAAATCCATCACTTTCTTTCTTTTACACGGGCGTTTGTCTTTTCAATCTTCAATCAAAGTTGATTTATGCGAAACGTATTTCACGACTGTTGATCGGCTTCTTCGTTAGAGGTGAGAACTTAAAATTAAGGAGAGAAATCCGGTCCACCAGAGAATTGGGGCTAAGCGTAACCCAATTCGAGAGAGATGTTTATGACAATTTCAAAAATGAATTAATCCTTCGTTGCGTCACAAAGCTTGATCGGAACAACGAATGACATGGTTACCGAAGCAGATTCGTAACTCAACATACAGAAATCTAAAGAACACAGGATATGTAGGACAATCATAGTTTTAAGTATTTGCACTATTGCCCTTATGGCAGAACAGTGTACTTAGTATAACATTTGTAATGTTCAGAAACATGTCAATTGATTTTATTTAGATAGTTTTCTCTCAACATGGTATCAGAGCGTCCTCGATCCCGTTTGGAAGAACCAGAAACCACCGTCGCTCCTTCGTCGGCAACCAACCCAATCCCCTGGTGAACCCTTCTGGTTCTGCGTCGCTCTTCGCGTCGTACTTCAACACCACGCCGCCCCAAGTCCCTGCAATCTTAGATCAGTTGCTGCCTCCTTCCAGATCGTCCCTGCAATCTTCGATTGGTTTCCAGTGAACTTACGATTCTCCCAGAAAATCCTAGCCGTCGTCGCTCTGACAGTTGGCCACCCCGCTCTCCTCTTTTCTCTGGTCCGTCGCTCAGCGTCGACCACGAAGCAGCAGCAGCGACAGTGTTGCTTTTGCAGACAAAACACCACCGTAGCCTCAAACGGCAACTGAGGACACAATTGCCGGTGGCATCAACCCAGCCACTGTTGGAACACAAAGAAATTGTCACCATTACCCAAGGCAACTCCAATAGCAAACGGACACACAAGCACTGCCTCTTTCTCTCATGGTGCACTAATCCCCTCCAAACTTAACACCACTGTCTTCTTTTTATTCACCCCTTCAACTCATCCAAATAGAAGCCCAACACCCTCAGATTTGTACTACTCTCACTGATCCGAAAGTGTACTGTTACTGTTTGAGAGATCGGACATAAAACCCAGATAATCAGAAATCATCCACACCTGTTTGCCCAGTTCGACTGGCAGCTTGTTTTCTCTCTGTGCTTTCATGGCAACCAACCCCCCTCGTGGCTCTGCGTCCATTCTAGGCCAACCCCCGACTTGGACCTTTGCTTCCTCTCAACTTGGGCCCGCACGCCCGTACCTCGGCCGGTGTCAAGGGTGTGGAGTTCATGGACATCGCATCAGGCAGTGCCCACAGTTTGGTTGGCTTCTTCGGCAGTCTAGGGCTCCTCCCCATGGTCAGAATGCTGCTCCAGCTGGTTATCAACCCTCATCATATAGGAGTGCTCCGTGGCAGCCGAGAGCACATGTCGTCACTGCATCTCAGACATCACCACAGCCTCCGTGTTGGCTTCTTGACAGTGGTGCCACTCACCACATTATTGCAGACCTGGAGAATTTGTCTCTGCACCAACCCTACTCTCAGTCAGATGATGTCACAATTGGTGATGGCACAGGCCTGCCCATCACACATACTGGTTCGGTGTCCCTTCCTTCCTCCTCTCAAATTTTTAATCTTTCTAATGTTCTTTGTGTTCCCTCTATTAAGCGTAACCTTATATCTGTCTCTCAGATTTGTACTTCCCATAATCTTATCGCTGAGTTCTCATCTTCTGGTTTTGTCTTGAAAGATCGAACTACGGGGGCGTCTCTACTCACTGGCCCACTTAAAGATGGCATCTATGAGTGGCCATCTTCTTCGTCCATCCCTTCGCCAACAACCTTCGTCTCGGAGTCTCGTCCTTCCTTTGCATCCTGGCATCATCGTCTTGGACATCCAACTTGCCCCATCTGTCGCGCAGTAGTGTCCCAATCATCACTCCCCATTAGTAGTTCTTCAGAGTCTTTGTCGTGTAACGCGTGCAGCTGCACAAAGAGTCATAAGTTACCCTTCCATGACTCTAGTCTTCGGTCTACTAGACCGCTTGAACTTATTTTTTCTGATGTATGGACGTCTCCAGTTATTTCTCAGGATGGATCAAAATATTATGCCGTCTTTATTGATCATTTCTCCAAATACATATGGTTATATCCTATGCAACGTAAGTCTCAACTCTCTGACATATTTATTCGTTTTCGCACTATAGTTGAAAAATACTTCTCCCAAACCATCACCACTCTTTATTCCGATAATGGCACGGAGTACATCGGCCTTCGCGATTACCTTTCTCTAAAAGACATCTCTCATCTTACCACTCCACCCCATACCCCTGAACATAATGGGTATGCTGAACGGCGTCACCGCCACATCGTTGAGACTGGGCTAGCCCTTCACCATCATGCATCAATGCCCGCCCTATATTGGCCTCATGCTTTTGCCACCGCTGTTTATCTCATTATTTGCCTTCCCACCCGCTCCCTCAAAATGCGCTCTCCATTTGAGCTCATCTTCGGCCACAAACCCAACTACCCCAAACTTCGTGTTTTTGGTTGTCGCTTCTACCCCTGGCTTCGCCCCTACTCCTCTCACAAATTGGATGATCGCTCACTTCCTTGCGTCTTCCTCGGTTATTCACTCACTCAGAGTGCCTACCTATGCCTCGATCCCGATTCTCATCGGCTCTACGTGTCTCGTCACGTTCATTTTGACGAATCTTCGTTTCCGTTCTACAGTCATCCCACATCTTCCTCCTTATCCTCTCCGTCTGATCCTCTTTCTCACTGGGTTGGTCCTACCACTACTCTTCTACCCTCTCCCTCCATAGTCCCAGCTTCAGCACCACCAATGGCCCCTGCACCTCAGCCACCACCCCCAACACCTACGCCTCATGCTCCTACGTCTCGTGGTCTAGTTGTGCCGTTTCCGCAACACTTCACTCGCAGACCTTGCCCTCCCACACCCCCACCAGCTCCTCCTTCTCCCACCCATTATATGGTAACCCGTTCTAAGGATAGGACACTTCCCTCTCGTCCCACCAAATACTCGCTAACTGCCGAGCTACCCTCTTCCTCCTCGGACACCGAACCGACTACTGTCAATCAGGCTCTTCGGCATCCTCAGTGGCAGACTGCTATGGCATCTGATTTGATGCCCTATTCCGGAACAATACTTGGGACTTGGTACCTCCGTCTCCCCATCAGAATCATGTTGGGTGTAAGTGGATATTTCGGACAAAATACCTGCCTGATGGCTCTGTTGACCGGTACAAATCCCGACTAGTGGCTAAGGGCATTCATCAGCGCCCGGGCATTGATTATCATGACACATTTAGACCCGTGGTTAAACCACCCACCATTCGTCTCATTCTCACACTTGCCATCAGTCAGGGATTGTCCCTGAAACAGCTTGACATTAATAATGCCTTCTTTCAGGGCACCTTACATGAGGATGTATTTATGGCACAACCACCAGGTTTCATTAATCAGGATCTTCCAAATCATGTGTGCAAGCTCCGAAAGGCGATTTATGGTCTCAAACAAGCTCCACGTGCTTGGTATGAGGAGTTGCGATCTTTTCTTGTTCAACTGGGTTTCATCAACTCTCGCGTAGATACTTCCCTATTTATATTTAGTCAGAGTCGTGTTACTTTATATCTACTTGTCTACGTGGATGACATAATAATTACAGGGTCTGACTCCTCTGTCGTGAAACGCTTCAGTGACTTTTTATCCAGCAGATTCTCACTCAAGGATCTTGGTAATCTTTCCTACTTTCTTGGGGTTGAAGTTCTTCCACATCCAGATGGCCTACTTCTTTCTCAGCAAAAGTACACTCAGGACATATTATTGCGTTTGGGAATGTTCTCAGCCAACTCAGTTCAAACTCCCTTGGACACCTCCACCCCCTCACACTCAGTGGTGGCACGCAGCTTTCGGATGGACATGAATATCGCATGGCCGTGGGAAGTCTGCAGTATCTCTTACTCACTCGTCCAGACATTGCTTTCGCCGTCAACAAGCTCTCTCAGTTCATGCACCGACCCACTACCGTTAACTGGAATGCTCTCAAGCGCATCTTGCGCTATCTCTAGGGAACTATTGATATGGGCATTCTACTTCGTCGCGGACCATGCACCTTGTATGCTTTCTCGGATGCTGACTGGGCTGGCAATCGTGATGAATATTGCTCCACTTCTGGCTTCCTTATTTATCTTGGCGGTTCTCCTATCTTCTGGTGTTCTCGCAAACAACGAACCGTTGCCCGCTCCTCCACTGAAGCAGAATACCGGGCTGTTGCTACTGCAACTGCTGAGGTGCGCTCGTTGTGTTCTCTTATGTTTGAGCTTGGCATTCAGAGTACCTGTACTCCGGTTATCTACTGTGACAATGGTGGTGCGACCTACGTCTGCTCTAATCCGGTTTTCCACTCCAAAATGAAGCACATTGCACTTGATTTTCAATTTGTGCGTGAATAAGTTCAGGCCGGGCAGCTTCGTATTTCAAGTGTCTCGTCGTCCGATCAACTAGCAGACTGTCTCACCAAACCTCTCTCCCGCACTTTATTCTTGCCGTTCCGGTCCAAGATTGGAGTTCACTCTCGGTCCTCCATCTTGCGGGGGCGTGTGGGACAGTCATAGTTTTAAGTATTTGCACTATTGCCCTTAGGGCAAAACAGTGTACTTATTATAACATTTGTAATGTTCAGAAACATGTCAATTGATTTTATTCAGATAGTTTTCTCTCAACAGGATATGAATCATCTCTCTAAGTTATCTGTATATAAGCCTCATATTATCACTGTCCCTCTTTCTACAGCAGTACCAATCTCTATTTATAGACAGTAGTGGTGCCAAATCACTTATGACAGCTCAACTCGTCTTTACATCTCACTGTTGCCGCTCCCACGCTTTCCTCTTGATCTTCGCTTTTTATGGTTACGTTCTCTGCTGGGCTTAGCGCTTTCCTCTTTATCTTCGCTTGTTATGGTTATGTTCTCTGCTGCGCTTCACGTACTCCGCTACTGCTTTCAGACTCCAATAATGCATTTTTGCGGGTATATTACTGTTGTGTGCACTTCTTTCCTCGGACCAGGGAGGCGTCCTTTGTGGGAGGGTCTTACTGCTTTTGCGACCTCAATTTCACTTCCTTGGTTAGTTGGTGGCGATTTCAATGTTATGATTTATTTATACATGAGAAGATTGGATGGGGTGTTTTTGACTATCGGTCTTCTACACAATTTTAAGACTTTCAAATGTTAGCAGGTCTCCTGTATGCAGGTTTTCTGGGCTCTTGGTTCACTTGGTGCAATGAGTGTGAGGGCTTGGCGAGAACAAATCGGATATTGGACCATGTATTGCTCTTCCTTTTTATTAGGACTGCAACTCGAGCAGGTTGGGTGGGTTGAAACTCTTGTCCAAGCCCAAGCTCGAGTTCTGTCGGGGTTGTCCAAGTCCAGCCTGGGTTAGGAGCATTGTCAACACGTCTAAGCCCAAATTTCAACAAACCAATTCAGGTTCGTGTTGAATTTGAGTCAGCCCATTAAATTAAACAAATTAACATAATTATCACACTCAACTCAATTAAAATTGTCCAAAGTTAAGTTAATAACTTACATGTAAAAATAGATACGAAAGATTATCCTTTTACTCAAGAGACTACTATCCTTTTATTCAAGAGACTACTAAATATTTTGTGAAAAAAATCTATTAGTTAAGAACATAAACATAATTAAAAATATCACTAATTATTAATAGAAAATAATGATTTTTTGACACATATGCTATATAATACTCTCCAAATAACATTATAGATAATGAGTATATAAATTGTGCAATTCGGGGTAGCTCATCGTTTAGTATTCGTACCCAAGCTGATCATAATTGCAATTCGGGTTGAGAATTTTTTCCCGAGTCCGTCCAAATAACTGAAAACATGTGCCCAAGCCCCGAATTTAGTCCGGGCTACGTTCGGGTTGGTCGGGTTCAGCCCGTTCAAGTTGCACCCCTACTTTTTACAGCACTATCCCTTGGTTGTTGTAACACATTTGGCAAGTGGAATCTCTGATTATGCTCCATTTTTAGTGACTCTTGCCCACATACATAAAAGGTTGCTCAGTTCCATTTTCACAAAATGTGGTTATCTCATTCATTTCGATGATTTTGTTCGTGAGAAATGGTTGGTTGACGTGGTTGTGGCTCCTATGTTTCGTTTGGCGATTAAGCTCAAGATGTTACGGAGCAAGCTTCGGAAATGGATCTGGAGGTTTTCGGGAGTGTTACCCAACGTATAGCGGGGCTTCAAGATGATTTATTGCGCTTGGATGCTCAAATGCAGTCAGGTGCTGACCACTCTATTATTCAGGAATATAACTTAGTTCGTGTTTCTTTGAACCAGGCGTATACGCAAGAGGAGTGCCTCCTCAGGTAGAAATTACGTGTTCAGTGGTTACAGGAGGGTGATTGCCAAGCGTCTTTTTTCATGCTTCCATCAGGGAACAACATCGATAGATGCATTCTTTGTGCTTGCGTCTTCCAAATGAGACAGAGTCTGCAGATTTGAAAGTTTTGGGGATGCAATTGTTTCCCTTTTTCATGGGATTCTATCAGCAGAAAGCGTCCAAGATGTTGGGAATTCCCTTGACCCAATCCCCATGCTCATTTCTGATGTGCAAAACACGTCCCTCACTTGCATTCCTTTGGAAGATGAGGACCTTCGAGTTGATTTCTCTATGTGTAAGGATTGAGCTCCAGGCCAGACGGTTTCACTAAACATTTATTTTGCTCATGTTGGGACATTATAGTAGAGGATGTGGTGGATGTCGTGCAGAGTTCTTTCCATGAGGGCTTGATGCCTAAATTCTTCATGTTTGCGAACTTGGTTTTAGTAAGGGTCAGTTTCTCGAGCCTTTTCAAATTTTCGGCCCATTAGCTTGTGTAATTTTTCTTATTAGATCATTTCTAGAATTCTCTATGACCGCTTGTGGTGGCTTCTTCCTAGTATTATTTCAGAGGAGCATGCGGATTCCTTTTGTAACACCCCCAAACTTTCAAGCAGGGTTTAAGTGCAATTTCAAAAAACGTTGAGACAAAAGTATAATTGAAAATTTTCTAGCATACAAGCTCGGCTTGGTTTGGAATTAATCCAAATATATTGTAGGGGTGGTTTTCACAATTGCTAGAATGTGACTCCAAAGTTATTGTGGGGTAATTTTGTAATTATCAAGAATAATGGGGGCATATGTGTAATTTTTCAAAGAATTGTGTATAAGGCTGGAACTTGGCGAAGCTGGTGATTACTGAAATTGCGGAAATAATATTGAGTAACTTAAATTTGGGAGGATAGAAGGTCAATTCTCAAAATGTTGTTTTTGAAAACCCTAAATCCTAAAGCTATCCCAAGTTTTAGAAATTAACCCTACCTCCCCTAATATGAATACAACACATTTTCATACTTTCCCTCTTTGACACATCACTTAGTTGTGTGTCACCCCCCCCCCCCAAATATCTTAGAAACACCTCATTCCTCCCTCCGACTGATATAAATGAACCATGACATCTTCCCGATCATTTATTTGAAGTCTTCAAGATGTTCTTGAGCGTGAGAGACGAAATATCACTTTCCGTCCTTCTCCATCGAATCTAATTCAAATGCAATTTCCCTTCATCACTAGGTATCGGTATCTAGGAGAAATTAGGCCATCCCTTCTTCGTTGGCAAGAAATCTGGTAAGGTTGTCAAGAACACCCAGTTTCGAATCTGATATGTTTGGATAGCATTTTTTATGGGGGTGATTTTGATTTGGAGTGATTTCTGATGGAATCTAATGTTTGGATACATTTTAGGGGCTTGATTTGATTTGGAACAAATCCATCCCGTCAAACTGTGAATAATTTGAAATTCCAACTAATAACTTGTCATTTGAAATTCTCACATGTGGAGAGTCCCATAAGTGACAAAGGTGAGGATTCATCACGTGGCTTCAACATATTAAGCCCATTTCATCTATTGGCTTCAACAAATTTCATAAAAAAAACTGCACGTACGGGGAATTGAACGCATACCTCTGCCTTAAGCTCGCCTTAAAGTCTTTTTGGTCAACTAATTACCGTTGGGACAACATCACATTTGTTTAAATTTTGAAATTGAATATTCAGCAATAAAAAATTGGTTGAAATTAGAGACTTCAAATTATATAAACGAATGATTTCAAATCTCGTGGTATTTGAAATTTTAGAATCTAAAAGTGTTGATTTGAAATCCAAATTCAAATTCAAATCATGGTTGTCAAACGCAACCTTCAATTCATGAAATTGGTTGTGTCTAAGAATATATATAATACTCGTGGGTTATAAATGTTTTAAAGTTGAAAGTTCTCGCTACGCGATTCATTATAATTGTTCCAAATTGTTCCCAACTCTATTACTTATAATTCCTTCAAATCTCTTGATTTTTACAACTTATGCGACTCAATGCTTTACATGTCGTAGTGTGTATTCACTCAGTTTTTACTGATCATTTTCTTCAACACTGCGCCGGCTTTTGCCATTTTAAAACAGCAGAATATCAATCATGGTGGGGAAATGGGAACGGTAATCCATACGAAGCCGCGGGATTAAGTTAGATCACTTAGAAAATCATGCACTTTTTATTTTATTATTTTTATAAACTTATTTCGACAAGATTTGTTGTATACACTAAATGAAATGTAATCTCTATAAGTAATAATCTATTTTTGGTAATCGATTGTCGCATTAACCCTGAACCGAGATCCTGAGCTGTTCCAGTGATAGCCAAACTGTAATATATAGCTATCAAAGCACTTATACCACAGCCTCAGAGACTACTTAAGTCCATATAGGGATTTATTCAACTTCCACACATAGTCTTCCTTACCTAGAACTTAGAATCCATCTGGCTAGCTCCTGTAAATTTCTTCCACCAACTCTCCATGTTGAAAAGCTATTTTCACATCCAGTTGCTCAAGCTCCAAATCTTGATGTGCTACTATTGCTAGTACTACTTTGATCGAGATTCGATCTCATAGAGTTGAATTCCCGCTTGAAGTAATTCTTTCGAGCATTCATCGAAAGTTGCGACTCGTCTCAAAAGCTACAGATAAACTAACACTCCAAGCATCTAAGACAACTCAGGGACCGATCCATCACCACCATTATAACTTGTACCTGTAAAATATTAGGGGTGAGCTTACTGCAAGCTCAGTAGAGAACATCAAGGATACAGTCCAAGCACATATTGTTTCATGGTACAGGTAACACATCAACATGCTATCACAGTTTGACAAGTCATGTATATGTCAGGTCGTGCATATGAGAATCTTTCATAATTTTATTATCTTCATGGAACCTGGGGTGCTCACATGCGCGGTCGCAGCCCGGAGTGAGTCAGCCGCCCTCCGCATACGTACTCTCAACTGGGAGCGGAGTGCCCCACCTGCCATCAAGCCGGCAGTGCTTTCTGCACCAGGCCTCGGGTGCAATCAGGGTCTTTGACCCAAGGGATGTACAATCCCTAACCCCGTCCATTTATCTTTCCACTTTCATATTTAATTTCACATGCAAATCGTGCATGAACATCAATATAGATAATATCATCATGCTAACAGCATATCAACAATCAACACAGTTGATAGCATGTATCCAGCATAGTCACGAATATCAACAGTATATTCGAATAGTAATTTCAGCAGCATCTCTGTATGATTCAGATACTCAAATAACAATCTGGCAGCACCTCCATATGAATCATATATCAACTTACAATTTTACAATAATCAGGCATAACATCGACACAGTAGTAACAATTCGATAATTATAACAGTTATATCGAAGCAGTACAACGACTAGCATATAAACAGGCAACGCAATACGTTTAGGGCTATAACGTTGAGATTCCCTAACAACTGTTTTTGTTCTCTCTCTGACTGAAACCTCTAACAACAACTCTTGCTTTATATTGGATGCCCTATGTAGGTGATATTCCTTCCTTCTTTCTGGAAACCCATTTGCAAGTGATTACCTTCTGACCTTCTGGAAGTTTTACAAGCTCCCAATTCTAATTCTTGCTAGGTGACTCCATATATTCTATTTCGGCAATCCACTGTGATGTCTTGTCTCCTGAAATCACAGTCTTGTAGGTGTACGACTCATCCTCCACCTCCTCGACCACCTGAAATGCATAACCCACCATACAGTCATCCATGTATCTTGCTGGAGGCTTTATCATTCTTCTTGGTCAAGCTGCATTAATACTTTGATTCTCGGCTTCCTCTAGTGGTGCATCTTCAGACTCTTCTGCTTCTTGCTATTCTGTAACTGGCGGTGGCAAATTGGGCGCATGATCATCCTCTAGTACCTTTACCTCTTCTTTTTCATCAGTAGCCTCTGTCTCCACTTTATCGGTGACCTTGGTTTTTAGCATCGAACTCTCATTAAAGACTACATTTCTACTAAATATAATCTTTTTACCCGACCAGATAATGTACCCTTTTACACCTATTCAATAGACCATGAAACTTTCTTCTTTTCTCTTGGCTCTAGCTTACCTTCATTCAAATGGTAATACGCGGTGCAACCAAATACCCTTGGATTCGATTAGTTCTTAGATTTTTCGGTCCACACCTCATAAGGTGTCTTGCAGCCAAAACCTGTGTGCGGCTCTTATTTGTAAGATAACATGCTATTGATGCTTCCTATCCCTAGAAACGCCAACCAAAACCTGCATTCAAAAGCATACACTGTGCCTTCGCTAAAAATGTCTAATTCATCGTTCAGGATAGACCATTCTGCTATGGTGTGTGTCGAACTGTGTGATAGCGAGCAATATCCTGATCCTTGTAGAAATAAAAAAAACTCGTATGAAGAAAACTCCAAACATTGTTCATGCGTAGCCTCTTGACCTTCTTCCCGACATGATTATGTATTAGTGTCTTTCCCTCATTGAATTTACTGAACGCTTCACTATAGTGCTTAATTAAGAATATCCAAGTTATCTCGAAGCTGTCATCAATGATTCTCATAAAATTATTGTGACCACCCAATGAATCAACGCGAGAGGGACCCAGCAGCCCGAATGGATGTAAGCCGAAGTGCCTTTAGCTCGATGAATTGCTTTTGGAAACAGAAGTCCGAGAGGGACAAGCAGACCTACATCAACTAGCTTGGACGCAGGTATAATCCCCAATGCCGCCTAGTAGGTATTATAGTGTCCATGTCGAAACAATTTTTTTCCCGGTACAATAAATATGCAATCGAATTGGTCCAGGGATTCGCTTCTTCTAGGTTTATGTTGTCTGTATTAACAATAATTGCACTAAGTTCTCATACGATGGGGGCAACGACACCCACAAAATCAAGGCAGCATGCTCATCACTCACCTTTCCTTCAATATTATGCAGTTCTAGAAGACTAGTGTTCAATTGATCAAGATGATCCTTAAGAGGTGTACCTTTAGACATGCGCATACTGAAAATGCGTTGCTTCAACATCAACTTGTTGATGAGAGACTTCGTCATGTAGAGACTCTCCAACTTCAACGGTAAAGCAACTGCCTTTTCCAGATCTGCGACTTCGGTGATTACATCGTCCGTGAGACACAACATAGTCGTTGAGTCTCCTCCATCGTTAGATACTCAGCCGAGGATGGATCCATACCTTTCTTGTATGCCGCCAACAACAACATGATGCCTTGCTGCTTCAATAAAGCGCGCATCTTGATCTGCCACAGACTGAAGCTGTGCATACCTTTAATTTTTTTGATCTTCAACATCGAACCGGATGTCGTTCTTGGTGTAATTGAAAAACCTAGCTTTGATAGCAGTTTTTGTAATGAATACCCACCTAACGAACGGATAAATATGTTAACGAAAAAGATTTAACGTGGTTTGTTAACGGAATCTTTAACTACGTCCACAGCGAAGAAACATTACTTTATTTTATGGAGAAACACGACTACAAGGACCTATGCTACTGCGATACTTCAATAGCTACTTACCGAGAAGTTACCAAATAGAGTCCCATAACCGACCTTAGCTTCCCAGCCTGCTCGGTAACTTGTGCGAGCAGTCTTGTGCTCGTGCAAGCATTCTTGTTCGTGCTAGCACATTTTTGCTCGTGCAAGTTGGTTTGTACTCGTGCGAGTTTCTATGAGCTCGTGCGAGTTCCCGGACACCTCCAGCTGCTGCAACTTGTCCGAAGCACCTCTTTTTCTCCTCTACTTATATAGTTACTGATACGGTTCACGTATCAATATTATTATTTATTAGTTAATTGATAATTAATTAATTAATTAATTGTAATTATTATTTAGTTAGGCTCGTAGAGTAGGTCTGTTAGATTAGAGTTAAGTTTGTTTATCTATTTAAAGAGATGTAATCTCCAGTTTATTCAATCAATAAAGAAATCCTTCTCTTAACATTACTCTCTCCCTACTCTTTCTCTCTCTTTATTTTTATTTTCAGTATTTCGTTATTTTTGATACGTTTAACCGTATCAATTGGTGTTTTTATTGAGAGAATGACGGACGTGGGTAATCTCCCTCGTGCCGTTCTCGGACTCAGTGAAGAAGAAAACGACGTCATCAAAAGACTCCTCGACAAGCTCGATGCTATGTAGAAGCGTTGGCAGAAGAAGATGCCGCCGCTCAAGAACAAGCCGCACATCTGGCAAAAGACACCGCGATGCAAGCTGCCTTCCCAAACTTTCAAAAGTTTATGCGGGAGTTGCAAGAGCGACACAAGGCCACGCCACCGCCGGCCACGATGCCATCTAGCAGCAGTTGTAGCCGGTACCAACCCAGCCGCCGCTAGATGAAAACCAGCAGCCGAAGCCGCCGGTACAAACCCAACCACCAGCGCAAGAGTCGTCGCAACAATAGCGGCAAGAGATCACCGCCAGTTAAGAGGCTGAGGGAGAATATGAGGTCCCTCCAGTCGTCAGGTTCGAACAAATTGCCTTGATGGAGTACTCAGAGGTTAAAGAAGGCCGTACTGTTTCGTTCCTAAAGCAAATTTCCACTTTGTCCTAGTTGATCAGTTGGGTCCACAAGTGAATTCAAAAATTCTTGTTGATGGGATTGGTGTGGTTAAGAATGTTTCGGAATCAATGGATGGTAAGCGAAAACTGGACAGTGAGGTAATCACAGAGGGACCTATTGCCGATGAGTCGAAGTAGATGGTGGATGTGTCCCTACGGAATAAACTTCCTTTCAACAGTTAGGTTCCAATGTTGACCTCAACAGTTAGGGTTCAAATTTAGAATTGGGATTCATTTTTCTTCTAGGCCCAATTATTTTCTGCATAAAATATTTGGGTCTAGTATTGATTCTGGACTACAACGTAGTGTGCTAAATGTTAGGGATGGCAATATGGTCCGATCCGATCTGTGATCCGAGCAATCCGTGCCGAATGGATCGGATCCGAATCCGATCCAATTGAAAATGGATCGGATTTGGATCTAGAAAGCCAGATCCGATCAGATTTGGATCTGGATTTGGATCTAAGGGAAGATCAACCGGGTTCCGAACCGATCCGATCCGACGTATATGTGTGCTTTACAAATATATTCATATTACCTTCCCACTTTCACTTCCTAGAAGAATACATTAGTAATTCCAACCTACAAAGCTATTTCTGTTGTGTTTTAGGCTTCATAACTTGCGAACATGCCTTAGCGTATGAAATACTGTTTATTTCTTATGTTATTTTTTGTATTTTATTGCAAACCCAAGCCGGATCCGATCCGAATCCGATCCGACCACGTATTATATGGATCTACGGATCGGATTTGGATCAGCTGGATGAAACCCGATCCGATCTGATCCGAATCCGGTGATGATTAGAACGGATCTGGATCAGATTCGGATCCCATTTCTCCTAGTTGGATCTGGATCGGATGTAGCCTGATCCGATCCGGATCCGACCCGTTGCCATCCCTACTAAATGTCGTCCTTCATCCATTTGATCCAGGAAAAAATATTGCGGATTAATCACACTTTCACCTTGAGGACAAGGCGGTTTTCAAGTGTGAGGGAGATGATACGATTCACGTATCAATATTATTAGTTAAATTGATCATTAGTTATTTAATTACAATAATTATTATTTAGTTAGGCCCGTAGAGTAGGTTCGTCAGGTAATGGTTAAGTTTGTTTATCTATTTAAGAGATGTAATCTCAATTTTATTAAATTAATAAAGAAATTCTTCTCTCAACCCTAGTCTCTCCCTACTCTCTCTCCCTTTATCTTTATTTTAGTATTTCGTTATTTTTGATACGTTTAACCGCATCAATTACCCTAGATGCTCATACGAGTAGCTGATTCAAGACACATTTCGACACACGGGACCTTCAGTTGGACATTGCTCACATTTTGGCTGAGGATAGTAGAGATAGTAGGTACTATCGCCGTCCTCAGTACTTAGTCTTGCTGTCTCTGTAGTGAGTCATGTTTTTTATCCCCCGCGACCCTTTTTACGGGCTTCTTGTCATTTAATAATATGCATGTCTATGTCACCCTAGCTCAGTGTAGGTTAATCCTAAAAAATGGTCAGAATGAAGGGCGGAAGTGTCTTTTTATAAATTGTAGTCCAGTATACTTTCTCTGTTCTATCTATCTACACAGTTTTCATTTTACCACTATTCGCTAGATCACTTTGATTTGGTGATTTTCTTAGTAAAACGATGCAAGAATTTGTAATATTTGCATGATGTTGTAGAGTAAATTTTAATATACACCACCATAGAAAATTATCAGAAATTTCATCGTTTTGCTATCCAAATCACCGGGTCAAAGTGACCCGATTACGGAAGAAAAAGTCAAACTTGAAGATAGATAGAGAACGGAGGTAGTATGAAATAAGAAAGTTAACGAACGGTACCTATTTGCAACAACAAAAAAAACTTTAGGTACGTAATTGGTTGATTTGAAAGTTTGTCTAAGTAAAAAATTGCTTTTTTTACCAAATTCCGTCCAACACATGGATGAAAAGTTAACAGATGATATATACTTATAAAAAATAAAATTTTTGGTACCCGATTACTTCGATCAGAAGTATGAGTACTGAAAGGTTTGCGGTGAGTCTCACTTTGAAGGAAGAACACGACCTGGTAGAGTTGGAAGATGACTTCTGCGACCAGGCTTTGGAGGAGTGCAAGATCTGCATGGTTGGAATATTTATGGGTGGCAGAGTTAACTCTTTCGCTATGCAAGCTTTCTTCAAACGGGTCTGGAACAACGGGGAACAAGTTGAAATCGTGGAGATCGAGGAAAGCCTGTTTCTGTTCAAGTCCCCTGATGAGAAGATCAAACAGAGAATTGTCGTAGTGGACCATGGGTTTTCGATGGTTTCATCTTGATATGGAAGGACCGGAAGATAGGAGAAGATGTGAACAACTTACAGTTGTACTTGGTCGATGCCTGGGTTCATATTTCAAACATATCTATTCACCTACTCAAACCCGCTACGGGGGAGAAGGCGGCTAGGGTTTTGGGTGAAGTTCTGGATTCCGACTCTGTTGTTTCATTCGGAGATTTGGGTCCGTATGTCCGCTCAAGGGTGCAGTTACCGATTGATGAACCATTACGACGCGGTGTTTACTTGAAGGCGAAGAATCAGAAGTTATGGTTCAACTTTAAATACGAAAGAGTGTCGGATGTTTGCTGCTGGTGTGGGCGGGTTAATCATCACAGTGGGTTGTGCGAAGAGAGGGAAGACCTGATCAACCAAGGTGAATCGCCTGGATATCAAAGGTGGCTCCTCCATCTGCCACCAGTGAAAAAGAAGCAAAGGCAGACGTAGCCAAAAAAACAAAAATCAAGGGATCCTTCACCGACGGGGTCATCTAAAACCACTGAAACCCAGAAAGATAAGGAGGTAAACAGGGATTCCTCACAACCAGGATCAAAGGTAACAAAAATGGGTGAACATGGATCGCTGGTGTAGATACTGCTTTATGACATGGCAGATCTAGGCCACGTGGCAACCATCCAGCACACCATATTGTGCTCCACACACACAGGATCACCAGCCGAGCTGATCCATGTGGGGGCTGCGAGACAGAGCCCTCGCATACCACTGCACGGGACTTGTAGGGATTTGTGGTTTGGAGGCTAGAGTAAGCCCTGTCGCGTGCGAGCCAAGCCCGCGCGCGACCTTTAGTAACTGTTTTGAGAGATTTATGGCACGAGCTCCCTAGACCCGGTCAATCCGGTCAAACCCGGTCAACCTCGTAACGGTTCCGGTACTCGCGCACCACGTGCTCTAACGGTTCCTATATACTCGGACGGACGTGCCGTTACGGTTAAGCTAATTAAGCCGCCATCAATGGGCGCATTAACCACACTACAACGGTCACGTTCTCCAGTATATATATATCGTTAACCTTTCCATACAGAGGAGGACAACACTGCCATACGCGGAAGCTCTGCCAAACCTCTGTCTCTCTCTCAGACGTTGCTACTGACTTACTCTCTCCCTACACACACCCCTATTCTTCCTGTGCGATCCCTGATCCACTACGTACGGTGTACACGGAGGTCTCCCTGCCGGAATCTCTTGTGCACATTTTGGTGAACCCGACGTGAATCGAACACGCAACCTTCTGATCTGGAGTCAGACGCGCTACCATTGCGAGAGTTGTGCACTAATCAAAGATTCTCTACTTGTCGCTCTAATCGACGACGACACAGACTGGAGAAAGCCATTGTTTGAATTCCTCACCAAGGGCACCGTGCCCGAATCGAGAAAAGAGGCAGACAAATTGAAGAGGAAAGCTTCTCGATATGTGGTTCAAGAAAATCTGCTTTGGCGAAAAGGTCACGAAGGCAACTTGCTGCGATGCCTAAACGATAGGGAAGCACAAGAAGTCATGGACCTCTCCCACCAGGTGGAACACCAGGGAGGTGCGAAATTATGCAGACAGCTTCTCTCAATTGGATACTTCTGGCCCACGATGGAAGTCGATTGCCGCACCAAGGTGCGACGCTGCCAAGAATGTCAATTCAAAGGGAACCTAGTGCACGCTCCCGCCGTGGACCTACATGCACTAGGAACGCCATGGCCATTTCACACATGGGCTTTGGACTTCATTGGCCCCATCCGACCAACGTCACATGGGAACCATTTCATTCTCACCGCAACTGAGCTGTTCACCAAATGGGTGGAAGCAATACCACTGAAGACGGAAAACGCGCTGGCTGTGGTCAACTTCATCCAGGAAAACATCGTATGCAGGTTCGGAATCCCGAATACTATTCTTTCAGATAACGGTACTCCTTTTGTTAATCGTCAGGTAGCTACAAAACTTGCGGAGTACAATATCAGGCAGATATGCTCTACCCCCTATTATCCAAAGGGAAACGGGCAAGCCGAGGCGACTAACAAAACGCTGCTGAGAATTCTGAGCAAGATGGTCGCAGATGACCACAAGAAGTGGGCCGACTCTCTTAACATAGCTCTGTGGGCCTACAGAACTTCTCCAAGGACACCCACAGGGGCCTCGCCATTTCTACTATGTTATGGGGCTGAAGCTGTGGTACCTGCGGAGGTCAGAGTCAATTCGGCAAGGCTGGCCTTCCACGCGCTCTACGAAAACCAACGCGATCATGATTTAGTCTTGCTGGAAGAAAAGCGAGAACAAGCCAAAAGGACTAACAAGCGATACCAAGAAAGAATCGCTCGCGCCTACAACAAGACAGTCCAGCGACGGGATTTCGCAGTTGGCGACCTGGTCTTGCGCGCATCTGATCACTGCATGCGAGAGGCAACCCACCCAAAGTTCGCAGCTAATTGGGAGGGACCCTTCGAAGTCACAGAAATCTTCGATAGCGGCTACTGCAGCATACGAAGGTTGCACGGCACAACCTCAACTCCAAGCTCAGTCAACATGCGCTGGATCAAGAAGTACTATCCCTGACTTCTCTTGTTTCATACGTTTTATGATAACGTTGCTTAATATCTCATGTGGCTACGATATTCGCAATCTCCTCTCCCATATGAGAGGATTGTAATCCTATCTCTCCCATATGAGAATGTCATAATAAAAGAATTCTCCCAAATGAGAAGTTCACATTTATCAGCTGTTTATATCGATTATCTAATTTGTTACAACTGTTAACAATGATTTATGCGCTTCAATAGTAACAAATGTAAACACGATCTTAAGTGATCATCTAAAGCCCATCTCCTACGATGGCAGCCACTACAAATGTGATCTTAATAGATCATTAAAGCCTATCTCTTACGATAGCAGTTACACGCGAGCGCGATCTTAAGTGATCATCTAAAGCCCATCTCCTACGATGGCAGCCACTACAAATGTGATCTTAAGTGATCATTAAAGCCTATCTCTTACGGTAGCAATCAAATGCAAATGCGATCTTAAGGGATCGTTAAAGCCTATCTCTTGCGATGGCAGCCAAATGCAAATGCGATCTTAAGTGATCATTAAAGCCTATCTCTTGCGATAGCAGCCAAACGCAAATGCGATCTTAAGTGATCATCTAAAGCCTATCTCTCACGGTAGCAATCAAATACAAATACGATCTTAAGTGATCATTAAAGCCTATCTCTTGCGATAGCACCCAAACGAAAACACGATCTTACATGATCATCCAAAGTCTATCTTTTGCGATAGCAGCGAAATACAAAAACGATCTCAATCGATCATATAACGCCTATCTCTTGAGATAGCGGGCCATACAGATGCGATCTTATGATGATCTCCTCAAGCTTATCTGATACGATAGCAATTTTGGTTAATTATCCAAACCCGTCTTATATGATGGCAACACGAGTGCAGATTTATCTTATTAGATCTTCTAAAGATCTGTCTGCTGTGATAGCAGTTTATGCGAGAAACGATCTCAAACAAAGCCTATCTTCTATGATAGCAATTTGCACAGCTCAACGATCTTGATTGATCTCTGGAAAATTATCTGGAACGATAACAACGTTGTGAACGTGATTTCATACGATTTACAACGACCAACTACAAGCCCATCCGTCAAGATGGCACAGCTGCGAAATAACGATCTCGAATGATCTAGCGAAATATCTGTAAATTGACATCGCATATGTGAAATCATTACATGTCATTATGCAAGGCAAAACAAGCCGAGACGCATGCGAAATTGTATTTTGTTGCAAAGAACAGATGATACAAATACTACTTATCATTATGAGTCAAATGACTTACAATTTATCTATCTAGATAGCAGCTTACAAGCGAAAAGCTCGCATCTAACTACACAGCCAACATGGCTTACAATACATTCGAAAAATGGCTGATAAGCCAGAGATGCGCCAAGGGAACTCTCGACTAAGAAAAGAGAGAATCCACCGGTCTTGATACCGGCAGCACAGTACGCAGATCTGAGGCCAAAGATCTATAGCAAAAGGGATGCTGCCGCGAAGAGATCAACTTGTCATTCGCCACATCCCTAGCAGCAAGGTCAAGGATACGATACGCCCAAGACCCCAAGGAATGACAAAAGCCTCTGTCTGACCAAGATAGGCGCCGGAGGAGCTTCCTGTGCCGACAAAGGATACTCCGCGCAACAGGCGAAGCAGTCATTCCTCTGGTGATGGATTCCTTGTCATGTTGGACAAGGGCATTGACGAGCACCCCGACCTCACAAATGTGAGGACAACGGATTCTTCTTCGGAGATGCTGAAGAAGAATCACGCCGTTCATTACGAGACGGTAGCACGGTCACTACGGCGCTGCACCTCGCCACGAGGCGGCCGGAAACATGACCTGCACACATAATACACGAAGAAATTTCTTCGAACACACATGAGGTATTATCTGCATCCTCTTTATGATGGTTATAAACGGCAATGAGCCTCATAAAGTGGATCTTGGAAACTATTTCTATGGCACAAAGCGCAAACTCAGGATTCAAAGCCTGAAGTTGCCATGAATCAACGAAAAACAAGCGTTGAAGCCAGCAGTCGTAAGGACTCACGGCAAAGCACATGTTTGGGATGAAGAACCCAAATGGCAAAGACAGGGTTTATATAGGCCCTGTAGAGACTCTTCGGTTGCTTAAGATGAGTCAGCAAATTCAAAAAGAGGGTAAGTTCAATCACTTACGCCTTGAAAAGCGGTAACAATCAATTACCCTACTAAAGGCTACGACGATTCAGTTGCGTATCCTAATAAATGACGGATAGTCATGATTCGGATGGACTTCCCAACGGAAGCGTGCTTATCTGCCGAGAAATTAGCGCGAAAATCAAGCAAAGAATCAATTGCTGATGTCATAATTGGATATGCACAGAAATGTCCAATCAAATCCCGAAAGGGGCAAAACGGGCAAACTCATTGTTTGTTGTTAAAAAAGAAGGGGGAGAAACCCTAGCAATATCACATTAATGTTCAAAACATTACATTAATGTCTCAGCCATTTTCCTGTTTTCTTTTCAAAAATTCGAAAAGTCAAAACAAATTTTTGACTAAGGAGTCCTGGGGTGCGAACTGCTCGCTCAGCTTCTCCACTTGTTTCACTTCTTGCTTCAGTTGCTCGCACTTGGCATTCATTTCCTGATACAGCTTTACAGCTTCATCAACCTTTTGCTTTTGCTGCTCCACCTTCTGCATCTCAGCTGCGAGATTCTGGTGACCGAGATTCAAAGTTACAGCTGCGCGAATCAGTGTAACTCTGTCCTTGAGGAATTTAAAGCCAAGTCTGCCTTGGACTTTGAGCACGAGATTTTGGCACATGCCACACAGCAATTCAGCACTCTGGGCCGAAATGGTCGCAGGTGTAGCCGCACACAGCTGCTCTAGTATCCAGATGGCTTCAGCAAGGAATAGCCTCCTGTCAAAAGGACTGATCTCCAGACACCTCACAAACGATCGGGGGTATCTGAGGCGCATTCGAACCACCCAGTCTACATCGGTTTGCTTCAAACCTGAGACGTCAAAAACAAGTCATGATGTCAAAACTAGCAAGCAAATAATGCGACGTACGAATGGTAAAATCTCTGCTTACCGGTCCCTTCCAGAATTTCATGAATAGAAGGAATGCGAGCCACCGGGTTGTTCGAAGACTGCCCTCGCTCCATGGCTCTCCTATCAGCTGCGAGCTCCAAACTCTCATAGTTAGGAGGAAGAGTGTAAGCTGCACCAGCTGCGATTACATTCCCAACCTGCGAGCCCCAAATGCTCCACGCAGGAATAGGTGCTCCTGGCTCAGTCATCGCCGGAGGCACAACCGAGGTCGCTGGACGGACATTCCCGGATGCGGAAATGGCAGCATCGCTTGTCCTTTCCTCCTCACCACCAGTACGGACACTTTCGTCCATCCGCGCAGCATCAGCTTCGACATCATCGGAGAGCTCGATGACATCCTCGAGACGCTCACTTACATGTCCAGCGTCCGCGACAGGCTTCTCAGTATGAGAGCTCGAGATTGGAACATGGGATGCAGAAGGCTGACTTCTCTGCTCCAGCTCAGGTTCCTCAGCATGACCTGCGATACCAAATGCGACAATATGAGGTAACTTGTGTTATAAGTTATTTCACTATCTTTGCTAAAGCTAAGAATAAGCACCTCCACGCGAAGGTGGGATTAAGGTATCCTCATCGTACACTAGGGACGTGGAACCGTGCCCTATCAGTGTATCTTCACTAAGCAAATCTTTAAGAGAAGCGTGACCTGGGACGCGAGTAAACCAGTCATGATTTTGCTTCAAGTGACTAAAGCCTAGTATGCGCATATCACTCAAAATAATTACCTGAGGGTTCTCCGCATTTGCTTACCAACCAACGGCGAATGTCAGGCTTTGACACACCGTGCTTTAACGCACCCACAATTACATCTCTATAAGTAACTGCGAGATTGAAGATCTCACCTTTATCGCCACCTGCGATCTCTGCGAAGTCCGCTTGGACTTGCTCTAGCTCTGCTGTGTCCTCTCCAGGAACCTCATCTTCCTCCTCCACATGAGGAGCCACTTCTTCGGGAAGCTCGTCTTCCTCGCCAGTTGGACGCGCTAAGTCGTCAACATGCCGCTCCTCGAGGCTCCGCTGTTTCACAAGCTCGAGTTCCTCTTCCTCTCGCTGCCTTCTTCTCGCAGCAGCCTCCGCGGCTGTCTTCCGGGATTCAGCAAGAACATCCTCGCTTATGGGATCATCTGAAACGCCAGCATGGGCATTTCTCTTTTGCCTCTTGGCCACGAGGCCACCAACGGCTTCATCATCATCACCTGCGAATATACAATTGGTTCAAAGAAAAGAACTGCATAGAAGTTATGATAAAGGACAAGAAAATGCGGCGGAAGTACCTCCTGACTCTTCCTCGCGCATCACAACTGTTCCTTCTTCTTCTTCTTCATTACTTGCTTGGGGCTCCTGCCTCTCTTCCTCTTCCTCTTGATTGAATGGAACGAAGGTTTCAACTGCGAGATCTTTTCGCACCTTGCCGGGCATACGACCCTTACCTTTGTCCTTGACAGAAAGGGACCTCGCTGGGGGCGAAGCTGGAGCGCTCCTAGGGGAAGAAATCGTAATCCCCTTTTGCCTAGGCCTCTTCGCTCTCGGCGCCGCAGTCGCTGGAGGGGACGGGTCATCTCTAGGAGGAGACGGAGCCGGAGGGTTGTCTATCAGCGAGTCAGCAAAAGTGTTCATGACCCCGCGAACTTTTGTTTCGACCTCGGCATCCATCCTCCATGCTAGCCGATACGACTCCCCCCTTCTTCTGGTCGCAACAATGGTATCCACCAGCGATTTGGAACGGTCACCAGCTGCGAATCTCCGCACATGACACTAGACAATACAGAACAAAAAGCATCAGTGCAAGCAAATCAAAGAGCTCAAAGCACACAAGGAAACTGCTTACCTCAGCAAACGCCTTGCTATATTTGATGACCTGCGTGTCACCCTTCTTGATTGCATCGACCTGCTCCTTCAGAATGAAATCGGGGCACAAATGATTCTCGCGGTCCAACAACGAGTAGCAACCGTACTCAGACTCGCTCAAACTGCAATTGGGGCGAAACGGAAAAGAGTTTCTCTTGATCAAGGGGGCCCTTCCTGGCTGCGCCGCCGCCTCCGTCTCCATCCTCGTATGCTGGGCAATCCAGTATGCGATCCAATTCTGGGAACAACCACCCCTGCGAGTTCCCGCAGGCTGCTCAAAGGGAAGATTGCTCATAAGGACCGTTTTGCATTCCTTTGTCAGCAAGCGCTTGTAGCACCCTCTAACGATAGACTGGGGCCAGATTGATGGGGCCACCGCATCGAAACCAAACTGAGGAGAGACCCGAGTGGGGTCAACATCCACTGTAAGCCTTTCATATCGTGGCGCGAGCTCACGAATATGCTCTGCAAGTGCAGGAAGAGAACCCCGCAGACACCAGCAAAAGAACTCACGATAGCGCTCGTGGAAATGCGGTCCCTTTTCAAAGAGAAGGTCTTCTGACAAGACCATACCTTCGGAGGGGTATAGCTTCGGAAACCACCGCACATTCTCAACACGTGTGGCGTAAGGCCTGGCAGTGAACTCCCTTCGCTTGTCGCATATCAAGCTCCAAGTACACTTGGTGTTGCTTGCCCCGAACCATCTCGCAGCCCTTCCGCTGTTGAGCGCTTTCGCCTCGCCTGGGGGACGCCACTTCTCAAGTGGGAGGGGAGTTGGAGCATAAGACGGCCAACGCTCGAAAACCCACATTGTCAAAAAGCTGATATTGACAAAGGTCAGAACATCGAGGCGGCCACGCGATTCCCTCATCGCCAGAACCAGCTGATCCAGCCTGTAATATAGCGTGCCCAAGACCAAGGGTCCAAGTGCGACTCTCTGGCCAAGAGCGAGCCTCACGGCAAGTGGCAGCACATGGTAGAAGACCCCATCATGGGGGTGACCATCAATCAGATACCTCGACAGCCAAGCGCAGAGAAAGGCGCAAAGGGTCAAATGATAACCCTTGCCCTCTACGTAATTCTCGGCCTCCGGGTCCTCGCTCAAAAGCTTTTTAGTAATGCTGCTGCTCGCATAGTCCCGGAAGAAGTACTGCAACCACTTGTTCCAGGTATTCTTCGCGGACGTATCAACCAGCTGCCAGTTCGGAAGAGGTTTTGTACTGGTCCACCGAGTGGAGATTTTCTTCACCTCTGCTAGGCACTCCTCCATCTGCGCGTACAAGGCTAATTCCGCAGATGTCCTTAAGTGACTCAAGGGGTCCACCTCGCCCATGGGGGAAAGCTCATACAGCATTTGAACGTCCTCGAGCGTGGGGGCAGCCTCGAACTCAGCAAAGTGAAACGTGTGAGTCGCTGGCGAATAGCGGGACAGAAGGTCTAGAAGCATGGACTGATCCAACTTCACGGCAGCACCCTTCATAGCACGAACAGCAAAGAAAATGCCGGCTTCATCAAGAGTTTCGGCGTAATTACCCAACACATGGTCAGTCCACTCATCCATATAGTCCAACTTCTGGACAAACGCCTGAGTAGAAATCGCAGTATATGGGAAGTGCCCGTTCTCGATTCCCAATCGAACCACATCCTCGGAGCCAACTAACTCGAGCAAGGCTGAGTTAACTGGGCGAGTCAGTGTCAACAACCGCTCAACGGGAACAGGATCAGGCATCCTCTTCGCCTTCACCCTCGCGTGGTAAAAATCTTTCCCACCCAGAAAGGGGGCTTTTCGCCACAGAGACTGCGGAAGCTCCGGCATCTCTTCATCTTCCTTGACGGGTCTGGTTACCCTTGTTTTGGCCATTCCTGCGAAAGGGCAAAAAAAGGGGGGGAGAAATACCACACCAGTCAGTTTGAATTTTGAATTCGAGACTTATGCAAAGGAATGCAAACAGTTCCGGTGCCGATTTCAGAAATTGGGTAATTGCAAGATCCAATATCGTCGAAAGAATAAAGCGAAGCGGGTTTAAAGATCAAAGCCTCTTCACAGATTTCATGAGTTTACAGATTCAACGCAGTTCAAGGCAAACGCCGGAGTTTTAAAATCAAAAAGTAAACGAGGCCAACCTTGTTTCCTTGAAGCCTGCTTGGAGATGCACAATTGAAGAATACGATTTGCAGTCTTGAACTGATGATTGATTATTTGGATCTGCTCTCGAAGATCTCCGGGTACCATTCACTTTAAGAGAAAGAAGCAATGCCTTGCAATGATGGGATACAAGGTATTTATCCAGAAGAATGAAGGGTTGCGTCCCTTCAGTAGTCGAATCGCAACCGTCACCGTCGTGTCGCGCAATCACAGGACGGGCTGACGTCACGCCTAAAACCCTAAAGGTCAGATGGCACAACTCTAGGGGTTTTAGGTCATAATTACACGCACGGGGGCTGAATCTACCCGTATTTGAATTGGTACGTGACGACGACGCGCATGTTGGTTTCCGCGCATGGAAGCCTATACAGCTACAAGCCTTCACGCGCAGAAAGGGGGCTAATGTAGATACTGCTTTATGACATGGCAGATCTAGGCCACGTGGCAACCATCCAGCACACCATATTGTGCTCCACACACACAGGATCACCAGCCGAGCTGATCCATGTGGGGGCTGCGAGACAGAGCCCTCGCATACCACTGCACGGGACTTGTAGGGATTTGTGGTTTGGAGGCTAGAGTAAGCCCTGTCGCGTGCGAGCCAAGCCCGCGCGCGACCTTTAGTAACTGTTTTGAGAGATTTATGGCACGAGCTCCCTAGACCCGGTCAATCCGGTCAAACCCGGTCAACCTCGTAACGGTTCCGGTACTCGCGCACCACGTGCTCTAACGGTTCCTATATACTCGGACGGACGTGCCGTTACGGTTAAGCTAATTAAGCCGCCATCAATGGGCGCATTAACCACACTACAACGGTCACGTTCTCCAGTATATATATATCGTTAACCTTTCCATACAGAGGAGGACAACACTGCCATACGCGGAAGCTCTGCCAAACCTCTGTCTCTCTCTCAGACGTTGCTACTGACTTACTCTCTCCCTACACACACCCCTATTCTTCCTGTGCGATCCCTGATCCACTACGTACGGTGTACACGGAGGTCTCCCTGCCGGAATCTCTTGTGCACAGCTGGCAGAAACAACGAATGAGGGAATGGTGATTGAAGAGGAGAGCTTGAACACAGTTCGGGAAAAGTCTCAGCCGAGCTCTATGGAAGAAGATACTTTGATAAAGGATTTCAATGATGTTCTGAACGATCTCGAGCTTGTTGATCTTGGCTTTGCAGGAAACCCGTTCACGTGGTCGAACAATCAAGCGGATGATGCGAATATCCATGAGAGAATCGATCGGGCTTTGGGTAATATAAAGTGGCTTGATTCTTTAGAGGGGAAAAAGTTACCCACCTAGTGGGACCGAACTCAGATCACGCTCCATTATTGATTGAATTCGCCCAAAAGAAGAGAAATATACACGGGAGGATAATATTTAGCTACGAAAACATGTGGCGAAGGGATGAAGCATACCACCAAACGGTCCTAGACTAGTGGGGCTAATACCGAAGGTATGCTTCTGAATGAGAAACTACACCACCTTTCATTCCAGCTCTAGGGTTGGGTAAAAATCAGTTTGGGAGCATTTCTCGGCGCCAAAAGGAGGATATTCTGCAACGCCTTGATAATCTCGGGAAGTTATCTCAATCGACCGAATGCCTCTTTCAACACCGTATTCTGACAATACAGCTAAACGAGATCATGGCTAGAGAGGAGATCATGTGGAGACAAAGATCTAGAGTTGATTGGCTAAAACAGGGAGATCGTGTAGGGTTTTGATTCATGGATGCGCAACGGAAACAAAAATAACCATGCAAAACCCTCCAAGGATCACAAGTCAAGAGACATAACGATGGTAAAGGAATAAATCAATAACACACCTTAGGGTTCTCCTTTGATGAATTCAAACGCGAATTGTCTCACGTTCTCTATGGTTGATCCACGCCTAGAGTTGATTCCAAGATCTCCCAAGTCCTTGGTGCTAGCCCGAAAGAGGAAGAGGAAGAAAGATCACGCAAAACGAGACCAAAAAGGGGGCTCTCGGCCTCCTTGTGGCCGACGGGGACGGGCGGCGGGCTAGGGGGGCGTTCGGATCCTCTAGCTTGTTGCTCTCTCTCCTTTTGATCTCTCCCACTCTTGTTATGTTCTATTATGAGCATAAGTTGTGGGAAGGAAGGAAGGAAGGTCCTTTATATAGTCCAACAACTCCTTGCCAACTACCTAAAGGACTTGTTCTAGTCTTACTAGAATTCAATTTAGTCCCTTCCTTGCAAATTAGTCCCTACTAAGTTTGCAAGGTTTTGAAAAGTGATCCTTCTAATTAATTAATTCAATTAATTAATTCCCAAATATAGTTCAACTCTATATAGCGTGTGACCCCATAGGTTCTATCTAGTTGGTAGCAACTATTTTCTAATATGGAGCAGTTTCTAGCAAAACATCCATTCTAGCCAACTAATAGAATAGTCATCTTGACAACCTTTTGTACAAGTAATTGTCTCATCCCTTTGTCTCTATATCCGGATTGGACACGAGACATACAAGTCACACTCGTATATCCAATCCATAGTTTCTCGATCCATGAGAATAGCCTTATTCGTGCAAATAACATCAATATCCCATATTGATTTATTTGAGTATGGCCAGACATTCTATAAGCACTATCCCTCGAGTGACCTAGGATATTAGCTCTCGTTATGTGGGAGGGAAAAATTCTATCTACGTCCACTACGATCTCTAATCTTGCTTCTTATTGTATCCAGTACACGCCTTTATAACTACCCAGTTACGGTGTAGCGTTTAACGCTACCAAAATCACAATAATCCACAACTAGAATATGTAGTGACTTCAAGTCTAAGGATGACGATACCATTGCACCACGAGAAGCGCTTGTGACTCAACATAACGTGTATGTAGCCTTCTCGGAGATGGGTCAATCCACAGCAACATTACCCTTAATGCACACCTATGTGTTGGATCGTGATATCTCCATATCATTCCAACCCCATACTAGTCTATAGATGATTGTCCCAATAATCATTATACTGGACTAGGGATATTTAAGATAAACAACACAATTGTAAATCTAAGGACTTCATTATATTAAATATCAAATAAATAATAAATGAATTTCTAGCCACAAATAAATTCATACTAAACTAGATTGCCTCTAGGGCATCTATTCCAACAGATCCCAACACACAGTTTTTTTCATCTAAAAGCCACTGTGAGACGAGGCCGAAATACGATCAGTGGGATTGAAGATAGGGATGGAGAATGGGTGACCGAAGATGAAGATATTGTGCGGAGTCTTGAAGATTATTTCACAAATATCTTCAAATCCACGAGGCCTACTATGGAAAAAATAAGTCCTCTTCTCCACCATACGGCTGAGATGTTGACAGCGTAGGAACGGACGAGGATTGACCAAGGCTGTACCCCGGACGAGATACACAGTGCTCTGTTCCATATGGGCCCCGACAAGGTCCCAGTAGTCGATGGTTTCACTGCAGGTTTCTACCAGAAACACTGGGATACGGTGGGTCAGGAAGTTACGAAGGTATGTCTTGGAATTCTTAATAACGGTCAAAGTATTTAATCTTTCAATTCCACTATTATTGCTCTCATCCCGAAGTTGAAACAGCCTCGAAAATCAAGTGATTATTGCCCAATTAGCCTGTGCAATGTTATCTACAAAATTGTCTCCAAGGTGATTGCGAACCGTCTCAAAACTATTCTTCAGGGCCTTATTGCAGAAAATCAGGGTGCCTTTGTTCCGGGACGCCTTATCTCGAATAATATTCTCACAGCTTTTGAGATGATCCACTCTTTGAGACAAGGAAGAAGGTTAAAGAGGGTTGCCTAGCTCTAAAGATTGATATGAGCAAAGCATACGACAGGGTGGAATGGAGCTTTCTCAGGAAAGCTATGGGCCACATGGGCTTCGGTCCACGTTTTGTTACATCAGTCATGAACTGTGTCTCGACAGTGTCACATAGTTTTGTCAGGAGTGGACTAATTGTGGAAAATGTAACTCCTGAAAGGGGTTTGAGACAGGGATGCCCTCTTTTACCTCTTCCTTCTTTGCAGTGAATTACTCTCCAGATCAGTTATAGCAGCAGTTAGTGAAGGAGAATTGGGAGGTGTGAATGCCTCGAGAGGAGGACCAGTAGTCTCACATTTATTCTTTACTGATGATAGTCTCTTTTTTACACAGGCTAACAGGGAAAGTATTGAGACGTTGATGGCTATCATTTAACTTTATGGAATTGCTTCGGGGCAGGAATTGAACTTATCAAAATTAGCTCTTGTCTTCTAGTCCATAACTCCTGTGGCGGTTAAGGAAGAAATCATGCTGTTATGTGGTGTTAAGGAGGTAGCCCAATATGATAAATACTTGGGTCTCCCTTCTACGATGGGAAGCAAAAAAATTCATTACCTTTGATCACTTAATTGAGAGATTAATCTCTAAATTAAAATGGTGGAAGGAGAAGTCCCTCTCAGTGGGGGGGGGGGGGGGAAGGAAGTTTTTATCAGAGCTATTGCTCAAGCTCTCCCTACGTACGCCATGTCATGCTTCAAGTTACCAGATAGTATATGTGATCGAATGGAGAAATATATCAGACACTTTTTGGTGGCGTAAAGCTGAAGGTAAAAGAGGAATTAACTGGATTAGTTGGGAGCAAATTCAACAACAAAAGGTAGAGGGGGACAAGCTTTCAAGGATCTAAAACTTTTAAACGATGCTATGCTTGCAAAACAGAGTTGGAGAATCTTAAGGTACCCTAATTCTTTGTTAAGTAGGGTATTGAAAGCTAAGTATTTTAAGAATAAAGATTTTATGCATGCCGAGATAGGAAACACTCCTTCCTATGCTTGGAGGAGTATTCTTCTTGGGAGAAAACTGTTGAATACAGGTTTACGATGGAGAGTGGGGGATGAAAGCAAAATCCGTGTGTCGGAGAAATGGATTCCACGGGAACCGTCGTTAAATTTTTTTGTCCAACCATTAGACCAGGATCTAAGGGTAAAAGACCTTATCACGGCTGGACAATCTTGGAATGAGCAGGCCTTGAAAGACCACTTGGAGGACGTTGATATTGATGAAGTCAGTCGTATCCCTTTGATGGCGAATGGAGAGGAAGACAAGCTTACTTGGCATTATTCGGAGCTGGGACACTACACGGTGAAGACAGGATACCAACAAGCACAAAGGCTAAAACTTTCGGAGGTAGTGGAGGGGACTTCCAATCCTATTTCGTTAGCTATGAGCAAGATTTGGAAGATTAAAATGCCCCCAAAAATTCAACATCACCTTTGGCGAAGTTTTCACAACGGCATCCCCACTATTAATAATCTTCGTAGGAGATCAATTAACGTGGATCCCTTTTGTAAAGCTTGCGGACACACAGGAGAATCGATGTCCCATGTTTTCAGTTCTTTTCCAGTAGCGGAGGATGTTTGGAATCAAGTAGAAGACAGGGCTTTCATCTAGTTTAAATCTGAAAACTTTACCCTCTGGGCCACCCAGTGCTTAGAAAAGCTCAATCCCAGTCAGTTAATCCCCCACGCTGTCACTGTGTGGATGTTGTGGAGAGCTAGAAATAGCTCCCTGTTCCGAAATAAACCCATGACTACAACTCAAATTTTCAAGGAAATTACAGATTACCTGGCCGAACTAAATAGCTTGCAGTGTCCTAAAGTCACTTCACAGTTGATTGGAGCCCAATAATTGCAAACTCAGTGGCTAAAACCTCCATCTGGTTGGCTGAAGGTAGACTTTGACGGCGCATGGTGTGGTGAAACAAGAAGGGCTGGCATTGGATTTATCGCCTGGGATTCGAATGGTCATATTGTGAGAGGCAGGGGCTTTCCTATCAAAGTGGGTCTCTCTGCGAAACATGTGGAATCCCTTGCTGCATATGAAACTGTTCGGGTAGGGATTGAAATCCACTGTAATGCTTTAATCCTTGAAGGGGACACAAAGACTATCATCGACCAAATTAATCGAGCTATTCAAGGTGGAGGGGAAGACGATATCTCCGAAATCGGAGTAGTTACCGAGCAGATTGCTATCTTGGGAAGAACCATCGCTGACCTTCAGGTTGTGTTTCGGCACCGATCAGCAAACACAGCAGCGCACCTCCTAGCTTCTCATACAAAAGAAGATAACGTGGCCACTGACTTTACAGTTTTGAACACCCCTCTTGGTTGAAAGATTGTATTAGAAAAGAGATAGGGTCTGTAATGGTGGTTCCTTGATTTTATGCAAGTCTTTTTCTTCCTAAAAAAAAAAGTATGAGTACTAAATTCACACAAAGTTTAAACTGTGGGTTTCACGGATGCAATTTTGCCTAGGGTAATTACTCACAAAGTCTCTTATTAGCTTATCAAATTATTCAATACAAACATAATGGAGGGAAAATACATAATAGAAATCGGCAAGTTTTGGTGATTGCAGTTTGATCCCTCTATTTAAGTCCTTGCATCACCTATGTTACATTTTCCATCGAAAACCGGATTGGTAAATGAGAAAATGTAGCCATGTAGGTTATCAGAGGAGCTTGAGGATAGCAGACCTCAGGCATTTCAATGGAATCTTTGTTTTGGAACTGCTTTCTTCATCGACCATCTACGCCAAAACAGAGTGATAAAAAGGGAAAAAAATAGATAATGATAAGAAAACACATAGTAATTAAAGAGTAAAATCGTGCTGACGAATTTAATGGGTGTAGGCAGAATCTATAAATGCAACATTCTAGCTAACTATAAGTATGTGACGACTGACGAGGATGACAATTGGATGCGATCTGATAGGGTATCCGGCATGATCCGACCCTATAATAGAGCAGTCTGATCTGGTCCTTTACAAATAGATCAGATATGAATTACATATCACGTGATCAGTGAAACCCGATTGAATCCAATTAAGTTATTATATATAATAAATTCAATATAGCTCTAAAGAACATCATCAGTTTTACATAAATATGTTTTTTTTAGAAGTAATAAATATGATTTTGTTATGATAAATGAACTTGTACTTGCAAAAAGTAAATTAATCTAATTTTGATTGTTATTTTAAAAAAATCTAATTTTGATTGTAATTAATGATTATCTTATGTTATATGAACTAAAAATATTGTCCGCAATGATCCGATGAATAATCCGATTCGAATCTTGTGAAAGCCTAACCAAATCTGATCCACTCAATGCTTACCGTGGACCGAATTTGAATATAGGTTGATCCGATCCAAATCCGATCTTTTATCATCCCTACTTACGATAAACAATAATATTTATACCATCATAATAACGTCATATAAATAAATGAAAATGTATTATTGTATCTTAAAATATATATTTTTTTGAGAAATTGATTTTGTCCTCAACCGGGTTTGAACCCGGGACCTCATGCAGGGGCTTCCAACGCTCTACACTTTGAGCTACCACCCTAGCTGCATCTTAAAAGAATATTTGAATTCATAAGATTGAGACTTCTGAATAATCTCTATGTTTTAGGACTGGAAATATCTTCGCTTTTTACAATATAAGTTTTCAACATGTGGTTGTAATAAAAAAGGGAAAACATTAATTTTTTGAGACCTGATAATTACAGCACACAAATCACTAATTACAACATAACAAATTTCAAAGAGACCACACTACCCATCAACTGACATTAATAATCGTTTGAGAACTTTCAAATATTGACCTAATTGGGAATTTTCTTTCACCATCTCTGTCTTCGTCCCCTATCTCTCGCACAATAGGTGAGAAATTAGTGCATCAGAGATGACTTCCAGCCAACTAAGATGAACATTTTCTCTTTTCTTTATGGACAAATACGAGTTCGAATGGATGAAACGGTGTATAATTAGATTCTTCAAACCCAATTTCTTGTTCACATATGACATCTTATGCTAGTGTAGTACCACTCTGTCTCTCCTCTTTCTGTCCAATTTGATTTTTGTCACTATCCACTTAGTCACTTTGACCTGTTGAATAGCAAACCTATGTAATTTTTCGATAATTTTTTCATGGTGGTGCAGAGTAAAAGTTTCTCTATAATACGGTGAAAAAAATAATCAAAAAATCGTGTTATTTTGCTATCCAAATCATCCGGTCAAAGTGACCCAGATACGAGTCAAAAAGTCAATTTCGGCAGAAAGAGCAGAGACGGACGTAGTGGTAGTTGTTAATTGTTGAATATGACTTGAAGTCAAAGGCAGCAAAATCAAAGGCGGCTAAGAAATTTAGGAAACAAATTGGGGTGGCAAACTTTGGCAGTTTCTAGGTTGTTTCCTTATTTGTTCTATATTCGTTTTTGGAATGTCTTGGACACTAAGTCGGTCCTATGTGTCTATATAATGGACCTAGGTTGTGCCTAAACATTGTGGGTTGTCACTATGGCCTTTGGCCATAGTGTGAGTTGTATTCGTGGTGTTTCTCTCTAATAAAAGGGGGTTTTCGGGTCGTGGAGGTAGCTAGCTAATAACTAGTGAACCACGTTAATACTTGTGTTCTTGTTCTTCGTTATTATTATCGTTCTCAAGCTAGGCCCATATCATAACAAATTGGCATCAGAGCTCTGAAACAGGAGTTCTTTTACAACAAACTGGTGTCAGAGCCTGGTTCAGCGATCCAAAGGGGAGCTCAGAGCTTAGGTTGCAGTGTTCCAAGATCAAGGTGGAGCTATATGGCTAGGGGTTCACAGCACGTGAGATTCATATCTACGGTTCCACGATCAAGGTGGAGCACACGTTGGGGGTTACAGATCTGAAAAAGGAGCCTGCAGAGAAGATGACCGGGGGGATGACCAAGATCGACAAGTTCACGGGGAGAAACAACTTCAGTCTTTGGCATATTAAGGTACGTGCTTTTTTGAAGCAGCAAGGCCTATGGTTGCCATTGGCGGAAGATAAAGAGGGGGCTTCTACAACCACCACCGCTGACTTTGAGTCTCAGTAAGAGGGGGCGCTTTACAAGGCTGCGTATGGGGGTTCAGACAGTCAGAGTTCCGGAGCGATAATGGCGGCCAAGGAAGCTACGGCGACTTCTGTTCAAACCGTAGAGAAAAGAGACGCCGATGGACAAAGGATGAACGCATGATCTGCAGGTATGGCTGCAGGTGGAGGGTACTTTGGAGGATGGTCTAGTTCTCTAGGCCCCGTTTGGGGGAAAGGGGGAATTCGTGCTCTTGACGAGGAGGCCGATGGTGGAATAGGGGAGTCTCTGACGAGAGACATCGAACGTGAAGGGGACACGTGCTAGGGGGTTTTTTTGTAGAGACTCGGTGGGTGTCGGAACAACAAACAAACTTGTTGTAGGAACTCCGTGGGAGTTGGAACAACAAGCAGGGGATTCGATTGCAGGAACTCGGCAGTAGTTGGAGCATCGATAGGGTTCGATTGCAGGAACTAGATGGGGGTTGGAACATCGCTGGGGGCACACGTTGTAGGATCTCGACGAAGATGGAACAACTTGTGAATTTTGGGTTATTGGAGAGAAGCATCAGTCCAGGTTCGGGTTGCTGAGATGATTCAAGTCAAGGTGGAGATTTGTTTTATATGACTTGAAGTCAAAGGCGGCAAAGTCAAAGGCGGCTAAGAGATTTAGGAAACAAATTGGGGCGGCAAACTTTGGCCGTTTCTAGGTTGTTTCCTTATTTGTTCTATAGTCGTTTTTGGAATGTCTTGGGCATTAAGTCGGTCCTATGTGTCTATATAAGGGACCTAGGTTGTGCCTAAACATTGTGGGTTGTCACTATGGCCTTTGGTCATAGTGTGGGTTGTATTCGTGGTGTTTCTCTCTAATAAAATGGGGTTTTTCTGGTCGTGGAGGTAGCTAGCTAATAACTAGTGAACCACGCTAGTACTTGTGTTCTTGTTCTTCGTTATTAGTATCGTTCTCAAACTAGGTCCAGATCATAACAAACTGGTATCAGAGCTCTGAAACAGGAGTTCTGTTACAACATTAATCAATGGCAGTAATGATGGTGGTGGGAACAACTGTTCGTCCCGTGACTTCAGTTTTGGGGAGGGCTTTGGGTGCTTTTGGTGGAGGCTCAAATGAAAAATAGAGTCGAGATGGGAAATAATTGGGCTTTGTGGTTAGTCTGTTGGATCGAGCAACATCATCGATTCATTTGTCTTCTCTCGTTATAGGATATCGATGGATTCAACATCATCAACAACCCTCTGAAAACATCATCACTTTGGATCTCATAGTAACAAGAAGTCTCATTGTCTCTGGGTTCGACAAACCCGAAATAATGAAACCTTGTGAGCGGGTTGTTTATTCTTGCACAACAGGAAAGCTTCGTCGCAGCCGGGTGAAAGCAAAGTGTAGAAACAAAAGGTTTTTACACAACTTTGAGAAAAAGATTGAGAAGAACAATCTGTCAAGAACAAGAGAGAGAGAAAGAAGAGAGAGAAAGAAGAAGATGAAATGATTTTCACATTAATCATTATTGGCGCCTAAAAAAAGTACTTAACTGGTTGTTACAATGTTTCAGAAATTACACAAAGAAGCCCATAAGAGTTCATAACTACACATATCCTCTATTCTCAATACAAACCCTGTTTTTCCTTTTCTAAGAATTACAAACACACCCCCAGCTAAGAGAATAACATGAGAAAAGATCTAAGACAGTGTGAAAGCAGGTATTAAACATAATTTTGTTTGAAGTTCATGAAATTTCACAGCTGCAAGAGGCTTTGTAAACACATCAGCAATTTGATCAGTGGTAGAAACATGATGCAAAGCCAAAGAATGAGCAATCACCTGTTCTCTAACAAAGTGATAATCCACTTCTATGTGTTTAGTTCTTGCATGAAAAACTGGATTTCTAGCAAGAGCCGAAGCTGACAAGTTATCACATAAAAGAGAAGGAGGCAAAACCTGAGGAAGATGCAAATCTCTCAACACATAGGTAAGCCAATTTAACTCAGCTGAAGTTGTAGCCATAGACCTGTATTCAGCTTCAGTGCTGCTTCTAGCAAATGTATGCTATTTCTGAGAGCTCCAAGAGATAAGATTATCACCCAAAAACACACAGAAACCAGAAGTAGACCTCCTATCAGTCACAGAACCAGCCCAATCAGCATCACAGTAGCCTAATAGATGAAGTGATGTTCCTGTAAAATTTAATCCATGAGTGGGAGTAGCCTTCAAGAACCTCAGAACTCTTTTGAGAGCCACAAAATCTTTGTTAGTAGGATGATGCATTGTTTGGCAAAGAGTGTTTACAACAAACTGAATGTCAGGTCTGGTGATTGTGAGACTGAGGAGCTCCCAGCAGACTTCTGAAGAGTGTTGGATTGTTGAAGTCACCATCAGCATTTGATATAACAGGAGATTTAGTAGAGACTGGAGTGTCACAGGGCTTACAATCTTCAGGACCTGCTCTTTTGATTAGATCAGCTGCATATTTTGTCTGATGAAGAAGAAGAGTAGATTCTGTTCTCTTGACTTCTAATCCAAGAAAATATGCCAAAGTAGTCTTTTAGTGCAAAAACAGTTTACATATGTTGAATAAGCCCAGCAATGTGTGTAGAGTTGTCTCCTGTGATGAGAATGTCATCCACATACACTAGAATTACAGTGTATGTAGAGATGGTGTGTTGAACAAAGAGAGAGGGATCTGTTGTTGAAGCAAGAAAGCCTTGAGACACCATATACTGAGAGAACATAGTAAACCACGCTCTAGGAGCTTGTTTAAGCCCATAAAGTGACTTATGAAGATGACAAACCATTGAAGGATCAGCAGATAGAAACCCTGGAGGCTGCTGCATGTAAACTTCTTCTGTGAGAGTGCCATGGAGAAAGGCATTTGAGACATCAAGTTTTCTGATATCCCAGTTAAAATGAACAGCCATTGAGAGGAAAATTCTAATTATTTGGTGTTTGACCACTGGAGAGAAGGTCTCTGTGTAGTCCACTCCTTCTTGTTGATGAAACCCCTTGGCAACTAACCTTGCCTTATACCTAGTAATATGACCATCAGCTCCTCTCTTGATTCTAAAAACCCATTTGCAGCCAATTGGCTTTCTGCCAGGAGGAAGAGGTTTTAAGGTCCATGAGTGTTGTTTCATGAGAGCTTGATATTCTTCAGACATGGCTTTAACCCAGTGAGGAGATTTTGAGGCTTGGAGATAAGTTGAGGGTTCAGTTTCTTCAGAAACAGAAGAGTGTAAAGAAAGAGAATGGCAGTATTTAGGGTTAGGTTTGACAATGCCAGCTTTAGATCTTGTTACCATGGAGTGAACATGAGGGGTGGAAGAAGTAATAGAGTTAGTAGGAGTAGAGGTAGTAGGGATAGGAGTAGATGAAATAGGAGGAGAAGAATATACTGGTGAAGGAGAGGTAGGAACTATTGGTAGATTAGAAGATTGAGGTGAAGAGACAGAAGAAGATGGTGAAGAAGAGGTACTTAGAA
Source organism: Linanthus parryae (assembly GCA_023055425.1). Classification (NCBI taxonomy): domain Eukaryota; kingdom Viridiplantae; phylum Streptophyta; class Magnoliopsida; order Ericales; family Polemoniaceae; genus Linanthus; species Linanthus parryae. The sequence goes on from JALGPY010000001.1 coordinate 6,397,099, forward strand.
AAATAGGAGTAAGAAAACTCCAATCGGTAGTGTATTTGGAAGGTTTGAAATGAGAGTAAGAGGTGGTGTTAGCAAAGGGAAACACATGCTCATCAAAAATGACATGTCTAGATGTGTAGACCACTTTGGTGTTGACATCAAGAAACCTATAACCCTTGGTATGAAGACAATAACCCAAAAACACACATGGGGTGGACTTTGAATGAAGTTTAGTGGGAGAGTAGGGCTTAAGCCAGGGATAACAGAGACACCCAAAATTTTTGAGATGAGTGTAAGTAGGAGGAGTGTGATGAAGCATCTCATAGGGAGATTTGTGGGAAAGTGAGGGATTGGGCAGTCTATTAATGAGAAAGTTTGCAGTAACTAGAGCATCTAACCAATAAGTTGTAGGAAGAGAAGCTTGAGTATGAAGAGTAATGGTTGTTTCAATAAGATGTCTATGTTTCCTTTCTGCTGAACCATTTTGTTCAGGAGTGTGTGTACAAGAGGTTTGATGTATGGTTTCTTGAGATTGAAGAAATAGACCAAAATTGTGATTGAGAAACTCAGAACCATTGTCTGTTCTAAAAATTTGAATGACGGCATAAAACTGAGTTGACACTAAAGAACAAAAATGAAGATAAGCATTGTAAGCTTGATCTTTAGATTTTAATGGATATAACCAAGTAAATTTGGTGTAATCATCAAGAAACAGTACATAGTATTTATAATTTTGAAAAGAGAGAATAGGGGAAGGTCCCCAAACATCACTATGTACAAGTTGAAAGGGTGCAGTACTAACACTAGTGCTAGAACTGAAAGGTAATTTGTGAGCTTTGGACATTGAACATGCAATACACAACTGAGTTGGTTTATCAAAGGTTACATGAAGTTGAGAAGCTAAGGTTTGCAAAATAGGAAAGGCTGGTTGTCCAAGCCTTTGATGCCACAATGTAGAACTGATGCTGGAAGTGGAAGCTAGAGCAGCAGGGAGAGCATCAGAAGAAGAGAAGCTTGGTAGTGCATACAGTCCATTGCTACATTGGCCTTGGTGGATAATAGCCTTGGTAGCATTGTCCTGGATGAGAAAACCAGTAGGATGAAAGGACAAAATGCAATTGTTCTCAGTAACAAACTTATGCAGAGAAATAAGATTGCTGTTAAAAAAGGGGGAATGAAGAATATTAGATAATGTGAATGTGGAATTGGGTTAAGAGAGTATACCAGAACCAGTGTGGTGAATTGGAACCTCAGAGCCATTACTTGTCTGCACTGTGTCTGTCCCCTGATAAGGTTGATAGTGGTGCATTGTATGAAGTTGATTGGTGACATGATTTGTAGCACCTGAATCCAGTAGCCAAAGAGTTTGATGATGAGTGTGCTGTGTAGATAGTGAAGGAGCTAATGAGGCATTATAATGCTGATGAGAGAGCTGCTGTTGTTGCTGACTTGGATAAGAAGGGATTGAGTGATGAAATTGAGGAGCAAAATTGGTGTGGTAAGCTCTCTTTGGAGGTGGTTTAGCTGCATATCTGGTTGTGTCCATTCTGTACCAGCAGTCTCTGGCACTGTGTTTAGACTTGCCACATATTTGAAAAGTGAGATCAGACATCACAGGAGCAGCAAATTGTTTGTAAGAGGCAGGAGGTCCAGTGTAAGGTCCAAGTAGAGAGCTAGAACTCTGAGAGGAGGACTTCTTGTAGTGATTCTAGTTACCAGTGTAGTCATGATCTGATCTAGAAGACCTAAACTGTGCTTGACAAGTAGTCATAGTTTATGTAGGCATTGCAGGTGCAGATAACAATGGAGATGCAGCAACAAGTGGAGAAGATGGTAAAGACATTCTGGAAAATTCTCTTTGGACATGTAGTTCTTCAGAAAGCAGAAGAGTATTGAGCTCAATAACAGAGATAGGCACACCACGAGTACGAAGACTAGATCTGAATGTGTCATATTTTGGAGGTAAACCTCGAACAATATAGAGAAGGAGATCTTCTTTAGAGATGAACTCATTAACTTGAGCCAATTTATCACATAGATTCTTGATTTTGTCCAGATAAACAGTGACTGAATCAGATCCTTTCGTAATAGAGGCAAGCATATCCTTCAATTGATGCACATGAGACCGAGAAAGCGATGCAAATCGAGTTTCTAGGGCTTGCCAGATGAGATGTGAATGTGCAAGATGCAGAATAATTGGAAGAACAGATACATAAATTGAAGCTAGCAAAGCACTTTTCAAGTGTTGATCGATCGAGAACCACTCAGTATAGGCAGGATTAACTGTAGAGGATGAGGAATTTTCACCTGAAGTTGTATCGGACGAGCTAGGGTTTCGAAATTGGGGAGGAACGTTCTTGCCAAGAACACGATCCAACAATCCATTTGCACCAAGCACCGTAGTCATTTGTTCCTTCCAAAGAAGATAGTTAGAGCCATCCAATTTCACTTGTATCAGAGAATTGAGATTGGAGATCAGAAATTGAGACCACTCGGAAGCGATGGTTCCGAAGAAGAATCAGCCATGGCGAAAACAAATACACAGTGAAGAAGCTTCAGAGATCGATGTCAGCGACGAGCTTTACAAGCTCTGATACCATGTAGAAACAGAAGGTTTTTACACAACTTTGAGAAGAAGATTGAGAAGAACAATCTGTCAAGAACAAGAGAGAGAAAGAAGAGAGAGAAAGAAGAAGATGAAATGATTTTCACATTAATCATTATTGGCGCCTAAACCAGTACTTAACTGGTTGTTACAATGTTTCAAAAATTACACAAAGAACCCCATAAGAGTTCATAACTACAAATATCCTCTATTCTCAATACAGAGGGGAAGGCCAAAAGATGAAGGAGAGAGTGTAAAGTTACTCAATCATTACATTAAACACGGGTGTTTTTGTGGGTGATTTGGTTATTTTAAATTGCTTTGTGCTGTAACTAGTATTTTATGTGCTGTAATTATCAATTCCCCAATTTTTCATATAGAATCATGGTTGGAAAATTCGTATTCTACAATTTGCCGATATCTTTGTGTCCGAAAATTCCCATACATTGTCCACTTAAGATGTTGAATAGTTACTTTTGTACATCACTTCCTCAGTTTCACATCTTTTTTCTTGGTTTGATTTTTTCATCCGTAACCGGACACTTTGATATGGTGATTTGAATAGCAGAACAATGCATTTTTTTTTTTATTTTTTCATGGTATTATAGATTAAAGTGTATTCTACAATACCATGAGAAGATTACCAAATTCTCGCATCATTTTCCTAATCAAAATCACCGAGTCAAATTGACACTGTGGATAGTAGTAAAAGTGAGACTAAACAGAAATAAATGAAACGAAGGTAAGTATTTCGTAGTTCGTTGGGCCAAACAATGAATAGTTTTCAGTTAACATATCTCAAACATAATAAATAGTGTAATTAATTAAGGAGAAAAAAAACTAAGACTTAAAAAATTAAGACTTGGAGTGTACCTTTCCAAAAATAGTGATGTCAAAAGCAGCTTCCCCAAAAGGGAAGTTGATATTACTGACCACTTTGATGGAGAAATTGCCCAACACATTCAAAATCCTCTCCATCACACCTTGTTTCTTGCAGTGGATTTTCAGCAAAATGTTTTTGTCTGAGACTCTCACGTTCACTTTCGGGAACGATTTATTGTTTGGATCGTCAAACTCTTTTTCGTCTGAGGAGTTGTCACCGGATGAAAAAGTTTCGTCACAGCTACATTGACCAGTTCGTTTTGTGTTGATCACGGTTGGCTTATCGCGCTTTTTCTCCGTTCGGTATCTCTCGAAGTGTTTCACTCTCTCTGTCAAATGTTTGATATGTCCTGTGGCATCTCCGATGATTGAAGCCTTATCCATCTGCATGTTAAGAAACATAAATGTCTAACAAAAAGTAGTTATCGGTGGGTTTGGTATGACTTTTCTTTGCAACTTTTAATCAATTCTGAACTTTTGATCTATTTTGAACATTTTTGAGAGATTTTGTATGGGCTTTTTATGCAAGATTTGGGATTTTGAATGCTGGCTTTTCTAAATTAACCTATCATAATTTAATTAGTAAATATAAACACATTCAAGTAGTAATTTTTACTAACCAACAAAATTATTGCATCACTAACTTCATATTTTTTACCAAACAATATTTTGTTTATCAACTTTCTTGTCACGAATTTTTTTCACAATAGATAAAAAGTCAACTTAAAAGTTTAAAAAGTCATGCCAAACCCACCTTATATTAGTCCGAAATAACTTTTGAAAACATGCACAATTGTTTATACAATGTTCCATGTATTCTCACGAACAGAATATAACTATATTGCAGTGGTACCTTCTTAAGACCAGGAATGACAGCTGCAAGAGAAATGATCTTGTCATTGAGCCTCTCCCTCCTCTTCCTCTCTGAAATTATATGATTTCTAGCTTGCAATGGAGGCCTAGTTACTGACTTGGACTCTATAACCTTTGTGTCATCATTCAAAACATCGGAACATGACTTGTTCGGACTCATGTTAAAGAGATTCATGTACTCGTCGTTTCCCATCTCAGGAGTTGCAGGTATTTCTCGGTTGAGAGCGGCCCCAACTGGACTCGGTTGACGAGATGTTGGTAGTGGGGGGCAAACATTGACTCCCTCATTACCACCCGGTTTGTTTATGACCGGGTCCAGCGTCCAGAAAGCACCAACAGCTTCCTGAGACACCTGATTTACCCCAGGGGAGAGATTCGAGAAATCAAACACCTGGGGTGTAGGGATTCTGCGACATTGTTTGATGAGATCCGAATCTTCCATTTCCTAAAATTCACAAAAAATAACGCGAAATAGAGAGGAATTAAGAAAATATCAAATTTGTCTGTGAACTTTGAGTAGCTAAAAGATTAACTTACCAGTTCAGATAGCCATTCATCTGCAAAATCTTCCATTGCGTCTGGGATGTGGGAAGAAGGAAACAGAGTGAGCCTTGAGGTTACAGAACTTATTGTGAGAAGTCCTTTGTCCAATGTCCACTGCTATCTTTCTATTTATTTAAACAAATATCGTCCACGACTATCTATTTATATACTCCCTCCGTCCCAATATTCTAGTTCACTTTTGGGATTCGAACATCATTACTCTAAATAATTTTTTGTCAAGTCGGTCAAACCATTTGGTGATGTTATCCTTACTTTCTAAGCGCAAATTAGATAAAGTACAATATTTTGAGGGGTAAAAGACACTTACAGCCCCTGACTTTAGGGTAAAAGACACTCCGCTACCCTGTATTTTGGAAAAAGACACTCCGCACCCAAATTGTGGATGGAGGTAACGGCTGTTAAAAAAAAGATGCGAAAAGACATTTATACCCCTACACAACAGTTTTGACCGATAAAATTTCCCCATTTCTCAACCCCTATTCTCTCACTCTATTCCCACCCTTATCCCTTCACACCATACATCCACCTAACTGAAAACACATATCAAAGAAAAAAACGGGGCAATTGGAAAAATGCCATTCTCTGAATTGCAGTTTGAATTCTGCACTTGGCTGAATTGGTATTTGAAAAATGCCCTTCTTTTTAAACATATGCTTACAAGATTCATTAACAAACAAGTGGGGCTACTGGGTGTGACATGGCTGATGACATGTACCCTAAAGTGGGTGAGAAACCATTGAATTTCTTGAATTACCCTGCTACCCTTGTCAGTGAGAGTGATATTCAAACTGAAAAACAAACCCTAACAAATGTGCAGCTCTCTCTCTCTAAAAACATTGAATGATTCCATCTACCCTAACCTACCAAAGTACAGTTGAATTAACTCCAACTGTAAACTTAATGAACCAGCTGCATTACAGCCTCAAAACTGGTTCATTTTGCACTCTCATTTGCTCTGGTTCTCCCACTCTGTGTATAGAAGTCTCTCTCTTTCGCCATTGTTGTTGAGCTACGGTAAACCCTAAACTGTGGTGCTTCTCTTGCTATGATTGTAATATTCTCGTCATAATATTGTAGAATGTGTGATAGTCGAGTGTTTTTATTAAATGTGATCTTCAGTTGTGTTTCTGATTAAATTTAGGTTCATTATATTTATGTGGTGTTCTTCATTCTGGGTTTGATGTGTGTTGTATATTGTGTGGAGACTGGAACGAGTAGATGCTCGTCCCTGTATTGTCTGAAAGGACTGGGACGTGCATCTGCCCGTCCCAGTCTACAAACCACACTCTCTCGCTTCCAATATCAACAACCTGAAGTAGTAATTGTGTGGAGACTGGAACGAGTAGATGCTCGTCCCTGTATTGTCTGAAAGGACTGGGACGTGCATTTGCCCGTCCCAGTCTATGAAGTGCACAACTAAGTCGTGCAATGCTCGTCTCAGTTTTGGTTGCACGACTTAGTTGTGCACTTCATAGACTGGGACGGGCAGATGCACGTCCCAGTCCTTTCAGACAATACAGGGACGAGCATCTACTCGTTCCAGTCTCCACACAATTACTACTTCAGGTTGTTGATATTGGAAGCGAGAGAGTGTGGTTTGTAGACTGGGACGGGAAGATGCACGTCCCAGTCCTTTCAGACAATACAGGGACGAGCATCTACTCGTTCCAGTCTCCACACAATATACAACACACATACTGTGACGAGCATACCCTAAACCCTAAACCCTAAACCATAAAATCATTACAAAATGTTTTTAAACCTTGTAAAAAATGTTTAGTGTAATTTCTAAACCATAAAATCATGTGAGGTGAACTTTTAACCCAAAAATCATGTAATCTTGAACTATTAATCATGTAATCCTAACACTTGGATCATTACCCCTATATCATACAATGAAGTACTACCTTCAAACTAACTTAGGAACCATTACAATGATCACTACAAATGGAGTTCAAACCATGTAAAACACCTCTAATCAATAAACCATGATTTCCAAAGTCCTAATTCCAAAAATCCAAGTAATGTAATCCCTTAAACCATAGATCATCTATTGTAAACCCTATAATTGTAGTCAACAAACACTTAAACCAACTAAATACCATCAATATGGTTATTAAAAATGTAATTCAACCATGTAATACCCCTCTAATCAATAAACTATGAATTCATATTTCCTAAATCCATAAACCCCAAGTCTTGTAAGCCCTTAAACCATAGATCATCTATTCTAAACCCCATAATTGTATTCAATAAACAATTAAATCAACTAAATACCATCAATATGGTTACTAAAAATGTAATTGAACCATGTAATACCCCTCTAATCAATAAACCATGAAATCCTAAATCCATAAACCCCAACTCCTGTACCCCTAAACCCTATATCATGCAACCTAAATCCTCTTTGTAAGACCTCCAAGACTGAGACGATGGACAGCTCGTCTCGGTTTTGAGATCCATAAGAGGTTGTTGCTCGTCTCAGTATTAGAGGTCTTCCACGTCTTGGTTTTCACTTCATAAACTGAGACGTGCATGTTCACAATACAGGGACGAGTAACTGCTCGTCTTTAGGGACGAGTAACTGCTCGTCTTTATTTGTACTCTTCCTCGTCCTTGTTTTTTAAGGTTCTTGCTTGCCTTATCTTGCAAGTCACCAGGTGTCACTGTTCCCACAATGAACAAATGTGACACCAGTAACCCTAATTGGGTAAACAGTAAACCCTACAATGTTACCTATGCCCTTAAATCCGTCATTTTTTTTCTGAAACCTTTAAAATCTTATTTTCATAAATAATTTTTTTTTTCATAAAATTTAACTTTGATCTTTAAAACCCTAACATTGTGAAAAGTAAAACCATAAAGTAAAACCTAAATCACAGATTATCTAACGTAATATTGTACAATGTCAGGAATGCCTCGCAGAGATTATTATTACGTCGTATTTGTGGGTCGTCAAACGGGCATATATACCTCTTGGCCAGCTTGTCAGGAGCAAACGACAGGATATAAGAACGCTTGCTATGTTAAGTATGCAACATACGAAGAGGCTGCAAATGCGTGGTTTGAGAACGAGCAACGCCTGCGTGAAACCGACCGTACCAGACAACGAACTCCGTACGACGGTCCATCCACTTCTCTAGACGTAGTTGCTCATGCGCCTCAAAAAGCTAACTTGTTCCTTGTTCTCGTGATTGGTTTTGTTGTTGGTTTCGTTAGTTGCTATATAATCCTGTCGTAGGTATGCGTTCGTGTGTTTGTAATTGTTGGTAGTTGTTGCTTGTTCGTCGTTTTCTTATGTAATCAATTAGTACTAATAAAACAAACTTCAAAAACTAAAATCTCATTCAACACCAACAAAAGTTTTATGTCATTACAAGTTTAGTACACGAAGTCCACCTACTTACGCACCATTTTGTCTTTCCTCTTACCATCTCCATCGCAAACCGGAAAGTGAAAAGGAACCATCCAAATTAAAATACAATAATTTTCCTTCATCTTTTGTATCGCCCTCTGGTTCAGTTCAGTCCAACCCCGAATGGGATTACATTCCATAAGGTGTTCCATCATTCTGACGACATAGAAGCCCGATTCTTTCAGCATAGTTGTGGCATATCTCCATTTATCATGGGGCTTGAAGTAGTGCGTCATCGGTAACCCATTCCTTTTAATTAACAACCTGTTTGGCGCTCTGCATTGACCGGACGCTTTTAGCATCTTAGGGAATTCTTTGCGAAGAGCATCAAGGTCCCATTGCTTTTTTCCCATTCCTATCACTGGATCGAAGACTTGAACAACCATATCTTCCACTTCAATGTAAACGAGCAACCAATGTCCTGCCCCTCCCTTAACTGGCATTTTTGAGAACCATGGCATGAGCCACTTACGTGCTTTCGCGATCTCTGTCCCACGGTATGGCCTACTACCGTCAAAATAAATAGCCAACTCCTTCGCCCGCGCTTCCTCAGTCAAGTTCTTATTCACCCATGTGTGATACCACTTAGCGTCGGTAATGGCGATGTCGGTCCTCGCTTCGCGACATTCCTTGGAGTACAACCGTCTAAGCACATAAGTCATCTCATCCATTTGACCCCAGTATAAAGCACATTTATCCGAAAGTAAATAACGGAAGAATTCTCGTCCCAGTACCTTGCAACCACAGTTCAGCCCCTGATAATCTTGGGTTGGATCGTCTAGCCAAGTATAGAATGCTTCACGGAATTCTGGGCCTGGCTTTGTCTTATTCCTCATAGCAAAATCTGGAACACGCACACTAGTGAGCAACTTCTTTGGAATACAACCCTTTTGTGCCAGTGCAACCCCATACGGAGTAGTCTCCCAATCAATTCTAGCACGATTACGGCTAAAGTAACGTTCCACACCATTCTCATAAATAATTGGCATCTCATCCCGGCCGTATATGTCGTGTAACTCATCACCTCTCTTGTAATCGTAAAGTGATTGGGGAGACCAGCCCTCATCTAATCTTTCCCTTTCAACCGCGTCATACCACCAATCCCACTCCTGAGGTCCAAACTGATCAATGGCAATCGATTCAGGCTCTGGATCTGATTCTTCAGGGAGTTCGGAGTAATTATATTTCATCCATTCCCGTAATTCGTCATCGGTGGCTGAATCCTCATCTTCCTCCAACCCACCTTCTTCTGCTGCCATGGACGGTCCTGCTTCGGTTTCTACGATTGGGGGTGCTTGGACTTGCCTGGACCCACTTGCTTCTGTTTGTGTTGTGGGGTTAGCCTCAACTGGATTGGAGCCATCGGTTCCTTCTGTTTCAGTGACCGGGGTTGACTCGATTGTCCCGGAACCCCCTCCCGCCGTTCCTCTAACTGTGGTTGGCTCAATGACAGCTTCTCTTTCTGTATCCTACCAATAGATGAATAGATTTATTAGGTCACAATTACCTTAAATTACATAAGTCAAACACCGTAAATAAGAACAATATGCGTACCTCGCTAAGGTACCGAATGCCGGTCGTTGGATCTACTCGCACTTCTTCCCAAGCGGTGTGCAGGTTTGTTACCATCTTGTGCGTTGCTTGTCCCCAAACACCGAGCTGGTTCAGTCGTTCGACCTCTTTCTCGTCGTGACGGCTGATCTTTTGACGTACACGAGTGAAATCATTCTTAACTGCATCCTTTAAGGCAACCAAATCTTCCTCCATCTTACCGACCCTACTGCACATCTCAGTCATTTTCTCATTCAATTGGACCTGGTTTTCCTTGATAGGAACCAATGCCTCTTCAAAAACTATCCGCATTTCCCGCTTCAAGTCTTCTAAGTCAACACCCACAGTTCTCGAAGGTTCGGGTCGACCCATAGGTGGAGGTGTTGCAGACACCGAAGGTTGGGTTCTCGGTGGAGATGGAGGTGGGGTTGAGGAAATCATAACTGCACCCCTTCTTCGTCTCGGGACAAGACTAGCTTCCTCCTCTTCCTCTTCTTCTTCCTCATCAACAAGAGCAATTTCCTTGCGCCTCTCTGTCTTCTTCTTAGTCTTCTTCGACTGTGGGCCAGGCTCGTCCTCGTTAACTGTGTTTTTCTGCTTCTTCTTCTGCGGCCCGGCACCATCATCCTTTCCAACATCCTTCTTCCTCATCCTCTTCTGCGGCTTTTGTGAAGACACCACCTCTCCCTCAAAGTTGTAGCTGGGTGTGAATTTGCGATTACAACTCATGTCATCCTCAAGCACTGTCCTCTTCTCGAACAGAGCAGTCCACCTGGGGTGAAGTGGTTGGTCGGGGTGAGTCCTCCTGTACTCCATGAAGCTAATCCAGTAGTGTTGTTTCTTTTCTTCCTCCGTTGGGACGAGAGTAGGATTAACAGACTTTATCTCACTCCAGCATTCCGCTGCTTCTTTCAAGCCCAATGCGCATCCTCTCCACGTCCAATTAGCCAAGCGCGGCAACTTCCTTTCCTCACCTGCCCTCGGTTTTCCCAGCTGATCACCAAGGTGGGGTATGGCCTCGCAAATCCATGCCAGAAATATGTGCGGAAAATACAACATGTTGTACTTCAGACGACCGAGGCCATCCGTACCTTTATTCCAAGCCTCCTGACCCACTTGCTCAGCGAAATATGGCCACAAGTACCTGGCCCATCCGAATTTGTTTGCCCATTCAAAATCCGAAAGCAGGCCAAACGGTGTCATGGATATTGTGTCTGCATTGGTTTTCACAAACGTCATTCGTCCAATCAGGCATACCATTAGCAGTCTCGCATAATCAAACTTCTCCTCCTCAGTCAATTCTTTGATTTTGGGCTTCAGGTCATTCAAAACACTTTCAATCGCAGATACGTTGATGTTGTTACCGAGCTTGTGATCAGGGAAATACTTTGCAGCCCACGAATATGCATGCTCTTTATCACCAAAACCAGTTGTTTCGTTGAAGCTCAACCCCGAAACTAAACAAAACTCCTGCAATCCAAACCGAACTGGCATGTTGTTTATGTAGAACCAAAACTCAGGATCTTTTTTGTCCGTGTTCATCAAAGCGTGCATGACAAGATTCACAACCATACTAGGAAAGGTAACGTTGCTCGCGCAATGGATGTCCAACAAAAACTTCAGCTGGGGGAGCCTTTCTTCAATCAATTCCCGGATCTCAGGGCAGACGTATTGCAAACTCTGCTTGTACCCTTTCAAGGCTACCTTCGTAGTGATGTTTCCTTTGTCGACTTTAACCCGGCACAATGGAAGTGGTACATCTCCCAACTTCTCGTCGAACTCCGAAACCTTGATTATTTGCTTCTACAATTCAAATTAAACTTTCATTAATAATGTCAGATAAATAATGAAATAATTCAAACTATATAATGGTCTGTTACTTAAAAGTTTATAAGTTTTTTCCTTATTATAAGTGTTACTGAATTTTTTTTGAGGGTACAAGTGTTACTGACAGTTGATGCAGTATAAGTGTGTCACATTTTTTTTTCGTGAAGTGTTGATGTGAGATCAATTACTGTTCAAGTCTATACAGGTAAATAATTTTAAGTGTTCAAGTTGCAGGACTGTTCTAAGTCTGGAATGAAACAGTGGGTTTTTTTCATCTTCTAACTGCTGAGACGAGCATGTATAAGCTTGATATACCGAGACGAGCATGACTCTCGTCCTAGTATAATCTGGTCTTAACCGAGACGAGATAATTGCTCGTCCCAGTAAAACTGGTCTTATCCGAGACGAGAGTCATGCTCGTCTCAGTATAAGCTGGCTTATACAGAGAGGAGCGTGGAGTTCTCGTCTCAAGACGAGTAAACTGCTCCTCGGCAGGGTCTTGCTTTATTCTCGTCCCAGTTTTATAGGTTCTCGTCTCAGTATTCATCTAGTGATACTGAGACGAGAACTACTCGTACGAGTTCCAAGATCTAGAACAGGTCATCGTCCGAGTTCTAGATCTGGATCTCGTCCGAGTTCTTGATTTGGTGGAATTATGATCAGGTAAGTTACAGATTCAAACTATGAGTTCTTTTCTCTTTTCTTTGATTCAAACATCGATTACAAACAGAAACCCCTCACAAACATGTACATGAAATCAAGTAAGTTACAGAATTGAGAATGGGGGTATTTGAAAAGGCGAACCTCTTCGCCGACGGTGGGTGTGACGGGGTTGGGAAGGGGCAAGAGGGCGGCCGGAGCGGAGGAAGAAGAACCAGTGGAAGCCATGGGTGCAGTTGCAGCGAGCGCCGGTGAGTGAGTTGCAGAGAAGAGAGAGAGAGTGAGTTGCAGTTGCAGTTGGAGTGATAGTGAATTCGAGGGGGTGGATGATGAGAAACCGGATGATGATGTGTATAGGATTGTTTTAAAAATTTGCCTAATTAAGTGTTAATTTAGTTGATTAAATTGTGTAACCCACGCGTGGGTTACACACGCCGAACATAAGTGAGAGACGGGTATTTTTCAAAGACCAATTCACCAGACGGGTAGGACGCCAATTCTTTCGAAAAAAACACAGTTCACCTTTGGCAAGAAAACCTCATCTCCTTCCCCTGTTTCACCATTGGCAAAAAAACCAACTCTCCCTCCAATCTTCACCATCTCTCCCTCACTCTCTCTCTCTGTCTCTCTCTCTTTCTCACCATCGGCAAACAACACAAGCGGTGAACCCGGAGGCGACTTGAGCGTGGATTGTGGAGTGGGAGTCGTGCAATTTCGAGTCGGAAAATCCAGATCTGGACTCATGCTGGTCTGTTACTTCCTTTTCGCCGGTCGTCGGACTAGTTGGAGCGCCAACACGGTCGATTGACGGCGCAACTCGCCGGAACAGGTTAAGGCTCTGCCCTTCTCTCTCTCTCTCTCGATCGGTTAATAGATCTGGACGGTTGAATTCGATATGTTTCTTTTAGTTTCCAGGTCATGGTGGCTTCGGTGATGGTGGTCGTGGCTATTTGAGGTAGCGGTGACGGTGGCGGTGGTTTGGAGATCTGGGATCAGTCAAAATGGGTGACAATGATGAGGGTTTGAGGTCTGCTCAAATCAGTGCAAGTTTGGGGGAGTTTATTCATCAAGAAAAAGTTTGGGGAACGATGGTGGTGGAGTGGTGACAGGGCCAGTGATGGCTTGTAACGATGGTGGTGGTGGAGGAGGCTAACAGTGAAGATTTTTGGGATTTTAAGGTTGGGGTTGTACTATGGCAGTTGATAAAATGTGAGTTTGTACTCTTGGGATTTTGTAATGGCGACCTTTTCATTGTTTTGAGATGATTTTTGGATAACAAGTTGGGAACTAAAGAAATTGTATCTGTGTTTGGTTTTTTGTTTGGGTATGAAGAATCTCTCTGAAGACGTTCATGGTGTTCTTCGTGTTCTTTCGAATATGCATATTTTGGTATGGTGGTGGCTGTGTTGGGTATTGGTGATGTTGGTGGTGTATTTGTTTTTGGTTAATTTGTGTTCTTAATGAAAGCGAACTAAGCTTGTGAGATTGGGTAAAAACTCAATACATTGTTTGATGTTTTGTTTGTTTTTTGTTTGGGTGAGATGAATCCCTGAAGGTGTTCTTGAACAGAAGGGGCAATATGGTCCGAAAAAATTCAATCAACAACTTTTCTAACGAAACTTAACAGAAGGGTGCTCAGTGTCCACAGAATATTCCGTTAAATGGGTACGGAGTGTCTTTTTCCGAAACACAGGGTAGCGGGGTGTCTTTTACCCTAAAGTCAGGGGTGGTCAGTGTCTTTTACCCTATTTTGAGCTACAAGAAAGTAAAGTGAACCGCAAACTTGGGACAGCCACAAATGAAATAGATGACTAAAATATTGGTACGGAGAGAGTACTAAAATAAAAAACCTTGTTGTTTCACGTGTGAGTGGTGAGACGAATCACCCGGGCAATTCTATCTGATATTTTATCAACTATACATGTACACAATAGCTCGTATTCTCACAATCTTGCTCTCGGCCTTCATTAAATAACCGTACATAATTCCTTGTAAATAATAGCGGTTTATTGTTGTCCTTCAAAATAGGGTGTGTCACGTGCCCCGACTATAAGCAGGTGGAGTCAGAAAATTTAAATAGTCGGGACAAAAGAAAACTAATGTATGTTTCGAATTTTCTGACTTTGCCTGCCTATAGTCAATTGTACAATCTTCTCTAAGAGATTTGTGGGCTCAATTGATAGAAATTTGTTATTTAAAAAAGGGCATGCGTTCAAGCCTCACAATACACATTTTTATTAATCTACATTGTCTAGATGGTGGCTGGATGATGGTGTAGTTGCAGGTGGTGGCGGCAAGAGAAAAATGGTGGTGTTGGCAGTGGTGGCAGCAGCAGTGGTGGCTGAAACAGGTGGTGGCAGCAGTGGTGGTAAGGGCAGTTGCAGTGGTGGGCTGGCGGCAGGAGAAGGTGGTTGGGGTTGTGGTGGCGGTGGAGTTGCAGGTGGTGGCGGGGGCAGCGGCAGTAGGTGTGGCAATTGCGATAGTGGAGGCGGTGGCAGCGGGTGGTTATGGTGGCAGCAGCGGTGGAGGAGTTGGCGTTGATATTTCAGGTGATGGCGGTGATGGTTGAAGAGTTGGTCTAAACCATTTGAAAAACGACTAACTGATTTGAAACTTATAAATCATTTTACAGTGTGTAAAATAAATTAATTTACTTAATAAATTATTTTATGGAACGCATAATGAACCAAACACCGAATTTAAAAAAATATTTTACAGCAAAATATTGTTTCGCAAACTAAATTGGATCCTTAACTCTTCACACGAAAGACAACCAATTTAGATCTCTTGAATATATCGTCAGGGCCGGCCCTAAACTTTCATTGGACCTAGGCGATGTTGGAGGCCGGACTCTTTTAAACATAAACATAATTGTGTCACAGATAGGATGATAAGTTAAGGACATCTCCAACCCTATGGTGGGAGGGGGAGGAAGAAAACCGTATAAAAATATGGTTCATGTCTAACCCCATGGGGGGAGGGGGAGGGGTGCTATGGGGATAAATTTTGCCTTGGGTGCGGGATGGTTAGGGGAAATTTCCCAATGTCATCCCATCCCCCTCTCGTACATGAATTGGTTAATTAATTTAATATTGTACATTATTAATTACACTTAATAATATTTTATGATTATATTATGTAATGTTATTATGATTAATACATTTTTTTATTAATTATAAAAAATAATTATTTATTCACCATTGTCAAAAGTAAATTTACGAAAAGCATTCGTTATCTTATTTTGTTTTGTTTTTGTTATGTTATTTTATACCGTCAACAATTATTATATAATTAAAAAACACAATTAAAAAAGTGTCAAAATTATTTTTAAATAATTAAATATGTAATAAAAAAATAATTATGTTGGGTGGGGGGACATGAATGGTTTGTAGATGATTAGTAGTTTGGGGGAGGGGGATGGAGAGGGGGAGGTGAGGGGGGAAATGACATGGGTTAGAGATGCCCAAAGAAGAGGGTGAAAAAAATTAAGAATATACCTGTTGCTAAATTGCACGTTCACTACCCATGGCTATGATCCGAATCATTTAGTATTTTTAAAGAGTTCAATCTACCAGACCATTTTTTTTTTGGAATACCACATCATTTATATTCCTACGAACTGTTTTTTCTCTTATCTATATATTATGAATTTATTATATTACTCTTGCTATAAAAACATTATGGGGCCCTTTGAGATCTGGGGTCCTAGACGACCACCTAATTTGTCTATCAGATGATCTGGCCCTCTATATCGCTCTTTGTGAAATCAAATGCATGAAGTTCAAAAAAATCTTTTGAGGAAATTAGGCATTAACGAGCCCCCACTTTCAATAACAACAAGTTTAGATCTCCTAAAAAAAACCTCATTAGCGGAACCCTCATTTACTTCATGAACAGTGTACTTTTCTAGATCCACTTTCCGAACAGTGTACTTCAAGAACAATGTACATGAATTCATGAACACTGTACTTGTCTTTGAAGTCGTTATTATTTTTTATTGGGTAATTTACATTTTGTACCCCCGCATTTTGGTAAATATGTAAAGTCTACCCTCACTGTTCATCTATTAACAGAACACACCCCTAATGTAGTCTAAATATTTTCGGAAAGTACCCTTCTCTTACCAGCAGTTTAATGGCTGTGAGATGAGGGTGGGACACACATGTGGTGTATTTTTCATGCCCCTTGTGCCTTCCAATTGCATATATTTTCCATTTTAACCTTTTGTAGACAGTATATTACCACTTGTGCCATATCACCATTTCCCCCTCTATTGCCTTCACCAGGTATGTATTTCTCTCCCTTTCTCCTTTTTTCTTGATTCTTGAAAAAAATGTGATATTTCAATAACTTGTTTCTCATTTTATTTGTTTATTTTTCTTTCGTATTTTTCGTTCAATTGGTTTTTTTTTTCAAGTTTTGGTGTAATGTTTTATTAACAGTGAAGAGAATGTAGTCTAGGAGCCAAAGTTCGATATGTCGAGGTTTGAGTTACACCACACAATGTTGCAATTGTAACATTTGTCGATATCCAAGTTACGCAAAAAATGCGAACAGTAGTTAGGGACTTTTATTTTATGTCCGCGATACTAATTCATGCGGTAATTGTTTTAATACTTTTTTTTTCATAAATGGTATAAATACGTGAATATAACTAAAGTAGGCTCCAATACCATTCCAAGAACTGCTTGGACTGTTATTATTGTTAAACATGTAAAACATAATAATCGTGCATCATATTACTATATTATTAAATTAAAACGACCTTTAAAACTAAAAACATATCTTATCAAAAATTATTAATTAAATTTTCGATCCAAGGAGCAAAGTAAAAGACAGTCAAGAAGTACCGCGTAAAGGAGCAATGTAAAAGATTGAAAAAAATCATGATGCAGTAGACAAAAGAGAAAAATTTCACAATGCACAGTGCATTGTTTATATTCCTCATTTTACTTTTACGATTGCCAAATGAACATGAACATGCAAATAAATGAGAACACAAGCAACATATAGCATACTACTACTATTTCGCAAAAGTTGAGTCAAGTCATAATTTGATCTGATTGATTTCAAAGCGCATTTGTATAACTATTTGGAATACTTTGTCCGAGTTAAGTTATGATCAGTTGGTTTGTCAATACAAGCATTAGGGAGGGGGGAAAGAGATGAAGATGAAGCTTAGTCTGTACAATGGCAATGCACAATAAATTCCCGCGGACGCCAACATCAATGGAGGGAGGGATGATGCTAAACCTAACACCAATTGCCAATAGCTCACCATCACTATCTTAACAACAACCATCACAACACAGTCCCTTTTAGCTTTGTTTTGAGTTCAAATTTGGTTCGTATTGAGAGAACTCTTGGATAGGCTTTTGAGGAAATTATCAAATTTGGAAATCGTGGTTGCAATTCTGATTCTAAACAACCCACTGAATTTTGAACCCATAATCGTCTTCGCCTCCGACAACAATCTCTCACCACCGAACTCCACCTCTCTTCATCTTTCTATACTCACCAGTGGCCGGCCAAACCCACTAACGCTACCCGTCGCCAGACCAACCACTACGATTCACCCCCTCTGTCATTCGCTCCATCCAATCGAGCACCATTTTTAACACTGCGAACGAGGCCAGAGCAGAGATAATCACCCTACCATTGATTCCGACCCAAACCTCCGACACCAATTAACTCACAGTCCGACACACCGTGGGCGTGATGGCAGTGGCGAAAGAGAGATATAGAGAGGGAGGGAGAGGATATTGGTCTGATCACTAATTTTATCTTCTCTTTTAACTTTCGTTAAATTCCATCCAAAATAAAAGGTGTCACGTGTCAATTCATGAACAGTGAGGGTAGTCTTTGTCTATTTACCAAAATACAGGGGTATAAAGTATAAATTACCCTTAAATACTGATAAGGTATGATGGGTAAAAGAGTAATTTTATCTTGTCCGTTAACTTCCGTTACATTCCATCCAAAATAAGGGTGTAACATGTCAATTCATGAACAGTGAGGATAGTCTTTGCCTATTTATCATAATAAAGGGGTATAAAGTATAAATTACCCTTTTTTATTTGGGCTGCAAATGGCTCTGTCCGGTTCAGTTTCCACTGAAATCCAATCGACCTGTGATTTGCAGTTTGGAAAAAAAGTCAACAATAATCGAACAATTCAATATTCATAAATACTTTGATTTGGTTCAGTGTACTCGAAAAGCGGTTATTTGCAAAAAAAAATTATTTGCAAAAAAAAAAGAAAAGCGGTTGGTTTTGCTTCAAACTGCTTTGAACCGGATAAGATTTTTTGTAATGAGTATATTTTGTCCTAAAACTTATAATTTACCGAGAACTAACACAGTGAGTTCAAAAGGCAAATTCGGACACGGTTCAGTTTACTCAACTGCTCGGTTTCACCTCGGTTTGATTTTGTCTCCGTTTTGGTTTTACACAGTTTGGTTCGGTTAAAACCGGTTGTTTAGATAATATTACTCAAAATTAGATATTTGACTGTAAAAAGTAATTATGTAATGAAAATACAAATATATAGGGTAAATTATACACAATTGCATCTACAAACCGTTTTCTTGATTTTTCTAACAACCTTATAAGGAGAACTTAAGAAAGAAATAAATGAGTGTGAACGAATCTTCAACATTTTACACGAAATAATAATTATATTATGTTTTGGGTATATAAATTCTAGAAATTACGGCATAAACGATTTACTTTAGTGTGGTTTAACCGGTTCGACTCGGTTCGATTTGTGTTTTGTACGATTTGTGTCCGGCTCAGTTTATTTTGGTTCGGTTTAACTGTGTTCGATTACGTTCGCGATTTTCCCCGGTTTGAACTCGCATCCCTACCATCCCAAACTCCCCAATTACCATCACTAGCATCTCTTAAATCATGTCGCTTGACCAATATTAGCCAATTTTATTTTTTTTTTGGTAAGACAATGTTAGGACAAGGGGAGGCTGCCTCATTTCAAGGCCACAAAAAGACCTTAGACTTCTATGAGAACCTACAAAGAGAATTAGAGATCACATATCAAAATAGACCGTCAAAGGTGAGACTCGAACCCAATCCTCATTCTAGCGTGGGGACGTGCGAGACGAGACTTACTAAGGGTGTGTTTGGAAATGCTTCTGCTGCCAGTACGGCTGCTTTCTGATAGTAGAAGCAGTTTTAGTGTGTTTAGCAAAAGTAAAATTTGTGTTTTTCCGGACAGTTTCTGTTGTCCCACAGCAATTTTCTGGAAGCAAAGGGGGAGATGCTTTTCCAAAAAGTGCTTTTGATTAATTTATCTACAACCGATTTTTAACCTTAATTTTTTTTTTAAATAACAATAGTTATCTTTACGGAAATGACAAGTGTCATATATTTTTGTCATTTTACCCTTCACAGTTGATTTCACCAAACATAAAATTACTAGAACAATATTTCACAACAGCTTTTACATAATATTTACCAAACAACATTTTATAACGAATTCACAACAACTTTTTCACAGTGTTTTCACACAGCAGCTGTCTAGCACCGCCACAACATTCCCAAACTAGCCCTAACTCAGCCAAAACTCCTGGGCATATTAGCCAAAAATTAGAACTTTCGGAGTGCAAAAAAACAAGACATGCAACCTCTTCCTGACGACCATGGATGAGAAAGAGATGCCATGGGTTTTTGAACGACAGGTTGGTCCGTTGGTTCCTTCGAGACAAGGCTTATGGTTGGATTCTTTTTCTGTGTATCTATGTTGTGTGATTTTTACAGTTTTTACCTATTTGGTGATTGTATGGCGATTGATAAATCACGTCGATTGTCTGTTTAGTGTCGCATGGTATTGTGTGAATAACTGGTTGTTGTGTTGTGGGCAATTTATATTTTTAAGTCAGCTGTTAGACGGTAGATACCGAGTGATTTGATTCACCCTCGTTTTGTACAGGTTGGAGCAAATGTAGTGTCGAGGCTAAAAATTGAAACAGCAGATGAAACAGTTGTATGTTTTAGGGACTACTAGTATTTTTTTGTGGTTTGTCCTAATTCCTTCTTAACAAGATATTTTCTAAAAATACATATTTTTAGTGAATTCAGTTATGTACATGGTTTTTAAATTTAATTAAAATGTGGTTTGGCGAACTTGTTTGTGCTGTCGGTGGAGATTTGGATATCTGTACGTGTCAAACTTGTTGAGATTTATTGCGTTGTTATCGTATAATTGAATTATATATTAAATATGTGAACTATGTATGTGTTAGGATATGCCACAATTTGTAGGAAATTCTGGGTGTGTATATGAATCTATTGAACTTGAATAATATCTGAGTCGTGGTGTCATTTTGAGATTAGAGTATTTCGGTGGTGTACACACGGAATCAATAATTGGATAAAACAGATACTTCAAGAACGAATATGGATTTCCTCTATATTTCTGAATTCGATCAAAAGCCAACTTATTAGAGAAGGCAAATGCGGTTAATCTGGCGGTTGCAACCGCCAAATTTCAATCCGTTTTTCTAAACGAAAATAAAATCAAGGACGTTTTTTGTGAAGCAATAAAACGTCAGAAATCCAATTTTGTGTTGTCCTTTGGACCCCACCGGGGGCGCTGCCCCGTACCCCCGCAGTCGCCCGGGAGTTCGTTGTTCAAGACATTAGCATAGTTGTGTGCACGCGTGTACTCCACACCTCCAAACTTGTACAATATCTACTTTGGTCGCAAGTAAAAATCCGATTACACAAATGACCGGCCGATGACACTAAAATCACCAACACAATTTCCTTGAGTATGTGCGTATATTGAATAAAAGATCATTTAAAGCTATACCCTTTGAAATTTTACAAAATCACATGTTCACAACCTTGATTCGGTAACGCCGTACTGGTCCTTTCTTTAGTCTGGGTCACATTATTAAAAATATTTCCTTCAGTACATGGTCTATGGTACTTTGGTAGCTTTCCTTTGGTCTGGGTCACATTACTGAATGCATGTCCTTCAGTACACCAATTAATTCAAAAGACTGTTATTTTATTGTCAAAGGACTGTACTTCACAGAAAAGAAAATTGTGTCAAATATTGGGATCAAAACAATATTTTTTTTCATTAGTTGAAGATAAAGAGACGGAGTCCGGCATAACCATCCCGAATACGATCATAATCAGTCGTGGAGTTGAGTTCTCGCTAGGCGGCCGACAAACGGAGATGAGCCCTTAAAGGGAGTGGAATAGACAAAGAACATTGTGGGACTTTGTCGAAAGGCACAACATGTAGAGGCACAACATGTATAGGCCAGAGCTTTCGGTAACGCTCTTAGACAAGTGCGCCAGGAGAGACCGTCTGTTCTTGGCGACTTGAACTTTCATCCCGATGAACCGCTTGTTTTCCCGAGAGACTTCACACTGGGAGCTTTCCGGTCCGCAATTGTCCCTCGTCATTATTGAAGGAAGAAAAAGATTGTTGAGAAATATGTGACTGAATTGTTGAAAATTCACTATTAAATTATATTCATGTAATTATTTTATCTTGATTAACCACTACACGCTATGCAATGGGTGTATGAGGGTGTTCGGGAAAATAAGGTGTGTAGGATTTGCAAGCTACGATGGATGTAGAGGAAAATAGCTGATATGGTAATCGTCTCGATAAAGAAGAAATTAAAGATTTGGGGGGAGAGATTGAAGATTTAGAGAAAGAAATTAAGAGAGATAGACGAAAAGGGGACAAGATAGATAAAAGAGTAGGGAGAGAATCAGGGTCGAGAGAAACTGATATTGTATTGACTAATTAATGATGGGGGATTACATAGCTCAAATAGAGGAAATACTGGACTCTAACCCTAATCCTAGACTCCTACAGGTCAAGCCCGGACCACTAAATAATCAAATAACGTAATTAAATATTACGAATTGATTAACTAATAAATAACTGAATTATATTGATACGGATACCGTATCAACTCCCCCACGCTTGAAAACCACCTTGCCCATCGTGGCTGGATGGGCAGCGCTGTTTGGTGCTGCGAAAAATTTGGCGGAGTGGTTTCTTGGGGGGTTATGGTGGAGGCGCGATTGAGATCTGGATCGGTGGTGGCTTGAGGTTGCTGGTTATTTGAGGGCTGTCGGAAGGTTGTTGTTGCTTCTGCATTGGTGGCGACAGCGATTGAAGCAGAGGATTGGCGGCTAAGGTCGCCTCTGGTTTGGCGGGGGTCTAGAGCGTCGGGGTTTCCGGCTGCTGGTTCGCCGGAGTAGGCGGTTTTGCCTGCTGCTGGGTTGGCGGTGACAGAAACAGTGGCGGCGGCTGTTCTTCATCTAACGGCGGCAGTTCTCCGTCTCTGATTACGTCCTGGAGGCGACCAAATTCGTCCATGGAGATCAATCGAAATTGTTTCCGACTTGCTTCGAGGTATTTCCGATTTGACTGGGTGATGTACCCACTCGTTTGAAGGTCTTCCAAGTCTAGAATGGTGAGACAATTAATTGTTTTACCTTGCAAGGAGAGCTCGTCAATTGCATCGAGGAGCGCAACTTGGACACCCTTGTGACTGAGATCGACAATTGCGCACGAGAGATCCATAGAGTCCGAGGGCGAGCACCGCGAACAAAAAGTCCGACCGACGCTCTCAATGAAAGAACCAATGATACGGTAATCGTATCAATAAGAAGAAACTAAAGATTTGGGTGGAGAGATTGAAGATTTAGAGAAAGAAATTGAGAGAGATAGACGAAAAGGGGACGAGATAGAAAAAATAGTAGGGAGAGATTCAGGGTCGAGAGAAAATGAAATTCTATTGAGTGATTAATGTTGGGGGATTACATAGCTTAAATAGAGGAAATACTGGACCCTAACCATAACCCTAGACTCTTACGGGCCAAGCCCGGACCACTAAATAATCAAATAATGTAATTAAATACTACTAATTGATTAACTAATAAATAACTTAATTATATTGATACGGATACCATATCAACTCCCCCACGCTTGAAAACCACCTTGCCCCCAAGGCGGGCATCGATAATCAGCAGTATTCTTGCCCGGGTCTAATTGACTTTGAACAGTCTTCAAAATACCACTTCATAGTCTCAACTCACCACTAATCTTGCCCGGATCAAATTGATGTCGAACATTATGGATAATTCTAATGTGGAATCCAAATATTATAGGTTGACCCACCTTATTTTGGTAACCCAAATAATAGTTCTGTCCAATTTGATGACCAAGCCTTGTTGAACAATCAAACCCAAGCTCGTACCCTTTGTTGGGCCAAAGAAAATACTGAGCCCAATTCAATATTGGATCCCAACTCGACACCCCATCTAATGTTGGAGCCCACATGCTCACAATCAGCTCATTGTAGAAAACCCTACCACCCATCTTCTGAGAAGAACAAGTACGGCTTGGTGGCGGATTTGGAGGCGACAGTTTGCTCGCGACGGAGGCTTGCGGTGGCTGGAGTGTCGGTCGGTTGTGGGCTTCGTGAAGGCTGCTGGGACGAGGGATTGATCAGTTGGGAGAGAATTTGTAGAGGCGGTGGTTTGGCCGGTAGCGGAACCGACGGTAGTTGGTGTTGGGGGTTCGGATCTAGAGGTCGTAATTCGCCCAATAGGTCCGGTGGCTTTAGTGGAAGTAGCGAATATGGTGGCGTGTATGATTGGGGTTTGTGGGTCTGTGATTGGATCGATTGGAGGCTTGATTGGAAGGTGAGAGGGCCGACGGTGGTCGGAGGTTGTTTGTGGAGACGCGGCTGCTTCGGCGGCGTCGGGGAAGATAGCCGGAGCGGAGGTGGGTCTTCAAGGTCGGCGGAAATGGCATGGCGGCGGCTGAAATCGCCGGTGGACTGGGCTGCTGGTAGTCGGAAGAGGCCCGGACCAGTCGAAGCACAATGGTCTCCGTGATTCTGTAGCGATCGTGGCTGGATGGGCAGCGCTGTTTGGTTCTGCGAAAAATTTGACGGAGTGGTTTCTTGGGTGGGTTATGGTGGAGGCGCGATTGGGATCTAGACCGGTGATGGCTTGAGGTTGCTGGTCATTTGGGGGCTGCCGGAAGGCTACTGTTGCTTTTGTGTTGGTGGCGACGGCGATTGAAGCAGAGGATTGGCGGCTAAGGTCGCGTCTGGTTTGGCGGGGGACTGGAGCGTCGGGGTTTCCAGCTGCTGATTTGCCGGATTGGGCGTTTTTGCCGGCTGCTGGGTTGGCGGTGACGGAAATAGTGGCGGCAACAGTTCTTCATCTAACGGCGACAATTCACTGTCTCTGATTACGTCGTGGAGGCGACCAAATTCGTCCATGGAGATCAATCGGAGTTGTTTACGACTTTCTTCGAGGTACTTCAGATTTGATTGGGTGATGTACACACGCGTTTGAAGGTCTTCCAGGTCTGCAATGGTGAGACAATTAATTTCTTCACCATGCTGGGAGAGCTCGTCGATTTCATCGAGGAGCGCTAGTTGGACACCCTTGTGACTGAGATCGACAATTGTGCACGGGAGATCCATTGAGTCCGAGGGCAAGCGCCGCAAACAAAAAGTCCGACCGACGCTCTAAATGAAAGCACCAATATCAATAAGAAGAAACTTAATATTTGGGTGGAAAGATCGAACATTTGGAGAAATAAATTGAGAGAGATAGACGAAAAGGGGACGAGATAGATAAAAGAGTAGGGAGAGATTCAGGGTCGAGAGAAACTGATATTATATTGACTGATTAAAGCTGGGGGATAACATAGCTTAAATAGAGGAAATACTGGACACTAACCCTAATCCTAGACTCCTACGGGCCAAGCCCGGACCACTAAATAATCAAATAACATAATTAAATACTACTAATTGATTAACTCATAAATAACTGAATTATATTGGTAAGGATACCGTATCAACTCCCCCACGCTTGAAAACCACCTTTCCCTCAAGGTAGGTGTCGAAAAATCCGTAGTATTCTTGCCCGGGTCGAATTGACTTCGAACAGTCTTCAAAATACCACTTCATAGTCTCAACTAACCACTAATCTTGTTCGGATCAAATTGACGTCGAACATTCTGGATAATCCTAATGTGGAATCCAAATCCAAAAATAATAAGCTGACCCACCTTATTTTGGTAACCCAAATAATAGTTTAGCCCAATATGATGACCTAGCCTTGTTGAAAAATCAAACCCAAGCTCATACCCTTTTTTGGGCCAATGAAAATACTGAGCCCAATTCAATATTGGATCCCAACTGGACACCCCATCTAATGTTGGAGCCCACATGCTCACAATCAGCCCATTGTAGAAAACCCTACCACCCATCTGCTGAGAAGAACCAGTACGGCTTGGTGGAGGATTTTGAGGCGGATTTGGTGGCGTGGTGGCGACAGTTTGCTCGCGACGGAGGCTAGCGGTGGCTGGAGTGTCGGTCGGTTGTGGGCTTCGCAAAGGCTGCTGGGACGAGGGATTGATCGGTTGAGAGGGAATCTACAGAGGCGGTGGTTTGGCCGGTGGCGGAACCGACGAGTGTTGGTGTTGGGGGTTCGGATCTAGAGGTCGGAATTCGCCCAATAGGTCCGGTGGATTTGGTGGAAGTGGCGAATCTGGTGGCGTGTATGATTGGGGTTTGTGGGTTTGTGATTGGATCGATTGGAGGCTTGATTGGAAGGTGAGAGGGCCGAAGGTGGTATGATGTTGTTTGAGTCGCGACTGCTTTGTCGGCGTCAGGGAAGATAGCCGGAGCGGAGGTGGGTCTTCAAGGTCGGCGAAAATGGCATAGCGGCGGCTGAAATCGTCGGTGGACTGGGCTGCTGGTAGTCGGACGAGGCCTGGCCCAGTCGAAGCACGATGGTCTCCGTGTTTCTGTAGCGATCGTGGTTGGATGGGCAGTGCTGTTTGGTGCTGCGTAAAAGTCGGTGGAGTGGTTTCTTGGGTGGGTTCTGGTGGAGGCGCGATCGGGATTTGGACCGGTGGTGTCTTGAGGTTGCTGGTCATTTGGGGGCTGTTGGAAGTATGTTGTAGCTTCTACGTTGGTGGAGTTGGCGATTGAAGCAGAGGATTGGCGGCTAAGGTCGCCTCTGGTTTGGGGGGGGGTCTGGAGCGTCGGGGTTTTTGCGGCTTCTGGTTCGCCGGAGTAGGCGGTTTTGCTGGCTGCTGGGTTGGCGGTGACGGAAACAGTGGCGGCGGCTGTTCTTCATCTAACGGCGGCAGTTCGCCGTCTCTGTATACGTCTTGGAGGCGACCAAATTCGTCCATGGAGATCAATCAGAATTGTTTCCGACTTTCTTCGAGGTATTTCAGATCTGACTGGGTGATGTACCAACTCGTTTGAAGGTCTTCCAGGTCTGCAGTGGTGAGAAAATTTAATTGTTTCAACTTGCAGGGAGAGCTCGTTGTTTCATCGAGGAGCCCTAGTTTGACACCCTAGTGACTGAGATCGACAATTGCGCACGGGAGATCCATGGAGTCTGAGGGCGAGCGTCACGAACAAAAAGTCCGACCAACGCTCCTAATGAAAGCACCAATGATACTATAATCTTATCAATAAGAAGAAACTAAGTATTTGGGTGGAGAGATTGAAGATTTAGAGAAAGAAATTGAGAGAGATAGACGAAAAGAGGTCGAGATAGATAAAAGAGTAGGGAGATACTCAGGGTCGAGAGAAACTGATATTGTATTGACTGATTAATGCTGGAAGATTACGTAGCTTAAATAGAAGAAATAATGGACCCTAACCCTAACCCTAGACTCCTACGGGCCAAGCCCGACCACTAAATAATCAAATAACGTAATTAAATACTACTAATTGATTAACTAATAAATAACTGAATTATATTGACACGAATACCGTATCAATAGCTCAATTATGGATCACTGTCTCTTTGTTATGTCAATATGCATGTAGAATTTAGCATAATTTATAAATTATATGCAGTTCAGTCTCTTTTCTATTTACTCACGTATTGTTTTTTAGAAGGAAAGCTGTTTCTTATTAATTCAAGGAAGATGGATGCGAGTCCCTTATTACATTGTTAAGAAGTCTTTGGAGTTTGTAGAGCCCAACTTGAACTTAAACCAAGCCATACATGTTTATTTCGGACGGAAATCCCGAATTTTGCGAACTCGTGTGTTGTCGTGCTCAGAGAAAGGTGGCTGAAACAAAATCAAATCGAATGAAAACTTCGTGCGGGGAATCTGATTTCGCCTATGACATCTCCATGCTCGGACCTGTTGATTGGAAGTAAAACTATGTCGTTGTTGGAGCCAATGGCTTTTTTGGAATCTGATTCGACAACAAGAGACGTCTTTCCCAACAGGATAGCAAGTAGCATTCCTTCCCGAATCGCCATGGATTCAACATCTAACGATGCGGATGCGGTGGGGGAATGGGGTGGCTAAACCCGCAAGGAAATCACCATTGATATTGTAGATCACAGCGCCCCAGCTGCTAGCTGCTCAGAGGGAAGCCAGGAGCCGTTCGAGTTGATGTTGACGGTACCAGCGTCTGGTGGTCTCAACACTGGTTTAGCTTAACCCAGGCACGGTGGTCTGACTCTCAGAGCTCGCTGGAGAAGGAGGGGCATGCGCACTCGGTAGGCATCTCCTGATGCTTCGAATCATTTCTTCCACTCCTCTGAGTTGTTGGTTGAAAATTCCGCATTTCGGCACCCCCAAATGCTCGAAGTGCAATACAACTCGCGATCCGTGGGTGATAAATCAGAAATTACATTTGGAATCAAAGTGAAAATGTTGCATGTTCTGGATTAGAGAAAATGACTACCCAAAACAGTTTTCCAAATTCAACAAGCAAAAGAACAATCCATAAAGAGATGTTATGTCGTCTCCTCATGGTTTGTGCACAGTGGACATACCTCATTGTTGAATCAACGAACCTTTTCGCGTGTAGCGAGTAAGATTTTTTAAGCCCTCCTCACCGTGTAAATTATTTTCGCTTGCACTTTCATTTTACAAAGGTTCTTTAGCCATGCCTTGGATGGACCATTAGATGTTTGTTTCGAACGCCTTGTTTTGGCCAAACGGAGGAGCTTGTAACCAAAAGAGATAGTGTAGTTACCGTCCTCAGCATAGTGCCAAAGGAGACAATATTGATGAGGCGTTGGGGGGGGATGTTAATCTTTGTGATCTCCGATAAATCCAAAATTAAACCCTTTTGTTCAACCAAGCTAAGATTCCAAGATCGCTCGTCAGTAATGAAATCTGCTACCACCATGTTCTCAGCTTTGTTAGACACAATCGGACATAAAAAATTGGTTCTCGTTTAATCCACGGGTCACGAATGGCACTAATGATTTTCCCATCGCCTATCTTCCACCTTATCCAAATCCTAAGAAGATCCTTTGACCTTAGAATGGATTTCCACACAAAAGAAAACTTCAGCGTTGAGCATATCCGAATCCGAGTAGTACTTATGTTTGAAAACTCGTCTGAGAAGCGAATTGGACGTCAAGAGTCTCCAAAATTTCTTTGCAGGAGAGCAGTGTTGAAATATTCAAGATCTCGGAAACCAGTACCTCCTCCATCCATTTAAACCTTCAAAGAATCGCACGCTATCCAGTGTCCTCCTCTTTGGTTCTCTTAATTCCACCAGAAAAATATCCTTTTCAAAGTTTCCAACTTGTGATAAAAGAGACGAGGAAATTGTAGGGTTTTGATGCAAGTAATGCAGCGGAGTATAAACTAATAAATCCTGATCAAAGCCTTCAATTGATCACATGCAAGTATTCATATGATGAAAGTAAATGAATTGTGTACCTTGTTTGTGTGATCACTACGAATAATTGTGTCTTCATCTCTATGAATATCCACACCTAGGATTGTATGCTGGAATATCCTTCACATCTCTGTGCTAGCTACGCGAAGAAGGAGGCAGAAGAATCATGCAAAACGAGGCAAAAAGGGCCGCGTGATAAATCCTTTTTAGGACTTATATTCGTATTAGATTCATTACCATTTTACGTGATTTACAATGCATTTGAGAGTGTTTATGTCCAAATAGAGAGAAATCTAGCATGTTTGAGATTTTAAGCATAAATGTGTAATCCAGGCATTCCGTGTGTAATCTCGAGCTTTTAATGTCACATTTTATCTTTCGGTATTTGTTTCGTGTTGCGCGTTTCAGGAACCGGAGGCTCGGGAATGTGTATTGGAGGTGGAATGAATTTCGGAAGAACGAGAAGGCTCAAGAACATGTTGGAGTTGAAGGCGGGTGAAGAAAAGACCAAAGAATCAAAGAAAAAGAGGATTTTTACCAGACTGGTCTTAGAACCAGTTTACTGTTCTTAAGACCAGTCTATACTTAGAATTCTGGGCGAATCCACTTAAAACCACCCGCTGCTGGTCTTAAGACCAGTCTGATGCCCAATACACGGAAATATGAGGTTTCAATGCAATTTTTAAGCACTTTTGCGAAAGAAGTAATGGGAATCTTGTAATAAGTAACCTAGGAGCTGGGGAGAATATTGATTCACGTTTGGGGGATTGATTCATGTACGGAGATATAAAAGAAGAGGAGAACGAAGATGAAGAACTCAAGACTCCTCCATTTAAGACCTAGGTTCTATCTTCTTCTTCTTCTTCTTCTTCTTCTTCTTCTTCTTCTTCTTCTTATTATTATTATTATTATTATTATTATTATTATCTCTTAATCTTGTTATGGAGAAACTATTGTATTTTAGTAGTTTGATCAAGATTAACAAAATACTTTGCTAGGCATATCTAAGAGACCCTAGGGTTTATGTAGGCGGTTATTTTCCGGATTTCAGACTTTGTTTCATGCGTTTGGATTTGATTCTTCAATTGAATGTTAGTTTCTTGAACTTGTTGTTGATCTTAGTCTATTGACACGATTAGGATATGATTTGATATCAACGAAACTAGGGTTTATTTCATGAATCAATTTCTTGCTTAAAAGTTAATATTTGTTCTAGTTACACGTTCTTGTTCTATGCTTAATCTGTAGTATGAATGGAGTAGATACCCAGACCTACTAGCTAATTAGATGAGTGCACGACAGGGACTCAACCTAATTGGGAAGATAACTTGAACACAATCTCGAATCACTGAGACCGAAAAGGAGAAGTGTTAAGATTGGACTTAGTGTGCGTAGATTCGGTAGGATTATTCAGCTGTTCCGTGAAACGGTGGACCGAGAGGACCCGTTATTGTACCAGTAGATGACCTGCTAGAACGGACTGGTAGACAACATGAGACCAAGAGGAGATTGTAGTCAACCGAGACGTAAAATGACATGAGACTGACAGGATAATGTCATAATTTATTAACCGGCTGAGCTAGAATAGGATTGACGTGTTACATAGTTGAACCGGAAATCGTCTACTGCCCTAGGTGATCTAGAGATCGCCTAGTTTCTCCATACTTATTTATTAAATATAAAAAAAAAATATATATATTAGTTAGTCATTATTTTAATTCAGTCGCTTGTTTGGGGGCGACAACCGCTTTTATAACAATTCTTCCTCCGTACCGTATTCTAAATTAATTAACTAACTAAATAGTCTAGAGTCTGTCCTCGTGGGATCGATAACTTTTACTTGACCGTGAACTTGCGCATACGCGCTAGTAATCCGCGTCAAGTTTTTGGCGCCGTTGTCGGGTACATCGGTAGATTATTTAGTTAGGAATTAGTTTAGAGTAATTTTCTTTTAGTTTAGTTTATTTTGTTCTATTCTCTATCTCTGTGCTTCTCGAGTATCTTTTGAGTTTGTTTTCTCAGGACCACAGGAAGCAGGAGATTCTACTAAGCATGTGGAGCGGAGACTATTATTCGGGTCCCTCTACTGTTTCTAGTGCAGGGGTAACCATGAAGAAGAGGACGCATGCATAGTTTGGTGCTATCGATGCGGCAGTTGGAACGATAACAGAGAATCGTGTCGAGTTCATACACACCAGCTTCATCGGCACCAAGAAGACTCAGCAACGCGTATGGCAGAACGACGTAGTATTATGGAAGACATCCAAGTTTTCTCCAACTTTTTGTCCATAGCTGCACAATTACCACAAGAGGATTCAGCCACATGTAGGGAATACGTGAGGTAGATGATGGATAGGATAAAGAAACGAGTAGAAAAACTGTCAACAGCAGGGGAATTTAGTATTCAAGAGCCACAAGAGGAGCCCTTGCCACATGACAGTGAGCCTCATATTGAACCTTCATCATCACCACCACAAGTGGAAGAAGATAAACCTGAGCCGAGAAAATATTGTAGTATCCATGAACCATTGGTGGACTCTGCCATTTATGAGGATTCTGACTCTGATTCAGAATAGGGTGGACATGTGTGCCCAAGATGGGAAGATCTGCCGAATTGTGAGCGAAGACCGCAGGCGCCCTCACATCCTTGGCATGAATGGGAAAGACACCGGCATTGGAAGCCTGTGGTGTGACGACGATGAAGCTGGTGAAACACTTGTGCTCAGTGATATTGAGGTAGAAGCCCCAACTCTGATTATTGATGAATTCTCGATATCCTATGTCACGGAAGTCTGCGACGAGCTGGAAAAATAACTGTATGGGGATTCTTATGGGGAAGAACGTGATGAGAAACTCCCAATCTCTTGTTCTATGGGCGATTCCATTGATCATCTATATGCCATAGTCAAGGAGTTGGAAGTCAGCAAGTGTGGGGGTGTGGATGAATTGCATGGGTCATTTGATGAGCATCTAGCACCAACGAGGTATTATTGGGATGAATTTATGGAGAGCAACGCATTTGAGCCCAGTGGTACTTGGTGGAAGCTGATAAAGAAGATAAATTTAAAGATGAAAAGAGTTAGCTTTCACAGCTGTCCACCATTGCCAGAGCACAGGGGTGCTCGTGAGAAAAGGCTTATCGAGAAAAGATGGTGGAAGAAGAAAAAGTGGAGCGATAAAGTTGGCTCAACTATCCTTTTCGGTTGAGGTAACCGGGTCTGGCCGCCGACCTTAAATTACAAGCACTGCTTGGGAGGCAACCCAATGTAGAGTAGGATGCAATTTGTTTCTGCTTTTGCTTTTAGTTCTCCATATTTGATTACGAGGGGTGAGAGAGGGGGGACTTATTTTTCCAATCAATTTGCAGGGACATAGGTACAGAAGAAGCACCGGATTCCCCTTCTTGGTGTGCGTGCTTGAGATTGCACTAAAATTGTGGAAATAAAAATCCCCACAGGAGTATTCAGAAAAGAATAGAGAATTGCTCGAGGTTGAGGAGCGATTCCAATATGTTGAGTTGCACACGCATGAGAGGGCTACAGTTTATATCTTAGCCGCACATCAGAATACGGACGCGTAGAGACTTCTCCGGAAATTGTTAACTGTCCACAAGACCCCTTCTTGTTGCAATTTCACGGCAATGGTGCCCATGTAGGTCCGGGAACCTAAGTACATCTAAATCTCTCTCTCGTGTCTACGTTTTTGAGTGGTAATTGTTGAAATCCACCGCCTACACATTTAAGCTAGGAAACCTCCTAATTGATCTCTAAGGTCGTTGAGGACAACGAAAAGCTTAAGTGTGTGTGTGTGTGGGGGGGGGGGGGTTGTGTATAATTTCACTAACCATGTCGGTCCGTGCATAGCCTTGTTTCATGTAGCTTGTGTTAGTATTGTGAGTTGTGTGGTTAGTGTAGAGTGTTTATATACAGTTTCGTATTGTGATAGTTTTAAATTTCTGCATTGTTATGCACTCTTACATTATTGAGTCCCCTACCCAATCGTTGTGAATAATCGAGTTGGCCGAAAGCATGTAGAGTCTAGGAAATAAGAAAAAAATAGAAAAACAGAAAATCCGTAAATTTTTTTTTTAAGTTATGGGCAATTGATGAAGCTTGATACTAGAGAGGGTTCGGTGAAAGAGTCTCGATGAATAGGAAGCATCGTAGTAGGGAAAACTTTAATTTTAGTATCCTGCACACCGGTTTCACGAAAGGACGTCCCGAGTATTCAGGGAAGTGGAAAGTAGATTTTGGGCATACCTTTAGTTCCTATAATGTGCTAGGAGGATTTAGCCTTGAGGTGGTCGAATAGTCTATTCTCGAGTGGAAACTTGTGGCCTCTTGAAATCTCGGGTAGACCTTCGTGTAGAGTTGGTTCCATGTGGTACACTGCTCAGCCTAAGTGAAGTTAGGGAGTGTACACCACCATCCCTTTCGGCGGTTTCAAGAGCTAACCGAAAAAGCCCACACTTAGTTTCTCTACATGCACAGTTGAAAATAAAAAGAAGAGAATGAAAAACAAATGAAATCAATATCTTCTCTTAGACTAGATACGGTGAACAGCCTAATGTGCCCCCGTTCGCGCGGGGAATTTGGATTCAAACCAATTAGAGATTCTAAGGAAAATTAAAGTCAAACCGTATTACACGGAGTTGTGTCTCCCATCACTGGGAAAATTCGCATTCAATGCAATAACGACTAAGAGGGTCTGAAAACCTCAAATGACTTGGCGACGAAAGACTACCTTAGTACTTAGGATTCCTAGACCCTCTGAGCTAAAGGACGTGCCCGAGTCTTGGATTGAGTTTGGTTGATATTTGGGGAACCCTTAGTGAGCTGGTGCGTAGGATCATTGTATTTTCAAATCCTTATTGCGGGTGTGTGAATTGCAAAAGAAGCTTGTTAGAACTTGATGATTTTGGTTAGTGATAGCGAGATTGCCCATCTCATATGAAAAATAAAAGATATGCGTTGTTTCAATTCTTACATTGTTTATAATCGAGTTGCATTGTTTATAGTCATGTAGTTTGCATTTTGTGTGTTTTTTGTTTGTGTCACATGGCTAGTGAAGTTGTATGCATTCGGTGGATGTAAATGTGGTGTGAAATTTGATTTGTTATTCGGGACACGCATTAGGTAAGTGTGGGGGAATTTTATAACTCCTTTTTAGGAGTTATATTCGTATTAGATTCATTATCGTTTTACGTGATTTACGATGCATTTGAGAGTGTTTATGTCCAAATAGAGAGAAATCTAGCATGTTTGAGAGTTTAAGCATAAATGTGTAACCTGGGCATTCCGTGTGTAATTTCTAGCTTTTATTGTCACATTTGATCTTCCGGTATTTGTTTCGTGTTGTGTGTTTCAGGAACCGGAGGCTCGTGAATGTGTATTGGAGGTGGAATAAACTTCGGAAGAACTAGAAGGCTCAAGAACATGTTGGAGTTGAAGGCGCGTGAAGAAAAAACCAAAGAATCAAAGAAAAAGAGGGTTTTTTCCCATATGGGTTAAGACCAGTCTATACTTAGAATTATGGGCAAAATCCACTTAAAACCATCCGCTGCTGGTCTTAAGACCAGTCTGATGCCCAATAAACGGAAATATGGGATTTCAATGCAATTTTTAAGAACTTTTGTGCAAGAAGTGAGGGGAATCTTGTATTAAGTAACCTAGGAGGTGGGGAGAATATTGATTCACGTTTGGGGGATTGATTCATTTACGGAGAGAGAAAATAAGAGGAGAACGAAGATGAAGAACTCAAGACTCGTCCATTGAAGACCTAGGTTCTATCTTCTTCTTCTTCTCTCTTAATCTTGTTATGGAGAAACTGTTGTATTTTGGTAGTTTGATCAAGAATAACTAAATACTTTGCTATGCATCTGTACGAGAACCTAGGGTTTATGTAGACGGTCATTTTCCGGATTTCAGACTTTGTTTCATGCGTTTGGATTTGATTCTTCAATTGAATGTTAGTTTCTTGAAGTTTTTGTTGATCTTAGTCTATTGACACGATTATGATATGATTTGATATTCAACGAAACTAGGGTTTATTTCATGAATCAATTTCTTGCTTAAAAATTAATATTCGTTCTAGCTACACATTCTTGTTCTATGCTTAATCTGTAGTATGAATGGAGTAGCTACCCGGACGTACTAGCTAATTTGATGAGTGCACGACAGTCACTCAACCTAATTGTGAAGAGAACTTGAACACAATCCCGAATCACTGAGACCGAAAAGGAGAAGTGTTAGGATTGGCTTTAGTGTGGGCAGATTTGGTAGGATTATTCAGTTGTTCCGTGAAACGGTGGACCGACAGGACCCGTTATCGTACCAGTGGATGACCTGCTAGAACGGACCAGTAGACAACATGAGACCGAGAGGAGATTGTGGTCAACCGAGACGTAAAATGACATGAGACCGACATGATAATAACATAATTTATTACCCGGCTGAACTACAATAGGATTGACGTGTTACACAGCTGAACCGGAAATCGTCTACAGCCCTAGGTGATCTAAAGATCGCCTAGTTTCTCCATACTTGTTTATTAAATATAAAAAAATAGAAAAATATTAGTTATTCGTTATTTTAATTCAGTCGCTTGTTTGGGGGCGACAACCGCTTTTATCACAATTCTTCCTCATGTACCGTATTCTAAATTAATTAACTAACTAAATAGTCTAGAGTCTGTCCTTGTAGGATCGATAACTCGGGGTTGAAATACCACCCCTATATTATTTGACCGTGCACTTGCGCATACGCGCTAAGAAATCGCGTCACCGCGCGCCACTGGGTGGCCGACGGCTAGAGGCGGACGGGTTGGGGCTTCGGCCTCAACTCTCTCTCTCTCTTTCCTTGCTTTGTTATTTCTCATAATAATGACTCTTGTGTCGAGAAATAATAAGCTTTGTTTTTACAAGAGAAATAATAAGCTAGGTCCCTTTATATAGTTAATAACTCCTCATTAACTACATATAGTTAATAACTAATTCAGTCCATATACGGATTAGTCCACCTTGCAAATTAGTCCTACTAACTTTGCTTGTGGTTCGTTTTGATTCTCTTGATTAATTAATCCCACTGATTAATATCCAAATCTAGTTTAATCCATAAGGTGTGTGACCTCATAGGTTTCTACATTGTTGGTAGTAATAATTACAAGCATAGAGCGGTGTCTAGCAACACATCTATGCCACCCAACTAATAGAAAAGTCAGTCATCCGACAAACCATGTGCCGAATGTTACCGTGTTGCATTATACCTTTGTCTCTATATCCGGATTGAACACGAGACACAAATGTCA
This sequence comes from Linanthus parryae, assembly GCA_023055425.1. Classification (NCBI taxonomy): domain Eukaryota; kingdom Viridiplantae; phylum Streptophyta; class Magnoliopsida; order Ericales; family Polemoniaceae; genus Linanthus; species Linanthus parryae. The sequence goes on from JALGPY010000001.1 coordinate 6,433,450, forward strand.
CACTCGTATATCCAATAAATAGTTTCTCGATCCTGGGAATAGGCTTATATCTCCATATTGATTTATTTGAGTCTGGCCAGACTCTCCATAAGCACTACCCTTCGAGTGGCCATGGATATTTACTCCCATTATGTGGGAGGGACAAATCCTCCCTACATCACTATTACCTCTCAGCTTGCTTCATATCATGCCCGATGACTATCTTTATAGTTACCCAGTTATGGTGTAACGTTTGATAGTATCAGAACATGATATTTCACAACATGATAATACCCAGGTGTTAGACTTGATATCTCCATATCAATCTACCCACATACTACTCTATAGTGATCGTCATGTTATTCAATATAACGAACTAGGGATATTTAAGATAAACAATACATTGTAATCTAAGGACTTCATTATATTAAATATCTCCATAAATAATAAATTAATATTCTAGCCACAACAATGTTCATACTAAATATAGATTGCCTCTAGGGCATCTACTCCAATAGTCTCCCACTTGCACTCGAGCCAATCTGGTGCATCTCGTATGCCTATAGATCTAGTGTGTCCTTCATGCTTCCGCTGAACAAGCGGCTTTGTAAGTGTATCCGGAATTTTATTGTCCGCTGGAATCTTGCATATCTTCACATCTCCTCTATCGGTGATCTCTCAAATAAGATGGATTCTCCTAAGTACGTGTTTGGATTTATGGTGTGACATGTGTTCATTGGCTTGTGCGATGGCCCCAGTGTTGTCACAGTACAACACAATGGGATCCACAATGCTAGGAACCACACCAAGCTCAGCGATGAACTTCCTAATCCAAACACCTTCCTTTGCTGCGCCAGCCGCAACAATGTACTCAGCTTCAGTTGTAGAATCAGCAACTATCTCTTGCCTGGAACTCTTCTAGCTCACATCTCCTCCATTTAGGCAAAACACATAGCCCGAATGCGATCTGTAGTCGTCCTTGTCGGTTCGGAAGCTCGCGTAAGTGTAACCAATTACACTGAGTTCTTCCTCACCTCCAAATATCAAGAATGCATCCTTAGTTCTTATAAAGTACTTAAGGATGTTCTTGACAGCAATCCAGTGATTCTCACCCGGATTGGATTGGTATCTGCTTACCATACTCAACGCATATGGTAGGTCTGATCTAATACACAACATGGCGTACATGATTGATCCTATGGCTGAAGCATAGGGTATCATACTCATGTGGTACTTCTCAATCTCATTGGAAGGAGAGTCATTCTTAGAGAGAGTGACTCCATGCGACATGGGAATGAATCCCTTCTTTAAATCTTGCATGTTGAACCTTTTAAACACCTTGTCTATATATGTACTTTGGCTTAGGTCGAGCAGCTTCCTAGATCTATTCCTATAGATCTTGATACCAAGTATATAAGTTGCATATCCTAAGTCCTTCATTGTGAAACACTTTCCAAGCCAATCTTTAACATATTGCAAAGTAGGAATGTCATTTCCAATGAGTAGTATGTCATCCACATACATGACCACAAATACTACAGAGCTCCCACTAACCTTCTTGTAAACACAGGGCTCATTTTCGTTCTTGATTAAGTCAAACTCTTTGACCGCGTCATCAAAACGTCGATTCCAACTCCTAGAAGCTCAGCTTACAGACTTTATTGGCATTCTCTGGATCCTCAAAACCCTCCGGTTGTGTCGTATACACATCCTCGAGGAGATTCCCATAATGAAATGCTGTTTTGACATCCATTTGCCACATCTCATAGTCATAGTAGGCTCCAATAGCAAGTAGAATCCGAATGGATTTAGTCATGGCGACTGGTGAAAAGATCTCATCATAGTCAATACAATGAATCTGTCTATAACCTTTAGCCATCAATCTCCCTTTTTAGGCAACTACCTTGCCATCCATGTCAGTCTTCTTCTTAAAGACCCACTTGCAGCCTATAGGCGAGCCCCTTCAGGTGGATCCACCAAAGTCCATACTTTTTTGGTATACATGGAATCCATTTCGAATCTCATGACTTCTAGCAACTTCTTCGAGTCTGGGCCTTTCATGGCCTCCCCGTAGGTTGCAGGCTCATCATCCATGAGTGGTATGTCATCGGGCTTAGTCACGAGAAGTCCGTACCTCTATGGCTCATGACGTACCCTTCCTGACCTACGGATTTCCTGTGTTACTTGAACAGGTTCTTCCACAACAACTTGCGATTCCTGTTCATGTTCCATCATCGGTTCAGTAATTTGTGGTTCTTAAATTTCTTCAAGTTCTACAGTCCTCCCACTTGCTTCTTTAGAGACTAGCTCTCTTTCTAGAAACACGCCGGTCCGAGCTACAAACACTTTGTTCTCGGTTAGATTGTAGAAATAATATCCTTTCGTTTCCTCAGGATATCCCACAAACTTATACTTTTCCGCTTTCGTCCCGAGCTTGTCTGTTTGTAAACGCTTTACATAGACATCGCAGCCCTAAATCTTCATAAACAACACTATGGGACGCTTCCCTGTCGATATCTCATATGATGTCTTCATGACTGATTTGGATGGAACACAGTTAATGGTGAAAGCTGCAGTCAACAGAGCATGTCCCCAAAATGATACTAGAAGATCGGTTTGACACATCATAGATCGCACCATATCTAATAGTGTGTGATTCCTCCTCTCGGATACGCCATTCCATTGTGGCGTTCCGGGTGGAGTGAGTTGGGATGCTATCCCACACTCTCTAAGATACTCGTCAAACTCTTGGCTCAAGTATTCTCCTCCACGATCCGATCGCAAAGCCTTAATAATTTTACCAAGTTGCTTCTCTACTTCATTCTTGAATTCCTTGAACAATTCAAAGGACTCGGATTTGGCCTTCATAAGATATAGGAATCCATATCTACTGAAGTCATCAGTAAACGTAATGAATTAGGTGTAACCACCTCTGGCAGGCTTGGGAAACGGCCCACTTACATCAGTATGTATGAGTGCTAGTAACTCACTAGTCCTTTCACCTTTCTTTTTGAAATGGGACTTTGTCACTTTTCCTAACAAACAAGACTCGCATGTCTCATATGATTCCAAATCGAACGAGTCTAGGAGTCCATCCTTATGGAGTCTAGAAATGCGTTTCTCATTTATATTGCTTAAACGACAGTGTCATAGATATGCAGGATTAAATCATTAGTTTTAATCATTTTAGTATTTATGTTATAGACGGAATTATTTAGATCAAGGATATACAATCCATTAGGCAAATGCGCACTACAATAGTGCATACTATCAAAATAAATGGAGCAACACTTGTACTTTATTGAAATAGAAAAACCCTTCTCGTCCAAACAAGAAACGAAAATAATGTCTGTGCTCATAGCAGGCACATAATAGCAATTGTCTAATTCTAAAATAAGTCCAGAAGGCAAAGATAGATCATAAACGCCTACAGCTAATGTAGTAAATTTTTCTATATTCCCGACGCGCAGATCTATCTCATCTTTAGCCAATCTTCTACTTCTTTTCAAATCCTGCACATTTTGAAAAATGTGAGATCCACATCCAGTATCCAATACCGAATATGGAGAAATAGATAGATTGACGTCTATAACAAAAATATCTGGTGGTGGTGGAATCACTATTCCAAGCTTCTTATCCTCCAGATACTTGGGGCAATTCCTCCTCTAGTGACCCGGCTGGCTACAGTAGTGAAAATCACCTTTAGACACGCCCCCACTAGGCTTTAGGACTTTCTTTGACTTTGCAAATTTCTTGCGCTTTCCTTTAGAAGTAGAGGCAACCCCTTTTCCCTTCCTCTTATTCACCATCATTATGGCTTTGCCCTAGCCTTTGTTGATGCTCTCTTCAGTTATTTTTAGCATGTTCAGCAAGTCTGGCAAATTCTTACTAATCTCGTTCATGTTATAGTTCATGATGAACTGGTTACAACTCTCAGGCAACGGTTGCAAGATAAGATCAGTAGCCAACTCTTGGCCGAGGGGGAATCCCAGCCTCGTGAGGTACTCAATGTACCCGATCATTCAGAGTACATGAGGCCCGACTGGGTTCCCTTCTGCGAGACTGCTCTTGAACAGTGCCTTGGACACTTGATACCGCTCATGCCTTGCCTATTCCTGAAACAACTGTTTCAAGTGTATGATCATATCATAAGCTTCCATGTTCTCGTGTTGCTTCTGAAGCTCAGAGGTCATGGTGCATAGCATGAGGCAAGTTACATCTTTAGAATCATCTATATGTTCCTGACGTGCTCTTCCGTCGGCTATAACAGACTCATCCTGGGGTGGTTATTGAATATGATTGTCTAAGACATACAACTTATTTTCTTGCTTAAGGACGGTCCTTAAGTTTCTGTACCAGTCAAGAATTTTTTTTTTTGCAGACAGTTTGTCCTTCTCAAGGATAGATCGTAGGGATGAAATTGATGCGTGATTGTTTGCCATTTGGAATTCTACAAAACGATAAATATGCAATTTTAGTATTTTTAACAATTTAACTATATTCAATAATGGCTAGATTATTAAATATAGCTCCCACTATTTTACTCGAATTAATAGCCCTCACTATTAATGCGAAAAATATCATATATATTTTCTAGTGAGTCCAAGATCCATATTTCACTTCTTCTTAACTTGCTTTGGCAAGTCACCCAAGAATTGGTTATTTAGGTAGGAACCATTACAATTGCATCCCATGTAACTCTTGGTCCAATTAGGCGAATAATTCAATATTCTTTATCCTTTAGATAACACCTAATTGTCATGCCTCTAGGATCATCAATCCAATTAATTTTACCCAGTTGCGTCCAACCTCTTGCTTCAACAATCGCACATTACTTGTTTGTGTCGTCCTCATCATATCAAGGTAAATTAAAACGCCTTGCTTTGGCAAGACCGAATTTAATAGACTTTGATTATGAAGGGTGTTTACGCAAGAGAAGGCAAAACACAATATTTCTATTGAGGGATTTAATAGTCATTATTTGTTTGGTTGATCCTATCAACATGATCTACTTATTTGGATTGGGCAACCCCCAATAAAAGATCAAACTTGTTTATTATTATCTTGTTATGGTTTTGCTTGTATCACCATACGCACAAAAATAAATAACAAGACATAAATAATAAACATCCAAAAAAGATAAATTAACGTGGCATGGATATGGCCCCTAGACTAAGATATTACCAAGCCAATGATAATAGCTATATGCCCTAAAGTTTCAAGCTCATCTCCATGTGCTCCACCATAGCTGCGCGCGTCTAGGATGGGACTTCATCGTCTTTGTAACTTCTTTGGTCCTCCGGTCTTCTTCTCCATGCTCTTGGCTATCATCTAAATATTTATAATTCTAGCCTAACATCTAGAATAAATAAATAAATAAATAAATAAATTAATAAATAAATAAATAAAACCTCACATGTTGAGAAGATGATCAGCTCGCAAGCCGTAAAATTAACTAACTATTACATTAATTTGATCATCTCGCAGGCCGTAAACCAAACCACAACAAACACAAACATGCACGACCTAGGCAATATCCATCCACCATGCAACAAAGCACATAATAAAGCTAAAACCAAATTTTTAACACGCTTGTTCAATTTTAGTTGAAATTGGGTAATTAGGGTCACAACAGTCCAAGGAGTCCACCATTCACCATGGCCGAACCACCCAAGGACCAAGGCTAGGCCTTGGGGCGGTCGGCCGAGCCTCACGCGCGGCTAGACTGCACGCTATGCCGGCCCAACCCCTTGGCCGAGCCTAGCTTGGGCGGCAAGGCAAGAAAGGCGGTCCCTTAGGGGGACGAACCTCCTTAGGAATTGTTTCCAAAATAATTCCTTGCCTTGTTTCCCAAACTTAATTGTTTCCATAAAGTTGTTTCCATTATTGGAAAAACCCTTTTTCCCAATTATGTGCCCAAGAACTCTAATTTTTCCAGAACCCAATTATTCACATCCTATGTGATTAAACTCACCAATTTGTACATCTAATGTTAAATTAGATCTGGTTTATCTTGAATCTAATTCAGTTTGCATCTACTATGCCAATTAATTTTAGTTTCGCGTAATACGAATAAAACGGTGTATAAACTGAAATCGTAACACATAAAATCTTGTTATGCGCTACGACCCGTGGCTCTGATACCACTGTTGGTTTTGACGTAGGTAACGCAGCAGAATAACAAAATTTCCTACCCAAGCCCACCAAGGATCACAGGAAGAGCTAATCATGACATGATAAGAGCATAGAAGATGTCTACCTTGGTTTGGGAGATCACACGAAGAACAGTGTCTTCATCTCTAGCAACGGAAGAAGAAGGAGGAGGATGATCACGCAAAAAGGATCACCAAGGCCTCGCCTTGGTGTGGCCGACGGCAAAGGGGCGGACGGGTTGGGGCTTCGGCCTTCCAACTTGCTCTCCTCTTTGATTTGTTAAGTTCTCTCAATAATGACTTGTGTAGAGAATTAACAAGCTAGAGTTTCTTTATATAGTCATAACTCTTTCTTAACTACATAAATGCCCCAATACTAATCATTACTTACATGGATTAGCCCACTTGCAAATTAGTCCTACTAAGTTTGCTTGTGGTTGCGTTATGATCCTTTTATTAATTAGTCCAACTAATTAATACCTATATCCAATTTAATCCAACCGGTGTGTGACCCCATAGGTTTTCTACTTAGTTGGTAGTAACTTATTACTAACATATAGGGGTGTCTATGTTGGAATAGATGCCCTAGAGGCAATCTAGTTTAGTATGAATTTATTTGGCTAGAACATTCATTGTATTATTTATTGGATATCTAATATAATGAAGTCCTTAGATTTACAATTGTGTTGTTTATCTTAAATATCCCTAGTCCAGTATAATGATTAATAGGACAATCATCTCTAGACTAGTATGGGGTTGGATTGATATGGAGATATCATGATCCAACACATGGGTGTGCATTAAGGGTAATGGCGCACCGGATTGACCCATCTCCGAGAAGGCTACATATACGTTATGTTAAGTCACAAGTGCTTCTCGTGGTGCAATGGTATTGTCATCCTTAGACTTGAAGTCTCTAGATATTCTAGTTGTGGATTATTGTGATTTTGGTAGCGTTAAACGCTACACCGTAACTGGTTAGTTATAAAGGCATGTACCAGATACAATAAGAAGCAAGCTTAGAGATCGTAGTGGACGTAGATAGAATTTGTCCCTCCCACATAACGGGAGCAAATATCATAGGCCACTCGAAGGATAGTGCTTATAGAATGTCTGACCAGACTCAAATACGAGTGTGACTTGTATGTCTCGTGTCCAATCCGGATATAGAGACAAAGGGATGAGACAACTACTTGTACAAGGTTTGTCGGATGACTATTCTATTAGTTGGCTAGAATGGATGTTTTGCTAGAAACCGCTCCATATTAGCAAATTGTTGCTACCAACTAGATAGAACCTATGGGGTCACACGCTATATAGAGTTGAAATAGATTTGGGAATTGATTAATTGGATTAATTAATTAGAAGGATCACTTTGCAAAACCTTACAAACTTAGTATGACTAATTTGCAAGGAAGGGACTAAACCGAATTCTAGTAGGACTAGAATGGGTCCTTTAGGTAGTTGACAAGGATTTGTTGGACTATAAAAAGGATGCTCCTTCCTTCCTTCCCACACTTATGATCCCTTAGTTCATAACTTGAGTGGGACAGAATAAAAAGGAGAGAGCAAGCAAGCAAGAGGGACCCGTCCGCCCCCCTTGCCACCGCCCCATCCCGTCAGCCCAAACAAGGAGGCCGCCCCTCCTTGTTTCCTCGCATTGTGTGATTTATTCTTCCTTTTCCTCCATTCCTAGCTAGCACACAGGATAAGGAAGATCTAGATCTCAAATCTATGCGTGGATCAACTATAGAAAATGTGACACAATTCACGTTACAAGTCATCACAGGAGAAACCCTAAGGTGTGTTACTTGATTTCTTCCCTTACCATCGTTATGTCTCTTTTCCTGTGATCCTTGAAGGGTATTGCATGGATAATATTTGTTTTTCCGCTTCGTATCCATGATCAAAACCCTACAGTGGTATCAGAGCCACATGTCGTAGAGCATAAACGTGGTTTATGTGTTACGTTTTGATAGTTTTACACTTTAAAATTTATTTTTTATCGCGTAAAACAAGACAAATCAAGCATATGATGCAATTTGTCAATAATCATCATAACAAGACCTAGTTTTTGCATAAGATGCATGAATTAGTGAGTTTGAGAAATTTTAAGATCTTAGATCTAGGTTTTGGGCATCATATGGAAAGAAAGAGTTCTTTTCATACAAGGAAACAACCAAACTTGGGCACCAAGCAAGGGAGTTGTTTTGGAAACAATTCCCAAAGGAGGTTCGGCCCCCCTAGGGGACCGCCCCTCCTTGCTTGCCGCACAAGCAAGGGACGGCCTAGGGGACGGGGCAGCCCTAGCCTGCGGCCTAGCCGCGTGGGCTAGGGGCCGGCCGGCCCAAGGCCTTTGCGGTCCTCTTTTTGGGTCCGGGCAATTTGATTGTTGGGCCACATGGACCGTCTTAACCCTAGAAAATCCTAAAATAAATTAAAATTGACCAAGCGCGTTAAAATTGGATTTTAACTGTTTATGTGCAAATTGCATGGTGATTGGATATGACCTTAGGATGTGATTTGGTGTGATTGTTTAATTTTGTGGTTTGGTTTACGGCCTGCGAGCTGATTAATTAATTGTAATAATTAATTAGGGATTTATGGCTTGCGAGCCATTTTTTCTCAACTTGTGAGATTTATTTTATTTAGTATAGTTGTTAGCTAGTGCTAGATAGAGTAGATTGTTAGCCAAGATTTAAGAAAAGAAACCCAAAGTCAAAGGGAGCCACAAAAGATGGATCATGGAGCATTCCACATGACTATGAAGGATGGACCAAAAGAAGAAGACGCATGGAGATGTGTTTGCTTTTAGGGTTCATAGATAATTCCATTAGATTGGAATCATCTTAGTCTAGAAAAAGTCCATATTCACATCACGTTTTATTATGTTTTGTGGTTGTTTATTTTCTTATTATTTTTGTGGATTTGTGTATGGATGATGCATGCAATTAGGATAATAAGATAATTAGAGAACCCGGATCTATTATTTGGAGTTGGGCCCAAACTCAAATAGATAGATTAGTTGATATGGATCAACAAAAACAATTAAAATGAAATTTAAAATCCCTCAAATTTCAAATATTGTGTTCTTGCCTTCTCGTTATTTAAACACTCATTATCATCACGATTTATCAAGTTCGCGCGTGCCAAAGCATGGCGACTTGGTTCATAATGATGGAATGCGATGGCACAAGCAAGTAATGTGCAATTGTTTAAATAAGAGGTTGAACACAACTAGGCTATTAATATGATTAAAACCTAGAGGCAATCAATTGGGATTATCCATACGGATGGATAATAAGAAGTTATTTGCCCAATTGAACCAAGAGTTGCATAGAAGATGCAATTGGAATTGTTCCTACCTAAAGTAGTCAAATTATGGGTGACTTGCCAAAGCAAGATCATAAAGAGATGAAACATGGATCTTGGCCCACTAGAAAATATAAGGATATTTTCCGAATTAATATCTTGAGGGTTATTAATCCGTAGAAAAATAGTGGGAGCTATATTTGATAAACTAGCCATTATTGAATATAGTCAAAAATTCACAAATACTAAAACTTGCGTATTTTCTTTTTTTTGTAGAATTCCAAATGGCAAACAACTCATCGAGTTCACAACATTCCCTACGATCTGTCATTGAGAAGGACAAGCTCTATGGAACCAACTTCCTTGATTGGTACAGAAACTTGAGAATCGTTCTCAAGCAAGAGAAGAAACTGTACGCAATAGAGGAGCAAGTTACAGCAGGTTCGGAGAACAATACCCCTGCAGCCCTAAAGGCGTATCAAAAGCGTGTTGATGACGCTAATCATGCGGCCTGCCTTATGCTATGCACCATGACTTCTGAGCTTTAGAAGCAACACGAAAACATGAATGCTGTCGATATGATCGAGCATCTGAAGCAGCTCTTCCAAGAGCAGGCAAGGGTTGAGAGGTATGAGGTCTCTAAGGCATTGTTCAAGTGTCATCTGGCAGAAGGGAACCCGGTGGGACCCCATGTACTCCGTATGATCGGGTACCTAGAGACTCTCGCCCGACTGGGGTTCCCGGTCGGCCAAGAGTTGGCAACCGATCTCGTGTTGCAATCGTTGCCCGAGATTTATGGACAGTTCATCATGAACTATAACATGAACGATATTGTGAAACCACTACCAGGTTTGTTCAATATGTTGAGGACAGCTGAAAAAAGCATCAACAAGGGTAAGGGCAAGGCCATTATGATGGTACAGAAAGGAAGGGGCAAAAGGTTTGCCTCATCCTCCTAGGGAAAAGGCAAGTCAGTTGCCAAGTCTAAGGAACCTGCCCTTAAGCCTGTTGGTGGGATTGCCAAAGGTGTGACTAAAGGTGAGTGTCACTATTGCAGTCAGCCTGGACACTGGAGGAGGAATTGCCCAAAATATCTGGATGAAAAGAGGCTTGGAATAGTGATTCCACCACCACCAGGTATTTTTGTTGTAGATGTCAATTTAACTGTCTCTACATCATGGGTATTAGATACTGGATGTGGATCTCACATTTGTCGAAATGTGCAGGATCTAAAGAGAAGTAGAAGATTGGCTAAAGGGGAGATAGATCTACGCGTTGGGAATGGAGCAAAGTTGCTGCGTTGGCCGTGGGCGTGTGCGAGCTATCTCTGCCTTGAGGATTAGTTTTAGAATTAAATAATTGCTATTTTGTGCCTGCTATGAGCAGGAACATTATTTCTATTTCTTGTTTGGATAAGGAAGGTTTTATTATTTCAATAAAGAACAATTGTTGTTCCTTTTATTTTAATAATATTCACTATTTTAGTGCGCAATTATTTAATGGAATGTATGTCCTTGATCTAAGAAATCCTGTCTACAACATTAATACCAAGAGGATTAAAATACATGATTTAAATCCTGCTTACTTATGGCATTGTCGTTTAGGCCATATAAACGAGAAGCGTGTATCTAGACTCCATAAATATGGACTACTAGGCTCATTTGATTTTGAATCACATGAGACATGTGAGGCTTGTTTATTGGAAAAAATGACAAAGTCCCCTTTCAATAAGAAAGGTGAGAGGACTAGTGAGCAATTGGCGCTCATACATACTGATGTGTGTCGGCCATTTGCCACGCCTGCCAGGGGTGGTTATGTCTACTTCATTACATTTACTGATGATTACAGTAGATATGGATTTGTGTACCTAATGAGGGCCAAATCCGAATCCTTTGAAATGTTCAAAGTATTCAAAAGTGAAGTAGATAAGCAACTTGGCAAAAGTATCAAGGCTCTACGATCAGATTGTGGAGGAGAATACTTGAGCCAAGAGTTTGACACTATCTTAGAGAGTGTGGGATCGTGTCCCAACTCACTCCACCCGGAACGCCACAATGGAATGGCGTGTCTGAGAGGAGGAATCGAACCCTATTGGATATGGTTCGATCTATGATGTTTCAAACTGATCTTCCATTATCGTTTTGGGGCCACACTCTATTAAGTGCAGCTTTCACCATTAACCGTGTTCCATCTAAATCAGTCATGAAGACACCACATGAGATGTGGAATGGGAAGCGTCCCACACTGTCGTTCACGAGGATTTGGGGCTGCGATGTCTATGTAAAACGTTTACAATCAGAAAAGCTAGGGCCAAAGTCGGATAAGTGTAAATTTGTGGGGTACCCTAAGGAAACTAAGGGATACTACTTCTACAATCCAACCGAGAACAAAGTGTTTGTTGCTCGGACCAGCGTGTTTCTAGAAAGAGCATTTGTCTCTAAAGAAGCAAGTGGGAGGACTGTAGAACTTGAAGAGATTCAAGAACCACAAATCACTGAACCGATTATGGAACATGAACAGGAACCACAAGCAGTTGTGGAACAGCCTGTTCAAGTAACACAAGAGCTTCGTAGATCTAGTAGAGTGCACCAGGTACCGGAGAGGTATGGACTTCTCGTGACCAATTCCGGTGAAAAAATGCTCATAGATGATGAGCCTACTACCTATGAAGAGGCCATGAAAAGGCCAGACACTCAGAAGTGGCTAGAAGCCATGAGATCCGAGATGGAATCCCTGTATACCAACAAAGTATGGACTTTGGTGGAACCTCCCGAAGGGGCGCGGCCCATAGGATGAAAGTGGGTCTTCAAGAAGAAGATCGACATGGATGGTAATGTGATTAACTATAAGCGCTGATTGGTGGCTAAAGGATTCAGACAGATTTATGGTATTGACTATGATGAGACCTTTTCACCAGTCGCTATGACCAAATCCATCCGAATCCTACTTGCAATTGCAGCATACTACGACTATGATATTTGGCAGATGGATGTCAAAACAGCATTCCTTTATGGGAATCTCCTCGAGGATGTGTATATGATACAACCAGAGGGTTTTGAGGATCCAAAGCAAGCCAACAAAGTCTGTAAGCTGCAACGATCCATCTGTGGATTGAAGCAAGCTTCTAGGAGTTGGAATCGACGTTTTGATGAAGTAGTCAAAGAGTTTGGCTTCATCAGAAAAGAAGATGAGTCTTGTGTCTACAAGAAGGTTAGTGGGAGCTCTGTAGCTTTTATGGTCTTGTATGTGGATGACATACTACTCATTGGAAACGACGTTCCCATGCTGCAATCTGTTAAATATTGGCTAGGGAAGTGTTTCTCAATGAAAGACTTAGGGGAAGCAACCTATATACTCGGTATAAAGATCTATAGAGATAGATCTAAGAGACTGCTAGGCGTAAGTCAGAGTACATATATTGACAAGGTGTTGAAGCGGTTCAACATGCAAGATTCCAAGAAGGGATTCTTGCCCATGTCACATGGAATCACTCTTTCGAAGAGTGGTTGTCCTTCCAATGAGATTGAAAAGGAACGCATGAGTAGAATTCCCTATGCCTCGGCCATAGGATCTATCATGTACGCCATGTTATGTACTAGACCAGATGTGTCATATGCCTTGAGTATGACAAGCAGATACCAATCTAATCCAGGTGAGAGTCACTGGATTTCAGTCAAGAACATCCTGAAGTACTTGAGAAGAACTAAGGATGCTTTCTTGATATTTGGCGGTGAGGAAGATTTGCGTGTAAGGGGTTACACTGATGCAAGCTTCCAAACCGACATAGATGACTTTAGATCACAGTCGGAATATGTGTTTTGCCTTAATAGAGCACGGTGAGCTGGAAGAGTTCCAAGCAAGAGACGGTGGCTGATTCTACAACAGAGGCTGAGTACATTGCTGCAAATGGCGCAGCAAAAGAAGCTGTTTGGATCAGAAAGTTTGTTTCTGAACTTGGTGTGGTTCCTAGCATTGCGGATCCAGTCGAGTTGTACTGTGACAACACTGGGGCGATCGCACAATCAAAGGAACCCAGGTCACACCAGAAATCCAAGCACGTTCTCAGGAAGTTCCATCTGATTCGAGATATTATCGATAGAGGAGATGTTCGGATATGCAAGATTCCTACAGTTGAGAATCTATCAGATCCACTTACAAAGCCGCTTTTGCAGTGAAAGCATGAAGGGCACACTAGGAGCATGGGCATACGAGATGCGTCAGATTGGCTCTAGTGCAAGTGGGAGACTGTTGGAATAGATGCCCTAGAGGCAATCTAGTTTAGTATGAATTTATTTTGGCTAGAACATTCATTTTATTATTTATTAGATATTTTTGATATAATGAAGTCCTTAGATTTATAATTGTGTTGTTTATCTTAAATATGCCTAGTCCAGTATAATGATTAATAGGACAATCATCTATAGACTAGTATGGGGTTGGATTGATATGGAGATATCATGATCCAACACATGGGTGTGCATTAAGGGTAATGGCGCACCGGATTGACCCATCTCCGAGAAGGCTACATATACGTTATGTTAAGTCACAAGTGCTTCTCGTGGTGCAATGGTATTGTCATCCTTAGACTTGAAGTCGCTAGATATTCTAGTTGTGGATTATTGTCATTTTGGTAGCGTTACACGCTACACCGTAACTGGGTAGTTATAAAGGCGTGTACCGGATACAATAAGAAGCAAGCTTAGAGATCGTAGTGGACGTAGATAGAACTTATCCCTCCCACATAACGGGATCAAATATCCTAGGCCACTCGAAGGATAGTGCTTATAGAATGTCTGGCCAGACTCAAATAAATCAAGATAGGATATTGATGTTATTTGCACGAATAAGGCTATTCCCATGGATCGAGAAACTATGGATTGGATATACGAGTGTGACTTGTATGTATCGTGTCCAATCCGGATATAGAGACAAAGGGACGAGACAACTACTTGTACAAGGTTTGTCGGATGACTATTCTATTAGTTGGCTAGAATGGATGTTTTGCTAGAAACCGCTCCATATTAGCAAATTGTTGCTACCAACCAGATAGAACATATGGGGTCACACGTTATATAGAGTTGAACTAGATTTGGTAATTAATTAATTGGATTAATTAATTATAAGGATCACTTTGCAAAACCTTGTAAACTTAGTAGGACTAATTTGCAAGGAAGGGACTAAACCGAATTCTAGTAGGACTAAAAACGGGTCCTTTAGGTAGTTGGCAAGGATTTGTTGGACTATATAAAGGATGCTCCTTCCTTCCTTCCCACACTTATGAGTCTTTAGTTCATAACTTGAGTGAGAGAGAACAAAAAGGAGAGAGTAAGCAAGCAAGAGGGACCCGTCCGCCCCCCTTGTCGCCGCCCCATCCCGTCGGCCTAAACAAGGAGGCCTCCCCTCCTTGTTTCCTCGCGTTGTGTGATTTATTCTTACTCTTCCTCCATTCCTAGCTAGCACAAATGATAAGGAATATCTAGATCTCAACTCTAGGCGTGGATCAACTATAGAGAACGTGACACAATTCACGTTACAAGTCATCACAGGAGAAACCCTAAGGTGTGTAACTTGATTTCTTCCCTTACCATCATTATGTCTCTTGTCCTGTTATCTTTGGAGGGTATTGCATGGATAATATTTGTTTTTCCGCTGAGTATCCATGATCAAAACCCTACAGTCTAGCAACACATCCACGGCCCCCAACTAATAAAAATAAGTCAGTGATCCCGACAAACCTCGTGCCCAATTTCACATATTGCATTATCCTTTTATCTCCATATCCGGATTGGACACAAGACATAATAGTTACACTCGTATATCCAATCCATAGTTTCTCGATCCTAGGAATATGCTTATGCAAGCAGATAACATCAATATCTCCATATTGATTTAGTTGAGTCTGGCCAGACATTCAATAAGCACCATCCCTCGAGTGGCCATGGATATTTGCTCCCATTTTGTGGGAGGGACAAATCCTCTTTACATCACTACGATCTCTAAGCTTGCTTCCACTCATCTCCGATATCCATCTTTATAGTTATCCGGTTAATGCGCAACGTTGGATAACATCAAAGCTTGATATTCCACAGCTAGAGTATCTAGCAACTTCAAGTCTAAGGATTACAATATCATTAGCACTACGAGAAGAGATTGTGACTTTGACATAATCTAATGTATCCTTCTCGTCGTGGGTCAATCCAGTATGCCATTACTCCTAATGCATACCCATGTGTTAGACTTGATAACTTCATATTGATCTACACACATACTAGTCTATATTTGATCGTCCAATTAACCAATATAATGGACTAGGGATATTTACGATACAAAACACATTGTATCTAAGGACTTCATTATATTAAATATCACAATAAATATAAATGAATATTCTATCCAAAACATCGTTCATACTAAATATAGATTGCCTCTAGGGAACCTACTCCAACACTATGAACCCTAGCCTCTCTTTCTACTAGCCTCCATTGGTGGAACGTGGCGTGAACAAGAGATTTCGTCCTAGTGATTCGAGCCAGACTGTTGGGACCAAGACAGTGGTACGTGAAAGCAAGCAATCAATGATCATCCGCTGCGTTAGGAGCTTAGGCGAAGAGGAAACACATGAATCTTTTGCTTTAATTCATGTTTTAGATCTATATGTGTTTAGACCATGCTTTTCCTTCAATAAAAAAACTACATTTCCTCTCAAAAACAAATTTAAGACTAAGAATAGTCGGTGTTGCATTTAGTGTTAATATGTACATTTTGACTTTACCAACAAGCTAGTGGTACTGACACATGTTGATACTAGTAGTGTTCAAATATGCCCCTTTATTGTTTCACGTGTACTCAGAAAAATTAATGTTATATTTTATTTTTTCTTTTGTCCTTGTGTGTCATTTGAATTTTTTTATAAATACTAGTACTGATAAGATTGCAAGTTTACAAAGAAAAGTTGGTATGTGTATATGGGTAGTGTTGATAAATTCAAACCCCCTTTATCTTAAAACAACATTTGTCCCATGTTGGGGCAATTCAAACCTAGCGAACTCGGCAAGGCAACGAAGAAGGAAGGCCACAAAGCAGCAGAGAAGTCACTGGCCATTCGTGCGAATGCCAAAGTCATTTGTACGAATTCCATTCATGCGAATGCTTCAGGAATTCGTGTGAATGGGTCTGGGAAGGTCTGGAGTTTGTTTCCTATTCGGTTTTGGTAATGTTTAGGCGTTGGCTTGGGCACAAGTTAGTCTTCTAGATCTATATATGAGTGTATGTCATGGCTATTAGCTTGTGCGGTGTACAAATTAGTATTCTCTCTCAATAATATCGTGTTTTGGTCGTTGAGGCAGCTAGAGAATTTGTTATGGAATCTGTTAGCGAACCACATAAAATTATGTCTCGTTCTTGATTATTCGTATTCGTTCTTGCTCAAATACCCCATGCTATAACAAACTGGTATCAGAGCTTGGTTTGGGTTTCGAGAGGAAAGATGTCAGGTTCAAGAATCAATATCGATGTGTTTCTGAGAGAAACAGGTTCAGTTTGTTGTCCTCTGAAAAAGGGGGCGCAAGTACACCCACCATCTGAAGCTCTATGGGAGGCTATTCGGGATCCTGTATGGAGCAATGTCGCGCATTTTTTCGGGATATGACGTGCAGGGGCATCTTGCATCTGGCACTTACGGCGCGCATATAGCAAGCATTGATTCTGGCACGAATCTGGCAGTCTTACGCATATCTGGCGATTATGGTGTTCATACGCAATCTGGTTCTAGCGCACATTCTCCACGAGTTTGGTTATAGCGTGAACCTTTATTTGATTTTTGGGGGGCGTGTGCCATGACACGCATCAGGCTCACATATGGAGCGATCTGTTTCTTGCGAGCAATTGCGCGCATCGATGGGAATTGGGGCGCTATCTGGCACAACAATCTGTATGTGCACTCGTTACAGGTGCATTAAGTCTGAGAAGCATCTGGCATTTGTCGTGGTGCATCTGTCTGACACCAGTGGGCACATCGAGAATATATTATGTCATGTCTTAGTGAATACACTCGAGTCTGGTTCTTGGTGGAGAAATAATTCTCATTTCAGCAGGTGCGTCCACATCTGGCACATTCGTTGCAGGAATGCTTGGTAGTTGGAGCAACGACTTGGCGACTCGGGTTTCGCATACTACAGCAAAACATTTGGCTATGGGAGGCGTGCTCGTTTCTTAATCTGGGAGACGCATCCAGTTGAGGATTGGGGAGAGATGGATCGGTCCGGTTTTCTGGTCGCTAGGGCGTTTGAATTAAGGTGGAGATTTGTTAAAATAATTCAAACCTAGCGAACTCGGCAAAGCAACGAAGCAGGAAGGCAACAAAGCAGCGGAGAAGTCACTAGCCATTCGTGCGAATGCCGAAGTCATCTGTACGATTGTCATTCTTGCAAATGCTTCGGGCATCCGTACGAATGGGTTTGGGAAGGTTGGCATTTTGTTTCCTATCAGTTTTGGTAATGTTTAGGCGTTGCTTTAGGCATAAGTGAGTCGTCTAGGTCTATATATGGTGTATGTCGTGGCTATTAGCTTGTGCGGTGTACAAATCAGTATTCTCTCTCAATAATATCGGGTTTTGACCGTGGAGGTAGCTAGCAGATTCGTTAGGGAATCCGTTCATCTCCAGTAGTAGTAGCTAAAAGTTATTTATATTTTGATGAAAATAAACCATTTTTATTTTAGATATTGTAAAATTTTAGTAAGTGCTCCAATAGTGTTAGTTAAATGCTTTGCTAAATAACATGTGGCACATTCTCAATATTTCTTGCAAGAGAATTTTAAGGAATTTAAGACATAACCGCTAAGAACATGGTTAAAGAAAGTATGAAGTTATTGATTCGGCTCTTCAAATATAGTGAGCCCGATAACTATCCGCTAAAATAATGAGCGGAGTAGAGAGCCTATTGGAGGCAACATTTTTCTCATCTTATTCATATTTTAAAGATAACCGCTATATAGATGACCTATTGGAGATGCTCTTAGCGGACCGCGTTAAATTATGTCTCGTTCTTACTCGAATTCCCAGGATATAACATCCCACAATCTTCACTTTGTTGGAGTTAAGCAAATAAAATTTGATACTTATTTGTTGGAATATCCCGCCAATTGTGGCAGTGAAATTGTGAGTAGCGAAGATAAAAAGTAATCTTTAATATTTAAAAGTTTGTAGGGGTTAACATGACTCCTAATTTCCTAACGTTTTAAAGTCGTAGTACCCTGTGTTTTAATTTAATCACTAAAATACCGCTGAAAGCCCTTAGCCAAAAAAGAGTATTTCGTTCTTCTATTAACACCTTTAAGGATGCAGCTAGGGTGGTAGCTCAAGTGGTAGAGCGTTGAAAGTTCCTGCATGACGACAAAACAATTTCTTAAATAAATAGAAAAAAACAACTTAAGGATTTTCAAAAAAGAGAAACTCACCTTTTTTCAAAAAAAATGAGAAACTCACGAGACACGTCTCCTCAAAGTTTGTAGACACGTTTTCTCAAAAAAAAAAAAAAAAAAAAAAAAAAAAAAAAAAAAAAGATTGTACGCACGTCTGTTCACTCTTCATTGTCTCCCTTTCCTTCGATCAAGGATGGAGACGCAGTGTTCTTTGCATTTGGCTCCCGCAAGACAAAACTGTCTCCACGTCAACCGATGGAAGCTAGTGATTGCCTCCTCATCTAGTTGAAGATTATGAAGGAACTCCGGTTACTTTTCTAGGTTTTTTCAATTGTTCATCACTGATGTTCGCGCTCCTGTAGCAGGAAAGTTTAGGTATATAAATATAATGCTATTTTCTGATGCAGTTTCAAGTTTTTGATTGTTATTGATTGATATTGTGGTGCTTCTAAGTTCGTAGGGTTTTGTTGGATTTGCTTGATCAAACCCAGTTTGTTTTCATGATTTCTTTCAAGGCTATGATTGGTGGGTGTAGGTTTTTCACGAGCATTATCCTCTCTAATGTGTATAGATGACAGGGGTTACATAAAATATGTGATTTTAGTTCATATTTGATTTATGTGATTCTTAGTTACCATGTAATCCAAGTTAGGCATCGTCATGCCACATAAGTCGTTCATTGCCACAAGGATTACTAAGAAACATGTTGGTGTAAGTTAGGCATCGTCATGCTTGTTCGTTAAGCAAATTATATGGAACTAATTTCAAGAAAACTGCTATGGCAATGACAACTTACTATGAATGGTTTAAATCATAGGGAACTAATTTACGTGGGAACTCTATGTTTTAGATTGAAAATCACTCCTCTTAAATTATGCTTTCTATTATGACACAGATTCCTATTATGCTTTCTAAACATATTATTTCTCCCTTGTCATGTTATACGGCGTGATTATTTTGATTATGACTCGGATTCAGATTCCCTTGGTCCATGTTCCAAAATAGATTTCAGATTTCAGATCCTTCTGATGACTCAGACCTGTATTCTCTCGATGATTCTGAAGATCTCATTTATTATCTTGATTCATCCCAATAGAACATCCGGTTTTAATAATTGCCAATGGATATCCGCCTAAAATTTAGGCCGATGAAATGTGTGGTTATAATCATCTCATATTGTTCTTTATGTGCATCGAGAAGATGGGAGACAATGATGGCGTTGGTTGAGAGAACGACGTGATATGGTGATTAATGGCGTTGTGAGGAAGACATCGAGGAATTTGATGATCTCTTGTGGTAAATTTGTGGTAAATTTGAACAAATCTATGAGTAGTACTACGGTTTAGGATATCCATTTAATTATGCTTAATTTTCTTTACTTTCTTAGTAGTGGATATTCTGTGAGATTTTGGGTTTATTTGTTGTCTAAGTTCAATAGTTTGGCGTTGATTTTGAATGATGATCTCGTCCGTGTAAATCTTTTACTACTTTGGTCAATCCAATTGTTATTTTCGCAACTTATGACACTGTAATATTGTTTGTTCAACTGTAACCCCCTGCTAGCACTCGTAAAGTAGATTCGGAACATACTCCGTTTGTGGGCCAGCAAAAGCTTTGAAGTGACGTAACTTGTTCAGAGCGGTCGAGTAAAAGAGTGTCTCCCTCTCGTGGGAATAATGTTTGTTCAACGTACGAAGTAAGATGTTTACTCTGATATGTCCCATGTTATTGCTTTTTACTATTCCGATATTATCTTTGTCTCTTTACTACTCTCTCATGGATCAAATATCTATTACGGTGATTGATGAAACTAAAACACACTAAATTCTATCGTTAAACAATCTCATAAAATTTGACCTAAATTGAGGGAGTAATTTTTCTAACTTCAGAACAGTGGGAAAAATTCTCTTTGGGTTCAATTTTAGTTGTGTATCGTAACTATCTGTTCATGGAATTTTGTTTTAGTGGGGTTCCGTTTTTCAGGAACAATCACAGTTGTGTGCAATAGCATAAACCAGTTTGTACAGGCACCAAACTGTGTTACAAAGTTAAATAAGTAGTTTTTTTCTTGTCTCTTCCTAGAGTAGCTGAATGATTAAATTCTTGTTATTGTTATTCCAATCTTTTATTTGGTTCAGTTTGAATTGGTGACTGTGATATTACATAATGCATAAAGTTTAGTACAAAACCTCCCATTCATATTCATTTTAAGAATTCAAGGTAATGGTTTCCATAATTTGAACATCTTTTATGAAATTGAAGTTGCACATGTGACCTATGTTGACTCTGAAGAGAAATCCAATTGACGGTAGGAAAGATGTTAGTACTATCAGCAAGAGCAAATTTGTCAGGCCATATTTTGAAGTACTTTTGACAGAATTCATACATCTATAAATCAGCTTTCCGACTCAATCATTATTAACAGTTTTCTTGTATGATCCTTTTGTCCCTAAACATTTGAACGTAAGAACACAAATATGCACATGCCGATTTACTAGCTTTGAAGTTCATGCTCTTCATAATCCTTGTTCATAGCACGGGTTCGTGCATGTTTGTGTATTGTTATTGTTGATTTCTTTTGAATGAGATTGCAAAAAAAGATTTTGCTTCTTGTCCTCCTTTTCCCAATACACGCGGGACTAGCTCCTTGTTGACGAGATTCCATGCAGTACTGTAATCACAAAAGCTTCATAAATTTTTTTTTTAAAGAAAGCTTCCAGGAAGATGTACAATTTTTTGAGGATTACGGAACCAGTTATGATATTATTTGGAAGTGTATATGGAACTTAAAAGTGCAGCCAAAAGTGAAAATGTTCTTGTGGAGATACTTAAGTGGTTGTCTACCAGTCAAAGCAACCATGCTCAGAAGAGGAGGCTACCACATACTGGATAAAATATGTTGTATGTGTGGAGAGTGCTTTGAATTTTGCAAGGAAGGTATGGATTTTGTCCCCCCTCAGATTTGATGCTCCTGATTTTTTATCACTCCATCAGTGGTGGTGTCTGGTAATTGATGTTGCAAAAAATACAAAAGAAGGTGACATGATAAAGGGCATTTTTGCTCAAGCTTTCTGCTTAATTTTTATAATTTTCAAGCCGAGTGTAACCAAATATGTTTTGCATTGCTTCATTTGGTCATGTTTGGTAGTAATTGGGATTCTTCCAGTCTGATTTATTTTCATAGATTTCAGCTTATGGAGAAATGAATCAATAGTTATGTTTAATGTTTTGTACTTTCCTTTGGTGTCTGTAAAATGTTCTTAGAGATGGTGATTCATTGGTTTCACCATGTCTATTCGCCCGTGGGCTTCCCATTCGTCAGCGACACAAAACCCCACTGTCTCCGTCGCTGAGACAACCCTCTCCCTGCACGGTGGTTGTAGTTGCCATTCTTCAAGCGTAAATTCCCAATAGATGTTGTTCACTTAATGATCCAGCTGTACCAGGAATGCACACCATGGGCTTCTTGGTTAAACTACATATGATTTTTAATTCTCTCCCACTCTCACTCAATCTGTCAACTCGTGTTTAACTGCATTTATACTCAATAGTTACATGTTTAGATCATTTTGACAATTTGGAATGATCTCTTATTTCAGAATATTAAGTGGAGCCCAAGTGCTCGCGCGAAATCTCTAGCAAAATTTTATGAATTCTTTGATGCTTCATTTGGGGTTCCTACTTCCGGTTTGGATAGCAAACCTTCAACGCCTCCAGAATTTATTTATGATCACACTGATGCCTCTGTTAATTCTGTTGCTGCTAAAGGTAGTATTGCCTTCATCTTGGAAGGGCATAGTTCTGAAGTTTGGCTGAAAAGTTCAAAGGCTTTGGACTTTATTGCTGATCCCTTAATTCGTGAAGGATGAATTCAAGGATGAAAGCAGCCACGAATTCTATTTGGACAATCGTGGAGGACTGCTCGTTGTTATTAAGCTCTTTTGAGTTTTGTTCTTTTCTTTTATTAATAGAGACAAATTCTTTAGCTCTTAATTGTGCTAGAGAATGCTTTGAATCTCCCAGTTGTTGTTATGATCCTCACGATCACTCAGGTCTCACGAACGATGAAAGAAATATGCAAAACACAATTTAACATGGTTCGCTAGCACAATATATGCTAACTACATCCACATGTCAGAAAGACTTTTATTCAATCGAGCAGAACTTATCACAATGCTAATGCACGTTCATAGAACCTTAAATGATCATTTTATACGCCCTAAAACTGTCCCGATGCACTTAAGGAATCAATCCAGCCCTTATTTTCCGCCCCATGATGTCTCTGTGCGAAGGGGCGATGTCTTCGTACGAAGACCCCCTTCGTGCCAAGACCTTCATGGTTTGCAACAGAACACTGTTATGTGAATTTTTTTGCTTTATTGGGCATCTTGGAGGTGTCTTCGTGCTGAGACACCTTGTCTTCGTGCGAAGACCCCCCTGGGCGTCACTTCCTTGATGCTCCATTGAGTATCTTCGTCCTCAAGGCACCATTTCAACAAATCTCCACCTTGACTTGAAGTCTCTCGTCTGCAACAAAGCCTCCTCCTCCTTGAGAACAAAGCTTGTCTTCTCCCTTCCTAATGTCTCTCATCACAGAGACTCACTGGACCACGCCAGGTCCGACATGCCCCTACGGGCTTACTGGCTCATAATGTTGACCAATTCCAGAAAATGCTGGAACTTGCTCTCCAGAACCGGCTTAGTGAACATATACAAGGGGTTGTCAGCTGTACCACCTTCATCAAATTGATCCTGCTCTCACTTCTCAGAAAATGATACCTGACGTCAATATGCTTGGTCCTTTCATGATGAACCTGCCAATGCCAATGGTCCTTCCCCGGATGACCCATAAAACGGCTAACCACACTAATAGCGAATGTTATGTCTGGATGAGTACATGCCATATCATACATGAGGCTTCCAACCGCGCTAGCATATGAAACCCTGGACATGTACTTCTTCTCATCCTCAGTTTGAACGGTGTACATTCCTGCCTTGTTGTAAGTCGCCATAGGAGTATCTATATCTTTAGGTGATAACATCCCGAATCTTGCCAAAATCTTCTTGATGTATCCCCGATGTGATAAGAAAATCTTCTTCTTCTTCTTCTTCTTCTTCTTCTTCTTCTTCTTCTTCTGCTTCTTCTTCTTCTTCTTCTTCTTCTTCTTCTTCTTCTTCTTCTTCTTATTATTATTATTATTATTATTATTATTATTATTATTATTATTATTATTATTATTATTATTATTATTATTATTATTATTATTATTATTATTATTATTATTATTATTATTATTATTATAGATCTCTACTCCTAATATCATCCTAGCAGCCTCCATATCCTTCATCTCGAATTCCGCGCTAAGCGACCTCTTCATTTATCTGATGTCTTTGATATTCCAAGTTGCGATCAGAATATCATCTACATACAGAACTAGGTAGATACGTGATCCACTTCGCAAAAAAATGTGATACACGCAGCAATCATACTCGCACTTGTGGTAACCAATCTTCAACATGAAGCTGTTAAACCTCTTGTACCATTGCCTCGACGACTGTTTAAGTCCATAGAGAGATCTTTTCATTTTGCACCTGTGTTCTTCTTTTTCGAGAACTTGGAACCCCTCCGGTTGGCTTATGTATATCTCATCTTTATGTATATCTCATCTTCCAACTCTCCATGTAGAAAAGTTGTATTCACTTCTAATTGCTCAAGCTCTAGGTGGTGGTGTGCCACTAGAGCTAGTAGCACCCGGATAGAAGAATGTCTGACCACCGGTGAGAAGATCTCGTTGTAGTCAACCCTTCTTTTTAACTGACCCTCTTGCAACTAGCCTTACTTTATACTTGACGCCCTCTCCAGTTGCAGTTCCTTAATTTCTTCTCAAAACTCACTTGCAACTGACTATCTTCCTTCCCGCTGGAAATTTAACAAGTTTCCAAGTCGAGTTCTTGCTAAGAGACTCCATCTCTTCTCCCATCGCTGCAATCCACTGTGCTAACTCAGAATTAGATATAGCGGCCTTGTAGGTGGACGAGTCATCCTCCACCTCTTCCGCTACTTGTAATGCATATCCCACCATACCATCGTCTTTGTATCTCGCCGGAGGCTTTATGACTCTCCTTGGTCTTCCCACAACAATACTTTGGTGATCCGGTTCCTCTGGTATAGACACATCCTCAATATTAGACTCTTTTGCTTCTTCCTCTTCGGCTTTCGGCGGTGGTGTAGGGATTTCGGAATCCTTAGGATAAGTTGAATACGACTCTCCCTCCACCTTATTCTCTGCATCTCCAACATCTATATATATGGAATTCTTCAACATAGGACTCTCATCAAAGACTACACTTCTGCTAAGTATAGTCTTGTTGTCTGCCCATATTTTGTATCCCTTAACACATGTTTTGAAACCCATGAATACTTATTTCTTAGCTCTTTGTTCTAGATTTCCATAATCAACATGATAATATGCAATGCAACCAAAGACTCTCAAATCCAAGTAATCCACTGCTCTACCAGACCACTTTCATAGGAATATTGCATCCTATACCTGTATGCGGGCTCCGATTCAGAACATAGCATGCCATGGAAACTACTTCTCCCAAAAAAACCTCTAGAAAGACCTGCATTTGAAAGCATACACCTTGATTTCGTCAAAAGTGTCTGATTCATTCTCGCGGCTACACTATTCTTATGTGGTGTGTGCCGAACGGTGTGATGGGGAGCAATACCCTGATCCTCGCAGAATCCATCAAACTCTGATGAACAAAATTTCAATTTGTTGTTCATGCGTAGCCTCTTTACCTTCTTTCCCACTTGATTCTCTACTAGCATCATCCACTCCTTGAATCTTGTGAAGACTTCACTCTTGTGCTTCATCACGAATATCCAAGTCATCCTTGAGTAGTCGTCTATGATGCTTAGAAAATACTTGTACCCGCATATCGCCTCAACTTGAGATGGAACCCAACAATCTGAATGGATATAATCAAGAGTACCTTTCTTTCTATGAACCGTCTTAAGGAACTTGCACTGTTGTAGCTTCCCAAACACGCAGTGCTCACAAAACCTTAGGCTCTTGGGCGCATGCCCAGTGAGATAGCCCTTTCGGTGAAGTTCTATATTCCACGTTCACTGATATTGTGACGACCCATCACACTTTTAAAAATTAAAATATCGATTTACGATAAACACGCAGATTATTATTAGCCAGGCTGGTTCTTCCAAACATCCAAAACTCTCAACCAGCATGACACACGGTCCTCTAAAAACAATATTTTTATCAGATATCTAAATAAGAAGTTACACCAGGAGGACACACAGTCCTCTGAAACAAAAACCGGTACGTGACTAGATTTAATAAGAAGTTACACCAGCAGGACACACAGTCCTCTGAAACAACAATATATTTATCAGATATCTAAAATACTGGTAAGTGATTGAATTTACTAATAAATTAAAATGACTCTTCAAAAATGACATTTTTTTATAAATATCTCGTAAAAAAAGTAATTTACAATAAATCGCTAAAAACATATAAAAACAACTATCTTAGCTCAAACAATCCAATTTTTAGCAATAACACCACGATTCAGTCACGCTCCGCCTCAACCAGTAAAACAGAACGGTGAGTCAAAGAACCCAGTAGGTACCGCCTAACCACTGGCGTAGAAATCTAAAATCTACTTAACACAACAACCAGTTATTACACATCAGCATGCGGCACCGAACACACAAACATCGTGATTTATCAATCACTAAAAAACACCAGATAGCTAATAAGCTGTAAAAAATTACACTAGCATGATATACAAAAATAGAATGTAACTGCGGAAACTCAGAAATTAGAGTTCCCCTACCTCATTTCAAAGCCAAGAAACAATTGCATCAGAACTCCTACACCTTCTTCTATCCTTTTTAGCAGAGAGAGTATAACAGTTGAAGCCACTATCAACTTTTCAAAGTACACGAAATAATAAAAAGTACCCTAATAGCCTACTGCTCCATCTACTAATCGAATGATCACATATTCAGAGCTATTTAAACTATCTCATTCTCCCATTTTTAAATTTAGACACGTACCGATTTTTTCAGAAAGTTGATAAAAAATGTTGTTTCAAAGGACTATGTGTCTTGCTGGTTGAGATATCTATGTGACAAGAAGTACGTTTCTCACCTCCTTCAGTGTGCATGTCTTCTCATCCACTATCTTGAATCCTACTGAAAATTTTCCCATGACCTTAAAAACGGCTCTGTTTTCCATATGAACGGATCCTCCATGTGCCTGGTTGTACCTTGAAAAACAGCTCCCTGTTAGAGTAGATGTGATAAGAAGCCCTAGAGTCAAGAAACCACGCATCGGGTGAATGCGTGACATCATCCGCCAGTAGAAAAAAATCATCATCAGATGAATTCCCCTTCTCTACGATGGCTGCAGAGCCATTCTGTCCATGTTGACCTCGCTTCAAGTAATCCCTCTTCTAGTGCCCCTTCTCCTTGCATCAAACACATACATCATTGGGTAACTTAGAACCCGAGAACTGCTTCTTTTTGTTCTTCTTACTCTTATCCTTCTTGCTTTCACCGGTTTCCATCAAGAAGCATGGTCCTCTGTACCTCTGCCTGCACCCTTATGGCGTAGTTCCCTAGCATGGAACGCCGATCTTACCTCCTCTAGGGTTAATCGTCCTTGTTTACAATGAATGACTGAAAAAAGTTCTCATATGATGGAGGTAAGGAGATTAATAACAAAAGTGAGGCATCCTCATCACCCACCTTCTCACCAATATTACGCAAATCTAGGAAAATTGTATTCAATTAATCAAGATGGTATTTGAGAGTTGTACTGATGCGCAAACTAACGTGCTGTTCGCAAGTATACGAATCTTGTAATATCGGGCGTAATTAAGCTCGGGTGATCGTTCCCACGAGGACTATTTTGGGTTTTTTCGAGAAATCAGTTTTAACTTCCAGAGTATAAAAGGAGGAGTAGTTTAGGATTGTGATTAACTATAACTAAAAATAAGCAAAATAAGACGCAAATATTTTTTTTGTGACGTTTTTCTGAAAATCTTGAAAGTTGTAAATCTAGGGTTTGGAATACTAGGTCCCTGGATCCCCTAGGGTTTCTCCAGAATTATGTTCTTCAGTTTGATATGAAAACACTCAGCAGTTTTAATTACCCGTGCGACGTACCGATTGTGCAGTAACCTTTCAGATTCCACACGCTGTCACGATCCTGCAGACTTTCGGGTTCCTGTTAAGCTGCCTAAGTCTGCAGTCTCGTTATAAGTCTGCTATGGTTTCTAACCTGTCCTGATGGCCCGGGTCAAATTCTCTAACAGTTGGTCTATACGTTTTGGCTAGCCCTATCTCCCTTTCTCTGGTCGGTCTATCGGGGTAAGGTACTAAATCATGTCTTTTCTTCCTAACCCTAACCTGACGTTTTCACCTACAGGCTCAGGTCTATAGCAATTCTGGTTCGCGACTCCGATCATGCATAAACAGAAATAATCAAAGACAGAATAACTGATAATACTGCTGAATTAAGATAACGAGATCATGCATTCATACTCAAACTGCAGAAATAATGTCTGAAAACAAAACCCTAGGTTCACCGAGAACCTAGGTAAAAGGTTTAGCTACTAAACGACATAACTAATTAACAAAGTTTCTGAATTTAAAAGAGAGATTAAGATCAAACTAAGTCTTCGGATCTGGATGAGTGCTTCCGTGCTCTCCCGAGATGCTCAGACTTGTCCTTGGATGAATTGTCTTGTGTGTTGTGTCTTCAAAACGAGTCTGGACAAATCTTTTTATAGTGCTGGCGAAGTTTCTGGAACTTGTCATTATTTACGAAACTGCCACTGCCCGAAACCGCCTCAGTTTTTGTGCTGTCTGCGTATAATACGCAGCCTGCTGCGTATAATACGCAGACAGGGTCTTCTCCTGTGCTGTTTTCTCCACTTTGTGCTTGCTGTCTGCGTATAATACGCAGACCCTGCGTATAATACGCAAACAGGGACCCTCCTTTGCCTCCAACTTTTTCTCTCTGCGTATTTTCTGCGTATTTTCTCCCCCTGGCTGCGTATAATACGCAGGGGCTGCGTATAATACGCAGACAGGGGAGAAAAACTGTCCAAAATCCCTCTCCCTGCTTGCTGCCTGCGTATTTTACGCAGGGTCTGCGTATTATACGCAGAAAGCAAGGCAGGGTGCTCTTTTCTGCCTCTGTTTGCCTCCTGCTGCATTCCCGATCCATTCCTGCTGCATTCCCGGACCCTGTTCCTGCATAGACAACATGAACATACCCGCGATCATATCCAATAAAAGTACGGAAAATGCAAAAATTTATAAAGAGCAAATAACTGTCTCGTTCCTAAAACCGAGGCTTTCCGAGGGTGAAAATTGGCTAAAACATGAGTTTTCCGGCACAAATACACAAAAACCGAGCTATAAGATAGCCCCTATTTGAGCGTTATCAAATACCCCCGCACTAAATATTGCTCGTCCCGAGCAATCCCCTTGCATACCAACCTGCTTGCATACCTCTCGGTTTTTGCAAAACCGACCCTGTCGTGCATACACTACCTTTGCATACTCCCTGCAATTGCATACTCTTTCAACCTGACCCGTATAACCAGACGACTCGATAGAAAGACTGACTCAGATAGAATATACACAGACTCAATATACACGACTCAAAAATACTAAACAATTATTTTTGGTGAGATCGGGCAATCTCAAAAACATAACCGAGTGTCCTCAAAACCTCACCCTTTTTCCAGAAAATACTTCCCTGCAATCGATCGGTAAGTCTGAACAGATTTATTTGGTGGATTTAAGCACGGGACCCGAGTACTGTTACTTTTGCTATTAACCTGAGCGAATCCCTAGTTAACCGACCATCCGAGCTATTTCCGAATCAAGGTTCTAAATCTAACAGGTAGGATATATATATGTAACGGTACGGCATGATCCTACTTGTTATGACATTCTCACAATTTCCCCAAACTCACACCCCTCACCGAGTTCCCGAAAAACTGCCTGAAACACCTAAGTTTCTGCCATATCAATCTTCCTGTCCCCCGGTGTGTCTTCGCCGTTCTCGCGGCCACAAATGTGAAGCGGTGTAACTGTCTCGAAAATTGTGCTACTCACTCAGCTTTTTGACTCAATAACATAAACAACATAAATAACTGAAAAACTGCAAAACTAGATCATTTCCTTTTTTTTCCTTTTTTTTTCTCTGATTTTTCTTTTTTTTTCCTCTTTTTTTTTATATTTTCTTTTTTTTTTTTCTTCTTTTTTTTCTTTTTTATTATAATAAGACTCTATATACATATAAATACACGAATAACAATAAACTGACTAAAGCTGAGTGAGTAAAGATAAACTGTCGTCGTGGGGTATGAAAGATGTCCTCATATGAAATACCCCCACACTAATCCTGAAGCGCTGATCCTGTAGTCGAAATAATACTGTGCAGTCCCACCGAACCTCCTCATCACCAAAGATGTAAAAAACGGCACAACCACCAATTAACCTCACAACCCCCCGAACCCCATAATGTGCGGAAAGATGTCTGGCACGCGACTAACTCCTCTTGTGGTCACTATGTAATGCAGTGATCCACCTCCGCAAATTAATGCACTGTCGCCTCTCGCTCACCCTGTCCTTCCCTCGAAAAATGTGTCAATGTCAAAGCTGTCCAAAACTGATATACCATGAAGTGCTCCATCTAAAACCCTCCCCAACTCACTCCCTCCGTCATAACTCGTAGAATAGCCAACTAACGACTGATGAGGTCTCAAAGAAGGCTTCCTAGGCTAAAGTGGCTGAGAATAAAAGGGGTAAATGGCTTCAAACGGGTTTACTAGTTGGACCTAGGGGTAAGAAACAGGACGTGAGGTCCCTTGATAGCCAGTCACTCCACCGAAAGATGCGATGACCGTGACGGCGCCCGTGGGCGGGTTGTCGACTACCTAGATGACGGCGGTGTGGCAACTAGTCGGATCCTTAGCTCAGGCGATAACTACTTGCGGTTTCCAAGGGTCACTGGCTCTCACCTATCTACTATACCTCGGTGCAAGCTTTCTTTTCTGTCAAAGGGTTTAATCTCGATTTCTTCCCAGTTTCTGTTATCTTGATTGCCCTTTCTCAAATTTTCTGATTTTTAAATTTTTTTTTTTGATTTTTCTGAAAATTTTCGATTTTTTTATATATTTTTTTTTTAAATATACACAATGCAAGGCCAGAATGATGTGGTGGGTTGACTCAAATAAAGAAAATATGCTGACTCAAAAACTTAAAATAAAGACTGCAAATAAATATGAAAAAACGTGCAGACCGGGTTATGCAGACACGACTCCCACCCCCACACTAAGAGGTGGCATGCCCTCATGGCACTGACTCGTCTGGACTATACGGCGGGTCTGACCCGGTCTCGGACGAACCGGACATGCTGCTGGGTGAGCTGCTGGTCTGCCTGAATCTGGCACTACTAGACTGTCGTGGGCGCGAGCTCGACGACTGGCGTGACCGTGAGCTCGATGACTGTCGGGACTGTGTCCGAGATCCTGACCGATTGCTAGGTGGGTGCGGAACCGACGTTGTGGCATGCTCACTCGAGCTTGCCTCGTCCGACCAGCTGGTAGTGTAGTCACTGGAATAGGAGGGAGGGAAGATGATAGGCAATGGCACCTCTCGGCCCTCATAGAGGGCCGCCTCTCGCTGCTCCTCTCGGAGTGCAGTAATCGCATCGCCATGGTCTTTGGCTATCTTCTTTGTGGTCTTCTTGAGGTGCTTTAGGTATCGGAAAACTTTCCCTAACTTGTTAAGCACCTTCTCACCTAAAGACGCCTGGCCAGCACGGCACCCCTCAAGTCCCTCCTCAACTCGGGCCAACCTACGGTTCATGACCGAAAGTGGAGGTGGACCGGTCGGACCTCTCGTACCTCTCGTACTAGGTCTAGCTCTCTTACTCGGCCCGGCTCTCTGGCTCGGCTCTCCGTGGTCATGGGTGGACTGAGAACGCCTAAGTGTAGACGCTCCCGTCCCCCGAGTAGGTCTGTCCTGGGTCGATCGCCTCCTAGGGGCAGGGGCAGGGGCAGGCTCATCCTCCTCCATAGGGTCTGCATCAAGGTCGATGACTGGGTCATTCGGTCCCGGACCTCCCCCTCTAATCTTCCTGTAGGCCTTAAGAAGAGGAGGATTCCAGTCACCCTCGAGCTCGGAGAGAGGAATCTGGTAATTACAAGCCAGTTGGATAATCAGGTTGCTATACCCGAGTCCCTTCCGGCTCGCTGAGGCATTCCTCTCCTGAATATAAGCCCAAATGAGCTGAGCTATATCAATCCGTCGCCTCATCATCAGACAGTACACTATCATGGTCGCCACATTCTCTAGGTAGGTAAAGTGTTGGATCCCCATAATGCGGTTCACCACCCATTCAGCCCACCACTTGGCAGGTTTGCACAAAAATCCCGAGTGCAGTTTCAGCCCCACGTTTCCTTCCTCCTCAAAGTGGGCCCCCGCGGCTCCACCTGTCAAAACCCTCAAAATTTCCCCAGCTGACGGAGGGTTACTCACAGCTAGTTGGTATGCACACGGCTCTTGGGATGGTGGAATCCCGTAAGCCTGCCTAATAGAGTCGGGGGTCAGCAAGATATAGTCACGACGGCAATAGACCCACCGCACATCAGTGTTTTCGACATCGCCAGCATGCATAAGGTTGCAAAAGAACTCCCTAGTCAGCCTGGAACTAGACGTACCCTCAAACCCAGCTAGTGAAGTGCCAAAAATGTCTGCTCGACTGGCAAAATTCACCATCTGGATCGGCATCCTATCATCATCTACCTCGAAACAGTGGTCCTTAGCCAACCTATAGTTCGGCTTTTTACCGGTCAGATAATAGTCATGGGCACGGTGGGTCACAAACCGATAACTGTCAAAGTTATGCGGTGTAATTTCGCTGACAGGGATATCAATCGGCTCATGCCGACGGTTCGGGTCAATGACAGGTTTGACTAAAGCCATGAAAATGCAAAAACGAGCAGAAACAGAATTCTAGAGTACGTGCGCGTGAAATAGTGCGTCTCAGCAAATAAGCCCCCTAGAATCTACCAGAGGTCCACACGGCACGGAAACCGAGAAAAATTTCAGAAATAATGACCCGGCTACGGGTCGTGCTTAAAACTGAAAAATTAAAGAGAGAGTTAGAAAGTTGGACCTTCCCACAACGGGGGTGAAGTGCAGACTCCGACAAGGTTGCTGCCGGAAAGCCGCCGGTAAACCGCCAGTAAAGCCGCCGGAAAAGCCGCCGGAA
The DNA here is from genome assembly GCA_023055425.1 of Linanthus parryae. NCBI lineage: Eukaryota > Viridiplantae > Streptophyta > Magnoliopsida > Ericales > Polemoniaceae > Linanthus > Linanthus parryae. The sequence continues at coordinate 6,466,640 of JALGPY010000001.1, forward strand.
ATGTCAACTTTGCCGGAATGAAATTCCGGGCACACCCACACGTAGCCTTCTTCCTCCTCTTCAACGTTCCCTTCTGCGAAATTTTCCGGTTTGGCCTCAAACTCAACAAATCTGAGATTTTTCCTCAAGAACACCCTTCACTTTCCTTCCACCCCCACACTAGCTCGGTTGGAATTTCTGAAAACCGAGAGTAGTTCCGTGCTCCTTGCGACGAGGGGATTCCAAAAATGCCTTCGATTTTTGATTCCGAGCACTTTTGAAAATTTGGTGTGTTGGTGCTAGAGAGGAATGGAGGTAGAGAGAGAAAGCTTCAAGCCAACAATGGCTTCCCCATGGCCGGATTCCCCCATATAAACCCTAAGTGCCAAAATGACGAAAATGCCCCTGGCTTAAAATGGTCAAAAACTGCTTATTTTGTGCGTATAATACGTATATGTTGCGTATTTTACGCACACAGGGGTTCCGGGTGATCAAAAAAAGTAAAAAAATTGCAATTCCCTCTCTGTCTGCGTATAATACGCAGGAGGCTGCGTATTTTACGCAGACAGGGAGGAAATTGATTTTTTTTTTTTTTTCAAAAATTGATTTTTCAGTGCTGGCTGCGTATAATACGCAGAAAGCTGCGTAAACTACGCAGACAGCACTGGAAAATATTTTTCAATTTTTTTTTTATAAAAACTTATTTTTCTGAGCTGTCAGCGTATAATACGCAGGAATCTGCGTAAAATACACAGCCAGCTCTGAAAATAATTTTTCAAGTTTTTCAAAAAAAATATATTTTTGGTGCTGTCTGCGTATTATACGCACAAAGCTGCGTATTTTACGCAGACAGGGTCAAAATAAATTTTTCAAATTTTTTTTTTATAGAAAAATACAGTTTATGCTGCTGGCTGCGTATAATACGCAGAAACCTGCGTAAAATACGCAGACAGCAGCTAAATTAATTTTCAAAAATTTTCAAAAGTCAGTTTTTCTTTGCTGGCTGCGTATAATACGCAGAAAGCTGCGTAAAATACGCAGACAGCAGAGAAAAATTATTTTCAATTTTTTTTTTTTCACCTCGGTTATTTTGACATTGTGGGTATAAGGGGGTAATTTTTCTCTCTCTCCTTTCTGTTTCTTTTCGTCTGCTTCGTCTGTGTCTGCACATGCTGAATTTTTTATTAAATACCCACTCATGTAACCTCTCTCAAAATTCAAAACTTAAAATAAAAGCTAAAAAATAAATAATTTAAACTTACTACGTTGGGTTGCCTCCCAACCAGCGCTTTGTAATTTACGGTCGACGGCCCGACCCAGTTACCTCAGGTTCGATCACGGGTCGTCGAAGTAGATTGGATCTACCTTGGCGACTTCGGCGTTCTCGAGATATGGCTTGATTCGGTTTCCGTTCACCCTGAAGCTTGAGTTGTCTTTTGGATTTTCCAGCTCAAATGCGCCCCATGCGAATATCTTCCTGATGATGAACGGTCCCGACCAACGAGATCTCAATTTTCCCGGAAAGAACCTCATTCTTGTGTTGTAGAGAAGTACCTTGTCTCCTTCGTTGAACTGCTTTGGCGTGATACGCTGATCATGCCACTTCTTCGTCTTCTCTTTATAAATTTTGGCGCTCTCAAATGCCGTCCTGCGGAACTCCTCTAATTCCAGCAGCGCCATCTTTCTCTTATCTCCAGCCAGACTCTCATCCATGTTGAGCAGTTTGATAGCCCAATAGGCCTTATGTTCCAGCTCAACCGGGAGGTGACACGCTTTCCCAAACACGAGCTGGTATGGTGACATTCCCAGCGGTGTTTTGAAAGCTGTCCTGTATGCCCATAATGCATCATCCAGTCTTATCGACCAATCCTTCCGGCCCAGATTTACGGTTTTCTCGAGAATGCCCTTGATCTCTCGGTTTGACACCTCTGCCTGCCCGTTAGTCTGGGGGTGATAAGGCAGTGATACCTTATGGATCGATACCCCGTACTGCTTAAGTACCCTGGCAAACACTTTGTTAATAAAGTGTGACCCTTCATCGCTGATCATTGCTCTGGGGGTCCCGAATCGTGTGAATATGTTGCGTTTCAGAAAACGCTCAACTGTTGCTGCATCGTTTTTCTGACACGCTATCGCTTCGATCCACTTTGTAACATAGTCCACTGCCAGCAGTATGTACAGATTTCCCATTGAAGACGGGAACGGCCCCATGAAGTCAATCCCCCATACATCAAAGGGTTCAACCTCCTGCCAAATAGTCAAAGGCATCTCGTCCCGATGTGACGTACTCACTGTCCTCTGGCATCTATCACATCCCTGTACATAATCATGACAGTCCTTAAAAAGTGTTGGCCAAAAGAAACCTGACTGCAGTACCTTGTGTGTCGTGCGGGTCCCTCCGAAGTGACCCCCACACTGAGCCGAGTGGCAGTGCCTGATCACGTTCCAGGCCTCGTGGGTCGGAACACATCTCCTCAGAATGTTGTCGGCTCCCTTCTTGAACAGATACGGGTCGTCCCAGAAATACTGCCGGCTCTCAGAAATAAACCGTTTCTGCTGTGACGGGGTTAGGTCCTCGGGAAGCGTGCCACTCACCAGATAGTTGGCTATAGCATAGTACCACGGTCTCCCCAGTTTGACCGCCATGATGTGCTCGTCCGGGAAGTTTTCCTGTATCGGTACCGGGTCCACCTCAGCATTCTCAAGCCTGGACAGGTGGTCCGCTACGACGTTCTCGACTCCCTTCTTATCCCGGATTTCCACATCAAATTCCTGCATCAGCAATACCCACCTCAGCAGTCTCGGCTTTGCGTCCTTCTTTTCCAGCAGATATTTCAGGGCACTATGGTCGGTAAAAACGATGACTTTTGACCCGACCAAGTACGGCCTGAATTTATCCAGGGCATAAACCACAGCAAGCAGCTCCTTCTCAGTAGTGCCATAGTTGATCTGGGCATCGTTAAGTACCCGACTTGCATAATATATCACATGGCACACCTTGTCCTTCCGCTGCCCCAAAACTGCACCGACTGCATAGTCGCTTGCGTCACACATTAGCTCGAACGGAAGTGACCAGTCTGGTGTAGTGATAACCGGGGCTGTGGTCAGCTTCTCCTTCAGATTGTCAAAGGCCTGCTGACAAGCTGCATCAAAGTCAAAGGGCACGTCTTTTCCAAGTAAAGCGCAGAGTGGCTTCGTGATCTTGGAAAAGTCTTTGATGAACCTCCGATAAAATCCTGCATGTCCCAGAAAACTTTTGATCGCCTTTACGGTTGTCGAATATGGGAGCTGTTTTATCACCTCGATCTTGGCCCTGTCCACCTCGAGTCCTTTGCTGGAAATTTTGTGACCCAGCACGATCCCCTCGGTGACCATAAAATGACACTTCTCCCAGTTCAGCACCAAATTCGCCTTCTTGCATCGGATCAGGACCTGTCCCAGGTGGTGCAGGCAGTCGTCAAAACTGTCCCCGAACAGTGAAAAATCGTCCATAAAGACCTCAAGATTTTTCTCGATCATGTCGGAGAATATCGCCATCATGCATCTCTGGAACGTGGCTGGAGCGTTACACAACCCGAATGGCATGCGCCGGAACGCAAACGTACCGTACGGGCAGGTAAACGTTGTCTTCTCCTGATCTTCCGGGGCTATGCAAATCTGGTTGTACCCGGAGTACCCGTCCAGAAAACAATAATAGGCGTGATGGGCTAGCCTGTCCAACATCTGGTCCATGAATGGTAGCGGGAAGTGGTCTTTCAATGTTGCATCGTTTAGCCTCCGATAGTCCATACAGATCCGCCAGCCTGTAACCGTGCGCTGCGCAATCTGTTCCTGGTCCTCATTCTGCACCACCGTAATACCCCCCTTTTTGAGCACGCACTGGACCGAGCTGATCCAAGTGCTGTCGGATATGGGGTATATGATTCCTGCTTCCAGCCACTTCATGACCTCCTTGCGCACAACATCCTTCATGTTCGGGTTCAGTCTCCGCTGGGGCTGAATCACCGGTTTCTTGCCTTCTTCAATCCTGATCTTGTGCATGCAATAGGAGGGGCTGATCCCCTTAATATCTGCAATCGTCCAGGCGATTGCTTCTTTATGCTCTCGCAATACTTCCAGCAGTTTCTCTTCCTGTTCCTGAGATAGAAGAGAAGAAACAATTACTGGCAGAGTATTATTATTACCAATGTACGCATACCTGAGATGGTTCGGGAGCGGTTTAAGCTCGAGTGCAGGCGGCTCCTTGAGTGACGGAACCAGGATCATCTTCTGCCCGCCATCTTCGTCCCGGTGCAAAGTGGTCCAGTCCTCGGCTCTCATGGCTTGCTCGCACCGAGTCATCTCCTTCTCTTCTCCGTATATGCTATCAATTTCTTCCCATAATTGATCCATCTCCTCGTTTTCCCAGCCATCGTCAACTACGTCTATGGCGAAGATATCTTCGTGATCATAATAATTTGGCAGTTGCAGATTTTTGAAAACATTAAATTTAACCTTGTCCTCGTTAATCTGCATGGTCAGTTCCCCGCTCTTGCAATTTATCATAGCTTCTCCAGTGGCCAAAAACGGCCTGCCCAGTATGAGCGGTACCTCCCCTGCCTCCATGTCCAGGATCACGAAATCTGCTGGAAAAATGAGCTCACCGACCTTTACCAAAATATCCTCGATAACTCCATAAGCCTGTTTTACGGACCTGTCTGCCATCTGCAGCATGATTCTGGTGGGCCGAGGCTCCCCGACTTTCAAACTCTTGAAAATCGTCAATGGCATCAGGTTGATGCTGGCCCCTAGGTCACACAGAGCCTTTCCTGTGTAAGCGTTACCTAGGGTGACCGGTATTACAAAACTGCCAGGATCTTTTCTCTTCCTCGGTAGCCTATTCTTCACACAGTTGCTCACTTCTGCCGTCAGGTTTATAGTCTCGAAATCGCTCATTCGCCTCCTCCCATACAGAATGTCCTTGAGGAATTTGGCGTAAGTGGGCATCTTAGCCAAAGCCTCAGCAAAAGGTATGTTAATCTGCAGCTGCTTGAACATCTCGAGAAACCTGGCGTAGTCCTTGCTATCGTCCCTCTTTCGTGTCTTCAAGGGGTATGGTACCTCCTTGGAGACAGGTACCGTTTCTGCATCTGTCTCATTCTGCACTGCATCCTGCTCAACCGAGCCCTTCGGCTGGGGGCGGTCGACTGAGCTGTTATCCTGGCCAGACAGTTTGCGTTCTACTTCTTTCGACTTTTCTGCGCGTGCGTGGCTAGGATACGGTGGATCCTGTAGTGCTACTCCACTCCGAGTGGTGATAGCATTGATCTGAGCACGTGGATTATTCACTGTATTCGAGGGCAAGTTTCCTGGCTGTCTCTCCGTTAGCTGCTGTGCTAACTGCCCCACTTGTACCTCCAAAGCACGCAGTGACGTTTTGGTCGTCTGCATGTCGGCTGTCAGGGCGTCCATGTGCTTGAACCGAGACTCCATGGTCTGGAACATGGACTTGATCTCTTTCATCTGGGCGTCGTACTGCTGCGCAGATGGGACTGACTGAGCCTGTTGGGCCGGGGCAGCCTGCTGGGCTGGTGGCCTGTGCTGGAATCCTGGTGCATAAACTGCTGCGTTCGGATTTCCGTACCGAAACCCGGGATGGTCTCTCGTACCCGGTCGGTACCGGCTCGGGTCCCACTGCTGCTGTACGTAGTTGGTGTCTTCGGTCCTTAGCTCCTCAATGGCTGCGTCCAGATCAGGTTCTTCGACTGCTGCAACAGTCTTCTTATCCGAGTAGACTTTCGTGACCAAGTTATGAACAATCCTGGCCAGATTGTCTATTCATCCTCTGCGGGTTCGGCTCTAGCCGCCATCCTGCGATCGTCAAACAGTCGGGTGTCCTGCTTGGCCAACTGCTTCATCAGGTCATACGCACCTTCTTTGTCCACGTGATACAAGAAGTTTCCCCCGGCCTCTCTGTAAATCCTGTCGGCGTTCTCCCTGTCTAGGGCATGGTAGAAAACCTGCAGAATTTTCGCGTCTCCAAAACCGTGGTTCGGGCACCGTTTGACCAATCTCATGAGCCTGTCCCATGCGTCCACCACCGTCTCCCCCATCTTCTGCCTGAATGATAGGATCTCGCTCTGTAACTGTATGACTCGGGAGGCGGGATAGAACTTTGCCAGAAAATCCGCGACACACTCCTCCCATGTGGTGATGGATCGGGGTGGTCGGGATTCGAGACAGTCTTTGGCTACTCCGTAAAGACAGTATGGAAATAAGATCAGCATGAGTGCCTCTGCTTCTACCCCCTTGTATCTGACCTTGTTGCAGTAATCTTCGAATTTCCCGATAAAATCGTTCGGGTCTTCGTCGTCCCTGCCATGAAACGGGCAGAGAGTTTGTACCGTCTGGATGGTGGATGGTTTGATGTCAAAGTGCTCGGCGGTAATCTCGGGCACCACAATAGCTCGCTCATGCCCCCCGGTGGGGACTTCGAAATTTTCCACCAACGCCTTCCCAGATCGGTTATATGTTCTCTGGTTGCTTCGGGCAGCAAGCCCCGCTGTGACAAGTTCTTCAATGTACCGAGCCATCTGGGCTGGGGTACGTGTCTCTCGTTCCTGTCCACCGGCTTCAGTGTTCTCGGGTGGATCTCTCTGGTTGGTTGCCATCCTGCTTTCTCGGTTTCTGCGGTCCTGTTCGGTATAAAGTTTCTCCGGATTGTCGAGTGGTGTTACCAAACTGCGAGGCAATCTGGGCATCAACTGAACAGTCCTGAAAAACGCAGATTCAAAAAGCAGTGAGATAAAAGAAAAATAACGAAACTGAAAAATAAAAACTCCGAAAACTAATTCTGATAACTAAATTAACCCTAAAAAGTCCCCGGAAACGGCGCCAAAAACTTGATGCGCAAACTAACGTGCTGTTCGCAAGTATACGAATCTTGTAATACCGGGCGTAATTAAGCTCGGGTGATCGTTCCCACGAGGACTATTTTGGGTTTTTTCGAGAAATCAGTTTTAACTTCCAGATTATAAAAGGAGGATTAGTTTAGGATTGTGATTAACTATAACTAAAAATAAGCAAAATAAGACGCAAATATTTTTTTTGTGACGTTTTTCTGAAAATCTTGAAAGTTGTAAATCTAGGGTTTGGAATACTAGGTCCCTGGATCCCCTAGGGTTTCTCCAGAATTATGTTCTTCAGTTTGATATGAAAACACTCAGCAATTTTAATTACCCGTGCCACGTACCGATTGTGCAGTAACCTTTCAGATTCCACACGCTGTCACGACCCTGCAGACTTTCGGGTTCCAGTTAAGCTGCCTAAGTCTGCAGTCTCGTTATAAGTCTGCTAGGGTTTCTAACCTGTCCTGATGGCCCGGGTCAAATTCTCTAACAGTTGGTCTATACGTTTTGGCTAGCCCTATCTCCCTTTCTCTGGTCGGTCTATCAGGGTAAGGTACTAAATCCTGTCTTTTCTTCCTAACCCTAACCTGACGTTTTCACCTACAGGCTCGGGTCTATAGCAATTCTGGTTCGCGACTCCGATCATGCATAAACAGAAATAATCAAAGACAGAATAACTGATAATACTGCTGAATTAAGATAACGAGATCATGCATTCATACTCAAACTGCAGAAATAATGTCTGAAAACAAAACCCTAGGTTCACCGAGAACCTAGGTAAAAGGTTTAGCTACTAAACGACATAACTAATTAACAAAGTTTCTGAATTTAAAAGAGAGATTAAGATCAAACTAAGTCTTCGGATCTGGATGAGTGCTTTCGTGCTCTCCCGGGATGCTCAGACTTGTCCTTGGATGAATTGTCTTGTGTGTTGTGTCTTCAAAACGAGTCTGGACGAGTCTTTTTATAGTGCTGGCGAAGTTTCTGGAACTTGTCATTATTTACGAAACTGCCACTGCCCGAAACCGCCTCAGTTTTTGTGCTGTCTGCGTATAATACGCAGCCTGCTGCGTATAATACGCAGACAGGGTCTTCTCCTGTGCTGTTTTCTCCACTTTGTGCTTGCTGTGTGCGTATAATACGCAGACCCTGCGTATAATACGCAGACAGGGACCCTCCTGTGCCTCCAACTTCTTCTCTCTGCGTATTTTCTGCGTATTTTCTCCCCCTGGCTGCGTATAATACGCAGGGGCTGCGTATAATACGCAGACAGGGGAGAAAAACTGTCCAAAATCCCTCTCCCTGCTTGCTGCCTGCGTATTTTACGCAGGGTCTGCGTATTATACGCAGACAACAAGGCAGGGTGCTCTTTTCTGCCTCTGTTTGCCTCCTGCTGCATTCCCGATCCATTCCTGCTGCATTCCCGGGCCCTGTTCCTGCATAGACAACATGAACATACCCGCGATCATATCCAATAAAAGTACGGAAAATGCAGAAATTTATAAAGAGCAAATAACTGTCTCGTTCCTAAAACCGAGGCTTTCCAAAGGTGAAATTGGCTAAAACATGAGTTTTCCGGCACAAATACACAAAAACCGAGCTATAAGATAACCCCTATTTGAGCGTTATCATGTACCCTCGAGCATCCGCAACGTGAGAGCCTTTGCTTTAGAATCAACTTGCTAGTGAGACTCTTCGTCATGTAGAGACTCTCCAACTTAAGCCAAAGACTCGCTGCTTACTTCTAATATGCGACATCGATGATCACATCATCTGATAAGAACAGCATAATGTTTGAGTGTGCCTTCTCCTCCATTGCCTTGAACTCCGATGTATAAACATCCATGCCTCCTTTTTTCGCGGTCAAAGGTTCCCACAAGCCCTGAGATTTAAGTAAAGCCTCCATCTTTATCTTCCACGGACTGAAGTTTTTCCCTTATGTGAACCTCTTCAACATCGATCCGGACATCATTCTTGGTGAAGTAATCTCGACCTAAGCTCTGATAACAGTTTGTTAGAAACTCACGATCACTCACGCCTCATGACCGATGAAAGAAAGATGCAAAACACAATGTAACGTGGTTCATTAGCACAATATATGCTAACTACATCCATAGGGAAGAAATACCTTTATTCAATCGAGGAGAACCTATCACAATGATAATACACGTTCATAGACCCCCAAAGGATCCTTTTATAGGCCCTAAAACCGCCCTGATGCATGTAAGGAAACAACCCAGCCTTATTTGCCGCATGGCAAGTCTTCGTGCGAAGGGGCAATGTCTTCGTACGAAGACCCCCTTCCTGCGATGACCTTCCTGGTTTGTGACAAAATAATGTTATGCGTAGACTTTTGCTTTCCTCGGCATCTTGGAGGTGTCTTTGTGCGAAGAAACCTTGTCTTAGTGCGAAGACCTTCTGGGTATCACTACCTTGATGGTTCATTGAGTATCTTCGTCTTCAAGGCACCATTGCAACAGTTGTGCTGTGAGGCTTGTTCCTCTTGTCATTTTGGGTGTGATAGCCTTTGTTTGAATGAATTCCAGGCTTCTTAAAAAAAACAATATCTTTAAGCTATTTGCCGAGTTGCAAAATAAGTCAAAAGACAAATAATTTTGTTTTCATAATTGAAGAGCCTTCTATTTGACTTACTAATGGCATGCACTTCAATTTTTTTTTTTTAAAAAAAACTATATATTTACATTATGTTAACAAAAAATAGAAAGAAACGTAGGGAAGCTTGTTGTAACTTCGTGAGAGATGGTATGTGCCCACAATTAGATTCGTTGAACCCACATGAAGGAAAGCCACCTTCATTTTCTTTTTTCATGAAGGAAGTTAGTAGGTGCGCGCCATGCGTATGCACGTAGGTGCCATGCCATTCGAACCTTCCATGCGGACACGTGTCACTATGTTAAGCTCGTCATCGATCTAGATATGCGACATGTTTAGTCGGCGAGTCAGTTGCATGGGTACTCACCACGCATCCCCTCTACGCGTTTTGACGCTACTCGTCGCCCTCCTCTATAAATAGAGCTTGACATTATAGTTGATTCTCATTCCAGATTTAGTTAAGTACTAGAGAGAGATAGAGAGATAACAAAGGGCATTATCGATACTATATATGGAGCTTCTGGAGGTTGTAATTACATTATTAACAGCTTCGTTGGACCAAGGTAGGGAATCTCAACGTTATAGCCTCACAGTAGTACGTTGTCTGTTTATATGCTAGTTATTGTAGTGCTTAGATATTTTATGTTAAATTTATTGAATTGCTACTACTGTGTCGAGGTTATGTCAATTATCGTGAAATTATAAATCGATATATGATCCATGCAGAGATGTTGTTAAAGTTGTTATTTTAATATTTGAATCTTCAAGAGATGCTGAAAATATTTCCATTTGAGTATACCATTGATATTCGTAAAGATGCTAAGTACTTACTATCAACTGTATTGATTGTTGATAAGCTGTTAGCATGATGCTGCTGTCTATAGTACTGTTCACGCACGATATATTTTTTTTTTCTTTTTTTTTTGTGAAACTGGCAATGAAAGTAGAAAAATTAATGGCGGGGGTTAGCAAGAAGAGATTGAACATCCCTCGGGAAAGACCCTAAACGCACTTGAGGCCTTGTGCATAAAGCACTACCAGTTTGAGAGCGCGTATGCGGAGGTGGGTTGACTCACTCCTAAGTGCGAGCTCCTATGTGAACACCCCATGTTCCATGAAGATAATGAAACTGATAAAAGATTATCATATGCATGACATGTCATATATTTGATATTTTCGAGTTGTGATATTATGCAAATGTGATACGTTTATCATGAAACACCACGTGATTGGAGTGTTGTCTTGATAATCTTTACTGGGCTTGGCAGTAAGCTCGCCCCTAGTATTTTAATGTACAAGTTACAGTGGTGATGGAGGATCAGTCCCTGAGTCCTAGTTGCTTTCAGTGAAGTGTATATCTTTTGAGCTGGTGCTCAACTCGTTTTGTATGTAATATAGTTCGCGTTGGGAACCGTTAGCCACTATGATTACTCTACAATATATTCTAGTTTATCAAATAAAATTCTGAGACGTTGGGACGCCCGCGAAGAAGAGTTGTACACTTTGTTCATACTCCTAAATTTTCTGTAAAAAACGGCAGGTGCAAACCGCCATTAAAAAATCGAAAAACGCCGTTAAAAGTGTAAACGGTGGCCTAAAAGGCAGTTTTCTCCTCGTCGTTGATCTAGTCGTCGGGAATAATTACCGACGGATTCCTCCGACTTTAAAATAAACGGCGTTTGTGTATAACCCCATTAATTAACGGAATTTCACCAAAAACTGCCATTTTTTTATTAGAGTCAATAACTTATCACCCACCTTCGATATAGGCTAATGATCCATATACCACCTCCAGTTTCAAAATTCTATTATTACAACATATAGTTTATAATTGTTAGCAATTAACAACTGGGATATATTCAGTCCAAACTTTTCCGTTAGTTAACCTTTTTTAAGGGTAAAGTGGTCCAATAAAAAAATATAAACTCTTTCTCATTCATTTCTTCTTTTTCATATATATTTTTTAATACATGAAACTTTTTTTATACAAAATGAAAATTTGAAGTAAACCTTCATATTTAAATACAAAAATTACCTCTATTTCAAAAAAAAAAGTCCAAAAAATAGTCTTTCTCGTTCTCCACATGTAGCGTCTTCCCCATATCAATTCACCCTACTTATCAAACCCTAGCTAGCAGCCACCAATACATCACTGTCCTGATCTCTGTTTTTCACTCTCACTCGATTCCCACCCCCCCCCCCCCCCCCAAAAAAAAAAAAAAAAAAAAAAAAAAAAAAAAAAAAAAAAACCCTCACCAGCAATGAAGATGAAATAAGAAGAGACGAAGCGCTCTCTCGCTGCCTTAATTTCTCTCTTCAATGCCTCGTCCTCCACGTAAAAAACCAGCGACCCCAACCCAAAGTCACTAGCGCACAACCATAACCAAGTCCCAGACCCACCAATTCCGGAGCACGAATCGAACCTTCGGGTGGTATGGAGATTCCAATTGGATGAAATTGGGGTTTGTTGGGTGATAAGGGTTGTTTGAGGAGGACGGTGTCGATCTGGATAGTGTTATCTGAGTTGTCCTGAGAAGCGGTGGTGGCTTAATCGGTGGTAGGAGGTTGGGTTGAAGGGTTCTCTGGTTTTGACGGAGGTCCGATAGTGAGGGGGTTGTGTTGTTGGAGTAGGATTTTTGAGTTTTTCGATTGATTAGAATAGATGGTTCAGCAATGTGAGATGGTGTAGGCAGTAGTGGTGGTTGTTGGTGGTTTATATAAAGAAGGTGAACTTGGAGGCGGCGGCGGTTGTGGTGGTTGTTGCGGGTTTATGGTGATGGTGGTGGTTTTCGTGGGGAAGGTCGCCGGATTCTGAGTTTGTGGAGGTGATGCTGCGGCGATGAATTTCATCGTGTTCTTCATGTTCATAATTTTGTGTGTGGACCACTTTGCCCCTACAAAACCGTTACCTAACGGAAAATTTTGGACGGAATTTACCCCAGTTGTTAATTGCTAACAATTATTGGTGACAAGAGAATTTTAAAACTGGAGGTGACACATGAATCATTACCCTATACTGGAGGTGGGTAATAAGTAATTGACCTTTTTTATTAATATATTTTAAATTTTGTCGGAAACTTAATTCATTTTTATTTAATTTTTCTAGCACAATACCTTTTATTTCAATTTTTATACAATAAACTAAATCATGCCAACATGTTCATCAGCCACAGAATGAAATGTTCGTTATCCAAATCGATCTCTTTAGATCGAATCACCCAGAATCAGATGTTCAATACTCATAGTCAACTTTTTTAGATCGTATAATTACATATTGTTCTTTAATCGATTCAACCTCTGTAGATCGAGGAAGTTAGAGTGGGAGGGAGCGAAGATAGAGATGGAGAAACGGAACTGGGAAACAGGTAGAGAGAGGACGAGCAGAGAAACAAAGAGAGATAGAAACGGAACAGAGAAGTCAGAGAGAGGAAGACGAGAACGCATAGAGAGAGGGAGAGACGAAGACGAGAACGCAGAGAGAGAGGGAGAGAAACGAAAGAATCAGAAATAGATAGAGAAAGAGAGACAAGAGAATCAGAGAGAGGAAGATAATAGAAGCAGAAAGAGGGATGGAGGAAGAGAAATACAGAGGGGGAGATATTACCATTCCGACCACCATCACTGTACCGGCCACCATTGACGTGGAAGACAGGAGGGAGGGAGGGAGGGAGGGAGGGAGGCGGATCTGAAATGAAAGGGAGGAAGAGAGTGGTAGGTGGTTATAAAGATAGGGTTCACATCTCACGGTTGTGATGAGATCTGAGTTGACGGCTGAGATTAAATGAGTATAAATTTTAAATTAATTACACAAAATGGCGGATTCATCAAAGTGTCGCTTAAATACCAGCAGAAAGGGCGAAGCGTCGCACATTCATACGACAGTATACTCTTATGGCCGTCAAATTTCACATTTACGGCTACTTCTGGTTAACCGTCGTTAATTTGAACGAAAATATGACAGTTTGAAATAAATCGTCGTTAATTTGACCTCTAATACGGCGGTTTTTTCTATTCGCCGTTAAATTTGATATTTACGACAGCTAGCTTAGAACAATCGTTAATGAACAATTTTAAACGGCGGTTTGTCCCAGCAACCGTAAGGCAAGAGTAACTATCTAGTAGTGCCAGTTCATCTCTTGTTCATTTAGTTTCTTCAATTTTATTTCAAAAACAAAGCACTCAAGTTTACGGTTGTGACGTCTTCACTCTTTCTTTTCTTTTTTCACGGGACCTTCCCGTGGACATTGCTCACCTCCTAGCCGAGGATAGTAGAGATCATTTTTTTAAAAACCGGATCGGATCGGCCGATTTTCCCGATCAAACCGGTGAACCGGAGCTAGACCGGTCCGGTTCTGGATTCGGACCGCTCGTGCAAAAAACCGGCCGGTTCACACCGAACCAGCGAACTGACTAAACCAATTGGACCAATTCTGAAATTAAATTTAATATCTGCTGCTACCATGGATCGAACCAGCAACCATAAGTTGTATGGTTGCTGACCACTGAACCAAACAAGCTTTTATTGTTTAGATGTAAATTTAAATATACATACCTTACTTTGAAGTCTTAATTTGCCACACGTTTTCTTAAATCTCAATGATATTACTATATTAAAAATACAATTAAAAAAGTCACTTATTAACCATCATCAGAGTACGAAAGTTCATATATAAGCTACTTTCAAAAATAATAATGTTATCACAAAATATAATGTATTAAAAGCAATTTTAGTTATACATTAAATGTTAAAAAAAATTTAAATCAAACATAAGCATGATGTTATAATGCAATTTTTTAATAAAATTTGATTATGTTATTGTTATGTAAATGAGCATAGATTAAGTTATTATGGTGCATTTAATTGATATATTAGTCATATTCAAATAATTTATGTTTCTTTTAATCATATTTATAGATACATATATAAAGATATAGAAATTACACTATTAAAAAAACGTACAATCAACCCGGTTTAAGCATCGGTCCGACCGGTTTGAGCATGAAAGTGTCTCGCCGGTTCGATGCCCGGTCCGTTTTTGAACACTTTGGTAGAGGTAGTAGGTGCTATCACCCTCTTATTACTTATCTTGCTAGTCTCGTAGTGAGTCAGGGTGATACGGGAATACACACGGCTCCGCGATATCCTTACCAACCGAAGTACACCGATCGCTACAGTGAAAACATGAAATGGCTTAAGAGAAATAAGTCGTCGTATTATTATTATTTATTAATTGAGTTCTTTATTTATTTATTTATTTATTTATTTATTTATTTATTTATTTTATTGCGTTTAATTAGTTAGAATGGGCATTCTTGTCAATTGGGTCGTAGGAGTCTAGGGTTAGTTTTGTTTTCCTATTTAAGCAAGTGAGCCTTTGTTTATTGTTCATCAGAATAATTAAAAAGAGTATTTCTTCGTTTGATCAAAATTTGGTTGATTAGAACAGCGCGGTAGGCTATAAGCTACTTGGGAGTTTTGTCGATTTCTCACAAAATCGTCAACCCGATACATTTGCGTATCACAGAGTTTTTTGTCCCCCACGGCCTTTTTTACGAGTTAAGAGCCTGATCATTGTCTTTTTACAAATTGTCATCCAATATATAAAACAAGAAAGTTGACCAAGAAAATCTTTAGGTACATAATTGGTTCATTTGAAAGTATGTGTAAGGGAAAATTATGTTTTTACAGATTCCGTCCAACACATGGATGAAAAGTTAATGGATGAATAATAAATCCGTACAAAGTTCAAAAGTATAAGTACCACGGATGCAATTCTAACTAAAAACTAATCCAAACATGCATCAAATCATTCATTCCAAACATAGTGCAGGAAAAATGCATCATAAAAATCATAAAGTTTTGGTGATTGCAGTTTGATCCCTTTATTTAATCCCTTGCATCACCTATGTTACATTTTTCATGGATGGTAGATGGTAAAATGTAGGTTATCAGAGGAGCTTGAGGATAGCAGACCTAAGGCATCTCAATGGATTCTCTGCTTTAGAACTGCATTCTTCATCGATCATCTACACAACAACAAAGAGATAAGCATTAAAAATAGAGAATGATAAGAAAACACATAGTAATTAAGAGTAAAATTGTGTTCAGAAATTTGATGGGAGCAGATAGGATTCATAAATGCAACCTTCTAGCTAACTACAAGTATGTGACGACAAACAATAGTTTGTGTTGCATAACAGGTTTAGTAAGACTCATGTTCAGGAGGTGATCACTAAAATGAACACCAAGTTGGCAGGTTGGAAGGTGAGGATTATCAATTACGTCCATGGCTGGCAGAGTCACTATGACTAAGAGTGTGCTTGCCACCCTTCCTTCGTATTCTATGCAAGTTTTACCTCTTCCAATTGATATCTGTAATAAAATTGACAAAATTTGCAGAAATTTTATTTGGGGAGACACTCAGGCCAAGAAAAAAGTCCATCTCATAAAATGGGATACGGTTTGTCTCCCCAAAGAGGAAGGAGTTGGAACTGCTTCTTTGATAGAGAAAAATATATTGTTAATGATTTATCTCTTAATGCTCACAAGGTGAAAAGTTGTTCTCCTGCTTGGAGAGGTATTATTAGAACCAGGGACGGACCTAGAAATTTTCGGTAGGGGGGGCCAAGAAAAAAAAAACAAAGTGTTATTACAATAAAGAAGTGTTTATAAAATTAAATGATTCAAAATAGAGCAACGGACAAAATAATTTTTCGTATGTGCTGTGTATTTGAGAGTTACGATTTTGGATTTTTCTTCTCATCATCAAATCACTGAATTCATTTTTAGTGAGGGTTTACTATTTTAACCTTGGTTTATCTAAATAAAATCACAATCACTTAAAGGGATCATTTATATAACTTTTTTTTTTATAAAAAAATGAACATTTATGAGACCAGCACTCAAAAGTAGTGGTTTAATCATATACACTTTCCTTAAGATTTATCATGTAATATTTGATAGTATTACATGGTTGGTGATAGTGGAGGTAAAATCATACATTTTTAGACAAATTAAAATGTTTGAGCTAGTAACAACAAAGTAACTTTATCAGTTCTCTGCTAGAGAATCACAAACCTGGAGGGGGCCAATAGTGAGAAGTTGTGATTTATGAGAGCATAACTTAGTACATGTGCACTTAGAAGTTGAATGCTAGGGGGGGCCACGGCCCATGCAAAGTTCCCCTTGGTTCCGTCCCTGATTAGAACTAAGTGTTCTGTGACTAACAATGCAAAATGAAATATTGAAGATGGTGGCAATATTTTGTTCTGAAAAGACTGGTGGTGTAGGGATAAACCCCTTGGTGAGATCTATCATGTTTTAGACAACAATGATCTTGTGGAGAATTTTATTAGCATGAATGGTTGTTGGTCACTTGGAAACCTGGAAGGGGAATGTGATCTGTCTACTATTGATATGATCAAGAACAACATTATCCCCAGTTATTAATGGTGATACTCTATTTTGGCATGGCGCCAAAATGGGGTCCTTTACTGTCGCATATTATTGCATTGACAGAAATCTGAACTCCCCGATGGGAGCCCACTCTACTATTTGGATCAGACTTTGGAAGATAAAAATGCCTCAAAAAATCTTAATTTTGTCTGGATCTTGCTCCATAGTAAGGCTTTCACTAATGCTCACAGAAAGGTCGTCTGAGGCATGACTGACTCGGACTCTTGTGAGCTATGTGGGTCTGATGCTGAAACCTTGGAGAATCTCTTTAGAAACTGTATTAAGGTTCATAATATTTGGAGGTTTGTGATGAGTAATGATTGGCGGAGCAACAATAGTACTGGTGATTTTCGTGCTTGGATCACTAAGAATCTCAAAGATAGTAATATGATCTATGGTGTGAAACATTACATGGTCTCAATTTGGATGATTTGGACTAGCAGGAATAATTTTGTCTTCAATAGAAAGTTGGAGACTGAGTCTATTTGCAAAGATAAAATCATTCAAAGTGTTGGTGTTATTCAGAGAGACTTCTGTCCTTCTCTTTCAAGTTATAGTTTTGTTTTGGATAAACCGTTTTCTAAACGGTGTTTCCTCGCTGCAGGCTCAATTAAAATCAATGATGCGTTAGACAATTTTTCAAAGTGGTGGGCATCGGAGTGGCTTTTAGTGACAACAAAGGGGTGGCTCGGTTTATGCGGAAAAAATCATTTTTGTACAAGCATGGAGGTTGAGGTTTGGGGTGTGAACAGGGCCATCACCATTGTATTCCATAAAAATCTCAAGAACTATGAAATTGAGTGTGATAATAACGATGTAGTTCTTACATTCCTGGGAATTAGAGAGAGACCAGCTTCTATAAAGACCCAGATCCATGATGGCAAGTTTTTTATGGAGAGGAGTGAACCAGTGGTGGAAAAATAAGGCAAATTACTATGTGTGCAAATGAGGTTGCTGACACATTGGCCAAAATGGGAGTTGAACAAGACGAACACCTGGTGATGTTTGAAGAAGCGCCAGAAGCTGTCAAATTGCTGCTGATCTTGGACATGCTTGGCGTTAGATCTTAATGTAGTTTGTGTAATGTCTACCTATGGGTCTTTTCCGTTGTAACAAATAAAAAGACAAACAATAGTATTTATACCCTCATAATAACATCATTTAAATAAATAAAAATGTATGATCTAAAAGATATTTGAATTCATAAGATTGAGACTTATGATTAGTTTGTACGTTTTAGGACGGAAATATATCCGCTTTTTATAATATAATTTTTCAACATGTGATTGTAATAAAAAGAGTAAAAACATTAATTTTTCTGAAATACGATTTTTCCGACCAACATATAGAACGCTGGCTGGAAAAATCGTATTCTAATATTCGGTGATATCTTGGTGCCCCCAAAAGTTCCCATACACGGTCGACTTAAGATGTTGAATATGTTTGTTTCTTCCGAATCAGTCTACTTTAATTATTAGGTTGTTCCCTCTTTTCAGTCTACTTCTGTTATTTAATTATCAGGTTGTGAAATCATTATTCTTCATTCATATTTTTTATGTTTCCACACTTCTTTTCTATTTTATGAGTCACATTTCTCTTCTTTACACTTAATTTAGTAACAGAGCTATAAATGACAAAGATTTTTAAAAAGTTGTTTCACAATAATTCATAAGAAATAGAGTTAGTACTTCGTACTTCCTCTGGTTCTTCTCTTTCTTTCAAATTACCGGGTCAAAGTGACATGCATACGAATGAAAAAGTCAAAACTTGAAGAAAGAGAAGAAACATAAGTAATTCGTTTGTCCAAACAGTGAATACTTTCAGTTAAAACATATCTCAGACTAATAAATTAGTAATTAATAAGGAGAAACGTATTAAGATTGGAATGTACCTTTCCAATAACAGTGATGTCAAAAGCAGCATCCCCAAAAGGCAAGTTGATATTACTGACGACATTGATGGAGAAATTGCCCAACACATTCAAAATCCTCTCCAACACACCTTCTTGTTTCTTGCAGTGGATTTTCAGCAAAATATTTTTGTCTGAGACTCTCATATTCACTTCCGGGAACGGTTTGTCGCTACGATCCAAGTTCGTTTCGTCTGAGGAGTTGTTGCCGGACGACAACGTTTCGTCACTGCTACATTGACAAGTTTGTTTTGTGTTGGCCACGGTTGGCTTATCGCGTTTTGTCCTCGTTTGGTCTCTCTCCAAGTGTTTCACTCTTTCCGTCAAATGTTTGATGTATCTCGTGGCGTCTCCGATGATTGATGCCTTGTCCATCTACATTTTTAGAAAAAATAAACAAATAACCAACAGAAGTAAGTAACTAGGTGGGTTTGGTATGACTCTTTCTAGTTTTTAATTCACTTTGAACTTTTAATACTCTTTCCGTCCTATAATAAGTGTCCATTTTTAAACCCAACTTTTTAAGGAGATGTTCATTAGTTACAGACTTATTGACTTTTGTGATGACATAGACAAAATTGTCCCTCATTTCTCAATATTCAACACTAATTTAATTACTTTGCAGTGAGTAATTTTTGTCAATGTATCAACTTTGAAACATAAAAAATAAAAATGGACACTTACTTTGAGACATCCCAAAATTGAAAAGTGGAGACTTATTGTGGGACGAAGGGAGTATGTTTTGAACTTTTTTGAGAGGTTTGGTAGGACCTTTTTGGGCCAGCTTTTGAATTTTGGATTCAGAATTTTCAGTATAAAAGTAGATTTTGAGAAGAGTTGGGTTTCACCTAGGGATGACAATATGGTCCGATCCGATCTAAAATCAGAGCGATCCGAGCCGAATGGGTCGGATTTGGATCCAGAAAGCCAGACCCGAACGGATTTGGATCTGAAGGAAAATCCACCGAGTTTCGACCCGATCCGATCCGACGTATATGCGTGCTTTACAAATTACCTCCCTCACTTACCCTTGCAAGAAGAATACTATAATAAGTCCAACCTACAAAGTTATTTCATTTTGTTTTTTAGGCTTCATAACATTCCAACATGGCTTAGCGTCTTAAATAGTGTTTATTTTTTTTTATATTATTTTTTATATTATTTTTTTATTATTTTATTGCAAACTCTAGCTGGACCCGATCCAAATCCAATATGACCACGTACTATATGGATCTATGGATCGGACTTGGATCAGCTGAATGAGACCCGATCCGGTCTGATCCGAATCCGCTGATGATCCGAACAGATCTGGATCCCATTTCTCCTGGTCGGATCTGGATCGGGAAGGGTCTGATCCGATCCGGATCCGGCCTGTTGCCATCCCTAGTTTCACCTGCTTTTTTAGACGTTTTTTTTTCTTCTTAGACAATAAAGTGACTGATATACTCATATCGTTAGTTAATATGGAAAGAGTAAGATGTTTCACTAACCAACAAAATTGTTGCATCACGAACTTTTTAATAGCACAATTTTTTATCAGACGTCATCTTTTCTTCATCAAGTTTTTTACCAATATTGGTCCGAAAATAACTTTTGAAAACATGCACAATTTGTTTATACATTGTTCCATGTATTCTCATGAACAGAATATAACTAGATTGTAGTGGTACCTTCTTAAGACCAGGAATGACAGCTGCAAGAGCTATGAGCTTCTCATTAAGCCTCTCCCTCCTCTTCCTCTCTGCAATTATATGATTCTTAGCTTGCAATGGAGGCCTAGTTAGTGACTTGGACTCTATAACCTCTGTGTCATCATTCAAAACATTGGAACATGACCTGTTCGGACTCGTGTTAAAGAGATTCGTGTACTCATCGTTTCCCATATCTGGAGTTGCCGGTATTTCCTGGTTGAGAGCAGCCCAAACTTGACCCGGTTGCCCAGATGGTGATAGCGGGGGGCAAGCACAGGCTCCCTCATTACCACCTGGTTTGTTTATGACCGGGTTCAGCGTCCAGAAAGCATCAACAATGACTTCATCATCAACAGCGGTTTCTGCTGATGCTTTCTGAGACAACTGGTTTTCGTCAGGAGTGAGATTCTGGAAATCAAACATCTCGTGTGTAGGGATTCGGCATTGGTTGATGAGATCCGAATCTTCCATTTCCTAAAATTTGCAGAAATAACACGAAATGGAGAGGGATTGAGAAAAATAATTAAATTTCTCTGTGAACTTGGAGTAGCTAAAAGATTAGCTTACCAGTTGGGATAGCCATCCATCTGCAAAATCTTCCATTGCGAAACAGAGTGAGACTTGAGGTGACAGACGAAACTTCTTGCAAGAAGTCCTTTGCCCACTGCTATCTCTCTATTTATTTACACAAATAGCATCCAAATCTATCTATTTATGTACTCCCTCCCTCCGTCTTAATCTTTTGGTCTACTTTTTTGGATTGGAACGTTTTAAGAGAACGTGCAATGATTATAAGTCATTTACTTGAAAGTCTTCGCTCTTTAACTGTTTGAAAACGTGTCATCTTTTTTTGTAAGGGTAAATTAGAGAAAGTACAATATTGTGAGCTACAAGAAAAGGAAGTGGACAACAAATTTGAAACAGCCACAAATGATATAGAGGATTAAAATATTGGTACGGAGCGAGTACTAAAGCGGAAACCTTGATTTTTTCACGTGTGAGCGGTGAAAATAATACCTTAGTGTTCACCTCCACAATTTTATCTGATATTTTATCAACTGTACATGTATAATGTGGCTCTCACTCTCACGACCTTGGTCTCTATCTTCATGAAATAGCCGTACATGATATTAAAAATCCTCGTAGAAAGTAGGGGTTTAATGTTGTTTCTCAAAATTGGGGTGCGACACGTCCCCTGATTTGTGACTACAGACAATGAAAAATTAAATAGCTGGGGCAAAAGAAAAACTAATTTATGTTTCCAAAGGTATTAGTAAGAAAATGTGAACTCAAGTCAGACTATTTTTTGTATTGTTAAAAGATATTTTTGTCAAAATGCATAATAATATGAATAAAAGTGTGATTCTAAATAAATTGAGAGTGACACTTGTCTCTCCGTATCAGGATATTTTTAAAGGGGTGGGCATGATGGTACGTGCATCATTGCTCAAAATTCATCCATGCACCGTTTCATAACAATGCATTTAAGCTGGGTTAGTCGAGCCCGTGAGTTCTGTATTAATTATCACATTCTTTCATATTCAATCTCTCTTTTACGTAGATAATCTTACCTACTTTAAGATGATGATTTCACTTCTAAAAATGATATATGAGCTTTGTAACTGGGGAAACCCTTGACAATTTCGACATCCTAATTCAATTCGGCAAACCTAGTCTATGAAAATCCAAAATGCAATTAGGGAAATCTCTGACAATGGGTGGGTTTGACTATGGTAGATTATTATATTAATGATCAAAAATCTTGCAAACCGGAGAAAATTCGGGGTCCGGCTAGAGCACAACCGGATCCGGCCGGGTCCGACCCGGATCAGGTTGGGTGGTTCACTAACGTGTCGCTCCCTGGTTGGTTAATGTGTGATCGGCCGGGTCCTACCCGGATCCGACTAGGCCCTATCCGGATCCGATCAACAAAAACCCAGATCCGGTTGAGTTATTGGACAGTGAAATGGTTTAAAAATATTCGTATACGACTTATAAAGTACCTGAATCCGTGGAAGTCCAAAAATCCTAAAATCTATCCCGCTTAGTCAAACGTGCCAGATTAATTTTCAAAATTTAATTAATTAATCTATTAATTTAGCTTAACAAAATGGGGACAATAACTCTTCACATGAAAGACAAAACTAATTTAGGTCTCGAAAATATCACTGTTTGTGAAATCAAATGTATAAAGTACAAAATCTTTTCAGGGAATTAGGCAGAGCATCTTATTTATATATAGCAGTTATCTTTAATTAAAGTTAGGGATGCAAGTTCAAACCGGAAAAATCGCAATCCGAGCCGAACCGGACGGTTCGGTTCGGTTTGGAAGCTATTACGGTTCAGTCCAGGTTTGCAAAAATCTCAAACCGTATAATACGGTTCGGTTTGCGAAAATTCTAAACCGTGTAAACCGAACCGAACAGTTTATATAGCATATTAGGCTATACAACTGTCACACTTGATAATTTCTACACATATATCATATACAGTAGTTAATAAAAATGATGTAATGTTTGCTACTTTATTTTAAAATTGCTTGACATTGAAATTGTAGCAAATATTTAATTGTTGAAAGAATTATTAAGAAATTTCAAGTGAAATAATGTATTTCTAGAAACCGCGGTTTAAAACTGAACCAAACCGGTCCTTCACGGTTCGGTTCGATTCGGTTCGGTTTGGGGCCATGAACGGTCCGGATTATGTTTAGGTTTTGCTCAACCCGTTACATGCGGTTCGGTTTGGATGGGTGCCGAAACCGGACCAAACCGAACCGTTTTCATCCCTAATTAAAATATAAATAAGATAGAAAAATATTGTCTCCAATAGGTTCTCTACTTCGATCCTTACTTTAGCGGATAATTATCTCGCTCTATACATTTAAAGAGTCGGATAGAAATATTTATATATTTTTTAACCATGTTCATAATGGTTATGTCCTGAAAGCGTAAAGTACTAATGTACGAAATATTGAGAATGTGTCACGTGTTACTTAACTAATCATTTAGCTAAAATTTTAGAACAATTACAATATTTAGAGCACATACTAAAGTTTTACTATATTTAATATAAAAATGTACTACCTCAATTTCTTCTCTAGCATATCGGTTTGACTTTTGTTACTATTCACTTGGTCACTTTAACCCGATGATTTGTGTAGCAAAACGATTAAGCTTTTTGATGATTTTTCAATGGTGCTCTAGAGTAGAAGTTGCTCTATAACGCGGTGAAAAAATTATCAAAAAGTCACATCGTTTTGTTGTCCAAATCACCCGTTCAAAGTGACAGGGAAGGAATGCTCCAACAACCCCCATTGTCAGTAATACCGTAGCTGAACTCTCATTTACTTCATGAATAGTGTACTTTTCTAGATCCACTATACGAACAGTGTACTTCACGAACATGTGAATTTATGAGGAGTGTACTACTTATTTTGAAGTGGTTATACTTTTCATTAGGGCTCCGGTTCGGTTGCTATTGACATCCAAATCGAACTGTGATTTACAGTTTGAAAAAATAAATAAAAAAAAAAAAAAAAAAAAAAAAAAAAAAAAAAAAGCAAACTGTTAGTTGGTGACTTGAGTTGAAAAGTCAAAGGAATCTATGGTGCGACACCTGTTTGCCACCTGTTTGCCTCCTTTAGATTTTCCTCTTGATCACAGTTTATAGGCATGTGATTGCCTGTGCTAGACATACACACACAGAGGGTTGGCAGAAAGCTATTAGCATAGGATCTGAGGTGCTTCAGTGTTTTTCTAGTGTATGTTGAGTGGATTGTATCATACCACTCCGTCCAAACTCAAACGCACCATTTGGACTTTTTGCACTCGTAATTGAATCACTTTAACCCGGTGATTTGGATAGCAAAATGATATAATTTTTCGATAATTTTTTTTATCTTGTATAATAAGAGTTACTCTACAACACTTTAAAAAAATTATATAAAAATTGTGAAATTTTACTATTCAAATTACCGGGTCAAAATGACCCAGTGAATAGTGATAAAAGTCTGAATGGTGCAAGGTGGGACGGAGTGGTATTCCTTTCTCTCAATAACATCGGAATTTTAGAATCATGGAAATAGTTAGTTCATTGCTTAGTGAATCACGTTACATCAGTGTAGTCTTGTTCTTCGTTTTTCATTGTTCTCTTGCTCGTTACAGATTATAAGACAAACATAAGTCAAACCATTCATAATTTTTTAGAGGGAAAAATCATTTATAAATTCAATTATTCTGTAGTTTGGCAAACTTGTATATCATGTTGGTGCAATTTGGATAACTATACTTGTTAAGATTAGTGCATGTTTGGCATTCCTGTTTTTAATCAACTTTGATTAAAAACAGGGTTGTTTTTTTAAACTCATTTGATATGCATGTTTTTTTGCCTGTTTGATCAAAAACATGCTGAAAAACATACAGAAAAACAGTTGTTTAGAAAAACAGCAAATGTGGTGTTTTTTGTGTTTTTTTCATATTATTGGTGTTTAAAGACATTTCAACTATGATTAAATGCAACAAATATCAGATATATGTCGGTATTGTGCGTAAAAATGATTTTCAAGCAAATTAACATTGAAATTTAGTAATGTTGCCAAACGTGTTTTTGATTTTAAACACTGTTTTTAAACGGATACCAAACAGTTTTTTGATTATGTTTTTAAACGTGTTTTTTCGGTACGTTTTTTTTCCATTGTTTTTCTTGTTTTTAAACGGATACAAAACAAGCTCTTAATCATATTTTTATCATAAATTAAATATTTTATATTAAATATACAACCTACGTGACAGTATCTGTTAGTCTGTCGCGCTGTCATTGGGTAGTTGCCCATACAGAATAAAAGAAATTTTACAATTATAATTTACCTTTCATTTTTACCCTTTAAAATTTTACAAAATCACAACCTTGATTGGTATCGCCGTACTGGTCCTTTCTTTAGTCCGGGTCACATTATTAAAAACATTTCCTTCAGTACATGGTCTCTGGTACGATGGTTGCTTTTCTTATGTCTGGGTCACATTTTTGAATACATTTCCTTTTGTACACCAACTATTATTTTTTAGTACACCAATTAATTCAAAAGACTGGTCTTTGTTTTAGGAAAGAGGACTGTGCCCGACAGAAAATAAAATTGGGCCAAATATTGGGACTAAATAAAATTTTCATTAGTTGAAGATAGACCGAGTGGGGCCCGCATTTTTCCCTCGTGATTACTGAAGGAAAAAATATAATTGAGAAATTATGTGATATATTTTGGTGATTATTCACTAAAAAATATTTAAAAATATAATTGAACTGATGTGAATATCCGCCACAAACTTTGGTGAGTACTTAATTTATGTTACGGTTCATAAGGTTCACATAATGTCTCTATAAGGAGATTTCGAGTTAACTTTATTTTACACATCAATCAGAACGTGTCAATACTATTCTCCTTACGTTATCTAGTTCTTGCATCTCTCGAATCTCGATTCAGAACACATTACCAGGACGATAATGCTCTAGTCATCACACTAAAATATAATCATTGGAAAGATTCACTGAAGAACCAAAGAAACACGGGTTGACATTCAGTAAGCGTATGATGAAGTGATGATATACATGTTTTTTGTTCTTTACTTTTCCTAATTAGTAGTAATTGTTTATCAATAAATATCCATCCACACAAAGTTCCAGTTATGAACAAGTTTTCCGAATTATCTCTACTACTACAAAAATTTGAAGACACTCAGAGTGTTTTTTCTTATTTTCTTCAGCATATCTGAGTACAGCCGGTAGAGAGATGGTAGCTAGCAAACTGGTTTGTGCATTTTGTTTTACTTCTAAGATTGCATTGCATCAAGCTTATCGGTAATTCTCTCTCGGCTTGAGATCACTTGCAATCACGTACACGGTCGCCAAATTTTTGACAATTATTGTTTTTGAATTAATTTTTTGATAATTTTTTCTTCCCTTTGTCTACTTACTTTTTAGTTGGCGGTATCGTAGCTTGCTTAGGATTTGCATGTTTTAATCCCAGACGAGAAATTGGCCATGATGTAGTCGGTCATTCGTCTTCTCGGTGGTCACACTGTTTTAATTTATAGATTTTATATCATTACAACAATTCTGGCTTTCAGCGACCAGTTTTATTTCGAAAACCAATATTCAGATCGTTAATAGCAGTAAAAACAGTTTTTACTGTTTGTCTTCTGGTTTGTCGTCTTTCAAATTTTTTTAGTCCAATTATAATTTTTTTCGTCGCAGACCAACAACACATCCGAAATCCAAAATTATCAACGGCATGCAATATTGTCGTCAATGGATCTAAACACAATCTTGACTTAATTTTAAGGCGGGGAAATTAAAATTTCATGAAACAATTGTAGTAAAAACACAATTTTACAAAATTTCTCTTCACCTACTAACATTTTGGGCGGCCATTGAAAATTTCACTTACATTTTGGGCGGGGGGGGGGGGGGGGGGGGGGGGGGTATCGAATCACAAAATATTTGAGCCAAAAACAAGTCAATGCACCAAAACATATATGCAACCTGCAGCAATCGATCAAAATTTCACAACTCTCCTTTCTATTCTCTCTAGCTTCCTCTTCATCTCTTCTTCTTCACACACTACAGGAATTGTTTCTAAAAACGACGGACATTAAGTGTCGTTTTTTGGCTCTTTCCCGTCGTTTTTGTCAAATACGACGGAAAACTATACTGTCGTATTGGAAGGCGTTGTTTAACAGTAAACGACGGCTCACTTTCCTTCGTTTTTGTTTATATGACGGTTTATTTGTGACCGTCGTTTTATGTGGAAAAAAGGACGGTACATGTACCCGTCGTTTTTATAAATACAACGGGAAAGGCATAACCTTGGTATTCCAAAAACAACGGTCAGCTCTTTGCGTCGTATTTATAAAAAACGATGCCCCGTACAAGTGTCGTATATATAAAAACGACGGTTCTATATAAGATATAAGCACCACCATATACACATATGTATAGATATACATATATATATATATACATATACATGCTATGATATCTCTAATTTCACACTGATCATGAATAAAGTTCCACATATTCATCATTCACGCACCATTCTATAACGAAATATTTCATTCATTCCTCAAAAGTATATACAATTGGTCGCAGGTTTTGGCAACAACTTTTACAAGAAACTTAAAACTACTAAAGTCTTGAACATGTACACATATTATATTCTCAGCAAAATAACCGATATCATCCCAAATGGCGAACCGACTACAAAAAGGAAGTTGTCCCATAGATGCAATAAACTAAATTTGAAAGTTGTGTGCTCTTCCTTGGACCGCTTCATTTGTTTTGTGTATTCTCGAAGCTGCAAAATAAAGATCGTAAATAAACTTCAACAATCATATTCACCAAAAGAAGAGGGAAAACTCGTACTAGAACTAAGAAAACAGTACAAGGATAATCATATCAATCACGGAGTAGACATCAATGAATTTCTCCTCCATGTGGTTCGATCAGTCCATGGGCTTTGTGCCCTTCTTAGTCAGACATGCAGATTAGTTGTAGCATGTAAGATAATATATATTTCCATGCCCCACTATCAAATATCAGTTAAAGGAATATCCCCAAATATATGGAAGTCATGTAGAATCAATAGTTTAGAGTACCATTGGAAGCAGATTATGTATTACCATGACAACAGTTTAGAATTTTCTTTCATTTCATTATCAAAATAACCACCTCACTAAAAATGGACTAACTTAAGGTCATTAATTTCTTGAATGACTCCCTGTTTCCTGAAACATATAATTTTTCTTGAATGATTGGAGATCTATTAAATCTGACAGGTATGTCTAGCCACATAATACCAGTACTTAATATAACCAAGCTGGTTGTGAGAATACTTAAGCAACCAGCAGACAAATAACAGGTTTCGGTTCCACTAGCATAGCCTACTTTTCCGAATAGGACTAATAGTCTAGAGTGATAATCTGTATAAGAACCTTCTTCCAGTAATGAATTACTTTTAATGCTCCTTCCAATTCATATGACTTCATGCATTCCCTCCATGTAGAAAGCCCGTTCCGTACCACTGACAGTGATGAACCAATTCAGAGTGAAACAAATTGAAAACAATAAAAGTCAAACACTGAATTTTTATGTAACTGACAGTAATGAAGCAACTAGCATTAGAAGAAATTGATGCTGCTTCAACTAGCATCAGAACAAATTAGCAAGTCGCATACAATAGCCATTCATAAAAAAGCACCACATCTCAAGTCTACTATTTTTAACATAACAAGATGGCACATAACAAGCAAAGTTACTTAATGTACCTTTTCTCGGATCCATGAGTGGGCTTCCATGGCGTAATCAATCCCAAAGAAAATTTGACGACCGTGAAGCCAAGCTATACCAGAAGGCATAGAATCTGAAGCTTAGGATTGACACCAAAAGAAGCAGACGCAACGAAGACTGGGTAACCCACTAAGCTCCCTCGATTGCCCACTAAGCTTCCCTCGATTCCCAAACAAGCAATTTGTCCCTCTTGATGCAATCTTCCAGGCAATGTTTCGGGGTGCAGCTATGTGGTCCCTGTTGATGCAATGTTCAAACACTGAACTGTAAACTGCCATGAATGATCTAAAAGTCAAATATGAAGAGCCGTGTCCAGTTAGTTTACATATAGAACTGTAAAAAAATGCATGATTTCAGGAAAACAATACCGAAAAACATAGCAAAACCATAAAAAGGTCAAATAATTTGATTTTCATGCACCACTAAGTGAAAATATGTTATCCCTAAGGCAACACTACATCAAAAGCCAGAGACATAACATGGAACAATTCTCTGAACTCTTGATGATAAAACATTACGTAGAGATCATTCAAATAAAATGAGTATAAGTGGACCGGACATATAGAATCTTTTCAAGACAACTGTCCCTGGCTCAGTTGTAATATTTTGTCCATAATTGTTTATGGTTAATTTTCAAGTTGGCATTTGGGAATTATTAATGATTTATACTGAAAAAAAATATAACCTATTCAGGTATTTGTTAATCTAGAGTGGTATCAAGTAAACAACATCAACTAAATATCTTTTCAGTAACCAGCTATAAAGGCCGAGTTTCAGTTTGTTAAAATATCTTTATAAAAGTACCGACTTTTGTAACATTTGATTCCTGGCTTGCCCACTTTAGTAACATCTCTACAGATTACTGAAGCTACTAATTTAACTCCTTCGCTCAGGGTATATATTGACATTGACAATATAATTACATTGATACTGACAGTGTAAGGTAACAGGAAATCATCAGATGGTACTAGCTTTGGAGAATGGGGAATAAGCATTAGACCCTTAGGTAAGATGTTCATTCCAGGAAAACATGGAGGCTACACATAAATGATAGGTGTGAATCAAACAATTCAAAATTCTAAAATTGAAGAATAACTTGAAGGATATATGGAAAATTAGTGGCCACATCATATAATTATCTATGCATCATATAACAGTATACAAAATTAAGAAATACCTTTCCTACATTAGACAAAAACCTTTCAGCATCGCGCTCCAAGACGTGAATCAAAAGTTAAAAATATCAAATTTGAAGGAGATAGTGGAGAAATTAAGGGTCATATCAAACATTTATCGAAGCCACTATAGATCAGGGCTAACATTTAGATCGAATGGACCTTCTACAACGTTCTCTGATGAATCTCAAGCTATTGAACAGTTAAATAGCTCAAAGAACTCTCCAATTGACGCAGTGCTCAGATGGATCGAACTCTCGATAATCACAGAAACCGTTGCTGAGACGTATTCCATAGAATAGATCGAAGAGGGGGGAAAGAAGGAGATGAGAGTACACAGATGACTTACCAGCCTTTGTGTCCGTCATTGTCCAAGGTAGGAGATGGGAATCACAGCAAGGACGAGATGAGAAGAGATGGAGATGAGAAGGGGATCAAACAGGAGGTGGTGGGAATCTCGTCGGTCGGTGGGGAGAATGACTAGGTAGGGTCTGTACAATAGGATTAGTAAAAAAAAGTGGATGGAGTATTGGGCGGGATTGCCAAAATTTTGGGGCGGGAGCGTTAAAAAATTAAAGTTGTTCGTCGTTATACATACGATGGCAAGAAATTTACGCGTGGTTAAATATTTTATAATTCGACGGATAAACAATTAACCGAAGTAATTATATTATATACGACGGTAAAGAGTAAACCGCCGTATTTAAACTTAAATACTACAGAACTACTTGCTGGCCGTCGTTTTAAGCCACCTTTTCTGTAGTGACACTCGCTCAATAGATTTCACTTGTGCGTCATCGATCGATACTTCCACCATAGACGCATAACCACGAGCTTGGACATCGTTGTTCTGCGGTGAGAGGTCAATCGAAGGAGGGATGGAGAGACGACACATTTAGATCTGGAATCCTAATGGCCGGTTGTTGTCATCAATCGGAATTGCGCACAACATCGTCGAAGAATCTAAATCGAATCTCTATTTTGCCCCAATACTCAAGTAAGAAACTTCACTGATTTGGTTTTCAATTCATATATTAAGTTTATTTGTATATGGGAATTCCATTGTTCAGCGATATGGATTAGTGGTATTGTATTTGGGGCTTTCTTTGTTCTTGATTCCATTAACTTGTTCTAAGGTTGTTTCTTTTTTTGTGTGGGTGTAAGTGTACTCGTTCCTTGGTTAAGTCGGTAAGATGATGATTTTCATTTCAATATGTGAATAACTGACATGTTGAGTATGATGTATCAAAACAATTCAATTATTTTGGTATATGCATGAGGTTGTATGATACGTTCGATAGTTGAATGCGATGTCTCCAAGTCATGTGTAGGGTGAAACTCAGGTAGTTGATAATTTGATGTCACCAAATTCATATTTACGATATTAAGTTTTAATGTACCATGGGTCTTTGCTGCTTGCATTTTTTTTTACCTGGTGAAATAAGTTTTTGCATCTCATATATTTGGGGAGCTTTGTAACTCTACAGCTATTTGTGTCTTGTGTGGGTGCATTAGTTGTGAATTGTGAGAATTTCATTAGTGTGGTATTGAGCAAGTTGTTCTTAAACTTTCAGTAGTGTTAGAGGCCGTGATTAAATGGATTTATCTATAGAATTCATTCATACAAAACTGATAGAGTACTGTAATATGCATGATAAGGCAAAATCCTTTTGTAGATCATCTCTTATTTGGTTTTCATGAGTACTGATATGAGCCTCTTTATGCTAAGTGAAGAAGCCGTGAAGATGTGGATCTATCGAATTCAATCATATAACTTTATGGCTTTTAGGTTTTGATATGAACCGATATTTAATATTTTTCGCTTTGTTTGCAATCACAACATCAAAGGGAGATTACGTCGCATTTCAGCTTCGACAGCAGCATCACATCAAAGTAGCAGCACGCTCATCCATATTTCTCAATTCAAGTCGACAATGAACAGTTCTACACCAGCTACTGAGGTACAATGCATCTGTGAAATAAAATATGTCCAAACAAGGGTCTTAAGAAACTATTTATGAACAATTTTTTGCGGTTTTTTGGAGGACGTTGTAGATATTTGTAATCTTTGGCCGGGTTGTGACGCAAGTTGTTTCTGGATATTTTGGGTACTGGAATAATGTCTTGCTACAAGGTTTGAAAAGGTTTTTTGTAACAACTTTTGATTGAGTATTAAAAGAGGTAAATTCGTTACTAAAAGATTTTGGCGACGTTTAATTTTTGTCTCTACGTTTGTTGCCTCTACCGCGTCGCCAAAGGTATTTGTGACAAATCACTAGTTTGTCACCATAAATTTGATTCGGCAACAAATCTTATCGTTTTGATTTCTATCTTAATGCAACAAAATTGGTTTTGTTGCCTTACAACTTTCGTTGCAGAAAATAAATACTGCGACGATTAATAATTCGTGCCATACACTGTTCGTTGCTTAAAATAATCATGTGCATCAAACCATGTTACGTTGCTAGTGTGTTTTGGTTGCCAAAAATCCTTACTGCTGCCAATATGCTACTTTTTGTAGTAACATAATTTTTGTTATCCGATGCTTGTATAAACATTTGTGACAAACTTATGTAAGTATTTTATTCAAACAATAATTAATTTTGTGGCCAGACTCAGTACAATATAGTAATACTTACTGCTAGTGAAGATTGTTCCATATACATTCATTTCACAATAAAGTAACAACGATTTTATTAAAATTTCTTAAGACGGGTTCTGCCATTGACGCAAAATGAGAACTAGTAAAAACAACGTATAAACAACATAACAATATATCTACTGAAGTTTCGTCCCAGTGAGCGAAGAAAACCACTGTTTTCTTGACATGAAATCTGCAAATCTCCAAAAAGAAAACGAAAAAATTAGTTATCAATATTCAAATAGATATACAAAAACAATTAACAGAATAGTAACTATAGAGATTATATCAAAGATGATCTACCTGCTTGACTTAACCTAGTCATTAGGTTATTTTCAAATTTTCTTCAGAATCAAACCCAGATTAATCTAATCCCTAATATGATCATGCTAATCATAGGTAAAACATCGTCAAATTTAGCCCCTTCTCAATTCTATCCCTGATCGAGCTTGTTTAGATCTGTACAAGTTCACCCCCCCCCCCCCCCCCCCGCACACACACACAGAGAGAGAGAGAGAGATTAGTTGACACTACACATCGATTGGATCATCATCTTCGCCGCCGGTGACTCGTGAACGAATAAAGAGGGACGTTAGTATTTTTTTTTGGAGTGAGACGATGAAAAGAAGGAGAAAGAGATGAAGGAGAAGTTGTGCGACTAAAGCTGTGAAGCCGCTTTGCAGGCGCAATAGATTAGCACGGACCATGTAGTGAAATGAGAGAAAGAGATGAAGGAGAAGTTGTGCGACTAAACGTGTTAACCAATATATTAGGGCAGTTTTATAGATATGGTGCTAGTGGGCTTTCTGTGAAGAAGTGGGCTTTTTCATGGATTTTAATTTATTATTTATTTATCATTTATTCTCTAACAAAATAGTCACCACTATCTCAGCATAATAGTTCACGGACGGGACAAATAAAATATGACAAATGTAAAACTAAAAGTAAAATAGTAAGACCATTAAGCTTTTAACTCTAGCAATAATATTCACTCAAAAAAAAACTCTAGCAATAATAATATAATCAGTTATTTTTAAAACATGATTTGGTTGTCTGCAAAATAGGAGTCATAGACTATTTTTATACTTATCACTGACCTATTGTTTAATGGATAATGGTTATCAGGTTTGATGAGTTATCAGGTTTAACTCCGCATCTGGAATTGCATTTTTTTCTTTTAATATTTATATACTAGATCCTTAATAATTCACCATGGAAGCCTGCTAAGAAATTTTGTGATTCAAAAGTATCATTCCAAAAGGTTTAACCTCGGTCACCCATTTCATTTTTAATAAAGATTGGATTGATTATCACAAGACAAATTGTTACAAAAAGAGTGAGTTTGTACATGATAATATCTTCTAGCCGCAAATAACAACGGTTTTATAGTTCATTAACAAAATATTTGTGTTGCCGATTTGATCATGTGGCAACGAAAATGGGTGTCATTTTAACCATTTGCGACGAAGTATTTGTTGCGAACCTTATGGGGGAATGAAAATTTTGGCGCCAAAGCTCTGGCGACGAATGTGGCAACAAAATTTTGATATGAAATTTTTATTTCCCAACGAATATGAAATTCCGTCTCCAAAGCACATTTCTTGTGACTAATTTGCCTTCGTAGCGTATAATCTCGTTGCAGAAGACACTATCTGTTGTAGTGACAAACGAAGTTCTTGACTTTATTAGATAAATCCACTAAGCTAACATTCCTAACTTTCAGAACCACATCTACCGATCAACTGTGGTATTACCAGCAGAAGGGGATGGAGTCTGCGGTGGCACGATTCTCGAAATAAATTGTTTATACACCTTTTGACGAGCCCCCATATCTCTCATTTGCTCTATTATGTCAGCCATTTGACTTTTGTACTTATCCAATTGATCATTTAATGCTGCGTTTCGTGAAATTGAGCTCGAGTCATTTTTCCCACAACCAAGACTTCATGTATACGTTGATCGCTTTCCGAGCACCTCTTCCACAATCTTAGCTGAGAAAAGTGGTTGTTGACCCTCTTGGATGGAATTCGATTTTAATGCTAACAATTAGTCAGTAGTAAAGTTGGTCTTGTCCACCATAAATAACAATTTGAATACATAATACGAGAAAGAATTATTAAGAAGATCAGTAACACTGTCAAAAACTCATGTAGCCAGAGTGGGCTTAGTCAAACCAAAAAGCATCTGGGGCTACTGGTTATTTATATGCACTATCATGTGGTCCTGATAGACGTGCAAGATATTTTAGTGGTTGCATTGTGAATGGGGTTAGATTCCATACAGAAAATCGGGATTCTCGTCTTAAAAATCAAAATAGTGGTATATGATGTTTGTAGGTATGCATAACAACGAGACATTTGATTTCCACAGTATTTTAACTGATAATATGGAGCTACAATACATAAAGAGACGTCGAGTTGTGCTTTTCAAGTGCAAATGATTTGATGTTTACTTCACAAGTATTAATACCAGCAATTATTGATATGATAATGAACCATATGTTCTAGCAACACAAGCGAAACAAGTGTTATATTTGGCTGACACAAAATTAAGGAGCAACTGGCGATTTGTGCAGAAGTTTAACCAAAGACATATATATAGGATGTTACCGAACATGATCTAGTTAATGACAATGAAGGAGAAAGTCAAAATTTTATTGAAAATGTGTATCAACAAAGTGATCATTCTGAATTATTAAGATCTATTGTAGTGGAAGATCATGAGGTTGAAGTATTATCTAGGGAAGATGTTGACCCAGATGAACTGGACGAAAATGATATAAATAATGAAACAACATATCAAAATGATGATGTTCTATTTTCTGATGAAAACAATGAAGAGGACGATACTATAATCGAGTACTTTGATGATGACGGAGACCAGATTTGACACAGTGATGATGATGGTGATGACGATTATGGTATGTAATCTTGATGTTCAAACGTATTATTCGTTGTGTACTTTTTCTTATGACCATTTAGAATTGACACTGGCATTATATCGCTTATATCGGTTCATTAAATAAGTTACGGATAATATATAGCTAACACTTTCACTAATAATTTCAAAGTTTTTTTTACAAATTAAGAAATGCTTCTTATAAGGAACATCAAGATACCAGTCTCTTGTATGCGAATGAAATGGTTTTCTTCAAAAGGTGAGTAGCTACATATTTTCAAGTATAAGTTTTAGTATTTGTACATATATTGCTTCTACCTTCAAATAATTTTGGACCAAAATGTGACAGGTTAGTCAATATTAGTTAATTTTAGGGTTGAATACATATATTTTGGGCCGAAATGCCCATAAATATTTGGGATTTGCTGAAATGCCCCTACATGTGTTGATGGATAATAATTATAATAGTAACATATGAATCTAGATCGATCAGTTTCATAGGGTAAGTATAAATGTTCGACCCACAAGTTTTGACTGCACTAACAAAGCTAGCTAGCTAGCTACTCCTGCGGACATGAAAGGGGGCCTTTTAAATAACCCCAAAGCAAAAAATAATAGCCATTTTGAGCTTAAATTGTTGAAACCATACTTTCTTTCATTCCGAGTTGCATTGAGTAGTAATAAATGATTTTTGTCTACAGTTGGGTCTTCAATGCCAAACTGCACCATCAAAAGTTTGATCAAATTGGTCTTTGATTGTCCCTGTTACGCGCTAAGGCCATGAAATAGATGGCTGTCCGGACTTTGGACCACAGTTCGTTGGTGCCGTGATGGGCAAAAACACAGACCGAAATTTGGATTACATTGATCTGCCCAATCTGGACTGAGTGATACATTCTATCCCAACAGGTAATAGGAACAACTACTGCAAAGTCGCATGAATTTATGTCATAATACTCACAGAATTTTTTCAGTATGGCCTTCACAATCTGTAGTGCCTCCTTTTTATGGGTTTGCATCAGAATTGTTTACCCACGTATACTTGTGGTATAATTTTAGAATCTAGTTTCGTCATTCAGTGAGATTAAATAATTTTGGGAAAATATATTACTAAGAGACTTCGTCTTGTTTTAGCTAGTTGTGCAGGCAGATTGGCTTGTTGCTGAGCTGCTTGGTTGTCGTAGCGCTGTTTGATTTTCATGCTAGTTCTCGTGTCGTGGAACAAATGAAGAGTTTATTTCCATTTTGTATTTTTTCGTGCTTTAGCTTACTGAACTGGCACTTCTTTGGTTAGGATTCATCATCTGTAAACTTGAACTACACTGAAGAAATATTTTTATACCAAGTTTAAATATGGATTTATGCATTCAGTTGTTTCTTATAAGTATTTCTAATACTTTTTTTTTCCTTTTTAGTTAATTTTAATGTGGTCTCTTTTGAAGAAGATTTATTACATGCCTCAACACTAAAAGCTGGGTTCTAAATTTTTTTTGGGTAAACAAACTGAGGGCGATAAAAAAGGTGGCTCATGTACGTCATTCAGAAAGAACACTTTGTTTTGGACCAACGAAAACAAGAAGGCATAAGTACCTTTTACAGGGACCTTTAAGATTTGGAAGTTGGGAACAAGATTAGAATCATTTAATATCGTTTTCTTAGTATAATTATTATTTTTTTGTCTTATGTATAAGGAGAATCTCAACATTGCATTAGGATATCATTTTTTTATCTACTTCAAGTAGGACGAGTTTTATTTTCAATCAGGATCTATCTATTCAATAAAGATAAATTTCATTACATTTTTGTACAATCAGATTTATGTAGATTGAACGTCAATCTTTTTGAAGTAGTATGCTACTTCTCAGGGATTACCACACAAAGTAACGGCTAATAGCCAGTTTGCCACTACTAATGTTTACTTCAATCTTGTGCCCTATAATTTTCTAAAAGAAAGACCGTGTGTCGTATAACGAGCATGGTATGCTTGTGATGAGTTGTCATATAAATTTTTGTAGAAGTTACAAGATTAATGCCACTGAAACTGTTTAACCATAATTTCACTTATAGAAACTTGATATATATAGAGACATGAAAATAAATGTTATTGTTGCATACCTTGTTTTAGCCACCAAAAATATACGTTGTTTAAGTTTTTTTAATCTTGACTATGTTAATATTTGCTTAAACTTGATAAACTCTATCTCCCAACGCAACATTTTCTGTTCCAGAAAATATAATATATGTGTCATAAATGTTTAGTCACAAAAGTCACTAACAAAATATTTGGCGTCTAAAATCATCTGTTCGTGAATGAGGCCATATGCGCGACGAAGAGTATTGTCATAGATTTTTTGAGTGACAACAAATAAAAAAAAAAAACAGATATGGTGGGAAAAACAACTTAAGCGCCAAACATTTGGCGACGAGCTAGGGGACAAAGCAGTGTGTTCGTTACTAGTTCTTACAACTTCAGCGACGAACTTAATGTTCGTAGCGAAAAGTTCATATATAGTGACAAAATGCCATGCGTAACATAAGATTACGTCGCAGAAAGACATATTTGTTGTAGTGCTCTTTGCATGTTTTTTTCTCAAATTTCTATCAATGTTTCTTTCTATTAATCAATCTGAGATATTTTTATTAGAGAAAACAAAGGAAAGCACGACATCATCATGTTCAAAAAGGACACAAAGTGATATTCTTTATACGCCACCTCTTTCATACCACTCTTTTTCTTCTCTATTTCTTCATCCAAATTTAATCACTATTCACTGGGGTCACTTTGACTCGGGTAATTTTGATAGGAAAATGATGTAATTTTTTATCATATTTTCATGGTGTTGTAGAGTAAAAGTTACACTATAACACGGTGAAAAAAATTATAAAAATGTTGTATCATTTTGCAATCCAAATCACCCGGTCGCCAAGGTCCTCTCAGCAGGATGAGAAAAAAACTAAATGACCCAAATTCGAGTCAAAAAGTCAAGATGAGAGAAAGAGAAGAAACATAGTGGAATATAAGAACTCGCGTACAACGCATGTGCATCACAACTAGTCTCTACTACTATAAAAGCTGAAGAGCTTTGAAGTGTTTTCTCCTCTTCTTACATTTTTCGCTTTGGCAAGAATAGCCCTCACAAATAATAAAATTCAAATTGAATTAATTTTCCAGTAATAAATTCGGCTCCTTTCAATTTCTTGTGAGAAATATTGTCAGTTTTAATAAACTTGTTGAAGTTATATCAGTTTTTCAACAAATAATTAAATTTCAAATAAATAAAAACGAATAGTTAAATTTGGCAAAAATTTGGCCAGACAATAAATTGGACACTCGGCATTTTTAATTCCAAAACATGTAACCAACTTCTTTCATATCAAACATTTTTATCGTCTTCTTCTCTATCACGACTCTCCGTTATCTTTTGTTATTTTTTATAAAATAGGAAAACTTCATCCATGGTAGGCCATAGCTTTTGCAGAAAACATTCATCAAGTCATGGAGATATGTTGGTTGATTGGTCGTCCGGGTAATTTTAATTCATCGACTTTCCTCTGTCAACGGCGCCATCACCCACTAATTCATGTTTTCTCCTCTTTATATTCTTGTATGTTTCTGTTCTTTGCCATTGTAATTTTCTCTGTCATTTTGGGAGACCTGTTGGCTGACACTATTTTTGAATATTGATTTACGTAATACAAAATTCCTCCATGTGTAAGTGATTGATTTTTTAATCTAGGGCTTCTCATCACCGGTTATGTGATATTGGTTCATAACATAAACTTTTATGAAATTGCTCTTAACCAGCGTTCATATTGTGTTTCATTTGCAGTGAGCTTCTTTGCCAAGTTCTTGTATGCATCTCAAACAAGTCATGAATTATGATTTTTTAATTTACTATATTTATCTTCATACATTCGATGTTGTGATATTAGCCTATGTAAATTTCAAAACGAATAACTTAAGACAACTACTAAAGGATTAAAGGTTAGAAGAAACTGATCTTTAATATTTATCCAAAAAGCTGATCTTTAGTTTCTGAGACTTGTATTTAATTTGTTTTTACTGTTGATTTTAAATTTCCTCTTCTTTTTTCAGGTAGATTGCGAGGGATTTTTTTTTCATTAAATATAGTTAATATTTTTTGATGTCCATGTAAACATCCAGGGCAAGAAGGGTTTCGATTTTATACGTCTCTCTCTACGATTCAAGCTGCACCATGTACATAAATTTACGCCAATCTTCTCCGCCCCTACATTATTTATAAGTTACTTTTTTGGCTGATACATTTTTGAGTTCCATTTAATTTTTATTTGATTTTTTGTTATTGTTTACATATCTTTGTTTTCTTTTTGAGCTTGTTTGCTTAATTTTGTCTCTCAGACCATATCATTCATGTGTACCCATAAGTATTTTGTATTTTTCTTATAACATAATCAATCATACAGGATCAAAATAGGTAAGTATTGAGTCTCATCATTTTCTTCTCATGGAAATACTAGTATAAGTGTAATCTACGGATGACATGTTAAATATGTTAAACAAACAGAAATGTTAAATCTTTTGTTGAAAAATGTCAATTTTTCTCAATATTGTGATTAGCTTAAAGATATTATTACGTAAGTATTATTAAATATTTTGAAAATATTTTTTTTGTAGAATTATTAACTTTATTATTTTAATCATTTCAAAAAGAAACTTAAATACTTATATGAATAAAATAAATGTTTTTGCCGTGATTTGGGTTGGTTTAGAACTTTTCTAAATGTTATGGGCATGGGCTTAAGTGTTGGCCTGATCGTTAGGTTAGGTTGGGTTGGGTTAGGTTTGGGTTCACTTTTTCAAATCTTTGGCTCCGTTAGGCCCAACCCCAGTCCGGCGCATGTTTGCCCTACCACAATATTCACATCTCTACATAGCTTGGAGTGTTGCATACTCCCTCCGTCCCAAAATAAGAGTGTGGGTGGACTTTTTTTTATAATTTTCAAGTAGATGTTTTCTACTTCATAAATTTTCTATACGGTCTTTAGTTTTATGTGTAACTCTTTTAAAAAGTGAAAATGTAAAAAAGAGAAACTGATATGTAGCCAAATAAGATGAAAACGTTGTCAATTCTGTTAAGATATGACAATTACTTTTAGAAGTTCTCTTTTAAAAAATTACACAAATATAAATACAAAACATAGTATGTAGAACTATGATAGTTAGGAGTCACATGCATTCTCCAAACATGTGAAGTGTGACCCGTCCTTTTTATTCTTCTAGAAATGAACTGAAAATGAAAGAATGGAAGGAAAATATTAATCGTCTTCATGATGCAGGTGAATTGTAACCGTAGACACTCATAAATTTCATCAGTGGCTGACCTAGGCGGGGGCGGAGGAGGTCACAGCCCTTGCTAAATTTAAAAATAGCGTTTAACACTCATATGTATTAATAATTTTATAAATATTTTAAGTCTCCCCACTACAAAAGAAATCAGTTTCTTACGACGAT
The DNA here is from genome assembly GCA_023055425.1 of Linanthus parryae. Classification (NCBI taxonomy): domain Eukaryota; kingdom Viridiplantae; phylum Streptophyta; class Magnoliopsida; order Ericales; family Polemoniaceae; genus Linanthus; species Linanthus parryae. The sequence continues at coordinate 6,507,720 of JALGPY010000001.1, forward strand.
TAAAGTTGTCATTAAAATTCACAAAATTCGTTGTTAACAAAAAGACGACGAACACTTTTCGTGCTAACCTGTCGGCATAGCTCGGACGGCGATTCCTCGTGGCAACAAAAGCATTCCTTGTCGTTAGAACATAATTGCCGACGAATTTTTCCGACAACTTTTGCGCATCGTAATCACCTTCCGACTATCTAATTTCGGGTCAAATTTTTTGCCAACGAACATTCCAACGACATTAAGTCGTCGTTCAACCTTTGCCGACAACTTTTCTCGTCGTCTTTAAACTTTATACGACTATGCTTTCATCGTTCTTTACTAATCGACCACAATTTTAGTAAATTCTTGTGTCCCCCAAGGGTAATTCTTGTGTATGCCGCTGAATATCATAGCAATAACATTCTTAAGGACCGATCCATCTTATCAGCGCGACAAGGATTGAATGGTGTTTATGAAGTATATTTTTATAAAGTAAATTTTGTTCTTATTAAAAGCTGAATGCAACGTAAACGAACATTCCATATAGGCCCGTAGTGGTGTTTGTGAAGTATATTTTCATAAAGTAAATTTTGTTGTTATTAAAGGCTGAATGCAACATAAACAAACATTTCATGTAGGCCTGTAATCTACTCTTATTTGTATTATGTTTTGTATAGTAATGTGTGTAATCACTACTCACACTGTTATGTTTTTTGGTGATTCAAAGTCCCTAGCTAATTGTTGGACCGAACGGCGAAGCAAGAAAGAAGAACGAAGACGCGAAAATTGGGTACTGTCAGGGTCTTCGTGCGAAGAAAATTATCTTCGTGCAAAGACATCGGGGCTAGGGCGGTTTCGTTGTTTCCTTGTTAGATTTTGGAACATTTCTTCGTTTCTTTGGGTACAAGTCAGTATCTTAAGACTATATATTGACTTAAGGTCGAGACTAACATTGTGTGGTTGAGTGTGGTGAATTGTATTGGTTTCTCATCAATAAAACTATTTCATTGTGGCCGTGGAGGTAGCTAGCTTAAAAACTAGCTAGTGAATCACGTTAATTCGTTGTGTTGTTTCTTCATCTTGTTCATCGTCTCATCGCTCCTCTTGGCACTTCTGCATAATTTTATAACACACCTTTTTATTTTTTTGTCATTTCTCAAGGTTCATACATTCTTTGTCATCTCAATATAATATTTGAACTTTACTGATTCTATATAGTATCAAACTAGGTTCACATGAATTTCAAAAACAAAAACTAGGTTCACATGACTACTTAAAAAGATATGTGTGAATACTCTTGTAGCTTTTGAACATTTCCGAAAACGTATAACTTCGTACGCAAGAAAAGAAAAAAAGTCTGATACAAAAACTAAGACTAAGCGTCAAGAGAAGCAGGCCAGGTACAGATCGAGAGTTACAACCAAAATACACAAACCAAAAAGCGCAAAGCCAAGCTTGCTAAATGGTATAAAAAGAAAAACTGCGTAACACCCTTAACTTTATGATGAGCAACAACGACTACAGAAGGGAAACTTTATATAATAAACCAACAGAAAAGCTCGTTGGTATCTCAAAATTTCTGGCCCGATTAACGATCCGACCGAATGATTTTGTAATGGATCTCATGATCGGATATGCTTCACATAGCTTGGCCCGAATCCGGACCAAATTGATACGACTTAGATCATCCGGATTCAGATTACTCTCTTATAAAATCTATGCTGGTGATTCAAGCCGGTCTGCAGTGCAGCGCGCTACTGTTCCCGTGATCTATTGGGGTATCTTCTCTCCCCATCTTCGCATGTCGTGCATCTTCTTTGGAGCTCGAACACAAGACACTCATCAGCAAGGCAATATGCTTGCATATGTGTAGCCCATGACTATGTTTGTCACTCTTTCCAGAGCTTTCAGTAGCATGAAAGTATATATCATCGACAATTCCTACTCTTTGTAGGCATGATTTTTAGTTCTTATGTATTGTGTACTCTTTAGATGTATTCTTCTTAACTTATTGTTTAGCATAGGCTTAACTTATTATTTAGCATATGAGGGGTATAATAGGGTCAGAAGATTCAACCAAAATCTTTATTTTAGGACAGACAAGAGGCCCCATAACATCACAATTGTATTGTCCTCATATTTATTTCAGGATAGGGGGAAAATAAAAGAGATATGAGTGAACTCCCTCCCTTGGTGGCCTCTACTTATAATTTCTCAAGGACAGAGTGCAGTTTCCTCTTTAACTCCTCCATTGTCATGTCACACCCATCCTCCATTTGCAAACATTTATATCAACAAAAGAAAGAAACCAAACATTAGGGAAAAGTTAAAAAGACAAAACACGCAAAAGATTTATCGCACACACCCGTGATTTTTTTGGCGTAGATATCGAATTTAATACGATCAATAATTTGATTCGTCGATTAAATCCAATCACTTATAAGTTATGAGCGTCTGTTAGGTATCCTTGTTTTCAAATGCATATGTTCAAAAACAATGTCTTCTTCTAGAACTCATTTGGAAGAATGTTTTTATACGTCTATTTAAAAATAAAACAGACAAAAAAACATATGTTTGAAAAACGGTAGTTTTGGCATTTTTCTGTGGGTTTTTTCCATACTTTGCATGGTAAAACACACATACTAATCCCTAAATGAATGAACAGAATGACAGTTATGGGTTGAAATAAGATGTACAAAACAAGATTGTAGTAAATTGTCACTGAAAGTTAAATTTCACAAAATGCATTTTTTTAAAATTTTAAATATCGTTTTTCAGCACATACCAAATAGTTTATGTTATTATTTGTAGACATGTTTCTTCAGCATATTTTTTCCGCTGTTTTTTTCTTTCTGTTTTCAAATGCGTACCAAGCAGGCTCTATGCAATAGCAGTCATAGCATTTCTAACATACAACTGCAGTCATAGCATTTCTAACATACAACTGCATCAAACGAAGCTAAATCATACTAGGGTTTGATCATTTTTACCTCAATAAAGATAGTAACATCCATGGCATCTTGTCCAAAGGGAAAGAAAATGGAATTGCATATACTTAGATCCAACCTCTCCACTTCAATGAGCAGCTTCCCAGCAAGTCCCTTTTGCTTCTTGCATTGGATCTTTGAGAACACTTCTCTTAGATACCATGACTTCCAGTTGTGGAAGCACTACTGCAACCATAGAACCTGCAGGATTCACGCTGGAAAAATTCACCGGCTTCTTCATAGGAACAACTGTTGTTATCTCGGTTTTTTCCTTCAGTTTCTCCTCCAGCACGACGACTTGCTCTTGTAGATGCTTCAAGTGCCTTACGCGTCCTCAAGCATTGTGGCTTTGCCCATCTGGACATTAGAATTGAATACAACGATGTTTAACTAGAATTTATTATAGATCCAACCAGTCTGAAAATCTCATGCAGGTGCTAACCAAAATTATCATTTTGTTACTTTGTAAGTCAAATCTTTTTTTAAATATCGATAAAAAGTATGACAGTGACAACAGAATGTGGGGAAAAACTTTGGTGCGTCCCTGTAGTAACCGGCCAACAAGGGACGCACCATAGACAACCCCCAGAATATGATGGAGGGATTACATTGTTTGGTAAAAACCCATGTTGACCTAAAAGAAAATGAGCTCATAGGGGGTGTATCAGAATTTAGGTTAAGGGTAAAAGACACTTTCACCCCCACCCCCTCATGTTTAACACAAACACTTTCACCTCTTTCAATTTAAAAAACAAGAAAAAACCACATGATTCCTCGCCGTAATAGAGAATTGAGATGAGAATGAAAGGTGGAGGGTGAATTGAAAAAAAAACATCAAAATAAATTGCCGAAAGAAATAAATTGATTACCCAAAAAACCCAACTTCGGTCGGCTACAACAAAACTGCGAGTGAGTTGAAGAACTCGGCGATAACAAACTGCGAGAGAGTGAATAAGATGAGAAACTTGTGGTGAAGAACTGTGAGAGAGACAGAGGGTTGATGAAAAATTTGATGGTGAAGAACTGCCGATGTTTTCATGATAGACGGAAGTTACACACAAAGGGGTGGGAGAAGTTCAAGGCGGAGTGGGGTTCATCATAATTACATATTTTACCCCAATTAACCACATTTCTTTATTAAAATCAAAGGAAATTTATGACAATATAAAAATAGGTGACATCTAAAGGCTGGGGTGAATTTAATCCAACGGACTAAAAGACATTTTAAAGTCAACCGTCCTCTTTTATAATATAGATGATACTTTCATTTCTTTAATGTACATAATTGCATGACGCATTACACTCCCTAATTGTGACGTTGTTAGTTCGGGAGTAGATTTCTTCACTGATAATGGTTTTTCGAAAAAATTGTCCTGAAGTTTGGCACCTAAAGGGATGAAAGTGTTATTTTCCGAACTAAAATTGGCGAAAGTGTCTTTATGTCAAACCTGAGGAGTTGAAAGTATGTGGTGAAGAGATTTTTCCTCTCTCCCTCCTCTCCACAACTACTACTACAAATTTAAAAACAGCATTTGAGACTCATATGTATAATAATTTTACAAATATTTTAAGTCCCCTCACTAAAAAAAAATCGTTTTGTTACGACGAGTAAAATTCTGAAAATTCGTCGTTAGAACAAAAATACGATGAATATTTTTTGTCGCTAATCGTCGGCATAGCTCGGTCAGCGATTCCTCCTGGCGACAAAAGCATTCCTTCGTGTTAGAACATAATTGCTGACGGCTTTTGCTGACAACTTTTGTTCGTCGTTATTACATGGCCGACTACGCGGCGACTATCTAACTTCGTGGTCTAAGCTTTTGCCGACGATCATTCCCAATACATTAAGCCGTCGTTTTCTTGTGTCTGTCACTGAATATCATAGCAAGATCATTTTTAAGGACCGGTCGATCGTATCTGCCCGACAAGGATAGAGTTGTGTTTGTGAAGTATATTTTCATAAAGTAAATTTTGTTGTTAATAAAAGCTGAATGCAACATACACGAACATTTCATATAGGCCCGTAGTGGTGTTTGTAAAGTATATTTTCATAGAGTAAATTTTGTTGTTATTAAAAGCTGAAAACATTAATGAACATTTCATATAGGCCCGTAATTTACTCTTATTTGTATTTTGTTGAGTATGTAATCACTACTCACACATTATAATTATTTGTCATTTCTCAAGGTTCACACACTCTTTGTCATTTCTCAATGTAATATTTGAACTTTACCGATGCTATAAGGTATCAAACTAGGTTCACATGACTACTTAAAAAGACATGTGTGAATACTTTGAACATTATAACTTCATACGCAAGAAAAGAAAAAAAAAAGTCCGATACAAAAACTAAGACTAAGCTTCAAGAGAAGCGAGCCAGGTACAGATCGAGAGTTACAACCAAAATACACAAACCAACAAGCGCAAAGCCAAGCTTGCTAAATGGTGTCCAAAAAAACTATGTAATGCCCTTAACTTTACTATAAGCAACAACAACTAAAAATCATGCCTGCAAGGAGTACACATTGTTGTGCATCGTTTTTTTGATCTCGATCCCAAGACACTCATCGGCAAGGTGATATGGTTGCATATCTATAGCCCATGGCTATGTTTGTCACTCTTTCCAGAACTTTCAGTAGCATGAAAGTATATATCGTCGACAATTTGTTCTCTTTGTAGGCATGATTTTTAGTTCTTATGTATTGTGTACTCTTTAGATGTATTCTTCTTACTAGTTCTTAGTCTTGGAGACTACTATATTCAATGGTTTAGGCTGATGCCCACCACTTTCTTTTTTTTGTAGGTTCATAGTGCAATCTCTTATATTCTTACATGAATGAACACAGTGATATGTTATGAATATAAGTATCGCATGGGCGTAACTTATTATTTAGCAAATGAGGAGTATAATAGGGTCAAAAGATCCAACCAAAATCTTTATTGTAGGACGGACAAGAGGCCCCATAACTTCACAATTGTGTTGTCCTCATACCTATTTATATCAGGATAGGGGAAATACAAAAGAGATATGAGTGCAGCTCCCTCCCTTGGTGGCCTCTACTTATAATTTCTCAAGGACAGAGTGCAGTTTCCTCTTTAACTCCTCCATTGTCATGTCACACCCATTCTCCATCTACAAACATTTATATCAACAAAAGAAAAGAATCAAAATAGTAGGAAAAAGTTAAAAAGATACAACCAAAAAAAAACATTTATTGCACACACCCGTGAGTTGTTTGGCGTAAATATCAAATTTGGTACAATGAATAATATGATTCATCGATTAAATCGAATCAGTTATAAGTTCATCTTTAGGAACTCAAACTCTAATCAGGTGCGATTACAATCGGTCGTTTTAAATGAATTTCAATTTGTGACACTGTTTTGCAATTGAAATTAAAATATGCTTTGGTCCTTCTAAGAAAAAACATGGTTTGGACAAAAAGCTTGTAAATTATGTAATTCCTATTTTTTTACAGATTCTCTCACAGTCTGCGCTCATGCCAAAAGAAACCCTATAGGTTCTTCAACGAATTTAGATTTTCAGTGAGCTTATTTTCTATTATTATTTTTAGTCGATTAATTAATTTTTTAGGTGGTATTAACCATATGTCTTTAGCAATAATAGCATGTAAGTGCACGAAACGAAGCTAAATCATATTAGGGTTTGATCAATTTTACCTGAGTGAAGATAGTGACATCGATGGCATCTTGTCCAGAGGGGAAGAAAATGGAATTGCATATACTGAGATCCAACATCTCCACTTCAATGAGCAGCTTCCCAGCAAGTCCCTTTTGCTTCTTGCATTGGATCTTTATGAGAACACTTCTCTTAGATACCATGACTTCCAGTTGTGGAAGCACTACCGCAACCATAGAACCTGCAGGATTCATGTTCTCGTCGCTGGAATAACCGCTGTCGTCGCTGGAAATATTTCCTGGCTTCTTCATAGGAACAACCGTTGTTATCTCGGATTTTTCCTTCAGTTTCTCCTCCAGCACGGCGACTTGCTCTTGTAGATGCTTCAAGTGCCTTACCGCGTCCTCAAGCACTGTCGCTTTGTCCATCTGGAAATTAGAATTGAATAGAATGACGTTTAAGTAGAATTTATTGTAGATCCAACCTCTCTGAAAGTCGCATGCAGGTGTTTTCTGTTGGGTTTGTCTCGAATTCCGCAAGACGAATCGGTGTACCCGATGCGTCTGATTTCTCTTCTGAGGAGGTGATCTCTGAGGAGGTGATAGCTTGGGCTTGGTGGGCTTTTCCACCTCCTCTACTTTAGTATAAATAGAGGTGCTAGCTATTGTTTTATTTTATAAGTTCAATTCAGAGTGACACACAAGTTGAGTGTGTAGGAGAGTTGAGAGGCTTGTAGAGAGAATTGTGGGTGTACGGTTTTCGTACTAGTGAAAATTCTTTCTTGCCCCGTGCACGTAGGCAATTTGCCGAAGCACGTTAAATATCGTGTTCTATATTTTCTCGTTCTCTATATCGCGTGTTCGTGTAGTGATCGTGTTTGATTTTCCGTTGCGCGGGATTTCGACGTGATAAATCCCAACAAGTGGTATCAGAGCCTGGTTCACGATCCGGGTCATACACGCGACGAGAACGGAGACGAGATTATAAAGTTTTCGGCGACAACGAGACGCTAGCGGCGGCGGTAATTTGTGTTCTTGAAGAGCTCACGGCGACGGGACTTGTGGCGCGTGGGTTGAGAAGAACAAGAAGCAGCAGCGGCGTCAAAGGATTTGAAGAGGGCAGCGGCGGAGCAGCTGGGCAGCGGCTGTTTTGATGGCGACGGCGACGAAGTTTTCCGGTTGGCGGTGGCAAAAAAAAAACTCCTTTGGCGGCTAGGTAATCTCTTGAACTAGTTTGGGTTGATTTCGTGTTGAAATCGCGAGTTTTTTAGCCTTTTTGGTGGCCAAATTCGAAGGAAAAATAAGTAAAAACGCAGCTGCTGGGTTCTCTGGTCGTGAGGAAGAAGAAGACCAGGAGGAGTAATCCAGTGCTTCGCGGGCGCTGTTGGGCGCGTGTCTGAAACGCGCGACGTGTGGTCCAAATTGTTTTGGGCGTATCTTGGGCTCTAGGAACCCGTTTGACTTGAAACAAGAGTCAAACCCTAGGTTTTTGGACGTTCCAGACGCATTGGTGGTGTCGGATTCTGCAGATTGTGAACGAAAATTTGCAGATTGGTGTGATGGCGGTGAAAAGTTCTAGTTTCGTGATTGAACAATTCAACGGCCACAACGATTTCACTCTATGGCAGCAACGAGTGAAAAATATGTTGACACGGGAAGGTCTTATCAAGGCTCTCACAAAGAAGAAGTCCGAAAAGCCAGCGGGTGTGACAGATGACAAGTGGGAGGAGATGCGAGAGATGGCGAATAGCACGATTCAGCTATATCTCGGCAATAGTACACTTCGAGAAGTCATCAACGAGACGGATCCCTACGAGCTGTGGACGAAGTTGGAGAGCAGGTATAAGTCCAAGTCTTTGACGAGTCGACTGTTCTTGAAACAACAGTTGTATGCGCTGCATATGGCCGAAGGGAAGGATTTTATGGAACACTTGGATGAGTTCAACAGGGTTCTAACAGAGTTGAATGCGGTTGATGCAAAGATTGAAGAAGAAGATCAAGCAATTCTCTTGTTAGTTTCTCTACCTCCTTCGTACGAGCACATCAAGACTACGTTGATGTATGGGAAGGAGACTATCAAGTTAGATGAGGTGGTTGCTACTCTTATTTCCCATGAGTCGGTAAGGAAAAAGGATAGCGACAAGACGCAACTTGATGGAATCATGGCTACATACGAGGGAAGTCAAGATCGTGGAAGGAGACAAGAGAAGGAGGCTCATAGGAGTGGACGTTCCAAATCCAGAGGTGATGACTACAAGCCGCGATGTTACTTTTGTAGTCAGGAAGGCCATATTCGAAAGCATTGTGAGAAGTACAAAGCGGCGAGGAAGATGAATCAACCATCAGAGGCAGCAGTCATTGAGAAGTCCTACAATGATGAAGATCCAGTGGATGTGATGACAGTCACTTCAGGTAATGAGAAGTCGGATTGGATTTTAGATTCTGGATGTTCGTTTCACATGTGTGCAGCCAGGGAGCAGTTTGCAACTTATCAAGCTTGTGATGGGAGTACTGTCAAGATGGCTAACAACTCGACTAGTAAAGTTGTTGGTATAGGTACAGTAAGGTTTCGCAAGCTTGATGGGAGGATCTTGGCGCTGACGGGGGTGAGGCATGTGCCAGACTTGAGAAAGAATCTGATCTCATTGGGGATGTTGGACTGTAAGGGTTGTAGAGTCTCAATTCATGGTGGAGAAATTGAGGTTCTGTCTACAACAGACAAGACTGTGCTGCATGGGAAATTGGTTGATGGTCTATACAAACTTGTAGGAAGTGCTGTGACATGTGGATCTTCTGTCACACGAGAGACAAGGAGTATAGATCGGCGAGATACGCATGCGGGGCGTATGAATGAACAAGGGAAGCAACTAAGGAGATGCACTGGGAACGGACGCGGAGGAGCACGAGGTGGACGTGCAAGGGCGTTCAAGCGCAAGACGGAGAAGGTGCAAGCTACACAAGAGTTGCAGGTTGCTCAAGGAGGTTGTCCAGCCAAAGTGATCGAGACGCATATGAAGGTTGACGATCCACCGTTGATGAGAACATCGATGAAGAAAACTTCTGCAGAAGTGAAGAGGAAGCGAGTCTCGTTTGCACTTGACCTGGATGGTGGTGGTCTCTCCAATGATGTTCGAGCAGGTGGAGAGGTGGAGCCACACCGCTCCCCAAAGTAGCATACTTTGGGACGCACCCGTGTCAGGGGTGCGAGGAGGCGCCCCAGGGAGGGGGCGCGAATGGGAGCATCTCGGTGGAGGTGCTGTGAGGGGCCGTGCATGACGAGCATGGCGGATGCGGCGGAGTTGACATCAACAACGGAGTTGGCTGAGGAATTTGCTGGCGCTTGCAGAATTCAAGCCAAGGTGGAGTTTGTTGGGTTTGTCTCGAATTCCGCAAGACGAATCGGTGTACCCGATGCGTCTGATTTCTCTTCTGAGGAGGTGATCTCTGAGGAGGTGATAGCTTGGGCTTGGTGGGCTTTTCCACCTCCTCTACTTTAGTATAAATAGAGGTGCTAGCTATTGTTTTATTTTATAAGTTCAATTCAGAGTGACACACAAGTTGAGTGTGTAGGAGAGTTGAGAGGCTTGTAGAGAGAATTGTGGGTGTACGGTTTTCGTACTAGTGAAAATTCTTTCTTGCCCCGTGCACGTAGGCAATTTGCCGAAGCACGTTAAATATCGTGTTCTATATTTTCTCGTTCTCTATATCGCGTGTTCGTGTAGTGATCGTGTTTGATTTTCCGTTGCGCGGGATTTCGACGTGATAAATCCCAACATTTTCAGTGCTCTAACTACTTGAGTTAGTAGCAGATTATTATTTTGTCATTTACAAGTCAGATATTTTTTCTAGATATCCGTGAAAGTCTCGCTTATGACAACAAAATAGGGCGAAGAATACCTTGTTTGGTAAAAGCCATGTTGACCTAAATAAAATGACCTCATAGAGGGTGTTTGTGAAACTAAATTCTAATTAAATCATAATCTAGCTTTTGATTGTAAATGACACTTTAGCTCCCTCAGGTTCAACACAAAGACACTTTCCCCTCTGTCAGTTTTTAAAAAATGACCTTTTCACCTCATCAGACACATACACTCCCTAATTGTGACGTTGTTAGTTTGTAGTGAATTTTACCACTGATTAATATTTTCTAGAAAAAAAATCCTCCTAAGTTATGAAATGACACAATCAGAGTGCGTGAGTGTCATGAAATTTGGCCACTATAGGGATGAATATTTTCTCGAACTAAAAGTTGTTAAGGTGTCTTTATATCGACCTTGAGGAGTGAAAGTGTATATATGGTGAAGATATTTTTCTCTCTCTCTTGTCCACAACTACTGGAACAAGTTAAAAAAAATCCAGATTCTAAATCAATCAGAATCTAATTTTTCAAACACCCCATGCTTTGAAGTTTGAACTCATTTAAAACCTAGTCGTACACAACACAGCGTACTTTCAATATCAATTCCGTCAGAAAGCATACCCTAATGCCTTATTAAGATACCTTTTTTAGGTTCGGGATGACGGCAGATAGAGCGATAAATCTTTGGTTCAACTTCTCTCTCCTCTTCCTCTCCAACACGACTCGATCTTGAGCCTCCGAATGTGATTTTGTGATCTTGAACCTATCGCTCCTCTTCTGGCTACCTTTCGCCTTATTTTGCGAACCAAGATCGGACGAAGTGATGTTGACCGGTGGTTGCATTAACGGCTGAGATGAATCGCTCTGGTGATGTTGCGCGTTACACATTTGGACCTCCGGTGACAACGTCTCTTGGAAATTGTTGTAGTCGACCAAGTCATCGAAAGAAGGGGCATGGTTAAGTCCATTCGAATACAGGTCGTGGCCTCCAAAATTGCTGCAATCACTCATTTCCTGAAAATTTGAACACAATGTCAATGAAAGAGTGCACATATCAGCATTTTTTTTTTTTTTTTTGTTTCTAGCAGTGTCTGCATTCTTTCATTTCATTCTATTTCTTGTAAATGCTTAATTAACAAGTTAAGTTTTGAGCAGTAAAAGAATGATACTATTAATTTTTGAGAAATTTTGAGTGCATTTACGTTTATCGAAATCTTACCAGATCAGAGAACCAACATTCAAGAGGTGTATCCATAAATGAAAGATCTGCAGTGAATGATGTACGGACTTCTAGTACTTCAACCCAAAAAGTTGGAGAGAGAGAGAGGCTTGGTCCAAATGGAGTTGCCTCGATGGAGAGTATATTAGAGTTCAATTATACAGATTCAAGAATGGGCACACTTGCCCTTCGAGGTGCATTTAAGTTTTTGGAGTTCAAAGCATCTTAGCATCTTCTAGCGTGCACCAAATTTTATACTACCTTTTTTTTTTTTTCCAGCTTACTTCACTTTTTGACAATATTCGCTGAGTTATTTTGACCTGATTATTTGGTTATAAGTAAAACAATAAACGAATTTAGTAATCTTTGCAAAGTCTTGTAAAGTAAATTTTATTCTACAATACTATTAAAAAAATTGTCAAAAAATTATATTGTTTTGCTATCTAAATTACAGAGTCAAAGTGACACAATTACGGGTAAATAAGTGCATGTTTGGGAAGTCTGTTTTTAATCAACTTTGATTTAAAACAGACTGTTTCTCAAAAACATATTTGGGAGACACTGTTTTTGCAGTGTTAAAAAACAAAACAGTGGAAAAACAAGTTGTTTCTGGAAACACCAATTTTGGTGTTTTTTTGTTGTTTTTTCTTACTTTTGGTGGTTAAAGACATTTGTTCTTTTGATAAATGCATAAAATGACAATTATATGTTGTCATTGTATGTACAAAATGATGTTAGAGTAAATTAACACTTAATTTAATGGTGTTGCAAAATGTGTTTTTAATTATAAACAGTGTTTTTAACACATACCAAACCGTTTCTTGATTTTGTTTTTAAACGTGTTTTTCCAATATGTTTTTTTTTCCACTGTTTTTCTGTTTTTAAACGGATACCAAACATGCTCTAAATCAACCGAAGTTGAAAGAGAAGACACAGAGGAAGTATTTGATTGTCAAATTTGATATTTTTGGCATGTCAGAGTAAATCATCAAATCAATAAAAATAAATTGTGACGTTTGCAGACTTCTCATAGTTGTTGACCAAGATAACACAACTCCTATATTTAAAGTATTTTTTGTGAAATGATGAAGTGCATCTCTCACATACCCCATAACCTATCTCATATCACAAAATTTTATAATTTAATGGGAAAAATAAAATCTTTTGTCCCAAGAACATACACATCTATTTCTCCTTCGTTGGAACCTCAATGGGAGATATGGTAATGGAAAAAGATTGGGGCAGAGTAGTGGCAGCTCGACATTGTGGTGCAACTCGATGAGTGGCTTCTTCTTTTCTTCTGCTAAACGACGGATATGGTTCAGATTGTGGTGGCAGGAGGATTGGATCTTGGCATTCAATAACCCCAGGGGTTTGGCCCTCTCTATTATTTATGCACAAAAATAATGGTCGAGGGTTAGGTTTCGATCGAGGTATTGTTTATCTGTTGAACTAATCTCCACCCCCTGCAACCGTGTTTCTGTGTAAATTGATGAACTGGGTCATGTTCTTTACTTTGCCGCCATTCTCATTGCAACCCCCAATTTATATTTTGGTTTCGTTCTATGTTGCAATTGGGTGGTTCATGGAGTTGGTAGTGGCTGTGATGGACTTGTGGGTGAAGGACGAACTGTGGAGGTTGGTTTTCGAGGTAGTTGATTGAGTCTGGATTAATAGTTGCAAGTTCGGTGGTTGTGGGGAAGCATATCCTGATGGTTTCAGGTGTGTGTTTGGTTGAGGAAGAAGGCAGGTTGGTGTTGTTGGGGGTTGAAGGTTTAGGTGGGTTTAGGAGGTCGGTGGTGTTAATGGTTCTGTTCATCTTGTTAAGATTTTTTTTTGGGCACCCTAGTTTTTTTTTTTTTTTTTTTTTTTTTGTTGCTGTTGCTGTTGTCAGTGGTGATAGTGGTGAAGAAGAAAACCAAGAACATCAAGAACAAGTGCAATTAGTGATGAACATTTATGTAAATTCGCCCTTCTAAAAGTACAATGATCACAAAAATGTGATTTAACAGAAGGGGGCATTCGTCCAGCGTCCATTCACTGACAGGGGCCCTTCTGTCTCTGACAGGAAGGTATTTATATATCCTCATCGATGAGGGGCTTATTTATATTTGTACTTTAATTTGTTGTAAAGCACCACGTGGTGCTCTAGTAGAGCACTAAAAAATTGCTCTCAGAAATGACCCTCTTTTGCCTTACGATAATGAGTAAAACTATAATGTATTTAATCTTCTTGACATAAATGTGAAAAAAAAAAATCTTCGGCAAAAAATCCGTATTAATGTTAAAGTGGTAAAAACTGAAAATGTCCCAAACTTGTAATGCTAACTAAGGACAATATTCTAATTTCTAAGACAGTTCTAATTTGCAGAATTGCTGGACGCATATTCAGGGAGTGGTTTTTGTCTTTTACCCCAAAAGTATGGATACCAAACATGCACCAATACCCGACTGTATCCATTTGAAAGTCATTGTCTTTTGAGATGAACCTGAAAGTTACGTTTAAATATTCCATGTGCCTAAAAGTAATGGAAAGAATGGGAGACAAAAATCCAAGGCCCTTTTGTTTTCTTCCTTAGCCGAAGGTTAATTATTATTGATATCCAAACCACGAGTTTTTCACAAATCTAGCCCCTTTGGAGGCGCAAAAAAGGATGAAACCCCGGACGAGAAATAAATACGAATCTAGACCTGTTTAGAAATCGACATTTCTAAAATCGGTTCTTAACTATGAAACCGATATTAGTAGCGTCGGATACAAGCTGTGGGCCGTCTAGTCTAAAATTTAGGGTATTAAGCTCGGTTCTATACTTGAACATTTAAAACCCTACTTCTTCTTCTCTTTTCTGTTCTCATCCTCCCATTCAAACTCTCTTTCCCTCTCTGTCAGGCGACGAGCGACGAAGGAGTAGCAACAACAACTCTCCTGATCGAGTGAGCATGAACATCCACAGACGAACCATCATCACAGGTCAGGGACGAAGAACACGACGACTTAGATTGACTGACGTCTACGCTCTCCTGCACAAATCAATCGGAAAATAGAGAGAATCGAATCAATCTGAGATTGATTCATCACAATTGAACACCGAAATAGCAACGGAACTTCAAACACTAGCCGGAATTCAAACCAACAACACATGCATAACCTAAAACACAACCAATTAAGGCGTAATTCACCCGATCGATCACCTTGAGTTTCGTCTCGTGCAAAGGAGTGACAATAGCAACATTGCTGAACAGCTTAAAATTGCTCAAGCATATAAACAGATGGTAGCACCATCGGTTTCGTGGAAGGAAAACCGAGTTTCTTAAGAACCGATTTTACTACTATCGGTTTATTAGGGTCCTGCAAAAAAATTGAAAACCGACATTATTACCGTCGGTTTCTGCCCCAAGAACCGATGTTAGTAATGTCGGTTTCAAAAGAAGTCTAAATTGATAATTCTTCTCCACCGAGAATTTGATCTGTTTTTTGCGCCTCCAAGAAGGTCAGTTTAGTGAAAAACTCGCCAAACCACCCTCTTAATTGGTGTCAAAAATGAACCGAGTCTTGATAAGCCCGGACCCACCTCCCAGGACACCAAATATACTGGTAGTACTAATGAATGCATGATAGGAGCAGGTTATAAGCTAACATTATAAATTAACATATTGCCCTACATTTAAATTTTTTTGTTGGAATTATGCATTATTGCCCACGGGTAAATTGGTTAGTTTAGTGTTTAATCTTGCATATGGTATATTATTGATAAACAACACCCTATCATGTTCAGCACTAATAATCTCGGCATTACTAATACCAGTACTATCAATCCCAGCATCCCGAGTTCCATACTCATAAGCCAAAAGGGATGTGTAGCTTTTTTTTGACACTCGGTCGATTTATTGTAATGCAATCTTTATAAATATGGAAGCACATGGAGTACTTCCTCTGTTCCCTCTCTTTCTTCCCGCTTTATTTTAGAGGTCACTTTAACTAATGAGAAAATGAGGTAGTAAATGGTAACTTCTTTCAGTTGCATACGGAGGAAATTCTTACCCTTCTTCTTGGTAAAGTAAGAAAAAAATAGTATGTTCTCTTGTCAGTAGACCCATATTCAAAGAAGCTTCCAGTGGAGTGGCAGAGGAGGCTCATGAATCTGAAGATGCTCCTGCCGCTGCTGTGCTGCCTTCGAATTTCTTGCTTGCAATGTAAAATGTCGTTTCTACTCTGTTTTTGTTTCAACTCTGGACTTCTTAGGCTGTTTTTGGCCGATTCAGGGTTGTGAGCCCTGTGCTTTTGTGTGGCTCCTTTGTTTCTAAACTCTTGGTTTTGTTGTAATTTGATGTTTTTCTTTCTTTCTAAAAAAGAAAAAAAAATGGCCCAAAAAAACTGAAATATTGGATTTGTAGTCGGGATTTTAATTTTTTCCATAATATTTTTTTGAGGTTTCGAGAGGTTTGACTCAAATCTCAAATTTTTTAATATACTCTACCTCTCGATTTAATCGTACCCAAACAGCCCCATTGTAGTGCAACTTTTTAGGCAAAATAATGGAAAGGGAAATAAGATGGGATTAATCGTACATATACCACTCTTAAACAAATACGTTAGACTCTAACAGGTAAATATATTTCTAGACCTCCCTCCTTGTACTTTATCCAAACAAATGCATAAGTATTCACATTTGCAAGTTCCACACAATTTTGTGTATATACAGATATGCATCCGTCGGGCGACACGTCTACGAGACGAGGAGCACGAGCTCAGCACCCTTCGGATTATCTCGGAGACTACGTTCAGAACGATTAATTAGTTAGGCGTCAGTTCATTTTATATATTATTGTAATTGTAATTCACTCGATCACTCACCTCACGAATAGTCAAAAAAATATGCAAAACACAAGTTTAACATGGTTCGCTCGCTCAAATCAAGTTAACTACATCCACGGGGAAGAAAGACATTTATTCGAGGAAGTGGAATGATCTCAATGTCTTACATACGTTCGTAGGACCCCAAATGATCCTTTTATAGCCCTCAAAACCGCCCAAATACCAAAAGGAAACATTTCCATCCTTATTTTCCGCCTCCGGGATTGTCTTCGTGCGAAGACCCGTTGTCTTCGTACGAATAATTTGTCTTCGCACGAAGGCCTTCCTACTTTGCCACAGATTGCTATTCTAGAAAGACTCTTGGATATTGGCTAAGTCTGGGATGTCTTCACTACTCCATTCCTCCATTGAGTGTATTCTAAGCTTCAAGGCACTATTCCTTACAATTACAGTATGTAGTTTAATTAAGTTAGGGGAAGGGTAGCGTATTAAGTTGTTTTAGGTGGGTGGGTAGTGTCTTTTACAATTTTATTTGCACTATAAAACAGTATTGTCAATCGTTTTTCATTATCAATCAATCAATTGAAGAATTTCTACCAGTGCCTTGTATGTGTTGTGTGCCCAATTGATACGTATTCAACATCAACTTAATTCACACATGAAATTAGTATTTTCTTTCCAAATAAGTTGTTGTTATGCAGGACACTAACACTCAGTATGATGCACGGAACAAATAAATCAAGCAAACACAAGATTTAAGGTAATTTACTAGCTCAAAGTGAGCTAACTAAATCCATGGACGAAGAAACAAATTTTATTTCCCAAGATAATAGAGTTACAATGTTTGCATACTGTTCTAATCTCTTAAGATCCTATTTATAGTGCTTAGAACAGACCTAGGGCCGTCCTAGAAAGATTTGGAAACAATTCCAAAATCGCCAGGATATGTCCAAGTCGTGCGACATCCAAGCCCAGGTCGTGCGACCTCTGGGCAATATCCTGGATATCTAGATATTTTCCTCCAGGTCGTGCGACCTCCCCTCAAGGTCGTGCGACATCTGAAAACATCGTGAATGCTTCTTTGATCTCCTACTTTGTCCCTTTGGTCCCCGTTGTAGCTCTTGATCATTTATTCAACTTATTCAAGGCATAAATCCAAAACATCTCCACCATGACTTGAATTCTCTCATTCAGCAACTGTAGATAGTGCATTTTAGATACATCAACCGCTATCCATGTGGCAGTCACTGGTAAGACTCATTGGTACTCCATTACCATCGTATACTTATCATCATATTCTCTCTTATCCATATGGGGGCTGTGCGACAGGGTTACCTGGCACATAAACCATACGGGAGCTAAGGGGTCTAAGTGGCCTGAAGGCTTGAGTAAGGCTCGTCGCGCGCGAGTCAATGCCATACTCGTGTGCGACCCTTGTCAGTTATCTAAGAGACCTGCGAATCACACGCATATATCTGCAATCAATCGTACACGTGCGAGGCAGTTATATTACCACCGCAAACAACTTTATAACTTCTTAAGACCAGTATATGTAGTTGTGCTGTCCTCTAACAAAGGTTTGGATCTTTTGGCTTATCAACCTAAATATTTTCTCTATCTCAGATCTCTGAATTGGGTTACTCTTACCCTTTCCCACTTAATCTCTTACTCTTGATTTTTTTGTTGTGTTGGTTGTTCTTGTCTATAGCAGGTACACGCTCGGATCTTCCTCTTAATCTCCCTTGCACACAGCAACAATCGCTTATCTTTTCGAAACAAAGCTCGTCTTCTCTGCACCCAATTGTCTCCCATCACAGAGACTCACTGGACCCCCACCGTGTCCGACATGCCCCTAAGGGCCTCACCAGCTCAATATAATAAGCAATTCCAGACAATGCTGGAACTTGCTCTCCGCAACTGGCTTTGTTAACATATCCGTGGGGTTGTCTGTCCCCACCTTCTTCACCTTGATCATGCTTTTGTTCCTCAAAAAATGATACCTGACGTCGATATGCTTGGTCCTTTCATGATGAACATGGTCCTTCGTCAAGCAAAACACACTCAAGCTATCACAGTTGACTATCGCTTGATCTTGAAGTAGGCGTAGAACATTGACCATTCCTTTAAGCCATATTGCCTCATTTGCTGCTTATGTTAGAGCCATGTACTCCGCCTCCGTGGTTGAAAAATTCACCGTCGGCTGTAGCGTAGCCTTCCAACTCATAACATAACCTCCCAGAGGAAACACATAGCCATTCATTGATCTCCAGCTATCAATATCACCTGCATAATCCGAATCCGAGAATCCAGCTACGAAGATGTTTTCATTATCCCCATAACATAGGGCAATTTCTGACGTAACCATAAGGTATCTCGATATGCGCTGCACCGCCTGCCAGTGATCCTTACTCGGTTTATCCATAAAAAAACTTACCACACTAACAGCAAATGCTATGTCCGGTCTAGTACAGACCATAGCATACATGAGGCTTCCAACTACACTAGCATAAGTAACCTTGGACATGTACTCCTTCTTCTCCTCGGTCTGAACAGTTTACATTCCTAGATTGTTGTTAGTCGCCATAGGAGTATATATCTTGCCAAGACCTTCTTGATGTATCATTTTCGTAAAAAAAAAAAAAAAAAAAAAAAAAAAAAAAAAAAAAAAGTTGTTCTTCTTCCAGACTCTATAGATCTCAACTACTAGAACTTTTCGAACAGCCCCTAGATCCTTCATCTTGAATTCCGCGCTAAGAGACCTCTTCAATTATTGTATGTCCTCCATATCCTGATTTGCAATCAAGATATCATCTACATACAAAACTAGGTAGATTTGTGTCTCACCTTGCAACATCTCGTGATACACGCAACAATCATACTTTCACTTCTTGTAACCAAACTTGAACATGAAGCTGTCAAACCTCTTGTACCATTGCCACGGTGACTGTTTAAGTCCATAGAGAGATCTTTTCAGCTTGCACACGTGGTCTTCTCTTCTAGGAACTTGGAACTCCTCCAGTTGGCTCATGTATAGTTCCTCCTCCAACTCTCCATGTAGGAAAGTTGTTTTCACGTCTAGTTGCCCAAGCTCTAAGCGTGGTGCGCCACCAGCACTAGTAACATCTTGATGAAAGTATGTCCGACCACTGGTGAGAAGATTTCGTTGTACTCAAATCCTTCTTTCTGACTGAACCCTCTTGCAACCAACCTTGCTTTATACTTGATGCCCTTTCCAGCTGTAGTTCCTTCCTTTCTTCTGAAAACCCACTTGCAAGTGACTATCTTCCTCCCCGCTGGAAATTTAACAAGCTCCCAAGTTGAGTTATTTATAAGAGACTCCATCTCTGCTCTCATCGGGGCAATCCATTGTGCTGACTCAGGACTATATATCGCAGCCCTATAGGTGGACGGCTCATCCTCCACCTCCTCGGCTATATGTGATGCACATCTCGCCATACCGTCATCCCTGTATCTATCCGGAGGCGTTATGACTCTCCTTGATCTTCCTTCAGCAATACTATGATGAATCGATTACTCTAGTAGCGACGCATCCTCATCAGACTCTTCTTATTCTCCTCTTCAGTTTTCGGCGACTATGTAGGCAATTCGAATTCCTTAGGATCAGTGGGATCCGAACTTGCCTCCACCTTCTACTCTGCATTCCCAACCTCTATCTCCATAGAACTAGACTTGTTCATTGAACTCTCATCAAAAACTACACTCCTTCTAAGTATAATTTTTGTCTATCCAAATATTGTATCCTTCACAAATCCCATGAATACCCCCTTTTTCGCCCTTGGTTCTAGTTTGCCATATACTCACATGATAATAGGCAACATAATGAAAGGCCCTTAGGTACGATTAATCTGCTGCTTTTGCGGGCCAAACTTCAATAGGAATCTTGCATCTTATACCTGTGTGCAGGCACCGATGTAAAGATAGCATACCATGGAAACTGTCTCTCCCCAGAAACCTCTAGTAAGACCTCCATTTGAAAGCATACACCTTGCTTTCGCTAAAAGCGTCGGACTTTCGGCTAAACCATTCTGTTGTGGTGTGTGTCGCCATGCGCAATTCCCTGACCCTTGCAAAATCTAACAAAATCTGGTGAACAAAACTCCAATTCGTTGTCTGTGCGCAACCTCTTCACCTTCTATCCACTTTATTATCTACTAAGGTCTTCCACTCCTTGAATTCAGCGTCTACTTCACTCTTGTGATTCATCACAAATATCCAAGTCGTCCTTAAGTAGTCATCTATGATACTCAAAAAGTACATGTACCTACAAATCGCCTCAACTCGAGATGGACCCCAACAATCCGAATGGATATAATTGACACGTTCCAACCGCAAGTGTACGGGTGTCGTGTGCAGTAATAGATGAAATTAATGACTTGGGTTACCTTGTTTTTCCGCATTCCCAGAACTGCTCCCACCTCATAGTCACTAGCATCACACTGAAGCTCAAACGGCACGGTTCAGTCTGGAGTAGTGATGATAGGTGCACTGATCAGCTTCTCCTTGAGCAAATTGAAATCTAACCTGCACTCCTCAGTAAAGTCAAAGACGTCATTTTTCTCAATCAATCAACACAAAGGCTTGGTGATCTTCGAAAAATATTTAATGAAGCGTTTGTAGAACCTTGCATGTCCCAAGAAACTCCTTACCCCTTTGACAGAAGTAGGATAAGGGAGCTCCTCAATGACCTCAATTTTGGCTCTATCCACCTCCAAACCCTTGTTTGAAATCTTGTGCCCCAAAACAATGCCCTCAGTCACCATGAAATGACACTTCTCCCAGTTGAGCACTAGGTTGGTGTCAATGCATCTATCCAGTACATGGGCCAGTTGCTGCAAACATTCTTCGATACCATCACCATACAGCGAAAATTCATCCATAAATACCTCAAATTTCTATTCCATCATGTCAGAGAAGATCGACATCGTGCACCTTTGAAAATTAGCAGGAAACATAACCCAAAAGGCATGAGTCGAAAATCAAAAGTCTCGTAGGGATAAGTGAATGTCGTCTTCTCCTGATCCTTTGGTTCAATAGCTATTTGGTTGTACCCGAAGTACGCATACAGAAAATAGTAGTGTGAGTGATGAGCCAGCCTATCAAGCATCTGATCAACAAATGGAGGGGAAAGTGGTTTTTTAGAGTTGCAACATTCAGCTTGCGATAATCTATGAAAACTCTCCACCATGTCACATCCCTGGTAGCAATCTGATCACCTTTCTCCCCTTCAACCACAGTAATGCCTCCCTTCTTAGAGACACACTACACCGGGCTCGTCCACGTGCTGTCGAAAATTGGGTAGATGTTTCCGGCTTCCAACCATTTAAGCACCTCTTTCTTCACCACCTTCTTCATATGAGGTTTGAGAGGGCGCTGAAATTGGACAACCGGCTTCCTGTCCTCCATGAGTCAAATCTTGTGTTGGAAATTGTGGGGCTGATCCCCTTGATATCCGCTATGGTCCATCCGATAGCCGCCTTCCTTCCCTGCAATATCTTAAGCAGTTTATCCTCATGTTCCTTGTCCAATCAAGACGACACAATCACGGGTAAAGTTTCATTAGTGCCCAAATATAAATAGTTCAAATGTGCGGGTAAAGGCTTTAATTATAAAACGGGAGCAATTTCAAGAGAAAGAGTAAGAGTCTTCCTTTCTACCTCGTTGAAGAGAGGGAGGGGTTTGAGTCAATGAGCCTCCATAACTTTCTCTTTTTCGCTTGAGTCAAGCAGACCAAGTTCCTCATATAACTGCTCCAATAATGCATCCTCCTAATTTGGTGTGTATGCCTTCACACTAAAGCAATGCTCACTCACCGCATATGCTGGAAACTTCATAGTTTCAAAGACACTGAATGCCACATTAACTTTGTTGATTCGCATTGTCAACTCTCTATTGACAGCATCAATGATTGTCTTCCTCGTGGAAAGGAAAAGTCGTTCCAAGATGATTGGGACATCAACATTGACCTACATGCCAAGAATCTCAAAATCCGCGGGGGAGTCATTCGACTCTCACAAGTACATCCTCCAAAATGCCTCGAGGACGTTTGATGGTGCGGTCTGCCATCTGCAAGAACATTTTATTAGGATTCGGATCCCCCACACCGAATTGCTCAAAAACGGAAGTGGCATCAAATTAATGCTTGCGTCAAGATCACACAATGCCCTCCAATGAAATGCATCCCCCAATGTGACTTGGATGATAAAACCTCCAGGATCTTTCATCTTCTTTGATAAAGCCTTTTTCACAACTGCGCTACACTCCTCATTAAGTGTCATGGTTTTAAACTCATCCACGCGCCTCCTCTTGTAAGAGGTCCTTAAGAAATTTTGCGTAATTGGGCATTTGTGAAATGGCCTCCACAAAAGGAATATTAATGTGCAGCTTCTTGAAGATATCAACAAACTTCTTGAAGTGCTTGGCAACATCTTGGCTCTTCAACCTATGGGGGTATGGCACATGCATGTTGTAGTCTTTCTTAGGGTTTTGCTTCTCCTCCGACTTTCTCATTGTGTCCTTTGATTGGGGAATATTGGTAGGAACGGGACTCAAATCCTTTTTAGTGGACTTAGTCGCCTCAGCTCGCGTGTGACTAGGATATGGAGGATCCTATGTAGTAATGCCACTGCGAGTAGTGATCGCATTCAGCTGCTCATGTGGAGTGATAGTTTTGGCAGGAAGCATGCCAGGTGGTAGCTTTGTAGCTTGATTGGTAATTTTCCCAATCTGTGTCTCATGGCTCTTCAAAGCTGCCTCGGTAGCTACATACTCTCTTTCCACCCTATCAAGCTTCTCGTTCATTTGTTGTTGCTGATTAGCAATTTGCCTCAACAAATCTTGCATATCTGGATTTTGCTGCTGCTGTGCATACTGTTGTGGAGCATGTCTCTGTACGTGATATGGGGGATTAGGCTGCTGGCTAGGTGCATACAACCCACTGCTTGGATTGTTGTAGCTGAAGTTTGGGTGATTGCGGTTGTTGGGATGATAAGTGTTCGGCCACTGTTTTTGTCTTGGTGGACCCATATAATACACGTCTTCAATCCCACAATCATATCCCTGATTCTCATCCACGATATGTTCTCCCATAGACTTCATTTGTGCAGTTGGATTCATGCTGTTAAACGCAGTGATCATCATGGCCATCTGTTGCTCCATTGATTCTATCTTTTTTTACCATAGCTTCATCCCCGCCGGATTTTAGTAATCAACGAGCATCAGAACCCGTAGTCGCTCGCTTTAAAATAGTGTTAAGCATGTCTTGAGGTTATTTCTCGCCCATGCCCATAAAATTTCCTTTGATCATGAAATCTAATTCCTTTGCTGATCCCCTGTCTAGCGCATTGTAAAAGTAGTGGAAGAGCGTATACCACGGCTCTCCATGATTAGGGCACCTGCGCGGGATTTGGTTGAATTTCCTCCAAGTATCTCACAGTGAGTCGTCCTTTTGCTGTGTAAACTTCTTAATATCAGCTATCAACTAAGCAACCTTGGACGGTTGGTCCTTTTGCTGTGTCGAAGCGGTCGGCTCGAAGTTAAGAAAATGAACATTTGGATCATCCCATGTAGCTCCAGTAAACTGGCATTCATCACGCACCATATTGATCATGGGAGTGCACAAATCGAAGTGAGTTGCATTAATAGGTGGCCGCACAATGGAAGGCATGTACCCAGCTGCCGTGGGTCTGTAATAATCCACCATAGGACGCTCCTCAGGTGCGACATTGTTCAGATTTAACCAAATTCTCCGGCAACGGCGCCAAAAACTTAACACGTTCCAACCGCAAGTGTGCGGTGTCACGGTAATAAATGAAAGTAGGGTTTATTGTTTCCCAAGAGACCTGTCGTAAATTATCTATTAGTTCTTAACCTTATGTCGTTTGGCAATTTGATTTGAGTTTCTATTCCTAATAAATTGAAGGACAAATTAGTTGAATTAATCGTTTGAGTGATCTCACGATTAACATAGTAAGATTACTTATGAGTGACAACGATCAGGATATCTCTTTTGGTTCACTAGGGAATTCGCCGTAAACGAATTATGTATCTAACCTAGTGCTTTAAGCTACGCAACTTTATTGATGTCTCTAACAAAGCCCTATGCTTTAAACTACGCAACTCTATGTATCTAACCTAGGCAAGTTTTAAGCATGCATTACGATATAATTATCTACTTTGCGTTCTAGTTAACTAAGTTGATTTCTATAACTTAGATTCGACTAGTGTTTGATTCAAGTTTTGGATAATCACTACTGATTTCTCTAGCAACAATTATCTAAGATCTTCCTAACGGGACGTCATACACTAAGAAGATGGATTAAGTACATAAATCAAATATAAACAAGAACGATAGCATCGATTAAGCTCAAAAAGCATGAATCAAGTTCATAATTCGCCAAACACAGCTCAAACCCTAGCTACCTCAAGATATCCTGATAGAAAGTGTTTAGCTACTACGCGACATGATCAAGATAACAAAGTTTATGATGATCATGCAAGAAAACAAGAGAATACTAGAGAGAAGAGAGCAAACGAATGATCTCGAAGCTCGAAAGCAATCCCAGGCTCCAAAAACGAGGTATGATAGTGTCTAACCTCATAAAATACGACGTACGACTCTTAAATACGTTTCCAAAACAATTGGACAAAGTTTAGAAAAATTACATAAGCTTCCCATAATTGATCAGCCGCCTCTAACAGTCTCTTCGTGTGAAGATAGTCTTCGTGCGAAGACATCGAGTCTCCGTGCAAAAACTCCTCCTGTGAACACTTCAAACTCTTCGTACGAACACCCTTTGTACATTGTGCCTACAAGCTCCTCTGCGAAGACCTTCAGCTTTCCAATTTTTTTCTAAGTATCTGTCTTCGTACGAAGACTTACAGTCTTCGTGAGAAGGATCTTTGCACTTCAAGACAGAGAGCTACTCCACGAAGACTTTTCTGCAATTCTGGATTTCTGGCAAAATTATGGTCTTCGTTCAAAGACCTTTAGTCTTCGTGCGAAAATAGTCAGGAACTTCCAATTTTTGCTTCCTTTATTGAGATCCTCTTTTCCAAAGTTCGTTCCTAGTTCCGACATAATCCTCAAGCTGTGTTTTTTCTGCCAAAACCAACGCGTAACCACAACCCTCGATCGTATCACAATAAATGCATAAAAATACTCATGAAACGCCCAGATTCAACGATGATCGTACAAGAACTCAATATCAACAATCAATGCACAATTTGACTCTAAATGACGTGAAATTCTCCATGTTAGCATACAAAACGATAGAAAAGAAATCATGAAGATAACTCTAGAACTGGAGTTATGAATAATCAATAGTACCTTTCGTTATATGAACCGCCTTAGGGAATTTGCTACGTTGTAGCTTCCCATACATGTAGTGTGCTCATAAAACCTTAGCCTCTTAGGCGCATGCCCATTGAGATAGTCTTTCTTGTGATGTTCCTACATTCCACGTTTAATCATATGACCGAGCTCACTTCCAAATGGTAGCAACGGCGGAAGGCCTACTGACTTCATGGCGTGAAGGTGTTCCAACACCTTCAAACCGTGAGACATAGCTTGGTTTGATCAGCTTCCTTAATCTCAACCGAGACAACTCCGACAGACCCTGTGATGGCCTAACACTGTAACACGTACAGAGTTCCTCAACTCCCTTGAGTAACACATCAAGACCCTTGTAGACGCATAATCATCCATCTTCAACCTTGTAGCTAAATCCCTTGTTGTCGAGTAGACTCAAAGAAATCAGATTCTTTGTGACAAGCGGTCCGTGTCTAACCTCCTTAAATGCACATGTCATGCGTCCTGAATCTAACTGAACCTTTTCCTATGACCTTGCAAACGGCTCTGTCTGCCATATGAACAGACCCTCCATCTCTGTGGTTGTAGGTTGAAAATAGTTACATGTTAGAATATATGTCATAGGAAGCTCCAGAGTCAAGAAACCACACATCGGGTTGATGTGCGACGTCATCCTCCAGTAGAACGAAATCTTCCTCGGATGAATTCCCCTTCTCTGCCACGGCTGCAAATCCATTATTTCCCAGTTGACCTCGTTTTGGGCAATCTCTCTTCCAATGCCCCTTTTCCTTGCAACAAGCACAGACATCCTTAGGCAACTTAGAACCAGATTTTTTTTTCTTGTTCTTCTTACCCTTCTTGCTTTTCCCCATTGCCATCAATCCGGAAGCATGGTCCTCTGTACCTGTGCATGCACCCTTGTGGGGCAGTTCCCTAGCATGGAGCGTCGATCTGACCTCCTCTAGAGTTATACTATCCTTATTCACAATAAAGAATTGCACGAAGTTCTCGTATGATAGAGGTAACGAGGCCAACAAGAAGAGTGTAACATCTTCATCATCCACCTTCTCATCAATATTAAATCAAGAAGAATTGTATTCAATTGATCAAGGTGATCCTTGAGAACCGTACATTCAAGCATCTGCAGGGTGAATAGCCGTTGCTTTATCATCAACTTGCTGGTGAGTGACTTTGCCATGTAGAGACTCTCCAACTTGAGCCAAATAGCTTTCGCCTTCTTCTGATATGCAACATCGGTGATCACGCCATCCAATAAGCACACCATAATGTTTGAGTGTGCATTCTCCTCCATCAACCTATGCTCTGGTGATGCAACATCCATGTCTCCTTTGTCTGCAGTCAAAGGTGCCCATATGCCTTACAATTTGAGAAAAGCCTCCATATTTATCTTCCACAGACAGAAGTTGTTCCCTCATGTGAACATGTCGATCTTCAACATCGATTCGTGAAACCCTAGCTTTGCTCCGCCTTGATCTTGATCTTGAAACACCGCCAACCCGAGCTCTGATACCAGTTTGTTATGCACGATACTACCACTCGTATGATCCACGAAACAAAAAAATCAAGCCAGCACAAGATCTAACGTGGTTCCATAGCTCAAAGTGAGCTAACTACATCCACGAACGAAGAACGGCCTTTATTTCACAAGAGAATAGCGTTACAATGTTTGCATACTATTCTAATCACTTAGGAGCCTATTTATATTGCTTAGAATTGACCTAGGGTCGTCCTAGATAGATTAGGAAACAATTCCAAAATTGTCAGGATTTGTCTCCCAGCCCAGGTCGTGCGATCTCTGATCCAGGTCGTGCGACCTCTGGGCAATATCCTGCATATCCGGATGTTTTCCTCCAGGTCGTGCTACCTCTGGAAACATCATGAATGCTTAATTATATATGTAGATAACGTATTCTCTCTCTAAAAAAATCTCCCATGGCGGTCTTAAGAGCAGCCTCCTAGATTCGGACACTTTCGCTCCAAAATTGCTCGCAGTGACGTAGAGTTCAACCGTTCAACCATGTTCAAATCTCCTATTAACATAGGGTTCAACCATGTTTAGGCCAACCTCCATGTGATATAGGGATCAACCACGTTCAGGTCACTGTTTCAGGTGACATAGGGATCGACCTTATTCAGGTCACGCTCTAGGTGACATAGGGTTTAACCATGTTCAGGTCACAACTCCAGATGGCATAGGTTCAACTATGTTCAGGTCATGCTCCAGGTGACATAGGGTTCAACCATGTTCATGTCACGATTGCATCATGGCGAATCATTGTGTTCTTGAGACCTAAAGGAAAGCATGTTACAAGTGTTCTCTTACTGGGTTGATGTCACAAGACAATCTTACGAATCGAGCAGCTCCTATCATAATGTAGCGCAGAATGTTACTCCATCTGTACCATTTGTTCCGTCATGTTTTCTTAAAGAGAATGTCCAAAATTATTATCCTGCTTTTAAAAGGTAAACAACGTTTTCACTTCACTTCCTGCAGACAATTTTTCTTTCTTTTATTGCTTTTTTACTTTCCAAAACAAGGTAGCCCACATGACGAAGGATAATTTTGTAAATTCGTTAAGAAGGATCTCCTTATACTGTGGAAAAATCCACCCTGACTATAATCTTGGAACGAAATTTTGCTTTTTTATTCTCCAAACAAGGTAGCACAAATGACAGACGGTTTAAAAATTCGTTAAGTCAAAAGCATCTCCTTAAACTGTGCAAAAAGTCCACCCAAAGTACAATCTTGGGACGGATGGGAGTATGATAATCTACATTGCTCAAAAAGCGCAAACACAATCCCCTGAACTACATAAAGCTTTGCAGAGAGGAGAGCGCTCTCGGATCAAATGAAGGTAAACGAGAATGGAACCCTATCAAGCTTTTCTGCTAATATTCTACGCAAACCAGGCTGACTTCTCCATTCACGAGAGTATCAGTCACAGTCGCCTTGGGTCCATATCTTGACAGTCTTGTCGTTCTCCAGAGCGCCGGAAGCAATCATGTTTTTAGTAGGGTGACATGCGACGGTGATGACGGTGTCCGTGTGACCTTCCAATTTCTGGACGATTTTCCGAGATTGGAGTTCCCACAAGTAGACACAATTGTCTTCGGAACCGCTCACGATGTACTTGCCGTTAGTCACAGAGAATGTAGATGAAATGCAGTACTTTGAGTTCTGATGACCCGTGTACGTCTTCAGGAACTTGCCGGTTGAGAAGTTCCAAAGTCTCTGCAAGAATAAAGGGAATTAATTTCGCAAGGATGAAGTGAACTGAAATTTTCAAGAAAATAAGCAAAAGAAGGAAACAGCAGCAGCATTATGAGTGACTAATTTGTGTATTATACTCACTTCAAACTTTTATGACTGACGACGGCTTAGGAAAAGTACACTCACATTCGCTGATTACTAATCTTGACCGCTCATACCAAACTGAAGGCATCTGCGCAAGTTTCAGATGTGTTCATGGAAGCCATTAATCTCAAATCCTTCCATGAATGCAGGCATAACAGGATATGCAACTTTAACTTGCCACTCACAAGGTTGAGTTAGACAACACGCCCTGTAATGCTCTCAACTCATTTTTAAGATATAAACTTCTTTTTTAAGTAAAGTGTGGGGCAGAGGTTGCACTAATGACTACCCTTTCTTCGGAACCTAAATCCGTGTCCTGAGAAGCACGGATACAAGTGTCGGATAGGATATGGGAAGGAACGCGGGATACGCCGTTAACACGGGAGTAATACGCCAACATTATTGTTTATTTTTTCTTTTTACATATAACTGAGTTTTTATACTAAGGGATGATGAATTCCAACTTCTTTAATATTGATGATGAATTCCAACTTCTTTAATATTGATGATAGCTTTTGTATCACAGAGAAGCCCAGATTGAGTACAAGAAGAATAGAGAGGGGGGCAGCATACCTCAACTAATATAAGCCCTCAAATTCAATTAATATCTACGTTAGCCTTGTTACTTTTAACCCCCTTTGAAATTAACATATTATATAAAGACCCTATGCAAAGGTGTAATAAACACAAAAGGGTGACCTCAGTGTTTTGATAAAGTGTCCCCCCAAGTGTCGCGTCTAATAAAATTCTCTAAATTTCAAAAGCATTCCTTGGATTAGTCCATTCTTCCTAGTTCGTGTCTAATACTTGAAAGCCTAACCACAAATTTCAAATGCATTCATTGGATTATCAGTACACAAAAGGCAATGAGAGACGATATTCAAGAATCATGATCAAACCCATGAATAGACTTCATGGACACCAGACTCTCCTCACTGTATTACAAAGGCTGAGCTTCAGATATTCTTAAATGCCTAAATTAGAACCCACAATTTTGAAAATGCATCAAGAGAAGCAACCCTCCTTCGTCCCATCTTCCTAAGAAAAGACTAATTTGGAAAAAAAAAAAAAAAAAAAAAAAAAAAAAAAAAAAAACACACGTCCATTTGTGTCCTTGTATGTCTGTCCAACATCAATTAGTACATCCATCCACTAATTGAAACTCCTAAATAAATGTCAACCAAAAACCCTGACCCCCTTGGGGACACACGCTCATTGCTCATTGCTGAAGACTCAACACCTATAAATAAAGAGATGTTAGGCTACTGCTTCCATTCCAATAACCTGCAAAGAACACTAGAGAACCGTGCATCATTGCCTACCCCCCACCTCCCAATATGTTTACACGACACAAAAATGTTATGGTCCCCTGCAAACACCTATAATTCGCCTCCAGAGCCAAGTATCTCTGCATAAGACTTTTCACCTCATCACCACCACCACCATTTTCCACAAGACCAGTCCAGAAAACCACAAGCGAGAGCAGCCTCATTACCAGAATTCCCCACTCATCACAATTCCTCGAGTTATTGTCACCACCAACCCACAAACAACCTGCTAAAATGGGTGCCCGAAGTCCACTTACCCAAAATTTGTACTTTGTCACTTTACTTCCTTCCATAGTCCATACCCTTCTGTAAGTTTTTACTTTTTCATATCCCAAGAAAATAACACAAAGGACGATACGGCAGATCCATCTAGTGAAATGCATTTCCTCAATTGACATGTAAAGTCAAAGAGGACAGGGGAGTAGTAAACTCATTAGCAGCCTACTAAGTCCTTCACCCTCAAACTCATCGCACAAGACTCCTCTAAACTCTACTAAACCCTAACAATTACTTATAAACTACGAGGCATTCATCAAATACAACGCATCTCCAGAACCCCAAGCCGTCGTGAATATCTGTAAATGCGGATGAACAGGGCATATTTGAAGAACTAACTAGCCATCATGTATTCGTTTAGCATTGAGAATTCTCCAGGGAACTAAAGTGACAAACTATCTCCAGGTCTGGTACGCACAGCCACGAAAGCACCTTGCAAAAGGATCCCAATTATCTTACCCTAATAAAGCCACAAAAGCACCTTCTTCTCCTACTTCCTGAAGGAGGCACGGAGGAGAGAGTCATGAAAGATTCTACAACCTCCACTGTAGATACAACATCCATTTTTTAAGAAACCGGTCCCAGCAGATACTGTTGAAGGTATTCATGTCAAAATCCCTGAACTTAACAATTACAGAAATCCTCAAGTTATCATTTGACTCCTCAACGGGCCACTTAGCCACTTACACAGTCTAATGACAATCAAATACAGACACCGAGAATGATAGTTTACAAAAAATAAAGAGAACATAGCTCGAGTCAACCATTCTGAAATTCCACCATGCAATCTTCACAACTCGCTAATTGGTCAATGTAGTCAGAATAAAACTTATGGCCCCCATCGAAAAACCTTATAAGTTCAACCTTGAAATTGAATATCGGAAGCTAGATGAAATTTGCTACCCCACCACCTCCTGAAACAAACTATATAAGTACATTGTACATGCAACATCAACAATCTGAATGATTGAACTCTATACCTTTTTCATAAACCACAAATCTTCAATTTTAAGTTACCATAAGAAAACTTATCTAAAGGCAATCATATAAATTCCACAATAGTACAAATAAACAAGACTATAATAAAACAGGCATCTCATCTATATAATTCATTAAAGCAAATATGGAATCTGTAAGATCCCTTTCTCACACAGAAGTAACCGTCTTCATAAAACTCATCTTGAGTTGTTCCACAAACTTTTCCTTCTAAAAAACACGGCAGTTATGCCACTTCCAAATATGCCAAAACAGACACAGAGGAATGATCATCCAAACTTTCTTACGGCATGTACATAAATCCTGCATTCCGGCAACTACTGAACCAAACACACATTGTAGTTGCATCCAACAAATATTGAATAAACTCGACACAATGGTCTTCAAGCTTCTCAGAGTTAAT
Source organism: Linanthus parryae (assembly GCA_023055425.1). Classification (NCBI taxonomy): domain Eukaryota; kingdom Viridiplantae; phylum Streptophyta; class Magnoliopsida; order Ericales; family Polemoniaceae; genus Linanthus; species Linanthus parryae. The sequence goes on from JALGPY010000001.1 coordinate 6,539,920, forward strand.
TAATGAACTGTAAGATTAAGATGTGCTGTAGTTTCATCCACTTGCTTGCACATCACACATTTTCTAGCCAATCTAGAAATCTCTCATCCACAAAACTTTTACTCGTGGCTGTCACTCAAGCAAGAAAAGCAGGCTTTGAGGGGGCTCCTAACCTCCACATAATTTTTGAAGGATGAGACTTCCTAGACTAGACTAAGACAATAGAACTGAATAACAATTATAAACTAGAGATGTAAAAATGTCCACTGCCCGCCTTGCAGGGTAACATGTTTTGGTTACCAGTCCTTCCTAGACATATATACAATAGTATCACGAACTCAACAGCAGAGAGACTTTCAATCATTTAACTGCTGATAGAATACTGAGGTGGTTCTGGATAGTTGGACTTTTTGCATTTTCTTTTCTTTTTTTTTTTTTTGTGATAGGTGGTTGGAATAAGGATACTCTCTCCTCACCTCAACCACTCATCCACACAAAAAATCAAAAACCAACAACCTGGTATCCGAAGTATAAACAACCCACTGGTGTCCAAACAATTTCTGCAAGTCTGCGGCCAAAGCATTGTTGTTACTATTGATCCTTTACAAAGAAAAAGCCACCGATAACAGCACATCTCCAACCACAAAGCAGTTTATAAGCTTACCTTGCCTCCTTGCTGGGCGTTGCATACATGAGAACTTAACAACTTATTAAATACAGGCCATATGCTCCTAAATTCGCTGCTAACCCATCTCATAAAGTCTTACTTCCTCCTTGGAAATTGATCCCTTTTTTTCAAATTTACAAGCAACTAACTTCCTCCAGAAGCTACCTTCCTCAGAGACAAGAGAAATTTTTTGATGCTCTAAAAGAGCACCAAGCTGGTGCTCCATTCCACTGTGAAATTGCCATGTGTCATTCAGTTAGGTGAGAGACTAACTCAGTTTACTTCTCTTCACGCCGTTAACTTTTGGAAACAGTAGTTATTAGCCCCACTCTTTCTCTCTCTTCTCCCTCTCCAACCAAACCCATTCTCTACAAATTCAATCTTCTTTCATATATCTCCCAATTTCTCACTCTCTTTTTACTCATCTCAATTTTGTCTCTGTTTTTGTAGTGTGACCATTTCCATTTCGAATACGAATTTGGCATTGGGTGATTGGCAGCGAGCAGACCAGATTGGAAGATTGAATCCATCGTTTCGTCGATGGTTAAAATTGACCCTGGTTCTCTTCTTCTTTTTTTAAACTGAATTTGACTCTCGTTCTCTTATCTTGCTTTAATGCTTTCATTAAGTTCCTCTGAGTGCAATCTTCCTAATAAAAAAAACGAAGTGTTCTACGAAAGCTGGAAATTTTCAGATATATTCTCATGAAAAAGTTGAAGTTCGATCTGCCTGTGATATTTTTTTGTTGATGAAATTCAGTAATTCAAGTATACGACTGTAAAATTAACTAAAAATAAAAAATGTGTCTCAGAAGTTCTCAATTATTCAACAAGGACACATGTTTGTGGTTCTCAATTTTGTGAATGTTAGAAGCTTCAAGCCTTCAACCCAATGAAGATGTCAACAACTTCCGAGTTACGAAGTGAGTATTAGCAGTGACTAAAGAAAATTAATGGTCTCAAGTCAAGGACAAAAGAGAATTCATGAACTCATGATATAGGAATCTCGAAATTTTGCTTGTGGAGAAATGGATTGGGATCTGGAGAAATGATGGGAGATGGAGATGAGAGGGAAAGAGATTGGTTTAGAGAGTAGGAGGATGAAAACGGAAGTGGAGTATCTAAGAATATCAAAATATTATTATGTTTCTGTGTTAACAGAAAGGGGTGGCCTACTAACACGTGGACCTACATTAATGGACTAGAGCACCAAAAAAATTCTCCAGAGACAAACCTCCATAGGCATTTTCTTCTTAGCAACGCTGAATTCTTGACATTTGTTGATGCCAATCCAACAACTCTGCGTAGATCTACAAACTGCTCACAATACCAATTGTATTTTCCACGTCATCCACTCCATCCCACAAGAAATCTACTTGCGACTTGCCTAACCTTGTCTCAACAGTAGTCACCGGTAAGAGGAATAAAGACATACAAGTAAGAAGACAACTTGCCTTTTGAAAAGTAAGTTAACCCCCACATAACAGTATAGTTTCTTCCAAAAAGCAAATACCTCTTAAATATCACAAGGACTGCACATGAACATCTAGTGCTCTATGTGGAACCCCAACCCCCTAACCCTTGATATTTCACGGGCGAAGACCCCGTCCCGAACCTCATAAAAGCTGACATAATGATTAACATAGGAACATTCCTTACTAGAATTAACTAATTTTTTTCTACATTCGTGTGCAGTCCTGAAGTATCCCTAAACACTACTAGTATATGCTGTAAATACATCAAATGGTCAGCCTCATTGGAATCCAAATGAGGATGGCCCTACACCTAATTGGGTGAGTGTTTAGGGGAGAAGTCATACTTCCACACAGTATTGAAAAATGAGAAGGTACGTGCAAATTTTGACTCAACAAACTGGAAGATAAATCCAATAAACCAAATGTTGAAATACAGGTAGGAATGTCAATAAGGTAGTCTATCTTTTAGATCAAGTCAAGAACATCATATAATACTTCTACAACTGAGGGGAGAAGTTGAACTCAAGACCTCTTCCTAAACATTAAGGAGGCATCCAAACCGAAATACCAAAAGAAAATAAATCCGACATCCTTATTTCCCAAATGAGCATTCAGAACTAATATGAGTAACCACCAAGAAAGTTAGTGAAACTTATAGACCATATGCCCAAACTGCTTTTCTCAAAAAGCCTATCCTTGCACTGGGCCTTGCTACGTGTTCAATTGATGCTAGTAAACCCTCAACTTCGCTCGTCTCACCTTGTATACTCAAGAGTCGAGCCACATTAAAAGGAAGAGAGAAAACATGGAAAACTGAAACTGCTATAATATCATTGACTAGTCCCCCGTCCTCTATAAGACTATAACCATGTAACTCTAGCCCGTATGGAGATCCTATCTACAACCCCAAGATCATTTTAGCTGAGGAAATTTTTCCTAAACCCCTCGCTCAAAAAGGAGGGAATCAATACCCTGAAGATCTCTGTAACCAGAAGAGTCACGGGGTTATGTTCCGCAGTAAAAAACAACTGACATCTAAGTTTCCCCCTTCTAAATAACAGCTACCATTTAAACAGATATTCATACAGATTCAGCATGCACAAAGTACACCGAAATCATCTCAATCGTAAGCACCTAGTCACGTGAAAATGTAACATATGAGCAAGAATTAGATCAGTAGTATCACAAATGGAGTGGGATTTATCAAGGAAGATTCAAAATAAGAACTTTGTTACCTTAAAAACAAAAGATTTGAAATCCGGCTTCTTTATTAGATCAGTAGTATCACAAATGAAGGAGGCATCCAAAGCGAAGTAATTAAAGAATAGAAATCCGGCTTCTTTAATTCCCAATTGAGCATTCAGAACTAGTATGATTACCCGCCAAGAAAGCTAGAGAAACTTAGAGACCATGTGCCCAAACTTCTCTGATCAAAAAGCCTACATCGCACTGGACCTTTCTCTTTATGTTCACTTGTTCTGGTAAACCCACACCCTAGCCCGTCTGACCCCGTACACTCAAGCCATTAAAAGGTGGAAAGAATACATAGAAAAATGAAATGCTAAGATACCGTTGATTAGTTCCCCTGCCTCTATGAGACTATAAGCACACAACTCTAGCATGTATGGAGATCATATCTACACCCCCAAGATAAAAGTTCCTCATCCCTCACTGAGAAAGGAACTGGTACCCTGAATATCTCTGTAACATCACCGTCACCGGTTTATAATCCGCAATCTAAAAACAACTGACATCTAAGTTTCCCCTTTCCAAAATAACAGCTACAATTTAAAGTTTTAAACAGACATTCCCACTGATTCATTATAGACAAAGTAGAACGAAACCAGCACAATAGTAAGCAACAAGTCACGGGGATGAAGATATATACATGAACAAGAGGGATTTATCAAGGAAGATTCAAAATCAGAACGCTGTTACCTAAAAAACTTTGGCATATGCAGCATATGGAAGACTACTATAACATCATTGACTAGTTCCCCTGCCTCTATAAGACTAGCACGTATGGAAATCATATCTACACCCGAAGATAAAAGTTCCCTATAACCCTCACCCCTCACTGAGAAAGGAAGGAATGTGTACCCTGAAGATCTATGTGACCAGCAAAGTCACCTGGTCATATTCCACAGTCGAAAAATAACTGACATCTAAGTTTCCCCTTTCCAAATACAGCTACCATGTGAAGTTTTAAACAGACATTCCCACTGATTCATTATGCACAAAGTAGAACGAAATCATCACAATACTAAGCAACAAGTCACCGGGAAGAAGACACAACATATGAACAAGAATTAGACCAGTAGTTTCACAAATGAACTGAGATTTATCAGAAATGAAGTGGGATTTATCAAGGAAGATTCAAAACCAGAACATTGTTTCCTAAAAAGCTGGGCCTATGCAGCATATGGAGATCCTATCTACACCCCCCAAAGATCTTTTTAGCCGAGGAAATTTTCCCGAAACCCCTCACTGAAAAAGGAGGGAATGGGTACCCTGAAGATCTCTGTAACCAGAAGAGTCACCAGGTTATTTTAAACAACTGACATCTAAGTTTCCCCCTTCTAAATAACAGCTACCATTTAAACAGACATTCATACAGATTCAGTATGCACAAAGTACACCGAAATCATCGCAATCGTAAGCAACTAGTCACGTGAAGATATAACATATGAACAAGAATTAGATCTTTGTTGCCTAAATAGCTTGGCATATATGGAAGAAATTAGTAACGGCAGTGAAGAAGAAGAACTTTGTTGCCTAAAGCCTACATCGCACTGGACCGTTCTCTTTATGTTCACTTCTTCTCGTAAACCAACACCCTAGCTCGTCTGACCTCGTACACTCAAGCCACATTAAAAGAAGGAAAGAAAACCTAGAAAATGAAACTACTAAAACATCATTGACTAGTTCCCCTGCCTCTATAAGACTATAACCATGTAACTCTAGCACGTATGGAGATCATATCTACATACGTCCAAACTTCTCTTATAAAAAAGTGTACCTTATTTTCCAAATGAGCATTCAGAACTAATATGAGTACCCACCAAGAAAGTTAGAGAAACTTAGAGACCATATGTCCAAACTTCTCTTATCAAAAAGTGTACCTTGCAATGGCCCTTTCTCTTTGTGTTTAATTGATTCTCGTAAACCCACACCCTCGCTCGTCTCACCTCGTACACTCGAGCCACAATAAAAGAAGGAAAGAATACCTAGAAAATGAAACTACTAAAACACCATTGACTAATTCCCCTGCCTCTATAACATTATAACCATGTAACCCTGGCACGTATGGAGATCGTATCTACGCCTCCAAGATAAAACTTCCCTATAACCCTCATCCCTCACTGAGAAAGGAAGGAATGGGTACCCTGAACTGCTGAAGATCTCTGTTACCAGCAGAGTCACCGGGTTATATATATTCCACAGTCTAAAAACAACTGAAATCAAAGTTTCCCCTTTCCAATATAACAGCTACCATTTAAACAGATATTCATATGGATTCATTACGCATCATCACAATAGTAAGCAACTAGTCACAGGGATGAAGATATAACATCTGAACAAGAATTAGAACAGTAGTTTCACAAATGAAGTGGGGACTTATCAAGGAGGATTCAAAATCAGAACTCTGTTACCTAAAAAGCTTTGTCATATGCAGCATATGGAAAAAATTAATAATGTCAGTGAATTCAAAGAAGAAGAAGAAACTCATACCAATCTGTTATCCAAAGTCCCAACGAGAACAAACTTCCCATTGGGCGAGAACTTGCACTTTGCTCCAATAGTATCGGTACAACACTATTGGAGCAAATCTACCCTACTAAAATGAATAAGTTGAATTTGCACTTAAATTTAGCTAATCCGTAGATCATACTACTGTGTATGCTCTAAGTTTCCCCCCTTATAAATAACATCTACCATTTACACCGACATTCATACAGATTCAGTATCCACAAAGTACACCGCAGTCATCATAAACAAGTGAAGATATAACATATGAACACGTATTAGAAATTAGTAATGTCAGTGAATTCAAAGAAGACGAAGGAACCCATACCAATCTGCCGTCCAGCGTCCCGACGAGCACAAACTTCCCATTGGGCGAGAACTTAACAAAGCTGACCGGCGGATTCTCATCATCAATCAGCGTCTTCACACAATGCCCCGTACTCGCATCCCAAACCCTACACAACCCATCATAGCTACTCGACACAATCAGATTCCCATCCCTATTAAAACTCACCGCCGTCACCGGCTCCGAATGCGCCGGCAACACCTTAAGACACTTCCCCGTCTTGACGTCCCAGATGCGTACAGTCTCATCAAAGGAGCCGGAGACGAGGAGGTTGTCGTGGGGGTTGAAGTCGAGGCAGAAGGCGTAGTTGGTGTGTCCGGAGAGGGTTTTGAGGAGGGAGCCGGAGGGGAGGTGGTAGAGGCGGAGGGATTTGTCGTCGGAGGCGGTGGCGAGGAGGCGGGAGTCGGAGGAGAAGGCGAGGTCGGAGATGCCTTGGTGGTGGGAGTGGAGGGAGTGGAGGAGGGGGAAGGTGGGGGAGGTGGTGGAGTAGATGTTGGCGGTGGAGTCGGCGGAGGAGGTGGCGAGGAGGGTGCCGTCGGGGGAGAACTTGACGGAGGAGATGGAGCGGGTGTGGCCGGTTAGGGTTTGTTGGAGGGTGTAGGGTTTCATTGCCGACTCCGACTCCTCCATTCGGTCTGCCATCTTCGCCGTGCTGAGTCAGACCACTGGTAGGTAAACACTTCACTACTGGGGAGGGAAACGAGGTCTAGGGTGAGTTCGGAACCATCTTTTTTTATTAGAAAATTTGCAGAATAGGTTGGATTTTATAAAGTATTTGACAAATGGACATCAATATTAGAGTTCATTTATTTATTCCAAACTGACTGACTTAATCAAGCTCATTAATAAAATTGATAAATATTTAATTATTAACCGAGATTCTTAAGCTAATAAAACTTATTATCCAACTTTCCCTCACTTCATATCTATCTGTTCGTTCTTCATATCTATCTGTTCTTCCGTCAAAATATCTCAGGCAACACCTACCACCATCACCGCCTTCTCTGACTACTACTCTCCGAGGGTAGGTCAATCAAAACCCAGAGTTTCACCAACCTGACCCTCATTCTCGATTTCACCTCGAGGAGGAGGTCCTCAAAATTTCTCGGACACAACCACTGATTTCAAGCTACCTTTACTAGCTACATAATTTGATTCCGAAGAAGAAGAAGGGAATGAACAAGAAAGGGGAAGAACGGAATCAGAAGAAGGTGAAGAAGAAGAGGTTTTGGACCCCGGAAATAGAAGGCTTAGACATTGTGGTTGTAGATTGAGTTCACATTCATCGAATTCGAGAATTTATTCGATCAAGAACAACTAGAATTACAACAAGAAAAACAATCAATCTGAAGTTCAAGAAGAATTGATAAATAGGTCTACAAACATGAACTTATAGTTGATTATATAAGCAATCAACACAATAAACAAAATATATACATGGAGCTGAAGATTCCGAGGCAATTTGACTCAACGGTGTTCTTCATTTTCTGTGATATCAAGGGCTACAAACCAATCAAAATAAACAGTATATAATCGATCGAACAGAGAGTTCGATACCTCGAACATCTAATTTGATGTGTCAAACTATTAATTCGATAGGTCTGGCATTTGGTTCTTCAAGAACCAAGCCAAAGGCCCTTTGAAGTACCAGTTCGACCCTTTGAACTAGTTTAGCTTGATGGGTCTGGGATTTGGTTTTTGAAACCTTTTGTTCCAGAACTGTCGAACTGAGAGTTCGATGCATCGAACTAACAATTCGACAATTCCATAGAGTTAAGAAAATTGCATTTTGTGTTTATTCAATTATGTTAGGTTAGGTTATTTATTTAATTATGTTTTAAATTTAAATAATAATTTAGTATTATTAATTTATATTATTATAAATGCCTCACTCGAAATTGATTAAGTTTGTGGCTAAGAGAAATTCTTATACTCTTTGTTGAGAAATTTAACCGTCGAACTATTACTTCGATGGGTGTAGGCATGTAGAACTAATAGTTCGACGGTCGAACTGCGTATTTCGAAACCTATTCACTAAGCCCTAAACCCTAGAACCCATTGAACTAATAGTTTGATATGTAGAAATGTCAGTTCGATGGTGATTCTTTTAGACCTACAATCTTCTCTATCGAACTGATATTTCGACATCTCGAACTCACAGTTCGATATTGGTGATAATTTGTTCTGCTTCTTGTAATGAAAATTACTCTTGTTGCATTCTTTTAACTCGAACAGTCGATCTACTACATAATATATGTGAATTAATGTTCGAATTCATAAATTGGATAATACAAGCTTAACTAACTGAAACAACGACCCGGTACATCGATCGAACTAACAAAAACGATATGGAATGACTAAAACATGCTAATTATACATGAATGCTTCATACGAAAGTTGTAGTTCCGGACAACGCTTCTTGCTATTTGTAGATATCTCAATCCAATTGTACTATTACTTATCCACGTGGCACCCACAGGTATGATGTATCACTACTCCATATACACTGAATCCATTCTCACTTATACATCTAGGGTTTGTGAGACAGGGCCATCTCACATATAAACCCTTGCATACTCGGGAGTTAATGGTCTTAGTGATTTGGACGCTAGAGTAAGGTCATTCGCGTGCGAGTTATACATATACTCGCATTCGACTCTTATACATTACTCACGCGACTTACGATATGTCCGCCTATATATACGGTAGACGATTTTCGGATTATCTCAGTAACACGTTAATTGTAATCTAATCAAGCCGGGAAATAGCACTAGCAATCTCCTTTCGGAGTCATGTCGTTCTACGTTGCGGTATACCTAGGGTCTTGTCAGTCCTCCTATGTTTAGCGGCCCGTTCTATAAGGTCAACTAATGATACGATAACGGGTCATGTCGGTCCACCACTGAATAATCCTACCGAATCTACCCACACTTTACTAACTTTTTATTTCTGTCTCGGTGATTCATGATTGTCTTCACACCTCATCAACACTAGATAGGTCTTTCAGCCCAGGAACGACATCAGGTTGCTCCACGTCATTATCACCACCATCATCGTCGCCATCACCATCGTCACCGAAATCCCCCTCATTCATGGTTCTCGGACACAAGTACATACCACTTATGGTCGGGAATGTCAACCAAGTCACCCAACACATCAAGGGATGGACATTTCTCCAACATCCAACACTTAGTTTGCATAGCCCCTCGTTTTTCATCAAACTTCCATTCCCCTTCTGCAAGTAACACTCATTATTTGGTTTTCCATGACAAAAAAAAAGAGAAGCAATACAAAATTAATTAGAAAAGTGGTTAAAATGATCTCAAGGAACATGTAAACTAGGTCATCGAACTGTTAGTTCCACCATCGAACTATTACTTCGATGGGTCTAGTCATGCCAAACTAATAGTTCAATGGTAGAACTGCTTATTTTAAAAAACTTATTCCCTAAACCCTAAAACCTATCGAACTAATAATTCGATAAGTCAAAAAATCAATTCGATGGGCATTCTTTTAGAACATACAAATTACCGTCGATCGACTTGTCGAACTCGTAGTTTCATAGGATTTTTCTTTCAACTTCTGAAACAAATCTATCGAACAAAGATTTAAATAAGTTGAACTGTTAGGTTTTTTAGAATTTGAAGGAACTTGCCTATCGAACAATGTGGAACTCAGTTCGACATGTCGAACTCATAGTTCGATAGACGCGTTCCAGAACACAGTTTATGTGTTCATCTCGAGGGTCAACTTTTTTTTAGCTATTTCTATCATTCCAACAACAAAATATGATGAAAAAACTAGATTATGAACATATAGGGAACTTACCTAAGCACAATATGCAATTTCCTACGAAAAATCTTCACTAACTTAAAGCTTTTGTAAATTACCCAACAATGGAGGTTGGGAGGTTTGAGGAGAGACTTTGATAGTTTAGAATGGATAAAAAGGAGATTGTTGTTGTAAAGTGAATACTACCAGTATGTAGTTATTTGCTTTGATTATCAGTAGTAGGTTGGTGGGTGGCAATAATTTTATTGATGAAATTTAAGAGAGAGAGAGGGCAAGGTTGTTGGCTACATTTACATGCATGAGAGAGAGGAGGGAGGGAGCTGATTTCTTAAAGCAGTGGGTCCCACAACATTTTGTTAGTTAACTAACAAACCCATTACCATTTGATGTCCATTCTCCTACTTCTTTCCCTTTAATGTCTTTATACCTATTACTAAAGGACATAATGTCCATTTTGCAAGTTCCCCCCCTTTTTTATGGCACGTTTCGTTTTTCAAACTAGCCGGATTGGACTGTATCACTCATCTCACATCTTACTCTTTCTCCCCATCTTGAATTTCACATTATTCATTGGGTAACTTTAACTCCGTGATTTAGATAGTAAAATGATGTAATTTTTGAATAACTTTTCATGGAGGTGTAGGGTAAACGTTACTCTACAACACGGCAAAAAAGTTATCAACAAATCACATCATTGTGCTATCAAATTTACTCAGTCAAAATTACTCAGATACGAGTTAAAAAGTCAAGATAAAAAAAAAAAAAAAAGTGAGATAGACTGATATTAAATTAGCTTTATAGGATTGGATTAATTAAACAAATATTAATGCTACCTCCGTTTCTACTATTTTTTCCTGTCCACTATTTGTTGGGTGACCCGTGTTTTGCACCCTTTTACAAACCAAACACGAGTCAGAGTGTCCCTCAAAAGTTAACTAGAAAGATTTAGGAGATAAAGTAATACCGCACTGTATTATCGTATTTTTTATAGTGATATGTTATCTTTTGTAAATACATACGAGAGGAGTTTGTAAGCTTACCGAGAAACTCAACTTGAGTTCGGACACTAACCGAATTACTTGAAGACGCTATATATTTTGTTTCTGCTCAGTAAAGCTCGGCTCATTTAAAGTTCTAGTAGTGGCGTTATGCAACTGAACAAAATAGACGGCACATTCATTCATTCCACCATTCTAACTAAAATTATTTCCCTTTTGTTGTCTTTGAGATATTGCTCACGCAATCTTATAAAATACAAGCGTCGCACTTTGATAAACCCTCATGGTACATGGCGTGACATTTTTATACAATACTAGTTCAGTTCTCAAGTTATTCAAATACAAGCTGCATTGTAGGAATTGTGTTAACAGCCTTCATAGAGTCTAACGGTGATTATTCCAAATGAAAATATACTTAAGTCTGTTTCTTCTCTTTCCTGCCATTTGACTCGTATTTGGGTCTCTTTGACCGGGTGATTAGGATCACAAAACTAAGCGATTTTTTGATAATTTTGTCACCGTGTTATAGAGCAACTTATACTCTACAACATGAAAAAATTATCAAAAGATTGCATCATTTTGTTATCCAAATCACCAGGTCAGAGACCCGGTGAATAGTGTAAAAAATTAAATGGGGGAAAGAGAAGAAACAGACTTAGTAAATCTCAAGCATGACAGATAATGCAAGATTCTAACAAGCGATAATGGAATAAATCTAACAAGTCAGAAACATCTCAGTGAGACTTTACAGGCTATTTATAAATGTCCAAAATGACCAATAAGGTCCCCAGTAAACACTAAAATGCTCTCTTCTCAGATGGTAGCAAGCTAAGGAATACTTCATATTGGCATTGAAACTACCTCAATTTTAGCTAAAAAGGGCAAAAAAAAAAAAACAAGATAAGAAAAAACAGTAAGCAAATTTGAACAATCTAGATTAAACGATTATGAATTGTTCTTTCATCTGATTTTGAAAAGCTCGTAATCTGAGATTACTAGCAGACATGTCAGATCAAGGCAACCTATCTACAGATTTAAGCCACTTCTAACACTTTGACAAATGTCCGGATCCAGATCTGACACAAATCACAGTCAATAATCTCATCCCATCAAAACGGCCCAAATTTACTCAGCTTATAAACCTATACACAATTCTCAATAATCCGGCCGTTTTAAACAGGACCCATTGCTCTAACAAACACGAAAACTGCTACCAAAAAGGTTCATACTACCTGTACAGACAAAACCGCTACTTCAATCGTTTGGCTAAAAAAACCAACCAGCCAGCTGCAATTTTCAGCGCTTCGACTAGACAATGAGAAGCGCAATCGAAAGAACAAAACAATTTCCTGATCACTTGTAGGAGAACACTATTGACAAAACCGCTACTTCAATCGTTTGGCTAAAAAAACCAACCAGCCAGCTGCAATTTTCAGCGCTTCGACTAGACAATGAGAAGCGCAATCGAAAGAACAAAACAATTTCCTGATCACTTGTAGGAGAACACTATTGACAAAGGAATTTCATCTACCTTCCTGATATGTACACTTGAAAGCAAGGGCAAAAAGGCAAAGATGCCCAACCAGAATCCAATGGGTGAAGAACCGAGATCTTCAATTTATATTCCTCCTTGTATTTGGACTGTAATTGGAGCTCGACATGACCGAACTTTGGACCAGCGGATTGTATTGAAACCCATTTCCGGTTGATCCAACGTGGTTTGACATTAATCCATTGAACGAGCCTTCACTGCTGCTACTCAATCCAACGTTGCGACCCATAAGCTGATGCTGCCTTGTGAGATTGTTCTGTGCTTCCTATTGGGGCATGATGCAAAATGTGTGTTACACGGGGAAATAAATACAGTACATGTTTACATGAATAAATGTAGGTTATCGGTATATATACGTACGTGTGTGTGTGTGTGCAGATATTAATGATGTGTTTTTGACTTGTTAAATTTACTAAAATGTTGGTTGTTGTATGTGGTACTTTTCTTGAGAAGTAATGATTTGAAAAGGGGTGTGGAGGGAAAGTAAAGTGAAAAAGTACGTAACTCTATAGTACTACTATAAGACACTCAGGGACATCCATTTTGGGAAAGGAAGACACTCAATTTTGGACGGAAGGGGTATATATAGAGAAAACAAATAAACAGTCGATGCAGGTAGGTTTGATGACCGTTTAGCTTAATAGGGTTGATCGACACTTTCACCCCCTCAAGTTTGATGCAAAGACACTTGCCATCACTTCAAGTTTGGGAAAGGACACTGCCAGCCCTCCAGTGTGCCAAATTTCATAATACTTGCACTCCCTAATTGTGACGCCTTTAGTCAGGGGGAGGGTTCCATAACTGATAGTAGTTTTCGGGATAAATTTGCTCTCTTAGAGTATGGAAGGACAACATCAGGGGTGTAAGTGTCCTGAAGTTTGACACACTGAAAGGGTGAAACTTGAAAGTATCCTTTTCCAAACTAGAAGGGGGTGCAAGTGTGTTTTGCCCTATTAACCTTTGTCATTTCTGGCTAGTTAGCTACCTTTTTTCGAGTCTGGTTCCATGAGATTATTCAGGCTCAATTACAGAAGAACCAATAAACTTCCAATACTGCGTGTACTAAACTGTTCCTTATTCCGACCTGCCACAGTCATTTTTATTAGCCTAAGGAAAAACTAGTTTTTCTCATCTTTTTTAGTTATTTAGGAGACTTTTCAGCGGGTAAAAGACACTTTCACCCCCTCAAGTTTGATGCGAAGACACATTCACCCCTTTCAGTTTGGGAAATGACACTTTCACCCTTTATGTCTGTCAAATTTCAGAAAATTTACACTCCCCATTTGTGACATCGTTAGTCTGCGAGCGGTTGTCCGTCACTATAGTAGTTTCGGGGACAAATTTGCTCTCTTATAGTACGATATGACACTGTCAGGGGATGTAAGTGTCCTGAAGTTTGAAATGCAGAAGGGGTGAAAGTGTCATTTCTCAAATAGGACGGGGTGAAAGTGTCTTTGCATCAAATCTGAGGGGGTGAAAGTGTCCTTTATCCCTTTTCAGCTCGTCAAACAAGTTCTACAGAAGACTATCACAGAGAGTATCATATTTAAGAGATATATTGGAGCATCAGTTTCGCGTATGTACCTGCTGTCTGGCAAACTCGGCACTGAAGGATGAAGTACTCGGACACCCTTCACCATATGCAGAAGATTGGAATTGCATTTGAAGTAATGAGTTCCGATAGTTTTGAGCTTCATCAGGCGAGCGGAAAGAAAAGCTTCCGTTGCCAGCAGATAAATGATCACTATAACTACGCGGCCTCAAATACGCCGAATGATCATGAGACATCTGGTAGCTCGGATTCTGTTGCTGATCCCTGCCATATGAGTGACTGATACCCCATTGTTCTCTGGGTTGTTGAATAGAATTGAAGTCTTGGCTTTTGTGCAACATGCAAGATGATCTATCACTGGACTCTGTTAAGCAAGGACAATAATATTGTGAGGGTGTGAATCGTTGATAACCCGGATTCAGCGGCGGTCTTCTGTTTGTTAAGTCCAAATTCGGCGTTATTCCCCAGCCATCAACTGTTATTCCTTGCTTGGCAGCAAGATCCAATATTTGCCTTTCATCCAATCCAAAAGCCATGAGCAAGTTCCAGAGGTTTCTGTGAGCTTCTCGTTGGGTGTAAATGATTTGATCTCTCATTGCAATTTCAAACTGAAGCTCAGTGTTCCCCATTCCCTACAGTTTTACAAATTAAGAAATTGAGTACAATTATTAAATATATATAGAAAAAAGTGGGTGCGGTTAATAAAAAAATAGATAGATCAATGGCGGTTGTTTAGAGGTTGGCAAGTTAGATGCTCTTTTGAGCCGACTGTCATACATTTCAACAGTTCTTGATAATCACTTACTAGAATCCTGTATTGACTGAGAATGCGCAAATATGTTTTGTTGCCATTGTTGGTAATTGCTTCCTCAATCATATCTTGTAGTTCACAACGCCGCTTCTCATTTTCTTCAATCTCCTATAGAAAGGAAGAGCCAGTGAGATTGAGATTAAAACAAGATTAATAATTACACAGGGTCGCAAAAAAGAAGCGAGTGTCACCTTTTGATATCTGACCCCAACCTCGTCATTATCACGGATATTATCAAGAACTACTTGTCGCCGTTCCCTTAACGCCTGTAAAATTGTACCATCTCTTTCGATATCCTGTGATGGAAGATGATGTAAATTCATAATAGATTTAACTTGACAGAAAGTTTTCTATGTGATTAATGCTGGTTCCCAGGTTTCGGGAAGGAACCATACAATTGGATGAGAACAGAAGAAGAGATAGGAAGACAGAATGACTTCCTTTTTTCATAACAGTTCAGAGATTAAAGTATAGCAGTTGTGTTTCTATTCAGTCTCGGCAAAGTAACTGAACCTTCTGGAAAGAAGTAACTTAATGAGTGACCTGCTGGAAATCTATATCCTAAGGGATGTGAACAAATTATTCAAAATGAGAGCTTTAGATGTTATCCAAAAGACAATGATGCAGGGGTGCTTCATAAAAAAATAGGGCGTATACAACATAGTGAAATGGAATTTTTATCTAGGTTGACACGTTATGCCAAGTCGCGATGGAAAAAGTAAAGCGAATTAGCATAGCCAAGTAATATGAGATGAAAGGTTGCGTGGTTAGAGTGACGCCGTCTAACCTGTTGCTTCGCGATAGCATCATCAAGATGTTGGAGTTCTGTGCGGTTGCGAAGGTTAGATTCGTCCAGTTCAAATAATGCTTTCTGTAAGTTTATCCTTTCCTGAACATTTTCACTGGTTTCTTGGCTCAAGGTATTCAACCAAGACAGTTCATCATTTGGTGCCTTCTCAGTTGGTTTGGCACAAAGTTGAGACTCCTTTTCAGCTAACTCGTTTCTTAACCTGCAGACTTCTATCTGTAGAAAGAAATATATGGTCATCTGTCAATGTACACAAATTAATAAACCTGAAGTTCGCATCAATCCTCATAGAGTTACCTGAAGACTATCAATCATTCGTTGGTAGTCAGATACATGAGTATCAACAGTGCCTATGTTTTTCTGCGGGGAAGAGAATCCAATTAGAATAGGGCCATTAATGACCATGCAGCTGGCCACAAGTAACTGGGCAAAGCGCAGAGCAGTCAGGCATGAACCATTATACTAGATACCACATACGATAACAACTACTCTTACTTGAAGAAGTACCATCTTGGGAATCTAGATGCAATTTATGTAAGCTGTTAAACTACTATCTACCATATATTCGAATGAGATTATAATGCCTTAATGGAAAATATCTATAGAATACCCCCGATGAGAGCAAGCATCTAGCAACAAGAGCATATTAGCCATATAATATTGAAAAACTATCTCACCTGGATGTGTGTTTTTATTTCCTTTGCTCGGTCAGCATACTTCAGGGTATTAACAGTATGATGATACTGATTATCTGCAGGTGATACGGTAGCTACCATAACAGTTTGAGAGTTGCCACTTAGACCATCTTTCAGAATCCGAGTTAATTTGCTGCAAGAATCTAGAATTACTTGCCAGAAGCAAAATGTATACAGTAGTGAGACAAAAATGATTTAGGTACCTGTTGCGGTAAGGGACATAAGCTAGACCCTTCTTCTGTTGTTTTCCAAGAGCATTTATGCAGTTTGCTAAAGCGAGTAATGAACGATTAATATTAGCTCCATCTCTTAGCTTTTGGCCTCCGTTATTCGTTTCAGAAGCTCGTTCGCTGCACCATAAAATTTATAATATAACATTTCTAGAACATTTACCTTAAAGCGAAACTCGCCAGATAGAGAAACAAGTAGTCAATACTATGTAATATTGCTACTGGTAATACCTGCCAGCTAGATCCACAAGGGCAAGCTTCCCTCTGATCATCTGATTCCGGTACTTGTTTCGTTGTTTTCTAGTCACACTTATCTCCAAAACTGCATGTGAACTGTTCGCAAAGATCATACAACAGAGTATATATATGGTTAACAAGGTATAAAATATTCATCTTTCAAACGAACAATGAAGAAAATTGATTATAATTAGGACAACGGGCATAGTTTATACCAGATAGTTAATGGCTTAATGCATTGAAATAGTAATGATTGGGTTTTCAAGCCAGAGAAAATGGCTCTGGCTTTAGGAAAGCCAAGGCTGTAACATTTAGCTTATAGCTTAAAGTTTCAGGATAGATAGTAGTCTAACAATATCAAGGCAGTGGGTCCGAGGTTGGAATGCGAGAAGGTATCTCGGAATGTTTTGACTTTTGATAGACATTGTTGGCACACATATATTGGCATTGAAGGGACTGAGGGTTTTGATTCATAACATTAGGTCAACTGAAATAAGAACAAAGTTCTTTCACATGAGCACTACATATATATCGTAGTATTATGACAGCTAAAATAGCCGAATGAGAATTGTCTTTTTAAAATATAGTATGTATCAGCTGCAAAATCTGTCTTGTCATTTACAAAAAGATTGGACCACAATACGAGCAGTGAAAAGTATGAGGATTGAATCATGCTTATAATCTTTGTTAACAGTCAACGACAATTCAACCATAAACACTTTGGCTATCACATTAGGAGAACGCAGAAATCACTCACCGTGAGGATGTTTCATTAGCCTCTGTGCTCTCTGTTTTCCGTCTGCTGTTCCCCAAATTTAGAAGCTCCAGGATCTTATCAGCTGATTGAACCTATATGTATAGGTAGAACCAATAACAAATAAGGAACACTGCTGATCTCACCAGAATTTATTAAATAGAATAAATGCCAAAAATAAAGCGTGTGTCTATTGGACGAAGCATTTTCAGATAATTTGAAGAAAGGAAACAGATCTAGTTTCCTTTGGTGAACCAAAACTCCACAGGTCAGTAAAAATATAAAGCACCATTTATTTTCAGATAGCGGTAGATTGGTTTGTGCAAAAAAGGGGGTAAACAGAGAATGAGTAGTTTTTGCATACAATATTAGGGCAGTAATTAACAAAACGTAAAGTATTCTCAAACACTATATGTAACTAATGGCTAATAGTTCTTGGAAGATGTAAGATGTGGCAGAACAGAGTCTAACAAATAGGGGCAAAAAAGAAGAATAGATGGAACTGAATCGGAGAGAAGGTGCTACCAAATATATATTAAACTCCAAATGAGAAACAGATTAAGAAGATTTAGTCTAATTTTCTTTATCTACGCAGAGCTAAAAAGCTAAAGATAATGTGAGAACTTGTGATGATGCCAGGCTGCTAGCAAGCCTAGCATGTCTTACGTCAAGAAAGTTAGCAAAAGAACGTCATATACACGCATCTCAGTCGAAATAAGAAAAGGATAGACCACCTTGATAGATCTAAGCCCAGCAACAACTATTCCTTGCACAGGATCCTCCCTAAGTTCCAAATGACTTGAGGATTTTTCAAGCAAATCATAGATAACCTACACCAGCAGAGAATATTGGCTTGTGAGATTCAATTGCATTAACACTCACTTTTAATGGAAGTCAAGGCTCAAGAAATGATGAACACCTCCTTACTTCATTGTATACTTCAAGGTATGAGCAAGAAACTTGATAGTCGTCATAGCTACTGTCCCTCTTGATAAAATCAAAAACTGTATGCAAACTGAGAACCATGAGTCCAGGATCATCTCGTGTGCCAACCATTGTATATGTTTTACCACTGAAAATATAAGAAGTATTAGCACATAGGAGACAATCTGGCAAAAACAGAAGTTGCGGAGCAGAAGATATAATACTAATTGCGGAGCAGCAGACATAACTTACAGACTGAGAATCATATTTCGTTCATAATACCAGATAACTGCTCCCTCCGTCCCAAAATAATCGGTGGGTTGGACTTTTCACAAAGTTTAAGGAGTTACTTTTACTTGATAAAATTACTAAATTGTCCTTTGCTGCACATGTTTTTTATTCTTAGAATGTGAAAAAGTTTGAGAGAGAAAAGGGCATGTACGGAAGTAAGGTGAAACAGTTGGTAGCGTGTCAATGTATACCTACAAAGGGTATTAGCAATTTTCTTCTTCCTCTTGGTATTTAACTAAGAACATAAGATATCAGATCCCCACAAATTACAGAGACTTTCATGCATCATAGACTACTTAATTAAGATGATTCTTTCTTTATAAGGAAAAATTATTTTCTTTCTTCTCTTTGCATCTACGGGAAGGCTACTGAATATGTGACGCCATTGAAGTCAGGGGCCCTCAACACCAGGGTGCAGATTTGGTGGTTTAGTTAAAATGAAAAAAAAAAAAATTAAAAAGTACCAGCAATGAATTACGTTACTTTACCTAATGAAGTTAAGAGATAGAGCAATATTCATGAAATGAATTACTTTATGCAATGATTACCTCCAATACTAATGCCTAAAATTGTGTTAAAAATACTATTACACACTTTCAAGTATGTAACATACAAATTCACTGGAAACATACTAAGTAGTTTTTGTGGCGTTTTTTCATAAACATCTCCACTGATCATTAATTTGGCCATGTAAGGCAACCTAAAAAGTAAATTTATTCACATAAATTGAGACTAGTTGCACATACAAAGAGTTGACATCTTAGAGTGAAGCCAGATGCAATCCTACTAACTTATGATTTACAATCATCTGGATAACTAAGCTAGTTTTTGGAATTGATTTCAAATCGATGTCGAACAAGACTATGATTTTGACATAGTGTGAGGTTCCAGCTGGCAACCTACAAATCTCAGGTTTCGTGCATTCTATGCTATAATATTGACATGCGTATGATTTTGACATAATTGCAGCTCCATACTTCAAACCAGGGTTCTTTGAAGACATGCAGGTTCCAGCGGAAGTGTACTTACAACCCTCACAGTGAGTAAAGAAAAAAAAAACATCTTCCGCACCAGCAAGCAGAGTGGTATATGGTTATTGAAAACCCAAGCAATTTCGGAAATAACTGTACTTGTACGGTAAATTTATAAAATACCTTCCAGTTGAGCCATATGCAAATATCGTTGCATTGAGGCCTTGAACTACTCCACTAATTACAGGAGCTATACTTCTCTGGTAGACATCCTGGATGTTGTTAGAGCTGTTAATGATTAGGGTAAGGAGAAACAAAATAAAATGAAACCATGACCAAATAGTAGCGTCTCTAAATTAGCCTATGCCAACTTCTGTCTTATTCAGAGCTTGGATCGCAAAAAAAAAAGGAGTAAACGGTACAATAAATTATTACACGAGAAGCAATTTACTTTTTTTACCGTTTGAAGCATACAAGGACCTAGATCCTTAAACTTAAATGTGCTGAAACCAGAAAAATGCTGATTGTTGCAAAAAAGATAAGCAGCTCCGGAAATTGTAGTGTGTAAGGCAAAAATCGATGTACGCCATAATTCGTAATACCTAGACTTTGCTTGCTTTGTGTTACATCATGATAAGTGATTCAGTTTTAAAACCCCCAATTGCTTGCATGAGATTCAATTTGGTCAATCCTCTTGGTACGAAGCCGAGTAGATTCAAAAGCATCTCCTTATCAGTTTCAGTAAAATGGATTCCTTAAACCATAAGTGCAGAATCAGCAATGATAATCAAGAAGACAATCCGGTTCACTTTCCTTGACATGACAACTAAGTCATTCATTTGGTCTTCTTAAACAACATTAAACAATCGAACTTTTTCTGATCATTTCAATACATTCCCTTGAACAGTTGAACCAACTAATGGAGTCTTTTCAGAAAGCAAGTGACATACCAAATTAGTAGAGCCAGGACCAAATGCATAGTCGAAAGAATATTTCCGCTGTTTGGTCCGATTCTGGATGCGATCGAGGTAGTTCTTCGACAAGTCGGGATCCAAAACATGTACCTCCTACATTTAGTTACCAAATTGCTTCAACTCAACACCTTCTATGGAAACAACTAAATAAATTCATCATACTAATCAAGTACTAGAAGAGATAAAACAGGCAAAAACCTTGTCATTGGTCACTCGAACTATGCTTCGCTGCCGGTCCTTCTCCGTTATCGGCCTGCATTTCACAGCTACCTGTAACCAAACAACAATCACTCACTCTCACCTTAATGAAAACAACTCCGACGAAATTAGTCACCGCAAAAAAAAAAAAAAAAAAAAAAAAAAAAAAAAAAATCACTCACCGTGAGCGTTGTGGCTTTCTTAGTCGCCGGAGCTCTGATGCTCGGCATGTTTCCGATATCAATTTCTCCCCCAAATTCACCAAAACTAGGTCAAAAACGCACACAAAACGCAAACAAAAAGCGAATTCGTTCCTTCGTTCAGAAATTACATTTCTGAGAAGAAGAGGAAAAATCTCGAAACCCTAGGTTTGAGAATGATTACGCGTAAGGCGTGGTTTGTGGCATTATAGAGAGCTCCGTGAAGCGACGAAAGAGAAACGAACCGGTCGTCGGAAGTTTGACCGGCCGTTTCTTCGGAGAATGTGGTGGTGGCTGAAACGTTTTACAGAAACGTCGCCATCAAATCGTTTCTTTCTCTTTCTGTTTCTCTATCAGCTGAGAATAGCTCTAGTTGCTAATTTAAAAACAGTAGCAGAAGAAGAGAGAGAGAGAGAGAGAGAGAGAGAGAGAGAGAGAGAGAGAGATTGGTGAAGAAGACAGAAATGGCGAAAAATTAGAATTAGAGAGAGAATGCGGAAACTGAAATGAGATCGTAGTAGTGGTGGAGCATTTGATTTTTTGTTTTTGTTTTTTGTTTTTTGCAGGGAGCAAATCGGGGGAGATTAAATAAATAAATGAATTAATTAATGAATTAATGGTGGTAGTGATCAGTGTATACGTTTTTATTTTTTTGGTTTTTGAATTTAAATATTTGGGAGGTTGGAGAAGATCAAGAAGACGACGACGGAGGAGTGTTTTGAATGGGATGCGGTGGAGCAGAGGAGGGAGGTGGTTGGAGCTTCTTCGACGGTGACATACGCTGGGGGAGTTGTTATTATCTGCGACGGGAGTGCCAAGTAAGCTCTAAGGATTTCAGATCGCCACGTGGTGAGTTCACCGACGAACACCAAAATAAGATGGGTAAAAGATAACCACCCCTCCAGCATGGGTTATATACAAAAATCACCCATGTCAGTGGATGGACGTTAGACGAAAAGCACCCTTATGTTACAACCAATTAGTATGGGGGTGCAGTCTGTCTTTTTATGACAATTTTGCCCCTATTTGTATTTGTTTGCTTATTTTTGTATTATGTTCTTAATGTTCTTGGTGTTTTTGACCACCGATCTTGATGTTCTTGAACACCACCACCACGCCACCGCCACAACAATAACAAAACACCCTTTTGTGGAAGCTTCATGGGGACCATAGGAGCAGAAGCCCCTTATCAATTCAGGATTTCAATTCACAACGAATGAGGAATCGGGAAGAACAAATGAATAACCTAGCTGCTTAATCTTCTCAATTCACCTTCCCTGATGAAAGTTGGTAGTTAAATCTCGTTCCACAAGGCTAAGCGCACCCAGAGAGGTTGTTCTCATCACCCAGCTCACCGAAATTCGGAGACGTCGCAGGAAATTGGGCAACTTCGTCGGTTTCAGCATTTTGGCCGTCGGAGCCTTCGATAATCTTTCCTTCTACGGTGTTCTTGATATCCCAGTCAACTCCTTATATCCTTAACGAGTCACTAATTTGGACTTATGCCACCAACTTTTGAATGAAAAAAGTAAGCTCCCATCTGAATTTGGTCGTATGTCCAGGCTGCAAAATTTTAACATGTAAACCCAGCACTCCGGCGCGCCGAGGAGGTGGGTGTTGAGGTCGATTGACCAGAGCTTGACGGTGGAGGGGATGAAATCGGCGAGGTAGATCCGTGCATTGTTCAGGGGTTGGTCGAGGGCGCTCCGAATCCACGACGGGATCTTGCTTTTCACGAGATTGGTGTCGAAGTGGTGGAGGTGGAAGGAGAGGTACGGGAAGAAGAAGAAGAAGAAGAAGAAGAAGAAGAAGAAGAAGAAGAAGAAGAAGAAGAAGAAGAAGAAGAAGAAGAAGAAGAAGTGAACGACTGTGAAGGAAGAGGGGAAGAAATAGGGCATAGGGCAAATATATATTGGTTGTGTTTGGTAACCATGATTTGAGTTTGGATTTGGATTTGAAATCCAAAATTTGAAATTCTAAAATTTCAAATATCGGATGATTTGAAATTTTTCGTTTGGATGGTATAATTAACTTCGGTATGAATTTTGATTTGATTGTTGTTAATTTTATCCAATGTAGAATAAAAATAACATTGGGCCATGGTCCAGTGGCAAATCTTTCAGTTGAAAGAGTTTTGGCTGTGTCTGAGGCTGAAGATCTGGGTTCGAGTCTCATAGTGAGCATTTTTTATACAACCTACAATTGATAATTTGATTTTATAAGTTGTACGCGGCAAATCTCGGTGCATGGGATTTCAAATGACGTCCTGTGGGTTAGAATTTCAAATTATTCACAAATTGGGGTGTTGGATTTGTTCCAAATCAAATCCAAACCCCTATAATGCATCCAAACATTGGATTTCATCCAAAATCACCCCAAATCCAAATCCTTCCTCAAATCCTATGTCATCCAAACAGACCGATTGGTATTTTTTATATTTCAAGGGTAATTTTGTCATTTTCCCACTACGTTAGTGTACCGTTATCTTTTAACTCTAATAGGGGTATTTGTATATTCCCAAATACGAGGGGTGTTTTTGTATATCACTCATACTCAAGGGATAGCTTTTGTCTTTTACCCAAATAAGATTAAATCCAGGGTGAGAGATACTTTCACCCCCTCAAATTTGAGGTAAAGACACTTTTACTCCGTCTTGTTTTGGGGAAAAACAATGTTGCCTCTTCAATTATCAAACTTCAGAACACTTCGCCCATCTTCAGTGGTCGTGGCCACTCTCCCATAAGCCACACTGTTTTGTTCCACTAAACTATTACTCAGCATTGCAAATATGTGTTAGCTCAATGATAGAGCGTTTGAAGCCCCTGCATGCATGAGGTTCCGGGTTCGAATCCGGCTATATGATGTAATTCTCAAAAAAAATAACCATTACTCAGCCTCCAATAATTGTGACGTCGTTATTCCAACGCCGTTAGAGTATTGGATGACAACGGATGTATAAATTTCTCAATTTTAAGACAATAATACAACTGAGCCCTCGGTTGTGTCTCAACAAGTTGTGTTGTAATCCAAAAGTTAGTTAGTTTGTTTGGTTGAGTTGTAACTTTTATATTTATTAGGGTTTCAATGATCGCTTCATAGTTTAAAAGGGAAATTTGTCCCAAAACTTGTGCAGGTGCCCCAAACGAGCGCGTCACAATCAGAATAAGTTCCATAAAATTTGGTCCACGAAATGGGTGAAAGTCTCCTTTGCCAAACTAAAAGAGGTGGAAGTGTATTTGTATTAAACATGAGGGGGTTAAATGGTTATTTACCCTTATACTAAAACCACACTGTGCAAATGAGTGTTTGGTACCAACCTCTTATTCTTTATACTATAAATAAATAAATTATTGTATGACATAACTCTCTCGCTCTCCCACTCTCGGTGTATAACCTAGCACGCATCCATCTTGTAGCAAGCTTGCCTCTAAAATTTGTATCACGAAGGGATAAACTAGTACCTACAGCATTTTTTTGACAGATTTCAAACTTTCACTTTAAAACATCTCCAATCTATAGAGCGAATGCGAGAGGAAGAGGATGGTCTCCAACTCTTTAACATGAATGAAGGAGAACACCATTAAAAAGTGTTTTTCTTTAAAAGAATGTCAGACTAAAAATATATCATAAAATTGTTTATAGATATTACTTCCATTCTATTTGTATTGTCAGAATTTTTAAAAAGAGATTTTCTAAAATAATTACTCCTACTATAAAAGAATTACCCATATTTTCACTCTACTTTCTTGTATACCGTTTTTTTTCCTTCTTGTTCACTTATCAAGAAAAAAAATGATTTCTTTTCTTTTTAGATAAAAAATGCTTTCTTTAGATATTATTTAATTGAAATGGAAAGCATCTCCAACCACTTTAATTAAAATTTGAATTCTTGTTGTTTAGCACTCTATATTAAGTAAGAGTGAGATAAGACATTGATTGTATTCGTTTGGATAAGCCGTGTGTGATGAGTTAATTGAGGACAATACGATAGCTTAGAGGAAGGGAAGGGAACGGAGAAGGGGACAATGGATATTACTATATTTCTTTAATGATGAGTTGAAACAAATATGAAACATAATACTACCTCTGTTTCGCCTGTTTCAGCCTGCTTCACTTTTTGTCACTATTCACTAGGTTACTTTCATCCGGTGATTTGATTAGCAAAACGATAAAAGAATTTGGTAATCTTTGCATGGTGTTATAGATGAAAGTTTATTCTAAAATACCATGAAAAATTTGTTAAAAAATTACATCGTTTTGATACCCAAATCACCAAGTCAAAGTGACTCAGTTACGGGTTAAAAAGTCAAACGCAGACGAAACAGACGAAACGGAGGTCGTACTACATTTTTTATTTTTTTTACTTACACAAAATTGTAAAATTCAAAAGGAACAATTCTTCAACTTTCGCTTTAAATGACTTCAAAACACTCGTGTGTTCCTCCAATGTGAGAACAGCGAGAGGGGTGACGATAGTAGTGCGACTATCATGTCTGCAGAATTCAGTCTCTATGAAAAATTCATAAGAAATCTCAAGTACCAAGTGAGACATAATGTCACACTTATGCGACATGTTATCACGTTATGGTAGACAAAAGGTGTACCTATGCGGTAGTTGGCCTCCTTTAAACAAAAGAGAACCGCTATGTGCGGTACTGGCCGCCCGTTACAAAAGAAAATGATCCCGAGCGATAGCTGGCCGTCGTATGGCAAAAGAAAATTGTTCTTAGGTAATAGTTGACCACTATTTAACCGCTCTTAACAGTAAAAACTATAGAGTAATGATTCTTACGAAGTATAAAGTTATTCTTACAAAGTCACTAACATTATTTATGCATCTTCTAATGACCAATGAATTTTTTTTTTCTTTTCACATATCTTTCATTATTTATGCCATGACAAACACGCATCTAACATTTATACAGTTATGATGGTCTGTTCAACACCTTATAACAATGTTCCATGAGCATTGAAAAGTTCACCATCCATAGAATGGAAGTGGAGCCAAATAAGTTTGATGAGAGTAGGGGTGCAACTTGGACGGGCTGAGCCCGACCAACCCGAACCCAGCCCGGACTAAATTCGGGCTTGGGCACATGTTTTGAGTAATTTGGACAGGCTCGGGCAAAAATTACCAACCCGAATCGCAATTAGGGTTGGGCTTGGGTACGAATATTAAACAACGGGCTAGTCCGAATTGCCCGATTTCCATACTCATTACCTATTTTTTTTTTTTTTTGAGGGAAAAAGGCATATTATAAGAATCAACTTTCACCAGTTACATCAAAGGACTCCTTTGTGATACATTCATTTAACCAGAAGGGTAAGTTAAGACTAGTGAAGTTGGAGGCTATATTGTCTTCCTTGGCATGCTTTGCCACTATGTGAGCTGCTTGGTTGGCTGAACGGTGCCGGAACTGAAACTGCAAGTCCGTGAAGAGTTTGCCAAGCTCAGCGACTTCATTGACGGCACAACCCACCTCGGTAATGTCTTGATCAGTTTGTTGTAGTCGAGCTCGCAAGATCTGGTTAATCGCAACCTTCGCATCACCCTCCACTATCAGAAAATTGCACTGCATCTCCAGTCCCATTTGGATTGCTTTCTGCGCCGCCAATACCTCCACATGTTTCGCCGAAATCCCACAATGAACTGGTAAACCCACTCCTCGAATAACTTTGCCACTGGAGTCTCTGAAAATGATCCCAATGCCTGCACGTCTGGTCTTGTCGCACCAGGAGCCGTCAAAATTGGCTTTCAGTCAGCCAATCGGTGGTTTGGTCCAATGCCTTTGATTATCCGCCGGTTGGTTTGTGTAATTTTCAGCAGTTGGGACTAGAGAGTTCAACTCCGCCATGGCCGCGCTTATCTCCGTACAAATCTGGGTTGGGTTTGCCCTCTTGTTTCGAAACAGAGAGTTGTTACGAGCTTTCCAAAGCGACCAAATTGTAATTGCGAAGGGGATAAGCTCCGTCGGACTTAGAGACTCCAGCCAAAACAGCGCCCAAGCAGTGAAGTTTTGGGGCATTCTAGTGAGAAACACTCCATGCTCTATCTTTTTCCACACCTCTTGAGCCACAGTGCACAACCCAAAGACATGGGTCGTTGATTCTCCTCTTTGGCCACAAGCTTTGCAGGTATTTGGTACTTCAATAGTTCTGCGACGCAAGTTATCCACGGTGGGAATGCCATTCTGAATACTACGCCAAAGGTGATGTTGTATCTTAGTGGGCACTTTGATCTTCCAAATCTTACTCATACCTTTAGAAGGTGGATTCGACGTGCCCTCAATTGAGTCCAAAGCATTGATTCGTTGAGCCTGAATGTAGCCTGTTTTCACCGTGTAATGACCCAACTCCGAATAGTGCCAGATTAGAGAGTCTTCAAGGTTTTGCACCGGCAGTGGGATCCTTTTGACCTCCTCCACATCTACGGCAGCGAGATGCCCGGATAGAGCTTGGGAGTTCCACGTTCTATCGTCATTAATGAACTCTTTGACTTTAAGATCATGGTTGGCCGGTTGGACGTATAGTTTCAACGATGGTTCCCGTGGGATCCACTTATCCGATACCCGGATTTTGCTTCCATCACCCACTCTCCATCGTAAACCCGAATACAAAAGTTTCCTTCCAACAAGAATGCTTCTCCATGCATATGACGGCGCATGTCCTATCTCCCCTTCTAAGAACTCTTTGTTTTTGAAATACTTAGCCTTAAGTACCCTACTAAGAAGAGAGTTCGGGTACCTCAGGATTCTCCAACTTTGCTTAGCCAACATCGCATCATTGAATAGCTTGAGATCTTTGAAAGCTAATCCCCCACAGTCTTTTTGCATTTGAATCCGCTCCCAACTGACCCAATTGATGCCTCTTCTATCTTCCGTCTTGCTCCACCAAAATTGTCGAATAAGTTGCTCCATACGATCGCAAATACTATCTGGTAGCTTAAAACAGGACATGGCATAGGAAGAGATTGTGCAATAGCTCGAATAAGAACTTCCTTACCACCCGTAGAAAGAGAACGCTCTTTCCACCCCTTGAGCTTTGATGTGAGTCTCTCAATTAGCTTGGCAAAAGTGATCACCTTCTTTCTTCCCATTGTAGTAGGTAGCCCCAAGTATTGGTCATACTGATCTACCTCATTAACTCCGCAAAGTTGCATGATCTCCTGCTTGACCGCGGCTGGGGTGTTTGTGGAGAAAACTATAGCTGACTTGCTCAGGTTCAGTTGCTGTCCTGAAGCTTTGCCATATGCCTCGATGATATCCATGAGGGTAGTGATGCTCTCTCTGTTTGCCTGTGTAAAAAACAAACTATCATCAGCAAAAAATAAGTGGGAGACCACTGGTCCTCCCCTAGACGCCGTAACTCCTCCCAACTCCCCTTCATTGACTGCTGCTGTAACTGATCGGGATAGCAACTCACTACAAAGGAGAAAGAGATAGGGAGAGAGAGGACAACCCTGTCTCAGCCCCCGCTCAGGTACCACCTGACCCGAGACCCTACCATTTCGAACAAAGCTGTAGGAAACTGTAGTCACGCAGTTCATTACCGAGGAGATAAAGCGTGGTCCGAACCCCATATGGAACATGGTTTCTCTCAGGAACTTCCATTCAACCCTGTCATAGGCTTTGCTCATGTCAACTTTGAGTGCAAGGCTTCCCTCCTTTCCTTTCTTCCTCGTCTTCAAAGAATGAATCATCTCAAAAGCAGTAAGGATGTTGTCTGAGATAAGTCTGCTTGGCACAAAAGCACTTTGATTTTCTGCAATAAGGCCTTGGAGTACTGTTTTAAGACGGTTAGCGATCGCTTTGGAGACAATCTTGTAAATCACATTACAGAGACTAATAGGGCGGAAATCACTAGCTTTGCGGGGCTGTTTAATCTTTGGAATAAGTGCAATAATAGTGGAATTGAAATCTTTGACACTTTGACCCTCGTTAAGAATTCTAAGGCATACCTGGGTAACATCACCACCAATAGTATCCCAGTGCTTCTGGTAGAAGCCAGCAGTAAAACCGTCCAAGCCCGGAGCCTTATCGGGCCCCATCTGAAACAAAGCAATGCGTATCTCCTCCGGTGTATAGTCTCGGTCAATGGTAGTACTATCCTCGTTCGAGAGCATCTCAGCCGTATAGTTAAGGAGGGGGCTGATTTTCTCCATTGTAGGGTTCGTGGACTTGAAAATTGAAGAAAAGTACTCCTCAAGGCTGCTAGTAATTTCCTCCTCCTTTGTCACCCATAGCCCATCACTATTCTCAATCCCATTGATAGTGTTCCTGGCTCGTCTAACTGTAGCTTTTAGTTGAAAGAACCGTGTGTTCCGATCTCCATCTTTCAACCAATCAACCCTGGATCTTTGTTTCCACATAACCTCTTCTCTAGCCAAGATTTCGTTGAGCTCACCCGTAAGCTTCCGAGTCTGATCAATACATTGGCGTGTTTGAGCTTGGTGGCCGAGACTCTCAAGCTTCTTGAGCAGCCCCTCTTTCTGACGTGCGGGGCTACCGAACTGATTTTTTGCCCATTCCGAGAGATGTGACGCTAACAGAGAGAGTTTTTCCTTCACGGGATAGCCTTCGGTGTTGGCCCATTGGGTCAGCACGGTTTGTTGGTAGGCCTCGTGTCTCCTCCACATGTTCTCATATCGAAAACACCTTCTTCCACTCCCTTTTCCTTTCTTTATCTCCCATTCAACTAGTAGCGGTGAATGATCGGAGTTTGGGCCGACGAGATGGGTTACTTTCGCACCCCTATAAAGATCAAGCCATTTAATATTACCCACAGCCCGGTCCAATCTCTCGCGGATGTTTGCATCGTCCGCTTGATTATTTGACCATGTAAAGGGGTTCCCTGCAAAACCAAGATCAAGTAACTCGAGGTCATGCAACACATCATTGAAATCCCTCACCTGAGTGAAACTGAGTGCTTGTCCCCCTTCTTTTTCTGACTGCGACTTAACTGCGTTGAAATCTCCCGCAATAAGCCAAGGAACATCAGCTACAGGAGCCAATCTGCGAAGTAGCTCCCAAGAGTGAATCCTCTCTTCTCTAATAGGGTCTCCATAGAAACCCGTGAACTTCCAAACTTTCCCCGTATCAGTATCCTCGATTGTGACATCGATGTGGTGGAGATTGGAACTGTGTGGGGTTATCTTCATCATGTCTTTCCACATGATCGCCAACCCTCCTTTCCGACCATCTGCATCCACATAAATACCACGAGCAAAACCCATCTTCTTTCTCACGTATTCCATGTCACAGGAATTCAGCTTTGTCTCCGTGAGAAAGACTAGCTGAGGGGCATGACGTTTCACAACGTCATGGAGTGTACGGACCGTGTCGGGGTTCCCCAGTCCCCGCACGTTCCAGCATAAGAGACTCATTGTGCCCGGCAGTGCTGCGTAGCAGCCACTGCCGATGTCGCATTGTGATTTTTAGAGGTATCACCATCCTCGTTCATGTCAGAGATATTCCCGCCAAACACTGCTGCCAAGTTTTTGACCGCAACCCCTTTAGACTTCTTCTCGAGAGCAACGTTCTGCATGGGGAGTTTCGGTGGTGGGGTGATAATCGACTCAAACTTCCTCTTGTCTTTTGTAACTTGTGTTCCGGAGTCTTCCTCCATAGCATTTGAGACATCTGCCATAGTAGCAGTTACTTTGTCCGAGCCCATAGATGCCATTACTCCCTCCATGACGTCCTCTGTGCTACTGGCATTCACAGCTCTTGCGGAATTTGGACTGGAACCCGAGGGTCCCTGGGTGTTGCCCAGGTTATCTTTCACACCTTCGTCCATCACATCATTAGGGCTATTCGGGGGGGGGGGGGGGCGTTGCAGATCTGGTTTTCTTGGGGGAGTTTGGCTTTGTCTTCTTTCTCGCCGGCGGCTGATGGAGTAGCCATTTATTATAACCCGGTTGTAAACCCAGGTTTAACATGTCTTCTCTCTCCTCACAAGCTCCACTTTGGTGGTTGATCCGTCCGCACCAACAACAAACGTCGGGAATCCGTTCGTATTTAAAATCGAACCAAATCTTCTCCTTCCTCACAATGGTATGAACTCCCCTCCGGAGAGGTTCATTCACGGGGATGCGGACTCTTGATCGGACGTACGGTCCGTTTTCTCCGAAGGACACCAGTGGGTCCGTAACAACAACCTCACCTAGAACCCGAGTTGCTTTCTTCCCTGTCTCTGGCTTTATCAAATGGATAGGCAGATTCGAGACCTGTACCCAGGCTTCAATGGTGTCGAGCTTTGTGTTCACAATCTCGTCCCCTAACTTCCACTCCTTCCATAGCAAGACAAGTCCATCGAAAACCCAGGGTCCGCCCCCCGTAATGCGCTGTTTGATTTTGTCGTCAGGGAACTTGAATAGGAAAAGCCCTTCCGCCACTTCAACAATGGAGACTAGGTCACCATTGTTCCAGATCCTTCGAAAAAAAGCTTGCATAGCGTACGAGTTTACTTTCCCGCCCAAGAACCTGCCTATCATGCAGATCTTGCACTCCTCCTCTGCCAATTCGCAGAACTCATCCTCAAACTCTACAAGATCATTCGCTTCTTCCAACGTGAAACTGAGTTCAAACTGCTCCGTGATCGAATCCGCCATGGCAGCGGCTAGGGTTTTCTGGCGGCTTTTAGGGTTTCGCAGCTTTCCTCTCTAAAGAGAGACTTTCTTTTACTCATTACCTATAAATATTATATTTGGAGAGTATTATATAACATATTGATCCAGAATCTATTATATTTTTATTAATTATTAGTGATATTTTCAATTATGGTAATGTTCGTAACTATATGTATTTTTTACAAAATATGTAGTATACTCTTGTATAAATGGATACTTTTTTTAATTCACTTTAACAATATATAGTACTTATTTTTTAGTCTTATATAAATTAAAAATTGAAGTGTCTAAGTTCGATATCTATTTTTACATGTAAGTTAATTAACTTACTTTAAGGGGACAAGTTTAATTAAGTTGAATGTGATAATTATATTAATTTATTTAGTTTAATGGGCTAACCCGAATTCAACCCGAACCCGAATTGGTTTGTTCGAATTTGGGCTTGGACGAGTTGGCGATGCTCCTAACCCGGGCTGGGCTGGGCTTGGGCAACCCCGACAGAAATCGGGCTCGGGCTTGGACAAGGGTGTCAACCCGCCCAGCCCGCCCGAATTGTAGTCCTAGATGAGAGTTCCAAAATCACTTTCATAGAAGTTAGAGCAGTCCGGGGTTATTTTACCCAAACTATACAACATGACGAAATCAAACTTTTTAGTACTAGTAAATGCCAATGGAAGTAGACGAGAATATTCATTACCAATACAGTCTACTACCAGTACATGTGTTGGGTAGTTGACAAAATAAATTACGACCTTTCTTTGACGTTGACACAACGTTTGTTTGGTCTCTTTCAATGTTCAGACCTCCATGGCCCTAACATGGAACTTGTTAATACACAACATGGGTGAAAGATAGAAGCCTCAACTCTTAAGAACAGCTGGAAATAGAACTCTAACGTTTGGTTTATTTGCTAAGACAGTGAGTGAAAGTGAATGAAAAGGAAAGCAGCTGTTTTTTTTTTTTTTTTTTTTTTTTTTTTTTTTTTTTTTGCAAGTGTGTTCTGTTACTGCAAAAAAATTGTGCTGTCTACTATGTTTATTATTCAGCAAGAAATATTTTTCTTTCAAATACAGGCATATAAAGAAACACAAGATTTTGCATGAAAATTTCGTTACTACAGACTTTTCCACCTACATTTTAAAAAACGAACACATAATTGGAAACTAAGATTCTATTTTTTTCTCTTCTTTTCACATATCTTTCCTGACTATTGAACTAATAGTGTCAAAGGGCCAGGCCGTGCCAGGCGGGCCGGGCTGGGGGCGGTCATTTAGGGGAGGAAGGTGATACAGACCGGTTATGGGCTAAAAGCCCTTCAGGGTTTGGGGTCGTGATGGGTGTTGAAGGGTTTTTCTTTATTATTATTGGGGGGGGGGGGGGGGGGTCCCGTGGTCTAGGGGCTGGGCCGATTTTTGGCCGCCGGCCTTATTGCCACCATGAAATTGAACACAACCTCACTCCTCTACTCCACGAATAACGGATGAGGTTAATTGCGGAATGTTCACTGGCTAGCCAAAGTGCTTGAACTACCAACTAATCAACTTGAAACGAATTTGCACTCAACCTGAGTTGAGAACATGGTTCAATCCCCCACTCGCTACGTCGCAAGCATGGCAGGCACCGGAGGTGAATTGTGACCCAGAGGTGAGACCACTTTGGAAATCATTGTTCTAGACACACAATGAGAGGGTTTGGGAGGGGACATTTATGGTTTGGTTAGCCAAACTGTTGTGGTGTTTGGAAGAGGGGGTTAAGGTTTTAAAGAGCGAAATAAATTGCTTGTGGTTACATAATGTTTCTAAGGTAAAAAAAAAGTTACTTTTCGGTTGGGGTTAACCCATCCGCGATTCCCAAACAAGGTAAATAGATATTTAGATTCCTTTAATATGGAGTCTCGCCTCTGACATTGCGCTTGAATGTCGAGGGAAAAACTCCGTTGAGGAGACAATGCACACTCCGTTACCCAACTCAACTCGGTCTTTCCATGACGTTATTTGAAAACACACACAGATGCAGACTTCTAAAGATTTAAAGTCTGTCCCGATGCAATTTCGTATTTATTTTGGATCTATAATAACTAGATTATTGATTTGCTTTTTGTAAATAATAAGCTACCATTCACAAAGAAAAGAAGTGGGAGACTTCAGGACGCCCTTTGAATGCCCATACACCTGTAATATTTATTCTTTTTTAGATCTGATGTAAGTTTTTGAGACATAGTTTCACTCTCAAGAACGGCGAGGTATGGAGACAAGGGACGTCCTTGTCTAAGTCATCTCTCAGGTATGATATTTCTTTCTTAAAAAACGTGCACTTCATTGTCACTATGATCCACCCTTATCTTAGTAGAGGTGCAAGTTTGCTTCAAATATCAAAATGATTTCAGGCCCTAGGTTTGCACGTGGAAAAAAATGCTTAGCCGGTGAGGCAACACAGACTGCCATGATATGTGCTGCTAAATGTGTGATATCTTAGTAGAGGTGTGAAGGTTAAAAAAATTGTTGCGCATTGCATCTAGACGCAAGGACGGATCCACAGCTATTATTGAAGGGGGCTATAACCGCCACTCAATTTTTTTAAATTTTTTTTACCCTTATTTTGTACAGTTTTCTCGATTTAGTCTAAAATATGCACTATAAACCCACTCTGATTTCTAAAATTAAGATTTTTCTTTTGTTTTGCTTAAATTTTCTAGTTTGGTCCCCGCTATATCAAATTCAGGTGGAGAGGTATCATTTCAAAGCGACATTTCTTTGTGCATAATGAGATTTGTCCCACGCCACATAGGGATTTTCTAAACCGCAGGTGCAGTAAATTAAATCAGGGGTCACTCTCATTCCCCCTATCATATCATTCCTCAGTTGGTTCTAAAGTGGAACTTCTTGCTGCATTCTTTAACACATCGTCAAACCACGTCTTCCGTGACCAACGTGTTTACCGACACACGAAAGCTTTAATTGAGATTTGTCTTAAACCCATGGGTGCTCGCCGACACACGCAAGTCAAACAAGGTTTTAAGAGTGACATACCTGGTGCGATATATTACTACTACTATTTATGTTTAGGTATTTATATACAAATTTATTGTTTTAACAAATGGCTAAGGGATTCCACTATCCTCAAAATATGGCATCTCCATCTAAAGACTAAACATAAAACATCACCTTCAGACAACAATGGGAATAGCCAACATTGGAAAAAGAATTACTCCATCCGTCTCGAAACGAGTGTCCTACTCAAACGATATGGAACTCGTTATTCTTTTTCATAACACTGCAGAGTGAATATTACTCTACAACAATGTGAAAAGATCAATAGGTTTCTGCATTGTTTGGCAAGTCAAAAGGGATCACCTCAAAATGGTTGCAAAAAATAGCATGATACTCATTTTGGGACTGAGAATACATTGGTTGTTGAAAATTTGAGGAAGCCCAAAAACAATATTTTGCAATTTCAAATATCCAAAGGGTTCCTTAAGAAAAACCAAAGTGTTGTAAAACAGTGATCCTTCCACAGAAAATATGTTTTTTTTATTTCATCTCGTGGTGTCAATGATTAGGCATGTACAGCGACATATCAGTGCCCTCGGACACGAAGGATGCACTAGTATCATACAGAGGTGGCATGAGTGAGACATAATCCCCGCTATGCTGATACCTGACCCAAGCACCAGACCGTCAAGTCTTAGAACCGGCGGTCTGGGCTTTACGGGTCCAACTAAGGATCTGGATAGAGCAGTTCGGAGTTTGGGTCTAATCCAGTCCAATAACACCCATAGCCACCGGTGTACTTTAGAGGATGTCACCAAATAGCGAAGACATCGATCAACTAGCTGTAAAAACTGCAGCCC
This sequence comes from Linanthus parryae, assembly GCA_023055425.1. Lineage (NCBI taxonomy): Eukaryota > Viridiplantae > Streptophyta > Magnoliopsida > Ericales > Polemoniaceae > Linanthus > Linanthus parryae. Next base: position 6,575,597 of record JALGPY010000001.1, read on the forward strand.
AGCAAAAGTCTATAGATGTCAGGAAAAGAAATGACCCATTGATGGGACTGCGTTTGGTTGCACTCTGTCAAGGAAGGGAAGATCAGGGTTGAATTAGTGGGATCATGAAGCCCTCATATGCAACTTGTGTTGGAGTGTCGTACGAGTATCCGAGTGCACGAAACGGATGCGGCTCCTATTTTGGAGTGTCCATGCTTCCTAGCTATAAACTACTACCTATGTACCTTTTGAATTAGCTTAGAGAAAAATGACACAGATTTTAAGAAACATGTGTCATTAACACCCCTAATAGCAGTGTGAACACACACAAAATCAAGACATAAAAGCAGTATGAACACACAAAATGTGAGGGCAGAATAGTTATTTCACGACAAAAAATTGCTAAAGAAGAGAAATAGGCTGAAAGAGAGGGAACGGCCCAATATGTAAAGTAGGCTGATTCAAGTATCTCCCAAAGGAAAACTCTAGTTCCTCTTGCCTTGCTCAAACAACACTAGAGCATCTCCCCCGATTCCCCAAAGGAAACCTTCGCCATCTCCTATTTGTTTGATCTGAAGCAGTTAAATTTTGTTATCAACTTTCAACTTCTTCGTTCAATTGTGGTGCAACAAAACCAAGGGAATCCCAATGAATGTGAGTTGTACCCCTATGTTAAACTAATCAATATCTCATTAGTTTAGGTGAAGAGACGGTCATGATGTGCCAAGGCTACTAATGTTAGTGATTAATTCCTTTCACCATGATGTCAATGTATCCCCAAAGTTAGCACATGGAGTGAAACAAAGCAATCCGATTATGCAAGAAGTACAGTTCCTAAAATCAAGGGAAAACAAAGATATATCACACGGCAACAAGGGACGCGGAAAGTTCCTAATCATGCATGGATATCTACAAACGATCTTATGTACCTATCTTTCACCGCAACTTAAATTTGGCAATTCCTTCTGTCTGAGCTCCAATCCAACATTTACTTGATTACAAGTTAGACGAGCAAGTCCATGGTTTTCCCTGTTTGAATCATCCAGAAACCAACTGGAAGCACAGGAAAATTATTCATTGCTCTTTGGAGTTGCTGACCAGGCCGCTTCCCAAACCATCAGGACCACAAGAGTGTGTAGAGCCCACACAAATCTTGTGGTCCTGATGCTCTGGCGAGAACCACGTCAGCAGCTCCAAGCACTGCGAAATCTCTCGGATGCACTACATACACATTTTATCATCTGATTGTATTAAAAATAATAAATAAATAAATAACTATGCTTTATACTAATACTGCACAAAGGTTATTGAAGTTTGAGTTTTTCTATAAATATTCACTATTATATAATATAACCAAATGAAATGAACTCAGCCATACCAGGGGAGAAACGTTTCTTGTCATCTCTGCGGTATGCAGGAGAGATGGCTTCCGCTGAATCCTGTATAATCGTGTATTCATCCACTGCTGCTGCCCTGAAGAGTTTGTCGCAATGATTCATCTAATTGTCTTTTTAGGCTAAGGAAGGAGAGAATTCCATTAGCTATTTTTCCAGAAATGTAGTAGTTGCTCGTGCTTTCTTCTTCGGTCTGTTGAAATGTGAATCTCTTCTGTCGAGAAGACAGCCACCATTCATTCACCCTGTCCTGAAAGATAAAATTAGATGCTCTTAAGCATAGCATAGCATTGCAAATCTATGAAAATGATGCATTTGCGCATGTTGTCGCACCTGTTGTTTCAATGTAAACTTGAAACCGCTTCACAAGCTCGTTATGGACGAGTAAGCAGCAACGTGTGCATCATAGCAATCTGCATCCCATGAGAAGTCCTTCGTCATGGCATCCATTATTTTCCTATCCCACTGCGACCGGTTGTTGTTCTACATATTCAGAGAATCAATAAACAAATCATGATTTCGGCTACAGTATAGTTAGACCAATGGGAAACAAGCAAATGAAAGTTTATAGATCGGAGAGGAAAGACGGTTAGACACACAATTTCTTCGATGGCTTGACTCAAAGATACATTCCCGAAGGTGTTGCGTATGTATTTTGAGAATGTTGTGCTCTCAGCATCGTCATCCATGGTCTGCCTGTTTAGTCGTGAATACAAGTTGGTAACATTTCAATTTTAATATGACATGTGTAGGAAGAAACTGGAATTGTTTGATTCATCTTATCACCTGAATTGGTTATTGGTAAGAACTGCAACTGGAAAAGCTCCATATCTCATAGCTTTCATCTGCGGTTCCAAATATGGAAGTTTTATCGATAGAGAAAAAATAACTAGATGTAAAAAAACAAACAGCAAGTCTCGGCATGAGTAGTATAAGATAACAGCAACTTCACTGCTTAATTTAGACGAGATGTCTATTGAAAACACGTACCGGCAACTGTAAGAATGCATCATCAAAAGTCTGGCAAAATATTATATCGGATCCTGCAAGGATTAAATGGGACAAGGCCTCGTTGTACTCCTCTAAAAATCTCACGTTGTCATCCTGAAAGGTGTTGATATTAAGAACAAGGTGAAACAAGAGTCGAGAAACAATTTAGCTTCACACACTGAAGGATAAACATACAACTGGCATATTTTTAGCATCCAGAATCTAAAAAGCCGCGGAAACATAGAAAAGTTAGTTTCCAGGTATTTTTAGCATCCACTCTGTCCCAGTGGATTGTAGTGTTAAGAAAGAAGTACTACCTCCCTTTCTTCTCTATCACACCGGATGATTTTTTGATAATTTTTTTCACCGTGTTATAGAGTAACCTTTACTCTACAACGCCATGAAAAAATTATCAAAAAATTGCATCGTTTTACTACACAAATCACCGGGTCAAAGTGACACAGTGAATAGTGACAAAAGTCAAAACGGTGTGATAGAGAAGAAACGGAGGTAGTACAATGTTACGAAAAAATTAACACATTTGAGTATCATGTCATTACCTAAATTTGTCGGCCGAAGTGAAGCCCCAAAGTCAAAGGGGGACAAAGAGCTGGGATTGAGGTAGTAGATCTACATTTAACTTTCAAGTACAAAATCCGAAATTTATAAAACCGAGATCATGGGATCTTGGGGGCAACTTCTAAACTACACAAATCAGAGCCCTCATCAACTATCTGAGATCAATTCCAAGATTTCTTTAATTGTTTCCAAACATTAAGATGCTTAAATTAATAACCTATCCAAAGAGCTGATTAGCGTGGAAGGTGAACTGGTGGGTAGCAGATATTAACACCCAGCAAGTGGAAGAAACTGTTTCTGGTATGAATCAGACAACTAAAAATACAGGATAAGCATAGGAAGTGGTGTTATGGCAGCCGATACAGCAGTTTGAAACTGGCTCTGACAAAGTTTGATCTATTTTTTTTTAAAGAAACAAAGTTTGATCTGTTAAGCAAACAATATACATTAAATCTGCCAATTAATATTTTTTGTGAATTTAGAATAAGACAGATTCGTATAGAATTCATATGGTGGTAATTATTTTACAGTAACATTTTTCCTATATGCAGTCCAGGAAAAAGAAAGAAAATAGAGCAATATAAACTAATGAGAGTGTACCTCGAGTTCTTCCTGAAAAGACTCCACCACCCTCTGTATCTTTGAAATATTGTGGATCCCCATAAAGACAAACTGCGGATGATAACTTATCAGATCAGTTCACTTAGAAACCATGACATAAACAATCTCGGCACAAGTAAATAAAGATATATTTCATTGTCTAAAATGCAGTTCATATTGCATCCCTCTATTACTTCTATCAACCTCACGTGTCAAATTACTATACATCACATGGTCATCCAAGGGCCCAAGTTGGACATTGCCAAACCACCTGAAAGGTTTACCCACATTTTCTTCTCTGCATTTTAAATTTCTAGGTTCATTCTGAAGGAATACTGTGCAATTTATATTTCTAGTTGCTGAGTAAGAGAGTCCATAGTTGACTTCCACATGCTCCTTATTATCATAAATTGAAAATTGTCCCATGCAGTCAGCCGTATTCATATGTTCGAAGGATCAGGTTTTCAGGGAAATTTCCTTATTCAAGGGGAGCATCAAACCACCAACTAACCTGCACTCCTTTCCTGGAAGTGGTCCCTAAGATGGCCTTCAGATTCTCCAGATCAACATCAGCTATTTGTGAGAAGATACAGCCCACCTGTAACATATGATTCATTTTCATCTTAAAAAATGCATACAAAAGAGCTGCAGGGATAATAAGGTCACACAGAACAGAAATTCAAAATAAACTAACAGTATGCACTTAGACTAGCCAGTTTGATAAAACTTGAAGTGGTTGGTGTCTCATGTCACTCTCATCTACCAGCTCTTCAAGTGGAAAAAAATAATAAAATAAATATGACCGAGCGACATATCTAATTACAAGAAAGTTTCTTTCTCTGGCAAATAAGGACTCCTGAACAAAATTATTTTTTGTTCTCCAATGGGGTGCTGTGCCGGTGCTATCTTTAATCTTAAGCACCAACTTTAGCATAATGCTAAAGATAGCACCAACATAGCATCCATTGGAGAACAAAAAATTATAGTTTTTGCATTAGCACAACTTTAACATCCCATTGGTTTGAAGCAGATGTCCTCGGACAGACGGTGGGTATTGGGTTCTGCATGTGCAATCAGAAGCATGGTTGCTGCTTCTATGATCACTTATCCTCAAAACCAGCCAATAAGAATAATAGCGATCTTACACAGCAAACCTAAAGACTGCAGTCTGATTTCTTCATTAACAAAAATTTCATCTATGCACCACTTACAAGAACAGCAGAAGAAGTCTCACACAAACCCAGATGCTTCTGCAATGTGACTTTGCAAAAAGCTTTCCCCTTCATGTCTTCTGTATTGTAATGTTGAGGAAGTAATGGGTCTGTGGATGGATCCCAGTTGGACTTCTCAAACCCAAGAGGTGCAACCACCAATTTGTCCCTAGGTGTGAATCCAAACAAGAAACAGAGAGTTAGTTAATTAGGACCACGAAAGGTCGGACAAAGTACAGGGAAAAAATGATTCTGAATCCATCTTCTCATTCAAGAAACCCATTTTCATTTTATTCTACAACATGCCAGTAGTGGTGGAAATCGTACAACAATTAACCTTTCACACCATGAAATGGATTTAGAGAATTACTTGTGAACGGATAAGATGGTTTCCAACCCATGATTCAGACTACGAATGATAAAGCCCTTTGAGTGTATGGAAGATATCACCATGACTTTATTCGAGTAAACAATTCCACCCTGCAAAACTCAGAGGGAGCCAAAAATTGCTTCAGTCACAAAAATCAATTGGAGCTCCCATCATGGGATCTTGCATGAAGTGAACCACTTGATTAAGGATCGAGATTTCAAATTATAGTATCTGCCAGTGTAGCAGCCAGCCTAATAAAACCAAGTGTGAGGCACCAATCCCATGTAACATGTAGATCACGACTCTTTCAGAGGAGAGAGGACTTGATTAGTTTTCTCCGTCTTCTTTCTGAGATGGAAACATTTGTTCTTCAGGAGTCCTTTTTCGCCAGAGTTGTAGCGTTTGACTTTATTTTCTTGCTTTAAGATTTTGATTTACCATCTGTGACTCCCTTAGAAGCGTGTTTCTTTGCTTTGCCTCTCATCATTCGTAGGGCTTCAGCAAGTTTCATCGGAAAACATGGCACATGGAAATTTGCTCACAAATGGTGAGAGAGAGAGAGCCCTGCACTATAACTAGAAGATATGCCTCTTATTTTTTGTATTACTAAAGGCAGAATGAGAACCCGATATCTCAAGAAATCACTTTTCTGTGCTTCTCCTACCTACTCCGTTTAGATGTATCCTTTTACAATAGTGAAACCTCCAATATTTGCGTGTTTTTACCTCAATTTTGTTTAGGGTTTCCCACTTCAAACTCCAGTGTATATTTGATGTTCTTACTCATATTTCTGTTTGCAAAGTATCCATGATCCTCAATCTCATAACAGAGATAAATTGATATGGTTTATCAGGAGGCAAGAGGCATAATGCATAGCAGGTTTAGCTGATTAAGAAAGTTTTTGAATTGAGTGTAGTGTGATACCACAAATTTTAGGGTTTCAGAACTGTTTCCTCAGCTTTGGGGGCTGGAACTTTATAATAGTCCGTGCTGATTTTAGTGGGCAAATAATCGCAGGTATAAGCCCTCACTTTTTTGGTAAGAACTATATCACGTTTTTGAAGTAGAGAAAAAGTAGTTCTTTTGCAGAGATTTGAGCAAATTTTGATTGTTTCATTTTTATATACAGGTGCCTATACTTCCGATAATCTGGAAACAGATGCAAATTAGATGCATGGACCTTGCCTCGACTTTTCATGGGTAAATTAGATATAAAACTATTACTCCGAATTGTTGGGGCCTTTGGGATGAGTGGGTGACAAGGTCTCTAAGTAGTGTCTTAGTTGAAATCCATGATATAGATCACGAAGAACTATGGTCAAATTGCTTAGCAAAACTGGAGAAAATGCAAATAAGGAGGGACAATACCTTTACAACATTGATCAGGTGCGCCTTTGTGTCATCTTGCAAACGATCAGAGCGGTGCAATCTAGATGGATCAAGTCCAGACAGTGCTATCTTATCCGGTTGCTCAAGGCACTGCGAAATCAGAAAAATATGGTAACAATATAGATAAGACAATAGCCTGTACGAAAGTTGTCAGAATTTAACAGGAGTAACAGAAGGAACGTGCCTGAGAATCAAAACCCTGACACGTCAGCAAAATCCGAGTACTTTCGAGTCCCTGCAGAGTTGTACAAGAAGCTGATGCGATCAAGTGAGTCTTGCGCAAGAATTATGTACAGAAGTACCATCTGTTCAATTAATCCATCAAGAGAATATAACCAACTTGTAAACTAAATACCATAATAGAACAAGCACCGGAACCTGAGTCCAAATAAACTTAGAGAAGTCAGTCTTTTTACAAGTCATGTTGGATCGATCAGCTAATGCGTCAATATGCTGCAGTTATATATATTTAAGGTTATAACCACAGTGAATAGGGTCTATGGATACTTAAGTAATTTGTTAATTATTACTACCTGTATGCATGTTCAATGACTTCCACATCTATTTGCTTGCCCCCCTTATTGCGTATATTGAACCACTTATTAGCGTATGAACAGTTTGTGAAGTACACCAGTGATAATCCTACTTTTTTTAGACAATTTACCTCATTCACAAAATATGATATGCAACTCAATGATATCTGTTCTGACAAAGTATCTAACATCGTTTCTAAGACAATGAAATTAAATCAATATGTCCTTCCATCTCTTCGTCAAGCAAAAATATCCCAAAAACTGGATGTCCTTAGTAAGTTGATCTCCACACAAGGTTCGTCACAAACGCTGACATAAGAAGCAGTAAATAGAAGTGCAGTAATATGGACCATTACACAGAATGTGTGTGTGTGTGTCAGTGAGACAAATCAAATCACATCCTTGATGAAAAAGACATAGTAGTGGCATGTGGTACCTGTTTAACGAACACGTCCCAGAAAAGAGGCCCGACTATAGCAGTTTGCCAATTATGAATATGTAACACATCAGGCTGCTTTCCTGATTTTACAATATAATCCAAAGAAGCTCGGGAGAAGTAAGTGAACCTGCCAGCATCATGGAAACATTCGAGTAAACAATGGTAGATAATAAATTTTAAAACAGACATTGTTTCCCATTCCATCACTGCTAAACATCAGGAGGCAAGACTGAATCATCCCTGTAGAAATCCCTTGAAACCGTAACTAATTCGAAATTTCAAAAAAAAAACTTGGGAGGACTTACCCACAAGTATAGCCTTACTAGAAGGTCTCACTAATAAAATTATACAAATTGAAAAGGGGAAAAGACTTTGACTAGTTAAGTAGACCATAGTTTAAACTACAGGTTCTCTACTACCAGACAGTTAATGTCAAAGTACTTTTATCTTCGACGCAATCTAGTCCTGCAAATTAATGGCAGCAATAAGAAATCAAAAGCATAAGGGCGATTATCCCGTGAGACTCATATTTGGGCTCAGAAAAATGAGACTTGTATCTTTCCAGACAGATTCTTCTTAAGTTCTCTCTTAGGTCTGATGAGATAGTAAGAGACATTTGACACATGTAAAAGCAATGACCCAGCCAGGGATAAATCTCACTCTAGATGCCATCACAAATGAGTTCAGAAACCCAACCACAGTTGGCACAAGGCAAGAATAATGAAGAAAAATAAATCAAAGGATAACCATCAGAATTTTGGTATGCGCTGATCACTTAATGATTCATACAAATCAAATCTTGCCTTTCGAAGTCATTGGGGCAGCCATATATCTTCTCATGGCTGAAGAATGATGAATAATAAATAGGTTGTATAAAGGTGACTCCAATGCCATAGACAATGCTGTAAAACAGGAAAATATAATTTAAATTCAGATGTGAAAGTGAAAGAGCATGAAGAATGCAGATTAGAGGAAAAATATATTAGGACTCACCCTGTCCAAACTCTGTTTGGGTGCAATTGCCCGTTAAAATACGAATAAAACTCAGCTTCAGTTTCTCTGAATCCTTGAACTTCCTCGAGATTCAGATTCGCATACCTATTGCAAGCAAAATATGTAAAAAAAGGAGCGAGTCCAAATCTATTACATAAAGAAACAGAGAACAGAAAATAAATCTAAAGGATTACTTGAATAACCTGAGAACACTCATGAAACGGTGGAAAAATAACAAAGTGGTTTGGTGAAAATTAACTGGCAATTTGTGGAATAACTTTTACCAGTAGGATCAATTTGTTTCAATGAGACTTGGGTAGTGCGTAAGGTTACTTCTCTCTAAGCAATCCATATAATTTTCAAATTATCAAATTGCTAAGTTCTTAACTCCTCCATTCAGATACGATGGAAAAGATATCAAAGTGGTTTGGTGAATATTGACCTTGGCAATTTGTGGAGTAACTTTCATGGTTTTACCAAGAGGGTCAATTTGTTTCAATGAGATTTGGGTCTTGGTGCGTAAAGCTACTTCTCTCTAAGCAACCCATATTATTCTCAAGTTATCAAATTACTGAGTTTTTAAATCCTCTATACAGATAAAGAAAAGTCGGACAAAAAATCATGTTGTTATAAGAATTCAAACTATTAAGATACAGCTTTGAATAATAGCCTTCTTTTGGTATCTTAATCCTACCCGCTGGTACACTGTTCAGTGGTAACCACAAGTTGAAGGAATGTAGATTCCACAATGCTAAATATGAAAGTTGATTCTTAAAAAAAACACGATAAATATGGAAGTAAATAACGGGATAGGTAATCTTTTGAAATAAATTAAGATGGTCACCTAAGAAGACAACCCACTTAAATCTACCGTCTGAAACACTATGGAGAGAGACAAGGCAAGAGAAAAGACAAGGTAGATTGGATACGAAAATTATAAAACTTCAGGATTTGTACATTTATACTCAGCTACTAAAAGGGCTATGTCAACAAGTACACCGCACTAGAATAATACGTGTAAAATGACAGCTCGTGGAAGAAACCAAAAAGGAGAGAGTGATAAAGAGAAATCATAGGTTCAGCAAAGGTATGGCCTAGTGGTGCTTTGTTGCAATGGTCAGAATACTTTTCATCTAAAAGCATGATAATACTGAACAATGCAATGTGAGGCGCTTTCCATTAAGAACTAAAGAAAGTTTAGGTTATTTCTGACCATACTAAAGTAAATTAAGATAGAACAGACCAACATGCTTCATATACTAATTTAAATTAAGATAGACATACGCCTCAAAGGGGAGCAGTAAAAGATAATATCCTACTTTGCCAAAAGTGTACTCTTCACGAACATGTCATACATATTACAGGAAAAAAAAATTACTCAATTGTCTACTGTGCTGATCAATGCTACTACAGATTGAAAAGGCTGTGATGCATGCCATAATGTGAATGACATGCATCACGAACATGTCATACATATTACAGGAAAAAAAAATTACTCAATTGTCTACTGTGCTGATCAATGCTACTACAGATTGAAAAGGCTGTGATGCATGTCATTCACATTATGAACGTCTAACACAGAGTGCCTTGATATCTAGCATTACTAATTTGTGGTGGAAAACTTCAGAAAAATATGATATTAAATTACAATTTTAATTACTTTGGCAAAATAACCTCCACCAAGTGGCCCTTCCTCTGAAGAGCACGTGACAGCCCTGTCACATATGACGCTAGAGAACCAACAGAGACTACTGGTTCCATTTCAGTACAAATGTGGAGGATGTGAAATTTCTTCCTGAATAAAGATGATAAACATTATGTCAGGACAAAGAACAAAAGCGGAAAAGATCACAAGATGGAAATGAAGTGATAATCATTCAACAAGAGAGATCAATTTGTTGCATATGAAACAAATACATGGAAGGATGTGATACAAATTTGTAAAGAGAAAACAAGTACATGTGTCCTCTCCAACTACATGCATACAGTATACATACTACAAACCGAAAGGTCCTTATCCGTCATGACTTCATGTGCTGGCAACAAAGGTTTTCTCCCTCTGTTTCTTTACTGGTTAAGTAACAATAAACTCTTCTAATATTAAGAATCGTTTAAAAGCTGATAACAATTAACTCTTCTAAGGAAAGGCAATTTGACTGCTCCAAGAAAAAATGCCACTGCAAAAGGAAAATATACTATTTGGTCCAAGACCACAACATGGCACTGCCCACCAATCAAGAGTCGGAAAGTGTGTAGTGTGTCAGTGGAGCCAATGAACTTTTGCACACTTGTTCAGACATGATTGGTATGGAATGTGGACCAACGCATGGGCAGTGCCATGTGGCAGCATGGGCAGTGCCATGTGGCAGCCTAGGACCAATGAATACCTTCTCGTGCAAAGGACGGCTTACGGCCCTCAAACCTCTTCTCTCTAAGTTAAGTTCGACTTGATACTCAAATGACTCCTCACTCTCTCCTCCCCCCTCCCCCCCCCCCCCCCCCCAATCTGCTTATATGAACTCCACCCATCCGACTCTCATAATGAATCAGGAAACCACTAGATCCAGGAGTCATCTTCTGAATCTGATTTGAAGTCCGATACTCCGATGCTGATGACTTTCAGCCAATCCACATTCCTGCTAATGCAAGTCTGTTTATTCCAGAAGTGCTGACTTAATCCAGTAACATCTCCCTACTTTTTTTCACTTTTGGCTCAAAATAAGATACAAGAAGTCTAGAACTTCATTCTGATTTTGGAGCCCAACAATCTGCGGATTTATATCAGTCTCGTTTAGACAAGGCATCTCCTTCATCTTCACCACCCAATCTTGCAATTCATTCCATTTATGTTTGCCGTCCTGTCTGGCTACATCTCCACCCATTTTGTGGTCTCCAAATCCGACGAAATCAGCTTTCCTGAAGATGACTTTCCTCCGAAGCAGCCCAACATTCAAATAATACCGCAAAACTCTTATAAGCAACGCGATACTTTGTTGCATACAAAGAATGAGAAACCACCCTCTTGACCCCAATTGGGCCGAACTCAAATCGAAGTTGCTTAAACCTTCTCAATAAAACAACAACAGATATCTTCAACTTCACAAACTACCAATAAAGGAGGGAAAGAGAAAAGACTGGTATAACTTACCACCTTTACCCATAACAATTTGCATCATTTGCTTACAACACAAGCAATCCACATGCATGTGCAGCCCTCTAAAGCTTAACCCATGCCCTAGATTTTTTGTAAAAAAACTGATTTATGTAAGTCACTATTTTTACTATCTACCCATGTTTTCTCATCCTCCTCCAATTCTTCAACAGTTCTCTCCATACAAATCAAAAATCAAGCTTTCAAATTTAGTGAAATAGTACATAGAGTCGGACGGAAATTAACTACATACACAGAATAAATCACCTTATGATTTGGCCTGAGAAGTGGCGGAGTTCTGCTAGAAGTTCAGCATCTCTTTTATGCAAGACATCGGGAAAATCATTGACAAAGCTAGGTTTTGAATCCTTAATTATATTCCTGAACTTAGATGCCTCCCCAGAGCTAATCAAGCCAGTTAGGACCATCGAGTCTATCCTCAACAGTAAGTCTGAACTGATTGACAACTTATCTGGTCTTGCTGAGAAAAAAATTATAAGAATCGTTTTAGTATTGATTTCAATAATTATACATATGAACACTTCTGCAAAATAATATCCCAAAACATCCTGAGATGTCATGGAGGATGATATATATGACACAGGAAATTTCACCAGAATTGGATGTGGAAGACTCCTGTGAAGACTCCGTCAGAATCACCATTCACCAGTCGAAGCTTAAGTGGTCAATTCAAGCGAAATTAAGGTTTCAGGTGAACCAGGTAGAATAAGCCTTGTGTTTAAACATAGGTTAGTAATTGATGTATAGGTTAGAGGTCTGACACAATAGATTTGAGACAAGATATCTCTGTCAGTAACTTGTTTGTGCAGGTGAACCCAAGTGTGTGAAGCTAACTATGTTGTGCACTGGGACTATTCTGCAACAAAGCCCAAACTTCCTGACGTGAGGTCCAGAGGCATCTAGAGGTAACTAACCAGATTAGGGCAACCAAGAAACAACCACACTAGGGCCAAAAACCTAGATGACCGACACCCCCACTCAGGGGACGGCATCTATGGAACCAAAACCCTAGTCGCGGCTCCTTGTTGTTTGACCTAATTAGGTGGTTGATTGCCGGTAAGATTCTTTCTAAGTTTTCATAGTTTCTTATTAACATTCTTCCCCAAAGAGTTGCAGGTTACGGGGACTTCGATGCCGACCAAAGAATGCCGACTGATACCAGGGCAAACCCTAGCAGCCGCCCCTTCCTTGTGGTGGCTAGATTTGATGTATCTTACTCCTTGACATTTTGATATCATCTAGGATTCTACTTCTTAGTAAAGATATCTTTTCCAAATATTATCTAGACCAATGACTCTAGCAGCTAGCTCTTTCAAAACAGGATCTTATTTAGATTTTCTCATATCACTTTCAAAGAGTATATTTTATTAGAGACTTATCAATGTTGACTTTTCCTTTTCCTATCAATCTTTCTAAATTGTTTCAAATCTTCAAAAAATCTTTTTCTAGAACTCCTATTAGCTAGGATTATTCATCTATAGATTAGGTCAAGATTGTAACGATCTTTTCACCAAAGGTGGCTGACCGGAAAAGGAAACCCTCCCCGTAGGATGACTAGGTTTCTTGAATCTTGTTTTCTACTGGGATCTTTCTAGATTTATTTCAAAATATAAAAATATGTTTTTCTATAAATTATAGGAGTATTCGGCAGAACAAGTCGTAAAGATACATTCTAGACTTGTCTTCCTTAGCGATCAAGTTAGAATCTTTCTACACTGATAGGAAATATAAAGCTCACTCAGTACTTCAGCTCACATATCTTTAGAGTCGATCTAGATCTTTTCATTTTTTGCTCCTTCACACCTCATGTGTCGTTGAGATGTAGTAGCTCCTGCACTAAATATGCATTAAGCTTGAAAGCATAAGGCATCAAAGGAAGCTATGCAGGTCCCTACTGTGCTCAGCCCCACGGCCTACATGCCCATGTGCTATTCGCGCTTGTCGTTCAACCTACATGCATGTGTTTTTCTTGCTTGTCGTTCAACCTACGCGAGCCTGCCTGATGAGCTCTTGATCGTTCCAAGTAAAAGTCTGCTTTCATCTCATATCCTTCATCTTACCCAAGGCCATTCTGAGAAGTTGTACACCATCGTTCTTTCTAGAGAACAATGTGCAAGACAACATAGTCCAGAAATTCGTTACTAAGTTAGCGTGTGGTGCTGAATCTCCGAATATTCACTAGCTTACTTAGTAACATGCGGGTATCCGACTTCTAGTCCAACGGACACCTTCGGTATCAAGTATTCTATTCGCTATCAGTCTCGTGTGCGCCCACCGCCATGAGGTAATCTGATTCAGCGTCGCGTGCTAACTTAGCAACAAAAGTTTGGACTATGTTGTCTTTCACATAGGACTTCAGGAAGAACGGTGGTGTACGAACACTCTGAATTGCCTTTGCTACGATGAAGGATATGAGATAAAAGCATATTTATATTTGGAACGATAAAGAGCTCATGGGACACGGTCGCAGTGGTTGAACAACAAGCACAAAGAACGTGTGGGCGTCCATGTCATGTGGCCGAGCACCAGAAGGACCTGCGTAGCTTCCTGTCATGCCTTCTGCTTCAACGCTAAATTCACTTTTAGTGCAGGAACATCATATTTCTCAATTACACTGAGGTGTGAAGGTGGAAACAAAGAAACCGAAAATATCTAAAGAGATCGGCTTTAAACACGTGTGAATTGAAGTACTGAGTGAGCTTGAGTTTTTCCTATCGACCTAGGATACTAGGGCTCTACGCTTGGTATCTAGTGATTTAGAAGATATAATGAGACTTAACTCAATCTAGAAAGATCCTTACTTGATCGCTAAGGAAGATAACTCTAGAATTTATCTTAGAGGAAAATCTCTCTGCGACTTGTTTCAAGATAGGATTTCTAGAAAAATATATATTGAAGTAAACCTAGAAAGATCTGAGTAAAAAACAAACTGAGTTAAGAGAACATGATTTAACAAATCTAGTCACCCTAAGGGGTTCGGAAAGTCAAGAGTTCATCTTGTCCGGTCGGCCCCCTTTGGTCATACGACGTTAAGTTCTTGGCGTAATCTATAGATGACTCATCCTAACCAATAGAATTTCTAGAAAAAGATATTATGAAGATTTGAAACAATCTAGAATGAGTCAAAAGGAAAAGGAGAAATTTTGATAAGTCTCTAATAAAAAAATAATCTTGAAAGTGATATGAGAAACTCTAAATAAATATTTATTTATTTTTTTTGAAAGAGCTACAGTCATAATCAACGTGATATAGGATCTAGAGAATATTTGGCATATATTTTTGACCAAAAAGAACAATCCTGTGAGATATCAAAAAGTCAAGGAACAAGAAACATTAAATTTCGCCACCACAAGGAACAGGGCGGCAGCTAGGATTTTCCATAGTAGTCTTCCGGTCTTCTTTGGTCGGCTAGATCGAAGACCTCTTGACCTACACTCTTTGGGAAAGAATCATAATAGGAAACTCAGAAAACTAGGAAAAAATATAAGCGTCCGCCCAATACCAAATTACGTCAAACAACAAGGAGCGGCCACTAAGGTTCCGGCATCCTAGATGTTGTCCCCTGAGGGTGTCTGCCATCTATGGTTTCGGCTTTAGGGTGGTCGTCCTGCCCTTAATTTGGCTAATTACCACTATACCCCTCTGGTCTTGGCGATAGGAAGTTTAGGCTTCGTTACAGAATAGTCCATGTGCATGACATAGCTTCATGCACTTCGGATTACCTGCACAAACAAGTTAGCGACAGAGATATTAATAACGGTGCTATAATGTGTCGGATACATCAATTACTGACCTAGGTCTGAACACAATGCTAATTCTACCCGGTTTTCACTTGAAACCTTGATTTCACCTAAACTGATAACTTAAGCTTCAACTGCTAATTCTGACAGAATTTTCAATGCGGGAATGTTCACGGTTTGGGTTTGAACTCCAATGGAAAATGCTTTTGGTCGAGGGTAGCATGCTAAAGCCTCACATGTCTCTCACATGAAGGGGGAGATTACTTGGTGTAATGTGTGAGCGGTTGTCCCACATTGGAATGATGACGAAGATGTGAGTGGCTGATATAGTATGATTAAGAGTTAAGACCTTAACTCATAAGGTTGACCTTTTGGGTAAGCGGGTGCGTTGAATCATATTATCGTATTCCCTCATGGCAGCGGTAATCTCTTCAACATTGTTTTTAGAGATGTTCCTAATGTCTACGTGATTTTTTTATACCTAAACTAATAAACACATTGCTTGAAACCCGGTCTTCCATGAGAGAAGTAAGCAAATCAATTTGGATTGTCAACTAGCATCAGACCTTGTCCAAGTAGGAAATTTTTGGAACTTTTACTGTAGATCAACTTCTCAAGCATGCTCACAGAGGCTTCACATTTCACTTCCCTTGCTCCTCTAGGCGTTAACATGGAAGAAATTGGCATGCAGTCTACATCCCGAGGGGACATTGAGAATTCAATCACGTGTCCTTATCCAGCAATTTGTAATAATGGTTAGGGTAATGCTAGTGTTGCGAGTAAAGACGGTGAGTGAGCGCATGTGGTGTTGCCACCTTAGTTACTTATTCTGTTTTTATACTTGGTAGTGGGGGTTCATGGGTTGAGATTTCGGTTTATGTTTGTGTTATAATGTTAGAAGTTAGAACCTTAAGCTTCTCCTCCAACTTGTAAGTTTAAGACAGTTGATGGACCACAAGTGATGTTTTTGATTTTTGATAAATTTTGAAGCATGTTTTTTGAAGAAAAATATTTCTTCGTAATAGGTTTAAGTCTTTTAAATGGGTTAACGAATTCTTTAAGAGGATTGGTTTAATAAGTTCAATCCTATATTTTTCGATCCAACATCTAGTAGTTCCATAAGTATTACTATATTTTACATCGTTTTATCTGGGAATCAGTCGATCTAAAATTGCCCTACGTTCTGTTTCACAGCACTGAGAATACGTTGATAATATATTTCTTATAAGGAACGATCTCCTTTTAGACTATGTTCAATCTAGCACAACGTTTTTTCACAGCATACTCGAGTCTCTGTTGATAATGTAGTTTTTGCTGGTAAAACCTCTTTGATTCATATTCTGTCAAGTTTCTTCATGACCAACAAGAACCTCTGCATTTGGGAAGTTTTGAGTTAGTTTCGGGTGTTGAAGAAGCACGTAAAACTTCATTATCTTTCTATGTCAGGGGAACTTTGAATAGTGGTCCTAAACATATAGGTTACATAGGTGCCGAAGCCAGTACACATCACCGTGGATGCAAATTGTATCCCGAACAGTTAACCAGGAGACATTATGGAACATTGAGAGACCCTTTCTTATAAGATTTTAATACATCATGTTTATCTATCACAGTAACGTATTAGTTAAGCAATTACGAGGTGACTCTTCGTTTCCTGGAAATCAAAGAAGGTAGTATATGTCTAGAAGCTTAAAAAGCCAAATTATACATAGGAATTAAGTGACTGTAGCTGTTACTACATAATTTCTTGATCATCAAAATATCTAGTGTCATAGCCGTTCTTATATGCACATCGCCTCCAGCACCATTTTCTTTGTGCTGACAATGAAGACTTCTATATGGTTTGCTAACAGACATAAACAGGTTTGCATTCCATTTACCAATTGGCCGATACTTTCAACAAATAACCATCAGCTTCATTCTTTAAATTCCTTGGTCACGAGATGGGGGAAGTGTATAAAAGACCTGACTTAGCTAGCTTGATCAGAAAACTAGAGAAATCCAGCATTTACGAGGTATGTAATTAGCTCAGAAAGAATTAATATAACCCCAGTGCTCTCTGTTTTCTTCTAGCAATCACAGAAGGACAATTTGGTTTTGATTCAAACAAAATTCATATACTATCTAAACTGAACTGTAGAAAAAGCAAAACCCATTTGGTTTATGAATTTTTAAGAAACAATAACTGGAACTATAACCTTTTTCAGTTCTGGAAGGCATTACTCTCTCCAGCTCGTTGAGCTTGTCCAGCAAAGCCTCCTTCTGACTTCTTACTTTTTCAAGCTCTTGAAGGGCCATTACACGCTGCCTATTTAAGTAAAGAATGTCTGAATATGGCATCAGAACAAATCAACAGTCAGCATCCAAAGCCGCAATGGAGTCATCAAATATATATTTTAAAAATAACAAAGAACTTACTTTGCTGAGTCTCCCTAAAAAGATGCCAAATTTCATCACTCTGCTTCTTCTCTTGTTCTGTGGACTGCAGCATTTTCTACAGGAAGAAGGAAACAACTGTTATAGGCTGGGCATCTGAATGAAGATAGTAACTGTAGCATGAAGCAATCGAAAACACACCTCATTCGTTTCCGCATTGTCATGACCTTCTAGCCTATGAATTGACAATCATGAGAACAATCAGTAGTAAATCCAGAATGAAGAACGATGAATTCAACGGAATGTGTGTTGGCCATATAGTTGAAGCTCTTGAGCTCAAGTGTGAGCTCAACTTGAGCTCTTGAGCTAAACTGTGAATGAGCAAATTATCGTGTTGAGATGACAATATTTCGGCAATAGTTTTCGGTGGAGAAACGGTGTTAATTAATAAACACACGCGCGCGCGCCGCTTTGTAGCGGGTCTGGGTCGTGGGTCGACTCAGATGTAATATGGTGTTTATTTTATTTAATATGTGGGTTTTAATTTCGCCTGGAGAACTACCGTGCCCTAAGAACGTAAGAAGAGGGCTGGGAACGTGGGTTGTGGCTTCAGCCACGATGTCTTCCTCCTCTCTATAAAGAACGGATTCATCTCAATTCAACACACGGACACAGACGCATCTCTCTCACACTCAATCCCGTTGACTGTTAGGAATAGTAATCTGCATAAACAATATAAACAGAAAAATAAACATTGAACCTGTCACCAAAATCGACGAATTGATGAACGAAGAGAATCACGTTAACGAACGTTTTCCTTAAAGCGATTTGCCCCCCGGTATCTTAGTGGGGGCTGTTCAAAATGAATGTTGCAACTGTGTACCCTCCACATGTTAATGAAAAAGCTTCTACTTCTGCTTACTTGATTGAGTCTTCTAGCATTTGGCATGGTAGATTAGGCCACGTGAATTTCAATTCAATTCGGAAATTGATGCAAATTGATCATCTACCTAAATCGAAATAGACTCAAATCATATGTGTGAAGCTTGTGTCGAAGCTAAATAAACTAAACAACTTTTCCACAATGTCACTTTTAGTACTACTCCTCTTGAGTTGATACATTTGGATCTTTGTGATTTGAAAGTTGTTCAAACAAGATCGGGGCACAAGTACTTTGTCACATTTATTGATGATTGCACTAAGTATGGCTATGTATATCTCTTACGAAGTAAGGATGAAGCCATAAGTGCATTTATGAACTATAAAGTGAGGTTGAAAATCAACTTGGAAAGAAGATCAAGTCACTAAGGAGTGACAGAGGTGGTGAATATGAATCGCCATTTGAACAAACCACAACAAAACGGTGGTGCTGAGCGAAAGAATAGGACGTTAATGGAATGATGAATGCTATGCTATTAAGTTCTGGGTTGACCCAGAACATGTGGGTGGAAGCAATCTTATCTGCGAACCACATTCTAAATAGAATTCCTCGAAAGAAAATTGATAAGACTCCATATGAGTTATGGAAAGGGCGTCAACCTACTTATAAATTATTTCGAGTGTGGGGGTGTCAGGCAAAGGTATTGGTACCATCTCCGAAATGTAGACAGTTAATCTCACGTCTTATTTTCTTTCTCAATAATCAATATATACAATGTACACACAAGTGTAAATAACTAAAAGTTAATGGTACAAGTGTGGAAAAGGCGGTACGCGATAGTGCCTTGGTGAGGCAGTCAGCCAACTGATCAGCCGAGGAAACATGAGAGACTCGTAGCGATCCAGCCTGAACCTGCTCACGTATGAAGTGGAAATCTAACGCCACATGTTCCATACGAGAGTGAAACACCGGATTGGAACATAAGTAGGTGGTACCAATGTTATCACAGTAGATAACAGGTGCAGAGGGAAGTGATATCCCAAGCTCAGATAAAAGTGAACAGAGCCATCATAACTCAGCCGACGCGCAGCCACAGCCCGATACTCAGCCTCGGTCGATGAGCGAGCAACCGTGCGTTGTTTCTTGGAGCTCCAAGAAATGGGAGAGCCTCCCAAATAAACCATATAGCCAGAGGTAGATGTGTAGTCGTCCTTGTTGCCAGCCTAGTCAGCATCGGAAAAGGCATACAACGAACACGGACCACGTCGAATGAGGACGCCCAAGTCAGAGGACCCCTGTAGGTATCTAAGCAGGCGCTTGACCGCATGCCAATGAATTGTAGTGGGCCTGTGCATAAATTGAGAGAGCTTGTTAACAGCAAACGCGATATCAGGCCGGGTGAGAGCGAGATACTGGAGACTGCCCACAGCCATTCGAGATACTGGAGACTGCCCACAGCCATTCGATATTCTCGTGCATCAGGCAGAGTCGTTCCAGCATGTAGGGAAAGAGGAACAGAAGTGTCCAGAGGTGTCTGTACAGGGTTGGCAGAGGACATACCCAGTCGCTGCAACAGAACTGTCCAGAGGTGCTCTGATACCATGTAGACAGTTAATCTCACGTCTTATTTTCTTTCTCAATAATCAATATATACAATGTACACACAAGTGTAAATAACTAAAAGTTAATGTTACAAGTGTAAATAACTAATAACACTAATTAGTTCATATACGAAAAAGGATTGCATAGGACCAAAAACAGTGGACTGTGTGTTCATTGGATATGCACATGACAGCAGTGATAAATTTTTGGTTCACCAGTCAGATATCCCTGACATACATGAGAACACTACAATAGAAGCTAGATATGCGTCATTCTGTGAAGATGTGTTTCCATATAAGGGAAGGGAATCGGAGTACTCTTCCAAAAGGGTACGTGACCCAGAAATTGAGGAAACTCCTAAAGAGGATGAACCTCGACGTGGGAAAAGGGCTAGAATTGATGGAACGTTTGATCCTGATTTCATAACTCTGGTGATGGATGATGAACTAAAGATGTATAAGCAAGCAGTCTCTAGTCCTGAAGCTCCTTATTGGAAGGAAGTAATTAACAGTGAAATTTATTTCATTATGCAAAACCACACTTGGGAAGTGGTGGATCTTCCTCCTGGTTGTAAACCACTTAAGTGCAAGTGGATTTTCAAGAGGAAGTTGAGAGCTGATGGATCAATTGATAAGTACAAAGCGTGGCTGGTAGCTAAGGGTTTCAGGCAACATGAAGGGATCGATTTTTTCGATATCTATTCGCCGGTAACATGAATAACCTCAATAAGAGTGTTAGTAGCTATAGAGGCTTTGTTTGACCTCAAGATTCACCAAATGGACGTTAAAACGGCGTTCTTGAATGGTGAACTGAACGAGGAAATCTATATGGAACAAAGTTTGTCGTCCCATGACAAGAGGCCAAAGTTTGTCGACTTGTTAAATCCTTGTATGGATTAAAACAAGCTCCGAAACAATGGCATGAGAAATTTGATAGAACCATGATGTCAGGAGGTTTTAACATCAATGAGTGTGATAAATGTGTCTACATTAAGAACACTCATGAAGGCTATGTAGTAGTCTGTTTGTATGTCGATGACTTGCTTATTTTGGGAAGCAACAAGAAGATTATTGACGATACAAAGAAGATGTTAGCGAAGAACTTTGACATGAAAGACATGGGTCTAGCTGATGTGATTTTAGGAATTAAGATTTCTAAAACACAAGAAGGGTATGCTTTATCGCAATCACACTATATTGAGAAAGTTCTCAGTAAGTTTGATAAAGATAAAGGAAAACCGGTGAAAACTCCAGTTGATGTGAGTCTGCATCTTACCAAGAAAACTAGAGAATGGATCAACCAACAAAAGTATGCTCAAGTAGTTGGTAGCCTATTGTACAATACGAATTGTACAAGACTAGATATTGCTAGGCAGTTAGCAAGTGAAGTCGGTTTACGAGCAATCCTGGTGTAGACCACTGGAAAGCAGCGATAAGGGTTCTGAAATATTTCAGATATTCTCATAATCTTGATTACACTACCAGATACGCGGCAGTATTAGAAGGTTATAGTGATGCTAATTGAATTTCTGACACGAAAGATTTGAAATCCGCAAGTGGATATGTATTCATGCTCGGTGGAGCAGCAGTGTCGTGGAAATTTACAAAGCAAACGTGCTTACAAGGTCTACGATTGAATATGAGTTTATTGCTTTGGACAAGGCAGGTGAAGAAGCTGAATGGCTTCGTTACTTTCTGGAGGACTTGCCTATGTGGCCTAAACCGGTACCTCCAATTTGCATACACTGCGACAGTCAGCAATTCGACGAGCACAAAATGCTATGTATAATGGCACGTCTAGACATATACGTTGTAGACACAACACAAGACAGTTGCTCTCGAACGGTATAATATCGATCGATTACGTCAAGTCTAAGGAGAACCTAGCGGATCTGCTGACTAAAGGACTACCGAGAGAGCAAGTCTGGACTTTATCGAAAGGAATGGGCCTGGAGCCTCCTGAAAAATCTTTCATAGTGGCAAACCCTACCTAAGTGACTGGAGATCCCAAGAATTAGGTTCAAAGGGACAACCTAAATATATACGGATAGGGATACATCACGATTATTGGAAAGTTTCTTTCCTGGCCTTCCTTTAGCTTGATAATGTGATGTCTTGCATTGTATCGAGGATGAGATAAACTCGTAATGAACTCTGGTATAGCAAGGTACCGATAGAGTTCACCTATATAAGTGGAGTTGGGGCCGGCTCTATGGGAATTGATAGGTTGGATTCTCTATAGCACTCACGAAACCGGGAAACGCGTCTCAATGGCCAAATGAGCACATTCACGAGGACGGAATGACTAGAAGTCCTAATTGCGTGAGCACTGTCGACTTGGTGTGCACCACTGGAAAGCAGTTCAAGGCTTTTGGCGCACTGCTGAGCCAGCACATCCTGCAGTGTGTCACTAAGAGAAGGTTCAAGGTTTATGACCACCTATCTTTAAGCGATTAGCTTCGGGACAGTTTACTTGAGACTGAGATTGTTGAATGGCCAATTTGGTCATTCATGTGGGTGATTGTTGGATGTAGTTGAAGCTCTTGAGCTGAACTGTGAATGAGCAAATTGAGTTTGGGGGGGGGGGGGGGGGGGGGGGGGGGGGGCAATCGTTTTAAGGAAACGTTCGTCAACGTGATCCTCTTCGTTCATCAATTCGTCGATTTTGGTGACAGGTTCAATGTTTATTTTTCTGTTTATATTGTTTATGCAGATTACTATTCCTAACAATGTGATCGAATAGGGTTTCGTATAATAAACCAAATTGAGTGGCGATTTCACATTCGAATTCGAAATTCACCGGAGAGCAGAGATTAGCATCTTAACTTCACAAATCGAAACTACGAACCAGTTCGTTCACAAAGAGGAGAGACAATTAAGCGATTTGAGAGTAGAGTTCGACGGATATACCGTAAACAGTGAACAGCAGTACGAGCTCTGATCGGTTTCGAGTTCCGGACTGTGAGTCGCCGGAGAAATGGAGCGGAGGGAGCCGCCGCGGCGAGCATCGTCGTCGCCGTCGTCGTCTAGAGAGAGAACTTCGTCATCGTCTTCTGGTTTTTCCGTGAGAGAGAGCACAAACTTGTACGGCTCTTGTTATCTGAGAGGCTCGTGAACTGTGAGATCACAGTGATGAACAACGGCTGCGTTAGTAAGAAAAGTTAATTAACTACATTTTGCTCCCTCCTTAATCCTTGCCCTTTTTTCTTCCCATCCTGACTTAATGTTACTTTATCCACTAGGTCACTTTGACTCGGTGATTTTGATAGTCAAATGATGAAATTTTCCTTCTTATCCTGACTTTATCTGACTTTATCCACTGGGTCATTTTGATTCAGGTAATTTGGATAGCAAAATGATGTAATTTTTGAATAATTTTTCATGGTGTTGTAGAGTAAAAGTTGTTTTACAACACGGCGAAAAAATTATAAAAAATCGTATCATTTTGCTATCAAAATCACCCGGTCAAAGTCACCGAGATACCGGTTAAAAAGTCATGATGAGGAGGAAGAGTTGAGACGGAGTGGCATTTAAGAACTAGTCATACATTGGTCCCTACTCGCCTATCAACTATCGACTTGAAATAATATGCAATAACCTACCGCATTCAAACACTACTGATTAAATGAATTTTTCAAGTCGGCCGCTCATTATTTCAGCTCATCCAAATAGCTCCATTACCAAATTATAGTGTCATTTTGCTACTCAAATTGTTCCAAAAAAGTCAAATGTACTAAAAAAAAGTCATGCTATAGAGATAGTATTTTTTTTAACAAAATGCTAGTTTGTGCTTCAAATCTAAAATAGTTTCTAAATTGTTGGCCAGGGAGGCCATATAATATATGAAATGGCCAAAGTACATCTGCAGCTTAGGTGATTGCGTTTACGGACGATTTTAAGACATGAAAGCGAGAGTGAGCGAATGACTCCCGACCGTTAGGGTATCACGCAACTCGATAATTTCGTAACTTAGGGATAAAATTATGGGTGGAGAGATTACGAGTACTAAATCCACTTGAGAATGTGTTTTTAAATCTAAATTTGACCAAGAATTGTCGTGTATTCGTTTCAATTACAAATTTATGGAGAGAAGGCAAAAAATTGAAACTAATTAGTGCATATTGACATTTTCAAGATAACATTTCACCAAGATTATATCTAATTAACGCTTCTAAGGTATCCTTAACCCCACGTCAAGGGATTCATAGTGACCAAAGCTGAACCCCTGAATAAGCAAAATTTTATAGTTAGATCAGAAGGAAAGTAATGTCACTTTATTGGTTTAGATTCGAGCCTCCTCCCCCTAGCCTAGAATTCTCATCTTTGTACCCAAAATAACCACCCATAATTTTATTAAATACTCCTCAAAAAATAATGACTAATAATTTAATTAACATTCCCCACGTTAAGAACCATATGGAGAAAAAACTATGTCATTTCTCTTTAGGTAACAATTTTCTGCGTTAAGTCATATGTAAAAAAATGTAGTTGTCATTTCTCTTTATGAGATTAACGACTACCACTTCTTGAGAAACGTCACTCTACCAATTCATATTTTCTCAAACTATTTTTTAATGTGATTTACAAATCATTGCACTAAAGAGGAGGCTCATTAGTAAGCACCGGAGAGTACAACCTCAAGTCCCCAGATCGTAGGAAAAATGCAGTAATAAAACTGAAAACATGTTACAACTCTAATGTGTTTCCTCTCTTTCCACGGTTGTCATCATCAACAGAAATCATTCCCCGTTCTTTCAACCCTCACAACTCAAGGGGATCAGCTCTCCCCCTTCATGTTTATCCCGGTGTCCCAAAATTTTTCCTCAGCTCTTGCTAGAGCAACGAGAAAACAAGGTTTCGGGAATCAAAGTCAGCCCTCATTCTCCTGCAGTCACTCATCTTTTTTGTCGACGACTCCTTTCTTTTCTTCAAATACTCTAAAAAAAGAGCAGACTCAGTCAAGGACATTTTGGATCAGTACTGTAGGCTTTCATGCCAAAAAATGAACTTTCGGAAATCATCTATCATTTCCAGTCCTCGTCAGAGCCCAGAGATCGCTTCGGATCTGGCCAATTTGTTTGGAATCGCACCAGTGCCAAAAGTCAAAACCTATCTCAGCTCCTTTCTTGACTTCATTCTTCCCAATTCGGTCATTTTCAAAGGTATCATTGCTCACTTCTTAGCTAAACTCAACTCTTGGAAGCGTGGCTTTCTGAGCTTTGCAGGGAGATGAACCTTGATCAAGTCTTGTCTCTTTGCCATCTCAACCTATATCTTCACAGTTTTTATATTACCAGCGTCCTTCTTCAAATAAGTACAAAGTATCATCACCTCGTTCTTTGGAAGAATACGGAAGGTAAAGGCATCTGCTGGAAGGCATGGGAGTCCATGTGCACTCCCGTGGATATGGGTGGGCTCGGTGTCACGGATCTCTAGATGCTCAACCATGTCCTCCTGGCCAAGACAGCCTACCGCATTCGGATGAACTCTCTCTGTAGCAAAGTTCGCTTGGGGGAAACACAACTGCAATGCTCCATTCCTAGAGTCATCTAGTGGCTTCTCGTCCTCGTGGAGGTGGCGAAGTATTGTATGGGGAAAGGAACTATTGCTGGAAGGTCTCCGTTGGAACTTGGGGGACAGATAGAATATCGATCCCATTAAGGATACCTGGTTCAAAGCGCAGATTGCCCCGTCAGGCTGAAGATCCTTCTCAACGCCCTACTCCTCGTACAGTCAAAGAACTCATTATTCCAAATATCAATGTATTGAATATACTACTACTTCGGTCTATTTTTGCAAATAAAGAAATCAATACTATGATGAATGTCTACATCCTGAATTTAATCCAGTTTGATCAAAAGATTTGGTGGCCGCAGTCGTCAGGCCTCTCTATTGTCAAGTCAGCTTTTAAGTTGGCTAATCAGCTCAATATGCCAACACATCTCCTCAGTTTGTCTCTGTCGAACCTCCGCACTTGGAACATTCTCATGAAGCTCTGCCTTCCTCTCTACCTTCCTCCAAAAATCATCGCTTTCCTATGGAAAGGGATGTGGGATATTCTTCCTACCAGACACAACCTGCTTCAACGCAATATTAGCTCAGTCAATCCTCAGTTCCCACGGTATAACATCCCCTCTGAAACAATGGACCACATGTTCCTCCATTGCCCAACTACAGTTGATATCTGGAAGGGATCAGAGCTTAAGAACATCTTCACACCCAGCAACAGTAACTCCATTTCAGAACTATCCGCTTTTCTATCGGGTTCAGCATTCTCAAACGAGGATCGGGTCAAGTACTACCTCGTTCTTTGGCATATATGACTTCACCGAAACACAGATGCAATGGAAAACAAAATGATTCTTCCAGCTACGTCTCTTTTAGCCATCAAAGACCTTTTGGTCACAATCAACAAATCTCAGTTCCTGCTCAACCCTACTACTCGAGGCTCAACGTCACTCGTGTTCCACAGCGGATCAATTGGAACTCAAACCACCACATCTCCTTTACTTTCGGAAACGGTGAGGAGGTTACTTTTGAAGTTAACGCAGCCTGGAATGAAGGCTCTACCTTCTGCACAGATGCTTGGACTTCAGGATCTCTTCCCCTGAGAAGCGATCACGCGACCTTTATTGCCGCTAGCGCCCTTCAAGCTGAAACAAGAGGAATCTTGCAAACTCCAAGATGGCTCTGCTCGACCAGTTTCAACAACGTTAAAACCTCACGGACTATAGGGAACTCATTTCCGTCAAGGAGATCGTCCAAATCCATGGTGAATCGATCGATATCATGTGTAAGGCATTTTTGTTCTTAAATTGTTCCTTTCATTTTCTAGACCGTATAATGTGTCTAAAGCCCATATCTCTTTCTCAAAAAAAAATGTCACATCCAACCAAATGGTGAAGAAACAACAATTATATTTGTACAGAAGGTTGCTTCCATAGAGGGAAATTAAATCATATACACACTCCAACTATTTCTATCAATGATGAATGAAACTGAAATCCAAGAAATTGCAGTTCAGTCCATTCAACCAAATTCCATTCTCCAAAACAAAAAAAATTGTCTTATTTAAGCAAAAATAAAAATAAAATATCAGACTGCTACGGTCAGAAAACATTCCTCTACATTCGACAAAAGATGAATCCAGCAGTTGAACATCTTCATCGACATTTCTACTGTACACCCAACTTACAGGCAAAAATCATAACGGCAGAAGAAGAAAAAAGAAAAAGACTAGCTTAGAGCAATTCTTCTGCCAACGGATTTGGCCATACATCATCTAAGCAAAGAAATGATTAGAGGGTCAAAATAGAACTGATCTGTATTCTGGAATTATCGTTGGCTCAGCTTGCGCTTCTTAGCCTCTTTCCTCATCCGCTCGCGCCTCTCTTCTTCCTCTATTTTCCTCAGTTCCTCCTCGTCCTCCCTTTTTGCAATCTTATAACTGCATATGACAATGACCGCATTGATGAAACCAAATGAACAAACCTATCACAACCCTTAAGAGAAGTCTGGGAAACCGAAAACACGCATATTATCTCTTTCTAAACTACATGATACGCGACAATAGAAGATTGCATCAGAGAAAAGGGCAGCCCACAAACGCTAACATAAAATTTTAAACCATTTCAGTGTAGCATGAGATGGTTGGTGGGAGCACTTGTGTGAATGTGTTGAGGTTGAGTGAGCTCATACAAGACAATGGAACAGTTGTGGTGAAATTGAGGGCTACTGAGCAACATGTTAACAACTTGGAGAATACAAGGGAACGAGGAACTACGAAAACAATTTCACGTGCATATCCATGCCACGCTACAAGGAGATCGGGTGTTCATAAAATACGTGTTATCCATGGTAGATCCTTCCAATTTTCATGGAAGCATTGGTGTGACTGTGTAAACATCAATCATGGTTAACAACTTAACATAATGTTACCAAAATTCACTTGTACCCCCGCGAATTGCGAATTGTATCACACATTCTTAAACATGGAACACTAGCGATCCAAATCGTTTTGGCGATCCAAATTATTCCATTATTTTCAGTTTCCACCTCAAGTATCTATATAGAAGGGGAAACTGTATTTCGATTTGCCAAGTTACATAAATTTTTAGAGTTTTGACTTAAAATTTTTGCATATATTGACCAGTTTTATACTTTATAATTTACAAAAAATGTAAAAACTCCTGTCAAGGTATCCAAAGAAGCTTACCCCTATCCAAGATGCTAAAGAACAAAGTTTGATTTTGGAAAAACACTACCATTACGGGAATGTAAACGCGGATTTCGATAAATGTGACCCCCCCCCCCCCCCTCACCCAAGAAACGTGCAATACCAAACCATATAAGAGTAGTGGGGTCCTGAGCTAAGCCTTGGCTAAAACCTAGGAAATCTCCACGTATTGCTTGCCGTAAAACA
This sequence comes from Linanthus parryae, assembly GCA_023055425.1. Taxonomy (NCBI): domain Eukaryota; kingdom Viridiplantae; phylum Streptophyta; class Magnoliopsida; order Ericales; family Polemoniaceae; genus Linanthus; species Linanthus parryae. The sequence goes on from JALGPY010000001.1 coordinate 6,604,265, forward strand.
GATGCTACCTAGTACCGTCATAATATCAGCCAATTTCGTTTGGCTATTCCTCCCGGAACAAAAGGATCAAAACCTACCACGCCCCACGCTGGATTTACAGGTTGTCGTACCAAATTTCCATAGGGTATCAAGTTTTGTGTTATCGTTCCACAAACCAGAACGGTCCGCATTCCAGGTAACTTATGGCTTACACACGAAGCGGTAGAAAATGGACGAAAACAAGAAACCAAATTGTACGTAGTGCAGATACAGGTACAGGTAATAAAAGCAGTAGTAAGATAAACCAACTCTATGAAATGAGTGCAAACTCGGAGAGCACAATGAAATGTAGAATATCAATTTTATCAGAATACACGTACCTCCTTTTCTCTTCCCTTTGAATTTCATCAAAGTTTGCCTCCATGTCACTGTCATCGCCTTCATCATGAAATTTGTTGGGATTATACCTGCCAAGAAATGCATATAAAATTTAACCTCAATTCTGTCAAGGAAACAAATGTTTCAACAAGTGCTTCTAAACGGAACGCACAAAATATCCACTACCAAGGCCAAATCTAATGTAGTCAACACAAATCTAAAATTTAAGGGAAGTGGAAACTCAATTATTCAACTCGTCTCATTACACCATGTTCAGTGAACAAGTACTACACACCGTATACGACCAACATGCCCATTGCCCAGGACATCAAGAAACAGTCAGTATTACAAATTCATTTGACGAAAGACCTTTTCATCCTAAAATAACTTGTTCATTCAGCAACCTTTCTTTTGAAATGATTTATTCAACAATATTAATACTAACACCCTAAAAACAATTCTAAAAAAGAGAAAAGCAAAATAGATAAGATGCAGAGTTGATTACTTGAACATATTTCTGATCATTGCAATTGCTGCCTGGGGATCATCATCATCATCTAAGTACGGTCTGGGAGGCCTTTTCTTCGGTCGATCCTCACGAACTGGAGGGCGAGCCGCAGTATTTACAGGAGCTTTCTTCATCTGTCCATTTACCTAGTTTAAAAAAATGATAAAATCAGGAAACAATAAATTTCAAGGATAAGTGGCGGGGAAAAAAACGAGTGGTGAGAGAAATGAGAATGTGACTTATAAAGTGATACTAATCAACTAGTCTATCATATCTTCCAAAAATGCAATACATAATGAGAAGTTAGGGGGCTATGAGACCTGAGGCTTAGATGATGAAAGCGGCTGCCTTGGCGGAATCTTCCCCCTGCTGCTCGATTCTATAGGTTCTTTCCTCCCATTTAAGGGTTGCTTTAGGACAGGAGGTTTCTTTGGAGCAGATGACTGCATCTTCGGAGGCGGTGGCTTATGCGAATTATGCATGGAGCTCTTGGACCCTGATGGAGGAACCTTCCTATCTGCAGAGGAAGTTGCCACCCTGGAGTGCAAGTCTCTTCCGGCCTGAGGCCGACCAGGACCACTCCCATTACTGTTTCCGAGCTGTCTTCGAGGGTCAACTGATGGCCGAGGAAGCTTGCTTGACGAAGACGACCTTTCAGCTCCAGGTTTAGGATGCTTTTGGTTGCTTGTCATAACAGGTTTCCTATCCTGGTGGCCATTCTGAAATTGTCTGGGAGTATTATTACTCACTGATGGTTTGTTCTTCACTGGCAAACGACCTGCTGCTCTAGGATCTTCAACATCACAAAAGAAACACGAGTATTCTGTTAGAGAATAGGACATGCGATAGTCTCCACCATAACATAAATTAAACACTAAAGCAGAAACTCACCGGAATATGAACCAGAGGCAGGCCGGGATGGCTGATTTTTTGGGGGTGCCGGAACATCTGCGTCATCAGATAAGAGAAATGAGTAGTCCCTTGTATCCTTCAGTTTCTGGACTTTCGATTTTAGCTGGCGTCAAAAGCAAAGGAGAAAGTCAAGTTTACTATTAACATAATGCGATAATGGAATTGTATAAAACGGCGTAAAGCAGAACTTTTACCGGTTCAGTGACAGTATTAGGCCGCCGCGGCTGGATCTGGGATCTGGACTGACCAGCAGCTGATGGAGGTCTCCTATTTTTCTGCATAGTGGAGTGAGATATAAATAGAGGGACTACATCTCAAAAAATTGCGAAGAGAAAAGTAGAAAGGAATCGAATAGAGAGAAAATTATAACTACATAGAAGAATAGGAATAACAAGGACTACTTATTATTTTTTGATCATTTCCTGCTTTCTGACATAGTATCCCCCTTTTAGGCCACGCGTAAATGCTAAATGGGCCAACCCACCAGATTCAAGTACAGACAAGGAACAAACAAACAATCTGCAGCACTTAAGGCATAATTGCTTCCAGCAAGGGCAGAACACATGATGTTTGCGCTTTGGGTTAACATTTCATATAAGCTCTAACCTTGAACTGCTAGAACACCCTAATAAGATAATCATGGCAATTCAAGGATCAAAGAGATGGTTTAATGAGCCAGCTATGCAAGCAGGTCTTAAATTGACCATTCCTCCGACACTAGTCGGTCAACCTTGCTCTACCACTGCTGGTAAGGGATGGGACGCCTCTTATGAGAGATTGCTCCACTGATTAAAATGCTGCATCATCCAATAAGCTTTCGGTGCTGGAAAGTGACTTGACAGGGCTATTCGTTGGTAGAGCTCCCACTACCGTAAGGTATCCATCAATTACAATTTTTTATATTATTAGTTTGCTTTATTAGCTTAGCCAGGGATTTATGTCCACTTCTTCCTCTTACTAAGGGCCAGTTTGGGAATGCTTCTGCTGCCAGCACAGCTACTTTCTGACAGCAGAAGCAATTTTAATGTGTTTGGTAAAAATAAAATTTCTGCTTTTTCGGACAGTTTCTGCTGTCCTACAACAGTTTTCAGGAAGCAAGGGGGGAGATGCTTTTCCAGAAAGTGCTTTTGATTGATATATCTACAACCGATTTTAACCTTACAATTTTTAAAAATATCAATAGTTATTTTTACGGAAATGACACGTGTCATATATTTTGTCATTTTACCCTCTCGCAGCAACTTCACAGTTGATTTTACCAAACACAAATTACGATATCAATATTTCACAGCAGCTTTTAAGTAATATTTACCAAACAACATTATATCAAGAATTCACAGCAGCTTTTCCATAGTGTTTTCACACAGCAGCTTTCTAACACCGCCACAGCATTCCCAAACTAGCCCTAAAAAGATCAGCCACATAAACCCACATGAAAGAGGCATCCATAATGACTCGCTGCATTAGCGTTCCGTTAAACAGTTATTAAAAGGTACTGAGATGGGACGCTAGAGTGATGGGATTAAGCTCGATACACTAACCAGACCTATGAAAACACTCTTGACTCGATCTCACTCGAAGACAAGGCAGGAAAGAACCGCGAACATTGAAAATCTGAATCTCTAGACCCATAGTTTGTACAAGCGAGGTGGCTTTATGGGGTGTCTTTATAATTTCACTAAATATCTGAACTAGAGGAAACCTAACCACGGAGAACAGCACAAAGAAGATAGTTGATAGAACACAAGAAATATCATTTACAGTAAGGCTATTGGCCATTTATTTATACATAAGTGGTTGAAAGGCATACATTATTTTACACAAACTGGACAGGCTGATTCGATTGGAAAACTGGTGAACCTGACCTGGCACGGTTCTTACTGAGCTGGATGGGGAAAGCATCTGAACCATGCAATGAGCAGTTTACTGTGTTGTTCTACTGAAACCGGCAACCCGGTGCATTTGATTGAGTGTGGGTCAAGCTTAGGGATGGCAATGCGGTTCGATCCGATCCGAAATCCGAGTGATTCGATCCGAATGGATCAAGTCCGAATCCGATCCATTTTAAAATGGATCGGATATGGATATTAAAAATAAAAATCCAATCCGTATCCGTATTCGATCCGATGATATTAGGATATCCGATGGATATCCGACCCAAAGGATCCGAACAAACATAGTTTTACGAAAATACCCTTCGAGTTATAAAAAATTATATTTTTACCTACATATATATCAACACATTACACAAATCACTACACATTATGTTTCAGACATGAAGAAAATATTCCACTATGATTATGGACAGTTTTAGTGTTGTTTTGATTGAATTTGGAGACAATTTTATACATTATTGCTTCCTTTAAACCTTTGAATGGCTGGCTTATATTTCTTGGTAGATTTACGTTTGTCATATGAGTAAAATATTGTTAATATATATTTACTTGTTTAGGCAGATTTGTTTTGGTGTGGTGACTCTTTCTACGTATTTTTCAAAATTTGTTGTGTATTTTTTATGAGAAGTAAAAAAAAAAATGCACATGATCCAAATTTGGATCCGAATCAGATCCGTTTCTAGAGATTTGGATTGTCGGATCGAATACGGATATTGCAAATTAAATCCGGTCCGAATTCGATCCAAATCCGTTTAGGATCCAGTCGGATTTGGATCGAATATGGATCTACTTATTTGATCGGATTTGGATATGGATATAGGTGGATCCGATCCGAATCCGATCCATTGCCATCCCTAGTCAAGCTCATAAAAATATGTATGAAATTGTGGAGCTAGCAAGAGTTGAACACTCAAATTCTTTGTTGAGGAGCGTGTGAAAGACCACTAGGCTGACTCCGATTATTGTTAATTTGCCGGCATTTTGTATGAGCCAGCAGAAAACACTATGGCTTGATTAGTCTTCTACCACTGTTGTCTGATTTTGAATTCAGTTTATCAAAAACAATAAGCAGTTTGATCTGTAGTTCCCCGCTCTATCAAACCCCCGATTTAGGGCACCACGTCAAACGATCTTTTTATGTACAAGACTAAAGGTTCGCCTCCCACAAATATATAAATACTATGATGGTAGACCATGTACTAAAAAATCCTGCCAAAACTTGGTTGCATGAACCGCTGAAAGTGAAAATAAGAGACCACACACACACAGGGAAAAGAAAAAAGGGCATGCGGTACCTACATCATGTTCCGATTTCACAACCTTCGCTGCCAAATGCTGGTTCTCCAATAACGACCTGCTCTCCTGGATAACTCTCTGAGATATTACTGGTTGAGAAGGCCCGAAGAAAGACCCAAAACTGCAAAAAGAAGAAAAAACAATCACAGGTCAATACCTTAATACGTAATCAGATTGAAAAAAACAAGCTAACAAATCCACGGAAGTACTGCCTCCTGACTGAGTGTAAAGATGAACTATGATTAAATGATGGCTGCCATGATAAACACATCTGTAACTGAATAGCATGGAATGGAAAATAATAAATTTCCACAACATGCTCACACTTCTATACCCGTTGTGCCTAACAAGTGTGAGAAGAAAATCAATATATTTCTTCAGGGATGGAAGTGTTCTAACAAGGACACCCGGACAGATGTACCATGCATGTCCTTGTGAAGTCTTTAAACCTAAATGAAATTCTCGTTTATTCATGCTTCCTTCAACGTAAAAATTTTCCTATGCATAAACACAAATAATAAAGATGCTGCCTCCGCCAATTTAGTACTAAATAACTTTCAAGCCCTCACAAACGCCCATTAAAGAAACATTGAATCTCTCAAAATGATATAGACACCAAATCCAGAATGATTCAGCTCTGTATTTGAGGGCGAAATAGTTCCAACACAGATTATGCATGCATGTGGGAAGTATGGAATGCAAAGATGGCTATCATGAAATTCCACTGAAATAATTAACCAAGTCTTTCACAAGCAACAACTTTGCAAGGATAAGAAAGTGTTACTTTATCTCTTTTATAGTTGCAGAGATCTCTTACTTCTCATAGGGTAATTTCTTTTTTCTCGGTTCCGAACTCGCAAGGGAAGAACCAGACTCCTTCTTCATCTGCTTCCGGACTTTCTCTTTTAACCGTTGTCTCAATTCAAGATATTCCAACTCGTCTTGTGTAGGCTGTGCAGGCTCTTCTTCATACTCCTCTTCACCAGCCGCTTCATCTTCTTCGTCTTCATATTCCTCTTCATATTCATCTAAGTCATCATACTCCTACAAGATCATCAATAGCAATAAATATAAATATGAAATGAAATTATGAAATAGGACAAGATGGGTATGGTGGACTAATACTTCACCCATACAATACTCACATCTCGATGATATCGCTGCATATCCACGTCGAATCCCCGAACAAATTACTCCAAGGATATCAACCTTCACAAGTAAATGGATTGACAATCATTAACACTAGTATTGTAAACTAATTTTTTTAATAAAGTAACTACAGTTAAAGCAGATTTTGCACAAGCTAACAAATAATAATTCAAAGTAATAATGCTCGAGCCACAGATCATCACATTTAGTAAATTTACAATAAGAGCAGATAGTAGATGTAAACTAATCCTTACTGAACTGTGGGTCAACAAACCACACTTCCCAGGAAACTAATGATCAAGATGTGTTCTATACTTCTATTACATCTGATTATAAGTTCTCGAGATCTCAAGTTAGTGCAAGAAAATATGAAAAATCCAAAATTAAAATAGACAGATGCTGAGGCTAATTTTCTGAACCCAAAAGTGAACTACTAGCAGAAGTAGAAACAAAAAGATGGAGAGAGAAGGCAGAACATGACACTCGCAAGAAAATACAAATTCACCCAACCATTGTTGAGCTCCTAATCAGTAGCATAGGTTATTATCCTTCGTATCATCACCTTTTAACTGTGTATCTATAATCTATCTTTGGTACAACTTAATGCGATCAAAGTAATGTATCATTTACCTGTTACCTTGGAAATTTTAGAGAAATCTTCATCTATCCGTAAATTTAAATCTTATAGAGAACACCATAATTCTTCTAGCTTCAGATCTCTAGAATTTACTTTAACTTCTGGAAGCCACTATCTTTCAATACAGTCACTATCACAACATATCTCTGAAAGGCCTCAACAAACTCTTCTTGGTCCAACTGGTCTTGGGATATTGTCATAAATTTCTCTGTATTGATGGCTGGCCAGGTGCTGGGACGGAACACTGTAACCTGGGGGCAAACTATGTATATAAATTATACTAAACAGTTATTTTCACTCAATAATACATAATGCGAAAAATATGATCTCACTCAGAATGCCCCCCCCCCCCCAATATACACGCGACCGTGCATTGAACTGATGCAGGGCATCGCCATTTATACTCCTTCCAGAGATGTCCCTCCCACTAGAAATGCCTGGACTAGCAGGAAATTGAATAATCATCTGATACCAAAATTGATTCTTCAAATTGTTCATATCACAAACCAATCTGTCCACTTTGGTGGTGGTTGCGACATCAGGTAAATTCATTTTTCTGAATCACAAACTTCCCTAAAACAATCCATTTCACACAATAGTGACAACCGAACCATTAGAAAAAACAACTACTGCAACAGGGCTAATCCACATGAAAAGATCAGGACTTCATCACACAAATAAGAACCATTCACGCAAAAAAGTTGTAATTTTCTGCAGAGATGAAAGAAATTCGCAAAATTCGACATCTAAGAAAACATCAAATTGAGATGACTAACCTGATCGAACTTTACTGACACCACTTCAATCGAATTGAGTGAATTTCAACCTGGGATGGCAAAACAACTCATTTCAGATTAGAAAACAGCTCTTTCTCGCAAAAAAAAAAAAAATCTAGGGTTAAATTCACTTCAAGAAACATCGAAATTTGATGGGAAGACAATCAATTGATTCGATTTCAAGTTCGAATTCGAGGAAAAACCCAAGAACAACTGAACCACGAACAAGTTAGGGTTTCATTTCAGATTAGAAAACAGCTCTTCCTCGCGAAAAAAAAAAAAAAAAAAACCCTAGGGTTAAATCCACTACAAGAAACATCGAAATTGGATTGCAAAACAACGAATTGGTTCGATTTCAAGTTCGAATTCGAGGAAAAACCCCAAGAACAACTGAAACGCGAACAAGCTAGGGTTTCATTTCCGCGTGAAAGAGACGACCGAACAAACACTGATAAAGGAACGAATAAAACTCACCAGATGAGGAAAACCCTTTTGCTGTAACGCGATTGCTCAATCGGAGAAGACACGGCGGTGGTTGAAATTGGGTGATTCGCTATCTTCTTCGTCGCCTTCGTCGTCGAGAGAGAGAGAGATCTGCGAGAGAGAGACCCAAAGATTGGTGTTTTGGAAATGAATGCGAGCGTTTTCGATCTTATAAGGGGGTTTATTTGTAGTTTAGGAAGAGTTTGGTTGGGATATTTTTGTAGTTTAGAAAGTGTTTGGGTTGGGATATTTCATGAGTTGTGAGTCCTCGTCGCATAAAAAACAACTTTTAGAAGGGTATATTTGAATAGCATTAATGAAATATGAGTAATTGTGGAATAAATTTATTTAGAGGGTCCCGTTGTGAAACTGAAAGGGGGTTGGTATAGTTGTGGAGTTGGATCAAAGAGTTTCCTCATTCGATGTTCTTTTCTTTATTGATGTGGAATTTCGCAACCACTTTAATTCGGGTGCGCATTGGGTAAACTCTCGCTTAGTGCAATAGCCTGCAAGTCACGAGATAGTTCAGCCTACGCAAATTCGAGTTGTTAAACTCGTAATTGCAGAGGTCCATAGTCAGTCCTTGGATTGCACCAAGATTGAACTCAATACCTCGGGGCCAAAGTCTTAATGATGCTAACATGGCCAAGTCAACTGCTCTCTCAATGATTCCTTTGATATCTCGAGTTCAAGCTATTCACGCACGTCAATGTCGTATGTGTCATGTCTCGAGTTCAAGCATCACATATGTCGACGTCATTTGTGACTACTCGAGGTTTACCTAATCATTAATTTAAGGGTCATGAATTTAATCGATGTAGTGTTGAACTTGATAACATGGTTTTAACAATATTAAGAGAATCTTGTGCTTATTGTGCCAATACTAAAGAGTCATGGGCGGATCCAAAATCTTGCCTTAGTGGGGGAGTTAAATTCTAGTACGAAAAAATTCAAATGAATAAACATAAAACGTCGGGGTTATTGCATTTTTTTGTGGGGGCTAAACTGGATTCAAATCATAAATACATGGTGAAATCATAAATTTGATAAGTTAAGTGGGAGTTATAGGCCCAGGCCCCAATCCCACCTATGTGCATCCGCCTATGGAGACGATTATGAGTGACGACATGAGTGACAAACGCATAGTTGTTGTTTTTATTGTCAACCAAATATTTCATTAAGAGCCAGCAGAATTAGACAAACTATTACATTTTCCCTTCTCAACCTCCCTAACAAAGTCAAAATTGAGGAGATAGTCTCCTTCCACTGTATTTGATCTAAAAACTAGCTTCGCTAAAATATCAGCAGAAAAGTTGCATTTCTTCTAGCCCAACTATATCTCTCGCCAACATAGGGGATTAGAACCTCAATCTCTGCTGCAATTTGAGCAACCTCCCACTGACATATGCAAGTGTGTTTCATAACATCAATAACCTCTTTACAGTCTCCTTCAAACACTATTTTATCCTTAAATTCTTTGTTCTGAGTCACTGCATTTCTCAAAGCTTTCATTTTAGCACAGATGGCTGATTTGCATAATCTAGACTCCAGCCTCCATCAATAACATTGTCAAAATCATTCATAACCACCCAACTAGAGACCATTGATAAAGACTTGGAATTCCAACAAACATTAAAGTTACACGTCCACATTCTTTTTTCTAGTCTTGTCCATCCATTAATACGGGTGAGTTGGAGATCTTTGTTTGGAGGTTTCACCCCAGAATTCCAAACCTCTCTGAACTCCTCCATCTGCCGGAACACATCAGCCACAATTTGAGAAGGGTTTACAGGACTTTTTTCAAAGCAAAATTTGTTCCTAGCTTTCCAGATTAACCACCAAGTCCACATACTTTTCTGGAGCAGACAATTCTCTTCTGTGTGTTGAGAGAACATCAAGTACTGCCATTGATTAAAATCTTTTTGAAAGAGGAGAAAATCATAATTTCAAACACCCATAGCCAACCAAACAAGCTTTGTCCATTCACATCCAAGAAAAAGATAATTGGAATCTTCACAATATTTTTCACAAATTGGGCACAAAGTGGAGAAGAAGCAGCCTCTAGCAGCCAAACAGATAGTTGATTGTTAATTTCGTTACAACTATCCATCTCGGGTTTGTTTGTTTGTTTTTTTTTTTTTTATAAAGAGAAGAAAGCCTTAACATTATTGAAGAGAAGTACAGTGTTCGGTTCGAAAGTACAAAGCCAAAACAAAGCCACCATAAGAAGCCCTCAAGCTATGCACAACAAAAGACCAAGAGGGACATAGGCAAAAACCATCAAGAGAACTACACACAAAATACCTACCAAGACAAACTACTACCAGACCACCAACTGAGACTACTAGACATGAGAAACATGGCAGCAACACAACTTGTCTTTAAAATGCAGCACGTCCTTCCTTAGCATGGCGAACTGATGGTGCCCCTGCACCTAACTCTGTAGAATAAAGAAGAGATGAGCATTAGGCAGCTGAATACATGTATGCTTGACATTGTGACATGACAGCCAAAGAAGTGCCTCCACAATGGCTGTCATGAGACCCGTAAGGATGAACAAGCTGGTGGGTACTTCTCTGGGGAAGACCATGTCTCCCTCCACCAGGATTTTCTAGCTAAAAATTCTAGACGTCTTAGTCTTTTTGTACCATGGAAGAATAACAACTATGGGGGCAGAACAGTCATTTCCCCAAAGCCTGCAAACCTGCTCTCCAATCACTCTCTCATGCAGCATTGGACTTGTATTCATGTCATTCCAAGCCAAATGCAGAGATGAAGCTGAACAAACGAATTTATGATACAAAGAGATAAGAAAATGATGTTCACTACTAGGCCTTTGATTTTGGAAGAACATGACATTTCTCTGTTTCTAAGTTTCTCAAGAGATTACCCCAGACCATGCAGTAAGAGTGCTCAAGTAAGGTGCATGCATATGACTAAAAATGTGCATAAACAAATCAGGTATGGATGAAAAACATGTATTAGGGATGTGAACATGATTTTTTTCCAAAGCTCCTGAATGCAAGAACACTGCAAGAACAAGTGCGTTGGCGTTTCATCGTGTCTGTTACAAAGAGATCAAACAGGAGTAGAAGCTAAGCTAAACTTTGTAAGAGTTGAGTTCAGTGGCAGCCTATTATGCACCGCCTGCCACAGAAGAAGAAGATTTTTTCGTGGGAGCTTAAGCTTCCTGAGGTCCTTCCAAGGGAAATTGGACAAGGGAATGGTAAGGAGTCTGAAATCTCCTTTCATAAACTTGGAGTAAATAAAATTGGAGTGTAAGGTAGTGTAATAATTTGTGGTGATGGGGTTAACTGACTGTGATGGAATCCAGTAAGGTACATCAACCTGAGTGGACAGAGGAACTGGAGTTCTAAGTATAATGGTAGTAAGCCAGCTTGGGAAGATGGACATGAGTTTCATTCTGTTCCAGTGAAGACCATTGTGGCTTAAGAGATATTGACATAGGTGATACTCGGGTCATGAATGCATTCAGAGATAGATTGATACGGCACATCAGCAATCCAGTTATCCTTGTGAAAGGTTAATTGAGGTTCCCTTACCAACATACCAATCCATATTGGCTTTCACAAAGAGTTTATTTTCACATATTCTTTTCCAAACCCAAGAGGAAGAAGTAAAAGACTTTCTATGCACAAAACTCTTCTTCTTACAATAGTGGGACAAGAAATAAGAGGAAAACAGTGAGCTACGCGATGTAATAACTTTCCATATATTCTTGAATAACAAAGCCTGGTTGAGAAGATCGGGGTCCTTAATACCGAGTCCCCCTTTGTGGTAGGGAAGACAAAGGTGGTTCCCAGACATCCAATGGATGTCTCTCATAGTGGCATCTCGGGTTTGTTAAGTCTCCCCGGTAACGTTTTAGTTTAATACTTATAAAACACATATATTCTCCATGACATTGTGTATAGCTTGTCAAGGGTTTGCTGGTGCCCGCTCCGACTCTACCTTTGGGACTTTTAATCAATTATTTTGGCCGTAAGGAGATTTCAGCCTAGGTTTACCTTCCAATTTTGCTGGCCACAGCCAAGGCTGGACTGGGCCCAATCTGGCCAAAACAAAATTATAGCCCAGCTTTTTGTGAAGATTTCTAAACTCGAACTCAACTCATGTGCGGAAAGCAATTTTTATTTATGTAAAATCAAAATATCGAGAATCAAATATAATAATTATCACACATTTTCCTCAGAAAAAAATTATCAGACACATAATATAATATTGCCTAAAATACAAATATTATTGATATAAAATTACAACGTTGAACGCATTTAACATAGTTTAAAAATATTTCTCACATCTACCATTTTGTTAGATTTATCTGTTTGCCGTTTGTTAACATTGATAACATGTCATTTTTCATTTTGGGGAAATGTGGATTTATAATTACTAGGGTACTGCTCGTGCCTGAGGGCACTACGGGGAAAAATGTTAGTTATATCAAACAATATCATAATAAGATAACATAATTGTAAGTTTTAAAAATACAAGGTTTTTGAAATTGAAAATGTTAATGTGTGGCCCACAAATTTAGTCATGTTATCAATTGTAAAAGAAGATTATGTGACAATGGGATCAATTCAACACTCTTGGATTTAAATTAATCCAAGAGTTTAAAAAGTAGACAGCATTTATGATTTAATTCCCCCTATTTTTTTACAGTCTTGGATTGTCTCCTGCATTTGCCCAAAAAAAAAAATCGTCTCCTGCCCAGGAAGATCTCTCAATTTGCAAAACTTGTCTCAGATTGGGGGCTTATTCCCACTATTTTTTTTTGACACTTCCTTTACTTACATATTCTCAAAAAAATTGAGACAACTAAAATAGTATCTTTAAGAGCATCTCCAATGGTAAAACCACAAATTAGTTAAATTATAACTAGTGTGAATTTTAACTAAGTGAACTATTTAGTGTTTGCTCCAATGGTGTCATGTATTTTACATAACTTGTAGGTATGAAATTATAAAAATATTTATTTATTAAATTAAACTAGGAGAGAGATAGACACAAAAAGTTTAACTTCCTTCTTTCTAGCTAGCTACTAGTAGAGAGCGTGATACATAATATGTAAAGTATTGAGTCATTTAACTAGACCATTGGAGCTTGTTATTTCTTCTAATTATGTAAATTATAACTAAACTAACTTTTTAACCTAACCATTGGAGATGCTAAGTTGACCAGGTTTGCATTCTTAAGATTACTGGGCATTACTATTCCGTGCCACCCAATTCTTGAAAACTGTAATTGGATATTATACGGGCCTAGCGATTTGATTAGCAAAATAAGATAAGAATTTGGTAATTTTTGCATGGTCTTGTAGTATAAAGTTTATTCTACAAGACCATGCAAAAATTATCAGATTCTTACTTTCTTTGCTAATCAAATCGCTATGCCCTGAGACGGAGGGAGTAGGTGTTAGCCTAAATGTCTTGAGTTCAAACTTTGGGACAAACCAATAACTGCTTATTGACATCGCGAGTTTGTCATCCCTTTTTTTTCAAACTGATTTAATTCTCCGTTGTTGTTGACGGACTACTATACTAGCACGGATTTATCCAATATGCACTCAATAAATATAGCGACGGCGGATCTCCACGTTGTAAAAAAAAGAAAGAACGAGAGAGAACTAAGAATTTGATATCTTCCAAACCAATTTTGTTTATTCAATTTTAAGTTTCGAAATTTCACAACCTATGCGGGTGACAACTTCAAAGAAACAATGCGCATACCAAGACACTAGAGTTACGATCATACTAGAACCTGCCCAGAGTCGACGACTACATCAACATGATTACAATGAAAAACAAACTTACATGGATCGATCAAGAGATCAGTGCACTGAATAACGATAATAATACAAACGATTAAAGATAAACGGTCAAAGTTTTTAACAAATCGTTTTATTTCACCCACTTCCTTAGTCGGAGGCAGCAACTGAGTCAACTCGGGGAAATCAGAATGTCGGACCTGCAGCGAGGATTTCCTGAGTGAGCTTGTCGTCCTTCCCGATCTTGTGGTTCACAAACACCTCGAAGTTCTTCTTGAAAAGCCCGGCCAACTTCAGCAATGTGTCCTTGTGCGCCTTGGTGTTCGACCACTGCATTCACAAATCCACAATGAGCAACCCATTTTAATGAATTGGTTGGTCAAGAAGTCAATATCGTTTTGTGAAATGGAAAAGAAAAAGAGTCATACTACATGGACATAATTTTAGACATAATTTCTTGATGTAGTAAAACCAAACATTACTAAGAAAATTCCAAATCTGTAGAAAAAATTGACAATTGATTAAAATTACTAAAACAAGAAATTATGTGTAAGTTTCTCAAAAAAAAAAGAAATTATGTGTAAGATTCTGTCAAATTCTGCCAGTTAGAATTATTGAAAGAAAAATCAGACCACTATCGACATGTTTGGGTCATGAACGATGAAATGGGGGACTAGAGTCTAGAAAACCCGTAATCACGAACCCATCTAAATGAGTGGCGTTAAATGGGTTAGGCGGGTTGGACCGTATTATGGGGATGTTTGGCTACCACGTTTATAAACAGACTCAACCCTATCCAAACGCTTCGGGTAATAAACCAATATTGTAAAACCATGAAATTCAAAACAGACTCAACCCCTATGTTTAAAAATGTTTATAAACAGACTGAACCCACCCAACTCATCAGTTTGACAGAATGAGTGATGTGAAACGGATTAGGCAGGTTGAACCAGTTTAAGTTTAAAACCCGTTTATAAACTGGCTTAACCCATCCAACCCGCCTGTTTGACAGCTCTAGACAGGATACTAACTGAAAGAGGAAAGTTAAGGATAAGAAAGCTACTAACCGTGTTCACCGGATCAAGAATCTCCGAAGGCACGCCCTCGACCTCGGTCGGGATCTCGAGTCCAAACACCTCCGTCTTCTTATACTTCGCCTCGAGGAGGCTACCGGAATGAATAGCATCAATGATTTTCCGGGTATGCGCTAGCTTGATGCGGTTTCCAGATCCATAGCTGCAAATGCAAGAACATAACTGGTTTATCAACTGGCAAAAGCAAACGAATACTACGACTACAAAATAGTACTACCTCCGTTACGCCAGAATCTTCCCGATTCACTATTTATAAGTTCACTTTGACCGACTGATTTAGCTAACGATACTATACGAAAATTTACAAACTTTTTTATAATACTGTTGTGTTTCCGAAAGTCAACTGGGAACTTTCTGGCGAAAACAGACCTAGTAGTAGGCTATTTTTTCATAATATTGTAGTGTTCCTGAAAGTCAACTGGGAACTTTCTGGCGAAACATACCAAGTAGTAGCGAAACAGACCAAGTAATAGGCTACATTTCCTCATAGAATAAATAACCTACCTTCCACCAGACCATCCGGTGTTCACAAGCCACCCGGTCGCACCATGCTCCTGCATCTTCGTAGCAAGCATTGCGGCGTACTTTGTCGGATGCAACATGATGAACGCTGCTCCAAAACAGGCTGAGAACGTCGCCGTTGGCTCCTTTATACCGTCCTCAGTCCCAGCAACCTATAAGAAGAGGAGAATTCATCAGAAACTAATTCTACCACATTGGAAAAAGGGCGAAGTTGATGATGATTTGGCATACCAGAGCAGTGTAGCCACTGATGAAATGATACATGGTCTGGGCCAGGTTCAGTTTGCTGACCGGTGGAAGCACGCCGAAAGCATCGCACGCGAGCAGTATGACGTTCTTCGGGTGCGGGCCCACGCACGGTATCTTTGCGTTCGGGATGTACTCGATGGGATAGGCTGCCCTAGTGTTCTCTGTTAAGATATAAAGACGAGAGCCTTAGCCTTTCGTACAATTTTTGAATAATAAATAAATAAATAAATAAATAAATAAATAAGTGTACGACACGCATACCTGTCACAGATTTGTCCATGTAATCTACTTCTCGGGTATGCTCATCGAACACCACATTTTCCAGAACTGCAAATCGAGAAGTAATAGATGATACATAGAGAAATAAAAGTAGATATTTTCACATGTCAGATTTAAATTATTTCCTGTGGGGGAAAACAGAAGAACATGTCTAGTGTCCAACAGTAGAGAGTGAAAAACCCTAAATTTCATATATGGTGAGTTCGGTATGACTTATTTGCAACTTAAGTTGACTTTTAGGTTTATGACAAAAAAGTTGGGTTTGTTTGGTGAATAAGATGTTAAGAGTTCAAAAGTTCAAAAACAGCTTCAAAACCCCAACTTTTTCTAGACTCAATTTTAACATGATGACTTATTAATCGAAATCTAACTTTTCGACTTATAAGTCCATACAAAACATTACTCCTAAGTTGGCTTCAACTTACAACCCAAAACCAACTTATAAGCTAATTGTAAGTCATACCAACAGTGCAATTTTTACATTTCATAGTCACGGGAAGTTAGAATGTACGAGAGGAGAGAGATAGACACATAATTTTGCCTCCCTACTTTCTAGCTAAATAAAAAAAGGAGGATGCATGTTCTGTAAAATGCATAGTAATTTGCTTTTACCTGTTCCAAACTTAATGGCATTCCAGATATCAGGTTCCTTCTCTCTCACAAGATCAACGCACTTGGCATAGCAACCGCCTTCTATGTTAGAGACGCCGTTATCGGTCCAACAATGTTCATCGTCACCAATGAGATACCTGTTGTGATCGGTCGACAGTGTCGTCTTCCCAGTACCTAGAAATCAAAAGAAAACACAACATCCAAAAACACCGAGTCAAAACCTATACGAATAAAGACACTTCAAAGGCATAAAAGTATCAGAAGAGAGCAACGTATCATTGTCAAGAGCTAAAATCTCGCCGATGGATCCCTCCTTACCTGAGAGTCCAAAGAAGAGGGCGACGTCGCCGCCTTTGCCCATATTGCACCCGGAATGAAGTGACAAAATCCGGCGTTTGGGCATGAGGTAGTGCATGACACTGAACAAGCCTTTCTTCATCTCACCGGCGTATTGAGTGCCGAGGATGACCATTTCCCTCCTCCCAAGGTTTAAATCTATGCTAGTCGACGATGTCATGTAGTGGGTGTAACGGTTACACGGAAACTGTCCGGCGTTGTATATCGTGAAGTCCGGAGTACCGAAGTTCTCCAGCTCTTCAGGGGTAGGTCGGATACACCTGTCACCCCTCACCCAGTTATCCGACTAGCACACAGAAATAGAGGTTGTTTGGATAAATAGTTTTTTTTGTTTCTGGCTTTTGATTTTTTGGGAATGAGTGGTTGAGCTGGGGAGAGAGAATAAATTGTATAATGTATACTCTCTCTTCATATGAACCACTCATTCTCGAAAAAACTAAAAACCAAAAACCAAAAAAAGCATCAATCCAAATTACCCGATAGTACTAAATATGTTTCCTCAATTTCACAAATTATATTATATATGAAATCTCAATGTGAAAACGATTCATGTTGTCGGGTTTTTAGCGATTAGGGGACTTATCTGGCAGGGGTTTAGACCTGTATCATCGTATAAACAATAGTAGAAGGATGTGATCTTCAGAAAGCTTTTAGTTGCTTACATGTTGTGCATAAACAGTGAATGGTAAGCTCTGGCTGAGACGATACGGACTTTGATGCGGTTCTCAGGGTCCCAATTCAAGAACTGATCGTTCACAAATACCTGCGGATCATAGTGTACAGAATACGAGTTGGAAGCTAGCGAAACAGAACACAAAACAACTTCACAAAACTGTGTACTATTTTTTAATGAAGGTAGAAAAAAAGAATATTAGATAAAATTAACAAAAGATGCAGTTAGCAGAGGGATTAATCATTAAAGTAATCATTTTCTAAGAGAAGTTGTTCCATTGTTAAAAAGACGACGAGTAATGAAGAAATTAGAATAACCTACAGAAGTCCTGATGTTGCAAAGGCGTCTATATGATTTAATTGAATAATTGAATATGTAAAGGAGAATTCTGTGACTTAATTTCCTATGTATTCCTAAAAGAATAATTATTTCCACGTAACCGCTTTTATCATGTCTTTGTGTTCAATGTGACAGTCTATTGTTGTATTTTTTTATCCTGAAACATGAATGAAGAGCAGGGTGGCCATATGGCCGGTGGCCCGAAACGCCAGCCAGGACCAGAGAATTTGAAGGCCGGGCTAGACATTTGGCCCAGGCCAGGCCCATTGCGCAAAATAAATATATCAGATGAATAATCATCTAATTTGAAGTGTCCTAAATTGGATGTCCCATGCTATACTGCTATATCTTTTTTGTTCAACCCTTTCTAATGAATTTTCGAGCTCGATGTTAAAATTGAACACAATATTTTTACTCTAGTTAAATTAGTTTTAAAACTGACACTAATCTTAAGAAGAAAAAAAAAAATTATAAGCCCGAACTTAGGAATGTTGCCTTAGGAATGCAACATTTAGAGGGCTTGGGCGATAATGTTTGGCCCAATGTATGGGCCGGGCTCGGCTTAGGCGTGGAAAAATATAACTCGGCCCTGCCCAAAACTGGACCATTTTTTTTTTTAAATTTGCCCAAACTGGACCATTACATACAACTATTATTATTATTATTATTATTATTATTATTATTATTATTATTATTATTATTATTATTATTATTATTATTATTATTATTATTATTATTATTATTATTATTATTATTATTATTATTATTTTTATTATTATTATGTCAGGTGTCCGCCTTTGGTCGGACGAGTACAAAATTGCATATGCTGGTAGATTAGAGGCATTTTGGGTCAATTTTGGGAAAGGACAATGAAGAGCCCATCACAGTCTGCTCTACCATATCTCTTTATTCTGATAAATATATCGTCATCTAACAGAAATTGTTTCTTGAAATGTGTGCCAAGCACAGGCCAGCAGCACCGCTCTTCATCACCCTCCTTATCCAACAATTTCTTAGATTTGGCTCAATGTGGTTGAGAATTTCTTAAATATCTTATCGACACAATGTGCCATGGTTCCGATTTCAGTTTCAATTTTGCCTAACATGATTTATGTCAAGAACTCGAGAGATTTACCTTCTCCAACGAGTTCAAGTAGTCAACAGCTCTCTCTCTGTTCACCAGGAATGTCTGCTCGTCCATTTCGATATTTGGCGATCCCCTACACATGCAAAATAAGAGGGTAAAAATGAAGCATAGTACAAATTTCACTTTTAACTTAAATCAACACCAAGCGGCGTTTGGATTTGAAAATGCTCGAATTAAAGCTACATGAAACCGTTGACTGATGGAAACTTCTGTTGGGGGTGGAGCAGGAATTACAATGTACTTGGGCACCGTCCTGTAATTTAACTCGACGTGGGCATTCTTGTAATACTGAAGGGCACTATTGAAATTTTCCCTTAGAATAAGAATGTCAGTGCTGTTTTTCAAAAAATTAAGGTGAGGCACGTGCCCCACACTACTCCGCTCCTGGTCAGGGGTGGAGGCGAAAACTACAAAGTGTTGGGTAGAATCCTAAGTTCGAAAAAAAGTCAGGACATTTTCATAGTTTGACCAGGGGCATTACTATTTTGTGTTAAAAAGGAGTAATAGTGTTGTTTTTCCGAAATTAGGGTGCGGCACGTGCTCCGTTGTGCCACATGCTAGCTCCGCCCCTACCCCTGGTCACAAGATGCCATTGGGAAGAAGAACCCACAAAATACCTATTTAATTAATTGCAGGAAATAGGAAGTAGACGGGTATATCATTTACGTACTTTCCCCACCACAGGTCGTCCTCGGTCGTTTCGTCTCTGACGACACGCTTGTCCTTGGGCGACCGTCCGGTCTTGGCTCCGGAGAGCGTGGCCAATGCACCACTTGACGTGATGAACGACCCCTTCTCAGACATTATCGCCTGCTCATATAGCTCTGTGTTCACAAGAAAATTGCACAGAAAAAAAAAAAGTCAAAAACGTCACGTGAACGCTTAGTCATGTTAAGGAAATAGTTCTAGTGTAGTGCTATTTTTCCCTTTCAGATATCCTTATCATTATTTTCTCCATTGTTTCTATCATCATAGCCAGAAAATATGCATACGTAAGACTAAACACTTTTTCTTATCTTCTCCGATTCTATCCTTAAAGTGGTCAAACATTCATATAACAAGGATGATGAAAATAGGGTTACGTTACCTGCGGGCGAGAGATTGTAGAGAACATGAGTGAACTTCATGGCGCTGTCACTAATGCCGATAGTCGGGCAGAAATGTTGGTGCGGCACGTGCGCGACCTTTGGGGTCTCAGACTTGGTGGCCGGGTCTCCCCTGACCACCTTCGGTCCAGTTTCTCTTGTCAGGGACGCCAAAGAGGCACTGAGGGGAAACAAATGGAGAAACAGCTAAGTAGCGAAACAAAAAAGTTGATCTTCTTCTATGCAAATCAGTGAAAATAAATAGTTTTTACTGTATCCAAGGACAGAACTACATGGTGAGAAGCTAGGGTTCCATTTCACTTTTAAGTTTAGAATTTTTCCTTATTTGTTTTCAATTCAATTCCATAGAAGTTGCATTATACAAAATTTAAATTTATACCAATTTCGTTCAACTTTTTCAATTTAGCCGCCATTGTATCGAAGTCCGGATTCAGCCCGACTGTATCAAGTCAGGTTAAGCCAGGGCGAGCTAGAGTTTTTAATTTTCCACTGCTACACAATTCTTTTACTACATTAAGCAAAGGTTTTATGTATCCTCAGACATCATGCTATCATGTGACTTTGAACACGGTCTCCCTTATTTGGAATTTGAGAAAATTGAAATATAGTTAAAAGTTTACTTCGCTACTAAAAAGCGGGCTTAAAAATTGAAGGATCGATCTCTCTTCAGTAGTTTACAAAGTATAATTGGTTAAAAAAGATGTGGAGATGTAAATCAGTCTGAGAAACACCAAACTTGCAGACTCACAGTCAAGACTTTTACGGCACGTTTGGTTTTCCGGACTATCTGTACTGGACTGGACTAAATTTTCCGGATAGGATTGAATTGGATTAGCTGAGCTATAACTAATAATGTGTTTGGTTTCGTGCAGTATTAATTCAGTATTAAGATATATATAGTCCAATCCAACTAATACCCTCATGTGAGAGGGTACTAATTTGAGGTATTAAACATCATTTTTTCACTATTTAATACTGGTATTAAAATTAGTCAAGAACAACCAAACACAGTATTAACTAATACATGAACTATGTTCAGTCTAATCCTAACTAATACCGCTAGTACTAGAAAACCAAATGACTCGCAGTCAAGACTTTTAGGCAAAGACGCCAAATGACTCAAGTCTAGCTTGACTTACTCAACATCACTCAGAACGGTAAATATCTCCTGTAGTTGGTAAAGTAATTTTTCCAACTTTTTTTTAGCTGTTTTAGTGGGTAAAAGACACTTTCACCCCTTCTAGTTTGATTGAAGGACACTTTTACCCCTTCTAGTTTGCAAAAGGACACTTTCACCCCTTCAGTTTGCTAAACTTCAGGCTACCTACACCCGATGTTGTGACATTGTTCAGTAGGGATTTGTAACTAAAAATAGTTTCGGGGACAATTTTCCCCATACTATGCAAAATTTACGGTTTAGTTAAGGGTAAAATAGACTTTTTGCATGATATGGGGACAAATAAGCCTCCAAGATTATTTTCAATGACATACCCTGCCCACAAAATAACGATTTCACAGTCAAAATGTGCCCTTTTCCAAAGGGGAAGAGGTGAGAGTGTCCTTCAATCAAACTAGAGGGGTGAAAGTGTCTTTTTAACCCTTTTTTCCGTTTCATAAACTCTAACTCATACACCGGCACAGATCTCTAAGTTTCTCAAAAACCCTTATTCAGAGTGAGCGATGAATTTCTATACCTGATTGATTGCATCTGTTGCTGCTGGCGATCTTCTTCTGCCACCGCCGGAAAAACATTCTGGTACGCCCCCTTGATCGGAGTATTGGGCGCCGATTTCTTCTTCTGCAGCGAGTGTAGCTCGTCGATCGTCTGCGCCTTCACCGTCGGCCCGCTGTCGTCGTGGCATATCCCGTTCTCCTTCTTCTGCGTCGCTATCTTCGGCAGCCCGTTCCTCCCCGTCGCCGACTTCATTTCTCCCTTGCCGTTCGCCGCCATCTTCTCTCTTCCCTATATCATAAAGAAAATGGATATCACCATATAGTCTTTCTCATAGCATCACATGAATCATTTTATTGAAATGATGTAGTAATTTGTTCAGTATCAAATAAGCAGTTCGAGAACAGAGCAGGGAATAAACTGTTCGCGTATAGAATTGTGATCAGTCTGATCAAAATTGTGATTCGAACTGATCGCATCTGGTGTCTGTTCTCGAACTGCTTATTCTATGCTTATTGTGAGATGAGATGCGATCAGTTCGAATCACAAGAGCATAGTCATATCAAAATAACCAGTTCGAGAACAGCGCTGATACACTCACAATAAGCAGAGCATAGCAGAGTCATATCAAAATAAGTAGTTCGAGAACAGATAGAGATGATACAATGAGTCATATCAAAATAAGCAGTTCGAGAACAGACAGAGGTGATACATACACCGATCAGTTCGAAACAAAATAAGCAGTTCGAGGACAGATACAGCAAAAGTGGGATGAATGTGGAAATTGAGAGAGATTGATGAAGGGATTTTGTACCTGGAGGGGTGTGAGATAGGTATGAAGAAGAAAAGAGGACCGAAAATTACGGAAAACGCTCAATGGAAACCAGGGTGGGAAATGAGGGAGTCGACGACCATGAACCGGAGAGAGGGAAATAAGGTGATGATGAGTATGGAATACGAAAATCTGATTCTATTTAAAGGCTGCAAGTGGGCCCCACACTACGTAAGCCTAGTTGAGTTTTAACTCGAGTTAGAAAGTAACCGCGGTTAAACCATATCCTGTCCTAAAACGTAACCATATCTGTAAGCCACCGGTCTACTAGTTCTCAATTCTCATAACATGTGTAATATCTTAACAGTAAAAGACACTTTCACCCCTCATGTTATGACACTGTCATCGTTCCAGTTTGAGAAATGACACTTTCACTCATTTGGAGTGTCAAAATTCATGACATTTTCAACTTGGGTCATTTTATGCTTTAAGAGGGCAAATTTATCCCAAAAAATACTATCAGTAACACACACCCGACTAACGACATCATAGCCGACTAAAGGCCTTTCGCAATCTGTTTCTTAAGTAACGCAAATGCATTCTCTTAAGTCAAATTATACATGGTGCATATGTGTCGGATTCTATCATGCATCTGCTTCACAATCTCTGAAATATAAACGGTCTAATCTTTAAAATAGGGTAAAAATACACTTCCCCCCCCCCATGTTTGACATACACACAATGTCACCCTTTCAGTTTCATTTTGACATACACACAATGTCACACTTTTGCTCCTTCAGTCAAATTTCAAGACACTTATACTCCTAATTGAAGCGCTATTAGTTAGGTCGTGCAGACCATTAGTGATAGTAATTTAGGTACAAATTCACCCGCTTAGAATATGGAGTGACTTATGTACGCTCATTAGATGTACGCTCACCCACCGTCCTCTACGGTTTTAATATCCTAAAATTGATGAATATGCTTGCTTAAGTTATAATTTATGCATTCATTGGGGGCTTTAACGGTCATTTTTCGTGCTTAAAGAGGACAAATATATCCCAAAAACTACTGCAGTGGTAGACCCTCGACCACATACTAAAGGAAATCATAAATAAGTGTATCGTGTGCGCATATTTAGAACTTTGGCACACTTAAAGGTCGAAAGTGTCATTTCCCAAATTAAAAGGGTTAAACTATCTTTATATGAACTTGAAGTTGACTAGAGAGAGTAGTGCCACGTCGCAATGTCTATTAAATAATTCTTAGTCATGTGTTAAAAATGTAAACATCCAAAATCAGGAAAAAAAAAAACACCTCCTGTGGTGTATAGTGTTCACACATCCAAGTTGTATCTATTCCGCCAACACTTGCACACGAGCCACACGAAAAAAAAAATGTCAAAAAATGAGTTTTTTTTAAAAAAAAATCCGAATGGTAAAATTTATTAATTAAGAAAAGTATAACATTAATTTATTGTTCCTCTCATTTAATACTAATTCCATTTATTTTTTTGAGGAACCAAAATTTATTTTCAGTTACTCGTATTTATAAGAGATTCCAATTATATTAGGTGAGTACCCATAATTAGTTGCAAATTAGTAACAATTTCTTTGATATGTCATTGATTGATCTTAGTGATTGTTGAATTCATCTTTAAAAAATAATCCATACCTTTATTGATTTTTTGAGAAAATCTTTTAATTTAGAAGTTCTCCAATGATGATGCAAATTTGATATGAAGAAATTACAAATCACATTAATTCTCAAATGGTAAAAATTATTAATTGAGTAAAGCATAATGTTAATTTATCGTTCCTTCTCATTTAATTGAGTAAAACAAACAGAGTTGAGATAAGGGTTAACAATCTTATTATTTGGAACAATTACAAATAAATGTTGTAACTGTCACGTGTCAGATTTTATATAAACTCAATTCAGCAAAAGGTATGATAAAATAGAAATTTAATAAAAGCATACCACTTAATTTTATTTACATTGCAACTAGGGTGGTAGTTCAAGTGGTAGGGCATTGGAAGTCCCTGCATGAGATCCCAGGTTCAAACCCGGTTGACGACAAATCAATTTCTCAAATAAGTCTTACTTTATCCCAATACAAAACTAACGATACGAATAAGTTTTGTGGCTAAAAATTATGTCCAACATGTGAATGTCCAAACTATTATTATACAAAGAATTAAAAACATGTCACCATTTTTTCTTCACCCTTCTAGTTCACCGCTCAAGTGGATGTTTTTTTATTGGTGATGTGACTATAGAAATATCTTAAAATAAATACTACCTCTGTTTCTTCACTTTCAGCCTACTTCACTTTTTTTCACTATTCACTGGGTCACCTTAATCCGGTAATTTGATTAGCAAAACGATATCAGAATTTGATAATCTTTGCATGCGCTTTTAGAGTAACCTTTACTCTACAACACCATAGACAAATTGTCAAAAAATTATATCATTTTGCTATCTAAATTATCGAGTCAAAGTGATCCAATTACGGGTTAAAAAGTCAAAGTAGGACAATCCAGAAGAAACGGAGGTAGTAGTTGCCAACAATCATATCTTGACACACATGAGGTGAACATGAATGGTGAAGAAAAAATGGTGAAGCATAGTGGCCCTCATGTCTTAATATTGTAAGTGCATAAGGTCGTTCAACGCTCGGGCCCAATGCCAGTGGTAATTCTAAGGGCCAGTTTGGGAATGCTTCTGCTGCCAGCACAACTGCTTTCAGACAGCAGAAGCAATTTTAGTGTGTTTGGTAAAAAATAAATTTCTGCTTTTTCGGACAGTTTCTGTTTTCCCAGAACAGTTTTTAAGAAGCAAGAGGGATATGCTTTTCCAGAAAGTGTTTTTGATTGATTTATCTACAATCAATTTTAACCTTACAATTTATAAAAGGGTAAAAGACACTGACCACCCAAGGTTTAAGGAAAAACCCACAGACCACCCCTGGATTTTGGATAAAGACACTCGACACCCATTTAACGGAATATTCCGTGGACACTTAGCACACTTCTGTCATGTTCCGTTAGAAAAGTGGGTGATTGATTTTTTTCGAACCATATTGCCCTTGTGTATTTTTTTGGAACTTTTTTGCTCTTGATTATCAACAAAACACCAAGAACATCACCACTCAATTTCTTCAACCTTCTTACCTTCCTACCAAGGAATTCACCAGTTTCTTAGTAAAAGATAAAGAGAAATGGCAGAAACTATCCCAGTTTTTACAACATAATCCCCTTTTTCTTAGTACATATAACATCATGTAAACCTACAATTACTTTCTACAACCACTGAGGGGGAGGAAATTAAACCCAAGACCTCTCACTCGATGGATGGTCTTTAGACAACTGTGAGTTTGAGTTTTACCTCACCTGAAGTTTGCTTTCTTGTCAAAATCAGCTCAAAAAGCAACCAAAAATATTGTTTCATGAAACTAAAAAACAAGAGAAGTAAATCTTCAACTAAAGAGCACGCACGAGGTGTTTCTGTCCATTTACTCAACCCAGAACTGAATAAATCAAGAAAGTAGCTTATGTAATTGACTAAAACCAACCAGAACTGGGAAAACGTTTACTATTACAGGACCACAAGTTATGATGATACTTCCTGACTAAATAAATAGAAAGGACAATAGAAGGTTGCAGCCAAAGATGTGTGCTTGCAAAATTTTGACTGTTAACTTACAATGCTACAATAACGATTCTCCATTTACGAATCGTGAACCCTCCTTCAGATCTGCGAGTCATCAATTCCCCATCCCCTAAACCCAGAATTTGAAGAACAAATGAGGATGCAAGGATTTTGGGGCAGAACAACACACCCTCCTGGAACAAAATCGAACCGCAGGAAGGAGCAAGATGTGCCCGATGCAGTAGAGAGGGAGAGAGATCGTGCAGATTCTTAGAGTTTGGTGTTGCGATTTTGTGGTTCTGGCTTACTCAACCAAGATCGCCGTTGGGGTCCGGGTGTTGGAATTGTGCCCTAGAGACAATCAATTTATTGTGACAAATATATGGATTTATGATTCATTATGTTATCGATATGGGGATATGTTAACATGAATGAAGTCCTTAGGATATAAATGTTATATTCTTAAATATCCCTAGTCAATTATAATGATTAATGGGACAATCATCTATAGACTAGTATGGGGTTGGATTGATATGGAGATATCACGATCCAACACAGGGGTATGCATTAGGAGTAATGGCATACTGGATGACCCACAACGAGAAGGATACATTAGATTATGTTGAAGTCACAATCGCTTCTCGTAGTGCTAATAATATTGCAATCCTTAGACTTGAAGTCACTAGATACTCTAGTTGTGAAATATTGTGCTTTGATGTTATCAAACGTTACACCGTAACTGGGTAATCATAAAGGTAGCTATCGGGCATGATAGGAAGCAAGCTTAGAGATCGTAGTGATGTAGAGAGGAATTGTCCCTCCACATAATGGGAGAAAATATCCACGGCCACTCGAGGGATGAGGCTTATTGAATGTCTGGCCAGACTCAGATAAATCAATATAGAGATATTGATGTTATCTGTTTGCATAAGCATATTCCCAGGATCGAGGAACTATGTATTGGATATACGAGTGTGGCTATTTATGTCTCGTGTCCAATCCGGGTATGGAGACAAAGAGATAGTGCAATATGAGATATTGGGCACAAGAGGTTTGTCGGGATCACTGACTATTTATATTAGTTGGGTAGCATGGATGTGTTTCTAGACACCGCTCCATGTTAGTAAAAGTTATTACCAACCAGATATAAACCTATGGGGTCACACGTCAAATAGAGTAGAGCTAGATTTGAGATTGATTAATATTGATTAATTAATGGAAGGATCATTGTGCAACACCTTGCAAACTTAGTAGGACAAATTTGCAAGAAAGGGAATAATTCTAGTTCATGTAGAATTAGGAAACACCTTTATGGAAACAACAAGGAGTTGTTGGAGTATATAAAGGAGGCTCTAGCTTCCTTCCCACTTGATGTTAATGTTATGAGACATAACAAAGAGAGTGGGAGAGAGAAAAAGAGAGAGAGCAAGACACGCCTAGAGGCCCGACCGCCCCTAGGCCGTCCGCCTTTCCCGTCGGCGCAAAAGGAGGGCCGAACCCCTCCTTGTTCCTTTGTTGCTTTGATCTTCTTCATCCCTCTTCCTCCGGGTTCAAGCTAGCACTTGTTTGAAGGAAGAATCTAGATCTCACCTCTAGACGTGGATCAACCGTAGAGACGAGGACACTATTCTCCGTGTGATATCTCAAATCACAAGGTACACAATACTATGTCCTTTATCATGTTATGATGTCTCCTCCTGACGAACCGTGGTGGGCTTTGAGTAGGATTAATTTTGTTATTCCGCTGCGTTACCTACGTCAAAACCCAACACCGGGTCGGCGCCGTGTTCCTCTTCGCCTCTTTCTGTTTTCTTTATCTCGTCTCTATCAGATCTGCCTCAACAGACGGTGGATCTCAACTACCGCCGCCGGACTCTCGACGTCGTCGCCGTCCCTGTCACCTTCGTTGGTTGGGTGTTGCAGCAGGAGGAGGTGAGGGGATGGGAGAGAGGAGGGGTGGCGATATCGGAGACCCTCCGTCAACGACGATTCTGGGTCGGAGAATCGTCGATCTCGAAACCCTCGTCGATTGACTTCTCGTCGCAGATATCGTGCTTGCGGAGAGGCAACAACTCGCCGCCCAGAAGAAGAGGGGGAATACGAGATCTTGTTCATCGCTAGAAGAACGGAGACGGCGACACAACGGTGGCGGTTGGTCGGGGAAGAGAGAAGGAGAAGAAAAAGGTGGATGAGGGAGGGAGGCGCTGTGTTGCTGCTGGTGTTGGAAGAGATAAAGAGGAGGTAGAGAGAGAAAGGTTAAGGTTACAATGAGGAGAGAAAGGGGTTAGGCTAATATATACTCCCTCCGTTTCACTAGATACTTCAAAAACTTTATGGGCACGGGAATTAAGGAATGCACTCAAATGACTATTTTACCCCTTTTTCTTTCAATAATTCCACTCTCTCACATCCACTTTCTTCAACCACATCCAAAATTAACACTAACAAGAACACAAGAACATGTTCATCATCACAACAATAATATTACATCCTTCTCCTTCAAGAAGACCCATCTTCTTTGCCACTGACCTCTGCTCTGATCACCAAAACGTTCCCTTCCTCCACCTGCAACTTTATCTACTCCTTGCTGTAACCTATATCAATTGAAACCCAATTCATAACAATCAATTCTCTATCAGAAATTGATCCAAATAAACTGCAAAATTGGAGAGAGAGAAGGGGGGTTACCTGGGACGTTGATTTTGAAGACGTGGGACGTGGGGGTTTCGAGCCAATCGAGAAGACCGTGGGGCTGAGACCAGAGAAGAAATTGATCCAGATCCATATAAACTGCAAAATCGTCGGAATGGGTCGCCGAACAGATCGAGATGCAATCGACTTCTATCACCACCGATCTGCTATCTCCATCCCGTCTCTCTGTCTCTCGACGAACACATCGAGAAGAATTTGATCCATCTTTTCAAAGAAGAAGAGCAGGAGAAGAAGATGAAGAAGAAGAGCAGGAGGAGGAGGACGCCGCCTTCGAACTCACCGATGTGGTCTCGCCTGTTCATCAGACAACAAAGATCTGCACTCCCTCCCTCTCCCTCTCAAAGAAGAAGAGCAGGAGAAGAAGATGAAGAAGAAGAGCAGGAGGAGAAGGACGCCACCTTTGAACTCGCCGATGTGGTCTTCTTCCCTCCCTCTCTCGATCTGCACTCCCTCCCTCTCCCTCCCTTCTCTCTCTCTGTGACCCTCCCTCACCCTCCCTTCTCTCTCTCTCTCTCTCTGTGGGAGTTGTGTGTGCGGCGGATGAAGAACAGGCTGAGAGAAATAAGTTGAAGATAGGGTTATGTTGGGTAGAGATTGTTAGGGTTTGGGCTGTATAGAGTGGGTCAGTTGTGTTTGGGCCAATTCTTAACATAGTTAGCTTAATTAATCAGATTTATATTCTAATCTGATTAGTTATAGATTGGTGGGTGTATTTTTTAACTAAGGGTAGGATGGTATTTTATCAGTATTTTAGTTTCCATATTTGGAAATTTTGAAGAATCTGGCGAAACGCCCAAAAAGGAAATTTTGAAGAATCTGGCGAAACGGAGGGAGTATGGGGTAATTTTTTATGATTTTAGGGTTATAATGGTCTTTTTAGTCATGTTGTTAGTCCACCGTCTCCCTCCATCCAAAAAAAGGTGCGGAGTGTCTTTATCCAAAACCCAAGGGTGGTCTGTGGGTTTTTCCCTAAACTCAGGGGTGGTCACTGTCTTTTACCCTTTTTAAAAATATCAATAGTTATCTTTACGGAAATAATGTGTGTCATACATTTTTTGTCATTTTTACCATCTCACAGCAACTTTGCAGTTGATTTTACCTAACACAAAATTACTATATCAATATTTCACAACAGCTTTTACGTAATATTTACCAAACAACATTTTATCAAGAATTCACAGCAGCTTTTCCATAGTGTTTTCACACAGGAGCTTTCTAGCACCGCCACAACATTCCCATATTAGCCCTAAATAGATATTCCCTCCGTCCCAACAGATAGGTGAAAGGAGGAGGGAGTTGTTTTATTACAAAAGTCAAGAAATATCTCAAATACCCCTCACTTATAGTGGAAATGAGTTATTGAAATGTGAGTCACCAAAGTTTAAAAAGGACGAGATTGTATGTTTCAAGTAAAAGGTTGTTATTTTAGAAAAGTTTAACATATCTGGTACAACATCTAAATAAGAAAAGATTAACTAATTTAGTAGGACGGAGGGAGTAAGAAGATGGAACTCAGTGTGATGAAGCAATCTGAGCTAAATGTAAAATTTGAAAGCCTACCAAGTACCAACTCATTTAAATTTATTTGAAACTAAGTTAATTTGACCATTGTGGTTTGAAATTGAGGCACATGTCCTCTATCATTGAATTATGGACTGCGTAGTGCGTGGTACTAGTAGTCAACAAATGTTTTAAGTTTTCACCTTTGACTAATACAACTGCAGAATTGGGAAGTACCACTACGATTCTTCTCTTTAGCCCTCATTTGACTTTTTAACTCGTATTTGGTTCACTTTGGCCGGGTAATTTGGACAGCAAAACGATTCGATTTTTTAATAATTTTTTCACTGTGTTATAATGCAACTTTTACTCTACAAAACTATCAAAAAATTATCAACAAATTACATCATTTCGATAGCCAAATCACCAGATCAAAGTGACCTAGTGAATAGTGGTAAAAGTCAGAATAAGACTAAAGAGAAGAAAAAGAATGATACTACTACTTGGGCAAAACTGAAAGATCCCAGAACTTTGAGGGTAAACTGAAATTAGATAGGGGCTAAAATGACATTTCCCCAAAAACAACTTTTGATTGCGTTGGAAGATGTGACTGCAATTTCACTGCTTCCAGTCGCCACAAGAGGGAATAATGGAATACGATGCTCAGCTTGATGCCGTAATATCATGATTGTTCGCAGTAATTCGCACTGCGGGTTTCGAGGTGTGAATTGGCCAGCAAAATGATACTGGTAATTCACCAGTAACGTCTCTTTTGAATCGCTTTGACATTTTTGTTCGTAATTGTGTCATTTTAATATAGTAATTTGGATAATGAAGTGATGTAATTTTTCAAATATTTTTTTCATAATTTTTTAGATTAACATTTTTTTCTACAAGACCATGAAAAAATTATCAAACAATTTAATCGTTTTGCTATCCAAATAACCATGTCAAAGTGATCTAATAAATAGTGATAAAATTCGAAGAGATGTGAAAGAGGCGTTAGGAAAGTATTAGAATTCATAAATATTTTCATAATGTTATTGAATGATTATGTACTTTGAAAAAGTGCCTTTTTCAATAAGACGATACGTAAATTTATACCAAAATGTTCCTGAAGTCTAATCAAATTATTGTGTTATATTAGAAATTCATTATTTGTATGAGTGAATGCTTATTGTCTTGCAAGCTTTATTATCATAAGGATATACCCTTTATTCACCCGAAAAGGGCGAGGGGCGCGTGATGACCAATGTAATAATCCCATATGAGTCTGACACTGACATGAGCTACCACTCGTTAGAGAATATCCATTTTGAGCCACAAATAACATGTCACGCCGTAGTTAGAAAATATTCACTTTGAGCCATAAGTAACATGTCACGTTACAGTTATAGGATATTCAGTTTTAGCCATATGTAACAAATCACGTCGCAATTACATATTCCATGCCAAATTCATAACTTACGAATCTACAAACCACTTGGGAGTAAACTCATAACAACCACGATGGAAGTCAAAAGGTTTTTGAGCATGGTGTTTTTTAAACTTATTCGAACACCTATTCGGGGGTGTTATTTAAATGCTTGCGGAAA
This sequence comes from Linanthus parryae, assembly GCA_023055425.1. NCBI lineage: Eukaryota > Viridiplantae > Streptophyta > Magnoliopsida > Ericales > Polemoniaceae > Linanthus > Linanthus parryae. Next base: position 6,636,346 of record JALGPY010000001.1, read on the forward strand.
AAGTATTAATGTAATATCATACTGTTTTTCGAGTCTCATCATATCAATGTAAAATATTTATGACATATAACCTCTCATGTGGTATATATTTGCTGAAAGTGAAATACATGAATTCCGATAACCCAATGCAATATTGGTTGCATTGACATACCGCCCCCAAAAAGCATGACATTCGTTACCAACGCTATCAGTGCACGATAATAATAAAATTAAAATTGTTGGTGCACACTGTCAGTAAAATCAATTCTGTATGGGTGTTATTTGCGATTCTCAACCGTGCATGACATTTGGCTGTTTTGGCTTGTTCAGATCTCTTACTACCTCAGTCCCAGCTCTTCCCCATCATTTTGACTTTTACCACTATTCACTGGGTCACTTTGACTCGGTGATTTGGATAGCAAAATAATTTAATTTTTTGATAATTTTTTCATGGTGTTGTAGAGTATAAGTTGCTCTATAACACCGTGAAAAAATTATCGCAAAAGCGCATTATTTTGCTATCGAAATCACCCGGTCAAAGTGACCCATATACGAGTCAAATATTCCCAATGATGGGCAAGAGCTGGGACAGAGTAGTATGATCTGTTGCCTTGTATCCTGTTGGCTGTGATAGCCATTACTATTAATGAAAATGCTTCCTGGTTGTTTAAAAAAAAGAAATGATGTTTCTTGTTTCGAAGGACTGTAACGCGTTTGACAGGGATAAAAATTATTCGTGTGGCAGGGATAAAATCGCAGAGTTATCTTTTGTGGGCCATTTGGATGGTAGACAACACAGCATAAAGAGGGGTTTTATTTATTCCTGGTTTCCTCCACCCAAAGAACAAAAGGGAGAGGAAAGAAGTGAGAAAGTGAAAGAAGATGACTTGAGGTTTCATCTGAGGAAGTTTACATGCATGAATTTGCAGTAATTGGAGGGGTGGGTGATATCGGGACTCGGACATTGAACCATGAGCCCCAATGCCAATAAAGTACTTATTTTACTATTTTTATTTGGACTAGTAATTGGTCCATAGAAGTTGCTTTCATCCGCGACTATAAGAGCTAGTTTAATATTGTTCCTGCTTCGTTCTGTTTCTAAATAACTTATGCATAATTAGGGAATACTGTGCAGTTCAACAAAACAGCACTGACTGAAGTGTTATGAGAGAATTGCTCTTAAAATTCAATTTAAGTGTTTAGTAAATTTCATATATGTACACTAGTATGTTCTGAACCGACCATTTATTTATGCGCTAAATGGTGTGCGTGTTGATAGATATATATGGATGGATGGATGAGATAACCCATGCTATGGTCTCATCCATCCATATCCACTATCAACACATCTTCAAGTTCCTCAATATCCCTTGGTATCATCACGAGAGTGTTTGGTAACTAGTATTCAAAGAGACTGAGAGATATTGAGGAGCTTTATGCATTCATAGATTGATACGGATGGATGAGATAACCCAAGCTTGGTATGGCCAAAATTTGTCTTTGTGTGGTGGAGGTGAGTGTAGTTGGAAGTTCGTTGGAGTTATAAATGGAAACATATGCATGATGGAGATGGACCTCTTGGTAGGGATGGTTCCAAGCTTTGGGGGAAAAGATTTTGAAAATATATCTGCATTGGTTTCTATCACCAATTCAAGTTGTGTAGGTGTACATGCATGGCCTAACATTAATTGTGCAAATACATCCAACTACATAATAATATAAAATATATATAGAATAAGCTTATTATTACGTTAACGGAAACCAAGCTGGAATATTTATATAAAACGGTTATGAAAACCTATGATTTGTAAAATTACGAATAGTCACATGTTTTTGTTTACGTATGTTGGTGATAATCTTTGATCGTTGTAAATTTGCACAAAACAATCCATTTCTTCTTATGCATACGTCTTTTTACCCAATAACAAACAATGGTGTTATGTTTGATACTCATTTTGGGTGAAAATATCTCGAGATAAGATTTTGGGGAACAATGTTTAGAATTTAGATAAAAGGGATACAAGTGGTTTGTGACATTGGGTCTTGTTCATTGCTTGATTTGCACCTTTTGGGAGAACAAATTCATTTCTCTTATGCTTGCGTAGGTTGCAAAACTATGTACTACTATAATGCAGAACAAATTCATTTTCTTATGCTTACGTATAGTGTAAAACTATATAATACCGAATCTATTCAAGACTATGTATGGAGATAGCACCTTCACTAGTTGGAGCTTCTTCAATGGTTGTCAATTTATAGTGAATTGCGATTCTAAATCTACCCTCCTCACATATATTTACGTATTTTATAATTTTCTAACAAATTTAATATTATAATAATTACATTGTTGAATTGTGTCATGACTATTACTACATCCGTTTCTTCTCTATGACATTGGTTTGACTTTTACCACTATTTACTGGGTCACTTTGACCTGGTGATTTGGGTAGCAAAACAATGCAATTTTTTGATAATCTTTTCATTGTGTTGTAGAGTAAAAGTTGTTCTATAACACGGTGAAAAAATTATCAAAAAATCGCATCGTTTTGCTATCTGGATCACTTGGTGAATACGAGTCAAAAAGTTAAACTAATGTCATAGAGAAGAAACGGAGGTAGTATAATTTTCTGACTCCGCCAGTGTCCTGAAGTTAGAATATATTCATATGATCAATTAGAAATATTCATATGAACAATTAGTTCATCTTTAGCCCAAAATATGTTCTTGTCGCATAACCTTAGCGATTTTGTAGGGACTGTTTCTAGGCCCATTATAGATAAAAATGTGACAAACCCTTGCTTTATATATGGCCCTAGTGGCACAACACCCCACTTGTTGGACCATTTGGAAGATTGGACCAACGCCATCTGGTCCAGCTCTATTCCATGTGTAATCTAACGAGGGATCCATTTTCATACACCCAAACCCTAACCCAAGATAATTCAACTCAAGTTTGGCTTCAGTTGTCTCTTTACTTATTTTATTATCTGAGAGATGTTGCTCACGCAATTTGGAAGAGGTTTAGGATCTATGAATCCCTCAGTTATTTATACCCGTTTATATCTTTTTCTATTTTTTTTGAAAGAGCTAATTTATTAAACAAGCTGGGCTGAAAAACAGCCCAAACAATCAAGTTCTAAAACAGATAAGGCCCATGCACGAGCCGGACTCCGGATCCAAATAGAAATAGAAGAAACTTGAATGGCCTTCTGCGTAAATATTTGTGCGCGTTCAACCATCAAGATTAAAACGGTTGAAGAACGATTCGACGAGAAAGAAACCGAATATATTACTATGTAACACAACAAGATCATATTAATCAATACTATTAGCCACAAGTCATCAGACGACTCAAGCAACTCCAGTCGAAAGGCTTCGGGTGTCAGGAATCTTAGTTCCGATCCGGAAGGACTCAATGTTGATATATTTGTTTCCGAGGTATTATTGGGTTAACCAAAACAGTGGGACACTCGATCTTCACCACCAACTGACGACGAAAGATACAAGTAGGTGTTAACTTCAGTTTTCAGTAAGGACCCATGAGTTAACAATGATCCCCTAATCGAGTAACTCTGGTGTTATCATTTCTATTTCGTAACAAAAACACAATCTCGACTTCACTATGGATTTCAACTGTCAGTTATTGATTTGTCAAAAGGTAAAACTTTATGAACCCCTAAATAAGTCGTGTGTTCGATTCTTTCTGTGACCTAATCTTAAGGAGAAATGCTAGAGAACCTACGGTTACCTCCCACATATCTATCATTTATCTATCACTTAAATATAAAATTATTAACTTCACAACTCATTTAATATGATTGTATTTGCGCGAGAGATATAATGGTCAAGGTGTTAAGGGACTCGACCCGGGCTTGAAATCGGCTCGCCCCGCACTAAAATGAGTCAGGCCCAGCCCTGGACCGGACCCCTCCAACTCTTGAACCGGCCCACTCCCCTAGTCCATAGCTTGGTCCCGGACCCGGCACAAGTTTGACTCTGCCCCTGTCACCGGCCCTCACCAGCCCAGTTCGCCCCTAAAAAATGGCACATTTTTTATTAATATATATATATATATATATATATTATAATATATTAATAATATATATTGCGCAGGCCCACCTGGTCCCCCTCAACCCCTAACCCATGGGTTTTTGGCCCGGGCCTGGTGGTGTTCAACTTCTTTCAATTTCGGCCCAGCCCGGCCCCCTAACCCGGCCCAGCCCCAGGCACCTTGAGATATACGTATGAGATTAAAGTGGGTGCTCTAGCATTTCTCGATATGACATACTACCTCACGATACGACTTATTAATAATTTTTTCACCGTGTTATAGAACAACTTTAACTCTACAACACTGTGAAAATATTATCACAAAATTGCATCGTTTTGCTACACAAACCACGGGTCAAAGTGACCCAGTGAATAGTAACAAAAGTCAAACCGGTGTGATAGAGAAGAAACGGAGGTAGTATTACTTAATATATTAATATTATATACTAGTATTTCCCAAGCTCACCCGACACCCTCAACCCCTAATCCCATAGATTTTTGGTCCGGACCTGGTGGGGTTCAACTTTCCTCGATTTCAACTCGGCCTCGACCCCTAACCCGACCCAGCCCCCAGACACCTTGAGATACAGGAGATAAGAGTGGGTGCTCTAGCATTTCCCGATCTGAAATCGTACGAGGCATCATTTTATCCGACTCGGCCCGACCCAGCCCAACCTTAAATTACAGAAGCCAAACACTAATGGGCCAGATGTGTAAAACGGCGATAGATTAAGGGAGCAAGGTGTAGTTAAACAACTTTCTTCTGTTGCAGAATTAGCATCAAAACCCCCCTTCCCAGTTAGCTGGTGGTCCTTGCCGTGGCTTCAGCAGCGTTTGACCTCCGCAAAACCCCATCGCTGCTCGACCGCGCCACCGCCATGGATTACCACAACAAGGTCGTTCTCGCTCCGATGGTCAGAGTAGTGAGTGTTTCACTTTACCTTCGTCTCCAACTAATTTCACTTTTTTATGATACCTGAATAGAACAATTCCTAGGGTTTATCTCATAGAACAATTCTTAGGGTTTTATTGTTCTAAGGCATGATTGGGAGGATTATGCTTGTTCTATGCTGTAATAACACAGTTTATGATATGAAACTTTGAGTTTGAAAGTTTATGTTTTGAACTTTGAAGGCTTGATTTTGAAATTGGGCTAATTGGGTTTGATTGTTTTAGGGCACATTACCTCTTAGGTTACTGGCTGCTGAGTATGGTGCAGATTTAACTTACGGGGAGGAGATAATTGATCATAAGCTCGTCAAATGTGAGCGCCGAATCAACGGTAAAATTGTAATTTCTGCTGTTGGATTTTGCTATTAACGAGTTTGGTGCTGGTTTTTGGGTAGCTGTTAATTCTTGATTGAGTAATTGTTGCATTATGTTTTGATGATCTGCTACACGAGAAACATTGAGTACGTTCAGAACTGCAATGAATTTTTATAGAAAAGTGGCATAAAATAAGAAGCCTTGTAAATTATTTTCTGTTCTGTTGGAAGCTCAAGGGCTAGTTCTATCAGCTTCGAGCATGGAGACTACAAGTTACGACGTTTCAGTCCGTTCCTTCAGCGATGAGGACAGAATTTGGTGAAAGGCGAGTCTCGTATTATTTTCAGTAACACCTGACTTACAAGTGACGTTATGCATAGAGGGGTAGTTTGGAGCCAAAGGGAATCCATAGTTTAGCTGCAAACCTTTTCCTTTTAGTGGACCGTTATTCAAATTGGGCTGAGCTACCTTAAGCATAGTCTTTGGGGTCATGTCTGAAGATTCTAGTACGGAAAATAAAATTTTGTACAATATTTGGCACTTGGCACTTTGTGAGCTATATGAATGTAAAACCATCATACTATTAGGCTAATGTACTCCTAATACGAGATGCTTAAATCTATCAGGGGTGCATTATTAGTTTGTGATTTCCTCTGATCTCAATATAACGGACCAACTAAATTTATCGAAAAATAAGCATAAAAAGAAGCACCTTGGATTTGTGCTTGAACATAGACATTTAGCTTGAGATGCACGGGAGTTTGCAGTAGTGGGGGCTTTACTCTTTAGTAGAAGCTTGGGTCTTATGATCCTTCAGCTAAGACTATGACAAGCAAATGGTATGTTTTCCTATATCCAATATTCAAATAAATTGTGAGAAAGAGCTTTGGTTGCTTAAGAAGTACAAACAGAATGTTGGTCTGCTTTTTAGGGAGCAGAGTCATCCGCCATTCTACAAAGAAAAATCCGGTTTTGTCGAAGCATGAATGAGGAGTCCTTCGATAAGTGCTTATTGGTTAAATGCAGAGCTAGTGATTAAGACGGTGACATTGTTAGCCCTATCATGTTTTGGAAGACACTGTCGAATTTTAGATCAATACCCTTACTTCCATATTAGTGAGGTAGTTACACTGAATCAAGGTTGATCAACGTATGAAGTAAACATTATTTCAGTGGGTGAACTTACGGGGATGGCGATTTTGATGTAAATACTCTGCCATATATTTTCTTGTTCCAACTTATGTTAGCTTACCAGATTACAATTTCAAACCAGATAAACCTTTTGGTATTCTCAACACATTTTTATTAAGTTTCTGATGACATGCATGTGGGATCTTTATGTTGTTTGAGACTTAGAGTGATTATCAACAATATACGTTCTTTGTCTAAATTTTGGTTACTGCCTTTGTGTGGATGAGCAGAGGTGCTTGGGACAACTGATTTTGTGGAGAAGGGGACAGAGGGCATTGTTTTCAGGACCTGTCATGAAGAAAGAGATCGGGTCGTATTTCAAATGGGGACTTCTGATCCTGTGAGAGCTCTTGCTGCCGCTCAGATTGTGTATGTTAGTTATTTTCTTCAATGATCAAACAGGAATGCGCATAATGCTTTTACAGGGACATAGCTATAGCTATCAACTAATTTATGATTTCACCTCAATTTCTTGCGCCCCCCCCCCCCCCCCCCCCCCCCTTTTATGTAAGGAAGGTGGTTGGAGAAGGGTGTCAAGAGAATTTGTAAGGATTTTATTCTTTGTTGAGCAGTAGTCAGGTGTTGTAAGAGTGCCGGGAGTACATGTATTTGAATAGTACTACAGTATGCTATAGGTAGTGAGAAATATAAGTTAGATGTTTAATAGAGCTGTGGGGAATCCCATCAAATATAAAGAATTAAGAACTAGTGAATGTAAATAAAACAAAGACAATGTAATGTTAGCAAAGATTCCCCACCAACTTGTCCCGGGAATAACTGAAGAAAGTTATCTCTAGTCACCAACATGAGCAAGCTAGCGCTATGCGGGGTTTCTCAGTCACATATGAAATGGAATAAAGATGGATCAACCAATGAAGCTATTTATAAATGTAACCACAATGATGAAGGTGCTGGCTTCAGTGTTCTTGGGCACATTATGCGTAACACTAAAATGTTGAGAGTAACACGTCTTCCGTAGGATAAGAATAGCACATGGGCATGGCTCTGGAAAGAAGTAATGCAAGAAACTTTATCCAGTAGAGCTTTCAATATGAAGCTGGAAAAATGTTTGAGTTGAGCATAAATGTTGACATTCATTACATAACGTAGGGATGAATGCAAACCATAGATGGGCCTACTGAAAACAGTTGTATACATATTTGCCTCCCTTTGAAATTCATATACAGGGTATGTATGGTGTTTTCTTTTTCAGCACGTGTTAAAGGGGTGATAGAGTCGGGCATCTTGGCTATTCCTTTTTCTGTTGACTAGAATGTGCCCGCCCTTCCTGCCGCCCATTTTTTATATGTAGGGCCTTTTACTGTGTTGATGATATGGTCCGTAAATTGTCAGGAGCCATTAATAGAAAAACTTGTGACAAACCATAATATGGAGGTTTTGGTTTTTCATCATTTGACTGAAGGTATATATAATTATGTGCCAAGTGTTTGTGTGCATACACATAATGTGGAAGATATAAAACATTTGCTTCATCTAGAAGCTTGTCTTATATTGCTTGTTTGGGTGGGTAGAACTCAGTATATTTTTTTAAAGATTTTTTGACCTGTCTAGCGTTCATTATTTCTGATCCAGTCACAATGGTCCACTGAGACCGAATTTTAAATAAATTTATCTGAAAAAGGCATATCTGATTACAAGGTAGGCTGAGATTTGTCCATCTCTGATGAAGAAATCTGCTCTATTATGTTCTTTCAGATGCAGGGATGTTGCAGCTATAGATATCAATATGGGTTGCCCCAAGTCATTCTCAATTAGTGGAGGAATGGGTGCTGCATTATTGGCTAAGCCAGAACTAATCCATGATGTAGGATGATATGTTACATATTTTTCTTTTCCGTTTTCCTCCTGTCAGGTGTTTGAGCTAAATGTCTCTATGCTTGCTTCTGTTGATCCAGATTTTGACGACTTTGAAGAGAAACTTGGACACACCAGTGACATGTAAGATTCGACTTCTGAAATCTCCCCAGGATACAGTAGAATTGGCACGGAGGATTGAGAAAACTGGTGTTTCTGCACTTGCTGTCCATGGAAGGTATGCTATATTTTTTTGGGTTTCATAAGTTGTGCTATAGCTTTTTGTATTTATTTAGGAGGTGGATTATCTGCTGTTAAAATGGTACGGACTGAATGAACATTAAGCAAATTGGTTTAGGACATGGGGCCTCAGCATTAACTATGTGAAATCGATGACTGGTTCTTAATTTGTCTCCCATGCATAATAGTGCACTGAAACCCTCCTTTTTGTTTGTTCATTGCAATTTCATCTGCACTCTCTCTTGCCTCCCATTGCAAGATTCTGGAGTATACTTGTTATCTGCTCATCAGCATCGATGTCTTTTATTTTATGAGTCGGTTAATGGAATTTTACACCAAAAAGACCGAAGAGTCGGTCCATCAATAAATTTCAATAAACATTACTAGACCTCAACGTAGTTGTCATGTCATAGTCTGAGTACAATACAGGACGATTAGACACATTATATGAAAAAAATCCAGATTTGTTAAAACTGCAAACCAAATTTGCACATCTCATTCTCTCGTAGTCCTTTCCATGTTGACGATTTTTTGAAAGAACAGAGGTTTGGAGTTAATTCCTGATGAGATAAACGCCAGGTTTGGCTTATCCAATTTGTTATTTTCTCTCCTTACCGGTATTCTTTTTGCATAGCAAGGGTAAAAGGTTGAGACAAGACAAAATAAATATATAAGCAGTTAGGAGGAAACAGTGGCACACATGTTCTTGATGAGACAAATGACTGGTTTGGCTAACCAAGTTATTTATACTGGATCCCACTCTCTGTTTCTTTCCTTATTAAGGGTAAAAGAAAGGCATTTAACAATGCAAATTTGTGAACAGATGATAGGACTATAGGAGAATAGGGAAAAGTATTACCGCTGCTCATCATTATTTTGACTGAATCCTGGCTCCCCATGTTTTAAAAGGAAACAAATACCGGGAAAAAGGAAAAAAAAAAGCATAAAAGCTCGGTGCTGTCTCTTCCGGGTTTCAATTCTCAGTCTAAAGAAAGACCCACTTCAAATCTTTCAACTATCGAGATCCTAGTTTCCTTAAGCCTCAGTTCAGGATGCCGAATGCCCGAATCCCATACCCTAGGCTTTCTTTCTTCTCATCATATGCACTTAAACAAAATGAGATTTTATGCGCAGATGTACATTTTGTGATTCTGCTTTCCCGTCTTCAAGATGTGTGACCACACACGCTATTAATTCATTTAGTACCTCTACTGTGTAAATGACCGTATCTAAGCTCTTAGAAATGGGCCTAGCTTTATTTGTGAACTGCTTGCTGTGGTTTGATCACCTATACTATGACATATATGAGGGTCAATAATTACATAGGAATATATCGTATCGGAGGGTCCAGTTCTCCAAACAAATTCTTTTAAATTTGAGCCTCCTGGCTTTTGGCAACTTATTATAGTAGCTATACTCTCTGATTGTATTTGAAGTTGGTACCGAACTGTCAGGTTTGAGTAATTGACTTATGATTGCATGTTTTCTGTTGGTTGAATTGCAGAAAAGTTGCAGATAGACCAAGGGATCCTGCTAAATGGAGTGAGATTGCTGATGTTGTTGCAGCACTTTCCATCCCTGTTATAGCAAACGGCGATGTCTTTGAGTATGAGGATGTTAACCGCATCAAAGAGGCTACAGGTAGAGAATGATCTTAACAGAATTTAGTTTTATGCTCAATATCTTTCTTGGTTTTGTATGGTGACTCGCTAACTAGATGCAGTGTCTAGCATCCACTTATTTCAGTAATGTTTCCATGAACCCAATATGTTAATGCCAGAATTATACATCTAGGATCTTTGATTCTGCAAGAGGAAGAAATACCCAGTTTTCATCTTTAGGAGTGGCTTACGTTCTACTGGTACGAGTTTTTTTCATATCCAAGGATTCTTGTAGTTCTTCAAAGACAACAGAGTGCCACAACTTTTCTATCCGACTATGCTATTGCTCGGATAATTGCATGACTTGTTTATTTAAAATCTCGATTTGTTGAAGTTGTTATATTTACTGCAATTCTAGGCTGTATCAAATATTTTGTTTCCAACTTTAGATGCGGGTTTGCTAGAAATCATCATTGTTTAACGCAATCAACTTTATTGCTTGCACCTTCAATGAACTGCATAATGCTTAACCTGTCTACCTCACATCGTTTTGCTTTTATCTATAGTTTTGCTGTTGAGCATTTATTTACCGTGATATCCTTTGCTTTTGTCAGGTGCTTCATCTGTAATGATTGCCAGAGGAGCCCTTTGGAATACCTCAGTTTTCTCTGCTAAAGGCACAGTACCCAGGGAAGAGGTGAAAAGAGAATACGTCAGGAAGGTACTTGGTCTTGAGATTGTCTGGGCTTATAAAATGATGAGAAGTTTGGTTTTTAACAGTTATGTAATTTATTGCTTCAATATTGTTTTTGCAGAGCATCTTATGGGATAATGACTTTCGAAGCACAAAGCACACTCTGAGGGAAATGATAATGCATTTTGAATCACTTGAACTCCCTGAGGGAAAGGCTGTGCTCAGATCACAATCATCGCTGGATGTAGCGTAAGTATATTTGTCTAAACAGTCGAGCATCGACATTTTCAGTGTTTTACTTTAAACAGTATAATAGATCAGTGGCCCGAGCATTTTGCTTCACGATATCATACATTTCATAGTGTTAAGACTTAGGAGTTAAGATGGTTTGCTCATGGGCTTGGGTCAAACTTTGGTGTATGCACCTAAAAATTCATATTCAGAGCTAAAATTTTGGCCCAAGGGGAAATTCATAAGCCATGCTTATGGGCTTGGTTCAAGTTTCAATTCAAACCTTGGTGGATTTCTAGCAAACTCTATATACCTGTAGTGGTTGACGGGAGGTAGAGTGTGGTATAAAATCTGAGTTTCCTGTCAAACCTCTCCTAATTCCCCCAAAGATCCGGAATTCCAGCAAAATATCTGGATGCCGGAATTTTTTGCCGGAGTTTCGGATTTTTAGGGGTAATTCCGATCCTTTTTGGGGAATTCCGGATATATTGGGGGGGGGGGGGTTCCGGATTGTTTTGGGGGGATTCCGGTTTATTTTGGGTAAATTCCGGATTGTAAAAAAATAATAATACGAATTTAACAAAAAGCTTACCAATAATCTATAATAATCTATCATATCTGAACACGCCAGATTAAATGAGCTTTTTAGCTAAACCTCTCACTTAATCTAGCTCATCCAAACAGCCCCCGGAATCTGATATAGGCACTGATAAAAGAAGGAAAAAAGAAAGAAGAATGAAGTTCATACTGCAGCAAACAAGCTGGACCATAGGCATTGCAACATGGGTTAGTCATCATTCATGGAAACCAAAGAAGCTAAAAAGAATTTTATCATCATTTCACATCTAATGGTGCACGCACTAGAAAAGTCTTGTACCAACAATGGGTAGGATTTGACGGCGTGGTAGAAGCATTTATCAGTTTGAGTGGACCCGATTATTAGTCTGTTCCCTTTCTACCCTTAAGAAACAGTAAAAACGGAAGATCACTCCCTGAGGAGCAGTAAGAAAGGAGGACTAATTTTATAAGATCTTCTTAGTTGCTTTCTCTGGGAACCAAGAAGAGGTTACATTCCCTTTATGTACTCATCAGTTCCTAATGAAGTTGAAATCTATTTGTTCCCTTGTTGATTGTGGTTTACCAAGGTTGATTTTAGGTATGGCCAATGCAGCAAGCCTATAACTTTTTAGTACAGAATAATAGTAATAGTACTTTTATAAATAAAAGTCCCACATCGGACTTAGTCTTTAAGTTAGAACAATGTTTGTCTATATATTGAGTTGTAAATAAGAAATCAAGAGAGGACAATTTTACTATCTCACATGGTATCAGAGCAACCCTAGACGCCTAAGCCTCCACTGCACACCTTCCTCTGTGCACTGCTGCCGCCGTCGCCGCCTCACGCGGTTTGCTCCGATCGTCTTCCGCTGTCTCTCTCCCCGTCGCACTCTGCGACACCGACTGCTCAAGCCGTCGCACGCTGCTTCGCCACGTCGCTCTTCCAGACGCACGTCGCTCAGCCTCGCTGGATCCGCGCACCAGTTCTTCCTTCTACCGCGCGTCCGGCTACTCCTGCTCACTCGCGGCTTCTGTCCAAGCCGCCTAAAGCCGTCGTCCCCGCCGCCAGCAGTCTCGGCTTGCGACCGGCTCATTCCTCCTCTCGACTTCACCGCCTTCCTGATTACGCTCATCTCTCAGCCGCAATCTGCGATCTGAGAAACAGCTGACACTTCCGCAATTTCCCTTTCCTCACACCCTCTGCTCGGTCGGACAACACCGAGGAGCACCGCACCTTTTTGCGTTGTGTCTAGTTGAAGGGAAGTGATTTTTTGAGAAAGATGAATTGGTGTTTTAATCTGTGGTACCATTGGGATTTGAGTTATTCCAATTTTATCCTTCTACTTTCTCTTGCTGATGGGAAGAGCATCAGGGGCATTTTGAGAATTGAAATGAGTGGTGTACATTGTAGACACGAAAAGTAGTCTTAATTCATTCATACTGAAAAGTGGTTTGTTTTTCAGTCGGTGTTTTTTGTTGGGAACAGTGCTACTTTTGCACTTGTTGTGCATGTGGGTGGGTGCATTTGCTCACCAGTAGCTATAAACTTGGAGAAGCACTCTTGTGTGGAAAATCTATAGCTTCTAGTATTGCAATCAGTTTGTTTGTGGGTATTATTTGGTTTGGAATGGCTCGTGACAAAACGGAATTTTCGACTATTACTTCTTCTTTAGCACCACCATCAACTCAACAGTCACATAGTCGCCAGAGAAATAGTCGTCGTCGTCACTTTAACCGAAAAGGACGCAATCAGACTCAGCAATACCCCCAGCAGTATCCCGCACCACGTGTCTCTTCTCACGGTAGCTGGGTGTGGTGCCCTGCACCATCGTCTCCCTATCACATAGCACCAGGCCTGGCACCATCAGTTGCTCCTCAACCCGCCAGGGCTCTCGCAATGGGTATTCTTGATCCTGGACCTACTCATCGTCCACAGGTTTTTGCCGCCACTGCGGGTTCGTCTCCCTCTGTTACTACTCTGAGTTCGGAACTTGCTAGCATGACCCCTAATGCTCCGGATAAGACTTGGTACATGGACTCTGGTGCCTCCTCTCATCTCACATCTCATACAGGTACTCTCTCCTCTGTCTCATCAAGTTCACCAATTTCTAATATGATGGTCGGTAATGGGACGCAAATTCCAGTGTGCGGTTCCGGTCAGCAGACTATTACTACCCTAGACCGTCCCCTACACCTCAAAAATGTCCTTCTTGCTCCAAATATAATCAAAAATCTTGTCTCTGTCCGTCAGTTCACCATTGATAATAATGTCTCTATCGAGTTTGATCCGTCAGGTTTTTCTGTGAAGGACCTTCATTCGGGGACCCTGTTACTGCGGAGCAATAGTTCAGGGGACCTCTATCCTCTTATATCCACCCCGTCTCCCTCTCCGGCCCAGTCTCTTGCCATTCTTCCAGCCCCTGTGTGGCACAACCGTCTTGGACATCCTGGTCGCCACGTTTTAGATCAACTTAACTCTAATCATTTCATTTCTTATGCTAAAACTGCGCAGACCGGATTGTGCCATGCATGCCAACTCGGCAAACACGTTAGACTTCCCTTTGCCCCTTCACAATCTTGTACTGTGGCTCCCTTTGACATTATTCATAGTGATATTTGGACATCCCCTGTTGCTAGCAAATCTAATTTCAAGTATTATCTTCTCTTACTTGATGATTACTCGCATTTTCTATGGGTTTTTCCTTTAAAACTCAAATCGGATGCTTTCACTCACTTCAAACAATTCCACACGTATGTGCATACCCAGTTTTCTCGTGCCATCAAGAGTTTTCAATGCGACCTTGGGGGGGAATTCGATAACTCTGTGTTTCATGAGTTCGCCAAGTCCAGTGGCCTTGTTTTTCGATTTGCTTGTCCGCAAACGTCTCCTCAAAACGGCAAGGCCGAACGTATGATACGTCGTATCAATGACATATCTCGTACCCTTCTCTCTCAGGCCTCCATGTCTCCTCGCTTCTGGGTTGAGTCTGTTCTCACTGCTGTCTATCTCCACAACATTCTCCCCACCAAAGCTCTCAACGGTGGTATTCCTACCACCATTCTCTATCATCGTCTTCCCACATACGATCATCTTCGTACCTTTGGGTGTTTGTGTTACCCTAATCTGGCTGCTGTGTCTCCCCACAAGCTTGCCCCTCGGTCCACTCGATGTGTGTTTCTTGGTTACCCTTCGAACTTTCGTGGTTATCGGTGTCTTGACGTCTCTACTGGTCGCATTCACATCTCTCGTCATGTTACTTTTGATGAGACTGTCTTCCCCTTCTCTGTCCCTGATTCGGTGTCTCCTTCTTCTCATAGGTCCTCTAATCCTGATGATAGTCTTCCCCTACTTCCTCATCAATTTCATAACCCTGTCGTACCTCCACCCTCACCAGTCACCAATCCTACAACCCCACCAACCATCAATCAGGCACCAAACACCTCTAAGGCGCCTATTCAGCCCTACCCCATGCACTATGTGCGTCGCACAACTCAGCGTCGCTCATCCTCAGCCACTCCCGGTGCCTCGGCTCCGCCACCTGCTGCCTCAGCTGAACCTACTGTCGAGTCTGTTTCTTCGCGTGAGTTGTCCCCTTCGCCTCCGTCTCTCTCACCTCATATGACCACACGCTCCATGCACGGCATTACCAAACCAGTGCAGCGTCTCACCTTTGCAGCCTACTCCCCTGCTTCTATCTCACCACTTCCCAAGTCCCCTATCCTCGCCTTGTCGGATCCTAACTGGAAAGCGGCCATGGATGATGAGTTTGGGGCTATGGTGAAGAATGATACCTGGGATTTGGTTCCTTGCCCATCTGGGGCCAATGTACTTCGTGCTATTTGGTTGTTTCGTCACAAGTTTCGTGCAGATGGCAGCTTGCAGCTATAAGGCGCGTCTTGTGGCTAATGGTAAGTCTCAGCTAGTTGGGGTGGATTGTGAGGAGACGTTTAGTTCAGTTGTGAAGCCATCCACTATTCGTACCGTTCTCACTATTGCAGTATCACGTTCTTGGCCTATCCGGCAGTTGGATGTCAAGAATGCGTTTTTACATGGTGATCTTGCTGAGACTGTGTACATGCACCAGCCACCAGGGTATCGTGACCCACGCCGACCTGATTATGTTTGTCGTCTGCGTAAATCACTCTATGGTCTGAAGCAGGCCCCTCGTGCTTGGTTCCAGCGGTTTGCCACGTTTCTTACAGATGCAATTGGTTTCTCTAGTTGCTCTTGTGATGAGTCTCTCTTTGTGTACAGCCATGGTACTGATCTGGTCTATCTTCTTCTGTATGTGGACGACATCATCATCACTGGCTCCTCTATGCATCTCTTGGATCGAGTTGTTTCTCGACTATCTGGCGAATTTGCTATGACTGATCTCGGTCAGCTTCATCACTTTCTTGGTATTGCGGTCACTCGGGATTCCTCTGGTCTGTTCTTGTCTCAGAATCAGTATGCGACTGAAATCCTTCGTCGTGCTTCTATGTCGGCTTGTAAGCCTACTGCCACCCCGGTCGAGCCTGGCAGTAAACTCACAGCTGACTCTGGGCCCTCAGTTGCAGATCCCACATTGTACCGCAGTCTTGCTGGGGCACTCCAGTATCTTACTTTCACTAGGCCTGATATTCAGTATGCCGTTCAGCAGGTGTGTCTTTTCATGCATGACCCGCGTGAGATGCATTTTCATGCATTAAAACGCATCATTCGCTATGTCAGTGGGACCCTTGAGTATGGACTCCGGATATCTGCCACCCGTACTGACAGCCTTACTGCTTATACTGATGCCGATTGGGCCGGTTGCCCTGACACTCGTCGCTCTACGTCCGGCTATTGTGTATTCTTGGGTGACAATCTCCTCAGCTGGTCCTCCAAGCGACAGGCCACCGTTTCTCGTTCTAGTGCTGAAGCTGAATACCGTGGTGTGGCCAATGCTGTATCTGAACTCTGCTGGCTTCGGAACCTACTCCTCCAGCTTTGTATTACTCCACCTCGAGCTTCGGTGGTGTACTATGACAACGTCAGCGCCGTCTACTTATCTGGGAATCCTGTCCAACATCAGCGCACCAAACACGTCGAGATTGATCTTCACTTTGTTCGTGAGAAAGTTCGGTTGGGTCAACTTCGCGTGTTACACATTCCGGCAGATTACCAGTATGCCGACATCTTCACCAAAGGGCTTCCTCGAGCTCTTTTCCAGCGTTTTCGTTCCAGTCTCAGTGTTCGAGAACCTCCCGCTGTGACTGCGGGGGAGTAATAGTAATAGTACTTTTATAAATAAAAGTCCCACATCGGACTTAGTCTTTAAGTTAGAACAATGTTTGTCTATATATTGAGTTGTAAATAAGAAATCAAGAGAGGACAATTTTACTATCTCACACAGAATTCCAAACAACCATTTTTTTCCAGAAGAAGTTTTACTTGGTTGTATGAGTGTATCCATACTATGCTACTAAACAATAACAACAATAATATGGAAACCACTTCATGAGATAAAATTGAAGCACCTGGTTTGCTGAACTGAGCTGAGTCACCGGAGGCATGGAATCTAAAACTGCGAATTCAGGCAACTAAAGCATAATTCCTAATGCTCAACGCAACTCAATTGGATCTATACTTGACAAATACCCAAAAGAATTATAAATTCATTATCAATGGAAAATAAGATAACAACAGTAGTGACCCCAACTTACTAAAGAAGATAACAAAATAGTATCTCATCAGTCCTCTCAGTAACGCTCTCGCATCTAAGTTCAAATCCCTAAGATAAAGTCATGGATCAGAGGTCTAAAATTTTCCGACCAAATGTTTCCTTAAATAAGGTACAAGCCCCTACAAGAAAATGCGCTCATGGGGAGAGGGCGATGTAGAAGAAGGAATAGAGATTCGGGAATCCTTTCATTGTTGTATTCTCCATTCTCCACCACCATCATTAGGCTCTTTCTCGAAAATGGAGAATACAACATGAGCAACCTAGAGATGAGCAAAAATGCGCTCACTAGGCTCTTTCTAGAAAATGCGCTCATTGTTGTATTCTCCTCTTCTCCCGATCTGTGAAAACCCTAAACATGAGCAATCTAGAGATGTACATGTTCGATTTGTGAGAGGAGGAAGTTAGCAGGAGAAAGGGCTAGAGTCGTGGTCCAGCCACCAGTGTAGGCAATTCGACCGGTGGCGAAAATGGGGTTCTGGCCAAGGATGGAGAATCCTCGTCTTTGTTTTGATGCTGAAGAAGAGGAAGAGGACCATAGAGTCCGAGAGGAAGAGAGGTAGTTTGAGTTTCAAAATCATCCGACGATTGTAAGGTAATAGATCTGGTCATCTAATGGTGCAATATGTCCGAATACAAAATGTCTCGTTTAAGATATGGCCCGCACTACTCTCATCTTAATATATAGATTTTAGAGAGCCTAAAGAGAAAATTGTTGTGTGCGGTGACTGTGAAAGAAAGGCATCAAGGTGTCAAGGGGACCGATCCAGGCTTGAAACCCGCCCGAACCGCACTAAATGAGCCAAAACCGCCCCCGGACTGCCCCCTCCAACACCCCAACCGGCCCAGCCCCCCAACCCCCAGCCTGGCCCCCAACCAGGTGTGGTTCGACTTGTACACAAACTTACCCGGCCCGGTCGGGCCCGCCCCCAAAAGATACAGTTTATTAATATAGTATTAATATATATATATATATATATATATATTAATATTGTTTTTTTAAAAAAATATTAATAATATATATTGGCCAGGCCGACCTGGCCCTCTCAACCCCTAACTCCACGGGTTTAGGGCCCGGGACCGGTGGGGTTCAAGTTTCCCAACACCTCAACTTGACCCGACCCGCCCTCCACTTCCCCTCAACCCGCCCCTAGCCCGCTCCCCTCTTTCACAGGCCCCCTCCAACCCAACCCGGCCCCGCCCACACTGTTGACACCTTTCAAAGGCAAAAAACTTGACACAGAAAGAAGCATTTGAGCAAATTAGGAAAATTTCACGATGTGGGTGAGCAAGGGAGGTTGCAAGTTTCTTCTGTTACACTCACCAACTACAAATAAGCAACTCCAAAATTTAATACGCAGTTCCATTCATTGATTGATACGCTGTTAACTGTTGTTACTTTTCCAAATGCCAGTTGTTTGTTGTACGAATGCTCTTTGGTGTTTATTCACTTTCGTTGACTGCTTCGTAACTTAAATTCTTTTTTATCTGATGTGTACTCAATCTTTCAGGAAATTATACGATGCAGAGGATTATTATAATTGTGTCATTAAGAGCCGGTTATGCAACGGAAGAAGATGATTTATATGTTCTTTGCCTCCATATTTTTGGCTTTTCTGCTGGTGTTGAAACAACAAAGTGAGTTATTTGGTTCTGTTGAACTGGGTTAAGTTCTTTCATCTCGTTCATGGTTTCTAACTTTGTACCGGGTTCTTTTGTGCAGTTGTTGACCCCAGCTATATGAAGGCAAAGTCATACTTTATAGTTTATACTCTTGCAACTTAAGATTTGTATAAATTTCAGTCGTAAATGAGATTCGTCATTTTCAGTTCTGTAATGTTGTACTATTTACATCTATGGTTTGGATATTTTATTCTGAGGTGGGTGGTGCACACGGGTTGAAGTAATTTAATGATGCGAGATCCGTGTTATTGATTTATGATGTTTCCCCCTGTTAAACAAATGGGTGCTGGCTTAGTGGTATAGCATTTGAATCTGGTACATCCACTTAATGGATGAATCCTAGTGGATCTCCTAAAAAGATAATTATAAACTCAATGTTTCATGATTTCATAGCACAACCTCTCTTTCTTAGCGTTCATCATATTGTATCTAATCCAGTCTACTCCAACCCTAGTTGACACCTAACTCTCTCACACATCTCTCATATCGACCATCTTCTCACTACCCACGGATTGTCTAACATTCTTCCATCACGAATACGCATTCAGCCATAGATCCACCGACCTTCCCCTGGTCTCCTCATTTTGTGACATGGCTGGGCTTTTTGGGAAGCACAATGGTCCTTGCTCTGGCCTCCGAACGACTTGAACCCTGAATGTTCGTAGTGGGTGACCAACGGGGTTCTATCTCATGAGTCGAGTGGTGAGATACGTACACGTGTTCTAGAAGTATTAGCTACTAATAGGTACTTCCATGTTTTCTTGCGTGGTTGGCTTCCATTGAGGCATACGTGGCCTCCAGAGAACAAGTATCAGCATTGTGTGGTTGACTTCAATTGAAGCCTGTAGAACCAAGTAAATGCATTAGCTTCATGTGCGTGTATCCTTAATCCATATGGTGGGATGTATATACCGTCGTCTTCTCACTCTAAGGCTCATCATTGCAAATTTCTTAAAAACATCTCCTCGAATGCAATAAGATTCGTCTATGCCGCTATCTAAAGTGAGGAAGTGACCATTCGAC
The DNA here is from genome assembly GCA_023055425.1 of Linanthus parryae. Lineage (NCBI taxonomy): Eukaryota > Viridiplantae > Streptophyta > Magnoliopsida > Ericales > Polemoniaceae > Linanthus > Linanthus parryae. The sequence continues at coordinate 6,656,382 of JALGPY010000001.1, forward strand.
TTACTAGTGGCCTTTTAGTGCCGAATTGTTTCTTCTGGTGTATTTTTTTAAGGTTGTCATTTTAAATAGTTTGCATCTTCTTCTTCAGTGTCCACTAAGCCCCCCAAAAGGGGTGATACGCGGATGAGAGAAGACTTTAAGTTGGAGATGGATAAAGTTGCCGGAATGCCTCTTCTGGAGTATACATATACAAATAGTCCATCATAGTTTATAAGTAATGATGATGATTCATACATATTTTTCAAACAAACGAGAAAATCACAGTTGGACGTAACATATTCTGTTTTTCATATTTTGGCCAGGATAACTATTTCGGATTTTTTGATGAAACACAGAAGTCGTAGATCTCGAAAAAACAAAGCAACATAAAGAAATGGCACCCCGATCGGAGTAGTAGAACTCTAGATATCGCTGGTCAAAGTTTGTGGTTCGCATTCGATTTTCAGTAGAATATGAATTCGGTTTTCGAAGCATATCGGAGCTACACATGTCAGATGAAGTTGAGTCATAAACGAAAATTGTGTATGTCGATGAGACGGATCCACTAGCATAAGTCTTGCAGACGGATTCGGAACACACATTCGTCAGAAGCTGATCAAAGTTTTGGGAGTCATGCCATACCAGTCCAAATGGACTGTGGTAAGTTTTTTCCCGCAAGTTAACTCACCACAATAGCTTTTTTGATGAATTTGATCAATTATCTTCATAAATCACGTGGGTCAGGACAAATCTCGCCGATTTTCCCTTCACGATGTACAAGAAAACACTGATGAATCGGAGCTATTTGACAATAACAATGGAGATTGCGTTAAGGGTAAATGTTCTCAAACAAAAGCTTTTCGAGAAAAAATGGGCGAAAGAAATTCAAGTCATTCTTACGGACTATTGATAATTATTGTTGCCATGTGAACTTCATAGATGAAGATATGGAGATCACGACGAATTCTATGTACCTTGAGGATACGACTCTATTTTGGTGGGAGAGGAAGGATGAGGAGATGAAGAAATGTATTTATACGCTTACTTCTTGGCCTTAATTTGGTAAACAAATCAAGTACATGTTCTATCCGGAAAATGCCGAGAACCAAATTATCTATGTCACGCTGGGAGAGGGCTGAGTTTGAACGTAGTGGTGTTCAAAATATCAACCAATATATCTCTATCACGAAGTCTTAATTGATTACAAGAGGTGTACAATCTCTAGCAAGCAATTTGGTGGGGAGCAGAAGATGAAAAGTTCGACGACCAACTCAACCGTGTAAACGCTTCATTTGAAGTGATGAAAGATTGACGAAGTAGACGAGAGAACATGGAGACTAGCAAATGCCTTTCTTTGCAACAAGTTGAGGCATTGCTTGTTGTTGGCCAAATCTAAAATAGTTACATGCCATGAGTTTCGAGGTAAAAAGTCAATAAGAATTCAACCAATAAGCTTACATAAGCTCGATTAGACTCCTCAACACAATATACTTGTATATGAAAAAAACTAAGAAAGGTGGCTCGTTCTTCACGTGCAACATGAATGGTGTACGTTGAGACAAGACTCTGGTAGATATGGATGCGACCCACAACTTCGTGTTGATTAAGGCGTCCGAGTAGTTGAACCTTATTGTTACTAGAGAAGGGACATTAAGACAATTAACTCATCAGCACAAACCATTATGGGAGTTGCACGAGGTGTGATGCTCAAACTACCTTGAGGTGAAGGTGAAGGGGATGAGTGACATTCGGTTGGAGATGACCTTAAACCTCACCATTGGGAGCAATAAATAATTTTTCCTGTCCTAGGCCGTAGCATAGTTCGTACTCGGTGGGGCATAATTGCTCAATGGTGCAAGTTCGATTCATGACAGTCGCAATGTGAGAATTCCACCCTGATCTTCCCCTAGAAGGCCCTTGTGTACTTAATTTACCTAAATCTAATGACTTAAGACGGTGCCAGTGAGACATCTAGGATGGCTATCTCCACTTCTACTACAAGATACTACCTCCGTTTCTTCTCTTTCACGATTGACTTTTTATTCGTAATTGAGTCACTTTGACTCGGTGATTTGGATAGCAAAACGAAGTAGTTTTTTAATAATTTGTCCACATTGTTGTACAAGATCATGCAAAAATTATCAAATTTGTAGATCGTTTTGCTAATCAAATCACCGGGTCAAAGTGATCCAATGAATAATGTCAAAAAGTGAAGTAAAATGTAAGTATAATTTTCCCCCTAAAGTAGCCTTGCAAAGGACAAAACTGGAATAGAAAAAAATCTCCCGGTGGTCTCACCTTCCTTCGTCTCCAGGCCGAGTGGCGTTGGCGTTTACTTCCCAACAACGAAGAAGAAGAATTAGAGAGACAAAGACCTCCACGACGATTGCATCTCCTCTTCGCTCATCTCCGGTAAGCATCTCTCTCTCTCTGTTTGAAGATCGATCGCTGTTTGAAATTGATCTTCTCTGCTTCTCCGGTGGTGGTGGTTACACTGATCTTCGATCTGTCTCCTATTTCGCGATTGCCTACACAATCGATTCGTTTTTTTCGCCTAATTTCTTAACAGATATGATCTGCTCAGCTACTGTTTCTGCTTCGCTTTCCTCGTTATCGGATTCATATTTTGTTGTTGTTGAATAGCTTATGAATCGGTGAATCGTATGAATTGAGCTCTTTCGTCATAGACTACCTGTGAAACCCTAGTCAAACCTAGAGAGAAGCTTTTTCATTTATGATTGCATTAGAACACTACTGAAAAATGTAATCTGTAAGGTGAGAACTGAAAACAGCCTCTAAAAGCAAAAATAATAATAAAAAATAGATGCTGGATAGGAATTGAGAGCCGTGCGAGATCATTGTGCTTAAATGGATGGTGGATAGGAGTTAACCACTAATCTGATTGGATTTTGAAGTTTCTAGATGTCGCTGAATAGCATCTGGTTTGTCCTGCTATGTCAGGAAATAGAAGATTAAATTCGCTGACAATCTGCTGGTTTCGATCCCACGATTTTTGTCAGAAAGCCTATCTTGTCAGATACTCGTAAGTGAATACAGTGTGTTAGTATAGTCCTGAGTCCAGGACGAATCAGCTCACTTTTCAGAATTGATATTTTGATGCTGAATTCGCTATACTATGGAATAGGAAAATGTAGATGTTAATAGGCTTGAATATCCTACATAATTTCTTGTATTATGTCTTTGCGAGATGTCTCTGAAGTCCGAAGCTTTGCTCTGTAACTGGTTTCCTTTGTTTTCTTACATGTTAATTATTCGGTTTAAATACCTATAGAGACAGGTTTTTTGAATGTGTTGTAAATTTTTGAACAGACACCACGAGCTTATCACAATGTCGACTGCATGGGATGGTTTTAACATAAGACCTTTATTTTTCTAGATTCTGAGCTCTTTGTTCAGCTTCTATGCCAATGTAATCCTGCTCATCTGCAAGTTTTAATCCTGCTTTTTCTAGTAGGAGTAACATTATATAGTACTATGACACACCATTGATACCCCAAAATAGGAGCCATATGTTTGTTGTGTCCCAGATATGTTGTCACACACACAGAACACTCCAGTATATTTTTCAGACTCAGCACTCATTCGTTCGTACTTACTAAGTATTCTGTTGATTAACAATGCAGTAAAACACCCTTGGACACAGATGGATCTTCTTGCACTATGAAGCCATCAAGTTGTTAACTAAATGCTATTAGAGCTCAAAACGTAGAAAACAGGTGGAAAAAGATGGAAACTATGAGAAATGACTGTGGGGGACTAGAAAAAGGGTACACACAAATCCTTTATTATCAGTCGCTTGGTGTTTGGGGTCCAAAACCAAACCTTGAGAACACAACCTTTCCCATGACCACTTTCACAATGAAATCATCCCAAAGCAGAGCCAAGTTCATTTCCTAGCCACCACATTCATTTTTCCTTTACTTAAGTGATATATATATATATATATTAATTATATATGTATGTATATATAGGATTCGTTACACTCGAGGCTTTTAATGAGCCGTCGGAGACAATAGGTGCATCCTATGTCGCATGGAAACGGAGACGGAGACGGAGACGCCGGAACGCCAAATTTTATGAAATCAGGAGACGCGGACACGCCGCATATATACATCTATATACACGCCGCATACATACATACATATGTATGTATGCATGTATGTATGTGTGTGTAAATCGATTAACGACTTTGTCCAACTCTCTTTCTCTACGTCTCCCCCAAATGGAACCAGGCATTTCGGGCCACATTCTTATCAGTTTTATTCCGAAACATCGTTCAGGTGTGTCCGAGTTTCCGACACGTTTCTGAGTGTCCGAAACGGGAACGGCACTCCTGATGGAGTGTCCGTGCAACATAGGGTGCATCTAACTGTTCTTGACTTGCCTTCTCTGATATTATGACTTGACCCTCCCTAATATTAAAATGGCAATCGAACCCCTTGTCACTATAGTGATAACATCTCTGTGCTCTCACCTCTCTGCATGAGTAGTGCTCATCTACCACTCTCTTTCCAATTCTTAATTAAATCTGTGTGAGTCCTCGAAGTTTCACAACCAGCGATGGTGAGACAAAGCTCAAGGATCTGCCGGTTTCAACGCAGAAAACCCAATTCGCGATCTCCTCCTCCGGATCTGGAAGATTCAAAATGCGAATGCAATTTCCTCTTCTCACCCCTCTCTAATCCCATTTGCATTGATTGGTGGAACCCTTCAGTTGTTACTTGTATGTAGGCTACATAAAACTATTTCTTCTAGCACGCTATAGTGACAAAATATGTCTGTGTTCTTATGCTCCTTGTATTTTAGCACTACGCAAGACAAACCTGGAAAAACCCGCGAAAAGCTTTTCTTGCTTTGGTGTTGAGCTTTGCCCTATTTGAAGGGCTTTTCGAGGTCTGTCTTGCATCGTGCTAAAATACAAGGATCATAAGAAAACACTCATGTTTTATCACCATAGGGTGCTAGATGTTGTTTTATGTAGCCTACATATGAGTACAAACTGAAAGGTCTCACCCCTAAGTCTTGCAGATCGATGAAGAGGGGTTCGCAAGTTGGGTGTTGTGTTGGAGTCAGCGGTTCATGGAAGCATGGACACTCCAAAATACAAGCCGTAGCAGTGTCGGACACTCTTTCGAGACTCCAGCTGGCGTGTCCAGGTATCTTAGAGAGTTTTATTGAGCTGGACACTTGGGGGACGCGCTAGGGACACTTCATGAGAGACGGCAGTCGCCCCTTGGTGTTCACTAGGCTTTCACACGGGTTGTTTTATGAAATATATTAACTTTAAATGGGTTAAAATATTATTAAGCTAACGTAGATATAATATATATGAATAATTGAGGGCTCACTATATGAAAAGGTAGTCCCTTTGAATGAAAAGTTCAAGCGGGGTTATTATCCCTTGTGTCGGTCTGGCGGAGGGGGAGGAGGTAGTTACGATGGAGGTGTTGGTGGCGTTGGGGTACTGGGTTTTGGTAGCAGTGGATGCAGCAGCTAGGGTTGAGAAGAATGGAGATAAATATTTGGGGGATAATACTGTTCCTTGATTTGGGGTTTGAGAGCAACCCAGGTTTGTTGAAGGATTGGGGGGAAGAGATTTAGGTTGTGAGTTCAATTACAATCTTCGGTGTGGCTGCCGACCTTCAAAACTGAAATCTTTGATTTCATTTTAGGCATCACAAATCATGGAGTTGGCACAGAGGCTAAGATTAAAGTTACAATTGGGACAAATTCTCTTTTACATGACAATTTTGGTGTTCTTAATATTGAAGAACATTAACATCAAAAATGTTTTTCTTGGTCTAAGTTGTATAAAATTTTGTGTGAAACAAATGTTTCGGAAAGTCTGATTCTTGTTCTTGACCTTGTACAGAAATGTTTGTTCTTGTTATTTGTAATTGGCAACTTGTTGTAGCTGAATCTTGTTGCGTATTTTATGGGTTTGTTCTTGGTGTTCTTGATGTTTTTGGTGTTCTTGATGAACAAGGGTAATAAAATTCAATAAACACACAGGGGCAATATGGTCCGAACAAATTCAATATACCACATATCTAACGGAACATGACAGAAGGGTGCAAACTGTCCACGGAATATTCCGTTATTTGGGTGCGGAGTGTCTTTATCCAAAACCCAGGGTAGCGGGATGGAATTTTCCCTAAACTCAGGGGTGGTCAGTGTCTTTTACCCTTAAAAGATAATGATCATGTTGACATATCCCTGCCGTGTCGTATCCTCATAGCTTTAGAAAATGGCATATACCGTGTCCGTTCCCGTATCCGTATGCGTATCCATGTTTCTTTGAAACGGCTCCTTGAGCTTCACGTCACCATCTGATTGTGAGAGTTCGAGGATTCACGCAGATTGAATTTAGGCTTAATTACTTAATGGATACCCCCAATACAATGAAACTAACACATTGCAACCTCCAATTCTAGAATAGGCTTATTCCATCCCCATTTGCAAGAAATACTACTAATTGAAACTGGTAAAAAAATCCATTCAACACTTAACGGACTTAGAGTTAGTTGGCCAGTTATCCTTTTGTTTAAGGGGCAAAATGGTCACATTGGACTAAAATTTTAAAAAACATAAAATGCAATCATATTCATCATCTTCTTCTCGAATTATTGAAGATCACTTTGCTATATTCATCATTATTAAAATGGGTTTAGCTTCAGATTCTCATAAGGTAGTCTCCCCTGAACAAAATTGTGATATTCCTTATAATCAATGTCATACCCAATCGCCTTTAGACCAGCCATTGTTGTACCATAATTCTTGTACAGAATATGCCCTATCTCAGCAATTTTGCTCTCATCTATCCCAAGCTTTTCCACCATGTAAGCTTCAATGTTAATCCGACATCCATTTGATCACCCAGAACTCAGTGAGTACAGTTTGTCGCCTAATTAGTAAGAGAGTCAAATTTCGGCCTCTTAACCTGTCTGTATGTATGTCATATTCGTATGTTTTATGGATTCCAAAACACAATCTTTATGAATTGTGAAGCAAAACGGAAACCAGATGGAGAGAACCCAATCTAGGGGAAGAACAAAGACTCTAGAGAGAGTGAACAACTTCGTACTATGAGGAATTGAGAGAAGCAGAGGAGAGAGGGCGTCATCTTCTTCATCTCCTTCCACTTTTCCGAGAGCTTAAGCCCAGAATCTGACGAGTTCGAGCCCCAATTCAGGCGGACTCGAACCTGGATTTTGGCCATGGAATATCAGATTTATGTCATTTCACCTATGTCTCCATCGTCATTCAGTAGACAGATCCATCGTCGCCGTCTGTTCGTCATCCCGCTTTCGTCTTCCTCCTTCTTCTTCCCCATCCAGACATAGAGAAAGAGAGGGAGAGGGAGAAGGTCGAGAGTGAAAGAGGGAGCCACAGATCCGTCCTCTGTTTCCTCTCTTCTGCCAGAGTTCGGTTAACAGAGAAGGAGGTAGAGATACAGGAGAGATGCAGATTCAACCTATCCATCTCCTTCATCTTTCCTTCTTCTTTTTTTTTTTTTTTTTTTTTTTTTTTTTTTTTCTTTTTTTCATTTTTATTTATTTTACTTTTAAATTTTAGATGTATTTATTTGTACGGATTTAGCCTCTCAACATGGAAGGTGTTTGGATGAATTATTATACCAGTTTCAATAAGTAGTATTTCTTGCAAACGGGGGATGGAATAAGCCTATTGTAGAAGTGGGGATTGCAATGTGTTACTTTCGATATACTGGGGGTATCCAATAAGCCTATTGTAGAAGTGGTAGATGGGCAATTTCTCCTGCAGATGGGTGTGTAGAAGATACATAGCTATCACTCTAGTGAAGAATAAACTTGACCCGTGGTTCAAGTGCCGTTGTAATAAATTTGGAGGGTCAAGTCAAAATATTTCATGGGTGGCGAGTGCATCTATTGTCCCCAATAGCTCAGATTGGAAATTCATAAGTGGGACGAAGAATTATATAGAAATGAATGTGGGGACTAGAAGATGAATTTTGCTCTGCTTGGATGATTTCGTTGTGACAGTGGTCATCTGAAAGCCGGCCTCCTCAGGATTGGTTTTGGTGGACCCATTTAATTAGTGAAATGGACATTCATGGTGCTTATAAAGTTCGCGAGTACTTAATGAGATATCGTCAATCGGCATTTAGCAAGTCAAGTTCTTTTTGCGTAGATTTTGTAGTTAAATTCCTGAGAGATACGAAGAGGAGGCTGTAAGATCTTATCATCTTAAACATCCTGGTTGTTGAGAAATTTTTAATGTCAGTTTGCATCGCTAAATCAGATATATCCATTAACGTGATCCCAAACTGTATATATTTCCCTTCAGAACCAGATTAGGTCCGGATACTGAATCCCACACCAAAGGCATATATTTCTCTTCAGCACCAGATTAGGTCAGGATGCTGAACCCACACCCGAATGCCTATTCTTGCCATATGATTCATATAAAAGAATATATCTGTGCAGATGTACATTTTGTTATTCTGCTTCACTGTATTCAAGACAAAATCTTCCTGCTGTTTTTTTATGGTGAGAACTGAGAACAACCTCTAAAAGCAAAAATAGTTGTGAAACAATAAACTGTGGTGGCATCAAAGTATAATATGTTTTCGACTTTGGAACACACTCAATTGTGAGTTCTAACTAGACGACTGTGCTTGAATGAATGCTGGATGGGAGTTAACCACTCATCCATTGAATATTGAAGTTTCTAGGTATTACTTGAGGCAACAAGGAATTACTATCTGGTTTGTCCTGCCATGTCAGGCATTAGGAGATTTAAGTTGTCGACAATCCACTAGTTCCAGATAAGTGAATGTAGGATGTTACTATCGTCGAAGGTTGTCCAAGACGTAATAGCTCATTTTTCAGAATTTGTTCTATAATATTTCTTGTATTATGTCTGTGCGAGATGTCACTGAAGTCTGAACCATCTCTCTGTACCTTGTTTCTTTCATTATCATAGATGTTAATAATTCGGTTTAAATATCTATAGACAGCTTTTGATTGTGTTGCATATTTGTGGACAGACACTACGAGCTTACCTCGATGTCAGCATGGGGAGCTTTTAAGATAAGACCTGTATTATCTGGATTTTCAGCATATACTTTGTTCAGCTTGTATGTACATATAGTCTTGCACCCCTGCAAGATTAAATTCTGCTTACCCGGGTAGGAGTCGCATTATTTCTTACTATGGAGCATCATTGAAACCCCAAAATAGGACCCAAGGGATGCTCTAAGACATTTTTCAGACTCACCACTTGACTTTTATTGTACTTATTCTTAAGTTTCATTCTGTTGATTAACATGCAGTTGCACGCCCTCAGACACAGCTGGATCTTCTTGCCCAAAACCAAGTTGTTTAACTATAACTACCATTAAAGCTAGAAAACATGGGAAAAATTGAACTATAGAAAATGAATGTGGGGACTAGGAGAAGGGTGTAGACAGATCCTTTCTCATCAATCGCTATAGCTTAGAGTTTGTTGCTTGTTCTCCCTGTCTCTCCCTTTTTGGTCTATCATTATCGATTGAGAAAATATTTTCCAAAACATACTTCACATTGGTCAAGTAAAACATATCACTAACCAAATTTTACAATTTTGACTACCATTTTGATAGTTAGTGTTCAATTAATGAAAACATTTTTGTTTATGTTGTAGATTGACCATATTGATCTCTTTGGTGTCCAAAAATTGTGCGTCCGGTTTCTGAAGTCATTTGGTGTCTGACAGTGTGTATGCACCAAAGCTTCTTAGCCAACTGCTATTGGTCTATTGTTGGGCATTTCTTCCAGTCATTTGTACCATCAGTCTTTGCGGGAAGTGTCTGTCCTATTCTGTGCAGTTTATGTGCACTTTGAATGCAGATTACGAATATTTATGTTCTAAGCATTTTGTAGGCAAAGGATCTGGTTGAACTCGTTTTGACCATGTGTTTAAATGAAGTTGTATTCAGTGATTCTGTTGCGTCTCCAATCTGCATATGGCTTTTGCCATTTGGACTAACCCGTCTCTATCCTGCGGACACATGCATGTCTAGTAAGTATAAGGTTGGAAATGGACAAATAAGACGGCAATAGCTAGAAGGTTGGGGCTTTATGATTAGGTGAACCTCGTCTTGGATATCCTGGTTCCTCTAAGATACTTGTTCTTTCCTTTCCCTATCCATTCGGAGAAAATCTCTCCTAATTTTGTATAGGGAGCTCTATAATTTTGTGACACAAATTCTTCAGTAATTTCAATACATTTCGTTATTTTCCAGTAAGCAAGTTGCTTATCTTTTTCCGTCCAGCATATATCCCCCTCTTATAATCAACATCATTCACTATATCATCTTATTCTTTTTGGAATAGTGAGATGACCATATTCCTCAAGAGCATAAGATGTATTGTGTTGATGCACTAGTTTAAATTGCAAGATCAGTTGACAAAATGGACACTTTTGTGGTATAACTGAAATGAGAAACCTATCACGTGGTTATTTTTTTTTCTCAAATACTAAGAAATGCGAAACAGTTCTGTAATAACAGAAACTGGGATATGATACGGACAGTAAATATGATACATATCTGTATCTAGAAGTCTAGAAGTGTGCCACTCATTAGAACTATTGTTTTGCTAATAGAGTCTTGTACCCCCTATATGAGCACTCGTCCTGCTCACATTTTCATTGCGGTTCTTGATTTACTTAGCTTTTCTCACTTCCATGATGTGAAAATCTATTGACGTGTATTTACCCATTGTGTTGATTGAGGTTTTGGTGTCAAAGTTTTGATTCACTATCTTAGAAGATTGTGGATGTGTTCACTCTCCAATGTTTATTAAACTGGCGTTCATTTTGAACATTTCCCTTTTAGTTTTAGAATTTGTAATATTTGCTTACCTAACCAAAAAAAAAAAAAAAAAGCAGTTGGCACGTTAATCTTCTTGAAGTTGAGGTCATTGATGTGGTTTTCCTCTCCCAATGCATTCTGCAGGTGATTCTGTAAACTTAGATTCGGTTACTGATCAAAATGGAGTTGAATTCCATCAAAGATGCATTTGATCGCGTCACAAAGAAGCAGAAGCTCTCATCTTCAAAATCTCAGGAAGCAATCGAACAGCTCGGGCAAGAGATAGAACAGGCTTTAGCAAAACTACAATCATCCCCGGACATCGACCAGAAGCTGATTCTTACCGACCTGAAAACAAAACTGAAGGATCTCGCTCCTCTGCGTCAGCTCGAAGGCACACAGAAGGAGCTCAATATCGCCCTCACCAAATACCCAAAGCTTCTAGAGAAAATCTTTCACCCAGACATAGCCAAAGCTTGCAGGAACGTAGAATTCGATACTCACACGCTGAATGAGATAATCGCCGACCATCTCTGTCGAGAAGGTCACTTCGATCTCAGCGATGGCTTCGTAAACGAAGCCAAGGAAACCAAAGGTTCGGCGCTAAGATCTGCTTTCATGGAAATGTTTACCATAATTGATGCCATGAAGTCCAGAAACTTAGCTCCAGCACTCACTTGGGCTACTTCCAATCATGAAAAGCTACAGCAAAATGGTTCCGATCTGGAGCTTAAACTCCACAGTTTGCAGTTTGTGGAGATTCTACAGAAGAAAGGAAGAGACGATGCTCTTTGCTATGCCAGAACTTTTCTGGGTCCGTTTGCTGCTAACCATATGGCTGAAGTCCAGAAGCTTATGGCCTGTTTATTATGGGCTGGGAGACTTGAAACCTCCCCTTATTCTGAATTATTATCCTTATCCAATTGGGATAAGTTATCCGAGGAGATTATTCGTCAGTTCTGTTATATCCAGGGACAATCTCCTGACAGTCCCTTGAGTGTGACAATTTCAGCTGGTATCCAAGCATTGCCGACTCTCCTCAAGTTGATGAATGTGATGATAGGTAAGAAGCAAGAATGGCAGACTATGAAGCAACTGCCCGTTCCGGTCGATCTGGAACGGGCGTTCCAGTTCCATTCCGTGTTTGTGTGTCCGGTGAGCCGGGAGCAAGCGAGCGAAGAGAACCCGCCGATGCTTCTATCGTGCGGGCACGTTCTTTGTAAGCAGTCCATCACGAAGCTCTCGAAGAATAACAGCACGAGGCCTTTTAAGTGTCCGTATTGCCCTTCGGAGATTGAGGTTTCCAAGTGTAGGCAGCTCTATTTCTAGAATTGCAAAACTTCTCTTTGTCACGTTTATGTATTAAGTCCCTGTATTGGAAAAACAGAATGTTGTGAACTTGTAGCCGGTTGTTACTGGTAACTGTGGATAGCGTTTTTATTTGCTTTCTGTACTTTGCTCATTGAATCAGTGTATATAGGAATTCTTTGCATCTTAGCGTATTTGTGTGGAGGTAACCACCCTAATGGCATGTTTTTCGGCTCGTAATGAGCCAGAACACTGAGCCAACTTGATCTTCCTCTTCTTTCTGCAGCTCCTTCACTTGCTGCGCCGTGGTTTTCCTGCAAATAGCAAAGAGCAAAAGGGCATTCTGGAAAAGTAAGTACAATGATTACAAATTATAATGATCCACTGAGCTTCAATTTTTGTAATGTTATCTGTTGCTGTTTTGGTCCAGGAGTTTTGCTTGCTGAAGCAGGAGGCTGGTCCTCGAATGTGAAGCCTGCTGAAGGAGCATCCGCGAATAGGCAAGTGCTTCTATTCGATCATTGAGTCATTCTGTTGTTTAGGTGTGTGATGGATCAGAAACTGATCTACATAAAAAATTGCAAAATGTACTATCTTCTCAATTCCCTAACCGAAAAATGGTGCAATGTTAACCTTATTCTTCCCTTCACTATTTTCACTGAAATGAGCCCGTTTTGTCCAAAAAACCCGAAATGATCCCATCCAAGGGAAAAGGCCAATATATGCTTGTTTAGAAACCCATAATAAGAGTATAGGTTTTTAAATTTAAAACCAATAATGTGAGTGGTTGTTTCTGGCTTTATACACAGATATGAAACCTATAGTAGAACAAGCCTTTTTAAAGGGCATAACCTCAAATAAAATTATCGGTTTTAAACTAAAAAAAACCTGTAGTCATTCCATCGGTTTCTAAATGAACTTAATATTGGTTTTCTTTCGGCCAACATAGGCTCATTTTAGTGAAAAGTTCTGCGAATTCATGCTGAGGAATAGGTAAGTGATTCAACTTGATTCGGAAACTGTCATATACTCATCAGCTCTATATTTTTTACAGCCAAGAGAGAATCCTGATCTATACACTGAAATTAAGTTGCTGGTTGGAGGGTTCAAACCTGGGTCTATAGCTTGCTGAGACTTTCGAGCTCCTCTTGGTATCATCAGGCCAAGAGGCCTTTGGTTCATTGGTTCTATTGTTTCATAGGTTATAATATGCATCAGAAATTGATCTATTTAACATCTAGCAAAATCCGCTTTCTTCTCAATGCCCTAACCCTAGAATGGTAGAATGTCAACCTCATTCTCCTTTCACTCACTGTCCCAGAACTAAAACATATCCAGAAAAGGTTACCAGATGGAGTGTTATCAACATTTGACATTCAGGGTATCCTTTCTTCTTCAACTATTCAATTTTCATCGTTTCGATCTCTCTTTTTTTAAGAATAACATCATATAGCTGAGTTCGACCCCGAAACCTTATGGAGGAATTTCAAACGCTCTACCACCGATCTAGCACCCATATTTGCCTTCTACTTTCGTCTAGAATTCATCTTTCTAGCCATCAACAACCTTTTCTTCTCTAAAAAAAAGCACAAGATACTATAAGTAGGACATAACTACTTCTCGGAGGGAACACATGCAGTTTCTAGTAGTACTACTATGTAAAGTTCATCTTCTATTACTGTACAGACTTAGAAATCTTCAATTTGCCAAAAGTTACATTGATGGACCACTTCTAATAGAGTGCCACTTGGAAATCTTCAATGTTTCTCTAAAACTGGCGGACTTCAATAATTTGCCAAAAGTTATTGAAGGGTATAATAGACTTTCTGCATATTATGGGGGTAAATTTGTCTCTAACAGTGGTGGACCTCACTCCAAGATTAACGGATTTACAATAAGTAGATGGAAATAGAACTTTTGACAGAAATCCACTCGCAGTTTCGTCTCGCTGACACTTAGCTACATGCAGTGTTTTACCATTTATCGGTGCAGCTTGTAAAATTGCGACACTTAGGTCTAAATGGACTAACACTGTTAACTTCTGTTAGATAAATATGAGGAAGAAAAAGAAAAAAATAATATAAATACAATTAGAAGAGAGAAAAACGAAAAAGAAAAACAAATGAAAAAAGACCACACTATACCTTTTGATGTATTAAAATACTAAAATGCCACTCACTTATCTAACGTAAGTTAACGGTGTTAGTCTGTTTGGACCTAAGTGTCGCAAATTTACAAACTGCAGAGACGATAAATGGTAAAACCAATACTGTATGTAGCTAAGTGTCATCAAAGAGAAACTGCGAGGCGGTTTTCTGTCAAAAGTTCATGGAAATATATTGAAGTTTGTCTCATATAAGGGTATAAGAGTCATTTAATAAACATGGCGGGTGAAAGTGAAACTGTCGTTCGATAACGCTAGAGTAGGTGAAAGGGTCTTTTACACTTAAAAGTATGTGCTTAACCACTATAAAAAAACATCAAAATTTGTGACTTTTTAAACTGCGTGTGTCGGACTATTCTTGTTTGTAAACACCCATGAAACGGCTTTATATCGCGAGTACGTAGAAAAACCAGTATTTTTAGACAGCTCTGAATAGTTTGGTCACTATCTTACCCTGACGAATCTCACAAGAACTGGTCCTCCATTAAGCCGTGAATGGGTTCGACTTAAACGTCGCAGCGCACGAGTACTATTTTACATGTTCCACAGCTTTTGCCATGGACCATCCTCTGTTTGGGTTTGGGAACTAGTGGTTTAACAGCTTCCGCCATGGACCATCCTCTCTTTGGTTTAGGTGCAGCAATAATGCTGAACAATGCCTAATCGAGTCATGTTTTATGGACTGACGAGTTTGGTTTCCTGAGTGTCGCACCTGCTATATCCTCCTCACTGTTTCGTCCATTGTTTAGTTTTAAGACTTCGAAACTTTAAGCTATATACTGAAAAGTGGTCGGAAATCATTCCACATTTAGGCATCATTCCACATTTAGGCAACATACTCACAGTTAAACTGTTATGTCCACCTCCAACGGTGGTCTCCGGGAGCACTCGATGTTAATAGTTATAATTAGGTTCAATTTAATTAAACTATTATTTTATTTTATTTTAACCATACAAAAAAGTTAATACAATCTCTCATATTATTATGTAAAAGTTTTGTGCAACATTTTAGTTACATTCAAACTATTCATTTTTCATTTTCGGTTCTTTAAATTTGGAGAGCGGAATAATTATTTCACTCTCTACATTTAAAGAGCCAAAGTGGTCGGAAATCATTCCACATTTAGGCAACATACTCACAGTTAAATCGTTCTATCCACCTGCAACGGTGGTCTCCCGGAGCACTCGGTGCTAAAAATTGAAGTTCTCTTAGAAAAATAAAGAGCAAAGTATAGAGTCTATTAGAGACAAGTTTTTATCTATTTATTTTATATTTTATACACCGGAGATTCTCTAAATCATGAATAATTTAGCTAAATTTTCATCCTTTATTTTAACAAAAAAAAAATGAGTACTCGAATTCTGTCATGTATAGTTAATTAAATTCTAATTTTTGCAGTTAGTAATTAAATAAATAATTTATATTTTTCTAAAGGTGAGAAATATACACATAAAATTTACTTCATTTTTTTGGTTCCTTAAATGTAGAGAGTGGAATAATTATCCCTAAAATAAAGAGCATGACATAATGTCCACTGGGGAGAACCAGCACGCGAATGCGCGGGTCTATAACGCACACTCAATTGTCCAAAAACAAAAAGTTGAGGTGAACAAAAACTCAAACAACAAAAATGAACAGAAATAACGTGAATGTTCACACTGTGAAGATTATTAACAAAATAGAAAATAAATAAATATATGGTAAATGTTTAGGTATCCATTGATGTGCAACTAATGTGCCAGATGCTATATACTACTATTTTTTTGATTGAACTTCTGTTCGATTATTTTGTCCCAGTATTTTTTTTTAATCCGCCCGGACTTCACATGCATTCCCTTACTGTTAAAAGCACAAGATGTACAATCACCTAAAAGAATTGAGAAAAGTTTTGCATCCTCTCATCTTTGACTTCGTAACGCAAATCTTCCTAAAGCAAATATTTTTGCAGTTAGTAATCTAGATAGCGTGACGGTTCATCTGTCACTCCCTTTTGCTTTTGAGGAGAAAAGGTTCAGAAGCCATCCCTCTTGAAAATACGGTTACAACTGAAATGGAAATCGCATACCCTTGGTTTACTATTTCAAGGAATGCTTATCCTACTCCTTTGTCAGTGTATCTGGTTTGAGGACCTCATTTCTTAACACCTTTATAATTGTGATACCACTAAATACTATCACTTGCCTATGGATATAATGGAACACACCCTTGGGCGGATGTATGTGGAGATGAGTGGCTTAAAGTTTTGAAATTTACAATTTTCACTCTTTGTTTCGTTGATTTAATTACACTAGCTCTCACTCGAATATTGTTACTTATAATATTTACCGTACTTTTTTAAAATTTAATTACATTAACCCCCCACTAATAATACATCTCGCCTCAGCAATTTATTATGATTATCATTTTAACTTCTAAATACTTCAAAATATATCGAAAGATCCTTCTAGACTTCACTGTGCCGAATTTCTGGGTCTACCCCTGAATTCACACCCCTGCTCCTTCATAGTCCGCATTGTCGAGCTTCAAACCGTGAATTAGGTTGGTACTGTCTGTAGCAATGACTTCTTCGAGGTGGTTTCTTCGTATAACTATTTAAGAGCATTCAGTAACGTATTGCTTCAATAACGAACAAAGTTACACAAATTTAGGTCAGTCTCCTAGTGAGCTCGTTCTCCTAGTGAGCTCGTACACCATATTTTGTATAGAAAACTCAGGCAACTGCCCCGTTGCATGAATGAAGATCCCGTGCCGCGCAAATTTTACAAAATGTCACCCTCTCCAAGGCAAAGGATTGCAAGGTGTCAGGAGAGGAGGACTTAAGTGATAGCAAGAACTGCAAGCATAGCTAAACTAATGACACGAAATGAGCTGCAGCATTAACCAAAGGATTCAAAGAAAAGGATGATCTCCGCCGTCCATTCTTATTTGGCCGTTGAGGTTCAAATCATAAGTGGGACAGTGTCGTTTGCTAGGGCGGGCTATGGGTTGATCAGCTGGCGTCCAAGTGGCTAGATGGAGTGATCTGATTGGTTCGGTCGTGTCACCAGGAAGCTGACAAGGATTAGGCCGTTACTATCTTTTATTATTTGCATTGTTGTCTCTCTTGTTTGGGTTAGTCATGTAATAGACCTCCTTTGTATAAAAAGGGATTTCTTCTTCATTTTAGGGTGATGAATGAATACAATTTCTGATTTCTCTCTCTAAATCCCTTCAATCTTCTTATTCTTCCTCGCATTTCACCGGAGAATTCTCCGAATCTGGTCAGGAACAGTTCCTGACACAAGGATGTGATATTATGGTGACGTTGCGCTGATTACTTGATAGAAGGTAACTTATGTCTTGTGGAGAATCAAAATGACTATAAATTTTGTTGTTCACAGCTGCTGAATATATGTTAGGCACGAAATATGTCATAGAGTGCGGACCAAATAATTTTGTCCTCCTCGTTCGTTAGTTGTGATTATAACGCCAAATCATATCGTAAGTTGTCCGAGTTACTACAAAAATTGAGAGCAACCTATGCATTGAGAAAACACACTCGAAGAACAATTATTCCATATATTCTTAATTTGACGAACATCTAGCGCAAGTGAATGTAATGACATTCTTCATTTTAAGCATCTGCACAATCGTTCATCTGCATAATCGACTTGATTAAATTCAAACACAACAGCTAATTAAAGCACGCAGAAATTATATGAGAAAATATATCTGTATCCTCTCAATTATTTCAAGTATCTAGTCATCAAAATGTCTTATAAAAAACTTCTCAAAAAAAAAAATGTCTTATAAAATATTCTATCAAATAAAAAACTAAAATAATAAAATAGTAATCCATTGAAGAAAAAGAGACAAAAAAGCTCAGTGACCAATCAATCTCAGCGTGGGCCTCTTTCTCTCTATGTCTTCTTCCTCCATTTGTCTTCTTCACCCCTTTCTGCAGAAAGGCCCGAGCCGTCGGCTACTTCTTGTCCCCATCCCCATGACCTGACCAGACCTGACCCTGACCTAGGCCCACACCACACCATATCTCTCTGACCTAATTTTCCTCGAATATTTCCTTTATTCCAAAATCTTTTTCTACTACTAATAATACTAACAATAAATATACACATTTTTCATGTAGTTTCTGTAAATTTAAAAAAGTTCTCACGAACTCGTGTTCATTGATACTATCGTGAGAACGTGAACTCTCAGAATCTAGCATTTTCAAATCCGTGTAAATCGCTAACTCTATTCAACGACTTCCTCATCTTAGCCACCTTAGCCAGCCGCTCAGCCGCTCTCCAGGCCGACGTCGGGGTCAGCGCCTCCACCTTCTCCTCCACCGCCGCCACATTCGTCATTCTCTGCCGCCGTATCATCTCCTCTTCTTTCAATTTCTGTCTCCGCCACTGCACTTCACCGAGCTCCGCTTCGAGCCCGCGGACAAACTCATCCGCCGAAGCCGAAGCCAAGCCAGTTCTCGACCTCGACTGCGTCAGCAAGGCTCGGGCCGATGACAACATATGGTGAGCCGCCGTCAAATCGTTCCGTTCGATCAAGAGGCGGGATTCCGCTACAGCGCGTGTAGTAAAGAACAAACTCCTTAACCGTTCGATGCTCGGCGTCGACGATCGGACGGTCATCGGCTTCGGAATCATTAACCTCTGATCTCGACCGTAGATCAGCTCATGAGTGGACGGGTCCTTGTGAGAGCATCTCACGGAAAGTACATGGTGGGCCCCAATGGAAGACGATGGGACTTTCAATTCTATCAGCAGATCCTTTTCTTCTTCTGCGAAAAGATCTCCGACGTGGATTGATCCGCCGCCGAGTGACGTCGGCCGGCCGGAACAACTATAAACCGCCGCGATCGCCGCCGGAGAGTTTCCCGCCATTGTGTCAAGTTGTAGCCGGAGGTCATGAACCACGACGGATAACATTCCGGTGACGGATCTAGCAAAGATCTCGTACGGCGCGTCATCGCACGCGCCGCCGAAGGCGACGGAGTGGAGAGGAATGTCCAAATGACTGAACCGCGTGGTGGAGACAACCGGCGTCGAGGAGACGGAGTTTGTTTTGTTGGACATGAGAATGATGCTCGCCGCGGGGTTCCTATCGCGGCGATCTTCGAGAACCTTCGCCGCTTTCTTCAGCGCGTCGGTTGAACTCGACGTGCCTTGGCTGGACACAATCGCGTCCACGATGCGACGTGCCGATAAGCGGCCGTTCGCCGTCATCCTCCTCAACGGCAGAACTCTCTTCGACGTGGCCGCGAAAGCTACGATCGAGAGACGATCGGCCGGAGTTAAAGAAGAAACTAATAAATGGAGTGCGCGTTTCATCACTTGCAGATTCTCGTGAGTCATTGTACCTCTCACATCGAGCACCGCCACCAAATCGATCGGAGCACGAGCGTTCTTCGACGGCGGTTTCGGAGCCTTCACTCTCATAACCACCGCATACGTCTCGTAACTCCGATTCATCGCCACAACCGCCGATTCCGGCATCAGAGCAACTCCAACACTCTCACAACTCAGTTTCGTAACTGTTTTCGCCTTCGCGTTAACGAAGAAGCCTTGAAATTCCTGAGCTTCGTCGTCTTCCTCAGGAATCGGATTGAACCGGACGACCGATTTCGGCGACATTAACGGCTCGTCGTCGTTGTAGACCTTCAAATCGGACCTCAACTTCGCCGGATCTGGCTTCTTCTTCTTGTTCTCCGTCACCGGAAACTCCTTCCAATTCGCGTTGCAGAGAGGACACGCCGGTGGGCCCTTCTTCATGTGAGCGGCGATGCACGGGAAATGAAAGCTGTGCGAACACTCCGCCGTGAAAATCGCTGAGCCTTGACCGGTCTTCAAGCTCTGCAAACATATCCCACACCTAACCTACTCCACCAAAAAGGTACACAAAAGAAGTCAGAAAAGTCAGAATCAATAAGTAGCTTATTTTTGAAAAAGGTTCACACTGATATTTGCTTACTCTTGTTATCCTCAAGCTCGATTTCAGTATCGAGAAGGCGGAAGGGGATCTAGGAGACGACGGAGTAGTCGCGGCGACTCGACCTCTCGTCTTGCAATGAAGCTTTGGGGAACCAGGAAGTGAATGAGACGGATCGGAGGAGGTCGACAGAGGTCGACAACGGAGGCTAGGGCTCGAAACCGGCGACGATTGTAGTCTCGGAGTCGACGGATTGGAGAAGAAGGCGAACTTGGATCGAATCCTCGGACTCGGATTAACCGAATCGTTCTTTTCTCGGTCTCGAGAAGTCGATGTGCAAAATGCTCGTCGCCAAGCACTCACCATTGTTGAGTGTCTCAGGTATGTATCAGTATATAACTACTCTGCTGCTTCTGTTGTTGCTGATTCTGTTATGGCTTCTTTTTCATCTTCTTGTTGGAATACATGAGGAATTGCAATCATATGGAGATGAATTCATGTTGTGTGGTTAGAGGTTCTATAATAGAGAGGGAGGTTGGAGAATGAGGCCTGCAACTAAGCTGTGTTTTTGAAGAAGATGGAGGGGGACTATTTGTTTTTCTCTTTCTATCTAGGATTCTAGGGTACCCTATATAATAGAGGACAAAAACTTTTTACGAGGGACCTTTATTATGATTTAAAATTATTATAATAATTTGTCGGTAAATTATGCAAAAGACCCTATAGTTTCACGTTTCAACACTCGGTACCCATGTTCTTTGATTTATAACGTTAAGGGTCACTTTGAGAATGCTATAGCGTTTAAAAAAGCAGCAGTGCAGAGTGTTGTGAGAAATCTATTTTAGATATGTATGCTTCTAGCAAGAGGTTTATTCTTGAGAAGTGTTGACTAAAGTTCATATATAACCTGCTGTAAAACAATTGCGTTTTAAATTTTGTGCTTTGTAATTATTGCTTTACTAAGCGCAAAAGTATGACATCTAAGCATGAATCTAACTTATTTACGACCTACAAGGGCATGTTAGTTACATGGATGAATATAGGGTACAGTAATAATATTACAATGGGGTAATAACGGGCGTTTGGTGCAGGGACAATGTCAAGAGGCTTCAATACCCCTTTATTACTTATGTCCTTTCTATACCGAAAGTTTAATCCCACAATGTAGGTACGATTAAATACTAAGTCTTAATACTCTTTTCTATAATGGTATAAACAAACATGTTACATAATCCAATCTAAATAATTAATAATCATGACTATCAATACACAGTATAATATTTTAAGACACACTGTACTTGTAATTTTCAAGACGGACAGTAAACGTGCCTTAAAAGTGGTTTGAACCATTGAAAGAATATTTAAATATGTATCAGTTAAACTTGAGGGTGTTCTTACCCTTCTTGTTGAACCACATGAATCCCTTAGTCTTTGGAACACTAACAAATACTATGTCACTTATTTCGAATATCACATGTCTTTTATAGCCAGCTAAAGATCTATGTCGATCATGTGTAGCCTTCATCATTTGTCAAATCAACCGTACCCGGTTATGCATTTCCTCGATAAGTTTCAGCACAAGAGAATTATTTCTCTCACGTCATCCCAACACAAAAGTGATCTACATTTCTTCCCGTATGATGTCTCGTATGGTGCCAAGTTGATGCTTGAACGGTAGCTGTTATAAGAAAATTTTTTTAGTGTCAACTTGTCGACCCCCGAACATTGAATATCAAAAAGCACCACGTCTCATGCTAACGCAATGTAAGCAACTAAAAATTTATTGAAATGGTGGCTCCTCCGTGTGAACTTCCAATCAATCCCAACATTTACTATTGTTAATTAGATGATTGATCATTCTCCGCGACTTCACTTTATATTTATCTTAGTTTGATGTTTACTTTTAATTAAAATAAAAATTTGTAGTGTTGGGTGAAGGATATGATCGATCTAATTAACGTGTAAGCGGTGCTTAAGTCGAGAAAAGTAACATACGCTCGATATGATGGTGGTCGTTTGTGACGGTTTAGAAGTGCAAACGTTCAATGCATGTAGAGTTTCGTTCAAAAAACATCATTTGCGAAGATATCAATAGCTAAGTATCTAATGACGAATTACTGAATTCTCTGTATTTGATGAGACACGTGGTCTAAAATTAAAACCAACAGTAATGTGGCGTAGTTTTATGTCATTTCTCGACTCTAAGAAAGAAAGGCAAGTCCGAGTCAGGTTATTTACAATCCATTTTTACAGTTGATTAAAAGAGAGGGTTGGGGTGATAACAATATATACCAAAGAGTATAGGTGCCAAGTGTGGTAATTTAGTAAGTTTTGGGGGGTAAAAGCAACGGGAGGGAGTGAAAAGGTCAACGGAACCGACCAAGAGAGGAACCTGCAGAGAGAGAAAATGGGGGAGAATTGGGAGGAGATGAGTGCCTAGCCTGTTGGTGAAGGGCACCTATTTTTTAGCCGTGGCTTACGCTGCTATTGCTGTTGCTGTTGATTCATTTTCTCGAGGGAAAATAAAAACTTTCCACTTTCATCAATTTTACGCACTCACGTGATACACCGTCTTCCATCAGACACGTGGCAGACCCTTATTTAGCTCTTCCATGACTTGATCTCAACTCTCCATTTTTTTTGAAAGATCTCTCCATTTTTTTATTTTTTTAAGATTGCTTTTGGGACTTTCCTTTGAAGATACTTTTTGCTGATTTCAGTTTTTCCTTTGACTTGTAAGAGCATCTCTAACCATGTCGTATTTTTCCCTCCCTCCCCCTCCCCCCACGAGCCCACCAATCTCTCCCTCCCCCAAACTATTATTCATTTTCAACCATTCCCCTCCCCCCACCTAATTAGGTTTATTTTTAAAATATATATTTAATGATTTAAAATAAATTATTTGATAAAAATAAATATGAAATAATATTAATATAAATATATACTCACAAAAATGATAAAATAATAATGATAATAATATCAATAATAATAACAATAATAAATTTGGCATATTTTAACCATGTTTTTAAAATAATAATAAATATAATTGCTAATTATAACAATAATAAGGTATATCAAATTGACAACAAAATAAAATAACGATACTTTTTCGTAAATATTTTGTTCAATTATCGAAAAATATATTTATTTTTTTATAATAAAAATAATAATTAAAATATATTAACCATAATTAAAAATGCATATTATAATAATAAAATAGTAGTAAGTGTAATTAACATATCCCTACATTGGATTAATTAGCTATAATGGTGGGGGGGGGAGGGGGATGTTAGGGGGGAAATGCACCCTAACCATCCCCCACCCATGCCTAAATTCTCCCCCCACCTTCCCCCTCCCCTCTCATAGTTGGACATGATCCGTATTTTTATACGGTTTTCCCCCTCCCCCTCCCCCTCCCTTTGGTTGGAGATGCTCTAAAAAGTATGGGTGCAACTTTGGCAAGTTGAACCCGACCAATTCGAGTCCAACCTGAATTAAAGTAGAATAGGTGTATATAATTTTAGGACACGTTTGATGTTGGAATTGAAAATTAGGGTTATAGGGAGGTCACAATATTATAGGATGTATTAATATTAATGGAGTATTGAATATATAAGGAGATTATGTAACATGTTTGTTTTCACTAGTATAAATAAAGTATTGATCCCTAAAAAAAATAAGAATATTTTTAAACGTGCAGGTTTTAAGTGTTCCTGTTTAAAAACAGTGATATCAAACAGGCACTATAGGTGTTGGAGGGGGGACGATGAATAGTTGCATATACCAAACACAAGCACCATAGATGTTGGAGGAGGGATGATGAATAGTTGTATACATTTTATGTAAGAACTTGTAACCAACTATTACCTTCAAATTCTTTCTATTGCACTATTCATCGAGTCATTTCCTTTACCATGTTGCCCAATAAGTGGACATGCCTTAACTGTTCCATGGTAGGAGAAGACAAGAGTAACTATTGATGCCAATTAAATGACTGCATTGTGGTACAATAATAACTTGGTTATTATTTTGTGTAGCTTCCCTAGGCTCTGGCTAGGGTTGGTTGTTGTCTTGATGACTGTTCTGAATCAGCACCCAATTATGCAGAGCATCAAGAAGCTCTATTGTGGTGTTTCTGCTACAAAGAGCTCAGCAAAATTGTCCAAAATTATTAAGTTTCCTCACAGCTATTCTGTAGCACACAGTTCCATAGAGTAGTGTGTGTGACCACGCTAGAACTATAACACACCAAATTACGCTAGTATTATCATTGATCATCAACAAAAGGGTTGCAATGTCACTCAAGGTGTAAGGGGGGCGGCCCAGGCTTGAAACCGGCCCGGCCCTGATACCGAACATGTATCAGATGTGACGATTTTGTGAAAGTCGAAAAAAATTTCAATGTAGCTTTTAGTCGGCGGCGCTATTTCTAGCAAACTAATGGATTGACAAAATCTTAGACGTAGGTTGTTCACTTCTATGAGCCAGGAAAGAACCGCAAATAAAAGTTAGCCACTTAACTATTCAACGCAATAAATTAATAAATGAATGAATAAAAAATAAATAAACAAATAACGACTAGCTAATACTAAATAAACAAATATTCCTAACAATAATGATACGATTGACCCGCATCAAGCCCACACAAAAATGAGCCAAAACCACCTCCAAAACGGCCCACTCGAACACCAGAACCGGCCCAGCTCCCTAACCCCAGCCTGGCCCCTAACTCGGTGCGGTCCGCTTCCACCACCTAACAATCCGCCCCCCTCCGGCAAGTTAAGCCCCTACAAAAATTTAGTCATTTTCACCCATAACGGCTAGTAGTTGCTTAATGACCTTTTTTGTCTCAATTTTTTTTTAAAAACAGAAGGCTATTTTTTATTTTTTTTATTTTGTTTTGAGTAAAAGCAAGATTAGATTTAGTGATTGAAATTACAAGAAAGAAAAGCGCTCTTTGCAAGCTTGTGAGCCCTAGAGACTTGGTTTCGGCCAACAAAAATAATTCGAACAACATCAAAATAGATCAAAGCCAGGTGCTTTATGTCTGTCACCACGTTTTGTATCTCTGCAATTCTTTTCTTGCCGGTGAGCGCTATAACCAGTTCCCTACAATCCGTTTTTATGTGAACATTTCGAAATCCATTAGAGATTAACCAACGAAGTGCTTGAGTGATTCCTCTAGCTTCAGCTTGTAGAGGGCTTGGGGATTGGATGATTTGGGTTTGAGCAAAAGTTTGGTGACTCTCTTCTATCCATGCTATGGTGCTGAGGGGGTTCCACCCGATATAAGTTTAAAAATGACAGTTTTTCTAACAGTTAAACTTCAAATCTTCAATTAAATATCACTGCAATTTTACAATATTTGTTAATAGTATTAATACCTTATATATTTATATAATAAACTACATTTGTTGTTGAACTTACACGTTATGTTAAATTTTAAAATAAATATAACAATTAAGTAGAAATACAAATATATATCATAATAAAAAATTGTATCCCGGCCCCCCGAACCCCCAAATCCCCGGGTTTAAGAGCATCTCCAAGAGATGGTGTAAAAACTGTCTTTGGCACAAATATATGTCAGATTTGTCCAAAAACCAGCTCCAAGAGCTGGTGCAAAATCTTGCCTATACTTGCACATGGCCTATTTTTGGACCACATCTGGCCTAAACCAAAGACAATTTGGACCTGGTGTAAAAATTAAAAAAGTCAGTTTTAATGCTCTTCTCCTTTCCACTTCTCCTGCAAATTCAACATTTTGATTAATTAATTCACTCACTTCAACAAATTAATTATTTGTTATTTAAAAATAATAATAATGATTCGTTATTTATTACTAATATATTATTTATAATAAATAAATAAATAAAAACAAATAAACAATTCAAATTCTCTCACTTCAACAAATTAATCAATTCGTTATTTTATTTTTCTAAATTTAATTAGTTATTAAACATATGTAGTAGCATGATTGTTTAATAATGAAAACTATAAAATAATTAAATAATGCTGGTGGCCTATATGTAGGCCATCTGCTGGAGCAAAAACTTAAAAAGTGCTGATGTATAATTTAGGACAGGTACAAATTTAGTCCAAGGACAACTTTGCTGTTGAAGATGCTCTAAGCCCGGGCCAGGTGGGGGTAAACTTTCATCAGATTTCAACCCGGCCCGCCCCTATTCAATCGGGCCTCTAACCTGCAACGCCCCTCCCAAATAGCACCCCCCCCCATACACACACACAAGACCCGACCTTGCCCCCCACACCTTCAAAATGTCATTGGGAACACTGAAATAGGATTTGTATTTGTTGGGAATATGCCCTTAATAAGCTTAAGAAAGCTTGGCAAGGAGTTGGCGACGAAGCGGGGCAAGGAACGGACCAAACGGAGGAGCAAGAGACGAACAAGGCAAACTGGAGCAGAGTGTTCGTGCGAACACATCTTGTGTTCGTGCGAATAGGTCCTAGGGGTGGCTAGAATAATTCCTTTTCGGCTTTATCTCAGTTTTCCGGTATTTCTTGTGTACCAACTCGGTATCCTAGGCCTATATAAGGACATATGTAGTGGCTTACTGGTGTGGTTGTATACTTGAGTTTCTCTCAATAAAATCGGGATTTTCGGTTCGTGGAGGTAGCTAGCTCATCGCTAGTGAACCACGTCATATCAGGTGTGTTCGTGTGATCTTGTTTTGTCCAATTCAACGTCTCTAAGCTCAGCCCGGATCATAACATTATTTTTGAAGAGAAACCAACATTGAGTTAGTAAAATATTTTTTTTGCTAGAAATAAGAACTTCAATAGATAATAAGAGTTCAAGTACAACGCAACCATATGAACCAGTAGAACTAGCAGAAACTAAACCAAAACAATTAGCTCAACAGCTAAGAGCTAACCAAACACACCAACAAGTTAAACCAAACTAAAAGCCAAAGTACTAGATTACATCCATAGATACAATGAGATAAAACTAATGAGACCATTACTCCATAATATAGCGGATCATAGCAGCAGTGGGATTCTCATGCAATGGCAGGGGGGAGAGATCAGCAACACCAGCTGGAGCAGTATGAGCAGTATGAGGGGGGAGATCAACAACACCAACATGACTGGGTCCCGAAGCATCCAAAGCATCCATAGAAGCAGGAAACAAAGAAGAACCAGCAGACACTGAAGAAGACAACCCATGCACGGTATCAGCAGCAACAAAGCCTTGCAATGGAGGAATGGAGGCCAGAGGATCCACATCAAGCATTTGTTGAACACTAGAGCAAACTGCAAATTGATCACAGGCCTTAACCCAAGATGGAGCACCATCAACCACAGCAACCTTAACCAAATCTGACAAATCTGAATGAAGCATCAAAGATGACTAACTCTTATTATTTTACTAACTCTACTGCTAATAAGAGTTAGTAAAATAATTAGAACAATGACCCTTGTTTGGATGAGATTTAATATTGTATTAGATTATCGAATGGTGGAGGTAAGAAGAGTGACACATACATCTCACAATAACATTCTATTCAACAATTTACTGTACCTATTAATCTATATCATCCAAATATACTCAATGTTAGTATGATTTTTAGGAGGGAGTTCATTTTTATAGTAAACGATTAAAGTTAATCCAAGTATTAGAACTAGAAGTAGGCTCGTGCATGAGATCCTGTGTTCGAATCCGGCTATATGTAATTGTACAAAAAATATATAGCAAATGACACCTAGATATATACACAGTGCATTTTGTAGTGAAAATACGTATTGTGTGAAATTGTGACCCTTTCAATTGTAAAATACTATTGAATCTGACTTGCTACTACCCGGGGCGGAGCTTAGAGTGTTGGTATGTAAGATCTTGAAAGTATCACTATTATTTTGAAGGATTTTATTGTTAATATCATTTTATACACTGACTGTTCCTAAATTTTAGGATAATGCACCATCTGATTGTTAAAAGTCATTTGGAGAAACCACAATGAATTTGGATCAGTCCAAAAACCCATTTGGTTAGAGACTTCATCATCAAATATGAATCATTTGTTCACCTAAACACCCAACTACCTTTTTTTCCTTTTTAATTTAAGAAAATGAAGTGGCTTACACAAAAGTAATAAAAAACATGAATTATTTGATTCCTTCTCTCCAATTCTCAATAAATATTTGTACTCTAATCTTTCTTTACACTGGCTTGAGTCAAGGGTCCCTAACTATAGTGTAGTGAACATCAAACTCTTGAAGGCTTAACTGGCAGCAAGGACCATTAGTAGTTTAAATATCAATAATTAAGGGGGGAAATCTTCCCTTTTATTGTCAACGAGAGTTGGTTGAGTTAATAAGAGATATCTTACGTAGTTTCATATTTGGTTCAAATCATTGTGTGGCTGCATTTGGTGATTGAAAGTGCCTTCTATCTTTACTGTCGCTCTTTTTATGACATCGATTGTTCATTTCCCACAAATTAATATGACAAACATTACATCGCCAATGAGATTTAACATAAATAACAGATAACTATTGAGATTATTGAACATAATACAGCTGGACATCTGAATATGGGGAAGAGGTTATTGAAAAATGTGATACATTACTCATTTTAGTGAAAGACACCACCTTGCAGCAATTCATAAAAGCCTGAAATCAATAATGTGGATTACCTCGAAGAAATTTGATTCCCAACAAGTAGGGGCAAAAACAATGGAGTAGTGAAAAGATGAATAGTACTAGTAGAAATTTGCAATTTTGATGCACCCTTGTGGTGTGACATTTACATTGATTAATTAACTACCCAAACATGGTCCCTAAACTACTATTTACCACAATCATCCACTATATAGGTTACCCTTTTCTTTTTGTTAATTAACTAGCTAAAGTTGTTCATCCCCAAAATTAATGAGGTTAGGACAATTATATAATAGTACTATTATTGTGATGATAATGATGATCCTCTAAAAGTTTCTCTTAGTTAATCATATCATAGGAAGAAAGGAAGGATCTAAGTGGTAATCCCAAGTTTAAAAGTTCACATGGTAATTATTGGTGATTAGGCATTTTTGAGCCTCATATAAATATGAGTACTTAGCCCTGGCATGAGACCGCGATAACATGGCAAAACGCTGTTGGACCTTATAAACTTACTAATAGGATGATTGAGTGACTGTGTCGTAACATGACAAAATATTATTACAGTTGATAACCGATAAACTGTGTAGTGAAAAGAAAATGTCGTCAACAACAAAGACTATTGCTGATCCTTTATAAAAACTATTACTAGTAGTAACATAATGTGAAAGCGTATACTTGTCATATTAGTACAGGATAAGTAATTGATCTTGCGCGCAATAAAGCGTCAATTTACTCATCTTCATACATCATTTTTTACCATCCAAACAGTCTACGCGTTCCCACTATTTTTTTTTTACCTAAACTCAAATCATCATTTGACACTTTTGAGTAATCAATTAATTAGTTGTTTCTCCAAAAAAAAATTAATTTATTAGAGGCCATTACTCTCATGTTGGATAATTAGCTGACAAAAAATCCCCCCAAAAATGTACCTCCCCCTCTTCCTTTAGTCCCTTTGTTAATTGATGTTTTACACTTTTAACTTTTCATTTTTTATTTTCAGTGCTCTGTCAAAACTATGATGTTGCTGTTCGATTCTCTTCTTAAAATAGATTATTGAATCTAGTAGAACTCTCATGAGCTAAATACGAGTAAATCAGCTTAGGATATTTCCTAAAAAATGCTTAGGACATCTCTAACCCATCACTCTTGCCCTTCCCTCCCCTTTCATTGTCCCAACATCCCACCGCCCCAAAATCGCACTCTAAAATTTTGAGAGCGAAGATAATAAGCGATTTCAAGCTCAAAGTACAACAGAAGGAAAGTACTCCCTAAGTGATTGCAACAATAATCTCCACCATGTCTCTTTTCTTAAATCATGCATTTTTCTATGCTTTCTTCTCTTATTTCCTTGTTAATGAATTCTTGACCAGTTTAGTCATTGAAAGGAAATGGTCCCATTGGGTTTATGGGAAACATTTGCATTTTCATGCCCCAAGAATCATATCAATGGTGATTCAAAATCAAAGGATACAATTAGAAACAAAGTCCCCACCCATTGTGGCCCATATTATCTTCCACCATGAGCTAATTGAACAAGTTATGTGCATAGATTGAAAAAGAAAACAAAAAAATATTACTCCATTATGAAAATGGCCAATTCAGTTGACCAGCTAAATGTCATTTAGTTATCATAATAAACCAAAGTGGCCCATTAACAATATCTCCCCATTAATGTACACACATGATGTTGCTTTGACCATAGAACACAAGCAATTTGGTTGTGGGGTGGTAGATTATTTTCTTTAAGGAAAACAATACTAATATCTTTAATCAGACATCTTTTTTTATTTTATTATTATTATTATTATTATTATTATTATTATTATTATTATTATTATTATTTTGAGAAAGGCATCTTTTTCTATGAGAACATCTTTAATTAGACATCTAGAAACATCACACACACACACAAATTAGAGTGTTTATTCACAATTTACAACAAATTCAGAATAGAGATCAAATGAACTCAAAATAAACTTCATAACCTTTCGGGTATAGTTGATCAGGTTTGCATTAGTAAGTTTTTGAGCTTTTGCCTATAAACTTTGAGTTCAAACTTTGAGAAAACTCAATGGATGCTTATTAATCTCCTAGTATTTGAGCTTGTCAGTATGAACTTTTACATGTCGATTCATATTAATAGTGTGGTTTGCAAGTTATTGCATTGTAGCTGTGGTTTGCCTACCACGGACCTTGATTTAGGTAACAGTTGCGGGTACATTTTACATTGAAAACTGCATTTACACATTTTAACTTAAAATGTGTTTGATTCCAACTTAAAATCTCAATAATATGATGAAAATAATTTCTGATAAATAAACTGACTGAAATTATAATCTGAAAACTGATTGACTTGCGCTAAGAATGTGGATTGAACGTTAAGTGCATTTGACAACACTTGAAAATTTTACTACCAAATTTATAAAATGTATATATTTATTTGAACTTATGATACGTCTAAACTGTTATATGTTATCACAATATAATTCAGTAGAGTACGATGTTTCTGAAGTTGTACTTAAAGAATCTCTAAAAATCATATCTATATAATAAAACAGAACGGTGTGGGTCCCATGCATATTTTTAAAAGATATTTTCAAAGAGACATTTTCAAAGAGACATTTTAAACCGTTTGATTAGAATTACACTGCACATTTTTCACCGTCGGATTATAACTTCCCAAATCCTCCAATTAAGCCACGATTAACACCCACGTTCATCCTCTTGAATTAGGGATTACCACCTCCCACGGCGGTGTCAACTCAGTACTCCCACGGTTCATCCCGATTTCTCTTCTTGCCAAAGCTGCTGTCGAGCCTACTGGTTTGTTCGCTACCAAGATGAGAGTACTCATCGGCGACGACGAGTGATTGGAGTTTTCGATTCGCCGCCAAGCTGAGAATACTCATCGGAGACGACGAGTGATTGGAGTTTTCGATTTCAATCAGGTTCTTCTTCGCCCAGGTACGTCTTCTTCATCTTCATCGATTTCAATTTTCGTTCCCTTTGATTCTCCAGTGGTTTGCCATCAAAAATGCTTATTGATTGGGGATTTCGGAATAGGTCTTGATTGCGGATTTTGGAATCACCCACAGTACCATTCTCTACTGAATTGGGGATTTGTCACCTCTAAACGCAGCACTCGCACGGTTGGATACAGGTACGTCTTCTTCGTCCTTCGATTTCTCTTCTTCGTCCTCTTCATCTTCAATTTCTCTTCTTCGTCTCCTTCATCTTCGATTTATCTTCTCAGTCTTCTTAACAATACAGGTACGATACAGTTCCAATACAGGTTCGTCTTGGGGTTTATTGTTTTCGCTATCTCATCAATCCCGATCGGAAGAACTGTCTTCGCCATTCAGGTATGTCTCCCTCTCTTCTTCTTCTTTGTCTTCTAATGTGGTCTCAATCTTTTCTTCTCAGGTTCTTCCAGTAAAGAACAATGGGTGCTGATTTTTTGTGATCTCAGGTTCGTCCAGTAAAGAACAATGGGTGCTGGATTTGTGCGATTTACCTAAGTTTGGATTGGCTATTGTTGATTTGGGTACTGTTTTGTAAATTTGGTTTTCGTTTTTGTATATTGGGTTTTGATTTTTCTTCTGCTCAATGTAGTTGGTGATATGGTTCTGGGCGTTTTTCCATTCTTCGGTTGCTGTTGGGTGCTAGCATTTCTGTTCTGGCAGAGATAGTCAAGCATATTGCCAATGCTTAGGTATGATTTTGAGTTAATTTTATTGTTGTAGGCAGCTTCCATGGCACAATCGGATCCAGTTTGTCTACCATCTTTTGCTTATTCTTTGATTTTGAGGCTATATTGTTTTTGTAGGAAACATCCATTGCTCCAGGCCTCCAATTGAGTTGCTTGCTTATAGAATTTACCTCTTCAGAACAATAACGGTTGATTGGTGAGGTATAAAGTTGACGCATATACTATGTGATAATTTTTCTGTTAACAGTGTCTTCATGTTGAAGTTATTTCAAATTGGTCGCGCTATTATGTAATTGCAGCCACTGTGACTCGAAGTCATTTATTCATATGGAAGCACCAAAGGTTCATATATGATTATATGTAACTGCTCTGATTCGTTTAAGCAATAAGAGGGATACATAGAGATTCAT
The DNA here is from genome assembly GCA_023055425.1 of Linanthus parryae. Lineage (NCBI taxonomy): Eukaryota > Viridiplantae > Streptophyta > Magnoliopsida > Ericales > Polemoniaceae > Linanthus > Linanthus parryae. The sequence continues at coordinate 6,689,364 of JALGPY010000001.1, forward strand.
TTAAGCAATAGGAGGGATATCATGTGTCCCTCCTATTGCTTAAATGAATCTCTATTTGCATAGATCTTTTGTTCCAGGTTGCTACTGGCTGGTATTACACCATATTATATGAATCTCAGCTTGACATAATTAGGTGACGAAATTGCATAATTCTAAAACTAATATACCTTGCACACTCACCAATGTAGCTTAAGGAGTGCCCTATTTCCAGTTACTCTATTCTTTTGCCTGAGATTCACCAATGCCGAAAATATATTTTGCTATAGTTTGATTGACCAAAGAAGTGTTAAACTGTGCACACATCTTTCAGTACAATAAGTAGAGTTATGATGTCCAATGTTCATGGTGATTTACTCCCATACCTCATATCTGACTCATCATTCTATGAAGATATATGCAAATCTGCATAATTGGTCTAGCTTAGCCGAGACTTTTGCTTGCTATAATTTTTATTTTATTATGAGAAATTCTAATTTTGCTGAAATTTGTCATTGTTTACTGATCAAGAATATTGGTAATTATCTATCTTTTGTAGTTAGGGTGTCATAGCCTTATAGTTTCTATGTTCCAATGTTCGAACAATTCCATTTCTTCGTTAGACCACACTTTTGGCGAATCTCGCCTTTCTCTGATATCTTTCAGGGCTGCTGGGATGATCTTCCAAAACCCAGTACCTAACTTATTTCCATTCCTCTTGTTGTTGTAGGATATCATTTGCAAGATGCAAAAGGTGAACTTTTAAGCAATTTTGGAATTATGGAACTGTTTGTCCTATGTTGCAGCAACATCTACTTTGCTCCAATGGAAAATAGGCAAAGGTAAAAGTCAAGGTTAAGGTAGAAAAACAAGTGCCAGTAGCAATAAGGATGCAAACACTTTCAAACATCACCGAAAAAGGTCAATGTTGCAATTTATTCATATGTGGTCACTAAAAAGAGGGTTTAACGTGTAGAATTTTTTTTGTGTATATTTGAATGTTTTGCCTCGATGCATTTGTTTAATGGAGATTTAATGCGTTCACTTATTTTCTTTTATGGTCGTGCCTTTAGGCACGGGCAATACCTAGTATTATATAATTTACAAATTATTAGACAAAACAAACCAGATTAATTTTTTTGACAGATTTTGTGAACTTATTATGAAGATCATTCATCAAATATCTTAATACATAGTTGTATCTAACAATAGGTTTTAGTTTAGGTGATCTACGTGGATTGTTGTGTGGTTGTTTGTCCGCATAGAAAAAGTTTCTCAAGGAAGATGGGGGCCTGATGAAAGAAAAGCCTAAAGCCATGGAGCAAAGTAGCATTGTTTAAGAAAAAGGCCTCTCTTAAGTGTGGCCACCAAAACCTAATCCCATCTTCCTTTATTGACTTTGGAAGGAATAGAGAATTCTAGTGCACAATTTTTTAATTTACTACTTAAATAAAAAAGGAGAGGATCAAGTTTTGAGGTTTAATCTAATTAATTCTAGTTGCCAATATCCCAATACACCTTATTTGGACAATTAATTTGGAAAATGAATAGCATGTGATCTGCTGCTGAAACCGTCCAAGGGAAACTGACAATGTGAAATAGAGAGAGATTCCTCTGCAATTATAGAGATCCCTCTCCAATGTAGTCCTTCAAGCTGAGAGATTATTTTTTTATTCTTTAAGTTGTTGATGGGGTGCTTTCTGTGCAATTCTATGGTATTTGGATCACTAATTGATGAAAATATGATATTTCATTTGTTTCGTTAGGAAGTTCTCAGCTGACTTTAAGAAGACTATTTTGATCATAAAATTTAGCTAAGAATGTGGTACAAAAATTTACTATTTTTTTTGTTCATAATATTGTACTGTTAAGAAAGATCTTAGCATTCACGTATCATATCTTAATTAAATAAGTTGGTCAAAGTGAACTGAGGGATGAATAGCATGCTAGAAAGATCCCGACAAACCAAGGGTAGTAACATTTATGGCTCTGATATTTTAAAGAACGCGTCGTGGGTAACTCTGAGAGCAATGAATTATTTCCTATGAGGACACCCCATTTGATGGTCTTGATGATTAATCAAAGCATTGGATATATAAACATCAATTTGTTAGAGATTTGTCAACCTCATATTAGTATTTTTGAATGTGGCCTAGATCTATTGGCCTCAATGTGACTTGACCATAGGACATGTGGAGAAAGTTATGAACACAAATTAATAAATATTTATTTAATGACTAGTAATTAATTATTGTTTCTTGCTTCGAGTGATGAACTAAACTAAACAAGTAAAGCTTCGACCACTTGTTTGGTAAAATTTTGACTTTTAAGGGTCTTCAAATCAAGGCTAAGCGTAAAATATACACTACGTGGTCTACTACGCGACCGCACATTTCTTTTATACAGAATATCGTATAATACCGAGAGAGAAGAAGAAGCTGAATTCAAGATTTCTCACTCAACAACGATTGGTTTATTCTGTGGTATTAAGCTGTGATTCATCAGTCGGGTTTTATAAGTTTACATAACTAGGGAATCCTCGCCGATGACCTGGAGTGCAGGACAATAAACGTTTTTTATTCGTAAATGTAGACGATGTTCGAATAAGGGAAGAAGCACGCTTATATGGACTCTATAGGGCTTTGGTTAGGTATGGTGTAAGAGAAGTTGTGTATGAATAAATTGTACATGTTTCATATATTGCGTTTAGGAACGGCTTTGTAATGAGAGGTTTAATTAGCCGTGTTAGACTCCGAGGCCACCTGAGCCACATGTTTTTATAGTTGTTGTTAGGTTAATTATATATTTTAGTGTACAATTATTGTAAATTAAATATAGTTTGATTGTGAGGTGGGAGAGGATTTGCCACACACTTGATCCAATTTCTAGAATATCATTGAAGATAGAATGTAAAGATTTCAGTTTTCGCTTATCAAAAAATTGCAATGCTATTGAGTTCTGGTTAAAATCAACATAATCTATTACACATAAATTATGAGAAATATATTTTAGTTCTACTTTAGTAACTGCTGTAAAAACAAGAAATATTTTTCCCAAAAAAACAAAACAGGATATACCATAGCATTAAAATTGTGTTTCTTTTTGTCCTTCCAAAGAATCACCATTTTTTTTTTTGAGAAATTACACCATATAGCTGGGTTCGATCCCAAAACCTCATGTCGGGGCTTCAAAAGCTCTACCATTAAACTAGCACCCGTTTGCCAAAGAATCACCTCATGTGTAAGGTTTTCTCTAATTTGGGACTGCTATGTATTACTCACTTTAGGCCCCCATATGGTCATTTTTACAAAAATTCTGGCACCTATTCTACATTCATAAAACCATGTAGCAAACACTGAAAATGGGAAGTTTTAATCCTTCATGATCCCATACAGTCATAACCTATCTCATATCCCAATAGATGTCATATGTAATTTCTTTATCACATTATAACGAAACAAGGCCGAGGAGTATGATCTTCCGCCCAACATCCACTCGTTCGAGTCATGTTATTAGACGGGTTTTCTTGGTTTGAATGAAGACGGAGCTCTTGTATTGTGGTATGTTTGGATTATGTTTGATTGAAACCAACCACGTTTGTTACATATAGGACATTTGTCTTTTCAGGTCATAAGATATCACAAGACCACATTTTTATTTGTTCTTTTACAAGTGAAAACATAAGACATTTTCTATGTCTTGGCGGTTATGACATTTGACTTGCTTCGTTGTCAGCTGAATTCAGTGAAAGATCTTGAATTCGATAATTTCATCTTCGTCGTAACTTCAATGAATCGCATTCTGAAAGGTTGTGATCGTACTTGTAATTCTTAGTTGCAAGAGAGTTTGAGAATATTTTAGTTATCGTACTAGTAATTATGTATTACTTTCACTCTAAAATGGGATATGCTTTATGTGAATTGGTAAATTAAATACTGATCAAGTATCTAAAAACTTATATATATTCCTAATTTTGTCTATTTTAGTAGTGGTACTCTTTTATTATCTACACGAATGTCCCTATTCATTTATAATACTTGTACTAGTAACTATGTTATTGGCATTACATTGAACTTTACCTCGATTGTTCTTAATTCTGAGTTCCATCACTGGATATCATGAGACATGAGGGGATAAGAAAATAGTATCCCCTCCTAATACTTTATGGTATTTGGACGAGGGATGTGGAAAGTGATACCACGGCCCTTGATACGGGTCAACCGTATCGTAGAAGTCAACATTATTATTATGAGTATTAGAATTGCTTATTTAATTGTTTATTTAGATTTAATTAGTTATTTAAGTTAATTATTTATTTAAATAATGATCGGGCCTTGTCAAGCCCGTTAGAGTCTAGGATTAGGGTTTGCTTTATCTATTTAAACAAGTTGTAGTCTCTAGTTATTTTTTATCGAATGAATTGATTAGAAAAGAAATCTTTGTTTGATCATCAATAGTTGTTAGAATAGCGCCGTAGGCTATAAGCTACGTGGTCAGTTTTGTCGATTTTCGCAAAATCGTCAACCCCCGTTACCTTTTCGGTAACAAATTGGTGCTTTCATTGTTTTTCACCAATCAGCTGGTGAATCGATGACGAACAAAGGCAGAATTTCTGCAACTCTTGGCGAACGATTGCTTGCTGCAATCGAACGCCTCGAGACCCGAATCGGTGTTCTTGAGAACAAGTTCGACGCGTTCGAAGGCCGATTCGACGCCCTAGAAGCAAGGCTGCCGCCTCCGACAGATCTGTGACAGCAAATTCAGAAGTCGGAGAAAGAAGAACATCTGGTGACGAGTCTAGCGGAAGCGCAAGAGAAGTGTACAGAGATCGAGTCCAGACTAGAGGTGGCCATTGCAGAGTCCTCTGAGAAGAAGAAGAAGGCATTGGAGAATCGATATTCGGCATTCCCAAACGAAGAGGAAGCCAAGGAGCATCACGACCCCGTCACAGTCCAGCCTTCAATCGCCTTTCTCGCCAGCAATACCAGCGGACCAGACACCAAACCGGCAACGCCGAAGCCGCCCGAACCTCCGCCGCCAAATCCACCCCCTGTTTGGACGACCATGGATTATCCGACGGACCTCCCACCACGGGAGCGGCTCCAATCGACGGGGGATTTCCCATTGCCGCCGCCCGAACCACCAGAGAAGCCGCCGGATTCAGACCCCGTCGGTCAGCACAGCTTGGTGGCCGCCAAGACACACCCAGCAGACATCGTGGCGTCTGATCCGCCACCAGTCTCGCCGTCTCCGATCAACCACCAAGCGGCCTCTGTCCCAATTCCGAAGCCCCCAGATCCGTTCCCAACCACCACTCTGAAACAACCGAACCTCCCTCCGAAGCCACCACCACCAGATCCGAAACCCACCACAACCGATGCACCGCGCCGGTCGTCTTCCCCGACACCGGCGACACCAACCCATCCATCCTCTCTCCCGACTACTCTCCAGGACAATTCTCCAGCCTCCTTCGGCAACCGTGGCCAACCTGCGGGTTCAACACCAAGTGGAGCTAGGGCTCCAAAGGAATTTGGGCTCAGGAATAAGATTGGGCCGCATCCCACTGGGCTTGATTATAATAGTGACCCTATTTATCAGTATGGGTACAAATTGGAGCCCAATTCTGCCTCTACATATGAAAATGATTCAGATTATTTTGGGTCAGGCTCTTCAGATGGGTATTATTCAGCAGTTGAGCCCAATTACAATTACAGTTGAGTCTAGGATTAGGGTTTGCTTTATCTATTTAAACAAGTTGCAGTCTCTAGTTATTTTTTATCGAATGAATTGATTAGAAAAGAAATCTTTGTTCGATCATCAATAGTTGTTAGAATAGCGCCGTAGGCTATAAGCTACGTGGTCAGTTTTGTCGATTTTCGCAAAATCGTCAACCCCCGTTACCTTTTCGGTAACAGCCCTCTCATTTCCCTTCCGTATTGTCGTCTAAAATCATATTCCACGTAGAAGGTGGATACACCTGTAAGAAAAACAAAGATGATATTATAGAGTACGAAAATATCAATTTTGTCCTTAGTCATTCTTTGAAATAAATACATGTACATACTATTTTAAATAACAAAAGTAACTTGATCATTTTTACGTCTATCTTACATCATATTCTGTCACATATCATGCAGTACCCAAATATATATACATTACTTTTCATACAGTATATTACATTTTCCCCATCAATTATATCTCACTTCATATCTCATCAAACATCAGATTTCATATCCCCTACCCCCAAAGGAGGCAGGAGGCCTTAAACTTTGTTTGACCAAGAGAAAGAGAACATATTCTTGCAATTCTAACTTGGTCTTTGCTCATATGATTGGCAGTTGAGCATGAAAGATATTCCTCTAAAACTACCATTTTAACATTATTAGGTGAGGGCACATGGATAAGTAGGGTTACACTAAGGTTGAGATTTTTTATATTATGTCTTCATATGTTAACAAACAAAATATGTAGAATTATTTAGTGTGATGATTGATTACCAATCAATTTGGCTCTTCTGTTGCAAATTAAATGGTTGTTGGTTGGTTGGAGATGTTGAGATGCATTATTGTGTTGAGCTGATCCACTCATTAACTGTTAGAATCACCACCAACCACTTCTCTATACATTCATGTACCAGTATCTCATATCAATATGTTGATATAGTAGTACAACTCAACTGAAGAGTGTCAATTTCCTCCGAAAAAATCTAGATTATGTGTCATGGTAAAAAATCTGCATAGAGTGAGAGAAATTACAAATTCTCGAGGTTTAATAATTTGTATATAATTTTTAAAATAATTTTGATCTAATTTCAAAACAGCTGAACTAGACGAGAATAAAAAAAAAAAAAAAAAAAAAAATCTCATTTTAGATTAAGAGCCTGTTTGGTACCAGCTGAAAATCTCAATAATCAGCTGAACATAATTTGAAAAGAAAATCCAACTTAACTGATAATCACAATCTATTTGGTATGAGCTGAAATTATAGATCACTAACTTGATCCATTTGACAAAATTTAAAGAGCCCTGTAGTCAAACAATTGAATACACGTGTTTATAACTGAACTGTGATTATGCTAATGTAGAAAAAATATCAAAATAATTTTTTTAGAGATTTTAAGCTGCATAATCCTCAATTTTGGAGATTCTGCAATTGCATAGAGATTATTTTAATTTGCAGATTATCATATTAAAATCTGCAGACATAACAAACAAGATTGTTGAAAAGATGCCGATTTTAATCCACTTGGATTTTAATCTGCGATACCAAACATGCACTAAAAGATGTTAAAATGTGTGCCCGTTTCACGACTTGAGCTACATGTGTCGAATTTTTATCTTAGGTGTACATGTATCATGAATACATTTGTAGAATCAATCAACATGATTACATACATCTCGTCATTGGAGAATCATGTTGATTGATATTAAATTATAAATTACATATAAGTTTTAAAGTCAAATTAAAATTCTAGGTTTTCCGTAACGCATGTTAAACTGCAGGTAGGTTTGAAAGTTAATTGAAAATACAATGACTTTTGGTAATAGTTGGCAAAACATTTAAGTTTACGGTAACTTATCCTAGACTTTAAGGTCATACACAATAGTAAAATGTTTAATGTTTGATCAAAAAGAGGTTAAAAGAAAATGTATCCTCCCATTAGTGTTGTCTTTAAGGATTAAACACTCTACTCATGTGTATCAATCAATCAACTTCTGACAACTTAAGTGAGTAGTAACAGTATGAGTAGTAGATGTGAAAATCAATTCATTTCTTTCTAAGGAAAATAAAAGGTGTTGGATATGAAAATGTGGCAGCTTAGAGCAACATACTCTCTCCGTTTCGCCAGATTCTTCAAATTTTTTTTTTTGGTGTTTCGCCAGATTCTTCAAAATTTCCAAATATGGAAACTTTAAAACTGACAAAATACAACTATACCCTTTCTTAAAAAACTCAAACCCACCTTTTACTTGGGCTTAACTAACCAGATTTTATATTAAACCTGATTAATTAAGTCCAAACCAAATATCCCACCCTTAATGTTTTTAACCTAAATCTAAAAAACCCATCTCACTCCTCCAGAAGCACAGCCGCTCATCTCCCTCTCACTCATCCTCTCCATCCTCTCTTCTCCACTCCTCCCAAACCCATCTTCTCCACTTCTCCCACACCCAATCTGCTCCACTCCTCCCAAACCCATCTGCTCCACAAAGAGATGAAGAGAAAGAGAGAGAGGGAGATGGAGAGAGCAGATTGACCTTCTCCATCCCCATCTCCATCGATCTGCTCCGTCTCCATCTCTCTGTCTCTCGATCTCCTCAACTCCGCCGTCGCCGCCGTTGCAGAACGGTGGGAGGAAGAAGAAGGTGAAGAGCAGCTTTGTGGTGGATGCGGCGAGGTCGACGGCGGCGGTGTCTTTCGGCGTCCTTGGCAGCGGCGAGGTCGACGGCGGCGGTGTCTTTCGGCGGCAGCGGCATCCTTACGGCAGCGTCCTCCTACTCCTGCTTTCTTCGTCATATTCTTCTCCTGCTCTTTTTTTTTCTCTTCTTTCTTCTTCTTCTTTTCTTCTCCTCATTTTTGTAGATCTGTTAAATTTTAATTTTTGTGATGTTAAATCTGTAGATCTGTTAAATTTTAATTTATGTGATGTTAAATCTGTAAATCTGTCAAATTTTAATTTTTGTAATGTTAAATCTGTTCATGGTGATGTGTTCTGTGTGTTCTTATTGGTGTTAATCTAAGATGTTTGCTGAAGAAGGTGGATTTGAGAGGGTTAAATGTTTGATGTTGAATCTGTTCATAGTGATATGTTCTTGGGTGTTCTTGGTGTTCTTGATCTTAATCTAAGAGGTGAGTGGATGAGAAGGGGTGGAATTAATAAAAGAAGAAAGGGTAAAATAGTAAATTGGGTGGGTTTCTTAATCCCCGTGCCCATAAAGTTTTTGAAGTATCTAGTGAAACGGAGGGAGTACTAGTATATGCAAGGAGAATAAAATTAATTGAGCACCTGATGGGACTGTTCTTGAGACAAAAAAGAAAGGGTAAAAGACAAAAATCACCCCTCGAGTATGGGGTATATACAAAAACAACCCTTGTGTTCGGGGATATACAAAAACCACCCTTGTCAGATAACGGAACTGATGGTGAATTAACAGATGGGGAAGAAGACTAAAATACCCTCAAAATTTTACAAAATTACATCACTTTAAAACCCACTCCCTCCCCTTCTTCTCCACATTTCTGAACCCTCCTACCTATCCCTTGCTCTCTCTCTCTCTCTATTTCCCATCCTCTCTCCTAACACCGTCTGGTTCGAATTCAACCACCAGACCCAGAAGGGTGAATCAACGATGGAGGTCGATGGAGGACTTTGTAGACGGTACTGCCACTGCCGCTCTCGATCCGGTTCATCCGCTCCAGCTGAGAGAAATTGATCGGAGGGAACTGCATCCATCCGAAGGAAGAAGGCGCCAATCAGGTCTCCGCCGCTGGGAATTGCCTTTCGGGGTTGCTATAAGCGGCGACGGCGTTTGATTCCCACTCATAACTGGTCGATTCCTTCTTCTTCTTTTACCGTGGTGTGCCCTAACAAGAACAATCCCTCAGTCGCTTGGGAATTTAGGGCTTTTTGTTTATCTATCAGCGGCAACAACGTGGTCTTTTAGTGATTGATTTCAACTCGCAACCAATAAAATCCATGGAGGCTTTGGAGAGAGAGAATGTTATTCGAAGTGGAGAAAACCCAGATCTGCTTCAAAGTTGAACCTCTCTTCGTCTTTCGATCTCATGGGTCTGGGGATCGCCCTTCTTAATCACTACGATTCCATGGTTTTCGCGAATGTGATACGGGAACAGGGGTTTGGATCTAGCAATCTCGTCCCTTGTTGCTACAAGTTGCGCAAGTGGGTCAGAAGGCGAAGAGGATGTTTTTTATTACAGCAGTGTTCGTTCTATTTACGTGAATCCCGATTGGGGCACTCGTTTGGATGAATTGGAAAAGCGACTTGTGAAGCTTATTGACAGCGCAGATGTCCGGCTAGCCTTAGTATGGTTTCTTATCCTTGTTTCTTCATTCTGTAATTTGTATCACCTCGTCGTCGTCGTCGTCTTGCTGGTGGTGTGGTGTGGTGGTGGTGGTCTTGCTGGTGGTGTGGTGTGTTGGTGGTGGAGTTGGGGGTGGTGGTATGTTGGTGGTGAGGTGGTGGTGAAGAAGAACACAAGAACACCAAGAACATAAACCATAATAAACACAAAAACATAATAGGGGCAAAATGGTCATAAAAAAGACAGATTGCACCCTCATAGTAATTGATTGTAACATAAGGGTGTTTTTCGTCTAACGTCCATCCACTGACAGGGGTGGTTTTTGTCTCGACAGGGGTGGTTTTTGTATATCCCCGAACACGAGGGTTGTTTTTGTATATACCCCATACTCGAGGGGTGGTTTTTGTCTTTTAACCAAAAAGAAATTAAGTGATGATGCATATATATACCTAATGGCGCATTCAAATTGATGTTATTGGGTCAAGAGTGTCAATTTCATCGAAAAAAAACTAGATTGTGTGGCATTGGTAAAATATATGCATAATGTGAGAGAAACTGCAAATTCTTGAAGTTTCATAATTTGTATATTTATTTCAAAACAGTTGAACTAGGCGAGGCCAATCTGTTTTTACCTCGTTTCAGATTAAAATATTTCAGATTAAAACTAGATTGTGTGGCATTCGTTTCGACTGTATGCTCCCTTTGATCCAATAGATATGCACTGTATCTAAAGTGGTACACATATCATGACTATGTAGAACTAATCAACAAGATTACATACATCGCGTCATAGGGGAATAATGTTGATTGATAGCAAATTATAAGTTGCAGTCAAATTATCTCCGTAGGTTATTTATAACAAAATGTAAAACTGTTGGTATGTTTGAAAGTTAAGTTATAATGCAGTAATTTTCTGTAATATGGCAAACTGCGGGTAATTTTACTGTAATTTATCTAAACTTTAAGGTGGAACAAATAGTAAAGTGTTTAATGTTCGATCAAAAAGAGGTTAAACAGAAGTGTATCCCCAAATTAGTGTTGCTTTTAAGGATTAAACACTCTAGTACTCATGTGTATCAATCAATCAACTTCTAACATATTAAGTGAATAGTTGTAGTAGTTGTGGAAATCAATTCATTTCCTTATGAGAATAAAAGGTGTTGGATATGGAAATGTGGCAGCTTAAGGTAAACATATGCAATGAGAACAAAACGAATTGAGCACTTGATGGGACTGTTCTTGAGACAACAAAGAAATTAAATGGTGATGAACTCATATGGTACATAATGGGCCATCTAAATGATGTTCATGGGCCAAGAGAAAATGAAAGAGAAAATGAAAGGATTGAGAAGTTTTTTTTAGAAGGGCCCTAGAAAAATGAATAATATGCCCAATTCCAACTCATCTTTGATTGACTGATGATCATGGCCATAAACCCTAAACCCAAAAATATGGAACATAAAAGGGAGTTACTTGCAAAATTAATTTGAGAAGAACCGGAAGGTAGGAAATAGGCAATAGCTAAAGCATTAAAGTGTTTATGCTCCGTTTCCTTGACTCAATTTTAAGTAATCTTTTTATTTCTGCTCTTCCAAAATAAATTGCCTCTTATTTTGAAAGTGTTAAATTATCTATAGACTGTTAGTAACTTCTGAGAAACGAATGTTTCATACTTATCTCCTATGTTTTTTTTTGGAGAATCTACTTACTACTATCTCCTAAAAATGAATTTTATGCGTGAGAAGTTAGAGAAATTATAAGAAGAATTAACTTTTTGAGTCTTAAAATAAGATAGAAAGTTCTAATCTAAAAAAAGCTCTAACAAATATTGTGCTGAATTGAGCTTTTTTATGACCTAAAAAGACAGAAAATCGTTCGTTTTAAGTTGCGCAAATAAAACAGAATTGGGTTTGAGGCCATGAGCAATCGATCAAAAATGTGTTGGAATTGGGCATAGTATTCATTTTTCTAGGACCATCCTTAACACAAACTTCTCAATCCTTTCATTTTCTCTTGGCCCATGAACGTCAATTTAATTTATTTGTTTTCTCAAGAACAGTCCCATCAAATGCTCAATTCAGTTTACAAAAATGCTACTACCATATGTGGCATTACTCCATACACATATGTTTGCCTTAAGCCACATTTCCATATCCAACACCTTTTATTTTCCCCGTAAGGAGATGAATTGATTTCCGTAACTACCTGGAGGTGGGGTGTTTAACCTATTTTTGATAAAGAAATTAAACACTTTATTATTGTGTTTGACCTTAAAGTTTAGGGTAAATTATCGTACACTTACATGCAATTTGCCATCGTTTATTAAAAAAATATTATGTTTTAATTTCACTTTCAAACATAACCGCAGTTTAACATTTGTTACCGTAAATCTACTGCAATTTTAATTTGACTACAAAACTTACATGCAATTTATATTTTGCTACTGGCAATCAACATGAATCCCCTATGACGTGATGCGTGTATTCATGTTTTTTAATTTTACATTTGCATTCATGATATATGTATCACTTTAGATATAATGCAAATCCATTGTATCAGGTGATGCGTGTATTCATGTTTTTTAATTTTACATTTGCATTCATGATATATGTATCACTTTAGATATAATGCAAATCCATTGTATCAGATGAAGCATACAGTTGAAACGAATTTGAAAACGGAACCTGAGACGTTTTAAATTAGGCAAATAAAGTCATTTTAAGTTGTTAAGCCGGAATTTCAAGAAAGCGCAACATTACTGCTTGAATTTCAGCTTAAGCCATGTAACATACTCCATCCGTCCCAAAAAATATAGATAAGAAACGGTGCCCCAGTTATGTTTGCTAAAACACGGCGCGCTTAATGAATCTCAAAATTTATTCGGTGCTAGTACCTTGTAAACCATGTCCATCAAATATCAACTAAAGAAGTGAAAGCCAGACAACTAGTAAAGCTCGAATCATCTCACAATAAGCACAAAAACACATGAAGACGGATAGAGCATAACCATCATCAAGTTCTTCATCACACAAAACTAAACACGTCTCAAGTCACACGATCAAAGGAGTTTTTTGTCGACGAGAGAAGAAAAATGCATGTTTCAAACCTTCTTAGCAACCATTAACATATCCTATATAATGATCAAATGAATCACATAGCTCCAGACATACACTACTACATAATAACAGGCAAACACAAAAACATGTACTCTTAGCGAAAATCACCACTAGCAAGACCACCATAAATAATCATCAATCCAGCATCAATCCACATTCCAAGCCCTACATTGCGAGACCCCTCTCTTCCTTCATCGACCAAACAACATTCTCTTGTATTTAAAGATGCCTCCCGATAGCAAGAACATATATCGATGTCGGGATGAGTTGCGCTACTTAGACCTGGTTCTTGGATTTTTCCGCCGCCCTTGGAGCTGTCAACCAAGCAAGAGAGAGACACGTTTCATACTGTGAAATGATTTGAGGTGATGATTTGACATTTTGACTACGACAATGTGAAATGGTTAGCAGGTTCTTTTGTCGTTTGGCTAGCCAAATCATCGCATCAAAATGGCTGCAAAAAACAGCAGGACATTCATTTTGGGACAGAGGAGTATTCATTACAACGTGGGGTATGGTAGTGATAAACATGGTATAATGATAACAATAACGATTAACCATCAATCATGTATAGTCAACCAAACAGATCATCACATTATACCGTGTCACCATATCACCGTTGTAATGAATATTTTCTCTTCCTAATGTACCACACATCTTGTGTAGACCAAAATAGATTGTACAATGAGTAGACAAGAAACTGGAGATGGTTCTCGGAAAGGTGTGTTATCTACGTGAACGTCTCTGTTTCAATGAAGAACGAAGATCCCAAATGGGTATAGGCAACGAAATACTTGACCATTGGATCAGAAGGGCTTACCTAATCCAATAGCATCGGAACTTTTCATGATCTTGAGCCTCTTGCACGATTCAATAAACATGCTGCACACACGACCAAAATCTAAAGTTAGCAGAGGATAAATTATGAAGAGTCGAATCAATTTAATTACCATTAAATGCATTTCATTATACAGGTACTCGTGAGTCGTGACTCTAGTGAATAGCTACCAGCTCAATATACCTATTGCACTCGATGACATAAACGATGACCAAGTATAACCAAATGAAGATTCCCATCAGCGAGATATATAGTTGCCTCAGCTATATATCTAAAACTGGAAAAGGACAACGAAATGTCTTTCTATGTTTCTAAAAAACAACAAAAACCTCAAGCGTATTGTTCAAGTATCAAATCCAAACTATGGTTAGTTTGGATAGGAGGTTTTTTGGTTTTTCTTAAACTAAAATCGGAGATGTTTGGCTTGGTGTAATGTTTTCGGGTTTTTGGGACAAACCGGTGCCCAGGTCTTGTTGTAACTGGGGCACCGGATTTTTTTTGCCTCAATCTGTGGACACCACATGCAACCGGTGCCCATGCTGTTAGAAATGACCAAAAAAATTGTAGAATCAATCAGAAGCTACCACTTGTCCAAGTACTGCAAAAAAGTTGAAAGTTATAACATATGTTTACTGGGTGATTTCTTCTACCGGGGCACCGTCCTTGATCCGGTACTCCGGATTGGACAAGTTTTTTTGGTTTTTGAAATCCAAAGAGTAGATTAAAAAAATAAAAATAAAAAATAAAAAAATAGTTAGCCAAACTACCTCTATGAAACTAAATAAAACCTACTTATGGAACAACTAGGCAAACATGATAATACTTGGGCGTACATCCGTACAAACAATTCTGAACCTAGCTTCAACAATAAGTGTCAAAATTAACCATCATCCCCAGGTTCCACGAAATCCAGAAACCAGCCAATGTCATTGCGCAAACTTAAATGCCATCTTCTTTGATAAATAAGCAAACCAACATATTACCCATCTAATTTGCTTCATCCATGTCGCATAAATAAGGCGAAGTTGAGGGAGAATAGTGCATATTTATGTTTGACACCCCACCATGTTGTTCAGTTTTTATTTTTGGATTCGGCGAGTACCAGAATTCTTATAACTGAACTCACCAACCAACTCATTAGGATTGCGTAGTTTAGAAGTTTAATTTCAAATTAAATACTGGTGTTTGGGTTGAACCAGCTTGCTGTTGTAGGTTATTACTAACCAGGGCCCTGGTCCTCAAAACCGGAGACCCGATTATGTATTAAATCCAAACAAGGCGCAACTGGAGATCTGGCTGTGAATGGCAGTTTTTATTGGATGTCTAAACTCTTTAGTTGATTACTTTACTACTTCACTTGGTATCAACAAACCAACCAACCATGGTTATCCACGAGGCTCGGGCATTAGAAATCGCAGCATATTTGGTATCCGGAGACCCAAACCTCGTGCTAATTTTGCAAAAATAATCTGTTTTTTTTCTTGGATTTTGAACCCTTATTAACCAGTTTGAGCTTTGAGCCTTTGACCAATAAACTCGCTAACCCATTATCCAAACGGGTTCTCTGCTTAGCAGCTGTTGCAACATACCTATTTTTTTAATTTTTTCTTTTTACTTGCTTATTCAAGGAGTCTGAAACCCTGGTGTGTCTGATCAAATCCGTTAATGGATGAATATTGTTTGGTAAGAACCTTGAACCAGATTTTGGTAGCTGAATCGCTTTTCCCCTTTCAGTTCAAACATTCTTTTTCTTAGATTTGCTAGATGTTATAACTTGACTCATATAAATTAGAATTTAAATAGTTGTCGTATTTGGTTATTTGTACTCTTTCATATTTAGTTGCTTATAGGCTCCAACGTTGGAAGCTCGGTAGACCTTAAAAATGACATAAGATAAAAAGAATAAAACGAATCCAAGTATGATTCAATGCCCACCAAGAATCAATTAAATGAAAGAGCTTTTGACAACGTGAACTTACGGAAATCAATCCACTTGCAGTTTTGAATTTAACGGGTTACGCCACGCAAAGATATTTTGGTGGATTCATGTGGATATTTTGGTGGTTTCATTTTATGAATTTTTAAGATCTTAAATACTAATCGTGTTAGTAGCATTATTCGCCAATTCCTTGGTTGATTTCCTTACTAACCATTGCAACAACTAAATGCTGCAGTAAAGCGCAAGGCAAAACATGAATCACCATCCAACACATAAGGATAGCATCCGATGCCAAGTTTTATTTACAATCTAATACCTATAGCAAAGATTCATGTAATAATAGGACTGTCGTCAAGTATTGATCTACTGAATGGGTAGAGTTTATGAAAACTTACTCCCAAGGGACATCACCGACAAGCATCCAGTCCCCGTCCTTATCCTCGTATGTAAGCACATATTCTGACCCATGAAGAAGATCCCTTAGCTTGCTTTCACTTAGAACTTCTTTTCCTGGAGCACCATGAGATCCACACTGACCTAGCAATAGAGATAAACAGCAATAACTTAGAACATTTCAAAGTACTTTACAAAAATACCCAATTCGGCATGGCAGCTCTGAATTTACACAACTATAGGAAAGCATTTACAAGTGAAAGGGGAGACAGGAAACACAACGCAAACAACCAAGGAGAGAAACAAGAATCGGATAGGAAACATTTCCAAATAGAAGGGGATCAGATGAGATACGCGGGAGGCGATGGCATAATAGGGATAAGACGTGGTGATTACTTCATGAAAACTTGGAAGAGCAGAAAAAAGAAGACACGAGAAACACGTGAAAATAATCTGTGTTGACCTTATCAAATTTGTAACGTTCTTCCCTAGTTTTTTTCTTAAGGAGAAGTAGCCATAAAGATTATTATCTGTTTATACTAAAGATGTCATTATGTATTGTGTTTCAGTAGGAACAAGTATTGCATAGTTAGCAGGAAGCTTCGCAAAAGCGCCAACGTCTTTCATAACCGTATTAAATTGTAACTTGGGGTTCATGCTTTGCTTACAGAACTAGTTCATTAATCACACAGATTGGAGTGGTCTGTCACCAAAGAGCCTCTGAACAATGAAAAATCAAAAATATTCTTTGGAACAAGATGCAGTGAATGCTCGTGATAAACTAATAATTAATACGCTCAAAGGAAAATGGTATAGGCTCCCAAAATTCCATTGTTAAAATTTAACAAACTTCTACCGTCATGACATACGAAAGATTAGGAAAAACAACAAAAAATCACCTATGGTGAAGCAGCTGAACATCTTCTCGAGAGCTGAGGAAAGTTCTTGGTAAGTGCAATACATCCTTAGATCTATCTTCCTCAGATAAGGAGCACCGTCCATGCTGACCTTGACAAAAAGCGCACCAGGACCTGGTTTTCCATCAACTTCATCATTGTTCTTAGAATTTGTTGCCAGCGTATTCTTCCGAAACGATCTGATGGGAGGCCAACCAACTACCTGTGCCCTGTAACCATAGGAATATCAGTAGTGATCACTTTACAGAAAATATACTTACACAATGGGTATCTAACGACTAACGTCTACAGCCACATCATTTGACTTGAACTTACTTTGCTGCAGGAGCGCTACTATTGTTGTTAGAAGGTTTAGTTTCAGGAGTACCCTTTGTGGCAACAGGTCTTTCTTGTGATACCTTCGGAGGCACTTCCTTCATTGTGATTGGTTTAGCCCCAGATGGTCTAGGTGTCAATACAGAATTAGACCCTGCATTGCCAAGGAACTTTCCTTGTTCCACACCCTGTGGAGCTTCAGAATTGGATCCAGGTTGATGAAACAACCATTTTGCTTCAGGGTATACAGTACTCTTCATGTCGGAAACACCATCCATGGTATCAGAAAAAACTCTTTTGTTGCCTGAAACAACATTCTTCTGAGACAAAGCACAGACACCATCATTTGAAGGTAGCAGCGGAAACAAGTGTTTCTCCTCGAACTTCCCCAGTTGAAGTTCAGGATCGCGTTCCGGGGATTGAGAACCAGGTAGGCCAAGCCTCAGATTTAGATTGCACTTACTATCCTTGGTTATACTTGACACCGGGGAACTGTCCACAGAAGAACAGTCAGATAAGCCCAAGTAATCGCGCTCCTTGAATTCCATGAGGGGGATGCATTGTAAAGAAGCTGGAGCGGTCACCATAGATACATTTCCCTGACCCTCACCCTCCACATCTAGCAACGGTGGAGACATCAGACTTCAAGAACTTCCGGAATACTACTTTTGCCTGCTCAACATATTAAAAATATAGTTAAGCCTCTTTCACAAATCCGGGGCAACTCCCACCTAAGTGAAATTAAGAACAGAATAAGGAAAAGAAAACATAAGGGCTTGGACTTTCGGAAGAAATAGGCTCTCCATTTCTAAAGTTGATCTTCCATACTAAAAACAAACAATAAATCAGAACAGGACTCAGTATACACAAGAAAGGACGAGTCATAGAGCGCAAGTTAATGAATATTCCCTTCTATGAGCACTTTACAATTGCACTTAGAGGTTTTAATTGGGTCTTAAACAGGCTGGTGAATTCGAATTAGGGATCTACCCTCAGGGAATAAGACAAAACTTATTCCCTTCTCACAATTGGAGGGTAGATTGCAGATACCATTTCCGGCCAAGTGTAGATTGCAAAGTGCATTTGAGGGAAGGGTATATAGCAAAAATCCCCGTTTTAAACACTTGAACAGAATTTGCGATTTCTGTTCCTAGTAAACTATAGTACAACCCTAGATGTCAAAAGGCAAATATGTAAGCAGGGACAAACAATGTAAACATCAAAACAATACTAAAACTCTAAAAAGGAAAGACTTAAAAGTCAAATAAAATCTCCATTCAGAGACAACAGAGGTTTAAGAAATTTCTCACTTGAGAATAGGGAAAAATAATCAAGAACACTCAATTTTCTTTTCTTGACTCCTGAGGTACATTAGCTTCTTGCAGAGAAATGGAAAAAACAACTTTGAAAAGTGACAGATAAAATGCAATCCTCACTGACCATTCCTTGATTCAATTAGTGAGCTTCAATGACATGTATACTACCATATGGACATTTCAACTCAATGATAAAAAAACACACACACACACACACACACACACACACACACACACACACACAATTGAAATCACAAGCAGGCCAAAACCTAACCCCAAAATTTCATAAATTAACAAACAGAGCAAAAATAAAAAAAAGAAACAAACGTGCAGTACAAAAATTACTCATGAGCCATACAGATCTGAAGCAAATGGCCAAATTCAGCCTAGATTGTGACATTGATTTTGAAGATAAAATCTTCAAAAGCTTCACAAAACAGGTAAAATTCAAAAATGTTATAAACAACAACAAAACTCAGAGATCTAAACAAGCAAATCACCAGTAAATGGTAATCTTCAGAGAAAATACACAAAATACACCAGAAATCGAACCGAATCGAACCGAAACTTCCATAGCTAAAAGATCTAGTTCATTTCCACCACCGAAACAAAGCTAATTGCAAGCAGAAACTGATAAAAATACGCATGCACACACACACACACACATCTGTAACCATCAGAAGCTCAAAACGAAGCTAAAACATTACCTGATTACACAGAACTAGCTTCTTCTTCACTAATGTCTCGCAGAGAGTGATTTCGAACAATTTGAGCTCAGATCAACGCAGAGAGAGAGAGAGAGATTAAGGACCCTCCATTTGAGAGCAGAAAGCAAACAAAAAGAATGGTTTCACCGAGAACAACATCAAAGCAAAAAGCTCCTCTCCAGCAAAGAAAAGGGGCTTATTGGTGGCAAAAAGGAAATTAACGAGAAAAGTCGTGTCAGTTTTTCTTTTCATCTTTTTAGAAAAGAATTGGTACTGTCGACGGTCAGGATTGGTTTGGTTTGGGGAATCGGGGCCGTTGATCGGATATTTATGGATCTGTCGTGCGTAGAGGTGGCACGTGGGAATATTTTATTTTAGTGGCAGAGGGAAAGTGGTTTTGGTAAATATGAGTGTCTGGGTTCTTCACTGCACTGGATCGCCTGAATGACGGAATTGCCCTTTCATTGTTTTTTTTTTTTTTAGAAGATTTTTCTTTTGCTTTTTTTTTTGCGGAATAAAGAGAACTTCATTAAAACATAACGAAAATACACTTGAAAGTTTGTCAAATAGACACCTAACTTAACACCACAACCCAAAGACACCAAGGCTACAACTAGAATGTAGCTCTAACCCTCAAAACAAAACTATGCAAGACCAAACAAACCACCATACAACCCACCAAGTACAAACCATCGTTCAGAAGATTAACAAAAGATTAACAAGATTTCAAAAGACATCAAAGGGACCAAACTACTACCAGAATACACCAACTCAGATGAAGCCAACTCCAGACAACCTCCTAAGCATCAATGAAAGGAATCACAGTTGACATCAGTTCATCATCTGGAAGAGGAGGAAGATCACCACCAGCACCTTCATGGAGAACTCTTGCATCAGCAGCAACAACATTTCCAGCATTAGCTTGATCACCAAAGGAGCCATGAACAGAGGAGGAGACAAGAGCTGAACTGTCTTCCTTGAAAGCAGGATCTTTTGCATGGGTCATAAAAACCGGGGACAGCACTGCAAGAGGAAAAGCATCAGAGACTTCCATTAAAGCTTGAGGCGCCACTTTTTCTTTTGCTTTGAGTAACTAATGGTAGAAAAAAGCTTTGTGTATTCTATATAAATTTTAGATTTGAGTTCTCCTCGAAATATAACTCTGTAAGTTTTATAGAGCTATATTATGACCCCGACATTTCACAAAAGATAATAAAAAACTTAGATATATTCTGTAACAATTTTATACAAATACAATACGACGTATAATTATGTAATTTCTACTAAAACTTTGAGATATTTTAGGAGTAAAGCATTGAGATACTAGGGTGGATACTTGTGAATTTGTAACCTTTGAAATCATATTTTCAACTTAACTACATGCTAAAAATCATATGTCAAAGTCAGAGATGCATCAACCTTCAAATTGAACAATAACAAAAGAAAAAAGTAACGCATTCAAAATATACAGAGATGTGTTACCATTTATCAATAAGACAAACATTGTATAACAACTTATAAAGTGATTTCCTATAAAATGAAATGTCTACTGTGGTTGATGTGTTCCTCTCACAACCAATATATGAGTTTCAAAGTATTTGTAGAAATCACCGAATTATCAAAATATTTATTTTCTTAGTGGTTTATATATGATTTTTTTTTTTAATTCAAACCAAAAAAGATGTGACAAATTTCTTTCAACATAAGTTTCATTTTCTTGATGTGGGATGTTTCCTTTCAGTCGTGTCTTGGAGACAATGCTCTTTGCAAATTAGATTTATTTGATCAAATTTAAAAGTAATAAAAATAACTGTTAATGAGATCATATACTTTAGACCTAAAAATTTAATCACTAAAGATTTTTAAATTCTAGTTAAAATATTTTAGTGCGTGAATTGCGATCTTTAAACACAACAAACACAAAGTGATTGTTAGAAATGTCTAGAGGAATTTAGCACATATGAATAATATGATATGAGACTTCCTACTTATAAAAATTGACAAATATAAAATTTACTTCAAAAAATAATTGCAAAAAAACTAGGGACAAATTTGTAATTCATGGATCCAAAAAAAATTACCAACTCGCGAAAGATATTGAGAAAGTTAATTGATGAAAAACAAAAAGTGGGGGCAAAATAAAATTGACAGAAACCTCAACAACATTAGAAAATCACAAGACAAATTTCTTTATTAGACGAAATTACCCCCAAGTCGCAATCCCCACGTGAGCCTACCAACCTCGGCTTGGGAAGGGGGTCCATGGGCAACCTGGGAAGGTGAAAAAGGGTGGGCAGATGATAAGCGGAAGGGTGAAAGTGGGAATAGAGGAACTGCGTAGGGGTAATTGTGTCAAAGAAACGGAAAAGCATAAGCAATTAATATTGGGAAAGGGGGACAGCGGAAAACAGGGGCAGGATGTGTGATAAGGGGACAGGAAAGCGGCAATTGAAATGGGACTGCCGGCTCATGACCACGACATCTAACCTCCTCCTCTTTGAGTATTTATTGTATGTTTGGAGAACAAATGATGTGGTGCTGTTTGGTTCAAGATTAAAATCTCATTTGAGATTAAAATTTGTCAAAAAAATTTAATCTTATTGGTTTCGCAATTTTTTGAGTCAGCTTTTAATTTAATTTGGCTTATAATCTGCAGATTTTATAATTTTCGATTTTGGAGATTTATTAAGTATAACGTCTGAAATATCATATTTTATCATCGCGTTAATGCCTGAATTGTTTTTTGAAATGCATTCAATATTTTCATTCATCATAAACAATAACAGTTACAGTGGATCGAATGATGAAATACAAGTTCATATTACACATTTCATAATCTTGCCTACACAATTTGTCAATTTCTAAGAAGAACAAATCTGTAACTATCGCTTCAAACGATTCTCGAATTTTTGTACGCTCCAACATCACCACCAATTGGCTCAAGTGTTTTTTCTCTTCCATCATCCGGAGCAACGAGAGGGGTGAAGAAAATAATCCGTCTATCACGATAGCAGAATTCGGACTCCAAGAAATTCATAGCATAACTGCAAGACCATGTGACACATAACGCCACACTTATGTGGTAGATTAGTACCTTATTGTAGATCAAAACCGCACTTAATTAGGCGGTAGTTGGCCGCCCTATGGCGGAAGAGAACAGCTCCTAGGCGGTAGTTGGCCACTCCTTGGCGGAAGAGAACCGCTACTGGGCGGTAGTTGGCTGCTCCTTGGCGGAAGAGAATTGCTCCTAGGCGGTAGTTGGCTGCCCCTTGACGGAAGAGAACCGCTCCCACGCGGTAGTCGGCCGCTTTAATGCGGTAGTTGGTCGTCATTTGACGGAAGAAACTCGTTGTTTGACTGTAGAAACTGGAATACGTAAATAAAATAACAAATTTTGATAACAAAAAGATCAAGTATGGATATCACAGAGAGAGACTTCGTATGGTTGGAGAAGGGTTTCATACTGTGTCAAGATTATTAATGCTTGAATTGTTAATTTGTGCAAACGTGTAACATTCTAGACGCATCATAAGTTCAAATAAAGACATTTATCGTAAATTTGATAGTAAAAGCTACAGCTGTTGCCAAACGCAATTAAATTTTAATTCAAGATTTTGAGCGCATATCAAACATTTTTCAGATTATGATATCAGCTAGCTAATTCACCCCAAATTATTTTCATCAGATTATTGAGATTTAAGCCGGAACCAAACAGGCTAAGAATATTAAGATTAATGAGAAAAATATATTTAAAAAAAATCGATGTATGTTGAAAATTACTGTTTAAAATTAAATATTCATCTCCCCAAAAATTAAATAGTCATCTGAAAATATTATTAAATTTCAATGTTAATTTATTTATAGGGTAATTGACATAAAATCTACATAAAACCCTCTGCACTTTCAATTTTTCACACCAATCACCTGCAGTTTACTATTCCGTGACACTTAACCCAAAATCGGTAATGCCATTAAGAACTTGGACGGAAATAATCAAACACTACAACTTGTTTAAATAGGCAAAAAGAAACCTAACCCTAGACTCTAACGGGCTTGACAAGGCCCGATCATTAGTTAAATAAATAATTAACGTAAAATAACTAATTACCTCTAAATAAACAATTAAGTAAATATTACTAATAATCATAATAATAGTGTTGACTTCTACGTTACGCTTGACCCGTATCAGGATGTGCCAATATAAACATAGAAATTAACAAAACCAAATAAGAATTCTTCTCTAGAACCATCATTAACCACCACCACCACCCATGGCACGCTTGGCCTCAACCATTGTAATGATAAAAGTTGATTATTGGTGTCAAAAGAAGTACAATGGCATGCCCACGTCATTTCCACCTCATGAGTGCTTCCATTCCAAGCCGTTCGCCTGCATCAATGATGGTATGTGCTTAATTTCCTATTTTCTGGAAGGTCAAATTAATTAAGTGCAAAAGCTTTGAAGGGTTAAAGTGTAAATTCTTTTTTCTTTTGGGAAAAAGATCTGCTTTCTTTGAAGTTTAGGGAATTGCGGGCCTGTGCCATGACACTGGGACCCAGTGCCGGATAACTCCGCTTTTGCCGGGTGACTTTAGTCTAATCATGATTAAAAATTCTTAATCAAAGTATTCACTACTATATTCCGGTGTTCCGGTCGCACTCCCTTTGTTTGTGTTTACTGTTTACTAGTCTCATTTTACTCTTTCTCCGCTCTTGAAACTTGTTTGGTATCCGTTTAAAAACAAGAAGAACAATGAAAAAAAAAATGCTGAAAAAATACGTTTAAAAACAAAATCAAAAAATTATTTGGTGTCCGTTAATAAACAGTGTTTAAATTCAAAAACACATTTGGCAAAATTATCAAATTTCAAGGTTAATTTGCTTGAATATCATTTTTACGTACAATACCGATATATATTTGATATTTTTTGCATCTAATCATAGTTGAAATGTCTTTAAACACCAATAGTATGAAAAAACACCAAAAATACCTCATTTCCTGCTTTTTAAACATCAGTTTTCCAGCATGTTTTTATTTTTAATAAAGCAAAAAATAAGCATACCAAATAAGTTAAAAAAAAAACACCCTATTTCTAATCAAAGTTGATTAAAAAGTTGATTAAAAATTGGATGCCAAACATGCACTGACACTTTTTGAAATGTTTCTTCTCTATTTTTCCAGCTTTCTTTACTTAATTAGTGTTCTCATGTAAAATAACAATTTTATCTGTAACCTGTCCTCACCCTTAACATACGCATGAACTTTAATTTCACAATCTCCCTTTCTCTGACTCTCACTCAAATACTCAATCATCTCCATGTAAGAAAAATGGTCTTCGACATGTCGGTTTGTACCTGACTTTGAGATTGGTTTTAACCCAGCTCATTTGAGAGTTATCAACAACAATTGCACATTCGTATAGATGGCAACTTGGTGATCGTTTCGGTAACTCACTCTTCGAAAACCATTAAGAAATGAATGATAAATAAGCCGTTGAAGATGGAGGTTTATGTTTGGGTTTATGTTCCCAAAATAAATCATCCCACATCAGTGGAAAGAGAGAGATTGAAGCCTTTATATACTTCGACCTTAGACTACAAGGGCGCGCCCTCTAGCGAAGTAATTTTGTTATGGAGGGAGGACCTAGCCATAGTCAAAACCACCACACGCGCGCCGCCGATTGGCCGGCTAAGTCTCGGGTTCAGGCCGGGTCGTGGCGTGGTGTGGGCTTCGGATTGTTGGGCTTTACTCTGGACCAACTTTCTGCCCACAAAATTAACGTAAACTAAATTTGGTTTTGTTCTGTTAATTAACTGAACCGTTATTAACTATAACTGTTCAAATTCGAGCAGTCAGTTGTCCTGTGTCCCTTAACTGCTTTGTATTCTTCTGTCTTTGAAAAAATCATTCCGAATTAGCCTTTCTCCACATAAATTCTCTGACGGATAGTCTAATTTGTTGGGTTTTGTAGACCCATGCAATCTCTACAACATCGGAAGAATTGTCATTTTGGGAGACAAATTGCCTTATCAGAAGCCAAAGCACCATTGGACGGCGAATATTGTCTTACAGAGTGTCCATGCACGCAACTGTTCTTCAATTCCTGACTGCTTTTCAACGAATGTTGATCAGTAAGTCCGTTCCTTTATTTTTCTGCTTTCTTTACTCATTGTTTTATTTCATAAGAACAAATCGGGTATAAGTTTCATAAAAATCGTAAGACAATATCAGACTATGTTCTGTTCTTCTTTCTGAAAACAGCTAGTGAATATGTCTCCTACAATCTGCTTCTGAATTTTTTTCTATTCGTCAATTAATTCTGTAAAGAGTTTCTTTAACTGTTTAATTATGTAGTCAGTATTTTCGTAATCTGTACTCAGAATGATTTCTTCTATTAGTTAATATTATCTGCTTACTTTACCAGACTTGTTTCTGAATCTGGGTGTTATAAATAACTCTGACTCTAAACATAATTATTTATTTAGGAACGACAGATGGACAAAGCGAGACAACAACTGCAGCCACAACCAATGCGGCAGTGCCCGTTTCTCTGGTCGTTCCGGTCAGTGCTCATCAATTGGACATACCAGAAAAGTTCCCCGACAAGGACTTTAAGCGGTGGCACAAGAAGATGTACTTCTATCTTACTACATGTCTGAAGATGCACCTAAACTCTTCGATAATCTAGAAAAAGATGCGGTACTAGCAGTCGATGCATGGCATCACTCATATTTTTTGGCTAGAAATTATGTATTGAATAGTGACGACAATCAATTGTACAACGTGTAGTCTGCTGTAAAAGTTTCCAAAGAACTCCGGCAATCGCTATAAAAGAAATACAAAATCGAAGATGCGGGAGCCAAGAAGTTCGTTGTATATACTTCTCGGAGTTTAGGATGGTAGATGATAAAAGTATCATGTCGCATCTCCAGGAGTTCCAGTGTCCAATTCATGACGTCCATAATATGATCCTCCCAGAGGAGATTTTTGGTGGCGTCATGATTCATAAACTACCTCCAGCATGGAAAAATTACTAGAACTAACTGCAGCATAAACGGAAGGGGATGAGTGTGGGGGACTTAATCGTGGGTCTCTGATTTGAGGAAGGTAATCGGATTGATGACAAGAAGCCCTCAACTAGCTATCAGTCTAGAATTAATCTTGTGGGGGGGGGGTGGTACAGAAACAAACAAACTCAAAGAGAATCTCAATGCTCCAACCGAAAAGAATAAAAGTTTCACAGGAAAGTGTCACAATTGTGACAACACGGGCCATATGATCAAAGAGTGCCGAAAGAAGCCCAAGAATTATGTCGGCAATGGCGGGTCGATACTGGCTCCACCCTCCACATTTGTTCGGACAAGAGCATGTTCTCTTCAAATGAGAATCTTGACACCGAGGAACAAATTTACATGTGGAATTCAGTGACATCCACAGTCAAAGGAAAAGGAGCAATAATCCTCAAGATGACCTCCGAGACAAAGCTAGTACTAAATGATGTTATCCATGTCCCAGACATTAGGAAGAACTTATTCTCCGGTTCTGTTCTTAGAAAAAAGGATTTAAAACTAGTTTTTGAATCCAAAAAAAGTGTAATAACCAAGAGAGGAGAGTAAGTGGGTAGGGGGTACTTGAAGGATGGGATGTTCAAACTGAATGTAATGGTTATCTCGGCTATTAATAAGAAAGCAGCTATTAAATACTTGCTTGAGTCATCTGATTCGTTTCCTTCTTCTTTTCTTTGGCATGGAAGACTTGGTCACATTGACTACGAATCATTTCAATTAATAAATTTGAACCATCTTCCAAAAAAAACAATTAACTTTTATCACAAATGTAAAAGTTGTGTTGAGGCAAAATTAACAAGACAATCTTTTAACATATTGGTTTGAAAACGACTAGTCCTATTGAATTAATCCGTACTGACATATGTGATTAAAAGTTTGCACCAACAAGGGTGGAAAGAAGTACTTTATTACATTTATCGACGACTTTACAAGGTACTGTTATGTCTACTTATTACACAGTCGAGATGAAGCTTTGGATGCTTTTAAGCAATACAAAGCAGATGTGGAAAACTAACTTAGCAAAACGATTAAAATCCTACGCAGTGACCGATAAGGAGAATATGACTCTCCTTCACAAAAATTTGTGCACAAAGTGGAATAATCCACCAATATTCGGCGTCTTACACACCTCAACAAGATGGTGTAGCTGGAAAAAAAACTAGGACTTGCATAGCAAAGTCTACTGTGGAATCAGAATTCATAGTGTTAGACAAGGCATGGGAAGAAGCTGCATGGCTTTGCCATTTCCTCGAGGATATTCCAATATGGTCAAAACCAATGCCAGCAATTGCATTCACTGTGACAACCAGTCTTCAGTAGGCAAAGCACAAAATAATATATGTAATGGTAAGTCTCAACACATGCGTCGAAGACATAATACCATTAGGAAACTTCTCTCACAAGGAATAATATTGATCGATTATGTAAAGTCAAAAGAGAACTTAGCGGGTCCACTCACCAAAAGGTCTACCGAGAGAATTAGTTGCAAGTTCGTAAAGGGAAATGGGGCTAATGTCAATCTCGTAAATAGTCTCACGATAGCATAAAACCTAACATAGGAGACTGGACATCCCAAGAACTAGGTTCAAAAGGGATAACCTAACTATTTGTGCAAATACAATGATCACTCACGAAAGAAACTATGTTTCAATCCCATTCCTAGGGAGACAAGCGATAAGACCAGAGTAGGCTATGCTTTTAATGATATCACATGTTAAGAAGAATATGGATAGATACCCTTAAATTTGTCTCACCTATGTGAGTAGGATCTGGGATCGGTTATAGGAGGATAACAAACCATAATCCTCTAAGACTACTCATGAAATCCGGAAATAGTGTCTCAAGGCCAAAATGAGCACACCCCATGAGAACATACTATGCTACGATATTAATTGTGTGTTTACTATCGACTATGTATACACCACAGCAAAGCAGTTCAAAGCGCTTCGCACACTGACTAAGCCGGTATACCCCATAGTATCTCACTAATGGAAAAGTTTAAGGCATAAGACTACTTTTTTAGGCAATTAATTTCTAACAAATATAATTGAATCCATCATACTGATTTGATCTTTCGGCTTTAACGTCGATTACTCATTCATGTGAGGAATTGTAGGAAAAAGATATTCGACATGTCGGTTTGTACGCGACTTTGAGCTCGGTTTTAAACCGGCTCATTTGAGAGATACCCCTGAATCGAGCTCCTTTCATTTACGGTGAGCAATAACATGTCGAGAGATGGGGTTACACGTCTTCCCTTAGATTTGACACCCTCCCCTCCTTCTGAAGAAAACACTCTTTATGTTTGTCATAGATTTTCTCGTAAAGAGAAGATTTAAAGTGTAATTTGACATATTCAAAACTTGTTATATATTATTCTACTGAAAAAGGAATACAGATCAAAGAGAGGATATGAATTTTATTGCATGCTCTCTTTGTCCTAAAAACACGTACCTCGTCCACGAAATAACTGAAGAGTCTTGAGGTACTCCATCCGTTCCTCCAGATTCTTCATAAAATTATTTGGGCCTAGCGATTTCGCCAGCAAAAATAAATAAGAATTTGGTATTTTTTTTTTGCAGTATTGTAGAGCAAAGTTTACTCTACTACACCATGAAAAGATTTTCAAATTCTTGTATGCTTTTGCTAACCAAATCGCTATGACCAAATAATTTTGTCAAGAATCTGGAGGAAGGTGGGAGTAATTCATTGAAGTTTCAATTGTAAGCCCCCTCTGAACAGTAAGCTAAAGAAGGACTTCTTAAAGGAAAAAAAAATACCACTATCAGTTGATGGTAACAAGTTTTTGTATAGTTATATAAGTCCAATCATCTACTGACAGACATCCGCGGTCACAAAGTAGCTCCGCTTAATTGGTAGTAAAAAAAATTCCAGTAAAATATTTTCCAGTAAAATATTTTCGTGTTTGGTTATTGTCTCGTAAAATATTTCCTCCTTGTAAGATGTTCACTCGAACAATGTAAAATGACTTACAAATTTAAAATCTGTAACAAATTTTTCGGAGAGTGAAGAAGCATTACAACAACTCAACAAACACCTCCGCCTCTAAGAACCACCATTTCCGCACCCACCTCCACCACCAATGACGCCTTCACCCTGATAACTCTTTATTAGAAGTATATTTCTTGCATATTTTATATCGTATTGCATGATTCCGGGGTTGAAATATGATTTTTACACTGAATATTGAGAAAATGTAAAAACTTGAGTTTTTAGCACTTTATTGTTAATCCGGGCATTTCGATGCATATTTCGATGTTATTTGTCAAATATAATCGCTTGGTATGGTTGTTCATGTTGTCTTGACATGAACTGATGCTAAACTATGGTTAGGAGGCATGAAACGAACTTCGGAAACAAAGCAAATTCAAGAGGAAGCAAGAGAAGCAAAGTCGGAGGAGCAAAAGTGACCAATCTCCACTATTTTGATAGTATCTTGAGTTCTACAATACATTTTGGAGTGACACCAGTGGCAAATGAAAGTAGACTCAAAGTGCTTTCCAGCGATAAGTCACGGAACTAAAACAGAGATCGACGAGAAAGTTATGGTCCGTCGAAGAGGATGAAAGTCTGAGTTCATCTCCACGGATGTTCGTGCGAACACTCTTTGTGTTCGTGCGAAAAAAAACACTTAGAAAAATTTCGGGACGGCCAAGAAAAGGTGAAAAACAAGATGAAAATTTTTGGGAACAAAAAACGTGTTCGTGCGAACATAGAACAAATATCTGTTCGTGCGAACACCTGTGTGTTCGTGCGAACGAAGGGCCAGAATGTGATTTTTCGGGGCTGTTTTGTAATTTTTTGAGTGTTTGAGCTTTGATGACTTGTTCTAACTTAGGAGGCCGTGCCTTGGGGGTCAGAGACACATCTTTGAGGAGGATACACACATCTTGGAGAGAAAATAAGGCGACGGTCGAAGACGGAGGTGAAGATCCGAACTCCACCATTGGAGGACTCTGGGGTTTGAACTATTTCTTCTTCTTCTTCTCTCTCAATCTTTGTATGGAGAAACTATTGCACCGTATTTGTTTGATTACTATTAGCTAAATTCCATTGCTAGGCATCTCTATGAGAGCCTAGGGTTATGTAGACGGATGATTTCCCGGATTCAAGTCTTTGTTTCTGCCTATGTATTTGATACAATGAATAACTGTTAGTTCATGATATAATTGATGATTCTAGTCTATTAACACGGCTAGTGTAGGATTTGATTGTCATTGAAGCTAGGGTTTGTTCTTGAATCTTTGTCTTGCTTACTGTTAATTTTTGTTCTTGTTACATGTTCATGCATTGTGCTAAATCTTTAGAAAGAATGGATTCGCGACCCAGACTTGTTAATTAACTAGAAAGTGCACGGCAGTGACTTAATCTAGCTGTGAAGAGTGTATGAACACAATCCCGAATCACCGAGACCGAAAAGGAGAAGTGTTAGGATTGTACTTAGTGGGTAGATTCGGTAGGATTATTCAACTGTTTCGTGAAATGGTGGACCGACAGGAGCCGTTATCGTACCAGTAGATAACCTATTAGAACGGACCGGTAGACAACATGAGACCGAGAGGAGATTGTAGTTAACCGAGACGTAAAATGACATGAGACCGACAGGATAGTGTCATAGCCTATTACCAGGCTAAACTAGAACTGGATTGACGTGTTACATAGTTGAATTGGAATTCGTCTACAGTCCTAGGTTATCTAGAGATTGCCTAGTTTCTCTATATCTATTTCTTAAAGAAAAATTCAAAAATATTAGTTTAGTTGTTATTTCATTTTTCTGTCACTTGTTTGTGGGTGACGAACTATTTTATCACTCCAATTTCCTCTAATTACCGTACTTCAAATTAATCAACTAACTAAATAGTCTCAAGTCTGTCCTCGTGGGATCGATAACTCGGGGTTGAAATACCACCCCTATATTACTTGACCGTGCGCTTGCGTTTAAACACGTTAGTAAATCGCGTCAAGTTTTTGGCGCCGTTGCCGGGGACAGCAGTAGATTATTTAGTTAGGAGTTAGCTTAGAGTACTTTTATTTTAGTTTAGTTTTAATATTTTTATTCTATATCTCTGTGCTTCACTGGTGTCTTGTGAGTTTGTTTCTCAGGAACGCAGGAAGCAAGAGATACTATAAGCATGTGGGGCGAAGACAGTTATTCGGGTCCCCCCTACTGTTTCCACTGCAGGGGTAACCATGAAGACGAGGACGCATGCATAACTTGGTGCTATGTATGCGGCATTTGGCACGACCTTAGAGACTCATGTCGAGTTCAAGCACCCCAACTTCATCAGCAGTAGGAAGACTCATCTGCGAGTATGGCAGAATGACGTAGTATTATGAAAGACATCCAAGTTTGCTCCAACTTTTTGTCCATAACTGCACAATTACCACAAGAGGATTCAACCACAGGTGGGAAATACATGAGGGAGATGATGGAGAGGATAAAGAAACGAATACAAAAACTGTCAACAGGAGGGGAATCTAGTATTCAAGAGCCAGAAGAGGAGCCCTTGCCACATGACAGTGAGTCTCATATTGAACCTTCATTATCACCAGCACAAGTGGAAAAAGAAATACCTGAGCCGAGCAAAGACTGCAATGTCCAGGAACCATTGGTGGACTCTGCCATTTATGAGGACTCAGAATCTGATTCAGAATGGGGTGGACCTCTATGCCCAAGATGGAAAGATCTGCCGTATTCCGAGTCAAGACCACAAGTGCCCTCACATCCTTGTTATGAATGGGAAGACACCGACATTGGAAGCCTGTGGTGTGCCGACGATGAAGCTGGTGAAACACTTGTGCTCAGTGATATTCAGGTAAAAGCCCCAACTTTGATTAATGATGAAGTCTCCATATCCTATGTCACACAAGTCTGCGACGAGCTGGAACAATTGCTGTATGGGGATTCTTATGGGGAAGAACGGGATGAGCAACTTCCAATCTCTTGTTCTATGGGCGATAATATTGATCGTCCATATGCCATAGTCAAGGAGTTGGAAGTCATTAAGTGTGGGGTGTAGATGAATTGCATGGGTCATTTGATGAGAATCTAGCACCAAAGAGGTATTACTGGGATGACTTAATGGAGAGCGACGCATATGAGCCCAGTGGTACTTGGTGGAAGTTGATAAAGAAGATAAGTTGCAAGATGAAAAGAGTTAGTTTTCAAAGCTTTCCACCATCACCAGAGCACAGGGGTGCTCGTGAGAAAAGGCTTCTCGAGAAGGGATGGTGGAAGAAGAAGAAGTGGAGGGATAAAGCAATCTCCCATTTCCTTTTCGGTTGAGGTAACCGGGTTGGGCCGTCGACCTTAAATTACAAGCGCTGCTTGGGAGGCAACCCAATGTAAAGTAGGATGCTATTTATTTATGTTCTTTCTTTTAGTTCTCCATATGATTTTGAGGGGTGAGAGAGAGATTTGCTTTAATTCTTTCAATCAGTTTGCAGGGACACCGGTACAAAAGACGCTTCGGGTTCCCCTTCTTGATGCGTGCGATAGAATGTTGAGTAGGCGCATCGGAATCCGGACGTGAGATGAGACTTTTTCGGAAACTGTCAACGGTCCACAAGACCCCTTCTTGTTGCAGTTTTTCGGACACGATGCCCATGTAGGTCCGGGC
The DNA here is from genome assembly GCA_023055425.1 of Linanthus parryae. Lineage (NCBI taxonomy): Eukaryota > Viridiplantae > Streptophyta > Magnoliopsida > Ericales > Polemoniaceae > Linanthus > Linanthus parryae. The sequence goes on from JALGPY010000001.1 coordinate 6,722,634, forward strand.
ACCCAGGTACCTCTAACTCTCTATGTTCTACGTTTTGAGCGATAATTGTGTAGATCCACCGTCAACACATTTAAGCGATGATTCCTCTAATTATATCTCTAAATTCGTTGAGGACAACGAAACGCTTAAGTGGGGGGGGGGGGGTATGTTTACAATTTTTCTAGCCATGTCAGTTATGCATCGCCAGTTACATGTAGTTGTGTCGTATTGTATAGTACGTGTGGTTAGTGTAGAATGTTTGATACAGTGTCGTATTGTGATAGTTTTAAATTTCTGCATTGTTTAGCACTTTTACTTTATTGAGTCCCCTACCCAATCGTTGTGATTATCGAGTTGGCCAAAAGCATATAGAGTTTAAGAAAATATGAGAAAAGAAAATTAACATTGGGAGAAAAACAAAAATCCATAAAAATTAAAAAAAAAAATGAGTTGGGCAATTGATGAAGCTTGAAACCAGAGAGAGTTCAGTGAAAGAGTCTCAATGAATAGGAAGCATCGTAGTGGGGAAAACCTTAATTTTTAGTATCATGTGCACTAGTTTCACGAAAGGAAGTCCCGGATATTCAGGAAAAAGTGGAAAGAAGACGAGGGCATAACTTTAGTTCGTTTATTGTGCTAGGAGGATTTAGTCCTAAGGAGTTGAATAGTCTGTTTTCGAGTGGAAATTTGTGGCCTCTTGTAAATCTGGGGTGGACCTTCGTGTAGAGTCGGTTCCATGTGGTACATTTCTCTAGCCTAAGTGAAGTTAGGGAGTGTACACCACCATCCCTTAAGGCGGTTTCAAGAGCTAACCGAAAAAGCCCACACTTATTTATTCCGAATTGCACGACTGACATAAATTGAAAGGGAATGAAAAAAAAAATCAAAATCTTCTCTTGGACTAGATACGGTGAACAACCTAATGTGCCCCCGTTCGCGCGGGGAATTCGGATTCAATCCAATTAGAGTATCTAAGGAAAATTAAATTCAAGACGTATTACAGGGAGTTGTGTCTCCCATCACTGGGACGATTTGCATTCAATGCAATAACGGCTAAGAGGGTCTGAAAACCTCATATGACTTGGCGACGAAAGACTACTATAGGACTAAGGATGCCTGAACCCTCTGAGCTAAAGGACGAGCCCGGATCTTGGGTTGAGTTTGGTGGATGTTTGGGGACTCCTTAATGAGCTTTTGCGCAGGGTCATCGTATTTTCATTTCCTTGTTGCGGTTGTGTGAATTGCAAAAAAAATTTGTGAGAACTTGATGATTTTGGTTAGTGATAGCGAGATTGCCCGTCTCGTAATAAAACGAAACAAAATACGTTGTTTCAATTCTTGCATTGTTTATAGTCATGTAGATTGCATTGTGTGTGTGAGTTGTTTGTGTCACATGGCTAGTAAAGTTTTATGCAATTCGGTGGATTAAAACGTAGTGTGAGAATTGATTTTGCTCAGGATGCGCAAAAGGGTAGTGTGGGGTAATTTGATAACTCTTTATTAGAAGTATATTTCTTGCATATTTTATATGGTATTGCGTGATTCCGGGGTTGAAATATGAGTTTTACACTATGAATGTTGAGAAAACGTAAAAAGTTGAGTTTTTAGCACTTTAATGTTAATCCGGGCGTTTCGATGCATATTTTGATGTTATTTGTCAAATATAATCGCTTGGTATGTTTGTTCATGTTGTCTTGACAGGAACGGATGCTAAACGATGGTTAGGAGACATGAAACGAACTTCGGAAACAAAGCAAATTCAAGAGGAAGCAAGAGAAGCAAAGTCGGAGGAGCAAAAGTGACCAATCTCCACTATTTTGATAGTATATTGAGTTCTACAATACATTTTGGAGTGAGACTCAAAGAGGTTTCCAACGATAGGTCACGTAACTAAAAGGGAGATCGAACGAGAAAGTTATGGTCCGTCGAAGAGGATGAAAATCTGAGGTCATCTCCAGGGGTGTTCGTGCGAACCAAAACACTTAGAAAACTTTCGGGACGGCCAAGAAAAGGTGAAAAACAAGCTGAAAATTTTTGGGAACAAAAAAAGTGTTCGTGCGAACATAGAACAAATATCTGTTCGTGCGAACACCCGTGTGTTCGTGCAAACAAAGGGCCATGATGTGATTTTTGGGGCTGTTTTGTAATTTTTTGAGAGTTTGAGCTTTGAGGACTTGATCTAACCTAGGAGGCCGTGCCTTGGGGGTCAGAGAAACATGTTTAGGGAGGATAAACGCAGCTTGGAGAGAAAAGAAGGCGACGGACGAAGACCGAGGTGAAGATCCGAACTCCACCATTGGAGGACTCTAGGGTTTGAACTATTTCTTCTTCTTCTCTCCCAATATTTGTTTGGAGAAACTATTGCACCGTGTTTGGTTGATTACTATTAGCTAAATTCCATTGCTAGGCATCTCTATGAGAGCCTATTGTTATGTAGACGGATGATTTCCCGGATTCAAGTCTTTGTTTAATGCCTATGTCTTTGATTCAATGAATAATTGTTAGTTTCATGATATAATTGATGATTCTAGTCTATTAACACGGCTAGTGTAGGATTTGATTGTCATTGAAGCTAGGGTTTGTTCTTGAATCTTTTTCTTGCTTAACGTTAATTTTTGTTCTTGTTACATGTTCATGCATTGTGCTTAATCCTTAGCAAGAATGGATTCGCGACCCAGACTTGTTAATTAACTTGAAAGTGCACGACAATGACTAAATCTAGCTGTGAAGAGTGTATACACAATCCCGAATCACCGAGACCGAATATGAGAAGTGTTAGGATTGGACTTAGTGGGTAGATTCGGTAGGATTATTCAGCTGTTTCGTGAAACGGTGGACCGACAGGACCCGTTATCGTACCAGTAGATAACCTATTAGAACGGACCGGTAGACAACATGAGACCGATAGGAGATTGTAGTTAACCGAGACGTAAAATGACATGAGACCGACAGGATAATGTCATAGCCTATTACCCGGCTAAACTAGAGCTGGATTGACGTGTTACATAGTTGAACTGGAATTCGTCTACAGCCCTAGGTTATCTAGAGATTGCCTAGTTTCTCCATATCTATTTCTTAAAGAAAAATACAAAAATATTAGTTTAGTTGTTATTTCATTTTTCTGTCACTTGTTTGTGGGTGACAAACTATTTTATTACTCCAATTTCCCTCCTGTTATCGTACTTTAAATTAATCAACTAACTAAATAGTCTCAAGTCTGTCCTCGTGGGATCGATAACTCGGGGTTGAAATACCACCCTTATATTACTTGACCGTGCACTTGCGTTTAAACGCGTTAGTAAATCGCGCCACACCCACCGCTACCACCACCAATTAATTAATTTATTGTTATATGTAGTTCTTAAAAATAAATATCTAATGCACAAACAAAATGTTTTGTAAGTCTCAACCAAACACGAAAAAATGATTACAGAGAAAAGTTTTTCAGAAAATATATTTTACGCACATAATATTTTTCTTTGTTAGACATTGTACTGCCAATCAAACAGAGCCGTAATGCCTAGAAGTGGGTTCTGTGTGGGCGATAATGGTGATCCTTTTTGTAAGTAACTTACAATATGAAAGTACACTTCTTTCTTCCAAATTTGAATGAAATTGGATTATCCCATGTCTGTGTTTACCGCTAAAAAATCTACAATTTTATTTTAATAAATTTGGATTATCCAATGATTTTAGCGGAACCCTAACAAGAAGACACCTCTAAGGACCATCTCAAAATTTAATGAGGGTTTCATCCAGGTGCGTCAAAAGACTTCGAAGAAAATCTCATTGATATCATTGCAATTCGGGATACCAAAGCTATCAACACTTTGTGGGTTATATGGAAATGAAGATTGTAGTAAAATCTCCATAAAATGAGACATTATCTGTTAAATGCTATTCGGCCTTCTTGGCATCATGGACAGTGAAATGTGTGTCCTCTCCTAAATCAGCATGTATATACAAGAATTTATAAAGAAACTCTTTATCTCGAAGAAAATAGAACTAATGGGTGCTATCTCAGTGAAAGAGTATTTGTAAGCCACTATATCAGGCCTCATATTTGTACCTCGTTGTCGTAAGTTAAATTATGAATTTGTTGTAATGATGCTCCATTTCATTTGAGAGGAAAAAAAAGAAAAGAAAAAAACTTGTAACCCAATGCCCTAACTTTGGATCATCAACTGGATTGGATCAATTTGCATGTTTTGAGTCTCTATCTAGTAAGGTCTAAAAGTTTAAACTGGGCCAAAGATATTTTTGGGCCAATACCTATTTGAGTAATAAACATGGAATGGTTTAATTGTGCTTCACCAAACGTCAGCCCAGAGTAAATCACTAGAAAATGGATATTTGCAATTGCTCATACTATCATAAGAAAACATTAAAAATGATAAATGTTTGATAACAGATCTATAAATGTTTTTAGTGATTAAGTTGACCGAAATTTCAAAAATGCAAGCTCTGCAAATCTGTAAAAATGTTTATTCTATAACAAGTTGACTGAAGTTTAGAAAATGTAGACCATGCAAATTTGTATAACGTGAGATAATCAGCCGAAATATAAAGAAACCAAATACTACAAAGTTCAATCTGAAACTGAAAGCCCAGCTCCCAATCTAGTTCCCATTGATGATGGAAAATCCGAACAAAAATCTCGTGTTTTCACCAATGATCACTGTGGTTGGAAATCAGAGTGTTAGGATTGAAAATTTATTTTACTTGCACCAGATCATTATCCTAATCAAGAGTCCGGAATAGTCTTTCGACCAGTTTGAGAATGTTTCGGTTGTCTGCACAACTACATTTCAATCGTAAAAACTTTCTTTTTGATCGGGCCGTTTTATGTTGTCTCGCATTAACTTTGAGAGAGCATTGACAGAGATCATTCTGAAATTTGCTTTTGATAAACTCTCCTACAATGGATTTTAACCTTACAAGTTTAAACAATTTTTTTTATGGAACCGATACATCTAACATATTTTTGTCTTTTGTCATTTTACTCTGTCACAATAGGTTCATTGCTGGCCCTTCACGATATATAGAGATCACAAAGTGGGTTTCGGTTCTCTTCACCACAAAATATAATAAGGACAATTAACATTCGGCCTAAACCAAAGAATTGTCTCAACCCAAAATAGGCTTCAAGTGGCCCACTCCTCCCTCGACAACCCCAACTCTGCCATTGAAGAGAAACGCCTCAGATTGGAGCTCAATGATCTCCTCTCCCAAGAGGAGACCCTTTGGGCTCAAAGAGCTAAGATCAAGTGGCTTAAGGAAGGGGATAGGAATACCCGTTTCTTCCACATCTCGTGCAAAAAACGAACGGCTAGAAATAGAATTAAGGGTCTCAAAGACCCTTCTGGAAACTGGGTGGAAGAACAAGAAAAAATCTCCCAACTCATCACTGAGCACTTTGAGTCTATCTACCATAGCGCCTCAATGATTGAGAAAGAGGACATCGACAACTGGGATGGTTGGAATCTGAACTTTCCTACCCTTGATGATCAACTTGTTAACTTCCTTAATGCGCCCATCTCTCCGGACGAAATTAAAGAGGCGACTTTCTCTTTGGGGGCGTACAAATCTCCCGGTCCGGACGGGCTGCCTGGGATTTCTTTCATAAGAACTGGGAGGTCGTGGGCCCCTCGGTTGAAGAGGTTGTTTACTCCTTCTTTAATAGGGGTTTTCTCCTAAAAGAGTTTAACTACTCCTTCCTTGCTCTTATCCCCAAAATTCCTAACCCAGAGAAGCCTAGCGACCTTCGCCCTATCAGTCTGTGCTCCTTCATTTATAAAATCATCTCAAAAGTCCTTGCTAACTGAATCAAAAAAACCCTCCCCTTCCTTATCTCGGAACAGCAAAATGCTTTTGTCCCGGGCCGCCTTATTTCGGATAGCTCGTTGTTAGCCAACGAGGTATTCGCCAAAATCAAAAACACCAATAAAGGGGCAAATCACCTAGGGGCGCTTTAAATTAGACATGAGCAAGGCTTTTGATAGGGTTAATTGGTATTTTTTGGAAAAAGTCCTTAGAAGGATGGGTTTCCCAGACAATTGGGTTAATCTCATTCTGCAGTGTGTCACCACGGTCTCTTTCTCGGCTTTGGTAAATGGCCAGCCCGGAAAGAGGGTCTTCCCCAAGGATGGCCTTAGGCAGGGGGACCCCTTATCCCCTTACCTCTTTATCATTTTCCTTGAAGCCCTCTCTGTCCTCCTTTCTAGTCTTGATGTCTCTGGTGCCTGTCCTGGCATCTGCCTTAGCAGAGGGGGTCCTAGGCTTTCTCATCTCTTCTTTGCGGATGACTGCCTTATTTTCTTTCAACCCTCTCTGTCGAGCTGTGCTGCACTCAGTATAGCGATTGAATCTTTCTGTAAGGTCTCGGGGCAGGATATTAATAGAGCCAAATCCTCTCTTACTCTTAGCCCAAATGTCCCTCATGACCTTGGTGTTATTTTCAGTGATTTTTTGGAAGTAAGTATTGTTAAAGGAAATACTTCCTATTTGGGGCTCCCTGTTGTTACGGAGGGGAAAAGAAAAGATATTTTTAGCTTCTCTAGGGATGCTATCTCCTCAAAATTGGAGGGTTGGAAAGGTAAATATCTCAATGACGCTGGAAGACTGAACCTTGCTAAGGCCGTCTTATCTGCCCTGCCTACGTATGTCTGCTCCTCTTTTAAGCTCCCGACCACCCTAAATGATGAAATTTTTAACCAAATCCTTAGATTCTGTTGGAATCCAAATAAGAGGGCTCCCCTGAGATTAATTCCCAATGACACCCTCAGCCTTTCAAAATCGAGAGGAGGTCTTGGCTTGAGAAATATTAATTGGATGAATCAAGCCCTTCTGGCAAGCAAAGCTTGGAGAATTCTTAATTCTACTAACACTTTTGTTTCCAAGTTTCTCCTTCATAAATATTGCAGGAAAAATACTTTCATGGAGATGAGTTGTCCTAGCAATGCTTCTTGGGCCTGGAAGAGCGTCATGTTTGGACGAGACTTGCTTAAGAAAGGTTATAGATGGCAGATCGGTTGTGGGGACAGTGTCAGCATCCTAACAGACAGATGGATCCCAGGTCTTACAGAGCCTCTTGCCACGATGTTTGGCGCTGACTTTCTCAACCCAGAAACTAAGGTTAAGGACTGGATCAGGGTTTGGGATGACCAACAGTACTGGAATGCTCAGCTTATAAGATCCCTCTTACCAGACTTCATTGCTTTCAAAATCCTTACTATCCAACTCCCATGCCTACCAAAGAAGGACAAAATTATTTGGCCCTTTACGAGATCTGGAAATTATACCACTAAATCGGGGTATAACTTCCTTAATGATGAACGAGCCCCCTGCTACTTTCCGGCTGACCATTTCATCTCGGACCAATGGCCACTTTTGGATCAATGTTTTTGGGGCAAAATTTGGAGCCTCAACATTCCTGAAAAATGGAAATCCTTCCTTTGGAAATGTGCTCATCAAAAGCTTCCGACAAGATTCCTTCTCAGCCAACGTTTCCAGGCGATCCCTGACTCTTGTCCGCTTTGCAATGGTCATGAGGAAACCCTTAATCATCTCTTTTTCGAATGCCCTTTGGTTAAACCCTTGTGGGGTGATGGAAACTTTGTTCTAAATGATAACCCCTCCTCTGATGACAAATTCCGTAAGATCATCCTTTCCAAAGATGTTCAAGCTATCCAACCTATTTGGAGTATTTGGAGAGGGAGATGCGGCACTGTCTTCAACGATGGGAATGACTTCTCTGCTGAGGCAATTCGGGTTGTGATGGATCATGAAAGGACCCTGCTTAGCCCCTCTGATTCAACCTCACAGTCCCGCCCGCAAGAGACCACACATGAAGTCCCCTCTATCATCATCACAAATCATGTTGAGGATTTGAACAGTCTCTCTAATATTAAGGATATTTATGTTGATGGTGCCTGGAGAGCGGACGCTCTTTACTCTAGTATGGGTCTCCATACTATTGGTGCTGACGGCTCCCCTTGGATTATTGGTTTATGTTGTTTTGCCTCTAGCGCTCAGCAAGCGGAGTTACTTGCTGTTGAGCATGCTCTTAAATTTGCAGTTCACCATAATCTTGAGCATGTTAATATTAATACTAACTGTATGGCTATTATTTGTTTCCTCCAGGGCAACTCAAGCCCGCCCATTCAGGATGAGCCTATTTTGGGGAGAATTTGGAGACTGTCGAAGCATTTGAAGTATTGTAGTATCACCAAGGTCAATCGTTCCATGGTTATGGTTGCTCATAAAGCTGCTCGGAGTACCCTTTTGGACAACCAGCCAGTCTAGTTCTTGTCATCTCTTTGTTTGCTTTCTGTTGTAGTATTGTAGTAGTAGTTTCAGTCTGAGTTAGGTTTGCCTTAGTGTGTGGTTGTAGTTGTTCCCTTAGCTCTGTGTTTGCAGTTGTTGTAGTCTCTGTTTTTACTTTGTGGTCCTCTTGGGCCCTTGTCTCTAGAGGGGTATGCCCCTGTTCTTTCTCTATGTACCTTGTTTTTATGAAATGGATGACCCTTTCATCAAAAAAAAAAGACAGTTAACATTCGGATGGAACTAACCTCACCAACATTATACCAGTAGTGTGTACGAGGCTGATAATGAGTTGTTTAACGAATCATTAAAGTTAATTACTTAGGTAAAAAGGTGTATGTGTACTCCATATATATGAATATATAATGGCAATGCATTTCCAGCCACAAATTTAACCCTTAAGTTTGGGCCATGTATTGGGGGTTTAATGCATAACTGCATGTCTAAGCTAACAGCCACAAACACTAGCTACTTCCCTTTTGTTCAAGATTCTTACCCGACATTTACAAACTAATTATTTTACAGGTTTTTGACAACTTTACAAACTTCATAATACTATACTGAATAAACAGTGAAAATGTAATGTGCAATACTTTATATTAGTTCCCCTCAACATGATAGGATTAGCTGAGCTGGATTATTGCTTTGGGGAGTTCATGGTGTCTGGGTCAGCTTGCCTGAGCTAGATTATATTGTAATCTAACTTGTCTACTTTAATTTAATTTAGCTAGTCCTGAAAATCGAACAAGGTTTTATGGCATTGAGATCTCCGGAGTACTACCCCTTCTAAAATGGTCTTCTCCCATGCACGAGCAGCTGAATTCGATTAAAAATTGAGATAAATACTCCATTCGTCCCAATATTTCGGTCCCCGGTTTTAATTTTTGTCTGTTCCAAAAATTATGTCCAATTTCATTTTACGTGATTCATAATATCGTACTTTTTTCGATATGCTCTCATAAAAGTATAATGCATCATCAATAAATTGAAAAGTGATGGTATAATAATTCGAAAAAAAATTAGTGAGATTGTAATGTTACATGTTCCCTTTAAAAATTAAAATTCTCGAAAGATATCAAAATTTTGAAGCTGAGGGTGTAATATTCAATTTAACATAAATATTCACACAAACACTCAGGATAACTTGATGGGATCCTCAAAGCATCGTTTATTTTTTTGGCTTAAATGTAAAGAATTTATAATATGGGGACTAATAGTGAAGAGATCATTAGTAATGAGAATGTAAGTGATTGATGTAGCATACTAGCATCCCGTTGATGTTTGATTGAGTTAGTATTGGGGAGGGACTAAAACCTCGATGGACCAAAATAACATCTACCATTGTTAGAAAAAAAATAGAGAAAAAGAGATATTTGTTATGAAATATGTAATTGGACTGATGTGAATATCCACCACATAGTTGGGTGTATTTTGTATTATTATATTCTGGTCCACAAACCCACCTAATGCCTATATAAGGAGGCTTAGAGTTGGAGAATAAAACAACTCTCAATACTCTTCTCCCTATATCTTGTCTCTCTTTAGTTTCTCGTCTCTCTCGTCTCCTCTCAATCCCCGTTTCACAACACGTTATCAGCACGATGTCTCTACCTTAACCTTATTTATCAATTAGAGACCATCCCAATTTTTTTTCTTTCAAATAGAGATGCCGATATACAATGAACAAAGGACCCATACCCACGTTTGAATGAAGAACCAAATAACAAGCATAACCTGATGGAGGTATGTAATACAACGTAGTTGTTTAATTGTTAATTGCTTATGATCAATATCATGTGTGGCTATGGAGTATCATCAGTGAGTTAGCATTCATGCATCCTTTTATTACTTGTTTATTAGTACTATTGTAACCATGAGTGTAATATATTGATCTATGTTTTTGGCGTCTGTTTGTTCGACGCAAGTGCTGCTTTTTCTTTTGGGTGAGCTATGTAATTGTTTGTTTTTTTATTTCCTCTTGCTGATGGTTATAGACTAATCAGTGATCTGTGTGTTGTTCTAGAGCATTTCGTGTAAGGCTTTCCGGAAGAAATTTTACTTTATAATCATCAATTGTTTGCAAGCTAATTAGTTTAAATATATTTTCTCATTATATATATACTTTCTCTCATAATATGGAGTTGTGACATATTTCATCACTTGAAAAGGTTAATTCCTGTATTTCTCCATAAAAGATGCAGTTTTTACAATTGATCTAGCATCCCGAAGAGGTTCCTAATCGAGCTATTACTATGCTTATAAAATTCATGTTTCATTTGTATAGTTATGAACAACATGATAAAGCTTTGATTGCAAACTGAAGTTGCACCACTATTTTTTTTTTATGACCCGAAGTCATAATATATTGTTATTCGATCTCCAGAAGAGGTCTTAATCATAACCACAATTTGGTTGAAGCTTTAAATGCTTACAAAATCACGTTTCCACACCTGAAGTTGTGGGTCAGGTGATGAATGGAGTGCAACCTGAATTTGTGATATTTTTTTTATGACTTGAAGTCACAAGATGATATGATTGTAACCTGAAGTTACAACATAATTAAATAAGTGCATCTAGAAGATGTTTATTTTGTTTTTCATGACATGTAACCCGAAGTTACAAAATATTAAAGAAGCACGTCTAAAAGGCGTTGCTACTTCATAAATTGTAACCTGAAGTTACGATAATTTTTATGACCTGAAGTCAAGCTAGATCTCCAGAAGAGATGTCTAAAACGCCTAAAACGCTTGTTATTTTTAATCCTCCTGAAGAGGTAGCGTTATGCGTTCTTTAATTTATGTTACTTTTATGCACTTTAATTTTCTGCATTCAATTTTTTTTTATATACTTATTATGGGTAGAAAAAACGAAACTCCAGAAGAGGTTTCGTAGTGGCTATTTAGACACATGTCTAGCCATGTAATTTGTTCTTGGAGCAACGAATTACAATACATCAATCATAACCCGTAGTTATGACTTTCATAACCTGAAGTTATGAAATATTATAAATAAATTATCTCCTGAAGAGATTGCTACAATTTTAAAAATGGTCCACCCTCCTGAAGAGGTTATATTATGTTTTTTTTTTTTTTGTATCATATATACTCATTTATTTTTAATATTGTCTAGTACTTTGCTGTTTATACACTTGTTATTGATTCAAGTAGAGCATCCAGAAGATGTTTTTTTTTTTAGTCCATGAGGGTTTATTGGACAAACGCATTTTATATGCGTAAAAAATGATTTTCATACCAGAAGTTATGAAAAATAATATTATAACCTGGAGTTATAAAATAACATTAACAGATCTCCCTGAAGAGAGAATCTACAACCACTCATTTTTTAATAAAAATATTGACATTTACGTCTCTTTTTGGGTTTCTTGGAAGAAACTTTGATTAGAGAACTACGGCGTCCAAGAGATTGCTTATTGTCAATGTTTTTATTTTAATTTGAGGATTGGGTTAAACAAAGTACATATGAGACAAATTGATGCCTGAAGCATCTACAAAGTATCATTATGGTTATGATCATATTGCTCACGTCATGAGGGGGAGAATGGGTCCTATTACATGACATGAGCCAAAATATCATTGTCTCTACGGGTATGTACTAATACAAAATCCCAATAAAATGGATAGCTTATCGACTAACGGGTGTCGATATGGGTATACACATTAAGCATAAGAGGTTTGCTTGTGTAAATATTTTTGATCCTCCAGAAGAGGAATGTGAAATTCAAAGCATCCAAAAGAATGTTGGGATATGGGTATATCAATGCTCTACAAATTAAGAACACAAGATTCTGGAGAAATCTTGGGGGTTCATATATACATCATCATAATGGATCAAAACCAACGTTGGTAATTGAATAGCCGTGGGAGAGGCTCATAGCTCTGGAGGTAGCTAAATGTACCATAGTACAATAGTATGATCCTATTAATAATGATGATACAGTTGAGGAAGCGCTATATAAATCACAAGTTATTTTATGGGAAGAATGTTGACTAAATAGTTATTGGCCAAAACAAAGTCAACAAGTGCATAGAAAATTGCTCGGGTACAATCATTTTGAATATGTAGAGCATAGAAACAACCCGAAGCAGAAATTACATACTATGCAAAAACTACATATCCGCCGGTAAGCGTGGGATCTTTGTAGTTATTATATGTCCGCTTTTAAGCGTGGGACTCATCTTAAGGTTATATGTCCGATGTAATGCGTGGGATTCATATCGAGGTTTATGTCCGCTTTTAAGCGTGGGACTTGTAAAATGAGAAACATGATATATGGGTCATGATAAATTCTCATTAGTATAATCATCTCGTGGTGAGAATGATGTAATGTTGTTTTAGTCTTGGGGACTAAGATACAACAAAATATGGGTTGAAATGTAACTAGTTACAAATACGATCGTACGAATCACAAATTTGTGAAATTCCATGGAGGTTGGTTCCCATGAGAAATATTATTTGCCTGAAGCAAATCAAAAGTGTACACTCGCGAGTACTATTAGGTGCATATGCATTTTATCAATCATGATTGTTAATTATTTCTTTTAGATTGTTGTCTTTGCAATGAATTTTGTTTGTCAGGTACAAGGATATTCCAATGAGGGGGAGATCAAATGAAATGCTAAAAGCGCGGCACTCTTTTTCCTTCGCTACGTTTTTGTCCCACAGGGTTTTTCCTAGCAAGGTTTTAACGAGGCTTGCGAAGATTATCCAGATGCGTTCCAGAAGAATGTCATCTCCTATGTTGAGCTAATAGAATTCACTAGATGTACTCTTTTTCCTTAGTCATCGATTTTGTCCCACTGGGTTTTTCATGACAAGGTTTTAACGAGGCATCGTAGTGGTGAATATTCAAGGGGGAGTGTTATGAAATATGTAATTGGACTGATGTGAATATCCACCACATAGTTGGGTGTATTTTGTATTATTATATTCTGGTCCACAAACCCACATAATGCCTATATAAGGAGGCTTAGGGTTGGAGAATAAAACAACTCTCAATACTCTTCTCCCTATATCTTGTCTCTCTTTAGTTTCTCGTCTCTCTCGTCTCCTCTCAATCCCCGTTTCACAACAATATTTTGACAATTAGCCATGTGAATAGTCTTGGGATTATGGACACCTGCCTTACCCAGGTGTTGTTGTATCCCATGTATGGTGGCGAGGGCGGATTTACACATGGACTAGTTATCCTCTTTTTGTTCATATTTTTTAAATTTAGCCCCCATTGTAACTCATTTAATTTTGTAAAATTTAGATTTTATCATTATTTTGTTTAAGGGGATTGATTCTTACAAAGCAGAAAATGATTCTTACAAAACTACTAACATCATTTGTGCAATTTCGTAAGAATCATTTTTTGCTTTGTAAAAATCATTACCATTTGTTTGTTGTTTAATTGTTAAGTTAACTCCCATGATAGCGAATTCCTGAATCACCCATCGTGGGAATTTGGGACACGCTTTACAAGCCAAATGCTTATTTGTTCAACAAACAACAAACTTAGCATGATGGGGGTTCTCACTCCTAACCCAATGTTCTAAGAAGAAAAACAGACACGACCTAACCGTATCACACATAGTCGCAGTATCAGCGTTCGTTCTTCATGAAAAAGCGATATTTTCGTTGTTCTTATTGATATTTTTACTCCATGGTTAGATTGCTAGTGGTGGACCTGTTCACCAGCTCATAGAATTGGTAGTGCTGCAAGTGGGGATCCATAAGCTTTAACCATCTTTCACCTGATCGGAACAATTCATTGCAAAAGGTTGGTCATGTTGAAATGATGTTTTGGGGGAAGAAACATTCTCCTCCACCTTTCACCTAGTAGTATGTTATTGTCACATAAAGTTTTCGAATCATTTTAGTTAGAGCAAAACAAATATGTTCTTATGTCTGGTCATTACAAGTTCTTGATACATCAACTTATCGATTATGATTAGAACCAACGATACATTGAATCAGAGACGTGCTGCTCCCACAGAAAATATGACATTGATATATTGAATTGTTGTTTTGTACATGTTTGGTCCGGAATTATAATCTCACTTCAGATTAAAATATGTCAAGAAATTTCATTCCGTCTTTTAATTTTTTAATCATCTTTTAATTTAAGTTTGGTTATATATCTACAAATTCTACAATCTGTGATTTGGAGAGTTTTTTTTTTTCTCGCTTGTGAGATTCAACATTTAGGCCATGTTTGGTATCAGCTGAAAATCTGGAAAGTCAATTTAAAATAATCCGGGTGAAAAATCAAGCTGAACTGAAAATCACAATTTGTTTGGTATGAGCTGAAATTCTAAATCACTATCTTGATCCATTTAATAATTTTAAAGAGCTCAATAGTCAAGTAATTGAATATACCTATTTACCATTCAAATGTGAGCATGCCAATGTAAGAAATATCAAATTATTTTTTTAAGAGGTTTTCAGTTGCATCATTCCCAATTTTGCAGAGTTTTTTTAAGTGTACAGATTATCAGTTTTAAATTTGTAGCCATGAGAAATGAAATTGTTCAAAAGAAGCCGGTGATTCCAAATAGGCTCTTAGTCTTTTTTCTACCTACTTTATAATAAAGCATGATAGCCATTTCGCTATGTAACACCCTTTATATCTAGTTTGTCATTCAATTTTAACTCAACTCAACACTTTCTACTGTTTAAATTATGAATAGTCATTTATTCATAACATACAGTTTAAATGAGTCATAATCATTTAGTCATAATCATTTATTCATACTATACAATTTAATTATAAGGTAAAGTCTAATGAATTTATATGGATAAAGACACTTACTAAGACTGATGAGTCACACAAATACCTTATTACGTTTATTGCAAAAGATGCTATCACAACACAACATTAATTATCGATATTATTTTTAACTGTCTAAGTTGCGCTAGAGAAATTGCTTTACAACTAGGTATACTATTGGGAAAGTGCAAAATAAATTGAAATACATTTAATTACATTTACCCTTATTATACATACATACATGCAAGGTGCAACTTGAGCTCCGGGATTCATTTGGGAGTATGATGGTGATCAATTAGTCATAATCATTTAGTCATAAATCATTAGATTATATGGATGAGTAAATGATTATTTAGTCATCCATATAACTCGTAAATATGGATGACTATGTACCCTTATTATACATACATACATGCAAGGTGTAACTTGAGCTCCGGGATTCATTTGGGAGTATTATGGTGATCATTGTTTGGAGAACATGCATGGATATGATCGGATGAACAAGTAAAGTAACAGATTTGGGCACCAAAAATCGCATTACAACATCATTTTGTAATAGTGACTTGTTCTATTCGACATACTAATTACTAAAAATCTACATTTCAGGAACAAGACGAATTTATAAAGAAGATGAATCGAGATAACAAGATATGAGTATTAAATTCTTTTGACTTCATAGAAAAGCATCAATTCGGTGTTGCCTAAGAAATGGTGGAGTGTTCGCAAGATACACTAGGTAGATTAGAAATAACACATGTGTTTATTTGCTCAGTGATTTCTCAACTTTTATCAATCCCAAGAGGAGAAAAATACTGCAACTCAGTGGTTTAGGATTCAACATTTTTTCTTTTTGACAAACTTTGCTGATCACTGCTTTTATGGTATTTTTTTTTGAAATGCACTTATGGTAAATTAGATGACACGTGTTACAAGTTTTCCAAATGTAATTATATTTTTATTCATATTTTCAGCTCATGTCAAACAATTTCCAAATTAAAATTGAAGTCAGCTATTCACTCTAGATTATTTTCTTTATTCGAGAAATGTGAGATGCACGATTCAAAATTCTTGCTGCTCTTGGACCGAGAGTTGCATTCATCAGTTGCACATATCATGAAACTTAACAATTACGATGGTCAGGCCAAGACTGCAAGAGGGCCAAAAAATAAAAATAAAAAAATGAAACCTATAACTAACTTTAATGAAACAAAACGACCTCCAATGAGTTATTGTTCGAAAGAAAATTACATGAAAATTAAACTGATGATTTAAAGAAAATATGGGCAGTTTACTCTTTCATATAATTTGGTTTGTGTAGCACAAAAAAATAATTTGGTTTGGTCACAAAATTAGTAAACTAATGCATTCTATTTGATTTATGGTTTCAACACAAACAGACTGCACCGGAAGACACCAATAGAAGGCTTATTTCCATTGTCCTTTAGGAGCCCCATAGGTCAAAATATAGAGTCCTTCTCATACACACTATTGGACTCTGGAGTGTGACATGAGTGAATAATTCCAAAGATAACATACCAACACTCTATATACCATCATTATTAGGTTGACACTTAAATGCTTCGAAAAAGAAGTCTCACCTATAAAAGAAACCAATTTAGAATTATCAGGTTCTACGTGTTGCACCGATTCGATACTCGATTTAAGAGTACCTGTATATTTTGCAGACCTTTTTTTTTAAATGGTATATTTTGTAGATTTTTTTTTTTTTTTTTTTTTTTTTTTTTTTTTTTGAGAAAAGCTTGTATTTTATTTAAATATTGGCTTTATCAGCCGCCCAAACTTCATACAAGCTAGTGGGATTGTAGTAGCCCAGTAGTTAAAAATTAAACAGCCCAAGCCCAATCTTGCTAGTTTATGAGCAACGGTATTTGAGGAACTTTTACACCAAACAACCCTAACTGATATGAAAGAGCGTAGCAGCTCTCTTAAATATTTGAGAATCCTTATCTTTTCATTTGCGCCGCTTGGTTCTTCCTTCCTCTGGAGGTGTCGAACCAGAGCCTGGTTATCAGACTCGATTATCAAAGATACGAATCCTCTCAATCTAGCCCCTTCAATAGCAGCTATGGTGGCAAAAGCTTCAGCCGTCAATGAATCCGAGCTAAATCGTAAAGGACCTAAGAACCTTGGGCCGCTATGCTTCACCCTTTTTTCTTCACCCTTCAAGTTCACCTCCTACATGTCAAGATATGATTGCAGAACTATTTATTTTAAGATATTTTCTATAATTACATCACCAATCAAAAACATCCACATAAAGGGTGAACTTGAAGGGTGAAGAAAAAAGGGTGACGTTTAGCATTTCCCTAATATATATCGTGAATTTCGAAGATAAAAATGTATCTCAAAGATGATGTGGGAATGAGTCATATACCAAAAGCTAGTTAGTTTGGTTAAAATATTTGTTTGAAGAAAGTGAAGTTTATTTTGCGATCAAAATGTGTGTACTTTGATCAACTTGCGACAAAAAGGAGTTACTATTATGCTTTGACTAATACAAATTGAAGCAATAATTTGAACATGTACCATACCACCAATAGTTGCACATGCCAGCTAGAATCCATTTCCCTCTCCTTTTAACAGTACTCGATAAGTTGAACTTGTTCAACTAGCTATATCTTTTATTGTGATTTCACAGTATAGTGCATGTTTGGTATGCCTGTTTTAAAACAAGATTGTTAAAAAACATTGTTTTTTTCCGAAAAATTCATTTGACAAAGTTGTTTTTTATTGGTTTAAAAACAAAAATAGACTGAAATTTATAGAATTAATAAATTTGCTATTGTTAGTATTTTTCCATACTATTGGTGGTTAAAGACATTTCAACACCGAATTAAAGACATTTCAACTCTGAATGGATGTAAAATGAACAAATATATGTGAGAATTGCACGCAAAAATGACATTCGAGTAAATTAATATTGAAATTTTGTAATCTTGCCATATGTTCTTTTAATTTTTAAATACTGTTTTTAAGCACTTACCAAACAACTTTTTGATTGTGTTTTAAACATGTTTTTTCAACATGTTTTTTTTTCACATTCTTTATTGTTTTTAAATAGACAATAAATCTGCTCACAGTGTATAATTTATTTGTGCAATTCTAAAAAAAAAACATTTCTTCGCTAATCAAAATAAAATTAGTAATACATAACGACACATGACTTATACATTTTAAATGAGGCATTTTGCATCCGCATTTATATTAAATGATCCCCAAATCAAAAAAGAATGTATATTATAATATGCTGTGTGAGTATAGAATTAATGAAATATCCCACAACTTTATAAAAATGTATTATGATCCATTAACTACATAGAAATGTACGGCTATTATTCTTTCATATTACCTATGTTTATTCTGTTTCAGCCTACTTCACTATTTGTCACTATTCACTGAGTCACTTTGACTAATAATTTAATTAACAAAACGATACACTATTTTACTAATTTTTGCGTGGTCTTGCAGAGTAAACTTTACTCTAAAAAATTATGGAAACATTGACAAAAATTACATTGTTCTGCTATACACTGTTTGGCATCCGTGATTTTAACAAAATTGTTTAAGACCCCTACTTTTTTCAAAGCATTTTTTCGTACATGTTTTAAACAAAAGCATGCAGAAAAACACTTGTCAAAAAAGACCAACTTCCGAGTTTTTTTTGCGTGTTTATCGTACTTTTGTGTTTAAAGATATTGCTACTCTTACTGCATGAACAAAACAAAAATTATGTTGCGATACAATATTTACATTTTTTTTTGCAAACAATATAATATTTACATTTCTTGGAAATGAATATAATATTTACATTGATATCATAGTATATCAATGTAAATATTTACCACTGAAAGTTAAAATGATGTCAAATGCTTTTCTTTTTTAAACTCTGTTTTCAGCACATATCAGCGACTTTCTATTTTTTGCTTTTAAACACGTTATTTTTAATTATTTTTTCTGTTTTTAAACAGATGCCAAACTGTAGATTTTGGTCCAAAATAAGCTCAATTTTGAATTGTCTATAGTAGAGAAAACGAAAAAATCTCACACACACATGGGACCGACCAAACAAGGACCTATCATACTCAAAAAGCAACCACCATGAAGAAAGGGAAAGACTAAATGGGCCCACATGGGCCCACAGATTAATTCCGTACCCTGGCCCGGACAGCAAGTGTGTACCTTTACCTACCTCAAGCCCACCTTATAAATACAAGCCCCAAACCCCTCTCTTCTTATAATCTCAAAAATTCCATTAGCTTCTTCTCCTCATTTTCTCAAAAATTCTATTAGTTTCTAGTTTCTTTCTCTCTCTACATGAGGGAAGAAGGGAGGTTTTGCTACACTACAACTAATGGAGAGCCCATACTATGCACCCCCACGGATGGACGCCTCTCGTCCATCCCTGGGTTTCCCTCTCGGAACAGCCCTTCTGTTGATTGTCATATTCAGCTTGAGCGGAATCTTTTCCTGCTGCTACCATTGGGAGAAGTTACGGTCTATTCGCCGATCCCTCGCCGACGGTGCAGATCTCGAGGCCGGTGGATCACCATCTAAGCCTAAGCTTGTTAACATGGTAATATTTCCACTCCTTTGCTTCAAAGCTACCTCCTTTGATTTGTCAAAATAAAGCTAGTACCTCCTTTGCAAATTTCTCCTTAGATGCTGTAATAAATTGGTGGTCCCAATTTCTTGTGCAAGGCATAATTGCCCCAAAATAGTTTCAATAGATAAACATTTTCACTTCAAGGATGAAAGTCATTGGTACTGTAATATTCTCAATTTAGAAAATTGCAATTTTTTGATAAATTTGCCAAATTACCTTGATCCATAAACCCACAAGTTTTTCTTCTTCTTTTTTTAGAAAATTGAGTAATGGGTTTCTTTCTCAATCAACATCTCTAGGAGAAATGCTAAACAAGAAATATTTACAAAAAAAAGAAATTAAAACGATAAAACAGGGGGTTTTCTTGACTACTTTCAGGGTGGAAGAATGTTTTACAATAATAAGTGGTCCTTTTTTTGACCAAAGCCAATTTTGACTATATTATTTTTCAGTGGAATAAATACTTAGACTGTGTTTTTATTGTTCTTGACTGTTTTTGGTTGAAACAATTTTTTGATTCAATTGTTCTTCTTTTTCTTGGACAGGGCATAAAGCAGAACCAAAGCCAAAGCTTGCCGGTATTGATGCCTGGGGATAAGATGCCCAAGTTCATGGCACTGCCGTCTCCCCGCGAGCCGCCGCGGCCTGCGAAATTCACGGTGGTGGTGCACCAGCCGCCGAAACCGCCGCCAATCGCCGTGCCGTTATACTAGCTAGCTAGCAAACTCATTAATTTGATGTACATTGTGTAACTCTTGCATTATTGAGTAAACATGAAAGGAGAAGCAATTTCAACTATTGATTGGCACACAGTTCGTTGAACATTTGAAACTCCTAACATTCCGAAAATGATTGTGTTAGATCAAAATAGAACTTCATGTAGATTATCTAAAGGCGGAATCATAATCTACAACACATAAACTATCATCTAGAATAGCCAAGAACATAAGAACATTAATAAGACTAACCTCGGTCCATAGCTAGTCTATTGTGTTCCACGTCATGATGATCTTGAGTGAACCGCGATCTTCCAACCACAACTCGGACCAGCTTCAATGATCTCTCTCAATGGGAAGAGTGAGACTACTGTATTCGAATGTGTTGGGGATCACAGCCCTAGTAGTCTTTATATACTAAATTGATGAGGCTCCCATAACCCTAATCAATTAGTAATGGGCTACTACACATTACAAAGCCCACACCACTGTATGTTCCTACGAGCCCAATTATTAATTAGATCACTTTAGTGGCCCGTTTATTTGATAGCCCAATAATATAACTACCAATATTTTCATATTGGCCCACAAAATAAATAAAATTTCCCAACAATCTCCCACTTGGGCCAAACTTGAAAAACCGGACGTAGTTATATTCCATAATCTTTAGTGCTAGCAAAAGTGCTATCATCCTTAGAACATTCCTTATAACAATCTGGTCCATTGTCTATACCGGTGTGAGACCAAAGCGACCTTTGCCACATTTAATATAGTCGTAACAAAGACCCATCAATGATCACCAAACCAATATATTCAATGACATAGATCAAGTGTGGATGTGTAGCGGGAAATTACATGCAATGTGATCTCAAACATGCCTATTTCCACTGATCCTTACAAAAGTGAGATCAAACCTTATGATTTCCATCTTTATGCTAAACCGCAATTGGAAATTCAAAACAACAATAATTCAGAGTAACTTGAATAAAACATAAAACTTTATTCTGCAGAAACTGAAGTAAGTGTCTCGAGAAATGACATTCATTGGATACAAACTCCCACTAAACCAAAGTACCTTAGATATTACCACTCCAAATGAGCAATCCGCTCTTCAACACTTTATGTGGTAATTCCTTAGTTAGAGGATCCTCAAGAATGGAGTTATCACAATAATCTCAAATTGTCACAAACACTCTGAATATTTTCTTAAGAAGAAATAAGACTTTATGTCAATAAACTTGACATAATCCTCGGAATTAGATTCAGTGATCTCAAAACTATCTGAATTCCGATAAGTGAGCGTGTAGTCTTTCGTTCTCTTCAATACCTTACTAACCGATTGTATGTTTACCCTAATACATACAATGATTAACCAAAATTGTACCAAATATACCAATATGTAAACAATAACCACATGTGTACATATTCTGGTATACACAAGACTCATTGATTCGATGTATAACGAATCTTTGCATCCTTTATTACTTATCTCAATATTCTTGAAATACTGAATGAGACTAGAAATTGTCTCCTTAAGTAGTAGGATTATTCTTCAGTGCACAACCTTAAGTACTCGATCTAGCAAATACCTTATCGATATAGATCTCTTGTCGAATACTCAATGATACACCCCAAGAGCATTTATTTTCGACACAGGAAATATGTCCCCAAGATCTTTTCTTTAGAAACCTTATAGAGAATATCTTGGTCCACCCAACAAGTCTATATCGGTGCTAGTCAAAAGAGTAGAATCAAAATGATGCACCAAAAAATTACTCCCACTGAACTGTGGTACTCACAAATATCTACCGTAGTTATCTCGCACAACATGAGATAATAACTTTATGAATATTGCGATACCATATCTAGAAGCAAGCTTTTAGACTATAAATGAAATTGTGTAATTTACAAAATATGTACTTTGAATTACCAAAGTCAAAGTTATATGATTGTAATCCACTGATCCATCTATATGTACATCTACTTCAAGTAATTGTACATGACATAACAACTCAAAAGAGAATTTCGTAAAACTTTATGAATTCTCTTTGTAGTCTGTGCCTCCTTTAGATGAAATGTAATGACAAAGTATGACCTTCATATCTTTCATAATTACTTATAGCACACCTTATTTATTGTAACTAACAATAAATTACGCTATTATGAAAGATTCCAAATGTCAATAATTTTGCCAGAGATTTTATCTTATCATTACAAAATTAAATTCACTTTAATATTTGTTTGACTTGTAAGAAGTTGATTGAATCATCTTCCACAAACCTTATGTCAAACCCAAATACATGAGAATAACATGCAATACATAAATCTTATTTCTCATGTCATTAGTGAATTACTTTAGCGGCACTTCATATTTGAGGCTGATGAGTTTGCCTATTATGAGTATCCTTATGGAATATTTCTTTGAACAGTGCGAATAGCTAATATGCACTCTCTTATTTGGCCAAACAAACAATCTTCCTTTGGGCCGATTACTGTTCGCATAAACAAGTATGCCTTATTATTTGGCCACACAATGACCTTCTTTTGGGCCGATCATTGCTTGCATAAACAATAGACATGTGCATTTCACAAACTTTATGTTCAAAGAAAATGTTCCTTATAACCGTATCTCCCACTCAAACTCAACATCCTCAAAAGTCTCAAGAAAAATGGCTTTAATTGAGAAGACAAATTACGAGATTTAGAACTTCTCAATTATTATTTACTTAAATAAAAGTGACAGCTAGCAGATACCAAATTCAATATCTCCCACTAGACCAATATGGCCTCACTTTACGTGGGATGATCCGAAATGATAACTTCCTTATGTTAGGCATTCGCCTAGTCAATCATATATGGTACTAAATAGCCACTTTAATACATAAAATATTGTAAGTTGCAACTTTAAATCTTTATTCTCATAGCCTCATGATAAAGGAAAATGACTAATTCTCCTTACAATATCCAAATATGTTTAATTTCATCCCCACAAACTTAATTTATGCAACTATGTCTTCAACTTCATGTAGGGAAGAAATTAAAAGCACATCTATGAGAATTAAGTTAACACAGTGAATGTTGTTACCTTATACATTCACATTCTTTACTTCTCAAATTGATTATAGGTGTTGATGAGGTGGACAAAAGCCTAATGAACTAAATATGATACTGTTTTCCACTCAAAACAACTATAAAGAGTGGTCTACCATATCAGTACATATAAGTTCTAGTATGTCCTTATTCCACACACCCCTAATTATTTATACACCCCTTTACGCTTTCAACACAAATTCAAAATATTTGTGAAATCAAGGAGGCTACAAATTCTATTACACATAAGCATCTTAATTCTTCCAACGAAGATATTCCTTTTGCTTTTGTGCCATACCAAATATAGAATTCTTATTCTTGCATCATTGTACCTCAAAATGACATGCATGGTCTTTCTTAATGAAGCACTACATTTGAAATATTATTTTTAATCGAAATAAAGCATTTACAACTTTCCGAATTTACCAAAATTTCTGAATTTATCCCATATGAACGAAAATCTAATTTTCTTAACATTAGTAAATGCACAAAATTCAAACAATGTTTGAAATAAGCTAAAAGTCTTTATTGCTTCAACTATATTTGTCTTGCCATTGCCCATAGAGATGAATCTTTCAGCATCAAGTGGCTATTGGCCCAACAACCAACCATGTATAAATATTCTTAATTGAGTAGTTGCACCAAAATCTACTCACCAAATATGATCAGGTACAAAACTTAAATTAATCCATAGTGAGAAGTAAAATTTCCCGTATCAACATGTGAAATTAAATTTATATTCACACGTCCACTCATATTTATGTAAAAAAAAATATATCAAAAATTACCAAATGATATTACATTTACATAATTGGACTGTGATTCAACTGCAACTTACATTACCGTATCCCCTTTATCTCGACTATTATCCTTAGGGTAAATACTAAACGAGTACATTTAGTTTAATCTCACACAACTATTTTCTCTTTTAACACATAGTGAGTGAAAAGTTCACAAGGAACTTATTTATCCATATGAGCGTTACAACTCTCCGTATACTCACTTAAGTGCTTAATTGAGATTAAAGCTTTCCTGATGTACTCCCTTATGTTCCTCTTTTAACAAGACAATGTTGACTAAAAGTCCTCTTAATGTTTCCTTTAGAAAACTCGGACACATAAGCTTGAGGAACTCAATAGCATTACCATTACTTCACTTAAAAGCTTCTAGAATTAACTTTATTTCAAGAATTTATACATGCTATAAAGCACTAAATGTGAGTCTTTGTCAGCAATAACAAATGAGCTGACTTAAATAGAGAACAAGTTAAAGACATGAGCTCAAAATACAAATATATTGTACAAGCATAAAATATAACCACAAAGTATTCATGCAAGACATAAATCAACAATATAATTAACGGGTTCTTCACAAGATACCTAGCACAACATTGTTGTTTAGTCTTTGGACAGAAACAACAACTTGTAAGTGGTACTCTCCACGCAGTAATCAAATATTGACAGTAAATCCGGTCAAACAATAGGTCTTCCTTTGGGCCGACGTATTGTTCACATGGAAGAACTTGATAACCGTCACATATTTACTACCACAAGTGTGCTTATTATTTGGCCAACTAACAACCTTCCTTTGGGCCGATTAGCTAGTCGCATAAATAATAAACACACACATCTTTATATCCCAAAATAAATAAATTTTACACAATAGAGGTCACTTTGGCGACATATCATTTCAACTGATTTATTCTAGGATACAAGACCATTTTATTTTAGTGTAAAATACAAAAATACACTAATGTCTAAAATGTATATTTTAGTGTAAAATGCCAAAGTTACACTAATGTATTAAATGTAGAACCCGAAATATTAATCTTTTAGTGTAATACAAAAGATTACACCCAAAATATTCATAATGGTGTAAGATATCAAATATGCACCAAATATTCATAATGGTGTAAGAATACCAAATATACATCAAATTTCATATGGTGTATGATACCAAATATACACCAAAAATACTTAATAATGTATGAATACCAAAGATACACCAAAGATATTTACTCGTGTAAAAATACCAAAGATACACCAAATATCAATTATGGTGTAAAATACCAAATATACACCAAAGATATTTAATAGTGTATGAATACCAAAGATACACCGAATATCAATAATGGTGTAAGATACTAAATATACACCATATTTCATATTGTGTAATATACCAAATATACACTAATGATTTATAATGGTGCAACATACCAAAAATACACCAAAAATTAACAATAGTAATTATCTCATATATTTTGTCAATGAATCAAGTCATAAAAATGATATAAAAACAGTAGTATCATGAGAGAAACATTACTTTAGTCAATACATGGAAATAACGAGATTACATGTCCAAAAACATGCTAAAATACGAGATTATTTATTCTGCTTAGAAAAATATTCCGAATATGGAAAATCTAACCGTACAGATGGATTCAAAAGACCCAAAAACCTATGGTTTGACTATTGAATCGCCCAAATCGGATGTCTAGAACTCTTGGAATAGCCAAAACAATATGAATCGTCGGATGCGGGCGGCGCAACAAAGCAGCGGTACACGCTGCCACACCAGATCGACGGCACAGCCCAGATCTAAGGCAGTGTTTGGCAAATCATTAAACGGAAGCTGAAAGTTTAAAACGCTGTATCTTTTAAACCGTAAGTCGGAATTAAGCTTATAATATATCGTTGGAAAGCTTGTTTCGAGAGCTTCGTAACCGTATGAAGAAATCGCAGATCCAACATAAGCACAGAAAACGAGGCAATAAACCCTAATTCGGGATTAACTCAACAAGACCCATTCTTAACGATCCTAGCATGATAGTGGCTCTGATACCACTTGTTAGATCAAAATAGAACTTCATGTAGATTATCTAAAGGCGGAATCATAATCTACAACACATAAACTATCATCTAGAATAGCCAAGAACATAAGAACATTAATAAGACTAACCTCGGTCCATAGCTAGTCTATTGTGTTCCACGTCATGATGATCTTGAGTGAACCGCGATCTTCCAACCACAACTCGGACCAGCTTCAATGATCTCTCTCAATGGGAAGAGTGAGACTACTGTATTCGAATGTGTTGGGGATCACAGCCCTAGTAGTCTTTATATACTAAATTGATGAGGCTCCCATAACCCTAATCAATTAGTAATGGGCTACTACACATTACAAAGCCCACACCACTGTATGTTCCTACGAGCCCAATTATTAATTAGATCACTTTAGTGGCCCGTTTATTTGATAGCCCAATAATATAACTACCAATATTTTCATATTGGCCCACAAAATAAATAAAATTTCCCAACAGATTGTTCTATACATATTTTAAGGCGACGATTTCACTGATGAGTTATAAGGGTTGGTGAATCTATTTTACACTATCATAATATTATCTCTGCAATATGACGTTATAAGTAAAATTTAAAGGTTAACTGCATTTTAACCCCCTTAGTTAGGATTTTGTGCGAAACACCACGTGTGGTCACAAATGTTACAAAAATTCTCAATGTGGTTTCGGCTTTGTGTGAATTCGTCAAAAAATATACTTGGAATGTCTATTACGAACTCCACTTTTAAAATACTGTTATACATATAAAAATAATTATAGCAACTACTGGAAATGAAATAAAAGTTACAGGATGAAGGGGACGAGCAGAAGAACAGAAGAAGGAGAACAAGAACAAAAACTCTCCGCCTCCAAAGGCCTCATACTCATCCTCTTTCGTTTCTCTCATTGTCCGCATCCTTTTTTATGTCCTAAAACATAATTAGAGCGTATTCGAGTTGTGAACGTTTCAACACGGAAGCGACAAGTTAGCTGGAAGAATGTACTGTTTTTATCGAGTAGAGTAGAAGAGTTGTAGGCTAACAAGCGGAGACTACAAGGTACGCACGCAACATCTTACTATAAATAGTTAAATGATGCATAATGACAGTGCAATTAAATGTGAACTTATAAGAATATGGAAAATATTTTTTATTTAATAACTCTCGAAAATATATTTTATGATCTAACATTAGATACATTTTCATCGCAAACTAATTTGGTGTCCTCAAATCCCCGTATCATCCATGTTTACATCAATCGTGTACATCAAAAGACTAAAACGAGTATAGTCCAATCGGATTATTCACTTATTTATATTCTTCTTTGCGAATCTCACACGTCTGTAATTTGTTTTCATGAGTGACAACTATTTGTCCGTGCGTCAAAATGTCACAATTATATCTCGTTTTCACACATCTTTTTCATTTAAATGGCTATTTTGACTATTATCTCACTACATGTTTTCTCACTTTTCGTTTTAGTCCTTATCCCGACCAAACACCACCCACTTTGTACTAGTTTCTGTACTAGTGCCGTGGCTTGTTGTTCTTTGCTCGTACTTATCAACTTTTCGGTGTTTATGGAAGCTTTTCTTAATTAATTCAGCTTAACTTTGTAGTCAATTGGTAGCACTTTAAAACTTTGAAGGTTACATTTGATAATTACTCAGGTCTTTTTTTGAGATAGGTCTTTATATAAACTAATAATAATACACAAACTCGTCATAAAAACACTGTTTCTAAATGAATCTATTTAAAAGTATAGTTGACATGTCCGCAGTAAGTTGAGTAGATCGAGGTTATACAAAACACTTTTAGAACTCTATCACTTCGAGAGTTAAAAGCTCTAACACCTTTTAAATTGAACCGACAACTTGTTACACGTGACACGACACATAAAAATGTTAGGAAAGTTAACGTTGTTTTGTGTGTGTGTATATATATATATATATATCGAAATTGAGAAGGAATAATCTTCTCTCAAAGAAAAAAAAAAAAGAATAAGATGAATCAATTAGGGTTTTTGTGAAAAATGACCAAGTATGATAAGATTGAAACCTAAAAGGGGCCCATTGTGCAACTAAACCACATGGAAATTTGGGACCCTTTTGGGAAGTGCTTAGTGACATCTCAATGGGTCTTTCTTGTCATAAACCATTTTCATAGTGTATGATGATGTAAGTTGAAACACCCTATAGTTCTTGGTTCATTCTTTTTGAGACATTTACAACATAGTAAAGGTTGATTTCTTACAAATCTTTTGTACGGATTCACACTATGAATTCAAAATATTTGTGCTTTAGAACTTCAACTTGGTCCCAATCTATATAACTTGCTCTTAAGTAAAAGATGTCACAAATAATAATAATAATAATAATAATAATAATACAAAAAGGAATTTTACAAAAACAGGGATAAGTTGGATGGGTGAGCGTCGAACATCGGAGAAGCTAGACACTCACAGTTCGTAATATGTATTTTAAGTTCAAATCACTTAACCGACTAATAAAAATATAATTTAAGAAATTACAGTACAAATTCATATGTGGCAGTCAAAAGTCCAGGCGATGCAATGGTTTTTTCAATGAATTATTGAGATACGTGTTCTTGAAGCTACAAACAAAAGGTTTATTCTGAGAGCACGAAACTCCTAAATATACTTGCATGATTGCATGCACATTAGTTGTTCCGAATTGACATATATCTGGGTGAGAATTCTATGGTAGTAGCATATTTTTCCGACATATTCTAGCAATAATAATGAAGAGAATTATGGATATTGATTCCCTAGACTACCAATGAACAAAAATGTATTTTTTTCCTCTCAAATCAAAGACAAATAATGAACTTAACTATGAGTTCTTCCATAATTTCCCGTCCACTAACTAAAGAAGAAGAGAAGGTAAGGGGCTAGGTTTGTTATTTTATGTTATGATGGTGGTGAGTTTTAGTGGATATCCTTGGGACAAATTAGGTATCCATCATAAAAAGGTACATTGCCCAATCCTTTTTCTTTATCCTCAAAGACCTCATATATGCTATGATTCTGCTATCTGATTTGGATTTTAGAATATAATTATCTATTATAGAATCCATTTTTAAGCTAGGTTAGTTAGATTGATTAGCTAGGCAACTAAAGTATATATTCACAAAATTAAATATACAACATTGCTATTTCTTTATTATTTTATTTTCTCAATATTTTAATACCTATGTATGATCTTGGATACTGATTTGATAATCAAAATTTGTGGTTAAATATGAAACAACAAAATAAGTAGGTAACATGCATGTCCCTCTTAATTCAAGTTGTATATGAGGTTGTTATTTGAGCACAATGGCAAAAAATATGTACTTGTTATTTCAAAATCCTGATGCAACGCTTTCCTAAGATTTCTTTCTCGCGACGCTTAGTTAACTTCACAAATCATCGGTGACTGTTATATTCATAACAATGAATCCAGCAACATGAGTTGTAACAATCTAATAGGAAACAAAACTAGATAACATGTTTTTGATGAGGATAAACAAATTATCAAAGAAGAATCTCACATACCTTAATCCTTACCTTCTCAAACCGAGCCAGCGGTAAATCCACTACTTCTTTCTATGACTATTAAGAGCATCTTCATCCGACATCAAATGCTAATACTTGAAGATGCTTTTGGGCTTAATATTTGATTTTGTGAAATTGTGACATATTTTCAGTTTTGGTTCGTTACATTGATTTTGCGAAATTGTGCGACCCCAGAAACTATATCCTCCGCCACTGAACATGTACGGGACTTATTTCTTAAACTTGCTTCTTGGTTGACTTTATACAACACCACTCAACTAAAAACATCACGGTTTTTTTTAGGAACTCTTTCATAGTTTTTCTTACCACTATGTCTCTTCTCTTTAGTCTCGTTTTGACTTTTGTCATAATTCACTGGGTTAATTTGACCTGGTGATTTGGCTATTAAAATGTGCGATTTTTTGATAATTTTTTCATGGTATTGTAGAGTAAAAGTTGCTCTATAACACGGTGAAAAATTATTAGAAAATCACATCGTTTTGCTATCCAAATCACCCGGTCAAAATGACTCATATACGAGTCAAAAAGTAAAAATGAGACTAAAGAGAAGAGATACATCTCGTATGTTTTGGTTAGTTTCCTTTCAGGTAAAACTCACTTACAACCCCTCAATTTTAGTTTATCTTCACTTACACCCCTCCTAGTTAGGAAAATTTCACTTACACCCCTTATGACTACCAAACATGTTGTCACTTACACCCTTCTATGCATTCATTATGCCAGTCCTTTTGGTAACTTCTCAAAATCAGTGACAAACTTACCTTTGCAGAGGCTGCAATGTCAATCCAACCCAATATATATTTATAACACATGCAAAATATTTGTATTATATCACATGTTTCATATGCATTTATGAACATGGTACAGCTACTATAAGCAAAAGTTAGGATTAACTTGAGGTAGAGTTTACAAAATTAAGGGTGCATTAGTCTTTATAGCATTTGTAAGGTTAAATCTATCCATAAAATTGAATTTTGAAAGTTACGCTACCAACTAACAGATTATATACACGTAGGGGTGTAAGTGACAATGATGTTTAGTAGTCATAAGGGGTGTACGTGAAATTTTCCAAACTAGAAGGGATGTAAGTGAAGATCAACCAAAACTGAATGGTGTAAGTGCAAATTACCATTTTCTTTCTCATATTAGACTAAGAGGTTCACAATAGATTTTACGGAACACCAAAATTATAATTATTTTTTACCGCCTTCACAACACGTAAGAGTATCTTCAACAGTTGAAGTGTCTATTTGTACCTCCCCTAAATTAGCTGACCTAAATATAGACTAGCAACAGTATTTTATTATTATTTTCAGTTTTCATTATTAAAAAATTATATTATTATATCTAATAATTATCATACTTTTATAAATTCATATCGAATCAATTAAACAATTAAATTCACATCGGCCCCTAAACACCACCACATGGATCAAGAAAAAACATTACTAGTAGATCACTCTTTACATGGGTTGGGTTTTTAGTTTTGGGCTCTTCTTAGAACTAGATTGGGCCTTTCAATATAATCTGATTCCACGTTGTTGCAGCTGATAGATTCATAGAGCCACTTCCATTACAAACTTTGAATGACATTTCCCCCTTCACCGAAAAGACGACCACCAAGTGTTCGACGAAATGCCTCAGAGAAACTCATCAACCACCACAGACCACCACCTCATCTCCGCCACCACCCCACGAAGATCTCCAAGACTCCTCGCCAACATTCACATCAAACCAGTAGATCCAAACACCCCAGACCCTGAATCTAACACCACCCACACACGTCCTTCGGCTACTCCAAATGGGTCTCTGAAGAAACCTCTCAAATCGAAGAAGGTTGAAGAACTGGCTCATGGGTCGGAGTTAAATGAGGATTTGAGTACTGGGTCGAAGAGATCTGCTGCTTTGAGTGCCGATATTGGTCTCCGTCGATCTACGAGGCTTTCTGGTAACCAAGAGGTAAAGAGTCTGAATCAGAGTCTTGATGTAGCTGAATTAGCTAATGATATATGCGAATTAGATAGTCTCAAAACCCCCCAAATTGGGAATAGGGTAACTCGTAATTGTGGTCGCCTAAATGGGGTTAAATGTGTGAAGAACAGTTTAGGAGATGGGTTTAATGAGATGGAGAGTTCTTGTTTAGAAGTTGCTGAGAAAACCACGAATTCGGGTGTTTCTTCAAGAAAAAAGTTGCAAAGAAAATTGGGCAAGAGGGTGAAAGGTAATTCTAATGGCTCAAATGGTAGTAAATGTGTCAAGAACACTTGTGGAGATGGCTCAAATGGTAGTAAATGTGTCAAGAACAGTTTGGGACATGGGTTTAATGAGATGGAGACTTCTTGTTTAGAAGTTTCTGAGGATGGGGTTGCTGAGAAAACCGCGAATTCGGGTGTTTCTTCAAGCAAGAAATTGCATAGAAGATTGGGTAGTTCCAATAGCTCAAATGCTAGTAAATGTGCCAAGAACACTAGTGGAAATGGGTTTCATGAAATGGGGAACTCTTGTTTTGAAGCATCTGATGAAGTGGTTATCATGAAAAGGGAAAAGTTGGGGGTTTCGACGAGCAAGAAGTTGCAGGGAAAATCGGGTAATAAGAGGAAAGCTTCATCAGCGGCTACAAGGGTAGAGAAAGAGAAGGGGGCAGATATTGATAAGGGAAATGAAGTGGTGCGAGTTAAGAGGAAGAGGAACCAAATCGAGGGAAGTCCTCGGATTGTTCAGGGGTGGACCAAAGATCAAGAGTTGGCGCTGCAGAGAGCTTATTTTGCTGCGAAGCCGACTCCTCATTTCTGGAAGACAGTTTCCAAGCTGGTAATTTATTTCTCTGTAGTTCATTGGCGTTTGATAACTCTTCTCTTTACGCTGAAGCTTCATGGATTTCTTTACTCAAGTATTTGTTATTTTGCCGTAATTGCAATATTGCTATCACATTGCAGCATTTTAGGTCAATTTAGTTCAGTTGAAGTCGGCATTTACATTCACTTTCCCTAGTTGTTAAATCTTGTTAAATCAAGTCCAAACTTGCTCTTTGAATGTCTTCTTGTGACGTAGTCAATGTGGTTTTGGAGTGGCATTCACTGTGGTGAAACTATCGGTTTGTATCATGTGTAAGAGAGTTTCAATCCCATCTTTACAGTTTGAGTGAATTGATACCCTTTAATGCACTGAGATTTTACTGTAATCAGAAAACATCCAAAGGTAATCAAATGATAGTTGTGTGGCCTAGTTGGGGAGATTTGGAAGTGGGAGGTGTTTGATTTTCTTTACAATCTCTGTGTAGACCAAGGTCTGTGTTTCATGAACTTGAGGATGTGGGTTACATGTCGGCTGAGGATCCAAAGGTGTTACACAGTTACAGTAGTAATTTTAGTATTTAGATGCAATTTATGAGTTTGATTTTTCATGAATGTATAGATATATCTGCGGACAAAACGGCAAAACATTGCGTACATGTGTTGGCATTTTGTCATGTTGCGGTCTGAATATAGTAGAATACATTGAATGTCTGCGCTAATCTCATTATATCCATAAGTTGTGCTCTGAATAAATTGAGTGTCTATGAATTCTTACCTAAGTTACGCTCTGAACGTATTGCATAACATGCTTGCTCTGAATATAGTAGAATACATTGAATGTAACACGGCTTTAACCTAAACCCTTTTAGGAACCAGTCTCTAGAACATCCTTGTTTGGGTAAGGTATAAGGAGGGGGATAAGGATAACTTTATACCCGTTGTCTCTTATCCCCTGTTTGGGTGCAGTATAAGCAACTTGTATAAGCTAGACTCCCTTATCCCCACCCCCTCATTTGCCTACAAGCTTATACAACCCCCAAGCCAAATATGGAATGTGTGGGGACTGGGGATGGACCGATGGAGTGGGAGTGCAAAAAATACTAAAATACCCCAAAATAAATAGAGAGGTGTCATGTGATACCCCCAATTAAGCCTTGGTGGGAAACAGAAAAGCTTTGCTGATATATTGAAGGCTATCCTTGCATCTTATCTTGTCTCATATCCTGCTCTAACCAAACACTCAGAACCAAAAATCACTTATCCTACCTTATCCCAGTACAATCATATCCCAGTTTATCTCTTATCCCCATGATTATTATACCTTACCCAAACGAACAAAGGCACAAATTGTCTCGTCACTTTCCTGTTTCAGCTGCATCAATACAGATCACATCTACGTTAAAACCCTTGAAACTTTTAAGTTCATGTGTCGCTTCCTGCAATTCTTTTCCTATGACCCATATCTCCATCAGTGATCCAAAGTGGAATCTTATTTCTGACAACCTTCTGTAGTATCCTAAACTCGTAATGGGTATTATGTTACTTGTAAATGGCATTTAATTTTTTATCAGAATTTTCTATAGCCTCCGTAATATCGAAATGGTTCATTTAGTTTTAACCAAAACTTAACTTCTAGCTAATACTACTATTACTTAACATGTTCTAGGTGCCCGGAAAGACTGCACAAGAATGTTTCGACAAAGTCAACGCCGACCACTTGACCCCACCTCAGCCTCGTACCCGCACAAGGGCAAGGACAACAGCCTCACCGTCCTCACTCTCAGAAAGCCGTTTGCTAAAATCTTCTGAACCCAAGTTGAAAAAGACCAGCCACAAGCGGAAAAGCTGCGTTGCACAGAAGACTGTGAGACAGATACTTGAAAAGCACTATAACGTGGACCAGCATTACGAAGCTGATTTGTTCTCAGTTCTTGAGGGTGTTTCTGTTTCCACTCCAGAATGTGGACTTGGTAAACCTCAGTATATGAAGAAATCTGCAGAGAGGTCTTCTTCGGCGCATAAGAAGCAGCGGTCGCGGCTTGGGATTTTTCGAGAGGCAGAGCTCGTGAGCCCTCCAGTTTTGAAGAAGGTTAAGAACAAGGCTTTACATGAGAAATATATCGACAAGTTACATACTAGGGATGCTAAGAGAAGGGCGGCATCAGCACGTGCGTCAATGGGGGTTCCAGTTACGAATCCTCTCAAGTTGGATGCTGTAAAAGCTGCTAGAAATGCCTTGGTTCTTGATGCGAAGGATGTTATCCATCAATTCCAGCATTTGAAAGAAACTACCACAAGAAAATCTCCGGATTTTGATGATGAAGAAATGGATTGGGATGATGAAGAAGAAGGTGCAGAGGATGATTGAAGCTGGGCAAGATCAAATTCTGGCATATACAGCATTCAGGTTTTCTAGCTATCAGTTGTTTTGTTGATTGCTGGTAACGTGTTGTTGGCTAATTGATGTTGCAGTTGATTTTTCTAGTAGCAAGTAGTTGTTTGTTAGTTGAGTATGATGAGATTGATGTATATATAGTTTCCGCCGAAATTCGGAAAACCCTAGTTAGCAAAGTGGATTGATTAGTGAAAATGTTGACATCCCTTACATGTTCCTGTTGTTTTTATGGGATGTGAAACCTAGTCTTCTTGCAATGGTGTGACTTGAAGATGATTGTTTTGTCATCTGAGAGAAGCACGGACACTCCAAAAGACTAGGTGACTTACCTGAGTCAGACACTCATGACACAAGGATACATGTCGGACACGCCAATATTTTGTGGTGGTCTGGTGGTGGTGGGAGGAGAGTGGTGGTGGCGGAAGCAAATCAGTGCTTATGATTTGGAGAAATGGGGGACTTTCACCAGATACCAACTTGAATGCCATGGAAGACCTTCTCCTACCCTATTTTGTGTAGTTGGCACTTTCATTGTTTTGGATTTACACAAATGTATGAGCTGCTATTTTACTTCTCAAATTGATAGGAAAAAGATTTTTGCTACCAATATCTCATTTTTTTTTTTTTTTTTTTTTTGAGAAATTGTTTTGTCTTTAACCAGGTTTGAACCCAGGACCTCATGTAGGGGCTTCCAACGCTCCACCACTTGAGCGACCACCCTAGCTGCCCAATATCTGAGGGTTTAAGTGTGTAGATTGTGGGGTTGGCCTTTCCTAGATACTACTTGTTCCCTTCCTTTTCTGATGATGTCGGAATCTGCAGTTGCTATCTTTCGGATGCGTTCGGATGCGCACTGTGTAAACCCCACTTTAGTCTTCTGTTTGTTGTCTTAAGATACAGAAGACCGTGACCGGTATGATCTTCTCTTACCAGGTTAACAAATGGCTCTTGTTACTGCAATTTGGTGCTGGTTCTCTGGATTGTTACCCTGTTGAAACTGCTGGAAAAGCACTTGCTGTCAAAGGTCTAGTACCGGTCCCGGTCCTGGACTCAAGCGGGCAGGGCCAGGTCGGGTCGGTCCTGAGAATGCATATGCTGTAATCAGCCGGACCATGGGACCGGACCATTATAGGCGGGCCGGTCCTGAACCGTGGGTTTATTATTTTATTGTTTCATTATTTCTAGTATATTTATATAGATATATAAACATTTATTTATTTATATTTATATATTTTTGAAATAATTTATATTTAAGTACTACCTCTGTTTTGCTAACTTCTTCCTACTTTGACTTTTACCACTGTTCACCGGGTCAGTTTGACCCAGTGATTTGATTAGCAAAATGATGGAATAATCTTTACTCTACAACACCATGAAAAGATTACTGGAAAAATGCATCGTATTGTCATTCAAATTACCGGGTCATAGTGACATGGTTACGGGTGAAAAGTTAAAGTAGGAAGAAGCCGGCGAAATGCGCGCGCGCGCACACACACATATATATATGTACACACATATATGGCGGTCCCGGGCCAATCCCGTTCCAGATATTGGCTTGACACGGGCTGGTCCTTCTGTCCTCCGAATCCCAAACCGGAGCTACCCTGTCATCCCGAGTCATTCACCAACATACGTGCGATATTAGTAAAATAAAAAGGAGACAGCCGTTATCATATATTTGGTGTATGATGTCAATAAATAAAAAAAAATTGGTGCGCGATGTCAGTAAAATCAATACTGTGTGGGGTTATTTGTTAGTCCTCATAGTGAATTTATCGCGCTGTCAGCGTACATATACTGCATGGGAGTTATATGTCAAATTTCAAGATAAATAGTCGAAGAAGTATATGAGAAGATAGCAGCTAGTGGAGTCTCAGTTCATGATCCGTAATTTGGCCTTCAGGCTTCAACTAGTTGATGATCCTTGTAAGAGCTATGGCCTATGGTTATAACTCGGCTCCTGAAGAAGAGAAAAGAAGAGAAGTGCACTCGGCAGAGAGAGTTAATTCACCAGACAGCAGCAGCTCACAGACAGCTATTCATCACATGAAACACTTGACAAGTGTCTTTCATTCGCCGGTCACGAGCTTTTTCACTTCTCTTCTTCTGTTTTCTGATCTGTCAAAGTTGTTCTACTCTTAATGTCATTGATGCAAATGGGTATGAACAACGATTTGCTGCCGCTGACCAACAATTTCCAAGAGTGGCAATTTGACAATAACAGTTGGTTTGAATTGGATCGTCATCGTGTGATGTTATACTCCACATCTTCTTGATAGGGATTTGAAATGAGTTCATAAAGGAACTTGCAACCACTAGAAGTCTAACCAATTAGGGACAGAATGCACTTAAATACTTTGTTTCTCCTGTTATTACCATAAAAAGAGTAACTAAAATCTCGCATTGTTTTTGCTAAGCAAATCATCGATCGAGATGACCCGGTGATTAGTGCATTGGGAAGATTAAAGAGAAACGGATGTAGTATTACAGAGTAGAAGGAAGAGGGAGAAAGTTGAAATACTCAAAGTTTCTTTCTGAAGAGACATTGCTTTCTCGTATTTTAGTTGTCTCTTTGCAGTTTATGAGAGTATGACCTATAAGTAAAAATTTTGATTACCTATCTCAAATGACTATGGAGAAAGTTGATTTAGTTAAATACTTTCTGATTTCTCCGAAAAGGAGATATTTAAAAAGGAAGTCGTAGGCGATAATAAAACCTTCCTTTCATTTCTCAAACCCAGGAGGAAAGATAACTTATCCATTTATAAGTTTCACAATATGAGACGATTAAATATAGTAAAAGTTCCTGTCAAAATATATGCTTGTTGGGATAAAAACTCGGAAATTTCTATTTTGATATGTCTCGTTCGGGCTTCAGGAGAATAGTTTGCCGATTGGATCGTTACTCGGGACCATTCATAGTCTTAGAAGGAAATTTATTATTGTTGGGACCATATGTAAATGATTTGGGCCATCTGTATAATTCCAGTTCACCTTCCTTCTATGTATAGAATAAATGCATCAAACCACTCACAAGTAGTTGCTAGATGAATTTCATAAGAATTGTTCTAACTTCAAAGTGAACCTTATCATTGACTGCTGAGTAATAACTGAGTAAGGGAGAGTTTGGAAATGCTATGACGTTTTAGGTAGCTGTTGTGCAAGAAGTACGATGGGAAAACGCAGTTGTGGAAACTCACATAAAAATTGTTTGGTCAATTTCGTATACTTGTGAAAAAACACTTTTGACATTTTTTGTTAGGAATTACTATTGTTTTGGACTTGTTGTAAGCTTAGAAATGACAATATCCTATCATAGAATAAATAATGCTATCAGATAGGTAATTTTGGAATCCTTTGTTATGGCATGGTTAAAAAGTACATTAATAAAATTATCTAAAAGCATGTCCGGAAAAGCAATCCCGACCCTGCTTCTCAAAAAGCTGTAGTAGGGAAGTGATTGCTATCCAAAAAACAGATAAACAATAGTTTACACCACACATGAAATATTACTTTTGACATAAAAAACAGAGTTCTAGAAAGCAAAAACATCAGCAAATGGATTCTAAAAAGCTTCAAATGGGAAAAAAAAATACCCAATTCATCATGTTTATTTTGTAGATTGTGAGCTAAGTCATTAATGGGCCTCTCAATTAGCTTCTTGGTGTTAGGTATTACTACATGTTTAATATCATCTGTAAGGAATTGTCTTAAGCCATGTGAAGTAGTAACTTCACGTAATTCTTCTTTTTTGCACCCTAGAAAAGGGAAAATCATCTCTCTGTAGTTGATGGTTCTGAGATTCTCATATTTCCAACTATGTTATGCAAGTTACAAGTTGCTCATTACATATGCTTATGTTTTGGTTAATTATGAACTTGCTAAGAAAAAGAAAAAAAAATACTAAATAACCTCGACCGCTCTTGACTGAGACTTTACATATCCTTCAAATAAATCACAAGTAGAAAACATGTTTCAAAAGTTTCATAATTTAGGGTAAGTGACAGATAAGTGACCCTGTTCTCTTAGGTGACGTGTTGTTTCGAAAGTTTCACTTGACATGTGAATTGGTTTCAATCATTTCTCTCTCTATGCATTGTTGCATACCCTACCTGGGTTATCTTGCTATATATATACCCCTCAAGTGCTGCTACTGTTGAAAATATCACTCTCCTCACTTGTTCTAAAAACTCTCCCCTCTTCAAAAATTCTTCTGAGAAGGAAAGATGAGTGATCAAAAATATGTTCAAGGATATCCTGCTAATCAAGGTAAATAATTATTCTAGTTCTTTCGGTAAAATGGGGTGCTAGTTCAGATATAGAGCATTCAAAACCCTCTGTATAAGTTCAAACCATGCTAGACGTATGGTAGATTATGATTTATATAAATAATGTTATGTGTATATGGAAGAAAAATAAATGATTGATTTAGTTCTTTGGTGTCTTATTGTTCTTTCATCATCCATGTACAACTTCTGATGAATTCTCTTTTCTAATTGTCCTAGTGAGGTTTTCCAGTCACTAGAGATGTCTTTGTTTCTTCCTCTGTGGTTGGAAAAGCTCGGGGTCTTGGCATTGATGAAATAAATTTGTCTTTCTTAGGTTATTACCAAGGCCCTCCTGCAGTTGCACCTCCACAGTATGCTGCTGCTGCTACTCCTCCTTCCAAGAACAAACTTGGTTTCCTTGAAGGATGGTAATCTCTCTCTCTCTCTCTCTCTCTCTCTCTCTCTCTCTCTCTCTCTCAGGTTCTGATACGTACCGGTATCGTATCGTTGGTGAAGCAACGTAGCAAACTACGGTGTAAACTAAAACTACTTCACGAGAATAACCTGAATAAACTGAAAAAAACTGAAGGAAATGATTCTAAATCATGACTAAAACTGAACAACTAGACTGTTTAAATACTAAAATAAGCTAATCATAACCTACACTCTTACAGGCCAAACCCGGTTCACTAACTAAATAAATAAATGACTAATTCAATAAATAGACTAATTAACAAAATAAATAAACTAGCAAATAAATAATGCTAACTAGCAATTAAATAAAACGGTTGATGAATATACAGCTGACCTGTATCAGGTTCTCTAATGGTGGTTGGTTTGGTGATGTTGTTGTAGTCTTGCAGGACTGTGCTGCTGTTGCTGCATTGATGGGTGTTGCTGTGATCCTTCTTCAATATGCTTCACCTGATGATCATCAGTTCTTGTAATCTTGATCAAGAGTAGCATGAAGCCCTAGTATTTGTGTACTTAGCCTTCTTTTTCCAATTAAGGTTGTTTGATGTTTATGTGAAGTTTGGGAAAGTAGGGCTGTAATCTTATATAAACCGGCGTTAATGTTTGTTTATTAATACGCTACTGGCACCACGTATCAACACATACATTTACGTACCATGTCTAGACAGAGCAGTCACATCTGTATTTGAACCCATAGTAGTCAAGAAGTTAGAGTCCATCTTTCTTATTATAATTACTCTATGTTGTGGTGTCAAAGGTACGGGCCGGGACAAGCCAGTCCGCCTCTCCACCTCGACCCGCAACACGTATTAACCCAGACTGGCTTGGCCTCGCCCAACCCAGTTCCGTTCCTAGGGGAGGGGGTTGGGGGCCGGGCTGGGTTAGGGATCCGAGGGGGTTCGGTTGAGGGCGGGTTTAGAGGGTAGGGGAGCGGGTTGGACCGGTTTGAACCGTGGGCCGACCATCTTTGAGGCGATTAATTATTGCTTGCTCCAAGAGCCAATTTGACATGGCGCTCTAATCAATATATCACAGGACACGTCACTCATTCTCTTTCTTTAATACGTGTTATGTGTTGTATGATTAGAGCAAGACCACATCATTTACTCTAGAGCAAACACACATTTTTCCTTTGAGACCATGAACTGTGGTGCCTTATAAGAGTGCAACATGAATGAAATGCATACACATCATTTACTCAAACGTACATTAGGATTTCTCCAATACCTATAATTTCTCTAAAATTTATCTGTGATTGTCCCTCA
Source organism: Linanthus parryae (assembly GCA_023055425.1). Lineage (NCBI taxonomy): Eukaryota > Viridiplantae > Streptophyta > Magnoliopsida > Ericales > Polemoniaceae > Linanthus > Linanthus parryae. The sequence continues at coordinate 6,763,749 of JALGPY010000001.1, forward strand.
ATATATATATATATATATATATATCTGTGATTGTGATAGTTTGCAGGATTGATGACTAGTTACAGTTGGGAAGATGAAACAATAAATATACCCTTTAATTATTTACTTGTAGGATACAGCTATTCATAGTAAGCGTTCCTTGTGACATGATATTTTTTCATAGCAATGGCTTGGATAAATGGTGATGTTGATATCCCACCCACAACCCAGTTGAAATTAATAGCTGTGAAGATATGTGTCATGCTGATAAGCTGTATTATATTTTCTTCTGTTCGACTCTTGAAAAGATACATAACTTTAGATCAGAAAGGACCTCATGAAGTCCGTCTTTTTCTTTGAGAATGTTGTAGACAATACAATCTCAAAATCTGTTAATCTATCTCTTCCAAACAGGGCTACTATCACATTTCTTGTTAACAAAACTAACAGTGGCGACACTTTCGCCCCCTCAGGTTTGATGCAAAGAAACTTTCACCTCCTTTTGTTTGGGGAATGACTCTTTCACCCTTTTTATGTTTCAAACTTCACTGAGTGTAAGTGCAAGTGTCTAACGCGTGGTAGTATTGATTTACAAAATGAGGGTGAGACCGTACTCGAACATGGTCTGTATTCTGTTCTATAAGGTCGTACCTTCTTGTCCTTGAGTTCTGCTCAGACAAAATCAGGGTGAGAATTATACCCTATCGTCACCATGCCACACGCTTTCCCCCGCCAATGGAATGTCATAACAGACAGCGGCGGATCCAGAATTTTCTTTCAGTGGGGGCTAAATTTTTAAAACATAAAACGTTAATGTAAAAACACAATAATAAGGCTTTGTATTTAATTTGAGTGGGGGCTAAACTATATTTAGTCGACATAACGTAGGGTAAAATTGCAATTTCAGAAACTTGATAAAATTGCAGTTTCAGAAATTTGCCAATGGGTAGATCTGCCCCTGACTACAGATAAGGTCGTCTTTATCATTAGGCTAACTAATGACTTGCCTAGGGCCTTAATGTTAAGAGGCCAATATTTTCATCAATAATGATGGTTATATGTAATTAACTTCACCATTAATGACAATGGTTGTATTCTTTAGTTAACATAATTAAGTTTTTGCACTTTTTTGGAAGGATATGTATAATTCTGTTTTAAGTACATACTTTCTTTTACAAATAGGGTACTTGAAGTTGTAATTGCCTTGTGCCTCCAGAAAGCTGGAGATGGCCCTGATTACAAAAACTTCAATATACACAAGCTTCATTAGGTGATAAACCGTACTAGGTTTAGTATGAAAAAAGAACTACAAGTTAATCTTTTATTCTCAATCGGAAGTAACATCACTAATAAGATAAAAATACAGTCAAATCCCAATATATTGAAACACCTCTAGGCCTTCATCGCCGCAGCAGAGTATATGTAACATGGGACCTAACTGTACATAGACTAACAGACCAACAAACTAGTGGGCTAATAGGAGTACATATCTGCACTAAACAAGCCAATCATTTTAAGGTAGGTTTTTGCAGAAACCTAAACCCTTGAGAGAAGCTTGAATTGACATCAACAACTCTCTTTATTTAATCTTCTTGCATTGAAGCTTGGTATAGACATTGGTATGAGACACTATTGATATTAACAAACCAGAAGAAACTTGCAAGGTACTTGATACAACAATCAAACACTTCTTGGGTGCTTTTATTCCTTTGAGGCAAGTTAATTGTTTACTTGCTTGGTTCCACCGCGGCAGCCATCTCCGCCATTTCTGCACCGCCAAGTCCTCCCCTACTTCCCATCATATCTCCACCACAGCCGCCTCCGCATCCACCACCACCACCACAGCCGCCTCCGCATCCACCACTTTCCGCCATATTTCCACCAGCCCGGCTTCCACACCCACCACCACAACCTCCTCCACAGCCACCACTCTTCACCATGTTTCCGCATCCACCACTACCACCACAGCCTCCTCCACAGCCACCACTCTTCACCATGTTTCCGCATCCACCACTACCACCACAGCCTCCTCCACAACCACCACTCTTCACCATGTTTCCGCATCCACTTCCACATCCACTCCCACAGCCACCACTCTTCACCATGTTTCCGCATCCACCACCACCACAGCCTCCTCCACAACCACCACTCTGCACCATGTTTCCGCACCCGCCACTTCCACAGCCACCACAACCACCACTTTTAACAGCAGTTTCCTGTCCATCAGCAAGCATAATACCAGAACCCTTGTTTACATCTGGGATCACAGTGGTTTCCACCTTCACTGCTGTTTCCTTCTCAGTGGTGATGCTAGTTCCATTGACTTGGTCATGGTGCATATCGAGTTCTTTGTCATCAGTCTCCATTACAGTTTCTCCATCTTTAGTCAGAAGGCTGTGGCCTTCCTTTCGCAACATATCAGATAGGATGAAAGCCAGTGTGATTCCAGGCAATACAAGCCATCCTTCTTTTACCTGCCATTTACGACGACATTATAATCACAGAAAGCAAGAGGAAGACACCTTTCTTACTAGGGCTGCAAACGAGCCCAGTTTTAATTTTTCCAATTTTCCCTCAAAAAATAGGAATGACATCATCAAGAAGTTAAACAGTGGGGGGCACATTTGACATGGTAAAAAGTTCAGTGGAGGGAGATGTAATGATTAAACTAAAAGACACTTTCGCTCCCCTAGTTTGATTGGAGGACACTTTTACCCCTTCCAGTTTGGAAAATGACACTTTCACCCCTTCGGTGTCCCGAACTTCAGGAAACTTTACCCCTTATTTGTGATGCATTGGTCTGGAGTTGGATTCTGTTACTAAAAATAGTTTTTGGGAAAACTTAGCACGTATTATGCCAAATATGGGGGTTACCCAAGAGTATATAATAGACTTTTATGCATGATATGGTGAGTAAATTTGTCTCCAAAACTATTTTCACTGATGGACCCCATCCCCATACTAACAGTGTCACAATTAGGTGGTGTAAGTCACTTGAAGTTCAGTACACTGATGGGGTGAACGTGTCATTTTCCAAACTGGAAGGGGTGAGAGTGTCCTTTAGTTTAACCAAACTAGAGGGGGGGTGAAAGTGTCTTCTGTCACAGAAAAAGTTCGAGAGCCGATCGCAAGCTGCTAGGTCAAAAGCCCGGCTGGTTAAAGGCCCGGCACATATCGTAAATGAGTTGAGCTTGAGCCTACTTCTAGGCTTTGCTTTGTTTAAGAGCCGAAGCCTCAACACCTATAAATTCGGTTCGGCCCGTATAAACCCGTATTCTTTAGGAAAAAACAGAGCAACTGCTAGTAGGAATGTACCGTGAAATATCCAGATTTGAAGTCCAAGAATGCAACTGCTCTACCATATGGGTCTTCTGCAGAGAATTCTACTAAACTCGCAAAGTCATCGTCGTTTCTGTGGTGTTGACAGTGCTTGCTCTCATACTCCAGCTTTCTGCCTGGATATAATTTTATCTGCAGCAAGTACCATTATATAAATATCAGCAACTACTAGTTAACAAGTTATGCAAATGACAAAGTTTAAGCTAAAGCAATGCATCCATTGCAAGAAGACAGCCTGTTTAATCAGTGACAGTTTCTTCATCAGCTAGAGTTTAAGTTTGTTCATGAGTGAGGGTTTTCAAGCCTATGCGCCTTCATTTCCCATTATTTTTGCAATATTCTTTTGCTTTCAGATTAAGGATGTTCAGAAACATGTTGCCTGCAAGAAATAGAGATTCGCTTACCATCCGAGGGCCAGTTATCTCGAAAAGGTGGCCATCTTTGTGGGGCCTTTCTTGAACTTTAAAAGACCACTCGGAATCTGTTAATGACCACTCTGCCCCTGAAAGCTCAGCAAGAGTGCGCGCTTCACCAGATTTCGCAATGCCAATCACCTCTTTCCTCAAGATACTGTTGGTTTTTCCCTTTCCTTTATTTGCATCTCTGTAATGCCAAGAAGATAAGCATCAAGGAAACAATAGAGAATGCAAGTTAATCAGGGTAAATGACAATTTCTACCCCTGAAGTTTGACGTAAAGATACTTTCACCCCTTCCAGTTTGCGAAACGACACTTTCACTCCTTCAGTGTGCCGAATTTGAGGACAACTACACTGCTGATTCTGACATTGTTAGTCTGGGGCGGGGGTCCATCACTGATAATAGGTTTAGGGACAAAACTGTCATCTTAGAGTACGAAATGACACAATCAGTGAAGCAAGTGTCTTGAAGTTTGGCACACGGAAGGGGTGAAGGTGTCATTTTCCTAACTGGAAGGGGTAAAAGTGTCTTTGTGTCAAAACCTGAAGGGGTGAGAGTGTCTTTTACCCAAATTAATCAAAATTAATTCAACCTAAACTGATTTAGTAGGGGACTGCATAATCATAATAAAAAATCCCTAAAAAGTTACCTCATCTGTAGGCTAATGACCTCATTTCCCTCAACATCCATAACACGAGTCCAGCTCTTAGTAAACTGAACCCTCCCAGGAAGTGGGAAGAGGCAAGAACCCTTGGAGAAAGGCCTCGAGCGGACCATGCGAAGCACGTGTGGGGCCGGGGTTGGGACAGTGAATGAAAGGCCAACACGCAGACTCATCGGCTCTGGGCTAACCACGGACGAACTGGGCTCCAACTCAAACCACTTTTCAATAGAGAGATTGGAGACAGGTATGAGGTAATCTTCGAGCGATATTGAAGTGGACCCCAGAGTTTTGTTTGGCTTAGGTATTTTAAATCCGGAAGATGAGTGGGAAACAAGTTCAAAAATGAGGTGTCCGGTGGCCTGACAGCTGAAAGACGCCACCTGTTTTTCACCGGATTCAGACGTAATGGTGAGTGACTTCTTGGTATTGAAGATTGAATCGGGCTGTGTCTTGCTGAATACAACAGAGAGGCTTCCCTTGTGGCCTTGTGGCAAGTTCCTTATCCCAACAAATTCCAACATAACCTGAAAATAATTATGTTGATAATGTCAACGAATGTTTAGTTTTTTTCTACGAAAATAAACTACTTTAGCTACAAAAAAACTCTTCCAAAATTTATCAGAAAAAATATATAAATTTAATCAATTTGCAATTTTACCCTTACATATCTCATAAATTACAACTTAGCCCTCAAAACTATTTTAGATTAGTCCCTATTATTCCTATATTTTACAGTTTTTCCCTGACTAATTCATCTAATTTTGCTTACTTTAAATTTTAGCCGCCCACTCTAGTATATTCCTGGATCCGCCCCTACACGACATTACTCGCTTTCAGTTCTCATCCAAGCCTCTAAACCAAACAATTCCATTTTTTCTCCAATCCAGTGTCGAAAAAAGATTTGGTCATAACATTATTGTGGAAAAATCAATTCTTAGAAAACATTCCTAGAAGAGAAAAACCAATTTCTAGTAGGAGAATACGAAGATTTGTTGACACTATTTTTGTGGATAAAAGTGTGAAATTTTGCTGGGAATTCAAGTGGGATGTAAATATCAAAAGTCAAAGTTTTAATATTAGATGATGAAAAAATCCAGATTTCTTTTTTGACCCAAATCCAGTAATCTTTGGCCAGGAAAAAAAAAAAGAAGGCTTCTTACAAACAAAAGTCCAAGAAACGAACATGCTATTTATCATCTTTGTACTATGCAGGGGCTTCAATCTAATGTTTCTTTTTTCTTTTTCTTGGCCAGACTTTAAAATATAAATGAGACTTTAATCTACAATTGACCCACAAGAAAATTCTAGAAATGGAGAATAACCAATATCTTCGCGACGATAAAAAATAAAAGAAGATCATACCTCAACGATCTTCACCTCAGGAAGCGGCACTACACTACGATGCTCATCAGAACCAACTGCCTTCTTGCCCACAGTTTCAGAATCAAAAGGTTTAACCGTTACAGGCGATGGTGTAGAGCCTCTGTTCATAGCCCCAGCTCTCCAATATCTCGAACCAAATGTTTCCTCCCATTGCTTAGTAGTCCCAGAAAATCCAACATCAAGCTTCTTCCCTTTCGATCTGTCCGAATCCGTGTCATCGTGCTCTAACACCTTGCCGAGTAGCTTTTGCAGGTCTTTGCAATAAGAACCAGCTTGCAACTGATGCGAGTGCCAAATAAGGTCAATATCGTAAGTTGGGACACAGAAGAGTTTCAAGGAATTTTCCTTGCTTCTCTTGATTATGTGAAGAAATCCTTTGTATCTTGCCACCGCTGCCTCAAGAAAGATATCTTTATCAAAATGGGGCCTGGATACCTGTTCCAAGAACAAATCAGATGAGGAAAACGACCTTGAAAGAATTAGAAGTTTTTACTCAAGGTTATGATAGTTTTACTTAGCCCTGGCACGTCCGGCCCAGCCCGAAAATAATAGGGCTTGGGCTTAATAGTTTCTTAAAAACGTTGGGCTCGGGCTTATAATTTTGGCCAGAAATTTTTTTGAGGGGCCAGTCTTGGGTTTCACCGAATCCGGCCCGGCCAGGCCCATTGTGTTAAATAGATAGAGAAATATTTGCATATATAAGGTTATATATATATTTTTATTTGACATTATCAACCACTTTTCATGAATAATACTATAATTTGCAAGATCATTATTTAGGGGTCCTCTATCATATCATTTTTTTTTTGTTGAACTTCCTAATAAAAAATCAAGTTGAATGTCGAAAATGAAGACATTACTTTCACTATATATTTATGACATTTAAAATTATATGAAATTCGGGCTCGGGCCTTAGAAATTGAACATTGAATGGGCTTGGGCCTTCAAATTTGGCCCGATGTATGGGCCGGTCCGGGTTTGGGCTTGATAAAATTTACATTGGCCCAATGAGGCCCGTCCCGATCTTGCCCAAGTTCGGCCCGTGGCAACCCCTAGACTTTTACTTTTACTCAAAGTTACACTCTTATGAGGGATGAGAAGATTAGAAGGCTAAATTGGCAAGCTTGTATAGTTGATATTGTCAGCACACTTCTATGGCAATAAAAATTCCTCCTAGCCCAGAAAGAAAACATAGGTCACCACAAGATCCAAAGGAAGTACATCAAAAAGTTAAGGGTAGAAGACACTTTCACACCCTCAGATATGAAACAAAGACACATTCACCCCTTCTTGTTTGGGAAACGACACTTTCACCCGTCCAGTGTGCCAAAGCTTCAGGACACTTGCACCCCCTGATTGTGTCATTTCAGACTCTAAGAGTGAAAATTTGTCCCCAAAACTACTATCAGTGACATATCCCCACCTCAGGCCAAGGGGCCCCACCATTAGAGAGTGTAGTTTATCTTATAACTGGCACACAAAAAGGGGTGAAGGTGTAATTTCCCAAACTATAAGGGGTGAATGTGTCTTTATGTCAAACCTGAGAGGGTGAAAGTGTTGTTTACCGAATAGTTAATGCATCAAAGTGTCGATGTGAAAATAACCCAACTTTTTCATCTAGAAGATCTACCCAGGAAATTGATATTAATCTAAGCAGCAAAATATGAACTCGATTTATCTCAGTATGAAGTTATGAACAGGCAACCTTCCTCTTAAGAGCTTGTTTGATACCAATTACCAGCTGATAATCTAAATAATCAGCTGAAAATAATATGAGAAAATAAGTTGACTGGATATTTAAAGTAGTTAGAAATTCTAAACTTCCTTGGTACGAGATTAAAATCTGCAGAATGTGACAGAATCTGTAATTGGACAGTATATAATCTGCAGATTTTCGGTCCAAACCAGATATTAATCTGAATTGCAAAACAGCGTAACAAACGAAATTAAATTAAAATGCCCGATTTTAATCAACCAAACATGCACTTTGGAAGGAAAAAGATAAATGAACAGTGCAACGTCCTAAGCATGCAAGTCTCTCTACTTCCTACATTCTCAGAAAACAAAAAGCAGCTCCGCGGACTTTCTTTTACCTGATAACAGAATGGAATCTGTCTTTCAACTGCTGAAACCAGATCATACTGAGTGCACTTCCCGACTTCAGAAACATTTGCGGAGAAATCACTATTGCATTCAAACTCATAGGGCACACTAGGGTATAGCTTGTTCCAAATCATTTCAGTTTCCTTCGTCGAAGTCCCTTGGACGGAAGATAAAACATTGTGGTTTTCAAGAATCCTGCCAAAGATTTCCTCACAGTCCGTTTTGTACCTTACCTGAAAAAATAGAAGTTAGAAACAATCCATTACCTGAAAAATAGGGTTCTGTTTCCCAGTTCAGAAGCCTACCGGATTTAGCCTGTGACAGTGCCAAATCCATTCACAGTCAAGAGGAACAACTAAGGGCCCTTCGGTGATTTTGGCCTCACCGTATTTTGCAAGCAAAGGAAGCCAGCAAGCTTTGTACCTGAAATTAGGCATTAATATGAAACATAGCTAAATCCATAGTATCAAATAAGCATTTGGTATGTTAGATTGAAACTAGGCATTAATATGAAACATGGCTCAATCTTTTCTCATTGGTCAGATTGAAATTTTTAATAAATAGATATGTAAAGAGAGAAGATGATTTCAGGTCATCTATTATGCAGGACCTGCACCAAAAGACTTTTGGCTACGAATTCCGAGGCAAGTTAGAGGTCAAAAATAGGAGATGTAGAGCGGTTAATACAGTGGCAATTAGGCCATAAGTCCATAACCATATACTTCCAATTTTTTGACTAATCCGTTTTCCTAAGACGTAGAGCGGTCAACACTTGTCTTTTGTTGCTTGATTTAGAGCCATACTGTCTTGATTTCCTAGTTTTCTTTTGAGGAAGGAAGAACTTCGTTGCAACAGAACATGAACTGATTAAAGATTATCATCAATGAGTTGACTCAACATCAAAATAGCATCTCCCATCACCGGAAAATCTCTCCCAAAAGCATCACTGAAAAAGTCTCCCATCAACTATCAAGATAATCATGAAATTTGCTAGTAATTGCTAAGAGTGGTTGATACCTAAGTCACATAGAGCAGGAGTACGGAAACATCTAATTTTAGAAGGATTGCGTCTGAGAGCGCCATGAGAGCGCCCATATATATTTATTTAATATAACTTTAAGAAGAAAAGATTGAGGAACATATTAAGCTTGCAATTACGTATGGTAAAGACTCTCACAATGTTGTAAGTCTTTATTAAATGAGTTGTAAGGCTTCATTAAATGAGTTGTAAGTCTTAATTCGTCAAATATGTTCGAGAGAATAATGTTTAAATAGTTGAATTGTGAAATTAAATGCGATAAGTTGGGGTTAACCATCTACAAGAGTCAAAAATATTTGTAAATCGTCTTTGAAAACTAATTCGCCTATCTATTTTTTGGAGCGCCTTCACAACAAGGTTTGACTTCCAAAACGCCGAAGCGAAGTTTGGGATCCTTCGCGAGAACGGGCTCGTTTCTTCGGACTAGCCAGATTGGATTGGATTGGATGGACTGGACTAGACTAGCCGAATATGATTGGATTGGATTAGCTGAACTATAATTAACACTATGTTTCAGTATTAAGGTACATATATTGCAACCTAGCTAATCCTCTTATTAGTTTAGGATATTAAACACCATCTTTTCACTATTTAGTACTACCTCTGTTTTGAATTATCCCGGTTGACTTTTTTCACCTGTAACCAAGTAACTTTGACTCGGTGATTTGGATAGAAAATGATGCAAGAATTTGGTAATCTTTGCACCGTTTTGCTAATCAAATCACCGGGAATAGTGGAAAAAGTCAACTGGGAAGTTTCAGGCGAAAGAGAGATAGTAAGAACAACCAAACACAATATTAACTAATACAAGGACTATATATAGTCTAATCCCAGCTAATATATCAAGATCCTCCATAAACCATTCATCAATAACATCAAACCAAGAAAAACCAAGAAAAACTTCTAAACAAAGAAGACTAAATAAAATTACCTAAAGATGGCTGTTTGGAGAGCAGGGCCTTGATAGAGCCAACGGTTTCTATCAACAGCTGCAAGAAACTTAAGGTGCTGTTTGGCTGCAGAGACAAGGTCAATGCTTATCTCCATCTTCTGAGCTTCAGCCCACTCCAATTCCTGTTTCATCTCCATCTCTCTCTCTCTCTCTCTGATTATTCTTCTGTGAAAAAAGATGCGAAATCAAGTCAAAAGACCCAGTCTTGGTAACCAATTCTTGCTGATTTTTTTTTTCAAGATTTTTGAAACCCTAAATCAAAAGAACTGAAAAGATGAGAAATTTGAGCTCTTTAGGAAAGGAATTGAAGAACCCAGCAAGAAATCGAAACGAATTGAAAAACCCATCACGAATTGCTTGAAATGTTGGAGATTTTAGAAGAGGGTTTTGATCGAATTTCGTACCTGATCACTCCAAAGACCAGCAAAACGACGTCGTTCTCTCTCTCTCTCTCAATCTCTCTGTATATATGACTGCAAAGAAACAGTACAAGGAAAGGAATACGTTTTTGTACTACACAAATACTTCTTTTTTATTGACGAAAATGCCCTCGAGGCACTTTTGTAATTACGCTGGGCAGTGTAACGATTTTTCTTCGCGCGGTTTGGGACTAGTCGTTTCACTCGTGGCGCCAAGTCGTTGAGGGGGTAAAAGATATTATTCTATTCTTTATGGAAAGTCAAATAAATTTTATTTATTTCTTAAAAAAAGGAAAATCAGTAGATATAGTTAATGGAAATGGGTGAGTAATTACTCATAAATGGTCTTATCCCATTCAAGATGCATCTTCTAATAAATCAAAATAAAAGTCTCATTTATTGTATAGCGAACACTACTCCGTTGTTTCCAACTTGCTTTTTGGTTTGACTTTTTTATACATAAAAATATATATGAGATAAATCAATCATAGTAAAAATGCAGAGAAAGATAAACACAAATGATACAGAGAAAACGTCAAGGATTGGCTGAGAGCTTGGGGCTAAAGGGTGTCCTCCCCTTAGGTCCCAGGTTCGAACAACACGAACGTCAATTCTCTTGGTGGCACTGGGTATTCACATGGCTTCTACAAAGTCCTGTAAATTAGTTGAGGTGCGCGCAAGCTGGCCCGGACACCACAGTTATAAAAAAATAACTACAGAAGATTTGGACGCACGTAATTGGTTCACTTTGGCTCCATGATTTGGATAGTAAAACGATGTAATCTTTTGATGGTAAATTTAACAAGTTTTAAAATATACATTATGCTAATTTATAAATTGTCTATCCCATTCTTAGTTCAATGTTGCTATGTTCGCTTCATTAGCGTAAGAAAATTAGATTCAGTATTCCAATCTCATAAACCAGTACCACTCTGTTTCTTCTCTTTCTCCTCTTTTTGACTTTTGCCACTATTCACTGGGTCACTTTGACCCGGTGATTTGGATAGCTAAACGAAGTAATTTTTTGACAATTTTTTCATGGCATTGTAGAATAAGTGTTAACTCTATAATGTCATGGAAAATTTATCAAAAAATTATATCGTTTTGCTATCCAAATTGCCGGGTCAAAATGACCCAACTACGAGTGAAAAAGTCAGTAGGGGAGAAAGAGAAGAAACGGAGTGGTACTTTCAAAACGAAATTTGCAAAATAGCTCTAAGTGTCATGTCTCAATGATGTCATTTGTTTTGGCACCTAGCTTCACGTTTTCCTCCTCTCTCCTAAGCAGTTCAACGTTTCTAATTGTTGTGTAAAGTTATAACTGCAAACACCTTTTTTCTTTTTCTGTTACATATAATTGTGATTTGTGTGACCAAAAAAGTAGAAAAGATTGACCCAAAATAAGCATAAAGCTAGAACAAAAGTGGATAAGTTGTTGCTTTCAAATATGTCACCACAGTATGGAATAACTCAGGGCTAACTAACCAGTACTACCAACTTGAGAAAAATTGTTGCCTACGACACCATATCATTTTGCAGTACAACCTCATTGCACTTTCCCTCAAGAAGAACAAACAATATTTGTAGTACAACTTCATGAGTCATGACACTTCCTTCAATAATGAAACAAAAAATATTTGTAGTAGTACAATTTCCTCACTAAATGCAGACCAAAATGTTGAGAACACTAGTATTATTAGTAAATGATTTAAATTTAATAAATGATTAATGAAATATTGAAAATGTTGATATGTCCGCTGGCGGATACTATAAACAAAGGGTCATTTAACAGTCGAGGTGTGCCTAGTTGGCCACACACACATATACATACAAATAAGTACTACCTCCGTTTCGTCTGTTTCGTCTGCGTTTGACTTTTTAACCCGTAACTGAGTCACTTTGACTTGGTAATTTGGGTACCAAAACGATGTAATTTTTTAACAAATTTTTTATGATATTTTAGAATAAACTTTCCTCTATAACACTATGCAAAGATTACCAAATTCTTGTATCGTTTTGCTAATCAAATCACCGGATGAAAGTAACCTAGTGAATAGTGACAAAAAGTGAAGTAGGCTGAAACAGGCGAAACAGAGGTAGTAGGAAACTAGAAATAGAACCATAATCTTCAAGGTACATGTAACCTGGAAACACTAACTTCACAATAAGCTTTCACAAGTGCAGTTACCAGCACAAGGAGCTGGGGTCTGAATATGCCAATATGGTAACATTTCAATAAAATCACCAAATATTTCTCAACAACTGCAAAAACAAATTGCTTTAAGGAAAAACCAGAGGTCTACACCGCGTTATAATTCCTCAGCTTTGGAGTCAGTTTCAGATTTATTTTCTTCTTTCAAGTACTCAGCTTCAATTGTTTCCTTGAGAATGAAGAGCCTCTGAATCACGAGAGGTTGAGACATCTCCCTGGCTTCCCTGATATCGGTCTCTTCTTTGTTAAGATGGTACGCGTCAAGCATGATCTTCACCCACTTGTGAAGCTCCTTTGGAGTTCTGTTTCATCGCAACAACCAAAATTAAATTAATAAAACATAAAAGAAAAAAGAAAAAGAAATGCTTTTGTTCTAATGATTCAGAAGCATTTACGTGTAAACAGCACTCCGGTCCTTGGCTTCATGTTCGTCTCCTGGGGAGAAAGCCGTAGCCAACGCCGAGAACCGCTCCTCAGGATCTGTGATGTTCAGCAAATACTTGAGCAACTTAATTTCTTTTGGCGCGATGCTCCTTAAACTACTCTTGGTAGCTTTGTATATGCGATGCATTATCTCTTTGACCTGCAGGTTCACATCTAATCTCAGAATAAAAGACGACGGATCTGAATGAGTACGTTTACGTTCAATTGAGCAAAGCCCTATGCTACTAGGCTATTACAATTTTACCCCTTCTGTCTGCCAAACTTCAGAAAACTTGCACCCCCAATCGTGTCATTCCATAGTGTAAGTGGGGAAAATTGTCCCAAAAACAACTATCAGTGACGGACCCCCACCCCAGATGAACGGCGTCACAACTATGGAATGTAGGATTTTTGTGAGAATTTTGGCACACAAACGCGCGAAAGTGTCTTTGCATCAAACTTGAGGGGGTGAAAGTGTCTTTTACCATATTATTTACGGTGGTTTCAAGCCATCTACTAGTTTAGCATTACACTTTCAACGTTACAGAAGATGTCCAGATCTGGGATCTGAGTAAATATTGATAGCGCATGCAAGCCCTTTGAGGCTTAACATGATTTCCAAGTAGATACACATGTTAAGAACATTTAGAGTAGGCTATGCAAATAGGTTATTTATGCAAAATTTAAAGAACTTAGGTAAATTTTGTAATTCCATAGAAGAGGCATCCTCTCATGCAAAACATAGGGCATGCATCCGCCTCGATATCCAAAGTTCTTTCCTATTTTTAAGGCTTTTCTTAACCCATGGTTTCTATTATTTCTCAATCACTTCTCCTGTATTTTCTCCATAGTTATCCAAAATCTCTACCTCTCCTATACATTTTTTCTGTAAGTGACGCCTAAGGAAAAAAAATATACGTTTTGCCTTTGCTTTTGCAGAGCTAGTGTTGGAGGAGTATGAAATTCTCATCATGCAAAATGAAAAACGGTAATTTCAGTTGTTATCAAAATTAATAGTATCTTGCAACCTTTACTTGCATCTTATAGCTTTCAAACGGGCCCACCCAGTTGAAGGAGGACCGCTGGTCCCAGTCCGGTCCTGCACTGAGGTGGGCCGGTCCTAATCCCGGCCTAGAAGCCAGAACCCTAGGACCAGTTCGGCTCACAGGACAGGGCCCCTATGGGTGGGCCAGTTCAGGCCAGTCCGTCCTAGCCCGTGCTCCGTGAGCTTTTTTATTTCTAATTTTCATGTTTATTTTTTTAATATATATATATATATATATATGTATAAACTTATATATATGTATATATACACACACATTAAATATATATCCATGTGTGTGTATATAATTATATATACATGTTTTTTTAATATATGTGTGTTATTTATTAATAAAATAGTGGGTTGGCAATCCGGTCCTGGGTGTGCCGATCCTGGTCCGGTCCCGGGCTTCTGGTAGGCCGTTCCGGGACGGTTCTATGGTTCCCAAAGTCCTGAACCAGCCCAGACTGCCGGTCCTGGACCACCACGGTCCCAGGCCGGTTTGGTGGTCCTCCAGCCCACTTGACAGCTCTACTTCTTAGGGCATCTCCAACCCATGTCATCCCCCCCCTGGGGCCCACCATTTTCCCCTTCATCACCCTCCCCCTCCTCCCATGGGGTTGGATACCCTTAGTAGAACAAGAGAATGTACGAAACATAAATCAGATATGGGAACTGCATCCTGCACTGCCGCATGTGTATGCACAAGAATTGTTTCTACATCTCCTCATAATATTCCATCTGCCTACATGTTCTGACGCATTTAAATCAGATATGGGAACTGCAAATGTTACCATAAGATTTCAAAATCATATCGTACCACTGCCTCTATGCTAATCTACAAGCATCTTGGTTTACTAAGTGCATGTTTGGCAACCCTGTTTTTAAAGAGATTTGTTGAAAAACTGTGTTTCTTTCCTGGAAAAGCATTTGGCAGCACTGTTCTTCGGCTGTTTTCATCCTGCTTTTTGTTTAAGCTGTTTTTCCTGTTTTTAATCAGATACCAAACAGGCTCTGAGCCTGAAGATATATCAAAAGAAGGTTTGAATTATCATACCTCATTCTTCATTGTAGCGGATTCTTTCGCTGCAGCCCAGGTACTATTTATCAACAAAATCAAAGAAGAGTCGAGTTCCTTTGCCTTGGCAAGACTTTTTATCTTTTCGCATGCCACATCCACTGAAGAAGAGTTCAATATGTCGTTAAACTTGGCCTGCGCGGTATCCAATGTCCCCACAATTTCCAGTGTATTATCGAAGGCCGATACCGCAGACAAGCATTTAGTACCTAGTCTCGCCAGCGCTGTCAAAATAAATTGGGAAAGCATTATCAACTTTCTATCCCTTAAGCATTCTTGTGTCAAAATCAATACAGGTAGTCTATGGAGTATATCTTTATGAACAAATGACACTAAACATGTATGCAGTTTGACACGTGTGACACTAAACCTCCAGCACTTTCAATTTTATAGAAAAACCAATGCACTTTTCATTTTGAGACAAATAGCCTCCAATCGTTAACAAAGTTAGATTAAATTAACAACAAAACCGATTCCAAATTTCTGCAAAATAACTAACCATTTTGAACCACATAGTTAGTATGAAAATGAACAAGACAGCAGAAAAAGGCTAATTCATTACCATCGCGGTCTTCTAAGCTATCCCGCACCTCCGAAAGTAAGCTGAGATAGCTGAAAAATTCGTCTGTGAAGTCTTTGCGCCGCCTTGAAACAATCGCATTGACGTCCATGGGACTGTCTTCCAACTCCTTGAAGAGTTCCGCATGTCTTTTCATTTCAGCATCAATCTGCAATATCCAATTCTAATAAGCTATTTTACAAGTCTCAACAGCCACTTTGGAATAACACATATAGGGATGGCAATTGTAACCGGTCTGATAGGGTATCCGGCATGATCCGACCCTAATTGAGCAATCCAGTCCGTTTACAAATGGATCGGTTATGGATTACATGTTTTGAGATCCGTGAAATCCGATCCGACTAGGTTATTCTACCTAATAAGTTCAATAATATACTTCTTCTGTTTCTTCTGAATCAGCCTACTTTTCTCATCGGGGCGTTCCCTCTCTTCCAGCCTACTTTCCTTATTTAGCAAATTCCCTGGCCTCACAATTTTTGTGTGTTCACACAGCTTTTTTGTTTTTTGAGTCATGATTTTGTGTGCTCACACTGCTTTTCGGGACAACGGTTAAATCCTGTGTCATTTTTCTCTAAGCTAATTCAGAAGAAATAGAGGTAGTATGTATGAATATAATAATAAATATATTATTTATTATCTTGACTTTAAATAACATCATAGATTTTACATAAATATGCTTTTGTTATGATAAATTTAATGAATTTAAATTTTTAAAATGAAAATTAATCTAATTTTGTTTCCTAAAAAAGGTAATCTAAATCCGATTGTAATTCATGATTATTTTAGATTAGATGTACTACAAATATCGTCCACTACGATCCGATGGATAATCCGATTTTGATCCGGTGAAATCCGGATCTGATCCGATCCGAACCCATAGTGGATCAGATTTGGATATGGGCTGATCCGATCCAAACCCGATCCATTGCCATCCCTAAACACAAATACTACATTCATAAAACATTGCTAATCTTCAATACCTTCTTCACTTTTCTTGCCAACGAAATGTATCTTTGCTTCAGCTGGGAATCGGTTTCTGCTTCTGCACGCGACCGACACCGGTTATAGAAGCTATCTCTGTAGTTGTTCCACTCCTCTCTGAACACCAAGTACTTCCTCCAATCCTTTGTTTTCGGCTTCTCATACAAGAACAGATCAATGACTTTGTCGCAAAATTGGGTGATTGTACATCCATCAGCTACTTCAATCTCAACTTGTTGAGCAGCCACATGACTCACTTGAAGCCCTGTAACAAGACAATTCCACAAACCTCAGTTTGAGAGCAAAACCAAACAATTGAAACGAAACGTACCCATACGAAACAATGAAAGATAAGTTAAATTTCCCAAAAGAAAATTCCACAAACACAGTTTAAGAACAAAGCCAAACAATTGAATAGAAAATTACCCACAAGAAACAATGCAAGATAAGTTAAATTTCCCACAAGAAAATTTCCCCAAAACCGCCCAAACCCCAAGCGAAACTGACCAAACAATTGAATTTGGAAAAGAGCCACATAGCTTATTTGAAGCTCTGTAAAAGACAATCCCACAAACCCAGTTTGGGAGAAAAACTAAACATAGAATGGAAATTACCCAAATGAAGCAATGAAAGACGGGTTAAACCAGCCAAAAGAAAACAGCCCTAAAACCCCCAAAACCCCCAAAACCCCAAGAACAAAGTGACCAAACTTTTTTTTTTTTTTTTTTTTTTTTTTTGGAGAAAAAGTGACCAAACAATTGAACTTGAAGAGACCCACATTTGAGAGAAAAATTAAACATTGAATGAAAATTACCCAAAACCCACAAAAACCCATGAAATGCCCACACCACTGAATTGAGGCTCTGAACAAGGTAACTCCACAAACCCAGTATGAGAAAGAGACTCAACAACTGATAGACTAGTTGAATTCCCAAAAAATGAGGAAATCTTGAAGATTTTTACTTAACATATACAGAAGAATTCGAGAGAGAGAGAGAGAGACTTACTGATAGAGTGATTAAGCCTTGGGTTTCTTCTGGGTTTGGTGGGGAAGCGAGAGTCTTGAGTGGATAGAGTGAGAAATGAAGAGGAGGATATGGTGGGGATTTTGGAAGAAGTTGTGGGTAAATCTCCATTGGAGTGGGGAAATTTTGGGTTGAAGAGAGAAAGATTGGTGGTGGTTGTTGTTGTGGAAGAGATTGATGCTTCGAATCCCATTAGATTGAGATTTCTCATGTCTTTTCTTCGTCTTTTGCTGAGAGATGGTGAGACAAAGACTCAACTCTGCAGAGCAGCAAGCTGAGGATAAAGAAAACGTAGCAATGCGACGATGTCGTTTTTGTCAAGGGTGAAAAGGACACTTTTACCGTTTCAGTTTCGAAAAGGGCACTTTCACCCCTTCAGTGAGCCGAGCTTCGAGTAACTTACATTCTCTGATTGTGAAATTGTTGGTCTCGGACGAGGTCCGTCATTAAAAATAGTTTTGGGTACGAATTCAACTCCAGTTTAATATCATGCAAAAAGTATATTATACCTTGAATAAGCCCTACATTTTGCATAATAAAATGATAAAACTGTTCCTAGAAGTTAGTGAATATATCAATATGTGAGCACATATGGTCTGTAAGAGCATCTTCAACAGTTGAATTATCTTGGACTAAATTTGTACTTGTCTTATATTTTACACATGCACTTTTAAAGTTTCTACTCCAGCAGCTAGTCTAAATATAAGTCAGCAGCATTTTATTTTTATTTTTTTTTCATTATTAAAAAGTTATGTTAATATAGCTAATAATTATCATATTTTATAAATTTAATATTGAATTAATTAAACTATCAAGTGAGTTGAAGGTAATTTTTGTAATTTCTTTTTGTTTTTTCATTTTAATTGTTGATAAGTGTTTATAAATTTTCTTAATTTATTGTTGCTACGGTCAATCCGAACTTTGAAGGAGAAGTAGAGGTTTAGGAGGAGGATCAGAAGAGAAGCAGAGCAATAAATCATAATTTTTTATTTTTTACACCAGGTTCAAATTGTCCTCAGTTTAGGCCAAAACTGGTCCAATAATAGGTCTGACTCAAATTTATGCCACATTTTGCACCAATTGTTGGAGCTGTTTTTTGGGTAAAACTGGCCTAAATTTGTGCCAAATACAACTTATATGCCATCTCTTGGAGATGCTCTAACTCCACCATCCAAAATCAAAGAATGAGGCATTGCTGACACTCCATGATCTTGATGCACAAAGGACTGTAAGGAACCCGAACTTATAAAACCACTCATGAAATGAGATTGATAAAAAAAACTTGTAGTAGAATGATTATTAAGATGTAGAGGTGAATCCATGGAGCTCATAGAGTCGGGTAACACAAGACCTGCATCACTCTGAGTTGTAGTAGACTTACTCCCCAAATGGGTGTTTAAAAGAGTTACCAATTGCTGACATTGGTTGACAGTCAATGTGATGGTCTTACCACCACCACCGAATTCATGTCGATAAGGCCTTGATGTTGATGGCATCTGTGATGTTGGAGCAGCATTGGCAAAAGTCACATTGTTAGCTTTGGATTTAGTGAACTTAAAGTTGGGTGGAAATCCATGAAGCGTATATATCACTTAGCTTTGATATGGCATTCATGATCATGACTACAATGATGACATATTAACTTGGCTCCAGGGCCTTTTCCTCCAAACTTTGTCCTTGTACAGTTGATGAGCCTAAATGTTGTATGTCCAGCTACTTTATGAATTGATCCAGAAGCTACACCAGGATTATATGCATACATTGCCATGTTATGAGTCACAGTTGAAACATTCTTACACTTCATTTGCCTGTCTTGTTGAATCACCTTAGCAAATACAACATTGAGTGGAGGCAATGGTTCTGTGAGTAATTGTTGATCCTTCACTGTCAAACCTTCTCTACACAGAATACATCACATTATCTTACCTTACGAACTGCAGTAGTACTATCAACAAACTCCAATTTATTTCGCATATAACCAGTTAAAAGTTGAGTGACTAGATCTCGGTGACAAACAATGAAGGCAAAATGAGGGATAGGGGAACGTTACAGAGAAGAGTGAGGTGAAAGAAGAAGGTAGTGTTAATTTCTTACTGAAAAAGAAAGACAAGTCAGCCTTATAAATGGCTGGTAGGGGTGTTCGCAGGGCGGTTTGGGCGGGTAAAACTTACATTTCTCCCCCAACCCAACCACCCCGGGTTGAAAAAATTGCTACCCAAACCTACCCAAGTAATCGCTAAACCCAAACCTAACCGACTATTTCGGGTCGGCTCGATTCGGCTTGGTTTTGGCGGGTATTTATCAAGAAAATATAGAGAATTCAACACACGATGAATGAACAGTGATTACAAAGTCTTACTCGCTTAGATAATATTTAAAATAATTTTTACTAGAATAATATATTTCTTTCAAGACGTCTAATATTAATGTTCATGGGACATTTTGGGGGTATCCGACGACTTGAGAAAATGCAATAGCTACATGTTTAAGGTTGATTTGCATATTATATGTCAATATGATGAAATTAATTCTCATGATTAGCAAAACGGCAGCGTTAAACTGAAATAAAGGACTTATAAGCAAATAAGAAACATAAGAAGAAATTACAAATCTAACCCTAAACTTTCATGTTATTCCAATAAATTACCTCAGTGACCTACACTAGCTTCTCAAAGCAGTTCAATTAACATATCGATCAGGAAGTCAGTTTCCTGGTTTCCAAGTTTCCATGGCAGTGATCAAACGGCCTTTTCATCAAACAGCACACTGATCGAGCCACTAACAGAGACTATCATGTGGAGCATATGACCGACCTTCCAAAATCAGCGCATGCCTGGTCAAGCGCATAGTAAAATACATAAATAGAGTATCAGAAGACTAATTAAAATGGAGAGTTTGCCATAATCAAGATTTAATTAAACTACTCCTTCAGTCAAACAAGCCACATTCAAAAATCCTTGTTTATTGTGGAAATAAATATATCAGACAACTAATTGCTCCTTCTGATTGGATATAACTCCTGAAGATTCTCTAATCCCAGAGAACATAAGTTGTAATTAGCATAATAATAGTACGGAAACGACTCATCAAGAACCTTCGATTTCATCACAACAAAGTACCCTATATGTTTGGTAAGAATAATGATACATAGACGAGATCCAAAAGATACAGAAATTTATACAGGAACTTAGCTGGGTTTAAGGTTACAAACTAGAATGTTAATTGATCAATTGCTGGGACAGATATCCTTTATTCCTTTTGCTCCATTGTGTGTCGGGAGTTGTGGGTTGCCTGCAATAGGCCCATTTATGATGATCAACCAACGATAAGAAGATTTACTTTGTGTTTTCATGTCTAGCAGTCTAGACATGCTAGACATTTCTGCAGAAAATTACTCTCGTGATGTCTGCCATTCTTAGGGGTATTTAGGTCTCCCGAATGCAACTTTACCTAATCTCACCCGAAGGAGGAAAAGGCATCTATGCCACTACTGATTCGGCTTATACTACTTGTGTTCATAGTTGTCAAATCGGATTCAGAGAGTGAATCGAAATTCAACTTTACTGAATCGTGAATCGTAAAGATTCACTTACAGTCTCTTTAAGCATAAATAATAACACACAGTATTCCATAAAACTATAACATGTGAGAATAGTTTACTCATATTTCAACATAATCAAGCTCATGTTATTTGCTAACTCGCAGCTAATTCGACCTATTACGAGTTGTACCCACCTACAAGATAAGAATAATGAAGATATAGGAGTGTAACAAGATAAGAATAATGAAGATATAGGAGTGTATGTGAAGCAAGGAACTACAAGATACCGATAGAAAGGAAAATAACATGAAGCTATTAGTCGTGGACTTAAGAACAATATACTAGCAGACAAACATATTTGCTAAAGAGACGAAAACAAGGCAAGTGTTGTTTTTTAAAACTGTTACTAACTCAGTAAGACTCTCCAGCTGAATCAAGATGAATCGTATGAATCGTTAGATTTGGTCTCTTGAATCGGGATTCAGATAAAATTTTGGCCCATTTAAGATTCACCCTCCGATTCGCATCGTTTCATGGGTGAACCGAATCAAATCGTAGGATTCAAATCGTGAATCGTAGGATTCTGACAAATATGCTTGTGTTTGGTACAAGTTGTTAACAAGAGTTCAACTTCAGGTGATTGGCTTAACAATATGTGGGTTATGATGTAAGGAGTATTTGATACAATTTTTATTGGAGGGACACTAGACAGGTTTAAATTATTTAGACTAATAATATTCAAAAACCAAACCTCATTTCTATGATGTTTCGTACAAGGTAACAGACAAGAAGAGAGACGGAGACGAATGAATGCTCCGCCCTACAAATTTAAACAATACAACTTGATAGCTTAAACTGAACCAACCACCATCAAAAGTGATAGTATTATTAGCTAGGTCAATTAATTAACACGGAAATGATTAATCAAAATAGGATTATCTTAATCGAGGCCTGTCTTGTTTCCTTACCAATCAGTGTTTCTGCTATGCTCACATTTGAAGTCAAACAAAAACTTCTCATCAGCTTCTATCTTCAGCCACAAAGAGGTTCTCTCTTTTGATGCTTGCCGCTGAGAGGGTTTCAGAATCTTTAGTTCAATCGGTTTACTAGATCGATAAGTTCATGCACGAGTCGAAGTGGTGTTGCTTTTTATCTGAAGTAACCGCGGAATTCTGGCTGTGTTCTTACATAGTAATGAGGCAAGAATGATCTCGTTTCCTGGGAGACAACTAGCTATACTTGGGTTACTGATGGAAGTTGACGAGTTAAGGTTGTTGATTTAAGATTTGATGATGAGATTCAAAATTCAATGGGGCCTCTCGAGTTCAGGATAACAAGATGATGGAGGGATTCGAGAACTTGAATTCAAGATTGTTCAACTGTTTCATACTTTGCCTCTTCATATGTTGTCGACCAGCGTGTTCCCAAGAAGGTTAGTATCAACCGATATTTGGAAAGTATTTGCTGACACTTTAAGTTTATAATTTACACATGGTTATACATCTCTGGAATCAGCTCAAAGTACAATATTTAGCATAGTCCTAGGTAATATTTAGCATAGTCTTAAGTAAATCGTATCGGAACTCAACTAAGTCATATTTGGATCTCAGTCTTGATTCTTGAAAATAAAGTCAATGTTGAATGGAATAGGCAGATGCATCGTACAATATTGTACATGCATAAATGTTTTCCTTATAATCTGCCAACAGATGAAGATCAATCATTAATCAAACAGTTGATATATTCACATTGCCGGGTTTAATTTGGGGCCGCTTAACTTGGGTTTCAAATGTTCAAAAACACAATTTCGTGATAATCTTAATCTATATGATAATATCAGTTTTGGTTCCTGGATTGGTTCCTGGATCATCATTTTTGTACTGTCTAAAGTATGATTAGGAAATTGAGCCGTTTTCTAGGTTTTATGCTAAATCCAAACATGCTTAGTCTAGCCTATCACGTAAGGGATCTAGGGTTCGACCTACAAACCAATTAGCAACGAGCGACCTTTTTTCTAGATTTTTGGCTAAAACCAAACATGCTTTGAATGATCGCATAAGGAATCTAGGGTTCTACCTATAAACCAATTGGCAGAGAGGAGAGTAGCTCAGGAACTTATAAGACACAAAAGAAGGGTAAAAGACACTTTCACCCCCTCTACTTTGATTGAAGGACACTTTCACCCCTTCAGTATGCTGAACTTCAGGAAAGTCACACTCCATGTTGTGATACCATTAGTCTCGAGTTGGAATCTGTCACTAAAAATAGTAGTGGAACCAAATTTTGCCCTCATATTATGCAAAATGTAGACGTTTTGCATGATATGGGGGCCAAATTTGTCTCCAAAATTATTTTTTAGTGAGACACCCGTCCCCAGAATAACGGCGTCACAATCAATGGGTGTAAGTTACTTGAAGTTCGGCACACTGAAGGGGTGAAAGAGTCCTTTTCCAAACTGGAAGGGGGTGAAAGTCTACTTCAGTCAAACTAGAGGGGGTGAAAGTATCTTTTACCAACAGAAGCCTCACACGATTATCAATTCCCAACAAGCCCCAACACGCACAAGGTGACAGACAGAAACATATTACAGAACAGGGCTTTGATACCATGTTAAGTAACTTGGGGTTCCACCTCAACACGAATCGGCAACACGGGGAATAGCATAGAACTCACGGTATCCGGTGTGGGACATATAACAACTCTCAACAGAAACAACTAATTTTGCTCACACAGTTTTCTTCT
Organism: Linanthus parryae; assembly: GCA_023055425.1. Lineage (NCBI taxonomy): Eukaryota > Viridiplantae > Streptophyta > Magnoliopsida > Ericales > Polemoniaceae > Linanthus > Linanthus parryae. Next base: position 6,787,669 of record JALGPY010000001.1, read on the forward strand.
GGTCTTGTTTCTAACATCAATTTCATGCAGGTTTTGTCAGTATACAGTGTTGTGCCGAAACTAGTTTCAGAGACACGAGTACAAACATAACGTGGGAGAGTGATAGGGACTGGTATCCTGATAGATCAACTTGCCGAGACATAACCACGTCACAACCTAGCAATGCTGCGCATAATAAAGTACGGATATTCAATTCACCAATTGGCAAGAAATGGTGTTTTAACTTGACGACGGTGAAAAACCAAGAGTATCTGATAAGAGGAACATTCCCTTCTAGAGATCTTCAAGGGACATTCTCTTTCAAAGTTTTGGTTGGTATCACACGTATAGGCACGGTGAAATCATCGAATTATACTGAAGTGGAAACCATTTTCAGAGCAAGTGATGACTACATAAACTTCTGCTTAGAGAATGAGAAGGGAGATCCTTACATTTCACAGATTGAACTCAGACCTTTGACTGGTTCAGATTATTTGAGCAGATCCTCCTCCGGCAGCGTCTTGAGACTGATTGAGAGAGTTGATGTTGGTGGCGATGAGCTTGAAATCAGGTATGTTACTCTGGTAATAGTCAAGAAGAGAAAATTTATAATTTTCATAATGAGAATATGAAATACTGTAATGTGTAAACAATTAGAAAAGCATGTCACATTTAAAAACACAACCTTCATTATAACAACCACTTAAGATATTCAAAAGATTACAGTCAAATTTACGGTCTTGGGAACACAAAAATATCGGTTGTTGATCTGGCTGGTTTTGTTTCAGCAGCCTCCACCCACGACATAAGATTCTAGCCATATTTCCTATTTTGTTTGTCCCAAAACGCTTGTCCACTTCCTTTCTAATAGTTGCATTCTCTACTTTTACCCTAATTTACTCTAAAAATGTGGATATTTCATAGAAACGTGGAAATTAAGGACACAATAGTAAATGACACATCGAAAAGTTAGTTGAAGTGAAATCGTTACATGTTTCCTTCAAAATAGCAAGATTCAAAACGCGACTATAATTTAGGGATAGAGGGAGTATATTTGAAGGCTAAAACTTGCATTCTCAGGTACCCGGATGACCCATATGATCAGATATGGAAAAATGAATTTGATCCTAACAAAGCAGCCTACAAGATATCATCACCAACTGCTAAAATCACCAACACTGATATCGCAGCACATCCCATCAAGGTGCTACAAACAGCTCTTTCTCCTCCAGATCGGTTGCAGTTTATACACCAGAATTTGAACTCCGAAGTCTGCAGTTACGAGCTCTACCTATACTTTCTCGAGCTGAATGAGTCTGTTCAAGTTGGACAGAGGGTGTTTGATTTATACATCAATAATGAGAGACAACAGGAAATCGATGTATTGGCTCACGGATCAAATTACAAGAGAATCATCCTCAACTTCACTGCAAATGGCTTCTTAAACTTGACCTTGGTAAAAGTAAACAGGTCCCTTTACGGGCCGATTATCAATGCTTACGAGATTTTGCAGGTGATTGCGTGGGAACAAGAGACATTTCATGGAGACGGTACGTTGCTAGGCACTCCTTATACGAGAAAGCATTCATTTTATCGAATTCTGATTGGCTTGGACCACCACCTCAAGATGTCAATAGTGCGGGCCGGGTTGGAGGGGGCTGTGAGAGAGGGGGTCGGGCTGGGGCCGGGTTAAGGGGTTGGGAATCTTGAACCCCGCCGGTCCCGGGCCCTAAACCCGTGGGGTTAGGGGTTAAGGGGGCCGGGAGGGCCTGGCCAATATATATTATTAATATATTGAATAACATATTTTTCATATTAATATTTGTATTTATAAATTAATAAAAAATAATAAATAGTGCCTTTTTTTTGGGGGGAGGGGGAGGAACTGGCCCGGTGGGGGCCGGGCCCGGTTGGAGGGGACCAAGTCGAACTGCACCGGGTTGGGGGCCGGGCTGGGGATTAGGGGCTGGACCGGTTCGGGTGTTGGAGGGGGCGGGCCGGACCTGGCTCATCTTAGTGCGGGTCGGCCCGGTTTCAAGCCTGGACCACGCCCTTGACACCTTGACCACCACCCTCACGTGGTGGGGCATGACCCAATCAATACTTTCTTCTCCTTACACCCAGTTTCCTTACTGCTACTTCGCTTTGTTTAACATTTCATAATCTTATCCTCTCTTCTAGTTGATGTTATTGTGAAAGTGAGGGATGAGCTGCTTAAGGATAATCAAGACAATGAGGTCTTGAAGAGCTGGTCTGGAGACCCATGCCTTCCTCTTCCCTGGCTTGGTCTGCAATGCAAGTCCTTCCATGATTCCGTATTCATCACTAAGTTGTACGATGCAAGTCCTCTATTGGAATATGAAACTTCTATTTACATCAATTAAATCCAATGAATCCAAGATTTCATTTATCATTGTTGCAGGAATTTATCATTCAGTGACCTGAAAGGACCAATTCCTCCAAGCATCATTGGCCTAGCCCACTTGAACGAATTGTACGATTCACGACACATTTTCTATGCAATTATTAGCTAAAGGTCGTATGTTTTTGAACTTAACATAATCGGTTGTTTTTTTAATATGCAGGAATCTAAGCAACAATGCCTTCACTCAGACAATTCCAGAATTTCCAGTTTCTTCCATGTTGAGATCAGTGTAATCCATTCTCCAAAACTGAACTTTGATTATTTCCCGAATCACTTATAGAATGAACTTTTGAGCTGTATAGGCTCTGAATAAGGTAGGGTGTAACTAGGAAAGATAGGACTATGCACCAGGTCGGATGTTCATAAAAAACAAATGCTCCAATATGTAACATTTAATCATTTTCTCTAACAATACCTCATAAAATAAATAGCATTATTGAATTCTAATCTGTCGCTTCTTTGTATCATGATTTCAGGGATTTGAGCCACAATAACCTTACAGGGAAGATCCCAGTATCACTTGTCTCACTTCGAAGTCTGAAAGCATTGTAAGCAATAATCATTTACTACATAGTTTACCTCCCGTTTAGGCAACATTAAATAAAGTTACTCTGTGTTTCTTCAGATATATCGGCTGCAACCCTCTCTTAAGTAAAGAGTCGGCAGCCAGATTAAAAAGTTCTGGACTTGCAACAGAGTAAGGAGTACATCGATCCCTCCAAATGCTTAATGGTTATACACATCACAACTTAAGGAAGAATATGTTTTTTATTTTTATTTTTGGAAACTCTTGATTTCAGTAAAGGAAATTGTGGTGGCCAACGATTCCCGGGTTCAATAAAAGGAATTGTCATAGGAACAGTTACAGGTGGATCATTGTTAGTCACTGTTGCGGTAGCCATTCTTGTTGCTTGCCTTTATAGAAAAAAGTTGGCGCCCGTGGGAAAATTCAAAGGCAAAGGATATCCAATGACAATGAGTGAGTCATTAAGCATTTGCAAGCTCAATTTGTTCACTACATACACATACATTTTAAGAGAGCATTTAGCTTATTCATTTACGTACTTATTGCTCAGTGAAATTCTCTCCTAAACTGCAGGTGTGGTATTTTCTATGCCCAGCATGGATGATATTGTTCTCAAGTCAATAAACATACAAAATTTTACGCTGCAGTGCCTCGAAGTTGCCACAGAAAACTACAAAACGTTAATAGGCGAAGGAGGGTTCGGATCTGTTTACCGTGGTACTCTTACTGATGGACAAGAAGTGGCAGTGAAAGTCCGCTCAGCCACTTCAACGCAAGGAACACGAGAATTCGATAACGAGGTAAAACTGTAATAAATTCACTCTTAATCCCTCCAACAGCATAGTTTTCCAAGATTCACATATCTAATTTTCTTGTCAAGTCTTTTTGAATACGAAAGAACTTACAAATCTACCTCATAGATTAAAGCTCAAGCAAGTTCATGCCATATCTTTTATGTATAAAGCTAAATCATGAAAAGAAGAGGGGATGAAGTTATTACTTATTAGCGCCTTCTGAAGCAACAAACATAAACTGAGGGGTAAAAATAAGACATACCTGTTCCACAAGCAACTGACAGATTTTTGTGAAAACGCGCTTTGCAGCTCAACCTTTTATCAGCTATTCAGCACGAAAACCTGGTCCCTCTACTTGGCTACTGCTGTGAAAATGAACAACAAATTCTGGTTTATCCCTTCATGTCCAACGGTTCCCTTCAGGATCGCCTTTATGGTAATCTCCGTCGAACCGAGTAATCTTCAAAAGATGTAGTAGTATAGTTAATACTTATTTTACCCTTTATATGATGTTCCACAGGTGAAGCAGCAAAAAGGAAGACTTTGGACTGGGCAACCAGAATATCAATTGCACTCGGTGCTGCCCGAGGCAAGCAACTACTGCCTGCAGAATTCATAGTGTGTTAATGATTATATTGCCCCTTATTACAGAACATTCAATAGGTTGCGGTCTTTATTTCACCGATGATAAAACCTAGCCACTAGAATTGAGAATTGAAAATACAACAGTCGTATGATTAATTTTGTTCTTCCATCATCCAATTAATAGAAAAATGCAGAGACTTCAAAACTATTGATGAATATTAACTTATCATACGAACACCTTTTCAAGCTCACCAAACAATAGGTTCTAATATTTCCAGCACACTCGAGTTGGCCATAAGGCGCAGCACAGTATGAAAAAAGCAACTTCATACATTATAATTTCTTGGAACATAGGAATTCCAATGAAATGACAAAGTTCACAGGGCATTACAAGGTTGCTCTTTGCTTTACAAGGTTTAATGGATAAACCTCCAGCTTTTCTGTACATAACAGACAGTAGCACTCTGACAATGTCATCTACCGATGCTTAAGTTGAATATGCTTAAATCATCTATCAAAGGTATTTGGATTTTGGAGAAATCAAAGAGAAGGCCTCAAAGGCCACTGAAGTAGATAGATATGAAAGCATCTTGAACTCTTCTTTAATTATCCTAGAATCAAAAGGATTATCCCAGAGAAGATGATGTTGTGCTTAGGCCACCCACAACAGGAAAAATATACTTGTCTATTTTTCTGACAAGTTTCAGTTCTCAGGTTTGACATATCTTCATACATTTGCTGGCGGCTGTGTCATACACAGGGATGTAAAATCAAGCAACATTCTGCTAGACCAAAGCATGTGTGCCAAGGTAGCAGACTTCGGCTTTTCTAAATATGCTCCTCAAGAGGGGGATAGCAATGCTTCTTTAGAAGTAAGGGGAACCGCTGGCTACTTGGATCCAGAGTAAGTATACATGATTCCCAGTAACAAGCTTCTGTTTTCCGATGCGGATCAATTTTGAAAATTTTAATGTATATATTTTTTCTCGGGTTCAGGTACTATTCTACCCAGCATTTATCAGCTAAGAGTGATGTCTTCAGCTTTGGTGTTGTTCTGCTGGAAATAATAAGTGGTCGAGAGCCTCTGGACATTCATAGGCCAAGGAATGAGTGGAGCTTAGTTGAATGGGTACAAATCGATCTCATGTCTCTCTGTGCAACTTCTAAATATCTCTCCAGTATGAATAAAAAATCCATTGCCATAAGAACCATGTTGTTTATTCACTTTCCTTCTGTATTCTCTCGCGGGTTATTTCATCAAGCTTCACCGCATATTCACATAACTGTATAATCCCACATCTCATTTGGGTAAAGTTACAAGGTGTAGTATAAGAAAAGGGGGATGATGATATGCTATACATTTGAGTTCAAATCCTGCTTTTGGGTGAGGGATATGAGACACGTAAAACCCATCCTCCCATATACCTCTTTTCAAATTTTTCCAATAATGTTATACCTGGAGGTGGTATAAGTCAGATAATAGAAGTGGAAAATATGATATTACATATCCGGCATCACATCCTGCCATAACCAAACTAGGCCACAAAAATCACATACCCTGCATCATATCCCAGTATGTCTTATCCCCCCTCTTTCTCAAACCTTACCTACAAGAATCAAAAAAAATGATCAGTAACATAATGTAGATACCCGAAATTTGTAATACTGGTCCATAGCCATGTGGCTTCCCCACAAAGATACATGTCACCTCGTACTTGTGCTCCGCATACATTGTATCTCAAACTTACTTGGGCTGTGAGAAAGGGCCCCTCATGTATGTTACATACTAACGCGAGTCGAGGGGCAAAGGGGTTTGGAGGCCAGAGTAAGGTTCATCGCACGCGAGACTTAACTTACTTGCATGCGACCCTTGTACGTTGCAAATGAGACTTGAGAAGACCCCTCTGTATATACGGTCGACCGTTACTCTACGAGAGGAAGTTATATAACCGCTGCTCATAACTGTTGCTTTAGACTAGTATATATAGAGAGGTCATCCTCTCGACAGAGGCTTGGATGGGTAGTGGTCATAGACCTATTGCAAACTGTCTCTCTTCTATGTAACATACTTGGCTTATTCTTATCCCTTACTGCTTATGATCCTTGTGACCCTTGACTTGGATACACCTCCGGATCGGTGTTGTTATTCTGTCCTATGTTACAGGTACACCAGTAATCCATCCTATTCATGTTCCTTATCTACACATAACCATCCCAAGAAGTCCATGCATAGAAGGGGAAAAAACTGACAGTGAAGTATGCTTTTGATGCAGGCAAAACCATACATAAGGAACTCAAGAATTGATGAAATTGTTGATCCAAGCATAAAAGGAGGATACCACGCGGAGGCAATGTGGAGAGTGGTAGAGGTGGCACTAGCATGTACCGAGCCCCTCTCTACTTACCGCCCATGTATGGCTGATATTGTCAGGGAGCTGGAGGATGCGTTAATCATAGAGAACAATGCTTCCGAATATATGAAGTCCATAGATAGCTTTGGAGGATCACATCGCTTCTCCATAGAGAGGCCGATTCCTCATCCACCAGTAGATGCATCCCCTATCCTTTCGCAACCCCCTCCTCCGCAGCCAAGATAATTATTATGGTGGCGGCAATTTTAGTTATGTCACATGATCAATGGTGAGAGAATGTGATGTATATTGGTTATGGAGTGTTTATTATTTTCTTTGACATTTTATGTAGCTTCATGTTTGTTCAATTATTCTGAGCCAAAAGCACTCCAGCCACCACCTAGTAGAGCTGTCAAAGCGGTTAACTGTAACCGGACCGGTAAACCGTGAACCGCCGGTTACAGGTTCAGTTCGTTACGGTTAATGGTTAACCGGTTACGGTCAACCGACTTGGAACCCAACGGCCCGGCCCGTGTAACCGCAACCGCTTAAACCGGTTCGGTTCGGGCCGGTTAAAAACCGCTATTTATTATCTTTATTTAAAAACAAAAACAGTTTTATTATTATATATATATATATATAACTCGTTGGGAAAGACAGCTATAGGGTCAGTTAACCGGCCCGATTGACAGCTCTACCACCTAGGCATTGAACCAAACAAAAAATACTTCCTCTTATTCAACAGACTAACCAGATAGATATCTGTGTTCTGGTAACCCCCATTCAGTGGGGGACATCTAAACAAGTTACTGTTATAGTGTAATGTTTCTCAACTAGTCATAGCTTGGAATGTCGAAAGCCAAACTAATGAGTGTGCTCTTTAGCATCAGGTGCTTGAAACCGATGGCCCTCTACTTTGGAGCTTCTTGATACTAAATTGTACATTGCTGTTCGGTTTAGCAATCTGAAATGGGGGATTCAAAGTAACTACTTTTATGAGATTTAAGCACACTTAAAAGCTTGGTGATAGAAGATTTTTTTGAAGCCAAAAAGCAGTTCATCAGACACTGGACTCCACCCACACACACACACACACACAATGCAATCAAGCTTAGGCATTGTAGCTCAGCTGAGAGTTCTACAAAACTGAAACCCTAATTACATTTCACAATAATAAAATTTGAAATTTTCGAAGAGATGAATGAATCTGCAGTTCCGTAGACGAAGATGAGGCTTTCTGAACAACAGAAGTACAGAAATTGAACCGGGTGACTTGAATCTCAGATCATAACACTCTGTGTGATTAAGTGCAGGGACGGACCCAGGAATTTTTCGTAGGGGGGGCCGAGGTAGAAAAAAACCTCCGCATCAATCTCAAATTGTGTTCTCTACATTCGCACCTCTATTTTTTTTAGGGAACATTGCACCTCTATTTTTATTGAGGGGTTTACCAACCTTGATTATTAGTTATTGTAGTCAAATAACAATCACTCTCTTTCAAAAAAATAACAAACACTAAAGTTAACCAATTAAGGTTGACATTCATGTTACTGAAATATCAATTTAGTCCTAAAAAATTAGTGGTCTTCTTTATCACATATTTTTCCTTAAGATTCTACATGTGATTAATGAAATCACGGGAGTAATTTTGATAATACTACATGTCTGTGACAATAAGAATTAACAAACAACATATTTAAACCAGTTAAAATGTCAGTTCATGAATCACAAGGTGAATGTATCAATTGTTCATTGGAGTTATTCACACTTGATAAGTTCCAACCTGGAGGGGCCACCAGTACCAATTACTCTAGTACAAATCTCCATCCTGGTACAAATCTACTTCTAAACCAAATGCTAGGGGGGGCCACGGCCCATGCCAACTTGGCTTTGGGTCCGTCCCTGATTAAGTGGACTAACAACAATGCGAATAAACACGAGATCTGATTACAAATTACATACAATGAGTAAGATTCCGCTGAAACTTTACCAGATTGAGTCGATTGGTGAGAATTGTAGACGATGGTGCTTTCACCGCAACGGCAATGTTCGAATCGTTCGTTGCAGCAGAGTATGGCCATGGACGTGAAGGGAGAAGAAGGCGGGACCCGGTACTCATATTATTTCTGCTCCGCTACTCGGAATTTGGTTATGATATCGTTCCAGTCCTTTGACTAGTTTGGATGGTAGGTTTCTTTCTAGATGCAGTTGAGCTCAGGAGAGAGAATATACAACATACTCAACCCTGATTTCATTCATTTTCCTGAATCAAACCGAATGAGATATATGTTCGCCGACCGTGGAATACATGCACTAATAACGTTGACAAGTAAACTCCACGCCTTACATTGCGCACCGTGTCAATTAGTTGACAAATAGCACACTGATTTTGCCTAAAACCTACTGTATTGTACTTGAAATTAATGGATATACTTCCTCTGTTTACTCTCTTTCTTCCTACCTTGACTTTTACTATTATTCATCGGATCGCTTTGATCCGATGATTTGATTAGCAATACGATGTAATTTTTTAGTAAATTTTCATGATATTGTAGAGTAAACTTCACTCTACGACACCATGAAAAATTATCAAAAAATTGCACTGTTTGGATATCCAAATCACCGGGTCAAAATAATATGGTTACGGATTAAAAAGTCAAAACTGGAAGAAAGAGAAGAAACAGACCAAGTAGACAACTTTTGAACTTGTACCATTGGTATAAACTCTAAAGTGGTTAAGCTTCAAATGTTCTGTTAGTAAGTAGCACCGCTCAATATTCTACATCAGCAGAGAACCAATTTTGACATATAACCCAATTGAACTATATGTTACGACAAATGTGCGGTACATACACTAGGAGACTTGACAAATCGCGTAGTATTGATTTTGCTGATATCGCACACCAAAAGCTTTGAAAAGGTTTGTAGGCACAATGTAAGTAAAACCAATATTGCACTGTCTGCGAGTATATACTGCATGTAGAGTTATATGTCAAACATTTCTTACTATTCCAACTCAGGAGGAATATCAAGAACTTCCGTAGTACTGCTTAAGAAAGTGTTTTTTGACTATCTAAAAACAACACCAGATCTTGCACCTTAAAATGCATATATAATCAAGCATGGTATGGCAGTCTTTCCTGATGGAGAGATAATTCCATAAGAAATTTGGTGGCAGTGTGGTGATGAAGCTGATGGCCATGATTCAAGGAGCACGAACGACGAAAAGAAAAACATACAGAAAGCACTTATCTTTCCGGTATTCAATTGGAAACCAACACTATTATCAGTCGGATACTCTCCTCAAGTCTCTTGAGTACATACTGGGAAAGAAAAAGAGAGAATCCCTAAGAAACTAAAAACTGTGAAGTTGGCATTTAGTTAGCTTCACTGGTGAAAATACTCTAATGTTGGCCAAACGCTCTCTAATCTCCATCCAAGCTCAAACTTCACAAGACCTACTTCCACAGAATTTTTCAAGCAGTAGCTGAGAGTGACAACAACCCATTGTGCCTGAGCAGTGCCTCTGGAGAAGGTTCACGACCTCTGAACTCCACGAAAACCTGTCCAAAATGCCCAACCAAATTTAATAACAAATAAAACATGTTCCAAAACTGCTATAAAAACTTTCCATGTTAGAAGTTCTCAGCTTCAAGACCAGAGGTCGCTTTGGTGAACGCCCAGTACTTGTTCATGAACTAATTATTGTGAGGATAACAAGCAAAGGTTTCTCATGTGCTCTTCTTCGTAAAAGTAAGGACACATTTGGCGTAACTTCTTTGACTTTAAGTACGTGAGCTTTTTAGTTTTGGTGGTACTACCCTTCATGTGTTTAGAAAATATAAGGAGGTGGAGGGTACTACAGTCGATTTAACACGGTTAGTGGATTAACGGTATGTTTGGTTTTTTCAGGATTAGCCCGTATTAGTTGGGATTTGACTAAATATAGTCCATGTTTTGTTTGGTTGTTCTGAACTAAATTTAATACCATTACTAAATAGTGAAGAGATTGTGTTTAATATCCTAAATGAGTTTCCTCATGCTTACATGAGGGGTATTAGCTGGATTGGACTATTTGTACTTAATACTACCACACAAAACCAAACACAGTATTAACCAATAGTTCGGCTAATCCAATCCACTCCAATCCTATCCGGCTATAGTCCGGAAAACCAAACGTGCCATAAAAGTCTAATAAGTTGCCCTTTTCTAGCCTTTTCTTCTCCCATTTTTTACAGCTAAAAGTTAGAAAAAAGTCGCATACTAAACATGGCTTTTAGCTTCATTTTCGGACTAAAAGTCCAAAGTCGCTAAAAATGTCACACCAACCCCCCGGAAGTAACTTGGAGCTTAGAGACTGAGAGAACTCTTGCTCGGGGAAAAAAGGTAACTAAATCTAAGAAAAGTAAATAATAATAATAATAATAATAATAATAATAATAATAATAATAATAATAATAATAATAATAATAATAATAATAATAATAATAATATCTGACCTGCGATGGTGCTTTTCCACCTCCAAGAGCAAGTATAGTTTCACGGAACCTCTGTCCAGTTTCTTTGACAGCCTGCAGAAAGACACATGATTTGATATGTATATTGCATCAGCCCGATACCACATTTATATTGTTAAAACAATATAGTAATATAAACGCAGCTATAGTTCATAAACCAGAAATGCATACACTTATAAAGTTATATGGTATCAACTCCTATTATTCAGGAAGGAAGCATTGGACTTCAGGACAAACTGAAGCTTGTTTATTTCAAAATCAGAATAATCAAAGTTGTAAAATATAAATTGAACGAGGACAAAACAAGGGGTGAAACACACTTTCTCCCCCTTCCAGTTTGGAAAATGAAACTTTCACACCTTCAGGATGCCATATATAATGATAATCACACTTCAAATTGTGACGCCATTAGTCTGCAGGCGGGGATCTGTCACTGATAGTAGCTTCTGGGACAGAATTGCAAGTGTCCTAAAGTTTAACAGACTGAAGGGGTGAACGTGTATTTTCCCGAACTGCAAGGGATGAAAACGTCTTCCTATCAAACCTGAGGGGGTGAAAGTATCTTTTACCCCAAACCAAGACGTCAAACTACGTAGAATCATATGAATTGTGGGGGTTCATGGAGAGTACATCTGAGCATTTCTCAATACATCACACATTCCCAGAGAAGCAGATTGAGTTGAGTTTCATGATGAGTTGTTAGGTCTTATTTTTAAGGCCTTTTTGGGCATATCCAGATGCAATAATAAGTCTCCTGATTATATTTTAAATTAAACATAGAAAGAGAAAGGTCAAAAGGGGTAAAGGCCGCTATTCGAAACAACAAGACGTGTCTGATGCTTCTTCATTTACAGAAAGTTTCAAGGCTTGTTAATGCTGTTTACTGGCAAGCAAAATCTCTTTTTACTCGTCGTACATAAGCACTCCTGGCAAGTAAAAGACCTGTCTAAAGACATGTTCCTATCCTCCAATTACTTTTGAAAAATTAGATAGGGTGGAGGACTCAATCGTAGGCCATTTTAGTTCACTTCATAAAACAGTTCCGGATGAATAAAAATCCATAGATAAAAAGAGAAAAAACCTTCTCATACCTTTTCATTGTTTAATCCAACGTCCTCAAAGGCTGAAAAAGCATCTGCAGATAACACCTCTGCCCACTGCCAAAGTTTAAATAACTTCTATCAGGAACAATAGTCACAAATACATGCTCAACTTAAGTTTAGTGTACTCAAGAATGTCACTAGGTATAACTATTTCTCCATTAGTAACATAAAAAACAACAGCATTATGTAGATTCTCAAAAGAAAGAAACCCACAAAACAGGCAAGAGCGGCAAAGACTGGATATAAAACAGCATAATTTATAGCAAATTTCTTATACGAAATCATGCAACACAACCTCAACGTTCAGTTTACCTTTCCATAGAAAGATATCAGAAACACGATGAACAGGAAAGGAAACAGCAAAAAGAAGATAAAATGACTGAAGGATGAATACCTTATAACTATAGTATCCAGCAGCGTATCCTCCTGATAAACAAGGACAAACATACCCAGATAAATAAGTTGTGAAATTGCAGAAAGATATAGAAATGGATTGCTGCTAAAACAATTATATTTCACGGGCATAAAATTAAATTGTTAAAAAGGACAAACCTGCAAATATATGGCTAAAACCACACAGAAATCTATCCTCAGGCAGTGGCGGGATAACTTGTGTCTTTTTGCTAACCCTTTGATCCACATCATATATTGATTCAGATCCACCAGGAACATACTTGGTATGCAGCTCCAGATCCAAAGATGCAAACCTCAACTGGAACACATAAAAGATGGAAAGAAGTTAAAATTTCCACCACACATTCATAAACTATTAGACAACTAGTTTCTCAAGTCTACAACCAAAACACAGGCTCAAAACAGAACAATCACCCCAGAGTCTCAGACAGAACTGAGCTAAAAAACCCCAAGAAAGGGAGCAAGCCCAGAATGATCATAATTATGGTTCATGGAACGGGAACGGAAACTCGATACCCTCAGGAATTCGGTACGCAGGGGTGGGCTTCTTTGGCTATCGGGGAAGGAGTTTTATCATTTTTCAAAGACTATAAACTACAAAAACTGCTCAATTTCTGCAGGATTTAACTGTCAAAACTCTAGAAATGCATGTATCTTAGCCAATTTAACTATAATTTTCCCTATGTAGAGATACTTGAGGAGAAAATAGTAAGAAAACGTCAGATTGCTAATGTGCGATGGTTCAGAACAGGTGATCCTGGAAGTGTAAGAGAGAATATTGATTTATGATGGATAATTTTCCAAGTTGCAAATTGCGAAATTTAAAAAAGGAGGATTTTATGTAATATAAAAAAATAATTACTTGATTGTTATAAATTCCTAATGACAATGGGCTAAATGGACGTGAATCGTGGAAGTATGTACCATGTATTAGTGGAATCTCGTTCCAAGTCTCTATGGGTTGAACGTCGAAGCCTTAAAGGTAGAATACACTAGCTTCTAGTCCATCAATAGCTACAGTCTATTCATCATCAAACTAACATATTATCGTTACTATACCAGCGAATAACATAAATATATTAACCTTACATAATAAAGAAATAATAATTATTCATTTGATATAATCTGTTTTCAACCTTAATTAATAACTAAGGATATAAGTGTCGGCAAGGTTGTAATTCAACCATAACTCCCATCATAGAAGTTGGAGACAAACAGAAGCGGCGTAGAATCTCTAAGGAGAATTGTTTTATCATTTAGGAGATATCGAAGTTAATTTGCAATGAATCCCTCGAAGAACATTATCAATATCGCTAAGGCTTTTGAACATAGTAGTTATTAAGCCCTCAAAAAAATTCATAAGCTTCAACAAGTTCAAAGGAGTGTTTTTTTTAATGTGTTCATTGAATGTAATGCATAGACGTAATCTCCCTATTGTTTGCACGTGACACCATGACAACACATACATTGTACATACACACACATATAGAGACAAATTGGGAGATAGACTCTGCAAAATCATTGCAGTTTTAACAAATTTATCTCAACCACTAAACCAACTGAAACATTAAGCATTACTGTGTAACATAACACTGTGCAACATTATCTCACGAGAATATAAGCCTACATAAATGAATATTAACAACCAACACTATAACATTTCAATTTAGTGGAAACGAGAATCAAGAATATTGATATCACGTTTAATTATGATCATCTTGAGGAGAATGGAAATAAGTTAAAACCTGCACAATTAAAAGGATATAAAGCAATATATTACACTAACCTGTCGAAGACTTAGGGAGCCAGCCCGATAAGTTCTAGCAGCAAGGAGCTTCTTGTATATATCTTCAGGCAGACTCTCTCCGGATTCATAATGCTTGGCTATGCCCATCAACGTATCCCTGCAACAGAGGATATAGATTTCAGGTATCAAATTACGGAATATATTTGAAACTATATTTATGAACCTAAGTTGTCATGAGACATGATCTAGTAACAATTTTCCATATATATTTTTACCATGAAGTCCTTAATAATGCATCACTAGGGTAGATGAAGAGGATAGCCACGTTAAGGACAGTTTCAAACTATCCTCAAGAGACAGAATGTATTAATAAAAAGTTTTGCTTACACTGCTTATGCAGATATAAACTATAAGTAGTACCAAGGCCCTGTTTGGTATCAGCTGAAAATCTGAAAAATCGGCTGAAAAATCTTGTTAAAAAATCCAGCTGAACTTAAAATCTAAATCCCATTGGTATGAGCTGAAATTTAGGATAATTAATTTGATCCATTTGACAAAATTTAAAAGAGATATATAGTCAATTACTCGAATACACCAACTTATAAATGAACTACAATCATGCTAATGTTAAAAACACGTTAAAAGTTTTCTGAGATTTTCAGCCGCATAATCCCCAATTTTGGAGAATCTACAATTGCACTGAGATAATTTTAATCTGCAGATTTTCAAATTAAAATTTTGCGTAATAACATATGGAATTAAATTAAAATGACCGATTTTAACCAAAACAGATTAAAATCCGGGTTCTCACACATGCACTAATACCAAAATCTAGGAATTATCAACAGAAGCATGAATTACTGAGAGTTTGCTTCCGAGTACCGACAAGATTCACTCAGTATGTCATCCATTTAGCAAACGCATAGTGGTAATTATTTTTTTCCTCCACTACATTGTGGAGTCAGGAAAGGAAATAGAACAATTTTGAATATTACAGCCAATGAGTGCGCCCATATTACCTATGATAACACCAATTCTCCATGAACTGAGAAGGTAATTCAACAGCATCCCACTCTATGCCTCGAATACCAGCAACCAGGCCCTCATCCTGTTTTGTAAGCATATGCTGAAGTGCATGACCAAACTCATGGAAAACTGTCTCAACCTGCAAATAGCATCAACAAATGTAATTTCACCAAAAAGAAATGTAAGAGATAACACCCTGGAGGGGGTAAAGAAGTATGATGCCTGAAAAAATAACTTGGAGAAAGAGTCGAGAAACAAAGTAGTTCCAATATCAAGCATACTTTTATCTCTGATGAATGTAAAAGCAAGCGTGTGTGTGTAAGCACATATATACGCAACCGAGTGATTAGAGTAACACTACGAAGGCAACTAACATGATGGGCGTAATTATGTAGAGTAGGAAAAGAAAGGTCATCCACATGCATTGTAGAATACCAACAGGAGCACATGAATCCAAACTGATCAATATAGTACAGATGGCTTCACAAGATACTACTCATATAAACTTGCTAACACCTCATCACACAAATCATTTGGCAATGGAATATAAATGAACTCAGCCCCTTTCATATTTAGTCTTCAATCAACATAATTGGACTGCTTTATCAATATTGCCCCACAATGATTAAAAAGATTTAATGAAGGAATCGTGTAAACTACTGCTAACAACTAGGACTTGAACTTCTACATCATGTCACTGAGCTCTGGTTGAGCATGTAACCTACTTGCACTCTTAAATATTCAATTAACGAAGTTGCTTGGAGGTGACCCTCGCTCAAGTGGGTAGCTAATTAGACCCACTGAGTTACATCTAATGACCACTAAAGGTCAGAAGTGCTCCGAAAATAACAAAATGTCAAATATCCACTCAGCCAAAGCCGCAACGATAGCGAGATGATACTCACAAATGTGGGCTCCATTTCTGTCATTCTAAGAACAGAACACTGTAGTTATAATTAGACCTCAAGGCAATATATTACCTCACGGAATGTCATGAGGCTAGGTTTGTCCCCCACTGGTGGCATCTGATTGCATACCATTTGAGCAACAGGGAGCCTGGGAGATACACCATCTCGTGAAAAAACACGACTTCGAGCAAAAACCTCATCCATCCAAGCACCTCCACGCTTTTCAGAGGGGCGAGAATATGGATCAAAATAGAAGTATGCAATGGGACTTCCTGCAGAATCTTTGACACAATAGAATCTTACATCCTTGGTCCAAACCTAAAATGTCGTAGCATTAAAAGAGTGTTAAGGCCATTTTATAAAATAAAACCAGGAACAAAGAAAGAGGCTGGTAGATCAGAGTAAGATTACTGGAGCTAAGCCATCAGCCGATTCAACTTCAATCCCAAATAGCATCTTTGCTAGGCTGAAAAGGCCATCCATTACTTTAGGCAATGAAAAATATGGGCGCAATTCTTCCTGTATGAATAAAAAAAGATAAATCATAAGTCCACGTAACATTTAGCTTCTGAATTAAAGAATAGGAAATACCATTCACATTTAAGCAGACATAAATCAAAAAAAAAAAAAAAACTTTGAATCCTTGATGCAAAAGGGAAACAAGATCTCTCACTCAACCAGGACACACACTGCAGAAAGTTGGACGAACATGCTCAAACATAACTTTTACAGGTAATGAAGATCTGGATCAAACATTTCGACTTGCAAATAAGACAAGTCACCTGAGAAACCACAACTATTATGTACAGATTTATCATGCATATCTGGGGGCATTTTACAATATTCTGGAATGTGAATTGAAGCTTCCAAAAAGCTTTTGGATATACTAGCAGTCTTGATGAAAATCTATTATTCTAAATCTAGCATCAGATGTAAACAAACTCTGAGTAAGAATTATGAAAGGTTATTATGTATGTCCATTTTTTTTTATTACAATCAACAGAAGAAAGAACAAGAGATAATAATTTTTAAACTAACCTACCTCTAGCGGGATTCGAACCCTGTATTTCATGCGGGGCTTAAAATGCTCTACTAATGAGCTAGAAGCCATTTGCCATATGTCCAATTACAAAGATGAAGATAGAGAAAGCAGTGAAACAATCAGAAAGGAATGTCGATGCACCAAGACATTTACTATAGATGGAGTGCCGCTGACTGAAGTGAGGTATGGGTTACAATATCAGTCAAAAACCTCAGTTGTGAATATATGAGAGATAAGCATATTACGTGAATACATGATAGATAAAAGAATTAGCAGCATCATTCCATTTTTCCTATTTGATGGTCTGTGTGGGCGTGAGAGAGAGAGAGAGACCTCGTTTATTTCATACTTCGACTCGCGTAGCCTCTCACTCCAAAAGGTGATGTCCCAATGAGTCAAATCATTAGCCTCAGCGGCGCCTTGAGTTTGACAAAACTCTTTGAGGTCTTCCATATCTGCAAATTAAAGAGTACTATGGTTTACGCACCAATAAAACTTCAAACCCTCAAGCCACACACACACACACACATATATGTATATATATTCTGTTATAACAAATCAAGAATTTTTAGTTTGGCAGTATTGCTCTCAATTAAATTACCATAATCGTTCTGATTATAGTGGGAAGCAATACTATCTCTACTTTAGCCTATTTACTTTTTTCTGACACCATAACGCCTGAGTTAATCTGTCTTTAGCCTATGTTCTTCTGTCGTGATTTCAAAAAACAGCAGGGCACCTAATGAGATAGAGAACCAGGAACATGAGAGCAAGTTTGGTGCCATCTTTCGAGCTTTTCCTTAAAAGTTTCAGAGAAAATAGTTTTTTTTTTTTTTTGTTTGAGGAGAAACGATTTCCATAGACTAAAAGGTAGAAGAGATTACATCAGTTGATAGAGTTGATTGAATCCACGCAGGGATATTATCTATCCATTTTTCTGAAAATTTTCTACCCTTAGCCCTTGAAGCTAGCATATGAGCCACCTTGTTTTTGTCCCGTTGAATCCACCTGATATGAACTTCTTGGAATTCTTCTAATAAAGCTTTGATGTCGTGTAGAAGATCAGCAGAGCGAGAGAGGTCTTGAATGCTAAGCCCAAGTTTTAGCATCTTGAGATCTTCAAGTAAACACTTCGCGTCGCTTTCGAGTACTACCACCTGCCAACCCATGATCTTTGCTTGGTTAATACCCACCCATATCGCTTTTGCTTCCGCTTCCCTAGCCGATTCCACTTGCGAAATGGCTACTGCCACCGCACCAATGGATTCGCCGTTCATTCTTCTGAGCACAGCACCTCCTCCCCCTTGATTCGACCCTGCATCACGAGCTCCATCACAAGAGACAAAGACTGCATTTGTCCCTATGGTCGCCGAAACCTCTGGGTTTTTATTTGTAACTAGTAGCGCAGTGGGATTGTTCTCCCATAAAACCTTCAATTCCTCAAGTCTCTGTTGAATGTCAGAGATGATGTGATCATCACTAACTGCCACCCCTTTGAAAATTTGCATGTTTCGTGCATTCCATAATTCCCAGAGAAGAAAGCAAATGACTTCTCTGTGTTCTGCGGAAGCTTTACAGAGAAGATTCGCAATCCAAAATTTGAAACTAATTTGAATTTTCAGTTTGTCCGGATCAAAATTCATACCTGCCCAAAGTTTCTTCATATGAGAACATTGTGAAAATAAGTGACTCTCAGATTCCCCATAGCTTCGACAGAACACACATACATTCTCAACTTGAATTCCACGGCGGGTTAGATTACTAGCTGTTGGAAGAGATTCGTGAAAGCACCTCCATATGAAATGGAGAATCTTCTTTGGAAGCTTGATTTTCCAAAGTATGTTGAAAAAATTATCCCATCGTTCCTCAACAGGTCTACTCGAATCATTATCAGTAGTTCTCACCGCTAAGTCATAGCCAGATTTAACCGTATATACTCCTTTGTCCTCGTAATGCCAAATAATCCTATCCGGCCTTGGGTTGGTCGGGAATAGTTTCTAACAGTGAAGGAAAGAAGTGAGTGTTTGGGTTGAAATTAAAATTTAAAAAGGATTGAAATGTTCGTCTTTGCAAGCTTTTCTTTTGGATTTATATCTTATGCCATGAACTTATATATAGTGTAACAAGTGTGCCTTTTGAGCCCACTATAAGTCTGCACCACCAAACACATTTGACCTAAAGAGCTGAATCCACAAAATAAATAATAATAATGATAATAGTAATGATAATAAGAATAATAATGATAATAATAATGATAATGATAATAACAATAATAAGAATAATTAATAACATAATTATTATAATCGTAGTAATGATAATAATAGTTATAATGATACTAATAAGTACTGGAAACTACCCTGCACTTCTTGACTTTGGGCCAATCAAGGACAGACCATAAACAGCGTGATAGATTCTTCATGGAATCGAGGCATGTGCTGGGTAGAACGTTTTTCTTTATTAATTGTGTACCCATCATGTGAAAGAATGTGCCTCCATTCTGTGAAAAAATCAATCACTATGTCTTTGGTCTGTCTTTGATTGGCGCAAATTTATGAAGTGTAGAGGGTTAAGAGTCCAAATTGACACTGGAGGGAGTCAAGTGACCAAGGTTCCTATGTAATTAAATACTACACGCATAAGCAACGGGACTACAGTAGCAACCTTCTGATGTCCGTTAAGTATTAAAAACTAATTACTTTACGCTATTAGAGTACTAGTCACTTCACAAAATTTCTATGGCCATGATTGGCCACTTTCTATAAAGAAAACAAACTAATAAAAACATTGTCAACAAAAATATACCTTTAACAGCAGCGTCCCAAGAAGCACTTCGAAGCTTTTCTAGGAGTTCTTCTGCTTTATCAACTGTTGCCATTTTGGTAGCCATGCTTACCTGGAAAATTACAATGAGCCATAGAAACATAGAGTACAAAGTCTACAAAGTAACAAGTCATACCTCAGCATAGTTATTGTAGCCAAGAAGCTTAGCCTTTTCCAACCTAAGCTTCAAAATTTGGTCAATAATTACAGTATTATCCAGATCTCCACTTGATGCCCGGGTTACATATGCACGATAAACTTCCTCGCGCAAAGCTCGATTGCGAGCATGTTGCATTACAGACATGAAACTAGGAGCATCTAAAGTAATCACCCAAGGTCCATTTTCTGCTGTAGCATTTTCGTGACCCTACAATTGTTGATTGAGATACTCAGTGGTTATGGATCAACATATAGCCAGATACACATATACGAAGACTCGAAGAGTAATGTCATGCACATCGGACATCACTTTAAATACCTTAGATACAGCTGTTTGTGCAGCCAGTCCAAGACCACTAGCTGGTAGACCATCGATCTCTTTCTTGTCTGCTATTAGCTTTTCAAACTTTTTTGTGGAATCCAGAACATTCTCCCCAAATTTTTGGGACAATTTAGCTAACTCCTGCAGACAAACACATGATTACGGACAGACAAGAACAAAAAATAATTAAGGACGCAACATAGACAAGCAAGAACAAACAAAAGAGTAAGCAAATGACTAAAGCACGGCAAGAAATCATAAGAAAATAAACAAGCCGAAAACAACATTTGGAAATAACCTTATTAACGTTATCCTATCTAGATCACTGCTAGGCAAATTGTGAGTAGATTCTATAAATTCATGATAATCATTAAGTGATAGAGAATTTGGTCGGCTAATACATTCCAGGAATACCCTACAGACAAATGCTTAAATAGCTAATCAAAATAACGGAACAAATGTCTTTGATGAAAGTAAGAACTCCTGTCTTTCAAATTCAAATGTCTCTTATGAGGTGGGTCTAAGTGATTTTTAGAAAAACTCAAATGTCACCCAGTTTAGCAATTACCCTTGCAAAAACAAGACAAATCTTAGTTGGTTTAAGAAGCATACAATTGACGGATTTTTCGATATGAGCAAGGTTGTTGGATGCCGAGCTAACAGGAAACTAAAAGTTCAGAATGGGATGTCTAGGTGATTTAACAAGGGCCCCTGATCGACATGGAACAGTCTTCTGTGATTGGTTAAAGTGATTCTTCTTATAGTTCATGGCACGGAATACAAAATTTATACAAACACGCGCTACTTGCAAGTTGCAACTAGGAATCCATTAATCATCATTAAAAATTACAGGATGAACAGAAAGAAAATACTGAAAAATGATTAATTGCTTTTTATTCTAAAAGTGAACAGAAAAAATGTCAGATACTCAAACTAGCAAATGAGTTTTTCCTATTCTTGAATAGCGAGAAAGAACCTGTTGAATTTTGTTAAATTGCTCTCTTTTATCATCATCAAGAGAGACACCGTTAAGAATAGCCTCCTTTATTTGAGCTGCAAAATTTCACAAATCCGTCAGGACTCAACATCATACTCTATCTCAGCCAATAACTAGAATACAAAATAAAAACCATGGGTGTGAATAAAAGCATTCACGATGAAGAAGGTTATCGAAACAGAGTATCATTTTATAGTATAACAATACAGACGACTTATGGGAATAATAATTGATAACCTCAGAATTATGAATCAGAGTGCAAATATACCAACAACAAAAAACAATATTTTAACACAAAACCACAAACACTCTTTCAGTTATTCAAGTGTAGAGCGCGTAGTAGATCAGAGGCAACTGGAACGCATTGTAAGATACGATAGATATCGCGCGCGCGCGCACACACACAGAGAAGCACTGGCAAAATCTGCGAACGGTGCGAATGAAACAGAAGTTCATCTCTAGTCAATAGTCCAACAGCACATGCGTATGCGAATTAGTTGAAATGACGTGTTCTTGTAAATAGGCAAGCTGGTTGGGGGAGAAACTCGTACCGAAAGCAAGGTGTTGTACAGGTGAACTAGTAAAGGCAGTTCAACTTGAGAGAAGATTAGACTATATATCAGATTTGAGAGAGCAGGTAACGGCTTCTGTAAAGTTGACGAAAGGAGAGGCACTAAAAGTCAAGTTTCTTCCTAGTCTTGCTAGAAATTTTGAGGTATCCTATCTCCACCTTTCTGCGGAACCTGAATCAGCAACGGGCAGCAAAAGCAGGGACTGGGGAAGGTAATATCCCAATCCCCAGGAAGAAAAATGAGACGATATTTTGTAATCCTAGCTGGAGAGACGATATTTTGTCAACATTCAACTTTATTAATGCAACAAGTGCTAGTGTTTTACATCACTGCCTGGTTTATAACTTAGAAGCTGGAAGTGTTTATTGCTCAACAGACGATGCCCAACTCTTTAGGTAAAAATGGATGAAGGGATTACTGAATATGAATTCTGATTTAGAATTGGTGGACCATTTCTGGAACTTGTATTTGTTTCCACTTCATAGTCTGTACATGTGAAGCTGTAGAAAAGATTTTACTTAGATCGGATAGTTAGGGTGAGTTTGGGATTGCTTCTGCTGCCAGCACAGCTGCTTTCAGACAGCAGAAGCAGTTTTAGTGTGTTTGGTAAAAAAAAAAAATTCTGCTTTTCCGGACAGTTTCTGCTGTCCCACAACAGTTTTCAGGAAGCAAGGGGGGAGATGCTTCTCCAGAAAGTGCTTTTGATTAATTTATCTACAACCGATTTTAACCTTACAAATTTTTAAAATATCAATAGTTATCTTTACGTAAACGACACGCGTCATATATTTTTGTCATTTTACCCTCTCACAGCAACTTCACAGTTGATTTTACCAAACACAAAATTACTATATCAATATTTCACAGCAGCTTTTACGTAATATTTACCAAACAACATTTTATCGAGAATTCACAGCAGCTTTTCCAGTGTTTTCACACAGCAGCTTTCTAACACCGACACAACATTCCCAAACTAGCCCTTAGAGAGTTGCTGCTTCTCAATTCAGTGGCAGACGTGGAAAGTTTCCAACTAAACAATGCCAAACAGATATTTGATGTAATTGAAGCATAACCTTGTAGTAGGTCTGGCAGCCTGGGAGTTTTTTTATTAGATTCTTCTTTTCCTCAGTCTGTTTTTTTAGTTACAGGGAGTTCTAATACTAATCATTATTAGTTTTCTTTAGTTTATTAGCTTGACTTTCTCTTGTTAATTGCCTGTTACTACTGAACTAATTCGTCGCATAAGTTACATGATAACTAAGGACTGCAACTACTTCACAAATATATATATAGGATACCTGGATGCACATTTAAGTGATCAGCAATAGAATTCAATTAAACTTATATTGGCTATCAAGGACTCGCAATTAGTTTTCAGTAGTAAAAGGTGTTTTAAGGAAGTACAAAGACATAAAATCATCTTATTAAGCCTACCTACTAAACCCCAATCTCACTGGAACCTAGCCACCACCACCATAGTTGTCAAAATCTTACGATTCACGATTCATATCTTACTATTCGATCCATGAAACGGTGTGAATCCCTCGGTGACTCTTAATTGGACAATTTTTTATCCGAATCCCGATTCGAGAGACTTAATCTTACAATTTGGTTGTGTGTTTGATGATTCTGACGATTCACCATTGATTCAGCCTTAGGTCTAATAGAGTTAAAGTCGGTCTATGTATTAAAATTTTCAGCATGTCTGCTCTGCATCATATTTTAGCATTAAAATGACTATTAAATTCTTCTTAAGTCCAAGGCTATAGTTTCCGATTACTTCGCATTTTCGTGCATCATACTAATTCCTAGTTCTACATAACTTTCTATATCTTCGTTATTCGTATTTTTGGTTGCGCGCACCTCCTAATGACCAGAATGGCGAACGCCTACCAGGACAAATAGTACGACGCAGCAATCTCGATGAAAAATGCAGAGAAGAAGATGGCCCTGGCGACCAAAGACCATGATGCTGCAATGGAGAAGCTGAATGCTTCTCTAGCCAAATCAATCATCTCTACCTCTCCACAAAGGATGAGCTCGATCTGGCTGTGACTCTACACAAAAAGTTTGCTTGGGCTAGCAATATTACTTTCATGCCATCTCTTGCTAGCTCTGTGAATGAAGTTGATTACCTCGCGTCCTCGACTTTTCTACATGGGTTGAAGTTATTGATTACTATTTATGGTTTATGTTTTTGTTAAGTTTTTGTTAATTCTGAGTGATGGAACATGAGGTTTGTGTTTTTGCTAAGTTTTTGTTAAATCTGAGCGATGGAACATGATGGATGGATGGATGGATGGATGGATGGATGGATGATGGATGGGGGTTATTGCGTAGTTTATGTAGGATCTGAGTTTGATTCCTTTGGATTCTTCCTAAACTTCGATGTGATGAGTTAAAGTTGGAATATGATCCGATGTTTATCCCACCGTGTTTGTGTTCTTGTTAAACTCTAATCTGTGGTTTGGATAATAAATTGTTTAGAACATTCGTTTCATGAATTTAGGGTTTTTGAACATTTGTTCCATGATGAATCTGTGCTTAGGTTCATGGAACAACTCAGAAGTACCCAAAAAACTTAGCAAAAACATAAACCATGACTACTAATCAGTGACTTCAGCCCTTGTAAAAAAGCCGAACCTCGCCTCCGCAAGGTAATCAGCATCATTCGCAGAGCTAGCGAGAGAGGGCATGAAAGTAACATTAGCAACCGAGACATACTGTTTGTGATGAATCACAGCCCGGTCGAGATCTTCGCTTGTGGAGAGGTAGAGATGATTGATCTGGGCTAGAGAAGTCTTCCGCTTCTCCATTACAGCATCAACATGGTCTTTGGTCGGTAGGCCATCTTCTTCTCAGCGTTTCATCCCGATTGTTGCGTCGTACTGTTTGTCATGGGCGGCGCTCACTATTCCTAGGGATGGCAATGTGGTTTGATCCGATCTGAAATCCGAGCGATTCGATCCGAATGAATCAAGTCTGAATCCGATCCATTTTAAAGCGGATCGGATATGGATATTAAAACTTAAAATCCAATCGGATCTGGACCTGGATCCGGATATTACAAGATATCCGATTTGATTAGCTCCGAATATATATATTAAAATTTTGAATTATTTACCAATATTTTAGTTGGATTTGAGTTTTTAGTAGTTTGGAGTTTGTAAAATAGGTGAAAATTTTATTTATTTTTGCGTGATGCTTTTTTAAAAAATTCTAGATGTTTTTGTATTTTTTATAGGATCTGAATTCGGATCTGGATCCAATCCATTTTGTAGCTTGCGGGTTGGCGGATCGAATATGATATCACAAATTTCATCTTATTCGGATCCAATCTGAATCCGCTCAAGATCCGATCGGATCTGAATCGGATAGCATCCAACTATTCATGTTCGAATTCGAATTTGGATATAGGTGGATCCAATCCGATTCGGACCCGTTGCCATCCATAACCATTCCGGTAATTTCGACGGCCAATTAGGCAATTACAGATGCAAGTTTCTAAGAAATTGAGCTTGATTATTGTTAAAATACAATTACACTATTCAAATAAGTTATATTTTATAAAATTATGTTAGAAAGTATTGCAAGCAAATCTTATGATTCATGATTCAGTGGGGGTGAATTTTATTTCACAGTCCGAATCTTGATTTGACAATTGTGGCCGCCACAATTAGCAAGGCCATGGTAAGTAAGCCAATGCTCTTGATTGTAGCAAGACCAGTCTAATTTTCTGTAGCATGCAAGTACCATGATGAGATAGATGTCCAATTTAACAAAACCATATTTTGGTTGCTGAAGATGATGGTTTTTTTATGGTTCTCATACCAAACCCGATCAAGGACCAAAACACACTTTCTCATAACAGCAGAAAAGAACAACATTAGCAATACTGCTCCATAAACCCTACAACGAAGATGCATGGGTCATCTCTATTAAAAATGAATGTCTTCATTGCATTGCAGGTAGTATTGGTGTTTGGGAAAAAAGAATACTCACCTTCAACTATGCGTTTACGAGCATCACTCAATCCATTCCAATCGGGAGATTCTTGAATAGCTTTAAATGCATTATAAAGAGGCTTACTCTGCCCTAGCTTAAGCTCAAATTCGACCTTCTCGGGCTGCAGACCAACAAGTTCAGAGCTTTATAAACGACATACAAAATCATCTCTAGAAACCCATTCAAATCATCGATCCACCATGACCAGATATCTTAGAAAAGATCAAAAAAAAAAATGTACCTGAACTTCTTCAATGGCAGAACGGAGTTCTGGGTTATCCTTAACAGCTTTAAGATGGTTAACAGCTCCCCAAACCACCGCCAATCGATCTATGATCTTCTCCAGGGGCTCAACAAGCTTCGGCCAGGTGGGTTCAACATTCTTCTCCAGTTCAATCAGCTCACTCTCCTGCGAAAACAAAAAACCACAAACCAGAAATCAAATCAAAAGCTTCTTCAAAAATCACGCATCATCAAAAAACAGTAAATGAACAACCAGAACTGGAACAGCACCCATCAAATGATCAAAACCCAGCAAAATCCAAAACCCATGAACAGAAATCAGTAAATGAACAACCAGAACTCGGAAAGCACCCATCAAAATGATCAAAACCCAACATCCATGAACAGAAATCAGTAAATAAACAACCAGAACTCAGAAAGCACCCATCAAGTGATCAAAAACCAGCAAAACCCAACACCCATGAACAGAAATCAGTAAATAAACAACCAGAACTCGGAAACCACCATCAAATTATCAAAACCCAGCAAAACCCAAAACCCAAAACCCAAAACCCATGAACAGAAATCAGTAAATAAACAACCAGAACTCGGAAAGCACCCAACAAATGATCAAAACCCATCAAAACCCAACACCCACGAACATAAATCAGTAAATGAACAACCAGAACTCGAAAAGCACCCATAAAATGATCAAAACACAGCAAAAATCCAACACCCATGAACAGAAAACAGTAAATGAACAACCAGAACTCGAAAACCACCCCTCCAATGATCAAAACCCAGCAAAATCCAAAACCCATGAACAGAAAACAGTAAATAAACAACCAGAACTCGAAAATCACCCATCAAATGATCAAAACCCAGCAAAAATCCAACACCCATGAACATAAATCAGAAAATAAACAACCAGAACTCGAAAAGCACCCATCAAAAATCCAACACCCAGGAACTAGAAAACAGTAAACAAACAACCAGAACTCGAAAAGCATCCATCAAATGATCAAAACCCAGAAAAATCCAACACCCATGAACAGAAATCAGTAAATAAACCAACAAAAAAAATCGAGAGAACATACATCAGTAAATGAACCAGAACTCGAAAAGCATCCAAAACCCAGCAAAACCCATGAACAGAAATCAGTAAATGAACAACCAGAACTCGAAAATCATACATCAAATGATCGAAACCCATGAAGATAAATCAGTAAATATACAACCAGAACTCGAAAATCATCCCTCCAATGATCAAAACCCAGCAAAATCCAACCCCCATACATAAATCAGTAAATGAACAACCAGAACTCGGAAACCACCCATCAAATGATCAAAATCAAAACCCAGCAAAACCCAACACCCATTTACAGAAATCAGTAAATAAACAACAACAAAAAATCGAGAGAACATACAAGTTTCTTGAGCAAGGCACGAATCCCAGGTCGAACATGCTGTGCTTCAATAACATCAAAGGGAGGGAAATCAAAATCCTTCAACAAAGGATTGTTGTTGTTGTTGTTGTTGTCATCGGATGTGGTGGTCGACATCTTGGATGAATCGGAGAGGGTAGACGCTACTGATGCGGCGGCGAATGACCGGAGAGAGGAGGAGGAGGAACGGTGGCGATGGTGGTGAAGGGTTGAGTTGTGGCGGAGGAGATGGAGGGTTTGGAGGCGGAGACAACGAGAGAAGGAAGAGGACCAGAGGGGACAAGGGTGGGATTTAGGCAAATGTTTGGGGTAAAATTGGGGACGAAGGAAGCAGATGGGTGAAACGGAGCGACAAAGAGAGACTCGGCTGGCCATGAGCAGGTTGAGAATAAAGAAGAGGACTATTCTAGTCTTGTTTGATGATGAGGAGGAGTGAAGGATGGGTCTCCAACTCCAAGCCAACATTTTGTTTTTGGTGGTTGGGGTTTGGGGTTTGAGTCTAGATGGATAAAGGGTTTGATGGTGATGTATGTGTTTGGGGTTTTGGCCTAATAAGGTCATTTTAGTATCTTTCCAAATGTAAATTTATAAGGAGATTACGTGGTAGTTTGATAATGTTGTGGCGTTTTAAAAAGTTTCATATGGAGGAGGAAGTATTGTGAGAGAGTTTTTTTTTTTTTTTATAGTAAAACTCATTAAATAAAGAACATGGAAAGGAAGAGACTAGATACAGACAAATAGAAACCGTCCCTTTCCCACGCACTGCGGCTCATTTCCCAACTCTCCACATTTGCTATCTTCAACCCCCGTTGGGCTAACCAATGAGCCTGGCGATTGCTCTCTCTTCCAAGGAAGCTCCAAGAGATCTTCATTCTAGAGCTTGCTTCCTTTGTTCTTGTTGATCTTGGACTATAGGTCTTTGCTGGTCTTGATCTTGATCTCGTTGGCTTTGCAGAAGCTCTATCAGGATTTGGGCATCGCCCTTTATCATAATCTCGTGAAGACCCTGGGAGATTGCAAGATACATGGCTTGTAATGCTGCATGTGCTTCGATTTCAAAAGCACTGTTTCCCCATCTCATATTTCTAGCTTCGGCTGCAACTATTTCTCCCATATGGTTACGGATCAGGGCTCCTGTACCGGCTATTCTCCTCAAATATGACCACGCGCCGTCGAATTCGGCGGTGTAGCCGACCGGCGAGTGTTGACTTGCCGGGGTTGGGGGGTTCAGTTGGTGTGGGCTTGGATCGCGATTTAGGCTTATGATGCTATTAAAATAACTCGTCGCTGAAGCTACCATCGCATCCATAGGTTGGCCTTTACCTTCGAAGATCACTTTATTTCGGTTGAGCCAGATGCTCCACAGACCCACACTAGCTCGAATTTGGTCCGGAGTTGAGCTTTGTTCAAAGAATCGCCGGATCCACCCTCCCCCAGTCGGTAAGTGCAACTTGTTGTCTCCTTCGAATTTTTCCCATAATAGCCTTGAAATTGGACAATGAAGAAATAGGTGTTCTGAGTCCTCCATGCCTTGTGAGCAAACCCTACAGATGGGATTGATGGGGATGTTCTGCTTTGCTAAGTTTTCTGCTGTATGTATGGAGCTGTTATTTATCTTCCAAACTAAAAACATAAATTTCTTTGGAACTTGGAGTTTCCACATCTTGGTGAGCCATTGTTGGTCCTGTATACCACTTGTATTGGTTTCAGTTTCGTTGTTTGTGATCATTCTAGCAATTTCGTAGCCACTTTTCACCGTGTATTCCCTTGTGCTTGTCCAGTGCCACGTCCACTTATCTGGACCTGCGTTTCTTCGGAGATGAATTCTGCAAATATCATTAATATCTGCTTGTACCAGGTTCAGTTTCTCCATTTTTGCCTTGTCCCAACTATTATTTGTTTCCTCTGTGATTTGTTGCACCAGAGGATCCTGATTCTCATTTGGAACTGAGAAAACTCGAAATGACCCATCTCTTGGAATCCATGGATCGGTGAAAATATGGGTGCTAACACCATCACCTATCTGTTTCAGAAGACCCTTTTTTAGAATTTTCATACCCTCTGATAAGCTCCGCCACGCATACGATGGTGTTCTTCTTAGTTCAGCTTCAGTTAAAGCTCTGTCTATGTGGTATTTGAATTTCAAGATCCTTGTTGTAAGGCTGGTGGGGTATTGTGAGAGAGTTGATGTGGAGATGTACTCGAAAAATTATTTCACTTATAGATTCCACTGCCAGACTAAGAGCGTTATAGTCTAAGAGAGTAAATTACTTGAAGTTCGGCACATCGAAGGGGTTAAAGTGTCCTTTTTAAAAACTAGAGGGCTCCTCAAAAAAAAGCAGAGGGGTTGAAACCGTCTTTTACCCTATTGGCGATTTGACAAAGTTTAAAGAAATGTATATCAATTAAAAATACACTTTTAAATGAAGAGAAAAATGAGATGAAGCATGGAAGAGGAGATGGAAAAGAAAATGAAAGAAAAAAAAGAAATTCCGTTAAAAACCCGCTACCTTTCCTTTTGTTTGGTAACAAAACAAAATTTGCAAGAAAATAAAATGATTCTATTTTGGTAAAGATTAAAATCAAACCCACACAAACTAGGCTTATTATAAATGTAACCACCATCCAATGACAACAACACTTAGTAACATAATTATAGTTACACACTAC
Source organism: Linanthus parryae (assembly GCA_023055425.1). NCBI lineage: Eukaryota > Viridiplantae > Streptophyta > Magnoliopsida > Ericales > Polemoniaceae > Linanthus > Linanthus parryae. The sequence goes on from JALGPY010000001.1 coordinate 6,818,298, forward strand.
CTTATCTTTTGAAGTTGCAAAATGGACCTTAAACTCTTCAAATTGTTATCTCGTGGTCCCTAACCTGTTTACCCATAGACCCAACACCTACCCGATGCACTGTTGCCAATCCACTGCCACCTCCGGAGGATCACCGCCACCAGAGCCATTCTCTGAAACTACGGTAACCGGGCTGATTTTTAAATTTTTCTCACGATTCTCCGTAAAGCTCCATTAAAGACAAAAATAGAGTTATCGTTCCTAGTTTGTTCGATAAATTTGAGGAACTTGGATTTTTTTGTTTCTGATTGAGAGGCTTCACTCTTTATGGTCCCTGGAATCCTCTCTCTGAATTTCATAAAAGAAATGGAAATCTCTATAAATGTCATCAATTTTGTTGGCAAATACGGTTTTAATTGGCAAGGTTATATTATAGTGGTTGCAATAGTAAAGTATTTAAGGATTTTGTAGCTCCAGTAGGTGGTTTGTTCTAACTTGCACATGGATGTGTTGTGGTGATGGGTTCGTCGTTCTGCGATATTTTCTATACAGATGACGGTTGTGGCTAGGTGGTTCTATGTACTTGACAAAAATACGGTTGTCTAGAAAGGCATTATGCAAGAGCAATGTCTGAATTGAAAGACCGTTGTCATGCATTGCCAATCAGAATGAGGATTTTTATAACTTGATCAACATGCAGTGCTTTCTTTTGTTATTTGCTTCTCTCTGTTGTCTTCTCTGCCCATGCCAACATGTAAGGCTGGAACTGACACTTTCTTTACTCTGTCATAGTAATTTTAGTCCATACACTTACGTATATAAAGTTATTATGTTTTAAGTTTTCTGTATTGCATATTCAATCATGTTGCTTACATGTACTTTAATGATGCTTTGCAGGTTGGCGTCACATTGCAAGATGGTAGGATATTTGAGGGTACATTGGTTAATGCTTATCAACATTCATATATTACAATTATGAAGATCCAATCTAAAACTCCGCTTCCAACTGCAAAACTTAGCTCTTCAAGTCAGCTTCGCCCAGGGGATTGGATTTTAGCCATTGGTTGTCCCCATTCACTTCAAAATTCTATCAATGCAGGCATTGTTAGGTATGCTAAATGATGTTACAAATTCTATATCTCTATTTATTTTTTCTAAAAGCCATATTTCTTTCCCTGCATGCTTATGAGGCCAATATGTTGCACACTCTAATTGTAATTTCTTTTCCTTCACTGCCTTCTCAATTTTCATGTAGCTGCGTTGACCGTAAAAGTGGTGATTTCGGTCTCGACGGAATGTGTAAGGAATATCTTCAAACAGGTTGCGCAACCAACATTGTAAGAAAAAACTCACATTTTGTATTTCGTTCTTTTTCCTCTACAACTTGTCGTTGATTTCTGTATCAAATTACAATTATTTAACTAGCTAAGGGTTAAATAACTAGGCTTCGGGGCATAGATTATTGAACTGAAGACTGAGTGTCGAGATATGCCGGTTACAGTTCTTCGGAAGTATGTGGACACAATTCCTCACTTCATCATCGAGCATTTTTCTTTCTTTCTTGAGAAGCATAATACATTGGACTTGTTTACTCTATTATAGATAAATGTTTGGGGCTGCTTTTCTCTACCTTCCCGTGCGACACTCAGTGTCTTCAATTTCCTTTGCAAACACTAATTCATCATTCCCAACACCGAACGTTAGCGGAAGATTAAGAACAACCGAAAGAGAGCTATGCAGGAAAGGAACTTGTATTGCTTTAGAAAGCTTAAAGCTCTTGGATGAGTGGATGATTGGAGCAAATGATCACTCTCTCTATTTATACAAGGCCTTCCCCCATGGAAGGATCTAGAGATGATCTAATCTAACAGCTACGACCGAAGGCCTAGAACATTCTCCCATGATCTAGCCTAAGGTATTTACAATGAGACATTCTAGAGAGACCTACACACAATGTAGCCTACAAGTACAGGAATACTCTAGAAGATGGGCAACTAAGTGGGCTAAGTGGGATAGGACATATCCTAGGCCCAATGTATCCTAACTCCATGTGGGCTGAAGGTGCAATGGGCTAGCCGAAAGGCATTCACCAAGAAAAAATCCAGGTAAATAATGCGGCCCATGACATTCTCCCCGACCTAATGATCCGGCGTCCTCGTTGCGTCGTCAGCTCGGAATCACTCGATCTTGTCCTTGAACTGCCACAACAATTCCTCGCTTTCTCACGTTCCTTCTTCTATGGGTGTGCCCTTCCACTTGATGAACTACTCTTTGTGCTTCGGCACGCCCTTGCGATTGACCGTCAGCTCCTTCAAAATATTGTCCACTTCCTTGTCGAAAGAAGTGGCTATCATTGGTGGTGCTCGCCTCGACTCCCCATGGTCCGAGTTTTCAGTGTCTCGTGATACGTCTTTAGTTGGCTCACATGAAAGACCGGATGAATCTTGAACTTTGGAGGCAAATCTACTTGATATGAAGCCTTGCCGACTTTTGCCGTCACCCGAAATGGTCCCTCATACTTCCTTAGAAGTCCTTATGCAATGGTTGGGTATGCTTGAACTGTTGCGGTAAGAAATTCACGAACACCATATCGTCCACCTGGAACTTCACATGTAGCCTCTTCTTGTTCGCCCATTTCTTCATCCTCTTAGCGGCCTTCTGGATGTAGGCATGAGCAAAGTCCTGGTCCTCATGTCAATTCTTAGCCATCCAATACGAACACGAGCTAGACCCTGCATAAGAAACCTCGAGCGTGCTCGGTGTCAAAGGCTGTGTCCCGTCTCTAGCTCGAATGGACTCTTCCCGGTAGCCTCTGACCGCTGCAACTTATATGAGAATTGGGCTATGTCTAGGAGTTTCACCTAATTCTTTTGGTTAACACTCACATAGTATCTTAGGTACAACTCCATCAAAGCGTTCACCCGTTCCGTTTGGCCATCCATATGTGGGTGAAACTCGTAGATAAGTTCAATTATATCCCGGGTAACTTGATAAGTTCCGTCCAAACTATACTCCTCGGAACTCCCCAATATTTCACCACGTTCCGGATGAATAAAGTAGCCACTTCCATCGCCCTGCACTCTGGTGTGGCCGGTGCAAAAGTAGCATACTTGGTGAAACGGTCGACCCCCACCATGATCGTGTCATACCCCTCCGTCTAGGGTAGACATGTGATAAAGTCTATTGAAACGCTTTCCCAAGGTCTCCTCGGTATTGGAAACGAAACCAACAATACTCCCAGTTGTCTCTGCTCGATCTTGTCTTGTTGGCACACAAGACAAGTCTTCACGTATATGGTCACGAAGCTTGGGCCAATAGTACTTCTCCTCGACTAGCACCAACTTGCGGTGCATCCATGGATGTCCGTCCCACCGAGAGTCGTGGCACTCCTTAAGGATATTATGCCTAAAGCCGTCTCACTTCGGCACGTAGATCCGTCCTCCACCCAAAACCGCTTCGTCTTTCCTTCCTTAGCCATCTCCACGAGGCTCATTGATGCTGGGTCTTGGACCAATCCCTCCTTGACTCGATCCATCAATGAGCTAGTGGCTTGAGTGTACTAGCCAACTCCTCTTTCCGACTCAATGCATTAGCAACCATGTTGCCTTTTCTCGGCTTGAACTCTAGTTTGTAGTCGAACTCCCCTATAAAAACTTGCCACCGTGCTTGTTTCAGGCTAAGCTTCCGCTGTGTCTGGAAATAACTTATGGCAACGTTATCCGTCTTTACCACAAACTCATACCAAAGTAGATAGTGCTTCCATGTCCCCAAGCAATGGACCACGTCCGTCATTTCCTTCTCTTGGACTGTGTACAGCCGCTCTGTGTCATTCAACTTGCGGCTCTCGAACGCTATCAGGTGTCCTTCCTGCATCAACACCCCTCCGATAGAAATAATGATACTATGGGTGACATGGCTTCAAGTATTAAACAAATGATCGCCGCAATGGAGCGGAAAAATGAGATTGAGGTTAAAAGGCAAAGATTATGAACAAGCAGATGTTACCATGTTATTGAAAACGTTGCAGGGTATTGAAGGATTGAGTTAAGATGATGTTGTTGAATCTTTTGAGAACCTTCAGGGTGATGAAATCAAAGTGAGGGCGTTCAGAGCGTACTCTATAGCATTGCGCATCAAAATCTTAAACATGCATTATGGAATAAATATCATCACTATCAATTTTGATTCCTTTGACGACTTTAAGATTATAGTTAGTTGTCTTGCATTTCCTTATGTCTTTAATTTTATTTTGAGTAAGTTATATGAATTGGTATCCTTTGAATTATGTGAACAATGCATTTTTTATATTATTTGATAGTTTCTAGTATTACATACAAACATTTATATATTATTACAATAATAGTAAGAATAAGTATGACGAGAATTTGAAGAACTTTCTCTACTTGCAAAGTGAACAAGGCACAAGAAAGTGAAAATTCTTTTTCCTTCCTTTTTTTCTTTCATTTTCCCGGGAAAAACTTTCTCGGACAATTTTCTTGCCAAATGAAAACAGCCTAAAACATGGATATGCAATTTATTAAAAGGGCAAACGAAACTTTACTTTTACCCACCCCTTCCAATTTAGAAAAAGGTACTTTTACTTTTTTAATGTGCCAAATTTTCAGGACACATACGCTCCGTTATTGTGAATTTAGTCTGGAGTGGCGTTCCGTCACTGATAATAGTTTATGGAACAAATGCCCCTTTTAGAGTACAAAACGTGTAACTGTCCTGAAATTTGGCACACGAAAAGAGTAAAAATGTCATTTTCCAAACTAGAAGAGGTGTAAGTGTCATCCTGTCAATCTTAAGGGGTGAAAGTGTCTTTTACCATTATTAAAATGTAACTCGCTTTTATTATGAAGTAAAAAAAAATGACTTGCAAAGGGACGACGCCTCAACATCGTGAAAAAGTTCTCAGGTTTTTGTATGGTCATGCTAGACAAATTACCTCCACAATGCTTTGGAGTTTGGAGAAGTTTGAAATACCGTATCGGACGTGGTTTTGTTTTTGTTACTAGAGTGAAACATTTCAGTAGCGGTATTTTTTGATGATTCGTTTCGGACTATTTTTTTAATTGTCCATTTTTTTATATATTTTAAGAATGACCCCAACTTTTATTCTTATTTTTTTTGCAAAAATAACCCATAGAACATGCATATGTGTATAAATTATCCATAATCCACGATGAAACTGCTCATTGTCCCATAATACTAGTAGACAATAAATTAGATATACACTAACGTGTTTCCATGTAATACATTAGCACAAAAACACATTCACATACGCATAACAATCAAACTCAAAATAAATTGCGACTGTTAAAGTCCTACAATCCTTGAACAACTAAATAATAAAAAATCCAGAGTTCAAAATTCCAATGTCTAAAAGTGCTAGAACTGAAAATGCTAAGAAATAATATTCAATGAGTGAACGAAATGAAAAATACTTAGAGACTATGCTTGAAGATCAACATAGATGTATTTTTTTTTTCTTTTATATGAAGGCTCCCAAATTTTTTACATTACACACTGAAAACCGACTGAAATCTACCAAAAATTCGCTAAACCGTCCAAAACACCCAGGAACATTCAAAATTGGCCGAAACGCACCTATACACACCGAATTTCAGCCGGTATGCACAGGTACTGGTTATACTTTATTATAAGACCGAAACGGTACGAATCGGCCGAAACTGAACAAAATTTTGGATAAAAGACAAAAGCCACCCCCTGAGTATGGATATACAAATACCACCTGTCAGAGGATGGACGTAATGGAACCCTAACGTAGGGGAAAAAATACATATTTAACATAATATTAAAGAAAAGTGACACAATATAAATACTCTCTTTTTTCTCTTTCCATTATTCTTCAATATCTAACTCCCTCTTTCTCTCATCTCTCTCTTCACCTCCCAAGCATAACTGACCAAACCTCCATCTCTACCTCAATTCGTCTATCTCTCTGATTCCACTCGACCAGGACCCCAAACCCAGAAGAAATCCCTCCTCTCCCTCTCCTCCTCCATGAAGAAATCCCTCTATTTCACCCATTACCCACAGCAGCAGAGGAACCCATCTGAGATCCGAAAAGTGAGGCTCCTCTCAAACTCCATCGATTTCCTGATGGTTTGGGTGGTTTTCTCAAAGATGTTTTTAGATCTACCATTAATAGAAGATATATATCTCTCTCTCTCTATTCGTCTAAAAAAGGAATCCCTTTGATTGACTGAACCATCTGTGGTAGCTACTGATTCAACCGATTGTTGACCTGTGGGTAGTGGTCTGGGTTGAGCAGATAGGTTTCAAGGTCGTGAGTCATGGTTATTCGCTGAATTTGTGACTGGGTTTCAATCGAACAAAGGAATGGATTATTTCTGGATTGTAATATGGATCTGGCTCTTGGGTATTGTGCTCGTCGGTTGAACAGAGGTGGGGGTGTGGTTGTCTCAGTTAAAAAACAGGGCCCACTTCTTCTCCCTTCTACCCTTGAATGCCCTTCTGCTGTTTCCCTTCGATTTGTGTTGGATAGTAGATGATTAAGAATGCTCTAACAGTGAATCACGACTCTGATTTGGACAGAGTAATATATATAGTACGAAGACAATAATGCCATATGCAACTACGTTAACACCACAACATCTCATATATCATCTAGGTTTATTTTGTTCGGCGTACGGAACTCCAATTTTCTCTATATCACCTCTCTATTCATTCGTATGCCAAAGCTTATCTCATCAGTATATCGTTCGATTCAAAAGACAAATGATAATAGTTTATGAAAATCGCCTAAAAGATGCATAGTCTTAACTATTAAGGATGTTTACATAATAGTACCAAGATATATCTTACAAGTTACAACTTTGATAGATGATATCATGAGGAAAGAAGCCTAGTGAGATAATAACATCTTGAAGGGCTTATTGAGCCATGACTTCCAAGTACCATTCCCTTTCTTAGAAATCATATGTGACCTAGCTTCTGTCAATTGTTTCTGCTTCTTGCACAGCAAAAAATTCCTCCCTCCGCATGATCCTATCAATTCTGATGCACTCAACACTGCAATATTTCAAGATTTTTATGTTAACACAAGAAAAATCAATAATACTCAGCTTTGCCATGACACTGTTTACTTTTTTAACTTTTACACATATTCTAAGGTGGTAATCTCACTTATTAGACGACATAACGCTTAGGAAGGGATGCACAGGAGATCACATGTGACAACTGCCACAACTTTCTTAAAGTTTCACTAGTACTCATAATATTATAAGTTCATAATTAAAATGCCCTTTATAAAAACACTCAAACGTATACCACTTATGTAAATGGGTGCTAGTTCGGTGGTAGAGCATTGCAAACCCCTGCATGAGGTTTCGGATTCGAATCCGACTATATGATGTAATTCTAAAAAAAAAAAACTCTATACCACTTATGAGTAATTGTGATGTGCCCTTCAGAAAAATTATAAATATGCATTGAAGTGTTTCCATTCTAAGAAATAGTTATTCTGCTCGAAAGAGAAAAAGAAAGAGTTACACTGAAAGACACTTTCACTCATCCCAATTTGGGAAATGACACTTTTATCCCTCAAGTGTACCAAATTACATGACACCAACACTCTAATTATTATGCTGTTACTAACGGGATGGAGTTTGTTACTAATATTGGTATCTCTAACAAGTTTGTCCTCTCACAATATGAAATGACACAATCAGAGATGTAAGTAGGCATGTGCACTCAAACTGCGAAAATCGTCCAAACTGACGCACACGAAATTCAAATACATCTATAATATTTTGACGGATAAAATAAAATTCCCACCCCTTGAGTATGAGTTTAATACAAATACATCCCTCGTGTTTGGATAAAGACGAATACCCCCCTATCAGAGACAATATGCCCCTTGTCAGTGGATGGAGGATGGACAACTACATCCTTCTGTTACTATCAATTAATGAATGGTACGATTTAATTTTTTATGACCATTTGTCTCTATTTGTATTTGTTTGTTTATTGTGTTCATGTTCTTGATGTTCTTGGTGTCATTGACCACCACCTCCACCACCAAATCACCACCAGCAGCATCACCACCACCACCACTGAATCCCCACCACCAACACAACAACAACAACAAAACTAACATTGAGATCACTCTCTCACTCTACACAAATAAACAACACAAACACAACAATTTGGATATGACCTCTACCACAAATTCTACTCATGAAGAATAGAAAGATCCAAGACACAAAAATCAATAATCAATTTTTTTGTATCTTTATTCTCAATTTCTTCTTCTCTGTCTCTTCGTGACAACAACAGAGATGGTTGTGGCTTAGTCCCCAATTTGTAGCCCTAAACAGAACAAGAGATGGAGAGAGAGATCTAAAGAGGCAGAGAACAATATGTTTATAATTGACGATTCCAGGCTGCAAACGAAGCCTATGAAACGAATCCCAAATCGAAGCCTCCAAATCGAAGCCCTGAAACACCCGACCTCTTAAGCGAATCTCAAACAAAACCTCAAAATTTGTCACCACTACATTTCAACAAACTGAACCCAACCTCTGAATTGAATCCCTAACCGACCTTCTTCCTCCTCCATCCCAGATTATCCCTTCAATTAAAAACCAAATCGTCACTCCCTCAAATCGAAGCCTTCTAAGACTATTGATTTGAAATTTATCTGAGGACTCGGGTCGTTGGTGAAGGAGAGAGATGGAGCAACGGTCGTTCGTGAAGGATATATAGGGAGCATCGGTGGCCAGTGGTGCTGGTTCATGGTGGGCGGAGATCCCGAAGGTCGAGGAGGAAGAGGAGGAGTAGACAGCGAGAGAGGGGGAGAAAGAGAAGAGGGTGGTGGTTGGAGGAGGCTCTATCGGAGAGAACTCCTAGAATCGCAGAGAGTTAGAGGGAGGTGGAGGGCAGAGAGACAGAGATATGTGAGGGCTAGGGTTAGGAAATGAGGAGGAGAAGAGAAGGAGATGGGCTTTATAGTGAGATAATTTCATTAAACTTAAGGGGTATTTTTGTCCCTTTCCCCCTCCGTTAGTATGTCGTTACCTCCTAACTCTGACGGGGGTATTCGTCTTTATCCAAAAACTAGGGTGTATTTGTATTTAACCCATACTCAAGGGATGGAAATTGTCTTCTACCCCATTTTGATTCATTCAAATGTTTTAGTACTTATAGTATCCATTTTGTCTCAAACAAATTTTGTGGGGAAAAAGTATTTTATTTGTTTTTTTTTTTGTGGGGAAAAAGTATTTTATTTGTTACTACATGAAGTACAGTTGTTCTTTTAATCGAGCATAATCATAATTGAAAATTTGAGAAAATGTATTCTAAATGTAAACCACAAAACTCAACCAACCCGAACCAAACCAAACCAAACCAAACCAAACCAAACCAAACCATGCTTTATGGTTTGGTTGGTTTGTAACTTATTATGGTTTAATGTCGGCTTCAACTTGTTGCACACCGGTATTATTGATTTGGTTACGATTTACCTTTCAAACCGACCCATGCACACCCCGAGCATAATTGTCCTGAAGTTGGGTATACTAAAAGAGTAAAAGTATCATTACTGAAACAAAAGGAGTAAAAGTGTCTTTTATCAAACATGAGGTGATTAAAATGTCTTTCACCTAAAATTCTTTAGTTTCCTCTTTGAATTCATCCAGGCAATCCATGTCCAAACTTACATGATAGCTCAAAACCCCATCTTTTCTACCCCAATACCACCTACAAGGACTGAGAGAGATTGAGAGAGAGAGAGAGATTCTTTATCTTCATTGCCAATTGAAGATGAACAGTTTTCAGAGAGAGAGAGAGAGAGATTTACCATAATCTGTTCCAGCATCAACAGGATAAAGCAAGAAATCACCAACATCAGAGCCAAGAACAGGAAGCCGACCTTCCCGGGAATACAACCTCAGAGCCACGTCTATCACCGCCGCAACCCTGTCCTCCTCGGACACCACGAACCTAATCGGCCCTGCACTCCCCACAACGTTAACACTCACCAAGAACCTGTTTTTCTTCTTCTTCCCACTGCTGCTCTGTTTTCTCTCTTTGTTCCTCATCAAGATCTTCTCAGACACGTTCCTCCTCATCATTTCAGCAACCTTGACGGATTACGAGGTTTATGGGTCGAGTCCGATACAGCGATAGTACCAGGATTGCTTGCCGGAGCTGAAGGAGGAGAGAGCAAGTGGTGGTATTGGTGGTGGTGGGGAGAGGAATTGGGAAAGCATCAAAGTGGTGAATCTGAATATCTCTACCATTCAAGAACTAAGAATTGATTAGTTGTCGAAGAAGGTGTTGAATTACAGATGGATGAAGCTGAGAAAGGAGGATTAGTGGAAGAAGAAGAGCAATGTACTAAGTTTTTGTAGTTTTGCTTTCTTTTGGATAGTCTTAAATAGCTCAAATCTCTAACAATGATCATGGCAAATACTTAAGTACATGAATGTGCTTTGTACTTGATCATGTTTGGAAAGATATCGCAATCACTAGCGTACCATTTAAGATATGAAAACGAAAACACAAAAAAATGTAATAATAGCTTTCTGTTCCGGTTAATATAACAAACACTAAATTAGTAGTAGTACAACCCTTATTGGTGATTATTAGAGCATGTTTTGGTTATATAACTTAAGATCTCATAAAAATGTTTTAGATTGAATAATTGGGCTGAAATTATGATTTAAAAGCTAGTTGACATGCGCTGAAAATATGAAATTGCAATCGGAAGAGCATCCGTGCAGTTACGGATACTTCCCTTATTCTGTTTGTACTTGCCGTCCAGTAAAATACTTGGACAAATCTGCGTTACTATCTGCGCGATCCCCAACTAATACATTTCAACAAGTTGGGCTTCAAATACTAAAACCATAGATCAACACCTAGGTTTAAATGCAAGCTTTCAATGTAGAATGATAAATTACAAGAGAAACCTTAGCAACAGAGACGGATCTAGGAATTCGTCATAGTATTGGGTGAGGCTAAACTATAAATACCAAGCACAATAAGAGGAAAATACAAAATTTAAAAAGCTGAGTGGAGCTATAGCCCGCACTAGTCCTAGTGTAGCTCCGCCCATGCTTAGCACAACAGTAAGGTATCTGGGACCAGGAAACATAAGTTCAGAATAAGACTATGTACTATAGCTCCCAAAGTGGGTCCGACCCTTTCCCGAAGCCTACGCATAGGGAGACCAGGAAACAACCTACGGCAGAAATTCAAGAGTGGGTCCGGCCCTTTTCTTAAACCCTGTGCATAGCAAGAGCTTCGTGCACCAGAGTGCCATTCTTTTAGCATGATGAATAATAAACTCGAGATTGGAGTTTGACATGATGTCGAAAGAGGCAGGTGAAAGCAAAAAGCCTAAAACCCTATTTTCTTTTTGGAGTACATGCCTCCATGGTGTCGACATTTTTTTGAAATACCTTGGTCTTAATAAAAACATTAATTCTTCTCTCAAAAAAAAAAACATTAATTCTGCAATACATGCACCATGCGATCAAGATCGCTCCTCCCTAATGTCGACAACTCAAACCAACAATGTCTTAATCACCTCAATTAATTACTACTTCAAAGAAGATATAAGGGAATAATTTACAACCAAAAAAAATCCTGATCAGAAAATAAACACAAACATTGTAATCAGATCAGTACGTATAACAATTATTTTATTCATCAAGTATTCACTGGTCATAATAAACTAACCACCCTTGCATCATGGTACTGCAGTTGCTTTGATCACGCATTGAGCATAAAGAAAGAAACCACCGTGAAACAAACCTAACCTGTGCACCTGCACGCAAACATATTAGCCTAATGAAATGTTTGACAGGAAAATTTAGTTATTATAAATGTGTGGCAAGGAAACCAAGCATGCATGCCCCAGTATTCATTTGATTAAGGAAAATAAAACTGCAAAAATTCTCAGGACACGCGTCATCAGCAAGGACGTTCGTAATCAACTGATAATGAACGGATGTTCATTGCTGCCTTGGTTGCTCACTGATAATTAGTAGTGGTAGATGTTTTGAGAAAGCAACGTGAGGTTATTACTTAGTTATCATAAATTCATAATACTCCTAAGTAATCAAAAAAACAAGTGCTTCAGTGAAAAACTCCGAGAGCTAGATAAAACACTGTCATTTCACATAAAAGCTTATCCGCTTTTATTTGGTGGTGGGAGGATCAGAAAATGGAATATCAAATTTGCCTTGGGGTTGGTTAGGTCATTTTAGTTGAAATTTTTCGTTTCACTTAGTTTCTATGCTTGGTACTGGCGTCAATTGCTGAGAAAGTACAGAGCGTTGGTAAAAACACGCTCTAGAATTTTCGAAGCGAATTCGAGTTGGCGGGAGCAAAGCCCCTCCCTAGAGTTTTAGGTGATCTAGGTTATATCAATAGTGTCCTGGAAGAGATTGTTTCTGTTCTTCAATTTTTTTTTTTGTTCCAGGTATGATACCAACTAGTCAATACAGGACTCTCAATTGATTTACATTTTTGTCCTCTCTCACTACATGTTTTAAACCAACAATAGTTTAAACGAATTCCGAAAGATGCTTTCTCATTAATCCTGCCATCAAAATAGTGTCTACCCCTTCTATTCGAATAACAGTGTTTACAAGTCATTTCAATATCTTGATATTTTATTCAGAAAAATTCTCTTTTTATTATTAATCTATGGTTCCCGCCTCTAATTTAAGGTAAAATAATTACTGAAAATACCAGTCGCAATACAGCGTGGTATGCCATAAATATACAAACGAGGACCCTGAATAAGCAGAAAGTAATTTACGTGAGATTGGAGCAACTTACCCCTCAAGAACCAATATCAATGGCTGTGGACATTCTTTCTAGTGAAATCGTGAAACTTAGAACTATTCCACTACTAGCAAGTTGTTTATCATTAGCCCCTCCCCTACTACAGGTAAATCTGGCGATAGATGCCATTCTCCATCAACCAAGAACTTGATTTCGTACCTTCACTCAGGTAAAAATAAAGAAGTTACTAACTGTCAAATAAATTGATACTTGAAAGAAGATTTATAGGATACTCTTGAGAAATAACTACCTTCCTGGTCTAAGCATTAATTCTGTAGAAAATTTTGTGTAAGAACCAGTATACTCGGGTGACAAGTGCTCGCCTTGACTCCATCCATCAAAGCTGCCCATAACTTGTACACTCTGATATACAATAAAGGAGAAAGCTTAATTTCTAACACTGCCACAAGATGAGTAAAAGTCATCAAATTTGCATTAGAGAATATGACCAAATTGTTCGTTGGAAGCAGATACTAATTGAGACATCTGCTAGTCTTTTTTTTGGGCGCATGCAGCAAGAAGACGTCAAGAGCATCTCCAATACTCTTATGCAAAAGTAAGGTAAATTATTGCTCAAATTGACATTGTGTATTTTGCATATCCATAATTGAGCACTTTGGTCCAATAGTATCATCAAAATTCCAAAATGATAGGCAAAACTGTTAAACATGTAATTTATAATTTTCTTTTTTCATATTGAGAAGTTCTCATTTTGTGAGTGATTAATTATTTTAATCACCAGAAGACTGTTTATAGAAACGTTCATAATATTTAAATAGCAAAAGTTGAGTCTATAAAGAAGAGAGAAGGGGCGTGTGTGTGTGTGTGTGTGTGTGTGGGGGGGGGGGGGGGGGGGGGCATTTGATCTATTTTCTGCACAATTTTAGTTTGTTACCCTTCTACATAAATTTTCAAATGGTGAAGGGGGTTATGAGTTGATTTCCCAGTGACTACGAGCCTTCAAGCAACAATACCCCAAAGCACAGGGGAGGGAGTGCTATTCATTGAATTTTTTATAAGGCATTCTTGTTAATATATCCACTTTCAAATTTGAAATATGAAAGCGGAAAATTATTTTGGGACATACCAAAATTGAAATGTTAATTGTTTCTATATTTGATTATCAAGGATTTCCCGACATTGGAGCATGAAGAACTACCCACGACGGCCAAAGCGTGCACGAATGGCAGCAAGAAGGCAGTCATATCAGCTGTATGCGATAATCTTTCTCTTCCATCTCTTGTTGAAAGTTGAAACAATAGTTTATAAATGGCTTTTCCATACAAATAATTAAGGGGTCAAAAGAAGCTTGTTTCATGCATCCGATTCAATATGACGACAACATTGCTTCTTATATCCCTTCAATGCTTAGATTCTTTTAAGTCAACACGAAGAAGGATATAAATATATATATATATATAATAAGATTATATATATATATATTACGCAGATGTAGTGCCCATAAAATAAAGAAATATGGTATCTCACTCGCTCACCTCAGCCATACCCGACCAAAGCAGAGTCACCTTCTTCGATTGTGCAGCTGCCACATCCTTAGTTTGTTCTTTCAACCTTCCAAGCACAGCTTCACAAAGAGATGGAATTGTTATAAGAGAAAGAGTAACTTTATTATCCTACTCTTTTTCAAACATTCTAAAATTTATACGCTGATAATGCTACAAATCCTGCTTAAAAAGATGCTAAGAGAAGGAGTATGTGATTTGGACTTCATATCAGCATCAGAATTCCACGTACACCTTACCAACAAGGAACAATGATAAAAGAAATCATGCAAAATAAGCAATACCATGTAGTCGAGAAACAATGAGAGACTGAATATATTTCCCATTTATCTTTCTTGAACCTTCAGGAATGCCATATTTAGCAATTTCATCTGCCAATGCAACCAAAGCCTACAGTGAAAAGAGGTCAGAACTCAGAACCCGTTGGTTAGTTTTGATGAAAGGTCGAGTACTACTATTTCCATGAACTAATAATCATAATAAATGCTGTTGACAACCGCGATACTAAAGTGCTTCTTTTGGACTGATCATAATAAATGGTCTTAATTAATGCAATTTGTTTCACTTTTGACAAATATAATATCTTTCATAGATGGTTCTAAGACTCGTTCTTCACACATCTTATAATAATTTTGCCCTTCTGATACGATTAAATATTAGCTAAAATAGAATAAACATACAGATACGATTAAACAATTAACATGCGGTAGCCTTGCACCGGAGAGGTAAAGGCCAAGTCTTATATCCTACAGCTCTGATTTTATTGAATTTTGCTTTTGTGGGGCAACATATCTGATTTTTGTGTTTTAAGATGCTCGAGTAGCTCTCAGAACCCGCATTACAGCATATATTGACATTTTCTAAGTATTCACATTTCACAGCCCCAGAGCTTGGCTCTCCGTTTCTACAAATACTATTTAATTCCCTTTGTGCTCTCACCAAATTCTCCCCAGCAAGAGAATTCCACCAATGTCCTGAAAATTCTCAAGATAAATTTGCATAATTATATAAAAATGATTTCCCATTTCCACCTTACATAAAGTTTTATTCCTTCCCCAGCACGTGCAAACACCATTCATCTCAATCCAACAACCATATAATCTCCTCTAGATAGAAGGGAATCTAAATTAACCCAATTCATGTATGAAATTAGGAAAAGTATTTCACTTTCAAACACCAGTAGCTTGATCTGCCTTGTAATACTTAATTCTGTATGAAAACCTCCCACCTAACATAAGGATGTAAAACAATGCACTGGTCTCTGGATCTCAAGCTCCGAGGAATAATCAATTTAGTGACTACGAGTTTTCATCTTCCGCACCAAGGAATTATATCACGTTTGAACAGGTTAGCATAAGTAAATGACAAACAGATGTTCGTTAAGTGACAAAACAGATGTTCCTATAATTAGCTAGTTGAATGAGGTTGGTGGAACTGTGGAAGATATAGACCTGAATCTCTAGTTCCGTGACAGCAAGTTCACTTTTGAACTTAGTCAGTGCGTCCTCCTTCACTTGCAGCTGTCAACAACAACATTAAGAGATGAGATCTCAAACTGAAAATAGCACAAATTTGTAGAGAAACAAAATAAGAAAAGTCAAAGATGTATAACAGTTCTCATCAATTTCAGCATACGAGTTTCGATAAAAGTCAAACCCCAAGGAATACATCACCACCTGCCTCTTGAGGAAGCGATTATGCTGATTGGCTTCACTCAGTTTCTTGGTAAGCTTTTCTCTTTCAGGATCAGCAAGCAAATCTTTCAGCTGCAAGAAGATATTAGAAAGAACACAGAATAATTAAGCTTTACAAGAGTATTTTCATTATGAAGTAATGGAATCGTAACTACAAATTAACTTACAACATTACTTCATTGACACTGATAAGTGTAAACTAAGAACTGATAAAACATTCTTGTTTTGATTTTTCATATGGGCACTGATGACTGGAGTTTTTATTTCTTGGGTAGAGTTAAGCAAAATAACCACATTTAGTGTGACAAATGAGCAGTGCTCCACATAATATACTTCGGCATGATTCTTGAATTTGACAAACTACAGTGTAAGGATTCATGTTCACCACCATAAATCAATTCCTTCGTATCTGGATTGTTTTCACTGTACGTGTCAGAGTAAGTTGGATCAAATGCCAGAGTTCAGTTAGGTCATTGTTGATGTCTTACTGCCGATTTCTGGACTACTTGGATGATAACATATTCATTTTCACACATGCACACTCCCTCCTTACAGTCACCAAAGTAACTTACATAACTCAAACAAGTTACAGGATTTGGAACTTTAGGAGGTATGTAGGGAGAAATGCATTGGAATTTGGTAACTGATCCCCCGAAATGACAGACTTCTGTCACAGAAAGGCCCATGTCTGAATGATAAATCAGCTTGCAGATAACATTAATAATTAGCGAAAGGCTCAAATAACATGGTTAATGGTCAATGATGGTTAGCATTGGTCACTCTGTGAGTATGACATGCGGAATTTGGGCTACAATGATCACATACAGATGAACCTTAAAAAAGTAGTATTATTTACAGTTGGTGGATCTTGAGTTTACCTTGTCTACACTCAATGGTTTTCTGGAAATCTCAGCAGAAGTCATAGAGTCATCCTCATCATCATTGGGGTAGTATTCTGACTGTGATGAAGATTCCACCTCCAGGCTTAAAGGCAAGGAAAATGTTCTCCATGGAATATGGAACACCGGTTTGTTTCCAGCGGATTTTTTATTTGAATAAGCTAAGCTTTGGGTTCCCACCTTTAATCTCCATGCCACACCACAGTGAACTTGATGAATATTTCTCAAACATGACTTACTTGATCTCCATGAACACAGGGGTAAGCGGTAGTCACGAGAAGAGCTGCAATTATCAGAGAGATCGTCAACACAATATGTGAAAGACACTTATAGAATTATTTCCTTTCATGCATGCATTGAAGATCAAAAGATCAAGTACATATTTGCAACTACAAAAAACATATATATTTTGAAGATATCATGGTATGAAATGCCTATAATCCACACAAATCACATAAATTTCACTTAACACGATATATGAAAGACACTTAGAATTATTTCCTTTCATGCATATACATTGTAGATCAAGTACGAATTTGCAACTACAAAAAACATATATATATATATATATATTGACAGGGGCGGAGCCATGTAGGGGCACGGGGGGGGGGGGGGGGGGGGGGGGGGGGGCACGTGCCCCCCCAAAATTTTCCGAAAACACTAGATAACTTTTAATTTTTTTTAAAAAATCAACCGTGCCCCTGCACAAATATGAAAGTGCCCCCAAGTCTTCTCACTGCAGCGTCCAGCGCAGTTGGTTTAGTGCGTCGGCTTATGACCCTACAGTCGACGGTTCGAGCCTCCTCGTGCACGCGTTTAAATTTTTTTTCAAAACATTATTTTAATAAAAAATAAAAACGCCCCTATGGTGATTCGAACCCTCGTGGACAAATTCATAAGGGGGACGCTCTACCAACTGAGGCAGAGGGCTAACTTTTAATATTGATACTTAATGTTTATATATTAAAACATAACTACAAATACTGAGGTCAAATTGTGCCCCCCCTTCGATGAATTCCTGGCTCCGCCACTGTATGTTGAAGATATCATGGCCTGCAATGCCTATAATCCACACAAACCACATAAATTTCATAATATTGCAACAATTTTTTTGACCAGTCACAAAACATCTGTTCGATAACACACAAGTACATAATCCCAATAAGTTGTTCCATGACAAGGTTGTCTGCCTAAGTTAAGCACAATGAGGTTACGAACATGACATTGAGAAACTTAGGCCCCGTTTGGTTGGTGGTACCATGTTTTGGTGGTTTGGTGCTGTTTGGTTGGAAGTAAAATGTTTTCCCTCAAATGATGTAAAATGATTTACACATTTCAAATCCGTAAGCCATTTTCCGGAGAGTGAAGGAACACAACAACTCATACTAACACCTCCACCACCACTACCACCTACCTCCACCACCCATCACTGCCATTTCCGTCACGGCCCACTGTTTTGGCAAGAGTCAACCAAACACGAGAAAATAATTGCAGGGAAAGCTTTTTCACACAAAACATTTTACGCGTAAAATATTTTCCCTTTAAAACATTTTAATGCGAACCAAACAGAGCCTTAGAAACCACAAATGCAACGGATTGCTTGAAGGTGACAATGTACCTCGGAGTACCCATTACATTACACTCCATGGCGATAGAGCACCTGAGACCAAATAGGAAAACATGGAATCAGAAACCTCATAATCCACATCATTCAAGCAATGCACATCCTAACATTTTCAAACTACAAGAGCATTTCCATGTTAGGCTACCAATAAGCAAGCAAATGAAACCCTAAGTAAGCAATGCTTGTGAAGAAAAAGAATATGCCAACAAGCAACAAAAATAGGGTAATACTACCTCTGTTTCTTCTCTTTCAGCCTACTTCACTTTTTGTCACTATTCACTGGGTCACTTTGATCCGGTAATTTGATTAGCAAAACGATATAAGAATTTGATAATCTTTGCATGGTCTTGTAGAGTAAACTTTGCTCTGCAACACCATGGAAAAATTATCGTTTTGCTATCTAAATTATCAAGTCAAAGTGACCCAGTTACGGGTTGAAAAGTCAAAGTTGGACAATCCAAAGCTTGACAGAGGAAAGACCCAATTCGTCACGGAGCAAATTTCAAACCGAAACTCATGAATTTTGTTTATTTTCTTCAAATGGGAAGACCCCATGAGTTCATTAACCGTAGAAGTTCATAATTTTCATGTGGGCATTTCATCGAACACTAACCGTGCACACCCGTAAAATTCAAGATTCTTCAATAATCAGAAACTCATAATATTTGTTATTTGTTCTTTCAAAATGGGAAGCCCCATGAGTTCATCAATAGTAGGAGTTCATAATTTTCATGTGGGCATTTCATCGAACAGTAACCGTGCACACCAAAGTACAAGATTCGTCAAATCTTCAGATACAATGGCGAATATTGAAGAACTGGGAAGGGATTAAGTGAGAGAAACCGACCGAAGCAATGAGTGTGTTACCTGGTGGCGATGCAGAGAGGTCTCGACCAGCTACAGAGCCTTCGAAGCTCGAAACACTTTTATCTCATCACTGGCAGGGAAGAAGCAATGTTGGGCCTATTCTCTGTTACTGTACTTATAATCATACTAGTAAAAGACACTTTCACACCCTCTAG
The DNA here is from genome assembly GCA_023055425.1 of Linanthus parryae. Lineage (NCBI taxonomy): Eukaryota > Viridiplantae > Streptophyta > Magnoliopsida > Ericales > Polemoniaceae > Linanthus > Linanthus parryae. The sequence continues at coordinate 6,837,888 of JALGPY010000001.1, forward strand.
TTTGACTAAAGGACACTTCCACCCCTCCTAATTTTGAAAATGACATTTTCACTCCTTCAAACTTCAAAGTACTGAACTACAAGTTAATTACATTGTAGCACCCTGGAGTTTTTAAGGGTTTAAGTGAAATAACTCAAAATTAAGTTATGGGGTAGAAAAGTGTAAATAATAAGTTTTATGGTTTTGCAGCTGAGTTTATACAGGATTATGGTTCTAGGGTGGGTTGGGGTGATGATGAAATTCTTTGGAAGTTGTGGGAGGTAGAAATGGAACTTACAGAAACTTTACGGCCACTCCGTAAGTTTCACAAACTAGTACCAACGGTTCTATGAACAAAGTGGAATATCAGGAATGACAAGGAAGATATTATAATTAAATAAAGCATGATTAAAATGTAATTTTTTTAATAAATGAGAAATTCTTAAAACTACCCCAAACTTCTCTAAAACTATAGGCCCTAGTGTGAATACAACCTTGCATTCACATTCTAACTTTTCGACACATCACCCTCTTAGGTGTCACCACCTCCTTCTTCCACTGCTGAATCACCTCAGCAAAATCCATCTTATTTAAGCCCCCCCCCCCCCTTCTTCTTCCTCCACCAAAAACACCACTACAACACCACCGAAACTCCACCAATTGCAGACCCGCTGCTATAGGAGATACTCCATAGCCTGGGGATCAAAACCCCTCTCCAGTTTGGAAAATCATCGAGTAGCGAAGCGGGAAATTGGGCAAGAACTTTAAGAATCCTAGATCAATTTTCACCAATTATTCCCTCCTAGTTAGAATTCATCATGAATAACCACGTTAATTATGCTCCAGGAACCAAGACGAATCCGTTGGACCCAAAAGCAGGCTGTAAATAAGCTCCCTAGATGATATAGAACTCATCTGGACCATGCAAACCACCTAGAACAATGTTTGTTTCGGGTTTGATTCTTGGATGGTTCATTTTTCTGGCAAGTGAACATGATATGTTCACAGGGCCATAACTCTCTCATTAATGAGTGAAATAAGGTGATTGTTATCTTTGTGTGTTCTATGAACTACAATCTACAACTTTCGTATGGATTTGAAATTATGATTTGGACACTAAGTACCCTGAAAATCTCACTCAAAGTGGCTGCCCTGTTTTGCTAAAACTTGATTGATTATCATTTTATGGCTTTTTAGCCAACTTTTAGAACATGTATCTCGCTCAGCCTCTAATGACTTAATTTGGAAATTGAAGTTGATTACTCTTTACTGATAGCTCCGCAATTCCTTGTTGATCACATTGTCCAATTTAATTCTTTTACCACTGTCAAAGTCTCTGTGAAATACTAGCCATGATCCATTAAGTATACATCTGAGAGTTCAAGGCAACTTGAGACCTATGTTACTCTCCCTTTCTTTTGAATATAATGACCTGCAACATGTTGTTGTTAGTTCTCCTCATCATATATTTGAAGTTTCATTCCAAATTCATCGTCTAAAACTCTCTTTCCATGTACAAATTTATGATAAACTTGATGTGATGAAATCACTCTCTGAGCATGTTCAAATATTTTCAAAGTGTCAAGAAATGTCAAGTTCAACTTGTTTGTTTTCGGATGATCTTAACTTCTTGAGTATTTAATAAAATTTTGTTCTGCTTCTTTCTATGGGAAGCTGGTTGTTAGCACTACAATTCATGTTTCCTGAGTCTCCTTCAAATTCTCAACGGATTTCCCAGAAACTGAGCTCAAAGTAGCTGCTCTGAACTTGTGAAATCATTCTTGAAACTTCTAAGTATTGGAATGTTGTGATTGAACAACCAAATTTTATGCCAGTAGTAACTCTTTCGATACTTAGTGAAATCTTGATATGCTTTTTCCAGTGAAAGCTGGTGTAAAATACTTCAAATTGCTCATTGTCAGAATTTTCCCAATTTCTAATAGATTTTCGATGATTCAAGCTCGAAATAGTTGTCTTAAACTTGTTAAAACTCCTAGAATTTCTAAGTGTTGGACAGTAGATTTTCATCCAACTTTGAATGATCATACCTCCTTGTGTACTTTAAATTTTGAGTTCAAAATATGTTCTGCAAAGCCTGATAACCAATCTCCAATACCATGTTTTCAGATTCTAAAAATTCTCTCTCAATTGACCATAAATTTGCTGCAAAGTTGACTCGGTAACCAGTTTCATAGTTATCTTTGACTTTCTGAGTTGAGCTATCAGATGACATAATTGACCAAAACGATGTAATAACCCGAGACATAGTTGTCAATGTGGCGGTAACCAAGGGAATATGTGACTGGACACACTCTACGAGGATGTCGAGTATATAAGGTAGGGGGATTGTAATATCCCGTCCCACATTGTGTTAATGTGGATGAGATGTATAAAAGGTGAGGGATCGTAATATTATGTCCCACATTGGAGATTTGTGAGTTCAACATCTGATATATGTACCTTCAAGGCTTAAGGTTTTTTATCCGGTGGTACAGATAAAGAAGCTGTTGGGACACTAATCGGCCCAGGTTCTTACAAACACCCTTCTGGAAAGTTATTCTGAATAACATGCTAAGTCCAAGGGTCAAGTTTTACCAAGTTTTTTTTCGAAAACCCAAATTTTGACTGAGCTGTATATGGGGGCAAAATGGTAATTTTGTAATAACTTGAATTGAATAGTGACATCTTAACTCTGGGCATAACATCTTGCCTTTATATCACTGTCACAATATTTGGAGTCAGTCTGTACCTATCTGGGCTGAAATTGACTATATTCAACTATAGGGCCTTTTTGTAATTTACTAAACTATGGGCGACCTGAGTGAAATTAAGTAAAACTTATAGATTTCAATACTGAGTGTATCAAGATGAGATAGAGGATGAAGTCTGCATATTAATTAATAGACTTTTATGGGCATGACTGGAGGATTCAGGCACAACCAGAGATTGTATTGAAGAGACTGAATTATCAGGGGTAAAATAGTAAATTTTGCTTAGTAGTCAGCATCACATCTGAACGGTTCATTCTACCTTATTTAAAGGACATGTGTTAGTAGTGGATATACTTGAATTGTGCAGTGGTTGGTGGATTATGGAATCAGCTCCGCTAATCAGAAATTTTAAGCCATATGTCACGTAAGCATATGTATGCTTATGCTATTAATGCAATTTCTAAAGCTAATAGCCATGTTGGCTCGTATACATGAGTTATATGATTAAGAATTTCTACTTGAATATATTGGATATACCGGAATGGTTACTATCATCTTCGGACATTTGGGCCTTTTATACTAGCATTTGGTTAAGCTTGAGTATTTGTTATACTCAGTTGTAGGAAGCTAGTACTACCCTCTGGCCTCTGGAATGATGATCCAATAGGGTGTGCAAACTTAATGTATAGTTTTTCTTGGTGGATTGCTTAAGCCGTCCTTGTATAAAGTGAATCTGATCTATAAAACCCTTTGAGTAATGGGATTCAGAATCTTCTGTATAAGGCTGATGAGGTTGTGGACTCTCTGTGCTATGTGTATATCAGTTAACTTTGCGTATATGTTTTTTTATTAGTGAATGAGAAATAACACACGCATATTCTCTAAGAATGAGAGTCCTAATAATTGTGTATCTAATTCATTAATGAAAACAAATTTGTGGTTGTGAGGATGCCACGTCACGTTCTCATGATAGCATCAATGAAAAAGATTTCGTGAGAACGAGGCTCTTTTAGTAATTAGCATTTCAAAATCCTCAACATCAAAGCTCTTGATTTTTGTTAAGAGTTAGAGCCAAATTCAGGAAAGCGCAATAAATTATAAAGAATATATATGTAGAGAAAGCGACAAATGTAGCGACTACAAATGTGCTAAAGAAAAGCTATAGTCAAAATTTAAATAATTAAGTTGAAAACACATCTTGTTTATTTATTAAACTCAAAGTGTATCTCTCATAGCGCGTATCACTGATGAATGAGTTAGCGCACCACCTATTGGTGTTTGGGCACTAAACACTCTAATCCTCTGAACTTGTTTTTTATTTTATATTTCTATATTTATATAGTATACGTTTTCTGTGATATACGTTTTCTGTGATATGTAAATTTGCCGTCGCCTTTTTTTTTGAATGTGTATAAAGTAAAATTTTCTCTATTATAATAGTCTATAAACCATATCAGAAAAGTAAACCATTAATCAATACGCTGTAATGAATACCTATAATCTGACTAATGGTATCTTTAATTTTCATAAATACATTATTTGATTTGTGGGGACAAATCTGCATCAGCAGATGTAGTCAGAAATTATAAGCAATTAGCAAGTTGATGGCCGTTTAGAAAATACCTCTTAACTTGGTCTTGTCAAATTGATGGGCTCAAACCTTTACTTGATCTAGATTTAGAAGTCTTGGAATGCATGCGAATTCTGTCAACGGGTTCTCTCTAAGAACTTGTAAGAAATGAGAAGAAAAAAAAAGTGAGTAACGTGTATGATCCTGTCATTGTAGTTGAATATATATTTTCTGTTAAATTTATCAAGATATCGCTTTCCTCATGAGATCATCATCTTGTTATCTACAGAAAACCAAAAAGAAAAATTTATACCGAAGAAAGTAAACGTTAATCAAAATGGTTCTAAATTTTGAGGACAAATTTGAAGTTCCAAAACACCAGGCCTACAAAAATCTTATGATGATAGTACGAGAAAACCTTTTGTTTCCGAGATTGGTTTAACGTGGTATTGATATAATGTGATCGTCTAAACTCAGTACAGTCAAAGCTAATAGCTACAACAAATTATACAAATTATTTGAAGTTCGGCACACTAAAAGGGTAAAAGTATCATTTTCTAACTAGAAGGGGTGAAAGTTCAATCAAACTAAGGGGGTGAAAGTGTCAAAATTGAGGTCAGATGCTGCCACACCAGACTGACTGGGAAGTTTCAACCACCATGTGCCTAGAAAACAAGTCAAAATGAAGAAAGTGATTCTTTAAGAACTCAACAATCCTCAGGCAAATAACAGCCATTGATTCAGATATATGCTTCTGATCAACTTTGAACCTCATCGTTAGAGCATGTTTGGTATCCATCAACTTTGCATGTGTTTAAAAGCAAAAAAATAAGGTAGAAATTTTTTGTTTCCAAAAACACCAAAGTTGATGTTCTTTTAGGTGTGTTTTTCTTCATATTGACAGTGAAATAAACAGTGATGCCTACTGTGTCCTTTTTATTTTATACGATGTTTTTCAGCACATACCAAATACTTTTTTTTTTTGAGGGATATACTTATTGATTTAGTTTTTAAACCCTTTTTTTCAGTATTTTTTTTTCAAGGGTTTGTTTTTTCTATTTTAAATGCCAAATATGCACTTAGTCAAAGTCAATCACGTCCCTCCAAAATTGTTCAAAAAAAAAAAAAAAAAATCACGTCCCTCCAAAAGCTAAAACGTGAACGCAGATTACGATTCAATTGCAAAAAAATTTGTAATCTTATTTACGGGTTCAAGTGAATATGAGGTTATATGATGACAATCAATCGTCTGATCGAGTTGTTGTATGAGGAAAAAGAAACTCTATCTCAAAAGATTTGATGCTTCACAATGAAACCCTCTCTGCTTGTTTGGTGGTCGGATGATTTGAGTTGTTGCGAGTCCACAACCAACAAGAAGCTGGAATCAATGAGAACAAAGATCTTATTATGTATTATTAATCCATGGCTGTTGGATTAGCTTCATGTTCATTGCACTCAATTAGGTTAGTTTATCTTGTTCTTATACGTTAATTAATCTCTATCGTTTGAAGACTTCGGCCATTCTTACTCCGAACTTCAATTAATCTTCAATAAATTTTGACGACATATCCTGCAATGTAATGCAAAATTTTGGATACCAGGCACTGGTTCTGACTATGCCTGGGGATGATCAACCTAACATGTTTGACATTTAAATCTCTTTCAAGCCTAACTCCTCCAACCATACTATAGATTGACGGCACACAACTGTTTAATAAATTGAGAAATGTAAAACGTCATCCTAATTTGACCATTCGAGACAATTTTGACCAGCTTATTTGAGTAGCTAAATGGCACTAGGTCAAAGTTGTCTTGAAAAGTTAGATGTAATAGTTATTTTGAGATAAATTTAATTGTGTAATTAAAAAAAAAAATAATCATGAATTACACAAATGTCCGGCTAATTCTGAACTCTTGCTTATAATTCCTATGGTCAACGAGAACGCAAAGAAATCCTTCATTTTCTCTAGGGCCGCGGATTGCGGAATGAGTCCAAATCAGTGTCTGCGGGTTGGAACAAGTAGCTTCCCCCTCTCAAACAAAATATAATTGATGTTATTATATATGCCCATGACCTTTGAAAGGCCTTGTTTACTATAAAAACTCTTCACCACTTGGACGATATCTTCACAAAACCCATTGTTCTCCAATCTCTCTATCTTCAAGAGCTCCAAGAAACTACTCATACCATCTTCTTCTTCTTCAAGAAATTTCAAAAAGTAGCAAGTAGCAAGTGATGGAAAACCTATTGGGTTTGGTTCGAATTCGCATCCACAGAGGGATCAATCTGGTCAAGAGAGACGTTATGAGCAGCGATCCTTACGTGATCGTCCGCATGGGAAAGCAGGTAAATTAAGCTGCTGCTGGTGGTGGTGTACATAAAAATGTTTCTTTTGGAACTGTTTTTGTTGAATTTGTTTAGTTTGTGCTTCGAAGCAGAAGGTAAAGACTCGCGTGGTGAAGAACAATTTAAACCCTCTGTGGGATGAAGATTTGACTATTTCTGTTGCTGACTGCAACCTCCCAGTTAAGCTTGTAAGTTCTTCTTGATAATGCTCATGGCATTTTTTTCCTAGTTTGTCCCCATATTATGCAAAATGTACGGGTTACTAAAGATTTTTTAATAAACTTTTTCCATGATAAAAGGGCAAATTTGTCTCCAAAACTATTTTTAGTGGCTAACTCCGCCCTAGACTATGGGCTTCACAATCATGGTGTGTATGCCACTTGCAGTTCGGCACACTAAAGGGGTGAAAGTGTCCCATTCCAAAGCACAAGGGGGTGAAATTGTCCTTCAGTCAAACTAGAGGGGTGAAAGTGTCTTTTACACCTCAAGAAATAGATAAAAAAGAAGAAAAGAATTGTGCTGTTCTTCTATCAAAAAAAAAAAAGAAGAAGAGAGAATAGTGCTGCAACTGTTTCAATTGTTTGACTCCGTTAAAGTGTTAACATGAAATTGTTTTGAATTGTTTGTGTTTGCATATACACAGAACATCATATTACAATTCAGATTTCAGACTACATTACAACCTAACTACAAAGTGAGTGCTTTCAAATAGCGGACCAAATTTGAACTATGATAGAAAACTGGGGTATCAAAGTCATTACCACTTGAACAAGAACTGCCGGGTGATCTTGGGTTGTAAAGGGAACTTCGTGATCGTCTCGGGGTTTCATTGGTTGAAATCAAAACATGTACAAACGTAATTATACTTTGGTTTGCATTTTACTCCCTCTTTTGTTGTTTGTCCCGTTAGACTTTTTAACCTCACGTTGACTCAATTATTTGATTAGCAAAAAGTTACGAAGATATGTTAACCTTTTCATGTTGTAGATGGGAAAAAACTTTGCAACTTTAAGAAAAAATCAACACGAACGTGTATCATTTCCCTAATCAAATATCTAGTCAAACTGATATTAAAAAGTCAACTGAAACTAATGATTCCAGACAAAGGGAGCAGCAGTATTTTTAGCTTAAGAATAGGACTTTGCAACAGAATTCTACCCCGAAATTTCAGTTGAGATAATCTTATACTGGTATTTTCTTCTGTTTTATGTTTGCAGGTTGTTTATGACAAAGATATATTTAGCTTCGACGACAGAATGGGAGACGCAGAGTTCGACGTGAGGCCATTTTTAGAAGCGGTGAAAATGCGGCTCGGTAGCCTTCCCAACGGCACCATTATAACGACGGTAAAGCCCACGAGAGAGAACTGCCTGTCACAAGAGAGCCACATCGTTTGGTCAAATGGCAAAGTGATGCAAAATATGATTCTTCGATTGCGAAATGTCACACATGGTGAGGTCGAATTGCAAATACACTGGATAGACATTCCTGGTTCTAGGGGTTTGTAAATAAATGTAGCGGAATGCGAGGGGTTTGTAAGCAAAATGCATCTTTTCCCAAAGTGTGTATTTTAACATAAATAAAGCTACTTATGATTTTATCCTGTATTAAGAATAATAACTTTATTTTGTGTGTGTATTTTAACTCTCTCTCACTCTCGATCTTTTCCGCTTTCAAAATAAAAGCTCTGCTGTGTCTCAAAAAAATAAAATAAATAAAACGTTGTGTTCACTTTTTCCAAAAAGAAAAAACTAGGTAGCTGTGGAAGATGTCACGAGCACGGACAAAAGAGCCCCGCTCCTGTCTACGATAAGGATGATGATGTGGTAGATTTCTGGGACAATTTATGTCGTGAGGCGGCGCCCCCAGATTTCAACCACTGCTTTATTAACTTCTTCCCTGCTGCAGAAATGTCTTTGTTTGGGCTATGAAGAATATTTTCTTGGAAATATGGAAGAAAGGAACCGAGGTAAGCACTCGCGTAACAAGATTTAATACCAATGTCTTCAAATTCCCAAACAAAGATGTCATGGACAGAGTTATGGCCGGTGGTCCTTCGATATTTGATGAGAAAATTCTGTTATTATATCCATGGAAGGTGAGTGCTAGTACGAGATAATTTAGTTTTCGTGTCACTAGATATATGAATACAGATTTGAAACTTAGCAATTTTTTTTCTGAAAGACGAAGAAAGTGTGCATGATAGGGGAAGCCCTAGACTGTTGAGATAGGTGCCTTAGAGGCAATTTAGTTTAGTATGAACAATAAATTGGCTAGAACAATCATTGTATTATTTATTGAATATTTAATATAATGAAGTCCTTAAATTTACAATTGTGTTGTTTATCTTACATATCCCTAGTCCATTATAATGATTAATAGGACAATCATCTATAGACTAGTATGGGGTTATGGAGATATCATGATCCAACACATGGGTATGAGTTAGGAGTAATGGCATACTGGATTGACCCAGCTCCGAGAAGGCTACATACATGTTATGTAAAGTCACAAGTGCTTATCGTGGTGATAACGATATGTCATCCTTAGACTTGAAGTCACTAGTTGTTCTAGTTGTGGAATATTGTGTTTTGGTAGCGTCAAACGCTACACCGTGACTGGGTTGTCATAAATGCGCGTATTGAAAACAATAGGAAGCAAGCTTATATATCGTAGTGATGTAGATAGAATTTGTCCCTCCCACATAACAGGAGCAAATATCCTAGGCCACTCGAGGGATAGTACTTATAGAATGTCTGACCAAACTCAATAATTTAATATAGGATATTAATGTTATTTGCACGAATAAGGCTATTCCCAGGATCGAGAAACTATGGATTGGATATACGAGTGTGACTTGTATGTCTCGTGTCCAATCCGGGTATTGAGACAAAGGGATGAGACAATACTTGCACAATGTTTTGTCATGATGACTAATTTTATTTGTTGGCTAGAATGGATGTCTTGCTAGAGGCCGCTCAATATTAGTAAATAGTTACTACCAAATAAATAGAACCTATGGGGTCACACTCCATATAGAGTTGAACTAGACTTGGGATTTAATTAATTAATATGATTAATTAGAAGGATCAAATCTCAACAACTTGCTAACTTAGTAGGACTAATATGCGAGTTGGACTAATCCGAACTTGAGTAGGATTAGGAGAGGGCCTTTATGTAGTAACAAGGAGTTGTTGGAATATATAAAGGATGCTCCTAACTTCCATCCCTACAACTTATGCTCATAGCATACTTTGAGTAGGAGAGAAGGAAGGAGAGAGCAAGACAACAAGGAAGCCCGAAGCCCCCCTTGCCGTCCGCCCTACCCGTCGGCCACAAGAGAGGCCACCGCCTCTCTTTGGTGCTCGGTTGCGTGATTTCTTCGTCCTCTTCCACTCCTCCTAGCTAGCACAAGGCGTTTGGAAGATCAAGATCTCACCTCTAGGCGTGGATCAACCGTAGAGACGTGATAATTTTCTCGTTAGAAGTCATCAAGGAGACCTCAAAGGTACATAACACTATTCTCTTACCATCGTCATGATTTCTCTTTCTGTGATCCTTGGAGGGTCTTGATCGGATAATTATATTGTTCTTCCGCTGCGTATCCATGATGAAAACCCTACATAGACGTGAGTATAGAATCATGACTGGGGAATGAGGAGATCATATGAGGGTTCATATCAGAATTGCTATTAGCAAGCCGACACGAAGAGGAGCATACACTACAGGAATTTTCTCTTAAAACGACGTTTAAAAAGTGTCGTTTTTATACTGAAAACCGTCGTTTTTTGAAAATACGACGGACAGGCTCACCGCCGTATCAAAAGGCGTGGTTTATAGTCAAACGACGGCCGTGTCCCGTCGTATTTATAAAAACGACCGGAAGACATGTAAGCGTCGTATTTATCATACACGACAGAAGCTTTAACCGTCGTATTTAAGGTTAAACAACGGTTGTCGCTACACGTCGTATCCATAAAAAATACGGTAAATTTAGCCCCGTTTAATGTTGTTTGACGGTTAGTATCAAACCGTAGTATTGTAATAAACAACGGATTTCTATCAGTACTAGCAGTTCTCGTACTGTAGGTTCATCTCCAAATTTACACTAACAAACTAGAATTTCACATTCATCCAATTTCACACAACCAATATATAACCAAAATCACATTCATCATTCTTGAAACTGAATTCCGCATTTGTCATTTAACTTTCACAAAAAATACAAATCAGTCTTCATATCATGTCCAACAAACCAAGATCATGTCCTTGAATATCATCCCTTACTACTTGGCTAACCTATTACAAATTCTGAAAACTTCCCTTCATTCAACTCTTTGGATGAGCGTTTTCTCGTTTCACATCGTATATACTTGAAGCTGTAAAACAAAGAGAGTAAAGGTAACAAATTAAGACATGGTCCAGTAATTTAGAATGTTGTCATCAAATGCAAAGAGGCACTAGCAATGATCTACGTGATTTATATGTTGCTCTGGGATGATAAAGTGCTCCAACTGTTGAAGTGTCTTGGAATTAGATTTATTTCATTGAAACCTTCCATGTACCAGCCAACCATTCCCTTTCCATTCCACTTCTTCCAGTAATTGAGGAATGATGCAATGAACCTAACCTAACTACATGCTTATATTTTGAGGAATATTGAAGGATATACTAATTATCATGTTAAGTAGATGCAAAAGTTGTAACGGTAAAAAATTAAAAGCAGTTAAACAATGAAAATCTGATATTATGCAATTGTCCAACTTGAGAATGTAATCTTGCAGTAGTGAATGCACGATTCAAACCCTGAATATCTTGTCGGGGTAGGTAAGTGAAGGCAATAGAATCGGAGTTGAATGAGACCTAGAATGTTAAACATTTACAAACAGTACACTTGGAGGTACTTAACTTCAGACCCCAAACACCTCACTCAACCATAAATTTTGATGTATTAAGGATTTAAGGTTCTTCAAACTTTTCTCCCTCTAAAACAAACATGTTTTTCTTTAAAAAGATACTTTGGATTGTTCCCTCTTATGTAGTTATCAGATCAGATTGAGGAGAGGAGATGACAATACATATTTAAGAGTATTCAAGGGACAAAGTGAAATATATATACCTGCAACTGATGCTCTCCAATACGCTCTTCTTCAAGCAATCAATCGGACTCTTCAAATAGACAGACACACTTGAACCCAAATAGCCCCTTCGCTGAAAAAAAGCTTCAACATGAGTAAGCCTACAAGAATGAAATCAATTCCTCTGGTCCAGCAAAGGAGACTGGATAAGAGCAGATATAGGACGGTTATTTCCAATACAGACATTATTAGGCTACATTTGGAACTTGGAAAATGGAAGGAACGGAAAAGAAAAGGAAATGAAGTGAAAATCTGATTTTTAACTGTGCTTTGCAATAAGAGGAAACGCGAAGGAAAGTAAAGATTTTCTAAGAAAATACATTTCTTGTGGGTCCTGTAAAAAATGTAAAGCAAAATTTGCAGTGAAATTACAGACTACCTGGCCGAACTAAATAGCTTGTAGAGTCCTAAAGTACTTCACAGTTGACTGGAGCTCCGTTGCAAACTCAGTGGCTAAAACCTCCATCCAGTTGACTGAAGGTAAACTTTGACGGAGCATGGTGTGGTGAAACAAGAAGGTCTGGCATTGGAGTTATCGTCCGGGATTCGAATGGTCAGATTGTGAGAGGCAAGGGCTTTCCTATCAAAGCGGGTCTCTCGGCGAAACATGTGGAATCCCTTGCTGCATATGAAGTTGTTCGGGTAGGGAATGAAATCAAATGTAATGCTTAATACTTGAAGGGGGCGCAAAGACTATCATGGACCAAATCAAACGAGCTTTTCAAGGTGGAGGGGAAGACGATATCTCTAAAATCGGAGTAGTTACTGAGCAGATTGCTACCTTGGGAAGATCCATCGCTGACCTTCAGGTTGTTTTCCGGCATCGATCAGCTAACAGAGCAGCACACCTCCTAGCTTCTCATGCAAAAGAAGATAACATGGCCACTGATTTTACAGATTTGAACACCCCCTCTGTGGTTGAAAGATTGTATTAGAAAAGAGATAGGGCCTGTATTGGTGGTTCCTTGATTTTATGCAAGTTTTTCTTCCTCAAAATAAAAAAATAAATAATGTCAAGCGAAATGTAGTATGTCAAACCGGTTCCAGATCACCTATGCTCGACGGTGGACAGTGGCGTGCTAATAAAAGAGTGATCTAGTGACCTAGTCATCCAACATCTTTAATATGCTATTTCTGGCCAAGAATCAAAGAGTGCATTTGTATAAAAGGTTAAAGGCATATATAAAGCAAAAAAATTCTCCCTTCCTTTTCCCTTCAGCCCCCAACAAACTTCCAATTACGACACATCAATAAGTATACCTCGTCGCCTCAACTACTTAGTTCAAAAGTGAAGGGTGTAAGTAAAGGAACAAGTAGATTTCATGGTTTCCAGTGAAAGTAAGCAAAGTCAGCTATGTACAATCTGGGTGGGCACTTCCAGTACGATGTTATATTGCAGCCCCATGAAGATCCTATTGATAGTGGATTTAAGTTCTATTGAACTATCTGGAGATTCACCCATCCAATTAGAATCCATACCTATGAGAATGAAAGGTCTGCAATGATCTTGGTATTAGAATAGTAGTTCTTATTATTCTATCTGATGGTAATACTATCCCTTTTAGTTTGATCCTTCAATTCAATATGATATTTTAAGAACAATGAATAAGAACAACTACTATTCAAAACTTTGAGTGATGGATTTCCAGCTCTACTTCTTTAACCTCATGATAATGGATTGGTTGTTCTACATCTACGGTATCGACAATCACTATATTTTACTACCGACTTACTGCATACAGTTCACTTCAGATCCTTTCTCAAAACAAAGTGCACTTCAACTATATTTTATGTTTGGGTCATACTATAGATTGGAGCCGTCAGACAAACGAAAAGACATCAAAATCACAGGGAAAGGCAATACAATTTGACCAAGGAATAATTGGGGATAATACAATCAGTTGGATTCAGTGTTTGTCAATACAGAGAAAGGGAAAGACAATAACCCATCAAAATCACAAATTGGATTTAGAAACCGCAGGGAAACAAATAACTCAAATTGGATTCAGAAATCCTAAGAAAACGTACCTGCTACGCCGTTGATGGACTCTTCAATTGATGCCGAGTTAGGATAGCTCGTAGTAATCTCCAACTGATCTAGATACCCAAATATCGCCTAGTGGCATAGTCAATAGTGAGAGAGACAGTGAGAAATCATCTCTTAATCAATTCGAGAGGAGAGGCAAAGGATATGAGTATATACCGACGACTTACCAGGTAGCTACGACGTTCTCATATGGAGATCAATAGACCACAGTACTCTCATTGACGGGAGAAGGGCGGAGAAGGATGCAATGATTGGAGATCGGGATTCCAAGGGATGAGAGATGGCGAAGAAGAATTTTGAGTCTCGTGGGTCGGTAGGGTTGGGTGTGAGAGATGAGAAGGAGAACTGGAGAAGTGATTGTGGAGTTTTCCGATAATTAAAAAATAAAAAGGAAGTAATTGGGGGCGGGATTGTCAATAATTGGGCGGGATTGTTAAAAAAAAATTAATGGTAAAATTGACCCGTCGTATTTATTGTTATATACGACGGAAGCACAAAAACCGTGTTTACTTCAAAAAAAGTACTACGTTTAAAACTTTAGCCGCAGTATTTAACGTTAAATACTACGGTCAAATTTTAAAGCGTTCTAATTAAAAAATTATACAACGGAATATACAAAACCGTCGTATTTATTGATAAATACGACGGTAACTTCTGGCTGACCGTCGTTTTAAGCAACTTTTTCTGTAGTGATAGATTACAACAATGAGAGAGAATGTGTGGCTCGACTACAAATACGAACGACTACCTAATATAGGTGCGTACTGTGGTTGCTTAACCAACTACAACGAGCAGTACAGTTTGAAAAATGAGACAAAAATGACTCAAGAAGAAGATGTACATGGAGAATGACTTACCTATAGGCCCCCATTGAGAAACCCCCCCCCCCCCCCCCCTTCTCCAAATAAAGGATGGAATAGTGAGAAAATTCCCTATTGAAAGGAATCCTTCAAGAATGACCTCAACAGTGATACCCCGTCTATTCAAGATGGAGATGCAAATGAATCTTCAGATACTAATTCTGCTACGGAGGTGAAGGAAGAAATAAAGGAGCAAGACACACAAATATCATCAACAACCCACTAAGTACATAGTTAGAAGAAACCAAATCTACTCCGGTAAAGAGTAAAATTGAAAGGGTATTATGACACCAAGATAAGGCAAGCAAATCATTTGGCTTGGGAACCCATTGGAAGGGCACCACATGTATGCTTAAAGGAAGATCAAGGATGCCAATCTGAGCCCAAATCTAAAGGAGAAGGCAGGGAAAAAAACATAAAGTGTTAAAATCCAATCAACGCTCTAGAAGTGGAGGGATGGAAATAAAATGAAGTGATAAGGACAACCAAGTTTCTGTCATAGAAATTCCACTACAAGACGGGGGAGCCTGAAATAATCCATGTGCGCAAATGGCGAAGACTGTGATGTAGCCCCGCCAAGAACAATGAGTCTCCTAAGTTGGAACATGCAGAAACTTGGGAAAATCCGTAACGTTCTTTCTCTTCCCAACTTAGTGAGAAGACAGAAGCCCGTTACACTCTTCCTTGTGGAGACAAAATTGTATGCAAATGATATGGAGAAAGTAACAGAAAGACTTGGTTTCCAGAGTGGTTTCTTTTCCAAGCTATGCTATGGGGAGAGGAAAATTCTTTGTCTCTAACGTCGTATTCCAGGTTCCACATTCATGTTTTCCTTATTACAACTGATGATTCAGAAATGTTTCCTCATGGGGGATCTGAGTAAAAGTGAAATACATAATTATTTGGATATTGAACGACTTAACCCAAGGAACCAATCCCGTTGTGTTGTTGGAGACTTTAACACAGTCATTTCTTACCTAGAAGAGGAGGAGTAGAGGAGTCCTCTTTAGTTAGCCAAAAGAATTTCACGGAGCTATGCAACACCTTGAAATAGGATATTGGTTTCTCAGGTAGGCAATATACCTCGACAAACAACCACAGTGATGAAGATGAAATGAGAGAGATACTTGACATGTGTCCCATAACAGATGAATGCATTGAAATAGTATTGGGCCATGGCTAATCACCAAGTTGTTGAAATTTCTAATCACGCTACGATCGAGGTGATTTGGAACCAAAGAAATTTAGGTACTCCAAGAAGGGATTGTAGATTTCAATGTATAGTCACAAGGCTCCAACAACAAGACTGTGCCAAGGTAATATATGATAGCTGGACCAATTCCACCAATCAATCAGATTGAAACTCGACAAGGTAGCATCAAATCTAATAAGATGGGAGATGAAAAGTTTCGGGAACGTAAGAGCCCAAATCAACCAATACAGGGATGTGCTACAGCGACTTACTGAAAGTAGGGAAATAAGATAGAGTCTCGCATATATAAAGTTATTAAGATCCAATATTACTCAAATTATCTTTCAGGAAGAAGAAATCTGGCTACAAAGGTCTAGAGAGATATGGATGAGAAAGGGAGCTCTAAATAGTTCACTGCAAAGCAACCATTCGTAGAGCGAAAAACAAGATTAACAGTTTGGAGGATGAAAATGGGGAATGGACAACAGACCCGAGAAACTGATAGAGATTCGGAAGGCCACTTTCGAAGAACTTTCACTTCCATGCAGCGTACGTGGACCCAAATGGAGAATATTCTACACGGAATTGAGGAGTTAAGTACCACTGAACACATCTATCTAGATTTTGTCTTTCGAAGTAGTTGATGTAAGAGTCGCGTTAAAAAAACACGGCTCCTTTAAAGGCTCCCGGGTTAGACAACTTTTTGACGCTGTTTTACTAGAAATTATGGGATGTTTTGGGGGAAGAGGTAGATAAAATTTTCTTAAGGGTGTTAAATGGCGAAGAAAATGTAAGAAGATTTAATCATACACTCATTTCACTAATCTTGAAAATCTAATAGGAACAGAAGGCTTCATATTTCCGTCATATAAGTCTTAGCTTTCCCTTTTAGAAATTTGTTAAAGATTTGGCGAATAGGTTGAAATCAATTCAAAAATCAGTGATCTCGGAAGACCAAAGTTCCTTCGTGTCATGCTGGTTAATGATAGACAATGTTTTAACATATTTTGAGTTAATCCATTCTATGGAAACTAAGAAAAATGATAAAATTAATTTTCCAGCTCTAAAAGTTGAGGTGGGTAAAGCATATGATCGAGTGCGAGTAGTTGTGCGACGAATGAGTTTCAGCTTGAAGTTGATCAATGTTGTAATGAGTTGTGTTACATCATCCTCGTACATTCTCATAGTAAACGATAAAGGGGAGGGACATATCACACCTGAGCGGGGAGTTAAACATGATTGTCCTTTATCCCATCATGTTGTACAGTAAAACGCCGTCTCAAAACCTTACATTCGCGGTACCTGACAAGAATATATTTAGAGTGACTACATCCAGAGGGATTCCCAAATGACGGCCCATTATTTATAAAAGCTACAAATACATAAATAAACAAGCTATATTCTATATTACAAGATTATGAGTTTGCTTCTATACATGTATTGAATCTTCTGTAGTCCGTTGTAGCGTTCTTTGATGACATCAAGATGCATGATCATACTATAGGAGTCAGCAGTGTGGTGTTGCGCTAGCAGGTAAGTATGAAAAACATCTTGGATTACCTACAACAATTGGGAGTAAAAAACAATTAGTTTTCAACATCTTGCTGAAAGAATATGTAATAATTTGAAAGGTTGGAAACATAAATCCCTATTTGCTGCAGGTAAAGAAGCAATGATGAAGTCTGCTACACAAGCTATTCCAAAATATGCTATCGGATGTTTTCTACTTGCGATTGGGGGTGTTTCACCAAATTGTCCTTGAATTTTTGTGGGTAAATCAAAGTGAGGAGAAAACAATGCACCCGCTAGCATGGGATAAGTTAAAACAACCGAAAAAAGGAGGAGGTCTTGGTTTTAGGGATTTCCGAGCTTTCAAAACAGTCCTTCTCACCAACAAACTTGGAGATTCCTAATAACTCTAGACAACATGGTCCACTAAGTTTATAAAGAAAAATACTTCAAAAGCAGCTCAATTATGGTGACTCAACCAAAATAGAAAGTGTCCTATGCTTTTCGAAGCATCCTTGCCGGGGGAGACCTAATAAAGTTAGGTTGGTGAGGTGTGAAAGATTTATGATAGTTAGAGATATTAAAATCTTAAACTACGGGTGGCTGTCCAGAGCTAAAAGTTTCGAAGTTATTTCAACATTCTCGTATGAGAATCAAGATCTAAGGGTCACAGAACCAATAGACAGTCAGATTGGTAGTTGGAATCACGAAAACTACATTTGCTGCTACTGGACATGGATGTTGAGGAAATTCAGAAAATCTCTCCACCCGTAAATGACACAAAATACAGTCAATTTTGTTACCAGAACATTGATGAAATCTATTCCATAGCTACATATATAGAGAACAAGTGAAAATATTATAGAATAACCCATAATCATCAATAGGCACACAAAGAAGGGAATGGCTAAAAAGATTGTGGGAATTAAAACTTCTAAAGAAAGTACTTTACCCGACTTGGAGAGCCTGTCAACTCTCCCTGTAGCAACCAAGCTACGAGAAAGAGGCATTTAAGTGTCAATAATTCTCCTCGTGTAATAAAGAGCCGAAATCGGATTGACACCTTTTTATGGAGTGTAAGAACATTGCATCGATCTGGGAGCATATCTGTGGGGTCCAGTTCCTAAACACACGACAAACAAGTGTCAGAGGATGAATTGAAGAGATTCTACACAACCAATCAATATAAATTTTTGAAAAGCGTTCGGTCTTCTTTTGGAACATATGGCGTAATTGAAATAACTTGAGATTCAAAGAACTAGAGAAAACAAATGCAGAGATTATAGATCGGGCTCAAGAGTATTTTTCTGGATACAAGAATTTGTCCGGGAAAGGACCACTTTCGGAAATGCATTTTAGGCCGGAGCTCGGGAAGGCACGGTGGCCAAGACCACTAGAGGAAGTTCACATGATTACTTGTGAATCATCTTGGTTGGAGGAACACTGTTTAGATAGAGACAACTGTGTCGTTAGGGTTGCCAACCAAAACTTTGTTGCCGGAAGACACGTGAAGACTCCGTTTCATAGGTTAGTGTTGTGGGCTAAAATTGAAGCGGTAAAGTAGGGGCTAAAGTTCGCCAGAGAGTTGAATCTTAGATCGATTACATTATAGAGTCAGATTCTTTTGGAGGTGTCCCATCAATCAATCGGAAAAAAATGGAGGAGTGAAGAGAAACAAGCAACACCACTTTCGCAATTACACATTAGCATAGAAGATTGCATGGAAGACTCTCATCAACGGCACGCTCACTCCAGAATCCCTCTCTCTCGTAATCGGTAAGACCTCATCTCGAGCCGTTTGGCTTGCGATTGAGGAAAGGTATGCGTCCCTTACCAGATCTAATATTCTGCAACTCAAATCTGATCTCCAAACGCTTCGCAAACGCTCTGATTCTATCGATCTGTACATGCAAAAGCTTAAAGTGATTCGTGACAAACTTGCTGTTTCCCTGGTAATGATTGATGATGAAGATATGCTTCTGTATGCTATTAATAGTCTCCCTAGTGAATACAATGCTTTTCGTACCACTATTCGTGGAAGATCTGATCCAATTAGCTTTGAAGAATTGCATGTTATGTTCAAAGCTGAAGAACAAATGCTTGAAACTCAATCTGTTGAATTTTCTGGTTCTACTGCTATGAATATCTCTGAATCTTACTCTGTCTCTTCCAACAACTATCGAGGATCTGGTCGCGGCCGTGGACGGGGGATTCTTGGCCCTGGACCACCCACCTGCAGAGGAGGCTACGGCCGAGCCGGTGGTGCCTACGGCAGATCCAATCCTGGATCTGGCCCGAGAAACCAGGGAGGTAGGTTTGACCAGTCCAGAGGCCGGGGTGGTGGCCAAAGGGGCTACCACAATCGTGGTGGTGGTCGATACAGTTCCACCACCAGAGCCAACACAAAAGCAATTAATCTTCAAATCTGTGGTCGTGATTTTCATTTTACTGCTAATTGCTGGCACAAAACATATTAATCTTATCAGGGAAAGCCCCCTTCTGAACATCTCACTGCTTACAATGCTTCATCTTCTGGGTCTTTTGCTCCTGAGTATTGGCATTCTGATTCTGGTGCAACCAATCACATGACTGCTGATTTAAGGAACCTTTCTCTTGCTGATACTTATACTGGTTCTGATCATGTTACAATGGGAAATGGACAAATTTCACAAATTAATCATACTTGTACTACTTCTCTCAAAACCGACAATCATATTTTTCAATTAGAAAAAACTTTACATGTTCCTAATTTAGCTACAAATATTCTTTCTGTTTATCAATTATGTTCTCAACATAACTGTTGTTTTGTTTTCTATGCAAAATCTTTCTACATCCATTATCTAGATTCGGGCAGAATACTTTACAAAGGCTTGTTACACACTGATGTCTGGGGTCCTGCTTCTGTGAAATCCCTACAAGGTTACAGGTTTTATGTTCTGTTTATAGATCTCTACTCTAGATATACTTGGCTGTTTCCTTTGTTTCACAAATCTGAAGTTGCAACTGTTTTTCAGAAATTTCAAACACATATTGAGAATCTTTTGGGTCACAAAATTAAAATTCTTAGGTCTGATGGAGGTGGTGAATACATGTCTATAGTTTTTAAAAAACATCTTAGTTCCGAAGGCATTACACATCAAAAATCATGCCCACACACACCACAACATAATGGTGTTTCTGAAAGAAAACATATACATATTTTGGAAACCACAATTACTATGCTTCAACATGCTTCTTTGCCTCATCATTTTTGGTTTCATGCTATAGCTACTGCTGTCTTTCTTATTAATAGAATGCCAAGTCGTGTCACAAATGGCAAGTCCCCTTATGAATTGTTGTTTCATAAGTTACCTGATTATGCTTCTACGAGAGTCTTTGGATGTGCTTGCTACCCTAATCTTAGACCTTATACTCACTATAAACTTGATGCTAGAACTCAACAATGCATTTTCCTGGGTTATGTTGACAATTATAAAGGATATCTTTGTTATTTGAAATCTGCTCAGAAATTCTATGTTAGTAGAGATGTGATTTTTAATGAAACACTGTTTCCTTACACCTCTTCATCTTCTGCAGATAACTCTACCTCTCACTACCATGACAGTGCCTCTACTACTCCACTTAGCTTTCCTGGAAATGATGACACCCCCATTGCTGCTAATGACCAAGTTGATGGGTATGACAGTCTCCCTTCTGAGCTGCAGTTCAGTGTTGGAGAAGAGGTGCATCCACCTCAAGAACAGATACACACCACTCCAGAACGGATGCTGGCACCCTCCTCTCCTCACACTGACTTGGCACCAGAGGGAACACACCATCCCACTCCAACTCCAAGTCATCCCTTGCAGACCAGGAGCAAGTCAGGGATCTTCAAAAAGAAGATCCTTGATTTTGCCTCCAAATCTGTTAAAGGTTCTGATCCACCACACAACAAATTTACAGGTTTTGGCAAAGTTTCTGGTTTTCCTACTTCTATAACAGCACTACATGTTTCTACTTCTGATCCAACTTCTTTTTCTGAGGCTAAGAAACATATTCAATGGCAACAAGCTATGTCAGCTGAATACCTTAGTCTCATAAATCAAAATACGTGGAGCCTTGTTGAACCACCTCCAAATGCTAAAATTGTTGGCAAAAAATGGGTTTTTAAAACATAATACAAGTTAAATGGGTCTATTTCCAAATTTAAAGCAAGATTAGTAGCTAAGGGGTTTCACCAAACCCCTGGTCTTGACTTTGATGAGACATTTAGTCCAGTTATCAAGCATGCCACTGTTAGAACAATTCTTGCACTTGCTGCTACATTTGATTGGCCTTTGCAACAACTTGATGTTAAAAATGCTTTTGCTTTCCTTCATGGTCATTTGCAGAAACTGTTTTTATGAAGCAACCTCCAGGTTTTTTTGATCCTCATAAGCCAAATCATGTTTGTCTTCTAGAAAAATCCATCTATGGCTTAAAACAGGCTCCAATGACATGGTTTACTCGTTTCACTACATACATTACTTCCCTTTGTTTTTCTCAGTCTCATGCTGATAACTCCTTATTTATTCGCCACTCTACATCTGGAATTACCTTGCCGCTGTTATATGTGGATGAAGTAATTGTAACTGGCAATGATTCTGCATATTTGAAAATCTTAGTTCAAGCTTTGCATTCTGAATTTGAAATGACAAACTTCGGCCCCTTGTACTATTTTCTTGGACTTCAAATCAAACGAAGTAGTGATGGTATTTTTATTTCTCAAAGAAAATACATACATGAGTTACTCATACGGTTTAGCATGGTTCATTGCAAACCATGTCTAAATCCCTTGCCTTCTTCTGGCAAGTTTCATGCTCTAGTTGGCTCTCCTCTTTCTGAACCTACTATTTTCAGACAACTACTGGGTTCTTTGCAATATCTTTTCTTCACAAGGCCTGATATTGCCTTTGCCATAAACCATTTGTGCCAGTTTATGCATGCTCCAACCAATATTCACTTAATTGGTGCAAAACGTATTCTGCGGTATTTAAAAGGCACTCCAAATCATGATTTGTTTTTTACCAACGGGCCCAGCCCAGTTCATGCCTTTACTGATGCAGACTGGGCTGGTAACCCAACTGACAGACGCAGTAATACTGGCCTGGTCATCTTTATTGGGCCTAATCCCATACATTGGGCCGCTAAGAAACAACGTTCCTCCACAGAAGCTGAGTATCGTGCCCTTGCCGTTACTGCATCTGAATTATCTTGGCTCAAAATGTTGTTCAAAGACCCCCATCTCAGACTCAATTATCCTCCCACCTTGTGGTGTGACAATGCTTCTGCCATCAAAATGACAACAAACCCCATTTTTCATGCTCGAACGAAGCATATCGAAATTGGTTATCACTTCGTTCGAGAAAAAGCACTTCGTAATGAACATGTTGTTTCTTTTGTGGCAGGTGAACACCAGCTTGCTGACATCTTCACTAAGGGCCTACCAACACCCCGTTTTCTGGCGCTCAAAGACAAGCTCATGGCTCCATCTCCGCCTTGAGCTTGAAGGGGGATATTAAACCAGTCCAACATGAAGCCTGAAGCCCAAAGAACTGAGAAGCCCAATAGATCAATGAAGCCCACTGAAGAAATGAAGCCCAACAAATATTGCAGCCCACTCTTGCTGAAGCACCGAACCTGTCTCTCCAGATCCTTCTAGAAGCTCTCTGCCTATTCGTAACCTAATGGGTGCAATGTAATTAGTCAACAATTGAAACGGTCTCATGACCGTTCATTAGCCGACTGTTCTATGTATTGTATTTATGTTCTTATCTCTAATGAAAACATTATGACGGTTCTCTCTCTTGACTCTCCGTCTCATTCTTCTTCCTTCTCTCTATGAACAAACCCTAATTCTTTCACAATTTACGCAAAGATCCCTCAATTTTGAAGATATTAGCAATTCACAAGCATTTCCAAAAAAAGAAAAAAAAACTATGCTTGATAGTGAATGATTTATGACACTTTCACACCCTATAGCTTGACATAAGGACATTTTCACCCCTTCCAGCTTGGGAAACGAGAATTTCACCTCTTTAGTCTTCCAAACTACACGACATTTGCACTCTTTCACTGTGAAGTTGTTCTGGGGTAGGGGCCCATCACTGACGAATTTGCCCTTATGGTGTTTCAAAAGACCATAGAAGTGAATTAGATGTGTCAATTACGCGTTACCAAACCTATTCTTGGAACAAAATAAATTTGAGCATGTACTAAATTTTAGGATAGTAATACAATTTGTTATTGTTACGTCGACATGGGTTGAATGGTAATGCTGCCTTAAAAGTAATGAAGAAAAGAAATTAAGACAATGTGAAGTAGCTGAACATAAAGTATGAAAAGTCGTAAGTGTTAGAAAGGTTGTTGGACTTGAATTCTCATTATTCACAAATGCAAGCATTAGAGATTGAGTCCAATAAAGAAATTCAGCAAATCAAGTGGCATGACCCAATAACGAAATGCAGCTCAGCAAAATCAGTCCAAGCCCAATTGAGGAAGCCCAATGGTGGATTAGAGCCACGTGAGAAAAAAAAAATTAAAGCTCAAATGTCCCTCAGAAAAACAAAATATTAAAGTTTAAATGTTGAGATATTATTCCCTAAAAAAAGGTTGAGGTGAAAGGGGGCTCTCAAGCTGAATTGGGAATCCAAAGTTTAGAAGAAACTCGGAGATAAATTCAGTCAACACCCTAAGATTGTTGAGGCTCTGATACTATGTTACAAATCTGAGGGAACATGAATAATCATGCATTCAACTTGAGAAAAATAATCTACAATTGAACAAGGTTAAACCTTAAGAATTTTATCAGAATTGATTTCTAGAGCCCAAATCCTCATTTCAAACCTTAAGAATTTATATTTTATGTATTATATAATTAATCATGTAGACCGGGATGAAGTTGATGCACACAATTAAACCTCACAACAAAAGAATAAAAGTCACCCATAATCACCACCACTACCAAAAGACATCTGAAGAATATTTAGTCACAACCACAAGAAGAATTAGAACAATTTCATACAAACTTCATATAATATACAAGATATTAGCATTTTCTGCAAACTGGCAGTGAATCATGCTGTTCCCTTTCTTTTTGGTTGCACCATTGATCAACCAACATGTTGAGAAAATATTCCTGTAAGCATAATTTTTCATTTTGGTCCCTATAACTTTGAAAAGAATATCACTCTCCAATACTTGGAAGGGAAAAGTTCCACCCTCTATATATATAGACAACAACAATTGGACAATAGACTCAAAGCTCATCCCGTTCTCTTATATCTAGAAAATTGTCAAGAAGTAGCAACAAATGGAACACATATTAGGATTAATCAGAATTCGTATCCAACGAGGGATCAATCTGACCAAGAGAGATTGTATGAACAGCGATCCTTATGTTGTTGTCTGCATGGGCAAGCAGGTAACTAAACACAATGATCATCTTTTAGTTGTAAGCTACTGGTTTTTATGTTTATTTGTTTGTTTGTTTGAAGCAGAAGTTAAAGACTCGTGTGGTGAAGAAGAATATAAACCCTCAATGGGACGACGATTTGACACTTTGTGTAGCAGACGATAATCTCCCAGTCAAGCTTGTAAGTTCTTGATGCACATCATGATTTTATTTTAGCGTCCGGATGAGTTTTTTTGTAATTTTCTCTAGTGATCTATGTCATATCGTGTTAAGAATTTAGCTGGAAAAAATTAATTTGCGATGATTTACTAATTTTCTCTATTTGTGATTCGAGTCCTTAACTTTTTCTTAGAATTTTATGTTAAACTTACATATTAAGCTATGTTGCATAAACTAATAAGCTAAGTTTAATCAATTAAGAATGAGGGATGCAACTGTTGAGCTGTCCCACATCTGACAAATATGAGAAAATAAAAATATAATAAATAATTTTTTTTTGGGTTACTTCGTTCGTTGCCAATTGGTTTAGAGGCGAACCCAAGTATTCACCCCCTTTCAGGTCATCGTGTGCGTATGTGTAAGAGATTTACTGGTAAATATTACCCATAATTATCATTATCATTATTCTCTTTTCTTTTACGACCTACCCCATGTAGAAGAGCTCCACATTTATGAAAAATAATAAAATTCAACCTAAAACTTTGAATATTTAAAAATTATATGAAAGTGGCCACCCGTATATTTTGTTGACTTAAATGTTAACTTTTGTATTTAACTCCTCAAAAAAAATTCGCAGCTAGGGTGGTAGCTCAAGTGGTAGAGCGTTGGAAGCCCCTGCATCAGGTCCGGGGTTCAAACCCGATAGACGACAAAAACAATTTCTCAAAATAATAATAAAAATAATAAAAAATAAAATTAAATTCAATGTCCGTAACTGGCAACATGAGCAATGACATAAAGCAGTAGAACAAAACTGGTGAAAAAAATTAATTTTACCGTTTCTATTTGTGGTTTCAGAGTTTCAGTACTTCATTGCAAAAGAGAAACTACTATTAAACTAGTATATTCAGATATGTTTCATCAAAAAACTCTAACTGGCCTGTTTATTACCTTACAATTGCAGTATGTTTATGACAAAGATACATTTAGCTACGACGACAAAATGGGAGATGCAGAGTTTGACATCGGACCTCTTTTAAAAGTTGTAAAGATGAGGCTTGGAAGCCTTCCCAACGGCAGCATATTAGCGACGATAAAACCGACGAAGGAGAATTGTCTGTCGCAAGACAGTCACATCATTTGGTCAAACAGCAGAGTGGTGCAGAATATGGTTCTTAAATTGCGGAATGTGACACAAGGGGAGATTGAGCAGCAGATAGAGTGGATTGATATTCCAGGTTCCAGAGGCTTGTAGAGTTATATTCTTATAAAATGTATTGCGTCGCACTGCACTCAATATATAAGAATATAAGACATTATCTCCAACGACGTCTGCAACTTTACTTGAAAAAATTGTCTACTTCTATGTTTTCACCTTAACATTCCCAAAGGTTTCCTTACAGAATAAAAAGAAATAAAGTTATCTTTCAGTAGTCTAGTATGCTTCGACTTCATACTTTGCCTAGGGCCCTGAAAGATATAGGGCCGGCCCAGAAAGTTTCAACATTTCTTGACGGTTTACGTATCAAGTGGAATACCGTGCACAAACGAAAATAAATACCAAAGTGTTAGGAAGCCGTGTTCACAATAAGCGTGGCTGATTTCATAGATAGTGATGTGTTTTCAGTGGAGAGAATTGAACCAATAAGAACTATCGCCGATCAGAGAGGACCAACTCTACTCTATCAAAATATAGCATGCTCGTAGTATCGTGTCCCTAAATATCCTCCAAACCCTAAAAGGAAAACGCTGAAGTTTTTTCATAAAAGATAAAGAAATTGGCTTCTAAAATATATCTACAAACGATTGTGAGTACCTAAACTACATAAAATGCTAACGTATGTCTGAGCCATGCAACTCTTTTTATACTGCGATTCTGCATAAGATATGCTCATGCACTCAGCTGTTGAAAATGTGTTCAATTTGCACTGTATCTTTTTTCTTATACGTGTGAACCTGTAACCGTTACTTTCAACTTTCACTTTATACTAGATAGGTAAACAATTAGCAGTAAAAAATGTCACTAGGCAGATCTTGAATTTCCTCAAATTTTGACGTGAGGACCAAAGCCTTAATCCTGGATGCCTGCCGTGCCAACTCAAATAAAACCCTGAGGGTATTTGCACTATATCCTAGCGCCAAATACTAAGCGTTTTCTAATCCTACAAATGTGAAAACTTGATTAATTAGATGAATGAAGGCAAATAAACAGATAAGGAGGCGGAGCTCTCGAAGAGCCAAATACAATGAACATAACGCCTTAGGGTTTCTCTATTCAGAGTGGAGAATTAATACACAGCTCTGAACGGTCGTATATGTGACCGTTCAGCAAATATAGAGAAAGAGTGCTAGAGTTTGTAGAACATGACAGAAAGGTCCTTCTAGGGTTTGACTTTTGTCTTGACTAATCTTTGGGCTTCTTTTCTTTTATTGGGCTTGACTTAATTCTTCTGGGCTTTGGCATTGGGCTTCATCTTCTGTTATCCAATATTGCTAATACTGTCCCTCAAGATGATGGTGAGGTTTGAATCATCAGCTTGCTCTTTAATTCCAGAAACTGTGGTGTAGTGAGTCCCTTCGTGAATATATCAGCGAGCTGTTCTGCACTTGAGATGAAAGAAACAATAAGTTCTTTTCGTAAAAATTTTTCTCTAACATAGTGGTAATCTATTTCTATGTGCTTAGTTCTAGCATGTAATATAGGATTAGCAGCAATAGCTAAAGCAGAGCAGTTATCACTCCACAAAATTGGAGCTTTGAAAATGGGAATTTTTAAATCACGAAACAGGGTTTTAAACCAAGAGATTTCAGCAGCAGTTACTGCAAGTGCCCTATACTCAGCCTCTGTAGATGATCTAGAAACAGTAGGCTGTTTTTTTGCAGCCCAGTGTACTGCATTTTGACCAATGAAAATCACATATCCAGAAGTACTTCTGCGATCAGAAGGGTTACCAGCCCAGTCTGCATCACAGTATGCTTGAAGAGTAGTATTACTATCACTTTGATAAAACAAACCATGAGATTTTGTGCCTTGCAAATATCTCAAAATGCGTTTGGCTCCTGCAAAATGCAAGTCTGTTGGTGTATGCATAAATTGGCAGAGGTGATTGACAGCAAAAGCTATGTCTGGTCGTGAAAAAGTCAGATATTGCAAAGCACCTAAAAGTTGTCTAAAGTTGGTAGGGTCTTTTAACAGTTTACCATCAGCAATATGAAACTTGCCACCTATAGCTAAAGGTGTTGGACATGGTTTACAATTCTGCATGTTGAATTTTCTAAGTAAATCATGCACATATTTTGTTTGATGCACAAATAAACCAGTTGAGGAGTAAGAAATTTCTAAACCCAGAAAATATGTGTGTTTACCCAAGTTTGACATTTGAAATTTAGTGTTTAAAAGATGAATTAACTTGGAAATGAAAGCAGTGTCATTACCTGTGAGTATTATGTCATCAACATAAAGTAAAAGGAGTGTTACCTTTGATTTGTCAAATTTAGTGAATAAACTGCAATCTGCAGCAGAAGCAATAAAACCAAGAGACAAAATGTAACTTGTAAAACATTCAAACCATGCCCTAGGTGCTTGTTTAAGACCATAAATTGACTTGTTAAGTTTACAAACAAAATGTGGGACAGATGGATCAATAAAACCTTGTGGCTGAGACATGTAAACAGTTTCTTTTAAGTGACCATGCAAAAAGGCATTTTTGACATCTAATTGTTGCAAAGGCCATCTAAAAGATGCAGCAAGAGATAAAATAGTTCTAACAGTAGCATGTTTTATTACAGGACTAAATGTCTCATCAAAATCTACCCCTGGGGTTTGGTGAAAACCTTTTGCTACTAACCTAGCTTTGTACCTAGCCACTGATCCATCTGGGTTGTACTTAGTCCTATACACCCATTTTGTGCCAACAATGTTGGCATTGGGTGGAGGAGGCACAAGTGTCCAAGTTCCTTGTTGTAAGAGGCTAATAAACTCATCAGTCATGGCATTTTGCCACTGTGAGTATTGATTAGCCTCTTTAAAACTAATAGGGTCAGAAGTGTGTTGTTTTTCAGAAACAGAAACTTTGCTAGAAGTAAAGGAAGTTGCAGTATTATGTAAAGAGACAGAGGTACCAGTATTTGATATGGAAGATGAAGGATCAGAAACACCAGAAGAGGCAATGTAACCTGGGATTTTCTTTTTGAAAATCCCAGACTTGCTTCTGGTTTGCATAGAGTGTCCTGGTTCTGGAACCCTGTGTGCCTGAGTGACCTCTGGTGCCATGCCAGAACTGGGAGAATGGAGCATCTGTTCTTGTATCTGTTCATTAAGGTCTTGTTCTTCCACAGTTGGCTGCACAGAGGGACTAGGTTGGGGTTCACCAGAATCAATGTGGTCCTCATTTACAGCAGTTTCATCATTTCCTGAAATGGGAAAGAGCACAGTAGAATGAGAAGGAGTACCTGAAATATCAGCAGAGTGAGGCATGCATTTCTGGGCATAAGGAAACACATATTCATCAGATAACACATCTCTTGTAATGTAAAATTTATGAGTGGTTCTATCATAACATATATAACCTTTGAAGTTTGTGGCATAACCCAGAAATACACATTGCTTGGTTTTAGGATCAAGTTTAGAATGAGTGTAAGGTTTGAGACAAGGATAACATGCACAACCAAATATTTTAAATTCAGAGTAGTCAGGTTTTGTGCCAAATAATAATTCCCAAGGAGATTTAAAATCAGTAGTTTTGGATGGCATTCTATTGATTAAGTAAACTGCAGCACTAAAAGCATGATACCAAAACATTTTAGGAAGAGAAGCTTGAGTAAGTAAAGTAACAGCTGTTTCAACAATATGCCTGTGTTTTCTTTCAGATATTCCATTTTGTTGAGGAGTATAAGGACATGATCTTTGATGAGTAATTCCACTATCAGCCAACAATTTTTGAAACACATATGATGTATATTCTCCACCACCATCACTTCTTAAGATTTTAATTGGTTGTCCTAACATTTTTTCAACTTGCAATTTAAAAGTAGGAAACACAGTAGAAACATCAGATTTATGACATAGAGGGAATAGCCAGGTATATCTAGAGAAGTCATCAATAAACAGAATGTAAAACCTATAACCATGAAAACTTTTAACATTAGAAGGTCCCCAAACATCACTGTGTACTAACTGCAGTGGTGTAGAGGATTTAGAGGTAGATAACTTGTAAGGCAACTTTGACATTTTACCAGCTAGACAATGTTCACACAAAACTGGAGAGTGTTTATCAAAGACAGAAATAGAAAGCATTTTAGACAAAACTTCATCTGTGGGGTGACCCAATCTTGAGTGCCAAAGAGAACTGTTAATTTTCTTCCCAAGATAAGCAGCAGACTCAGTTGGAGAGGTTTGAGATGCAGACCCAGTAGCATAAACAAGATATAAACCATTTTGACTAAGACCTTGGTAAAGAGTTTTCCCTGTATCCTTGTCCTGGATGGAAAAGGAGTGGGAGTCAAAAATAAATTTACAATTATGTTGTTTACACATTTGATAAACAGAAAGTAAATTAGTAGATAGTTGAGGAACATGAAGAGTATTTTGTAAAATAAAAGATTTAGAAGGAGTGTGAAGATGTGCAGTACCAGTATTAGAGATTGGTAGAGTGTTACCATTACCCACAGCAACATGTTCATTACCCTCATAAGGATCAGAAATAGACAAGTTCTTCAAATCAGCAGTCATGTGGCTAGAGGCTCCAGAATCAGATAACCAATAATCAGAGTGATAGGGGTTTTGAGAGCTAGAGGCCACCATAGCAGATAAATGTTCAGGTGGAGTCTTGCCCTGATAAGCATGGTCCATCCTATGCCAACAATCTAGAGCTGAGTGGTAGTCAAAACCACAGATCTGACAATTAACAGGTGCATTTTGGCCAGAATTAGACTTATTATTATATGACTGACCCCTTCCTCTAGAGTCAAAACGACCAGGGTGACCTCTTGAGGAACCAAAACGACCTCTGTTATACCCAGGGTTAGAATTTGATCGTCCACCATTAGAGTAGTTGGATCGACCCCCCCCCGCGAGGAGAGTAACCAGAGTAACCACCACGGGAACCACCCCGTTGACCACCACGATAACCACCACGAAAGTTAGATTGACCAGAAGAAGCAGAAAAGGCAGATTGATTGACACCATCATTAGACGCAAAATTTTGAGACTCCAACATTTGTTCCTCATCCCTTAATAAAACATGCAAATCTTCAAAGGGGATGGGATTGTTATGCAGACGCAAAGTAGATCTAAAAGGATTATATTCCACAGGGAGACCATTCAGGGCATAGAGGAGCATATCCTCGTCATCAATCACAACCATGGCAATAGCAAGTTTATCACGAAGGGTTTTCAGTTTTTGCATGTAAACATCAATACTATCGGATTTCTTCCTAATAGTCTGCAGATCCGATTTCAGTTGAATGATATTGGAGCAGTGAGAGAGGCATACCTTCGCTCAAGAGATAACCAAGCAGATCTAGAGGTCGTGAGACCGATAATATGAGTAAGAGCTTCCTGAGTCAAGGTGGCGTTGAGAATCGTGAGAAGGGCCTGGTCTTGACTCAGCCATACCTGATGTAGTGGATTTGGATCGGTGGTGATGTTCTAGTCGGCGTCTGTGAGGAACGGTGGCGGCGGTGGTGTTGAGCCATCAAGATAACCAAAAAGATTTTGAACACGAAGGATCGAAGAAAGCTGATGCTTCCATAAAACATAGTTGGAGTTGTCCAACTTGAAGGGTAAAAGATTGTTGATATTTGATAAAAGAAAAAGAGGGTTTGTGATAGAGGAATTGGCGGAAGCCATAGAAAGATCGATTGCAGAGAGCATCAAAGCTCTGATACCATGAAAACTTGATTAATTAGATGAATGAAGGCAAATAAACAGATAAGGAGGCGGAGCTCTCGAAGAGCCAAATACGATGAACATAACGCCTTAGGGTTTCTCTATTCAGAGTGGAGAATTAATACACAGCTCTGAACGGTCGTATATGTGACCGTTCAGCAAATATAGAGAAAGAGTGCTAGAGTTTGTAGAACATGACAGAAAGGTCCTTCTAGGGTTTGACTTTTGTCTTGACTAATCTTTGGGCTTCTTTTCTTTTATTGGGCTTGACTTAATTCTTCTGGGCTTTGGCATTAGGCTTCATCTTCTGTTATCCAATATTGCTAATAAAATGTACGGTGGAGAGGATCCCATGAATTTAAATTATGCTACGTGAACCGACGCAATATTGTATGGTTACATTTAGAAAAATAAATTGTAGAATATGGCCCAACTGGTTATTTGCCTATGGCACATCAATTGTTGGCCCACAATATTTGGTACTCACTCTATTTCCAGGGTGGTATCTTCAATTTCATCACATGATTGGCTCTCACTTTCATCATGTTTAAGAGGAACGTGTGGCATTTAGCTAGTTTCGGAATGACAGGTGATTTGCGACGCTTAATAAGCTTATATATATATATATATATATATATATATATATATATATATATATATATATATATATATATATATATATATATATATTTTAAGAAAAGTTACCGGTGGTTGCGCCCTTTGCTGGATCCACCACTGTTCTTATGAAGACCACACATATACTCGAACAAGTATTGGCTCCCACACAATGCGTGAAAACAGTAATTTATGAGAAAAAATTAATAATATGTAGTGTGGTGAATTGGACATAAAAATACATAAATTATGGAAACAAAATGGGTGGACTGGCTTGTAACTTCCGTAATAAAATTATTAATTCATTTCTTTAAATTGTGGAAAATAAGAGTATTTTGAAAATTCCAAATCTTTCACCAAATACTGGGGTATTTGCATATATTATTAGAAATCATGCAAAATTTTAGGCACATTTTGAAAGCTCAACCTCTTCATATTAGACAAAAGAACTGGGCCTGACAAATTTACGAAAGTTTGTATAAGAAGCTGTCTTCGAGAGAAATTGGTGAGATGTCGGTAAGGAAATCATGATGTATCCGAGAGGGACTTTACATAAGTAATGATAAGAAATTTCTGGGTGCGGAAGAAACTTATTTGGTTATTATTGTGGGTATTGATAATAGCAAAATGCATTTATTTTCTCAGAGCAAATAATCAACCGCATATTCTTTCAAGAAACATCTCAAGGTGTTTCGATGCCCTCTATGCAAAGTTTCGCTTAGCTCTTCATCAATGATAATGGACACCTCACAATCTGCTCTCTCTTTCGCCTATTTTTCGAAGTTAAATCCACATTAAAAACAACTTACTGTGACGTAACACTCTAATCTACATCTACATACCGAAAGTAACTTCATGAGTTAATTTCTATTTATCCAAAGAACCTATTTTAGCAGTAAAACGTACATAATCCTACACAAACTGTAAAAGACAAAGTGGGAGGAAATTGGCCTGGTCCATTGGGACGAGTATCCTCAAAACCTAGAGAATAAGTAATAGTTGAGTTTCGTTTTGAGGGGAAATTAGTTTCATCTAGATCGAAATTTTTAGATACAAAATGCATGATTGGAAACTAGAAAAGGTCAGAGTTGGTGTTCTTTCCAAATCAAACACCCAGATGTTACTCAAATGGTCCCTAGCATATATACATACCTCCATATATAAGTACAGATACATTTTAACTTGAACGAAACAATGATTGTAGTGATATCCTCGTCAAGAACGAAAGAAAGGATCGAACACAATCAGTGGCAAAGTTATTACGTTCATGAGCCAAAAAGAGAAAAAAGAAAAAGAGAAATAATCTGAAAACTAATTACCAATCATACTTGTAAATTAATTTAGCGACCAACTTCCCGAGAAATGTTTTTTTTTCTTTACTGGCAAAAAAACTTTCATGTATGCTCTGCGGGAGGAAATAGTTTTTTCTCTCTAAATGCTCCGTCGATTCTCGCTTGGACCCCAATTTGACTAGCAAAACTGACGTTAAAAGTTATTTTTTTTATAATTTTTATAATATTAAATTTAGTGATCTGGGACTCGATTGAACCTGATTTGGGTCGAACTTTTTTCGTGTATGTTTCATTATTTAGACCTAAGTTTTGTGCTTATTGTGGGATTTTACCGTGTTGGAAAACTTTTAGATTTCAAGAAATATCTGT
Source organism: Linanthus parryae (assembly GCA_023055425.1). Taxonomy (NCBI): domain Eukaryota; kingdom Viridiplantae; phylum Streptophyta; class Magnoliopsida; order Ericales; family Polemoniaceae; genus Linanthus; species Linanthus parryae. The sequence goes on from JALGPY010000001.1 coordinate 6,871,997, forward strand.
CCGACTTGTGGAAAAAAAATCATACATTTCGACTTGTGGAAGATCGACATATTTAGTGCAAATTGAAAAAAATAAACAAATTTAAATTTTATTAATTCATAACAAAGCCGAATCTGACATTTTAGTCGATGGAGAAGATCATATTAATACATAAGTTGAGGAAAATCAACTAAAACTATTGTTCGGTCTTATAAAATTTAATTTGGACGGTATTATCAAACTAAAAAATATGTAATTTTTCATATAAAATTTTAATCGGACCGGCCCGGCCCTAATCCAACTTCAAACCCAAGATCAATCAAAGTTAGTTCGGGTTCACAATTCTATACCCATACCCAATCAAGTAGCAAGAACAAGTGTTGAATTCAGACCGGTCGGACGGTTTGGGCGAATTTTGCTCACTGCTATCACGATTACAGAAGTACTGTGGAGAAAATTTTCAATTGGACCCATGAATTTCAACTAATGCAATGTGAACCGACACAATATTGTATGATTGAATAACCTTAGAAAATACCACTCCGTCCCTGATCTTTTTTCTCATGTTGATTGTTTGACTCTTATCTGGTTTACTTTAACCGAATAATTTGGATAACAAAACGATGCGATTTTTTGATAATTTTTTCATCGTTTCATAGAACAACTTTTACTTTACAACACCATGAAAATATTAATAAAATATTGCATTATTTTGCTATCCAAATCACTGGGTCAAAGTGCCCGGTGAATATGGATAAAAGTCAAATTGAGAAGAACGAGCAGGAGCAGAGTGATAAATTGTAGATCCAACTGGTTCTTTGCCCATGGCACAGCAATTGTTGGTGCCGCCCCCACAATATTTGGAACTCACGATGTTTCCATGGTAGTATCTTCAATGTTTAGTTTTGTTTGGTTCATCACATGATTTTGTCTCGCTCTCGTCGTTGATCACACGTGTTTAAGAGGAAGTGTCACATTTAGCTAGTTTCCGAATGATAGTTGATTGCGACGCTTAATAAGCTTCACCACAATATATTTATATATATATATATATATTTATATATATAAAAAGAAGAATTCACGGTGGTCGCATCTATCATCACTGTTCTTCTCAAGACCGCCTATGCACTCGAACTCATGCTGGTAATGGTTAATCATATAATTTTCCGAACTTTTAGGCACAATTTGAAAGCTCAACCTATTTGTATAAGACAAAAGCATCGGGTCTGACAAAGTTACAAAAATTAATGTAAGAAGTTGTCTTTGAGAGCGGTTGGTGAGATGTCTCGCAAGGAAATCAAATTATATCTGAGGGGGACTTTACATGAGTAACTATAAGAAATTTGTGGGTGCGGAAGAAACTTATTTCGTTTTGAGTTATTTGTAAATAGCTCGATATGTAGGATGTAAGGTATGTTATTGTGGGTATTGATAATACTGAAATGCATTTATTTTCTCAAGGTGTTTCGATGCCCTCTTCGCAAGGTTGCGTTAGAATTATTGTCATTTTAAACACTCGCGGCGTACTTGGCTCTTCATTAACAAAACGGATGCCTGATAATCCACTCACTTATGTCAAGCCTTCCGCCTCGTTTTAGACTTTAACTCCACATAAACGAACAACGTACCGTAACTTCACACTCTAATCTACATACTGAACGCTACTCATGAGTTAGTTTCTACTTTTTGAAGAGCTTATTTAAGAAGTCAGATATCATAACCCCGCATATTATTAAATTAGGCAATCAAACTGATTATATGAGAAATAAAGTGGGAGGAAATTGGCCTGATCCATTGCCACTTGCGTCCTCAAAAACTGAAGAACAACTAATAACTGAGTTTCATTTTGATGGAAAACTAATTTCCATCTAAATCAAACTTGTTACATACATAATGCAATAATTAGAAACTTGAAAAGGTGAGAGTTTGTTTCCTTTTCAAAATAAAATACCCAGATGTTACCCAAATGGTAACAAACATGCATATATAAGTACATATATGTCTTTAACTTGAATGAAACAATGAGTTTAGTGATGCCCTGGTCAAGAACGGAGAAAAGGACCGAACACAATCAGTGGCAATGTTGTCACGTTCCTGAGTTAAAAGGAAAAAAAAAGTCTGAAAACTATATTCGTTGAGTCAATTTTTGAGATTTGTCCAAAAGTGCAGTATATATTATGTCGTGTGCATGCATTATCCCATTTACCTGAGTAAAAAAAAATGTCATTACAAACGGTCTTCGCCAATTGTCTGATACCCATGCAAAACCTAGAACATACTTTAAAGCCACTAGAACATACTTGTAAACAGGGGCGGAGCTAGGAATGAGCAAGTACTGGGGCCCAATTGGATGTTTTGAATAAAGGTATGACACTTTCATAATTTTACCTGAGGTACTATTGAAAATTTCTGCAAAATTTAGGGGTAATAGTGGTGTTTTTCGAAGTTAGGTACGGCACGTGCCTTACCGTGCCGCACTCTAGCTCCGCCCCTGCTTGCAAATTAATTAGCGACGAACTTTGCGACAAATGTGTTTTTCTATTTAAGGGAGGAAAGTACTTTCTTTACTGACAAAAAACCTTTATCGGTGAAACATGCATTTGTAGTTATTTGTCTTTCACAAAACCAAAATATACTAGCTGTAAGAAATAAAGTATGTTCATTGCATCTACTGAGAAGACGTCTCATTGCTTGGTGCCACTTCCCTTCTCCATATATCTCATTGCATCTACTGAGAAGACGGTCTTCTTATTCTAACCATGGACCCTTTTTTCATGCCAAAGTATTAAAAACCTACATACTCATTCTACGGATGGTTCAACGTGTAAGCCAGTTTCTCAACAAAATATATAAGCAATTTACTATAAGCTTCTAAAAGTCCCATACAAATCTTGTAAGCTCCAAAAAATGCCACAATATCTTACGTGCATGTTCACGAATCGCAACTCCAAAAAATCACCGTGACAGGCATTACTATTAATAATCAATGTCTCATTTGCCTCCACGGTTACATCCGTGAATTTCCCTTAATGTGCAGCTCAAGTTGTCAACAGTACGGGCCGGGCCGGGCTCCAGGGGGGCTTTGAGAGTGGGGGCCGGGTTGAGGGGTTGGGAAACTTGAACCCCACTGGTCTCGGGCCCAAAACCCTTGGGGTTAGGGGTTGAGGGAAGGGGGGGGGGGGGTTCTGGCCAATATATATTATTAATATATTAAATATTTACTATATAAAATTCATAAAAAATTAATAAACGGTACCGCATTGGTGGTGGTGGTGGTGGGCGGCCCGGTGAGGGCCGTGCCGGGTCAATTTGTTTACTAGTTGAACCTCATCGGATTGGGGGCCAGGCTGGGGGTTAGGGGGCTGGGCCGGTTCGGGTGTTCGAGGGGCCCGGGTTAGGGCATGGTTTGGCTCATTTTAGTGCGGGCTGGGCTGATTTCAAGCCTGGGAAATGACCCTCAGATATGCCGAGAAAGGGGATATGGTGAAATAAACACCAATTTTTGAATTGTCGGTATTGTCCTTGCATGTAGTATGAAATTAGAGAAGGAAGACATATTTGCAAGTTTAGTGGGAATGAAAAAGACTACTTACAACCTTACGTTGACAGAAAATATCTACGTACTGACGCTGAAATTATGGAAAAGTCTAAGTACAAAATTAAAATTTTTGAAGTGGAAGAAAGGTATTAATAGTGACGTGGAGTATGACACATTGATAATGGGATTTAAGGAGTTTTGTCTTACATATGGGTGGGTGAATCTGGCTACTTCTAATTGAGTAGTTTGGAGTGTCACATATTGATAATGATTGTGGTGCTCGTTGAATAAGATTAAAATTCTTGTAAAAGAATGCACTTATGAAAATTAAAAAAAAAGATATTGACATGAGGAGCATCCCACATTTTGAACTATCCCTTTCTGAAATAGAAGGTGCAAGCTTTATGTTGCCACACGCTTTCCTGGTTGAGAAACAATAAAAATCACTACGCGACAACAAGGGTAGTATTTTCACTGAAAACTGCATTATGTTTCTGCAAAATACTTATTTGCATGCATTTTATTCGACAACTCATGAAATCTGAATATATCGCCTTCGTTAAATATCTGCTTTAAATACCGTTATTATATTCATGTGTCGTGCATAGGGTACACAACTAGAAAGTAGTTATTTTTTGAATGTTTTTAAATGAATTTTCTCAACACCGTTTTGGTTTAATGATATTTCATTGACTAGTGTCACCATAGAGTCAATTAAGTGAATCGCCGAAAATTGCCTCAGATGCCTATGAGCTTGTGGCAGTTACCTCTGTCGCTAACTTATATTTAGTCATTTGATTTGTGGCAAAATGTGTCGTTAAGTAACGGTAGCATATGGGAATTGTTGAGGGAAATATTTTTTCCAGCAAAGACGAAAGTTACAACTTTGTCACTGAAGCAGGAAGAGCTAGAGACAGTCGAACGATAAACACTCTCTACATTTTATTGACGTTCTTGTGGCATAATTTCTTAAAATCTTGACACGAACAAATATTCCTTCACTGACATTTCTTCTACTCTCACTAAGGTCAATTTCGATTCACACTACAGAAAATTTCATTACTAGGTACAAATAATGATGTCGCTAAAGAACAATAACCATCATCAAAATATTCTAGAGGAAAGTTGACTATGCCAGCATTAAAGGTTTAATTAGAAAAAATGAAGGAAAATGGCTTGCATGTTTCGGCTCCGTTCAGTTGCCAGGAAAGAAAAGGATTTTGATGGAAAACAGTTTTTTTTTGGCCGTTCAGTTTGAAGGAAAGTTGTGGGTCTCACAGATTTTAACTGATAGATTAAAATTCCTGTAAAACACATCCCACAAATTTAACAGGATTTTGCAGGAATTCTAGATTTTAACTTTTTTTTTTTCTTGCAAAATGAACACACACGAGAAAGTGAAATTCATTTTTCATTCTTTTTATTTCTTTCATTTTTCCGGGAACAACTTTTCTGGACAACTTTCTTGTCAAATGAACACAGCCTTCTGTTTCAAGGCTAACGCTGCTTCCCATGAGAATGCTGAGGCCATTGCTCTCCTTATGGGAATTAAAATAGACGTTAATATGCCATTTAGCTCCGTGATTGCCAATTCTGACTGTTATAATCTTGCGAAAGCTTTTCATGATCACAACTCTCACCTCTCTGGTCCTATCCTGGATATTTGCAGGCAGTTGACAACTGGGTTGCACAGCTTTGCCTTGCAGCATGCTTCTAGATACAGAGCTGCTGACTGTCTTGTTAAGTACTTACTTGGTATGTTTTCTATGATTGTCCTATTTTGATTTTTTAATCCGTAACTTAGTTACTTTGACTCGATGATTTAGATAACAAAACGATAAACTCTTTTGAGTTTTTTTTTCTTCATTATGTTGTAGAATAAAGTTTACTCTACAAGCCCATGCAAAGATTATCAAATTTTTGTATCGTTTTGCTAATCAAATCATCGGGTCGAAGTGACCAGTGAATAGTGCCAAAAGTGAAGTAGACTGAAAGAGAAGAAACAGAGGTAGTATGCTGGTTCCTCTAGTACTGTTCTTAGTAGTTTGCTTGTATTTAAGCTTTCTCTCTGAACAATCTTCCAACTTCTTGGATGTTGGTTTCTCTTGCCTTTTCGGAGCATGTTTTGTTTGAGGATTGTAGGGCAAAAAAAAAAAAAAAAAAAAAAAAAAAAAACCTCTAACAGAGACGACCAATTTTGCCCCAAACAGTATCATTTGGAACACCAGGTTTCATCTCAAAGAAATGACATCCTAAGCATTTATGACCAAAGCATGCAACTCTAGCAATTATCTTCAACACATCAGAGAGTTCTAGAATAAATATCATTCTCCGATCCAAAAATTGACACCCTTACTATTATCTTGTAAGAACGTGTAAACATAAGGTCCTCATTTATTGTTTTGGCAGAGAACGAAAAACAGCCATTTTATCACAAAATGAAAACAGTCAACATATTTTGGAGTTTGGCTGAAAATTTGATAAGGAGTAAAAAATGTAGAATGTTAATGGCTGAAAATTTGATAAGGAGTAAAAAATGTAGAATGTTAATATAAAGCTGCAAACATTGTATCTCACATTGTATGTACACATTCTCAAGTCAAAATAGCTTCAAAATTTTGCCACTTGAAATGTAAGCAATTTGTTTACTCATGTTACTTTCTGATGATTTTAATTCAGATTCGCAAGCTGGTACCAAATATGCTTTAATTTTTAAGACCCACTCCCTCCGTCCCGATTTAAGTGTCGGTGTCAAAATAAGTGTCATATTGCTGAAAGTGGTAGTTTTTTACAACTTTGGTCCAGTGATATGGTTAGTAAAACGATGCAATGTTTTGGCAATATTTTCATAGTGTTGTAGAGTAAATTATGAAAAAATACCAAATTTTTGCACCGTTTTGCCAATCAAAATCGGGTCAAAATAACCGAATGAATTGTGAAAAAATATCATCTGAGAAGTATTAGGTGAACCAGAGACAGTGACATTTATGTGGCCCTTTATGGCCTTTATATATATTTTGTATTTTCTATACACATGAAAAATTTATAAATAGTGACAAAAATGTAATTTAATGCCTGGGCACCCAGTTGTGATACTCCATGGGTAAACTTCACTTGCACCCCTTGAGTTTAAGAACATCTTCACTTACACTCTTTCTTGTTTGAGAAATTTGTCTTATGCCCCTTCCGACTCCTAATCTGTTTTGACTTACACCCCCTCCATCTAATTCTGTCTCTTAGTGGTCAGGGAACCTCCCAGATTTATTTCTCGGAATAGTTTTGCCCTTACAGACTATTCAATGTCCAGTCTGCCCCCAGTGTGGTCCATTAATTACAACTTTACCAAACTCGCTTATAAAATGTTGGATGCAAATGCCCCTCTTGATCTCTATCCTATCCACCACGATTCCCTTCAATTTTAACGCTCGTTAATTATTTACTCCCTCATTCCCGTCCAAATAGACAGTCAAGGTACGCTGCCGCCTCCAAAAAAAGTTATATTGTGTTATTTCTTGCGCAATATCCCTATAAATTCCCACAGTATTAGGCCATAAACTAGAGATTCTTGTGTTATTCTGTATTCAAATTGTTGGGAAGTGTCTTGAAGATCGAAGAGACTCAAAAGAGCAACAAAAGAAGAGGTTCCTAGACCTCTTCGCACGAACACATTGGTCTTCGCACGAGCACCCGTCTCACGAAGACGTAAAGGACGAAGATAATAGGACTCTTCGTGGAGCAGTACTCAGTATCGAAGCACGAAGGCTCTTCGCGCGAAGACAAAGAGGTCTTCACACGAAGGCCTTCGCACGAAGGGAACGTTCCTTCGCACAAGCACATCCTGGAGGCGGCAAATAAGATTTGGAAATATTTCTTATGGCCTCGGGGCAGTTTGGGGGGGGGGGGTGTTATAAATTGATCCTTTGGGGTCTGAGAAAAGTGTGTAAGCATTGTAAGACGTTTTCCTCACTTGAATAAAGGTTCTTCTTTCCCGTGGACGTAGTTAGAATATTTTATGCTAGCGAACCACGTAAATCTTTCATGATTCATCATTCATGAGGCATGAGTGATCGTGAGTGCTTTAACACACTGGTATCAGATCCTAGGGTGTGATCACTCCACCAAGAACGATGTCCAGAGCGATGTTGAAGATCTACATGTTCGCATGAGGGAACATCTTCAGTTTGTGGAAGATAAAGATGGAGGATTTGCTCAAATCGCAAGGGCTATGGGCACCTTTGACTGCGGGCAAAGAAGGCACGGATGTTAAAAAATCGGAGTATAAGGTGATGGAGGATATGACACTTTCAACAATTATGTTGTGCTTATCGGATGACGTGATCATCGAGGTCGCAGATCAGAAGAAGGCAGCAAACCTTTGGCTCAAATTGGAGAGTCTGTTGGAATAGGTGCCCTAGAGGCAATCTTATTTAGTATGAACATTATTTTTTGTTAGAATAATCATTGTATTATTTATGGAGATATTTAATATAATGAAGTCCTTCGATTGCAATTGTTGTTTTTCTTAAATATCCCTAGTTGTTTATATTGATTAATAGGACGATCAACTATAGACTAGTATGTGGGTAGATTGATATGGAGATTTTAAGTCTAGCAAATGGGTATGCATTAGAGGTAACGACATACTGGAATGACCCACCATAAGAAGGCTGCATTAATTATGTTAAAATCACAAGTGCTTCTCGTTGTGACAATGATATTGTGGTCCTTAGACTTGAAGTCACTAGATTCTGTAGTTGTGAAATATTATACCTTGATATCGTCAAACACTACATCGTGACTGGGTAGCAATAAAGACGTTTATTGGGCATAATAGGAAACAAGCTTAGAGGTTGTAGTGATGTAGAGATGATTTGTCCCTCCCACACAAGGGAGCAAATATCCACGGCCACTCAAGGGGTAGTGCTTATAGAATGTCTGGCCAGACTCAGATAAAATCAATATGGGATATTGATGTTATGTGCATGGATAAGACTATTCCCAGGATCGAGAAACTATGGATTGGATATACGAGTGCGACTGATATGTCTCGTGTCCAATCCGGATATGGAGACAAATGGGTAATACAATACGATAACATTGGTCACAAGGTTTGTCGGATCACTGACTATTTCTATTAGTTGAGTGGCATAGATGTGTTGCTAGACACCGCTCTATGTTAGTAATTGTTACTACCAACTAAGTAGGAACCTATGGGGTCACACACCTTATGGATTAAACCGGACTTTTGGGTTAATTAGTAGAGCTAATTAAATAGAAGGATCAATACGCAACCACATGCAAACTTAGTAGGACTAATTTTCAAGGTGGAATAATTTGTGTATGGACATTATTGTATTGAGTCAAATATGTAGTTAATAAAGAGTTATTAACTATATAAGGGCACTACTAGCTTATTTTCTCATAAGTTGCATTCATTATTGAGTGAGAGAACAAACCAAGGAGAGAGCAAGGAGTCTAGGCCGAGCCCTAGCCGTCTGCGTGTCCCCTACCCATCGGACACAAGAGGCCTCGACCTCTTGGTCCTCGTTGTGCTTGATCTTCTTCTTCCTCCTTCTTGGCGTGAGCTATCACATACACGTAAGGAGGATCCGGAGCAATCCTAGGTGTGGATATACATAGAGACGTGGACGCTATTCTACGTAAAGTGCCATCGTTATGATGCTAGATCTGCGAATCATGGAGGGTCTTGAACGAAATCTATTTATAGTTATTCCGCTGTGCAATCCGTATCAAAACCCTACGGAGTCTCTACATGAAGAAGAGTCTGACAAGAAAGTTGATGCTAAAGCAAAGGCTATTCTGCGGATGCGCGAATGTACGACTCTCAAGGCCCATGTTGATCAATTTAATACAATTCTTTTAGATTTGTGTAATATTAAAGAGAATGTGGATGATGAGGATGCCACACTCTTGTTATTGGTCTTGTTACCTCCATCATACGAGAACTTCGTGCAGTCCATTATTGTGAGTAAGGACACCCTAACCCTAGAAGAAGTCATATCGGCGCTCCATGCTAGGGAACTGCGCCATAAGGGTGCATGTACATGTACAAAAGACCATGCTTCCGGATTGATGGTGAAGGGAAATCAAGAAGGGTGAGAAGAACAACAAAGAATAGTTTTATGGTTCTAAGTTGCCCAAGGATGTCTGTGCTTCGTGCAAGGAAATGGCCGCTGGAAGAGAGATTACCCGAAACGAGGATAACATGGACAAAATAGCTCTGCAGCCGTGGTAGAGAAAGGGAACTTGACCGAGGAAAATTTTGTTCTACTAATGGATGATGTCACGTATCAGCCGCTTTCTATCACATATGTTCTAACATGACTCTATTTTCAAGCTACAACCGCGCAGATGGAGGATCCGTTCATATGGCAACCAGAGATGTTTGTAAGGTCATAGGAAAATGTTTAGTTATATTCAAGACGTTTGACTAGAGGACATGCACATTGAAGGAGGTTAGACACGTACCACTTTTCACATAGAATCTGATTTCTCTGAGTCTACTCGACAACAAGGGATTTAGCTTTAAGGGTGAAGGTGGAGATTCATGCGTCTAGAAGGGTTCTGATGTGTTACTCAAGGGAGTCAAGGATGATACTTTGTAAGTATTGTAGGGTTCGGCTATCACAGGGTCTGTCGGAGTTGTCTCGACGGAGATTTAGGAAGTTGGTCAAACCAAGCTATGCATATAAGGCTCGGTCATATGAGTAAACGTGCAATGCAGGAACTTCACAAGAAATTCTATCTCACTGGGCATGCGCCCAAGAGCCTAGGGTTTTGTGAGCACTGCGTGTATGGGAAGCTAAAACGTAGCAACTTCCCTATGGCGGTTCATAAAACGGAAGATACTCTTGATTATATCCATCTGGATTGATGGGGGTCCATCTCGAGTTAAGACGATTTGCGGGTACATGTATTTTTTGGCATCATAGACGACTGCTCAAGGATGACTTGGATATTCAAGATGAAGAACAATAGTGAAGCCCTCACAAAATTCAGGGATTGGAATACCTTTGTAGAGAATCAGGTGGGAATGAAGGTGAAGATGCTGCACAAGAACAACAGCTTGGAGTTTTGTTCATCAGAGTTTGATGGATTCTGCAAGGACCAGGGATTGCTTTCCATCACACCATGCGGTACACACAACATCACAATGGTGTAGCCGAAAGAATGAATCAGAAACTCTTAGAGAAGGCAAGGTGTATGCTTTCGAATGCCGGTCTTTCTAGGGGTTTCTGGGGAGAGGCAGTCTCCATGGCATGCTATCTCGTGAATCGGAGCCCGCACACAGGTATAGGTTGCAGTATTCCTATTGAAGTATGATCCAGAAGAGTAGCAAATTACTCAGATATGAGAGTCTTTGGTTGCATTACCTGTTATCACGTTGATGATTGACGCCGGGTTATTTACCTAACGAGGGATCACAGCGGAATCAAACTATGGAAAATGGTACGTAAACTAGGGCACAAAAGCTCTCTAGAAGTTCAGAAGTAAATAATATAAAAAACCGTCGAGTTTTACCCACAAGCCGGGTATATATAGCTGATAAGTCAAAGTTTGCCCAAAATGACAAAAACTATAAAACTGTCAAAAACTACTAAAATAAATATCCATAGATGGAATACTTGACCAAAATCGGCCTTATTATGAAGTCTAAAAATGAAATAGGAAAAATGCAAAAAATGGCAAAAAACTTCTTCGAAGCTTCCGTTGACTGGTCAAACAGACTTTTCTATATCCGAGAAGTTGCGTGATGTATCATACGTGTTCGTCTCGCCAAGAGCTTTCCGGAAATATGCTGTAATAGCCATTCTGATCCCCGTAGCTCAAGTTACGCCTCGAACAGTGTGGCGTGTACCGTTTTGCCCCTCCCTTGTACTTGTCTTCCACGTCATGATAGTGAATTTCCAGATTAGTCGCGTCTGACAGCTCAGCTTCGTCTGGTGACTCAGCTCCTGCATCAATAATGAGAACTAGAACCAAGAGCAAAGAAAGAGTATTCATGAGCTTCGGGACAGGTGTGAAGGGAAACAAAATTTGGACAAACAATAAGATTATACTTAGCGGAAGTGTAGTCTTTGATAAGAGTTCAATGCTGAAGAAGTCCATGGAGATAGAGTTTGGAGATGCATAGAAGAAGGTAGAGGAAGGTTCAAATCCTACTGATCCCAACGAGTCCAAAATTCCTACACCGCCGCCGAAAACCGAAGAAGAAGAAGAAGAAGAAGAAGAAGAAGAAGAACAAGAACAAGAACAAGAGTCTGATGAGGATGCGTCGCTACCAGAGGAACCAGATCATCAGAGTATTGCTTTAGGAAGACTGAAGAGAGTCATAAAGCCTCCGACAAGGTAGATATATGACGATATGGTTGGATATGCATTGCGGGTAACGGAGGAGGTGGAGGATGAGTCGTCCACTTACAAGGCCGCTATATCTACTTTTGAGTCAGCATAGTGGATTGACGTGATGGGAGAAGAGATGGAGTCTCTTAGCAATAACTCGACTTGGTAGGTAGTTAAATTGCCCAAATAAAGAAGATAGTGAGTTGCAAGTGGGTTTTCAGAAGAAAGGAGGGAACTACATCTGGAGAGGGCGTCAAGTATAAGGCAATGTTAGTTGCAAGAGGGTACGGTCAGAAAGAAGGGGTTAAATACAACGAAATATTTTCACCGGTGGTTAGAAAATCTTCTATTAGGGTGCTACTAGTGCTGGTGGCACACCGCGACTTAGAGCTTGAGAAGCTAGACGTGAAAACAACTTTCCTACATGGGGAGTTGGAAGAGGAGATATACATGAGGAAACCAGAAGGGTTCCAAGTTACCCAAAAAAGAAGAACACGTGTGCAAGCTAAAAAGATCTCTCTAGGGACTTAAGCAGTCACCGAGACAATGTTGCAAGAGGTTCGACTGCTTCATGCTGAAGATTGGTTACCATAAGTGCGAGATTGATTGCTGCGTGTATCACAAGAAGTTTCATTATCACGTATTTACCTAGTTCTATATATGGATGACATTCTGATTGCAACTCAGGATATCAAGGACATTAGAGAACGAAAGATGTCCCATAGCTCGAAATTCAAGATGAAGTATCTGGGGGCTGATCGGAAGATAATAGGAGTTGAGATCTATAGAGATAGGATTGTCGGAATTGTGCCCTAGAGGCAATCAATTTATTGTGACATTTAATGGTCTTACTATTCATTATGTTATCGATATGGAGATATGGTAACATGAATGAAGTCCTTAGAATATAAGTGTTATATTCTTGAATATCCCTAGTCAACTATATTGATTAACAGGACGATCAACTATAGACTAGTATGGAGTTGGATTTATATGGAGATATCACGATCCAACACATGGGTATGCATTAAGGGTAATTGCATACTGGATTGACCCACCATGAGAAGGCTACATGGGAGTTATGTGAATGTCACAAGCGCTTCTCATAGTGACAATGGTGTTGTGATCCTTAGACTTGAAGTCACTAGATACTCTAGTTGTGAATTATCATGTTTTGATATCGTCAAACGTTACACCGTAACTGGGTAACTATAAAGGCTTTAATCAGACATGATATGAAGCAAGCTGAGAGATCGTAGTGATGTAGAGAGGATTTGTCCCTCCCACATGACGGGAGTAAATATCCATGGCCACTCGATGAGTGAGACTTAGAAAAATGCATGCCCATGCTCAAATAAATCAATATGGAATATTGATGTTATTTGTTGATCTAAGTCTACTCACAGATCGAGAAACTATGGATTGGATATACAAGTGTGACACTCCATGTCTTGTGTCCAATCCGGATAGACGAGACAAAGCGATTATACAACACTGTAACATTGGCCACAAATGTTAGTCAGATCACTGACATTCCTATTACTTGGGAGTATTGATGTATTGCTAGATACCGCTCAATGTTTGTAATAATTATTATTACTGCCACGTAATTAGGAACCTACAGGGTCACACACAATAATAGATCAAGCTGAGATTATTGCTAAATAGTTGGACTAAATAGCAATAATGAATTAATTGGACTAAAGTGTAAACTGTGCTCATTAGTTGGACTAAAGAGCAATTGTGGGGTAGAATGTAACTAGTCCCACATTGGTGGATTTAATGGGCAAAGGTGAATTTCTCTAGCTATATAAATATAATTTGTAGGCTATGAGAATTCTGTTGGAATAGATTCCCCAGAGGCAATCTAGTTTAGTATGAATTTATTTGTGGCTAGAAAATTCATTTATTATTTATTGGATATTTAATATAATGAAGTCCTTAGATTTACAATTGTGTTGTTTATCTTAAATATCCCTAGTCCAGTATAGTGATTAATAGGACAATCATCTATAGACTAGTATGGGGTTGGATTGATATGGAGATATCATGATCCAACACATAGGTGTGCATTAAGGGTAATGACGCACTGGATTGATTCATCTCCGAGAAGGCTACATACACGTTATGTTAAGTCACAAGCGCTTCTCGTGGTGCAATGGTATTGTCATCCTTAGACTTGAAGTCACTAGATATTCTAGTTGTGGAATATTGTGATTTTGGTAGCGTTATACGCTACACCGTAACTGGGTAGTTATAAAGGCGTGTACCGGATACAATAAGAAGCAAGCTTAGAGATCGTAGTGGACGTAGATATAATTTGTCCCTCCCTCATAACGGGAGCAAATATCCTAGGCCACTCGAGGGATAGTGCTTATAGAATGTCTGGCCATACTCAAATAAATCAATATGGGATATTGATGTTATTTGCACGAATAAGGCTATTCCCATGGATCGAGAAACTGTAGATTGGATATATGAGTGTGACTTGTATGTCTCGTGTCTAATCCGGATATAGAGACAAAGGGATGAGACAATTACTTGTACAAGGTTGTCAAGATGACTATTCTATTAGTTGGCTAGAATGGATGTTTTGCTAGAAACCGCTCCATATTAGCAAATAGTTGCTACCAACTAGATAGAACCTATGGGGTCACACGCTATATAGAGTTGAACTAGATTTAGGAATTATTTAATTAGATTAATTAATTAGAAGGATCACTTTGCAATACCTTGCAAACTTAGTAGGGACTAATTTGCAAGGAAGGGACTAAATTGAATTCTAGTAGGACTAGAATAGGTCCTTTAGGTAGTTGGCAAGGATTTGTTGGACTATATAAAGGACACTCCTTCCTTCCTTCCCACACTTATGTCATTATTGATCATAACTTGAGTGGGAGAGAACAAAAGCAGAGAGCAAGCAAGCAAGGAAGGAGACGCCGCCCCTCCCTCGCCGCCGCCCGTCCCCGTCGGCCACAAGGAGGCCGAACCTCCTTGTTTTGGTTTCGTTTTGCGTGATTCTTCTTCCTCTTCCTCTTTCCGTGCTAGCACCAAGGATTGGAAGATCTAGAAATCAACTCTAGGTGTGGATCAACTATAGAGAACGTGACATAATTCGCGTTTGAAGTCATCAAAGGAGAACCCTAAGGTGTGTTATTGATTTCTTCCTTTACCATCGTTATGTCTCTTGACTTGTGATCCTTGGAGGGTTTTGCATGGTTTATTATTGTTTCCGTTGCGCATCCATGAATCAAAACCCTACAGTGGTATCAAAGCCACAGGTCGTAGAGCATAAACGTGGTTTATGTGTTACGTTTTGATAGTTTTACACCTTAAAATTGTTGTTTATCGCGTAAAACAAGACAAATCAAGCACGTGATGCAATTTGTCAATAATCTATCATAAAAAGATCTAGTTTTTGCATTGGATGCATGAATTAGTGAGTTTGAGAAATTTTAGGATCTTAGATCTAGGGTTTGGGCATCCTTGGGGAAGAAGGAGTTCTTTCCATACAAGGAAACAACCAAACTTGGGCACCAAGCAAGGGAGTTGTTTTGGAAACAACTCCTAAAGGAGGTTCGGCCCCCCTAGGGGGACCGCCCCTCCTTGCTTGCCGCCCAAGCAAGGCTCGGCCTAGGGTTCGGGTCAGCCCTAGCCCGCGGCCTAGCTGCGTAGGCTAGGGGCCGGCCGGTCCCTAGGCCCTTGCAGTTCTCTTTTTGGGCCCGGGCAATTGGATTGTTGGGCCCATGGACCGTTTTAACCCTAGAATATCCAAAAATTAATTAAAATTGACCAAACGCGTTAAAATTGGATTTTAACTGTTTATGTGCAAATCGCATGGTGATTGGATATGGCCTTAGGATGTGGTTTGTTGTGGATGTTTAATTTTGTGGTTTGGTTTATCGCCTGCGAGCTGATCAATTAATTGTAATAATTAATTAGGGTTTTATGGCCTGCGTGCCATTTTTTTCTCAACTTGTGAGATTTATTTTATTTAGTATAGTTGTTAGCTAGTGCTAGATAAAGTAGATTGTTAGCAAAGATTGAAGAAAAGAAGCCCAAAGCCAAAAAGGAGCCACAAAAGATGGAGCATGGAGCATTCCACATGACTATGAAGGATGGACCAAAAGATCAAGACGCATGGAGATGTGTTTGCTTTTAGGGTTCATAGATAATTCCATTGGCTTGGAATTATCTTAGTCTAGAAAAGGCCATATCCACATCACGTTTTATTTATGCTTTGTGGTTGTTTATTTTATTGTCTTATTATTTTGTGGTTGGTGTATGGATGATGCATGCAATTAGGATAATAAGAAAATTAGACAACCCGGATCTATTATTTGGAGTTGTGCCCAAACTCAAATAGATAGATTAGTTGATATTGATCAACAAAACAATTAAAATTGAATTTAAAAATCCCTCAAAATTAAAATATTCTTTTCTTGCCTTCTCGTTATTTAAACACTCATTATCATCATGATTTATCAAGTCCGTGCGTGCCAAAGCATGGCGACTTGGTTCATAATGATGGAATGCGATGGCACAAGCTAGTAATGTGCAACTGTTTAAATAAGAGGTTGAACACAACTAGGCTATTAATATGATTAAGAAACTTAGAGGCAATCAATTGGGATTATCCATATGGATGGATAAATAAGGAGTTATTTTCCCGATTGAACCAAGAGTTGCATAAGGGATGCAATTGGAATTGTTCCTACCTAAAGTAGTCAAATTATGGGTGACTTGCCGAAGCAAGCTCATAAGGAGATGAAACATGGATCTTGGCCCACTAGAAAATATAAGGATATTTTTCGCATTAATATCTTGAGGGTTATTAATCCGTAGAAAAATAGTGGGAGCTATATTTGATAAACTAGCCATTATGGAATACAGTCAAAAATTCACAAATACTAAAACTTGCGTATTTTCCTTTTGTAGAATTCCAAATGGCAAACAACTCATCGAGTTCACAACATTCCCTACGATCTGTACTTGAGAAGGACAAGCTCTCTGGAACCAACTTCCTTGATTGGTACATAAACTTGAGAATCGTTCTCAAGCAAGAAAAGAAATTGTACGCAATAGAGGAGCATGTTCCAGCAGGTCCAGACAACCAAACACCTGTAGACCTAAAGGCGTATCAAAAGCGTGTTGATGACGCTAATGATGCGGCCTGCCTTATGCTATGCACCATGACTTCTGAGCTTCAGAAGCAACACGAAAAACATGAATGTTGTCGATATGATCGAGCATCTGAAGCAGCTCTTCCAAGAGCAGGCAAGGGTTGAGAAGTATGAGGTCTCTAAGGCACTGTTCAAGTGTCATCTGGCAGAAGGGAACCCGGTGGGATCCCATGTACTTCGTATGATCGGGTAATTGGAGAATCTCGCCCGACTGGGGTTCCCGGTCGGCCAAGAGTTGGCAACCGATCTCGTGTTGCAATCGTTGCCCGAGAGTTATGGACAGTTCATCATGAACTATAACATGAACGAGATCGTGAAACAACTGCAAGATTTGCTCAATATGTTGAGGACAGCTGAACAAAGCATCAACAAAGGTAAGGGCAAGGCCATTATGATGGTGCAGAAAGGAAAGGGCAAAAAGTTCGCCTCATCCTCCAAGGGCAAAGGCAAGTCAGTTGCCAAGTCCAAGGAACCTGCCCTTAAGCCTGTTGGTGGCATTGACAAAGTTGTGACTAAAGGTGAGTGTCACTACTGCAGTCAGCCTGGACACTGGAGGAGGAACTGCCCAAAATATCTGGAGGAAAAGAGGCTTGGAACAGTGATTCCACCACTTCCAGGTATTTTTGCTGTAGATGTCAGTTTAACTGTCTCTACATCATGGGTAATAGATACTGGATGTGGATCTCACATTTGTCGAAATGTGCAGGATCTAAAGAGAAGTAGAAGATTGGCTAAAGGGGAGATAGATCTGCGCGTTGGGAATGGAGCAAAAGTTGCTGCGTTGGCCGTAGGCGTGTGCGAGCTATCTCTGCCTTCAGGATTAGTTTTAGAATTAAATAATTGCTATTTTGTGCCTGCTATGAGCAGAAACATTATTTCTATTTCTTGTTTGGACAAGGATGGTTTTATTATTTCAATAAAGAACAATTGTTGCTCCTTTTATTTGATTAATATTCACTATTTTAGTGCGCAATTATTTAATGGATTGTATGTCCTTGATCTAATTAAGCAATCCTGTCTACAACATTAATACCAAGCGAATTAAAATAAATGATTTAAATCCGGCTTACTTATGGCACTGTTGTTTAGGTCACATAAACGAGAAACGTGTATATAGACTCCATAAGGATGGACTACTAGACTCATTTGATTTTGAATCATATGAGACATGTGAGGCTTGTTTATTGGGAAAAATGACAAAGTCCCCTTTCAATAAGAAAGGTGAGAGGACTAGTGAGCAATTGGCGCTCATACATACTGATGTGAGTGGCCCATTTGCCACGACTGCCGGGGGTGGTTATGTCTACTTCATTACATTTACTGATGATTACAGTAGATACGGATTTGTGTACCCCATGAGGACCAAATCTGAATCCTTTGAAGTGTTCAAAGAATTCAAGAATGAAGTAGAGAAGGAAACTTGGCAAAAGTATCAAGGCTCTACGATCGGATCGTGGAGGAGAATACTTGAGCCAAGAGTTTGACGACTATCTTAGAGAGTGTGGGATCGTGTCCCAACTCACTCAATCTGGAACGCCACAATGGAATGGCGTGTCTGAGAGGAGGAATCGAACCCTATTGGATATGGTTCGATCTATGATGTGTCAAATCGATCTTCCATTATCATTTTGGGGCCACGCTCGATTAAGTGCAGCTTTCACCATTACCAGTGTTCCATCTAAATCAGTCATGAAGACACCATATGAGATGTGGAGTGGGAGGCGTCCCACACTGTTTTTCATGAGGATTTGGGGCTGCGATGTCTATGTAAAACGTTTACAATCGGACAAGCTAGGGCAAAAGTCGGATAAGTGTAAGTTTGTGGGGTACCCTAAGGAAACTAAGGGTTACTACTTCTACAATCCAACCGAGAACAAAGTGTTTGTTGCTCGGACCAGCGTGTTTCTAGAAAGAGAGTTTGTCTCTAAAGAAGCAAGTGGGAGGACTGTAGAAATTGAAGAGATTCAAGAACCACAAATCACTGAACCGAATATGGAACATGAACAGGAACTACAACCAGTTGTGGAGCAGCCTGTTCAAGTAACACAAGAGCTTCGTAGATCTAGTAGAGTGCGCCGGGAACCCGAGAGGTATGGACTTCTCGTGACCGATTCCGGTGACACGATGCTCATAGATGATGAGCCTACTACCTATGAAGAGGCCATGAAGGGCCCAGACTCTCAGAAGTGGCTAGAAGCCATGAGATCCGAGATGGAATCCATGTATACCAACAAAGTATGGACTTTGGTGGAACCACCCGAAGGGGCGCGGCCCATAGGGTGCAAGTGGGTCTTCAAGAAGAAGATCGACATGGATGGTAATGTGATTACCTATAAGGGCCGATTGGTGGCTAAAGGATTCAGACAGGAATTGACTATGATGAAACCTTTTCACCAGTCGCTATGACCAAATCCATCCAAATCCTACTTGCGATTGCAGCATACCATGACTATGAGATTTGGCAGATGGATGTCAAAACAACATTCCTTTATGGGAATCTCCTCGAGGACGTGTATATGATACAGCCGGAGGGTTTTGAGGATACAAAGCAAGCCAAAAAAGTCTGTAAGCTGCAACGATCCATTTATGGATTGAAGCAAACTTCTAGGAGTTGGAATCGACGTTTTGATGAAGTAGTCAAAGAGTTTGGCTTCATCAGGAACGAAGATGAGTCTTGTGTCTACAAGAAGGTTAGTGGGAGCTCTGTAGCTTTTCTGGTCTTGTATGTGGATGACATACTACTCATTGGAAACGACGTTCCCATGCTGCAATCTGCTAAAGATTGGCTAGGGAAGTGTTTTTCATTGAAGGACTTAGGGGAAGCAGCCTATATACTCGGTATAAAGATCTATAGAGATAGATCTAAGAGACTGCTAGGCCTAAGTCAAAGTACATATATTGACAAGGTGTTGAAACAGTTCAACATGCAAGATTCCAAGAAAGGATTCTTGCCCATGTCACATGGAATCACTCTTTCGAAGAGTGGTTGTCGTTCCAATGAGATTGAGAAGGAACGCATGAGTAGAATTCCATATGCCTCGGCCATAGGATCTATCATGTACGCCATGTTATGTACTAGACCAGATGTGTCATATGCCTTGAGTATGACAAGCAGATACCAATCCAATCCAGGTGAGAGTCACTGGATTGCAGTCAAGAACATCCTAAAGTACTTGAGAAGAACTAAGGATGCTTTCTTTATATTAGGCGGTGAGGAACAGTTGCGTGTAAGGGGTTACACTGATGCAAGCTTCCAAACCGACAGAGATGACTTTAGATCACAGTCGGGATATGTGTTTTGCCTGAGTGGAGCAGCGGTGAGCTGGAAGAGTTCTAAGCAAGAGACGGTGGCTGATTCTACAACAGAGGCTGAGTACATTGCTGCAAATGGCGCAGCAAAGGAAGCTGTTTGGATCAGAAAGTTTGTTTCTGAACTTGGTGTGGTTCGTAGCATTGCGGATCCAGTTGAGTTGTATTATGAAACACTGGAGCGATCGCACAATCAGAGGAACCCGGATCGCACCAGAAATCCAACCACGTGCTCAGGAAGTTCCATCTGATTCGAGATATTATCGACAGAGGAGACGTTCAGATATGCAAGATTCCTATAGATGAGAATCTCTCAGACCCGCTTACAAAGCTGCTTGCGCAGTGGAAGCATGAAGGGCACACTAGGAGTATGGGCATACGAGATGCGCCAGATTGGCTCTAGTGCAAGTGGGAGACTGTTGGAATAGATGCCCTAGAGGCAATCTAGTTTAGTATGAATTTATTTGTGGCTAGAAAATTCATTTATTATTTATTGGATATTTAATATAATGAAGTCCTTAGATTTACAATTGTGTTGTTTATCTTAAATATTCCTAGTCCAGTATAGTGATTTATAGGAAAATCATCTATAGACTAGTATGGGGTTTGATTGATATGGAGATATCATGATCCAACACATAGGTGTGCATTAAGGGTAATGACGCACTGGATTGACCCATCTCCGAGAATGCTACATACACGTTATGTTAAGTCACAAGCGCTTCTCGCGGTGCAATGGTATTGTCATCCTTAAACTTGAAGTCACTAGATATTCTAGTTGTGGAATATTGTGATTTTGGTAGCGTTATACGCTACACCGTAACTGGGTAGTTATAAAGGCGTGTACCGGATACAATAAGAAGCAAGCTTAGAGATCGTAGTGGACGTAGATAGAATTTGTCCCTCCCACATAACGGGAGCAAATATCCTAGGCCACTCGAGGGATAGTGCTTATAGAATGTCTGGCCAGACTCAAATAAATCAATATGGGATATTGATGTTATTTTCACGAATAAGGCTATTCCCATAGATCGAGAAACTGGGATTGTATGTCTCGTGTCCAATCCGGATATAGAGACAAAGGGATGAGACAATTACTTGTACAAGGTTGTCAAAATGACTATTCTATTAGTTGGCTAGAATGGATGTTTTGCTAGAAACCGCTCCATATTAGCAAATAGTTGCTACCAACTAGATAGAACCTATGGGGTCACACGCTATATAGAGTTGAACTAGATTTTGGAATTAATTAATTGGATTAATTAATTAGAAGGATCACTTTGCAATACCTTGCAAACTTAGTAGGGACTAATTTGCAAGGAAGGGGCTAAATTGAATTCTAGTAGGACTAGAATAGGTCCTTTAGGTAGTTGGCAATGATTTGTTGGACTATATAAAGGACACTCCTTCTTTACTTCCCACACTTATGTCATTATTGATCATAACTTGAGTGGGATAGAACAAAAGGAGAGAGCAAGCAAGCAAGGAAGGAGCCGCCGCCCCTCCCTCGCTGCCGCCCGTCCCCGTCGGCCACAAGGAGGCCGAACCTCCTTGTTTTGGTCTCGTTTTGCGTGATTCTTCTTCCTCTTCCTCTTTCCGGGCTAGCACCAAGGATTGGAAGATCTAGAAATCAACTCTAGGCGTGGATCAACTATAGAGAACGTGACACAATTCGCGTTTAAAGTCATCAAAGGAGAACCCTAAGGTGTGTTATTGATTTCTTCCTTTACCATCGTTATGTCTCTTGACTTGTGATCCTTGGAGGGTTTTACATGGTTTATTATTGTTTCCGTTGCGCATCCATGAATCAAAACCCTACAAATTCATACTTAATAAGTCCCACATTGTTGAATTAATGGGCAAAGAGGAATTTCTCTAGCTATAAATAGGATTTATAGGTTAAGACAATTTAAGCCTAATTATTCCTACACACCACAGTTTACTAGAGAGCTAGTGAGAAAAAGAAGTAAAGGAGTTTATTCTTCCCATGTAGGGTTCGGCCAAACCCTAGCCGCCCCATATGGGGCCGTCGGACTAATATGGTGCCGCCCCTCTTGTGCCCACGACATGGCGATGCCATGCCCTCTCCTTGCCGCGTAGATGGATGTGATCCAGCCCGTGCATGTTCAAGTTCATCCTTCTTCTCAGATTGCTAGCACCATTGAGAAGAAGCCCGGTTGAGGTCTATTCGTGTGGATACGGTAGAGACAAAGATACTATTCTTTGTATGTGATCGTCACCAGCCTGGTAAGGCTGAGGTAACATTTCTTCCTTTCATCATGTTATGATGCTTCACCTGTGATCCTTGGTAGGAATTGAGTAGGATAAATTTTTGTTATTCCGCTGCGTAACCTACGTCAAAACCCAACAAGGATGAAGAAGAAGTTTTTCTTATTACAACAGGGATTCATCAAGAAGGTATTGGGAAGGTTCGAGATGTTATCAGCTAAAGCTATAGATACTCCTATGCAACTAACACCAAGGTAGGAATGTACACCGTTCAGAATGAAGAGGAGATGAAGTACATGTCCAAGGTTCCATATGATAGCGCAGTTGGAAGCCTCATGTATGCTAAGGATCACTGGCAGGCGGTGAAGCGCATATTCACGTACCTTAAGGGTACGTCAGACATTGGCATATGTTATGGCGCTAGTTAAAACATCTTGGTACCTGGGTTCTCATATTCGGATTATGCAGGGGATATTGATGGCCGGAGATCAATTACTGACTATGTTTTTGCTCTGGGAACATATATTGTGAGTTCGAAGGCTACGCTACAGCCGACGGTGACTTTGTCCACCATGGAAGCGGAGTATATGACTCTAACAGAAGCAATAAATGATGTAATTTGGCTTAAGGGAATGATCATTGATCTAGGCCTACTTCAAGAACAAGTGATAGTCTACTGTGATAGTTTGAGTGAAGTTTTCTTGACTAAGGACCAGGTCCACCATGAAAGAACCAAGCATATTGACGACATATATCATTTTCTGAGAAGTGAGAGCAGGATCAAGGTGATAAAGGTGGGGTTAACTGAAAACCCCACGGATATGTTCAAGAAGCTAGTCCGCTGAGCAAGTTCCAGCATTTTCTGGAATTTCTCAACATCATGAGCCAGTGAGCCATTCATGGCATGTCAAACCCGGTGGGGTCCAGTGAGTCTCCGTGACGAGAGACATTGGGAGGCAAGAAGACGAGCTTTGTTTGCAAGGAGGACGAATGTTTTGTTCCAAACGAGAGACTTCAAGTCCAGGTGGAGATCTGTTGGGAAGTGCCTTGAAGATCGAAGAGACTCAAAGGAGCAACAAAGGAAGAGGTTCCCAGACCTCTCCGCGCGAAGACATTGGTCTTCGCACGAGCACCATTCGCACAAATACATAAAGTACGAAGATAATAAGTGTTTTCGTGGAGAAATACTCAATATCAAAGCACGAAGGCCTTCGCATGAAGGCAGGGAGGTCTTCGCACGAAGGCCTTCGCACGAAGGGAATGTGCCTTCGCACGGACACATTCTGGAGTCGGCAAATAAGGTTTGGAAACATTCCTTATGGCCTCTGGGCGATTCTGGGGGGCATAAATTGATCATTTGGGGTCTGAAAAAAGTGTGTAAGCATTGTAAGACGTTCTCCTGAGCTGACTTAATGTTCTTCTTGCCTGTGGACGTAGTTAGCATATTTTGTGCTAGCGAACCACGTAAATCTTATGTGATTTATTGTTTATTCTTCGTTCGTGAGAAGTAAGTGATCATGAGTGTTTTATCACAAATCAGTACCCATCTAGTGAATCCCAACAATACCTACAAAATTCCATGGGAATATCGTAATGAAACTTTTTCTCTCAAGAAATAAAACGTTACACTTTTTAACAGTATATAGAATCTTCAGCTCAGTTGTTAGGTCATCGTAAATTTGTAATGTACCCTTAAAGAATCAAAGAAAATTGAAAAAAAAAATCGTTTATAGATTAAATAACACAATAGGGGATATAAAAGTCTTTCCCGAACAAGGGGATCTAACAATTGAAACTATTAACACAAGTGAGGAACACAAATCATACATACATCAAGAAGACATAAAATATGCACTTAAGGTGCAGTTAGGGTGGTAGCTCATGTAACAGAGCATTTGAAGCCCCTGCATGAGGTCCCGGGTAAACCCGTTCAACGACCAAAAAAATTTCTCAAAAAATAAAATAAAATGCACTTAAGAGTCTGTTTGGTTTGCAGTAAAATGTTTTACAAGGAAAAATATTTTCGCGTGAAATGTTTCCATGAAATAGTTTTCTCTACAGTTATTTTTTCGTGTTTGGTTGACACTTACAAAACATTATGTTTGTGCGTTAGATATTACTAAAAAACTACCTATAAAAATATATGAATTAATTGGCGGGGTGCCAGTCGGCGCGACGATAGTCGCGGTGGAGGTGGGTGGTGGGCTGGTGGCAATGGTGATTCTTGATTATGGACGTGTTTGTATGAGTTGTTGTCATGCTCCTTCACTCTCTTGAAAATGGCTTACGGATTTGAAATATGTAAATCATTTTACATCATTTGAGTGAAAACATATTACAACGGAAAATACTTTACGGATGGCGAACAAACACAAAAACAAAGGAAAACATTTTACGGCCAATCAAACGGAGCCTAAGTGTCTCAATATTGTAAAAAACATCTAATTTGTTTACCTTCAGCTGGGAGTTGGAATGAGGTAAGATCAACCCTTCAAACACCAGATCTCATAAAACCCATCACCATACTCTATCCATGATCTTCAAGAAAATTCGAGTGCTTAGATCTTTGAAAAGGCGAATGGTTGTTAGTCTAGTTGTAAAAGTCTTCTAAGATGGTTCATGTAGCTTACCTTCAAAGCACATTTTCTGGTACTTACACCTTCCGTCCTACCCGATTGGTGAATAAGTTAATCAGGTATTATTTATGTTTAACGATTTGCTTAGTCAAACAAAATAAGAATTTGATAATTTTTGCACGTTCTTGTAGAATAAACTAGCCTCTACAAGACCATGAGTTCAACTGTTTATTTACTATGATATTCATTTTTTACCTTCATTTTATTCGTATAGGCCGACGTTTCTGAACGCTAAAAACATAAATATAAAATATCATGGTAAATCCAGTTATAGAAGTTACTAAGGACAAGAACCGAATACTATTTGTATTTTTATATTGAAATAATTCTTTACTTTAAGAAGGTATTTCAAGAAAAATACAATACTAGAATCCTATATTATCACACCATAACAATTTTTTAGTTCGGATTAGACCACTACTTGTTGGTCACCAAGAAGATCCCATATCTCCAAATTATCCTCAATGAAGTTATCGACCCAGTCTCCAGTTTGGCTCCATTGGGACGAGTTATCCTCAGCTGCCCCTATCCCTGGCGGGGTTATACTATCCCCGAAATTGGATTCATCAAAGGACAACCAATTGTTACCGTTATCCATTCCCATGTCCAACACCATGTCATCCCACCATGGCACTGGGTCTTGAGCACCTCCATTTAGTGAAGACGTAGTTTCATGAATGATTCCCTCCATGTTTCTGTTCATTTGTGCTGTTGTTTGGGCTCCTTGGACTGCTGGCTTGTGGGTTATGTTATCCCTCGTTGGAATAGTGGTATCTGCGGTTGTGTTTGTGTTGTTTTTCAACCAAGGAAAATCTTTAGAGAAGGTCCGGGGTTGAGGTTTTATGATCTTGATGACCTCTGTAACCTTCTTTTGAGTCTTGAATCTTGCTTCTCTAGGGACTGTTGTCTTCTTTTGCATGTTGGTATTCCAGTAATTCTTTACATCGTTAGCGGTTCTTCCTGGTAGTCTTCCCGCAATTAGAGACCATCTGTTTGCATAAAAATGTATAATATACTTTAATTACAGTCATTAACTCGCCGCGGGAAAATTCTAAACACGTTTTTGTAGAAGAATTATTCATGTAACAGATGAAACATATATTGTTATCAATCAATGACTTTCAACTCCCACATAGCATCCATTGGATAAGTGATTTATGAATTTTCAGAACAAAAGCGTTCCATAATTTGTTAAGATATGTTTAGCCCTTCCGGTTTGAGAAAGTTCACTTTCACATCTCTTGTGTGTCAAACTCCATGACACTTGCACTGCCTGATGTAAGTGTCATTTCATACTCTAAGATGACAAGTTTGTCTCCAAAATAATTATCATTGATGCACTCCCGTCTCATAGACTAACAACATCACAATTAAGGAGTCTTTCCCAAATTGGGAGGGGTATAAGTAACTTTGTCAAACTAGAGGGGTGAATTTTTCTTAATTACCCTTTTTTTGGGTATTGGGATGTTACTTTTTTAGCTACAACGATATTAAATTACCACTATCTCTGTTTCTTTTGTATCAGCCTATTTCACGTTTTGTCACTATTTATTGTGTCACTTTGACTTGGTGATTTGATTAGTAAAATGATACAAAAAAATTTAGTAATTTTGCATGGTCTTATAGAGTAAATTTTACGCTACAATACCATAGAAAAATTTCCTAAAAATTACATCGTTTTGGTATCTAAATCACAAAGTCAAAGTGACCCAATTACGGGTTAAAAAGTCAAAGCAGGACAATACAGAAGAAGCAGATGTATTATCGATTTGACTTTTTGACTCGTATCTGGGTCACTTTGACATTGTGATTTGGAGAGAAAATGATGCAATTTTTTGAAAAGTTTTTCACCGTGTGATAGAACAACTTTTACTCTACAATACCTTGATTATAAAAAAATTGCATCGTTTTGCTACACAAATCACCGAGTCAAAGTGACCCAGTTATTAGTGACAAAAATCAAACCAGTGTGATAGAGAAGAGATGAAGGTAGTACTAAAGATAGGTCTTATAGATGAGAGGACTAGAATGACTTGTTAAACAAAGTTGAGAGTGGTAACTGAAACAACATGCTAGGAAACATTAGATGCATTTGTTGTTTCAAAGTATTGTTACCTGTTGCCCAACAACCTGTGTAGCCTGAGCATGAGGTCAACTTCATCACCAGAAAAGCTTCCTCTCTTTATGTTTGGCTTCAGATAGTTGAGCCATCTCAGTCTGCAACTTTTTCTGCATCGGTTAAGTCCTGTGCCCAAAAAACCAAACATTTATTAAACATTTGTTTTATACATTCTTGTCCATCTCAAAACTAACTGGCGACGAGAAGAAAAATTTAAGTATCTTATTAAGCACAAGCAAATCAGACAAAGTTCTGATATAGAACGAATAATGATTCTCAACATATCGGTAGGCTTCTCCATTGAACTCTTAAACAACCACTTATCATTTTTCTCATTTCCACTCAAATAGATAATAATGCAGGTATAGTTGAGATTTACCTGCTCTGAAAGGAACTTGGTGCCACTTCCCTTCACCATAGTTCTCGATGCATCTCTTCAAAAGACGGTCTTCTTCTTCCGACCACGAACCTTTCCTCACTACGGAAGAATTAGAAACCTCCATGCTCTTTTTCTGGATGTTTAAACGTGAAGGTAAGTTTCTCCATAGAAAAGCACATACTTTTATAAGCAACTTGAAGTAATTTTCCCATATCTTGAAAGCTCGAAAAATTGCCACATTAGCTTCTTACGTGCATGATCATTAACCACAAGTCTTCCAGCCATCACAGAGCAATATTTTTCATCAATCATTGGCCTATTGTAATACGTACAACCTTGAATTGTCCTCAATGCCCCTTCCCCAACACGTGCTCTAGAAGTTAACTTATTATTACTTTTTGGTTAATGACACTAAATTTATATGTAAGTTGACACTTGGAACACTAAACTTCCAAAACTTATAATTTCATAAAAAAATCTCAATGCGTTTTTCATTTTGAGACAAATAATCTCAAATTGTAAACAATATTAGATTAAAGGGTAAAAGACATTTTCCACCCTCCAATTATAGAGAAAAGACATTTTGTCCCCTGATTTATGGAAAAAGACATTTTGTACCCTTGTTAACGGATGGAGGGTGGACAGATACCACCCTTCTGTTACAATCCGTTAGTGGAGGGGTGCAAACTGATTTTTTGTGACCATTTTACCCTTATTGATTGTTTGTGGACAAATACCACCGTTTTTGTATTTATTTTAGTGTTGATCATGTTCTTGGTGTTCTTGAACACCACCCCCACTACCACCAAATCTCCTCCACCACCACCTCCACCACCAACACCACCACCAACACTAACACCATTTTTTTTTGCTAATAAATATGCAGGTTCATTTGCTTGTTTTCTAATCCATTTAAGGATGAACTTTTTGAAGGATCATCTTGGCATCTAGCCATTAGCATCCCCTCATTCATGCTCTTAACCAGTATCAAATTGTCACATTCAAAGAGCAAAGTCTCCACTTCATTATAACAATACTCCAATATTAGACCCAGATCATTAAGCACACAAATAACTAGCATATCAAGAACACCAATATTATGTTCATCATCATCATATCCCTTCCAAAAGACACAATAGTTATTTGCCCGTCTTCACAATCCCCATTTCCTCCAAAGCCACAATCCTCACCAAAGCCACAATCTTTCAAAAAACACAATAACTTCTATGGCATTATTCTTCACCATCCCCATCAAATCGTCCATCTGTTCATTTTCAGATTCAAGATGATGATTTGGGGAATTGGACTCAGCAGACTTGGAGGTTGATTACGAGGAGAAGATGAAGAAGAAAATGATGCTGATGTGGAGGTGAAGGCGACACTGCGAAGAACCCACAGGTAGGGATCCATTACTCCGAAATCCTTGAACTGGGTTTAAAATCCATTACTCAGAGAAGAAATCACTTCAATCCTCTCCTCCATCTTCATCTCTTTTCCTGTCGTTCTAATTGTGATTGTGATTTTGATTCCTCCTCTGCAATGGAGTTTGATAAGATGCATCTGCTGATTTTCTCCAAGCTTGACCAGAAATGGCTCTACCACTGCGACGCCACCAAGAAGACGAGGATTCTCGGCATCGACGGCGGCCGAACCACCGGCATTTTTGCCGGATATTCCTTAATTTACTTGGAGGACCAGATCCAAGCGAAAACCGCCGATCCTCACTCTGGAATCGCCGATTTCTTCGACATCGTCACCGGTACCGGAATCGGCGCTCTCTTCACCGCAATGTTGACCGCCGACGACGAGAACGGCCGTTCTCTCTACACCGCCAGGAAGGCCGTCGAATTCGTGACGGCGAATCGGTCGGATATGTCAAGGTGAAGCGCGTCTGTGTGCTCCGCCGTTGTCGGAGATTCTCCGGAAGAGCATCGAGAAGGTTCCGAGGGAGGCTCTGAGGAGAGAGGACGGTAAGGCGTTGAAGACGGGGCTGGGAGGACGGTAAGGCGTTGACGGGGAGAGAGAAACAGAGGGATGGATGGAGGTGAGGATTGAGAGAGATGGGGCTGGAGAAGAGATGGGGCTGGAGAAGAGAGGCGGAAGAGAGAGGGGGAAGAGATAAAGATAGGGTTTTGAAATGAAAATGATAAGGAAGGAAAGGGCATTTATACTGAGGTCATTTATCAATATTGCAGGGATATTTTTGTCCTTTCAGTCTTCCGTTAGTTCACCAACTCTAACAGGGATGCAAAATGTCTTTTTCCATAAATCAGGGGGCAAAATGTCTTTTCTCCATAATACGAGGGTGGAAAATGTCTTTTACCCTAGATTAAATTAACAAAAATATTTTAATACCCCTCCTGTGATGGGTAATACAGCCCATCATGTGACCTCATGTGATGTGTATTGTAGTCAATTTTGTTAATGTAAACTAACCTGTGTACTGTTTGAATTTATCTCAAAATGAACAGTTCATGGTGTTTTTCTATAAAACTGAAAGTGCTAAAGATTTAGTGTCACAAGTGTCAAACTGTATCCATGTTTAGTGTTTTTTGTCTTTTTTTAGAGAAAATTTGGTTAAACGTGAGGTCTGGCCAGCTTGTGCGTATCTCAACAAATCCACGAGGCCACGGTGTATATTCATTGTTTAGATGGTCATGTCAATCTTAAGTGTCATTTGTCTTAAAATCCACACAAGTAAATCGTAAGTGGATTACGTGCCCTTAGTATCTCATTGATATTGACGGCTGGCTATATTTTCAAGTATGTTTATCCTTACCTAAAGTATTGCGTCGGCATTTCGTAAGTTGTTGGTATAGGGTTGGGGATCGATGGCTGACCTCGTGAACTCGTAGGAGCGTGCTTACGGGTTCCAGAGATGCCGGACGGCTGGCCCGTTACAAATACTGGTGCTGATATGAGAGGGAAAGACGGAGGAAAGACGGAATCAAACAGGTAGTGAGATTGATTTGGGTCGTATTATATATATGGTTTGCTTATTATTTAGCTAGTTTCTGTATTAAAATTCCGGAGCTAGTAATAACTTGAACATTTTGTTTTCCTAACAGGTATTCAATTGATTCTATAAAAGTTCATAGGTATCAATGTAGTCCACATGTGACACACACCGATTTCTCCATACCGGTATTGCCGTGCACGTAGTATGAAATTACAGAAGACAGTCGTGTACAAGTTGAGTGAGATAGGAAACGAGTACTTCCAAACTTTGCATGGACCACAAGTATCTATGCATTGACTCTAACGTCACAAGTTCTGCGAGAATAACGACATGTGGTATTCCATACCGTAGAAAATATCTTAAATGACTTGACGATGGGATGAGATTAAGAAAGGAGTTAGCAATGACGTACGTTCGAATCTAGGTATCTTTTTACAAGTTCATTGATGAACCTTGCTATTTCTCTCTGATACTACTTGTTAATTGAATGGTTTGAAGTTGATGATGAAAATGATGCCCTAAACAAAACTAAACAGTGAAGTGTATTAATTGTACTAGTTAAGAATGTCCAACCTTTTGAACAGTCGTTTTCTGAAAGATACACTTGCAAGTATTCGTTTGCCGTATGTCTTTCGATAGAGAAATAATAAAATTGGTATAATCGGTATAATCGCACTAGGCATGAGCGGAGGCATGAATTACAAATTACCAGCTCCGTATCTTATATTTAAAATAAATGAGACATTTTACAATTTTACTAAGGTTTCTATTGAAATTTTATGTTAAAAAAGAGGCATTAGTATTATTTCCTCGATAAAAGACTATTGTTTCTCAAAACATGGTGGGACTTATAGTGCTGTATTATGGTTCCACCCCTGCTAGTAGGCTAGTCACTCACTACATGCATGGGTTGTAATTTTATTGAAAGCACCCAGTTCGTTGGTTCCAGCTTAAAATCTCAATACTTTGATCGGGTGATTTGGATCGCAAAACGATATGATTTTTGATAATTTTTTTACCGTGTTATAGAACACATTTTACTCTATAACACTATAAATAAATTATCGAAAAATTAGATTGTTTTGCTATCCAAGTCACCGGGTCAAAGTGACACAGTAAATAGTGATAAAAGTCAAAACGGAGAGAAAATCGCGTTACGGAGGAGGTAGTATCTTTCTTCTTGTATACATACATAAAGTAAAATAAGCGCAGTAAAATTAGAGAAATGAATTGGAGGCTCTGTGTTAAAACGAGAAGTGCTTTTTCTTTGAAATAGGAAGTGTTGGAGGTTTATCTACAGTAGTGTCGAACTGCATATATATATTTAATGTCATTTGTCATATGAAATTTGATATTAACTTACCAACAAAGTTTGACACAACCATAGGTTGAGCGGCTTAAATATTACTATCTATATTCTCTCTTTCTCTCCAGTTTGATTTTTACCACTATTTACTGGATCACTTTTGATCCTGTGATTTGATTAAAAAAAAAATCAAGAATTTGGTATTCTTTTCATGGTGCTATAGAGTAAACTACTCTACAAAACAATGAAAACTTACAAATAATTTCAACATTTTCCTATCGAATTACCGGGTCAAAGCGACCCAATTACGAAAAAGAAAAGTGGGGAAAAAGAGAGAGAACGGAGGTAGTAAGGGCTAGTTTGGGAACGATGTGGTGGTGCTAGAAGCTGCTGTAAGAAAAATATTGTGGAACAACTGCTGTGACTCTTAGATAAAATGTTGTTTGGCAAATATTACGTGAAAGTTGCAGTGAAACATTGATATGGTAATTTTGTGTTACGTGAAATGACAACGTATATGACACATGTCATTTCCGTAAAGATAACTACTGAAATTTTTAAAAATTGTAAGCTTATAATCGGTTGTAGATAAATTAATCAAAAGTACTTTCCGAAAAAGTATCTCTCCCCTTGCTTCCTGAAAACTGCTGTGGGACAACGAAAACTGTGAAAAAACATAAATTTTACTTTTACTAAATACACTGAAATTATTTTTACGGTCAGAAAACAGTTATGCTGGCAACAGAAGCATCCCAAACTACCCTAAGTGTAATATGTAGAAGTATTTTATTTGATTAGTCAATACAACCTTTAGCCTTTCCCACACATATTTTTGGCTAACTTTGTTGGTTTAACCATCAGCTCACGTCTTTTTTTTTTTGGTAAACAAAAGAGGGCAAAAACCCTAAAACCATCAGCTCACGTCTTTTGGTAATTGTTGATTTGTCAAATTTTGTTCATTATGCATCAAGTTCAAATCACTCCTTTTTGTTTCTTTTCTGTCAACTTGTCAACCTCTCAGTTTATCTTCTTCCATGAAAATGAAACCCATAATTGTGCTTGAACATCTGCAACCTAACTCCACTGCTTAGACTCCCCGTCAGCACATTTCGTTGTGCGGATGCTAACTCTACACGTTCATACATTCGCCACTATATTCTCCTCATTCGCCACTATCTTCTCCTTCTTCCATTTCTTCTAGGGAATAGTTAACTTCTCAAACAGGCTTTTGACTAGATAATCTTTTTGTCAAAATTGCACCAATGCTACTTATTGTTTTGTGGATTTAGTACTCATACTTTCAGTTGAAGCAATCAAGTATTCACATTTTTTTTTTTAAATATGTGTTGATACGGGGCAAAAGCCCCTGGTCCAGTTATCCTTAGAATTTCTAATCAGTCCTCCAACACTTTTTCTGGAAGGTTTCCAGGCTCCATCACAATTAAGCTTAAGCCATCCCACTAGAAGGGAATACCACACGGAAGTGTACTTGGAAGGAGGACACACAGAAGAGAAGTTATCCATGTAGAACATCTAGCTCTGAGCTTCCTTGAAGGCCAACCTGGCCAGAACTTTGTCATGGGTGACAACAGTAGAATTTCCAAACACAAGGTCATTTCTCCTCTTCCAAATGAACCAACACCCCAGAAGAAAGTTATTTGCCAGTGATTCTTCCAAACCAGATTGGGAGAGCCATTCTCAAAAAGCCACATGTGAAGAGATTGAAGAAGATCGTCTCCTATAATATATATATATATATATATATTTTTTTTTTTTTTTTGAGAATTTCTTATCTTTTCGGAGATGAAGAAGATCGTCTCCTTTATCCTTTCTTACTGCGTCAAGGATTGTAACCATTCTACCCATGTACTTTACTTGTATTACCAGAATACCATCACACAAAAACAATTAAATCAACCTACCTACTCTGCTTTCCACTTATTTTTTCTCGAATGTGTTCTCTCGGAGATGAAAACTTGTAGCTCACGCACAATATAAATTATAGATCCTCAACTATTTTTTTTTCTGTTGTTTATCTTCTTTTCTCTTTCTGAAATGTTTGCAAAAGACCAATCACTTTGACTCAAAAGGAAACTTTCCAAGGGCCGACGTAGCTATGACTTATTATCGCTTACACTATGGTTGGGATTCATGCGAGAAAAAAAATGATAAGAAAACTGTACTTATGTGAGAAAAGAAATGATAACAAACGAAAAAAAAATCTCACATATTTGTTTGGATTACTTGACTGAAAAATGATAAGAAAATATTATACTTTCTCGTCTCTCATGTTTGGTTTAACATATTAATGGAGAGAAAAGGAAAACATTCTGTGACAACGTAAATATATAGTGACTCCCCTCAAATTTTTTTTCCCACCAAATCTCATCAATTTTTTTTACGAACAAATCTCATCAATTTTGGTGAGAAAGAAAAAAATGGATTATGTGAGACTTATTTTCTCATTCTCCCTCACGAATTCTTACATGAAAAGTAATCCAAACGGAAACGAGATAACCTTCTCTCATCAATTTTTTTTCCATTCTCGCCAAATCATGTAATCCAAACACACTGTTAGTGTTTGGTTTTATGCACAGTTTGACCCAAATTTGTATGAACATTGTGTTCAACCCAAACAACACAGTAGACGAGTGGGGCCTTATTTGGACGGAATTGGTCAGAATTTTTGTTTAGACCAATAAGCTTTGTTTGGAAACTGTTGAACACAAGTTTACTGATGCAGAAGAAAACTGGACAATTAAATCCTCGAATTCAGAAAAGCTGTTTCAGTCAAAACGCAGAATCAATGGCAGAATTGAAAGATGTCGGATTCATGCAAAGTCATACATTATTTTGAGTGAAAACAACGTTCTAAAACTAAACCGTGATGAATCACGGGCACCGCCTTAATTTGGTCAAATTCGGCCATTTAAAGCTCCAAATAGTCAGTTTTCTATTTTCAGAATATTTATTCATTAATTAGGATTTTGATTTGAATCCAATTTTGGTGGATATTTTTAGTTGAGTATTTAGTGAGGTTAAAATTATTATTTAGCATTAAATTTATGATTTTTTTTTAATATTCCAAATAATTAGACTTTTCAGCTATTTAAGTCCGACTTGTGGACTTATTTTGAGATGTTATGGAGTATTGAATTATTTTTGAACCTTAGGGACAATTTCTCTTGATTTATGTCTTTCTTTTGGATTGCTGCTTGCTGCTCGGATCCAATCCAAAGCTAACTTATCAAGTTGGCCAATTCAGATCGGTTAACTTATCAAGTTGCCATACTTTTCTCACATATATTGTCCTCATTTCTTCTACTCGTGCAATCAAGAAACGTCCATCAAAGGCTGGCATGACGTCAAAATTTGTCTCTATTGCAAGTGCCTGCCGTTTTGTATTCTTTCATGAAAGTGAAGCCCTTTTTGTACGTGAAGAGTGAAGACTTTGTCTCTATTGATTATGCTTGTGTCTTTTTGTATTGTTTCATGAAAATGAAACCTTAACTGCAATTGTACAATCTTGAACCGAACTCCACCATATTCACTCCCAATCTACATACTGATGCGCGGATGTTGTCTTTACACGTTCACCCAATAGCCACTATGGGGGAAACATTGAACTTTAACAGGTGGAATTGTTAATAAAGTCAACTCGAAAGGGTTGGAGGGTTGGCATGATGGTGAATATTTTGTTATCCTTACGTTTCAACTTTCAAGTTCAATTGGTACGAATTCATTTTCGCCTTGAGGTCACAGGGGCATTGTTTGTTTGATAAAATGGATTAAACTACGAATGAAGTTAAGATCTCCATTACGATCACTAAAAAGAGTGTCTCTAAGAAATACTACTTCTGTTTCTTCTCTTTCAACTTACTTCAGTTTATGACACTATTCACTCAATCACTTTGACCCGATGATTTAGTTAGCAAAACGATAAACAAATTTGGTAATATTTGCATGCTCTTATAGAGTAAACTTTACTCGACAATACTATGAAAATTTTGCGAAAAAATTATATAGTTTTGCTATCTAAATCACCGTGTCAAAGTGACCAATTTATGAGTAAAAAAGTCAACCTAAGTTGAAAGAGGAGAAACAGATGTAGTACATGAGGAGACATGAAACCAACTAGGATTCAAGTAGAACTGGTAGAAACAAGATGATGCTGGTCTTGAGAAGCCTTCATAGCAAGGGAGTGAGCAGCTTTGTTGAAATTTATTATTGTTATATTGCCATAATATTGTAATGCATTGGTCCGTCCAAGATTAGAATATTTCAAGCGTAGTACTTCCAATTTTTACAACTGCATGAACTATTAAACCTTGGCCCGCACTAAACTAAAATCATGCGCTTGAGCAAAACTAGAGGCCGTCAACTTGCATTCATGGGAATTGATTCTACCCTTTGTGTTACAGAGGGATTTTCCAACCTGCTAACAACTTCATCGCTGTCAACTGTAGCATATACATGATCAAAATGCATATCACCAACAAGTTAGACTAGCTTTTAAAGACGAAACATCAGCGACCCGAGGGGAGTTTGCATAGGCTTTGTAGCTGAAACAAAAATCTAATTTTCCGTATCGTTTCTCCGTTAACCACCAATGATAGTAATCTCGTTTTTTCGCGGCTGCATCAGTATTGATTTTGACCCATCCAGCTAGAGGTTTAGTCTATTGACCATGATAAGTTCCTTTCTTGGTTTGGAGCTGTAACTGTCACTTTAGAAAAGCCAGTCTTGGACTTCCTCATTTCTAAACTTCAGCCTAGTTGGAGTCCTGATAAGGCTAGTGTATATTGCCAAAGGAAACGTCATTCCTTCTCTTCCAAATACTCTACTATACAAGGAAGAAGGAAGTTTACCCAGTGACAGTGTTATGTTGTTCGTTTATTCTAAGGACCCTCAATTGGGAAATTTGGGGGTAGTTCCGCGCCAACTATCTAGCTAGAAGCCAGAATTTCCCCTAATGAGTCTTAACCCAAACAAACCAATTACATTGTTTTTCCTAGCCATTATACTACTCCAAGAAAATGAGGTAGAGGCATTTGGCAGGTTCCTATATCTGTTATGAAGCACTGTACCAAATGTTGGAAAGGTTTAACATTTATCCCAAATACATGCATTTCAGAGGAGACACATTTAGCGTCTTTGATTTCCTGATCCTTTTATCTTTTGGCTTAGTGATAGTAGACCAGCTGATGTTAAGCAGTTTACGATTCTATCCGGTGTCACTCCAGATGAAATTTTTATAGATACTGTCAATGTCTTTAAATACATGAGCAGGAAGGTGAAAAAGCTGCATGTTATAAATGGGGATAGTGGCTAAAGGGCTTTGATGAGGAAAACTCCGCAAGCTAAGGAGAGTTTTCTTTCCTTCGGTCACCCTCCAAATTTGAGTCTCGGCTTGTCAATGACGAATTGGAAGTCAGCTCCTATAGATCTCTTAAAATTGCTATGACATCCCAGGTATGTGCCACGTGTTATTGCAATTCACTTGATCACTCACCTCACGAATAGTCAAGAATGATGCAAAACACAATATTTACGTGGTTCGCTAGCTCAAATCAAGTTAACTACGTCCACGGAGAAGAAATACCTTTATTCAGTGAAGATGAACGATCACAATGTCTTACATACGTTCATAGGACCTAAAAGGATCCTTTTATAGCCCCCAAAATCGCCCCGATACAATAAGGAAACATTCCCATCCTTACTTGCCGCCTCCAGGACTCTCTTCGTATGAAGGCCCGAAGTCTTTGTGCGAAGACTGTTCGTGCGAAGACATTCTGGTCTTCGTGCAAAGACCTTCCTAGATTGAGACTGAGAGCTCTTTTGCGAAGACCCTCAGATTTTGGCTGACACTTGTCTTCGTACGAAGACTTCTTGTCTTCGTGCGAAGACACTAGGCTTCACTCTTCTTTGCTCATTGAGTATCTTCTAAGCTTCAAGGCATTTCCCAACAAATCTCTACCTTGACTTGAAGTCTCTCGTCTGCAATGAAGCTTCCTCTTCCTTCCGAAAAAAAGCTTGTATTCTTCCCTCCTGATGTTTCCCCTCACGGAGACTCACTGGACCTTGCCGGGTCCGACATGTCCCTAAGGGCTCACTGGATCAGAATGTTGAGCAATCCCAGACAATGCTGGAATTAGCTCCTTGGAACCGGCTTGGTGAACTTATCCGCGGGGTTGTCAGCAGTTCTCAACTTTTTCACCTTGATGCTGCTCTTGTTTCTCAGAAAGTGATACCCGGCGTCTATATGCTAGGTCCTCTCATGATGAACCTGGTCCTTAGTCAAGCAAATCGCACTCAAGCTGTCACAGTTTACTATTGCCTGATCTTGATGTAGGCCTAGATCATTGACCATACCTATAAGGCGCACTGCCTCCTTTGATACTTCCGTTAGAGCCATGTACTCCGCCTCTCTGGTTGACAGTGTCACCATCAGCTGTAGCATTGCCTTCTGTGTACAAGGAAATCCCAGGAGAAGATCCAAGTGTACACCCCTAACAGAGAATAAGAACAGGGGTAGAAAGCACAGAGAGATCGTAGGAGAGTGTAGGAGAAGAGTAAGCAATGGTCAACTAGTCTTGAGAGGGAGACATTATAATGACTAGCAAAAGATCTGAGAGTTGTCATAGAATGTTAACGTTCCTATATATAGTAGGGAAGTGACCGTTGCGAGGGGTTAATGCGCCCATGAATGGCGGTTAGATATACGCCTCGTAACGGCACGTTCGACCGTATATATAGGGAACGTTACACGATTGTCCGCATATGTAGGGACCGTTACACGAGCGACCACCTTTATGGGATACGTGGTCATTAAATCTCTCAGACAGTTACCAAGGGTCGCGCGAGAGCGTGGTTGTTGCTCTCGCGCGATGTTGCTTGCTCTAACCTCCAAGCCACCACTACACCAAATATGACTTTTGTTGACTGTTTTTTTGTCGAGAGACGGTTTTATGTAGCTAGTTGCGCTATTAATCGACAATATTTGTGTTTGTCGATGCATATGATTTTTTTTGTCGGCCTTTTGGTTTTTATTTTATTATACCAAAAGATTTAGTTAATGATTGTAACTAGTTATTAAAGTTTTGACAACTACTTATATAGTGACATACTGAATTGTTAACTCCTGCCAAAAAAAATTGGAGAGAGGCAACCGAAATTTTAAAAAAAAATAATGGAGGAAACCAAATTGAACTCTCTATCGATATCACCTTGGTTAAGTTCCAACCCAACCCAACCCCACCGGTTAACTCTCCCCTCTCAACTGTTACCACTCACATTTTTTAGAGAGGGGAAAAGAAAGATGGACATACGGGTAGAGAGAGAGAGAGAAAACGAGGAAGAAGAAGCGGAAGAGAAGAAGACGGGGAAAGAGACGACCAGGGCAGACGGAGGAGGAGTGGCTATTGTGGAGGAGGCAGAAGAGGCTGGAGGACGAGCAACGATCTGAAGCAGGGCGTTGATTCTTCCGATCTGGAGCTTGTAGGTGGCGGCTAAGAGTTTGATCTCAAGATTTGAGGCGGCGGCGGCGCGGCGCGGCGAGGCCGAGGTACGATATCTGTCTCTCTCTCTCTCTCTCTCTTCTTCTTCTTCTTCTCCTCCTCCTCTCCCTCGATAGATCTTTATTTGAGGGCCAATTCTTCTTTCCCTCTGTAGTGAGAAGAGAGAGCGAAATCACTCCATCTACGGTGTTGTTTCAGTCCCGAATCTCTCAATCCCTTCTGGTGGTGTTTCATTCTCAACCAGGTAACAATATGTCTTATCTCCCGAACTTATAGCATTGCATCTAACAATGCTATAAGTTCCTGTTAGCATTGCATCTAACAATCTGTCTTCGGTGTTGTACGTTTTATGATTCATTGCGGAGTCTCGGTAGTGGCTGACTGATAGGGATTGTGTTCCCATTCTTTGTCTCAAGAACGGCTGGGTCAGGTTATTGATTTTGTGTCGCGGGGTTGTAGGAGTTCAATCTTACCCTAGAGAACTGATCTCGAGAACGGTTGGTGTTGCCATTCTTTGTCTCCACAATCCCTGCTAAGATGTTTGGTTTGCTTTCTGTTTTAACCAGAGATCTTTCTTATGTTTTTTCCATTGTGTGAAATTTTAGCCCAGTAAAGTTATAATTGTTGGATGGTAATCCTGAGCACCAAATAAACCAACTTGCGAACATTCAAACCTATATTAAGCTTTCATTTCGTTTAGGTGATATAGATCATCATCAATACTGTTTTTGGTCACTTGCTGTCATTTGTTTGGGTGATATTTGATCTTCATGAATACTAAGGAAAATTTGTATCCTTAGTGTTTCGATACTTTCTGTTATTGGGTTTGGTTTGGAGATGGTAACTTGGGTCGGGATTACATTCTATCCGTACAATATTTGGCTTCTAAACTCAGAAC
Organism: Linanthus parryae; assembly: GCA_023055425.1. Taxonomy (NCBI): domain Eukaryota; kingdom Viridiplantae; phylum Streptophyta; class Magnoliopsida; order Ericales; family Polemoniaceae; genus Linanthus; species Linanthus parryae. Next base: position 6,912,413 of record JALGPY010000001.1, read on the forward strand.
TGCGTAATATACTGGTAGTTTTATGCTTCACACCAATTGGTATGAGGCTGAAGCTCTTCATGTTTCTTCTCTCCCGTGGTGGTACTCATTGATTCACAAGAGTTTCTGACATTTGGTTATAAAAGATTTCAGTCCTTAAACAAGGGGCGAAGCTTAAACTTCTCTCTATGTAGCTGAGGTTAACTTGCTCTCAAGGGACTTAAGGTAATCTATGTGCAGTAGTATTATTGCTTTCAGTTCTGTAATTTTGTTTTCTCCGGCTAATATTAGCAGTAATAACGTAGATCTCAAGTGTTGTTGCCTATTATCTTGGGAAAAGATAAGTGGATGTCTCTATCAGAGTCCAAATATTGTTTAACTCTCTACGTAGGCTAAAGTGATACATGATGTTGAAGGCATTCATAATTCCTCTATAGTATATGCTTCTTTGATAGGGGAATAAAATTTCCATCACCCCCTCTTTTGGCCACACCTTTAGTTGACAACAATTCAGTAAACACCTTTAATTGACAACAATTCAGTAAACACCTTTAATTGACAACAATACAGTAATACTGTGAATTGAGAGGTTAGCAACAATGTAGCCAGGTCAATTCAATGTGAATGAATTTTTGGGAGAAACGTAGCTCGTACCTTCTTTTACACTTGCTTAAATACATTAAAGAGGTTCAAAGACCTAGAATTTTTTTTCTATGTTCCCACTCCCATAGGATTTCAATGCATAATTTCTTTTTGTTGTCCAGTTAGTACTTAGCATTAATCTTGTATTTTTGTTGCCCCTATGTGCTTACAAATCGACACTGATCAATGTCTTAACCAAATAAGAAAACATGATTTATGTAAGTTCTTTTCAAAATCAGTACTGATTTATGTAAGTTATTTTATAGATTATCAAACTGTGGAGCAGGTTGATTGTTTAAGGTTGCAAAGGTCTAGGAATGAATACCTGGAGATACAGATCAGGGAGAACCTCTGGAGATATAGATTATGAAGAGGATGAATTAATATCTGATGGTGAGCCTGCAACAAAGAAGAAAAAGCAAAGAAAAGATTTGGTTGACATTTTGGAAGATTCTAAGAAGGAAATGGATGTTACCACCCGTCAAAGAGCCATTTAAACTGCGAAAGATGGCAATTCCAGTTCCGGTGCAAGCTTTATTGAGTATCCAAATTTGTATCTTTGTCAAACTTATCTGTTGCGTGCATTGGTGGCAGAGCAAAAGGAGAAACTTACTGAAGTAGAGCAGCAACTGAAGAAAGCTGAGGCAGCTCAAAGACGCAGGATGCAAGTGGAGAAAGCAGCTCGGGAGTCGAAGGTATGTTTCTTAATTTTCCATCTACGCTTTCCATCCTCTTAAGTTTGTATATTCGTGGATTTGGATTCCTAGAGAGACATGCTACTACTGCATTCAAATCAAATCTATCACTTCATATTAAAATTTACTTGTTTGTTTTCTAACTTCCTTCTTTCAACTACATGATGTTGGAACTCCTTTATGTTACACATTTAAAACAGAATGGAGGACAAGCAATTTCAGACATCCCTGAATGATGACATGCGGTTAGGCCTTTATAGTTCTGAATTCTGTTTAGAATAAAAACTTACTGGCATTTCTTTGTGGAAATGTATATACATGCATTATTGAGTATGCCTTCTGTCATGTTAATCGAAGTTCTAATCCAAGCTCAATGAGCTCATCATGGAGAACTGCTTATAATTAGGATGAAGTGTAATTATATAGGCTGTACATGATATCTAATTAACCTATGACCATGTTTCACCAACAGGGTTCCGAAACCTTGTTGGCTGACAAACTTGCGAGGTTCGGTAAGTTTGGGTTAAAATTTATTGGTTTTGTATAGCCGAATCAAATACTTTTGCCAGAGTTATATAAAATGGTCATTAGGGAATTGTCAGCTTACACTGAAATGATAGATAGGTGGAGCACTAACTACAATGAGACGAGAAAGCTATTCAAATCTCCCTGATGGAATACTGGTAGTTAAGTTATTTTCTATCAGAGGTATATTGTTGTAATTTTTACTATTTTATACTGTGGGGAAGTCAATTCTCACATTTGTAGCTCATCACTGGTTCTTATCGACAGGAATATCTTAGAGAGTTGTGGTATGCAGCCTTCCCAGATGTTGCTTTAAGAGGCTTGATCTCTGAACAATGGAAAGATACAGGGATGTATATCGTAGGCGGTATAGGTTCAGGGCATCGAAGGACCCACTGGCCGGTGATTCTAGACAATTGATGATATAACACTTTGTAGATGTTTTCTAGGCACTTCATACCTCTAGATGTAATAGTTTTTGAACTTTGAAACTCAAGCTACTTGTTTTGTTAACTGAATACTGTTTTGATTTGTACGACTCTTGAATTAGAGTGACCTACTGGACGGCCACTAACACGGCTAAGGATGTAAACTTGTTTTTATGCAGTATTATTTTGGTTTGTGTGATGTAAAAAATCCCACTGTTGAAGGTTTGATCTTGAATTTCAGCACAGTTGTGCATATATGTTTGAGTAGTGTTTAGATTTTGGGTGCTAGGGTTGATTTTGGATTTAAGCACATATATGTAAAAATCTCCATTATTTTTTTTTTTTTAATTTCGTCGTGATACTAGCGACAAACATGTGTGTCGCCAGGAAGATGTAAAAGTGAGAAAACATGTCTACTGGTGACAAACAGAATTTGTCACCTATGTACATAAACTACCAAATTTACTTGTCGGTAGTTATACTAGAGACAGAAAAGGTTTGTTGTTAGATTTAAACTGTCGAAAAAAACTGATGTCGCTTTTTTTTTTTTTTTTTTTTTTTTTTTTTTTTTTTTTTTTTTTCTGCCGACGTAATTGAGATTTGTCGGCTTTAATACTAACGACCGACTTGTAGCGACCACTTTCCGTCAAAAAATTATTTGTCGATAGAATTTCTACCGACATATTTGGCCTTTCTAGCGACAATTTTTGCTGTCAACGGAGGCAGAATTTGTTGTAGTGCATCCCTACAATTCTCGCGCGGTTAGTATCGCGGGCGACTGTAACACCCCTCATTCCCGATAGAATTCTTAGTGCAATATCAAGACTTTGGGGGCGGATTTGTAAATTGTTTTTCACGGCTTTAAATTTGGAATTTTGGAGTGTTAGCAATATTTGGAAGTTGTTAGAATGACTTTGAGGCACTAGAGAGATTTGGGGTGGATGTGCAATTCTATGAAATTAAGTAAAACCTCTAATTCTATTTTGTACCTCAAACTTTAGAAAACTACATTTTCACCCCCCATGCATGCTCTCCACTTGTCAAACTAGTTTTGACACCTCTCCACTTAGGTGTCAACACCTCCCTATCCTCCTTCACCTTCTGAAATAGTGAAGAATTGAACAAAACACAAATTTCTTCACAACCCTCTTCTCCCTCATGAACATCACCATGAACACCACCACCACCACCGAAGAATTCCACCTTAAGGCCTCCTCTTGCCGACCAGCTGCTACCAAAGATAGCCACCAATCCGGGGGGTAAAACGCAAAAATCAATTTCAACAAACATGGAGTATCGAGTGAGAAATCCGGGTTTGAAGGTAATGATCCCTAATTAGAATTTGATCAAATTCTCATTCAATTCTTCTTTTGAGCCTATCTAATCTGTCCCATTGTGTTCCTGTGTGGATGGCGAGCACAACGCATCCTTCTTCGCAGCTTGAATCGCCGGAGACCTGTCGCCAGAATCCGGGTTGAAGAACCCGACGGGAACCGCAACAAGCCGCCGAATTTGGGCGTTTCCTCTGATATTGGTCGTTCTTCCCATCTCGATGGTGTACCCATAACCTACGGAAGTCGTGGAACCCTATAGGAAACCCATAAATCGTTGGGAACTTGTTGGAGCACCGGTGTCGGGCGTGTTTGATGTGTTTTTGAAATTGTTGGAACTTGTTGGAGCACCGTTGGGTACCCATAACCCATCTAAATTTGGCCTTGAAGTGGGCTGGTTTGATGTGTTTTTGAACCGATAAAGGCTGAAACTTTTCTTAGTATAGAACTGTGTTGAAGTACCGATTTTGTGATATGTATAACCTCCTCAAATGTTAATGAAATTATTGTTTTTCTTCCTCATATGTGAATTTGATGTATAATACCTCATTTTATCCTCTCTGGGTCATCTTCAATTTTGTAACGGATTTCTCACAAAACGAGCCTAAAGTTGCTAGTTTGAATTTTCCTAAGTATTGAATCGAAATTTTCATCCAACTTTGACTAGCGATATCTCTTTGAATACTTGGAGTTTTTAGGAGTTCAAATATGTTCTGAAATATTTGAACTATCATCTTCGAAACCCTATTCCTAGTTTCTCAAAAATCTTTTCCAACGGATCAGAAATCAGTCGCGAAGTTGACTACTTGAAACGACTTTTCGCTTTCTTTGATATTCGGTTTTGACCATTTGAATGATATTTCTGGCCTTAGCGTTCTTCACTAAACTTGTTCGTATTCATATTCTGAGTCTAAAAACCAAATTTGACCAAGTTTGACTTTTCAAAAACCATAGTTTGACTAAACTGTATAGGTGGGGTAAAATAGTCATTTCACTTAAACTTTGAATTGAGGTTAGTTTAGTAACTTGGAGTTTGTCAGCATGTCTTGTATGCATATTAAGAGTACTACTATGTTATTCTTGGCTAGTGTTGACCAAGTCAACAGTTGGGGCCTTTTTGCAATTTTACTAAACTTTAGGGGCCTAAGTGCAGTTTATTAAAAGTTGTAGATTTCGATGCTAATTACATATGGGAGAGTTTAGAGTCATTCTTACATTTTTTTGGCCAATATGAGTATAATTTGGGGACCAGGCAACTAGACAGTTTTGGAGTATCAGGGGCGTTCTAGTCATTTATCTTGCATGACCCGCATTCCATTGCATTCTTGCATACAACCTCATATAGAGGGTAAATTCTAATAGAATATATACTTGACTTGTTTATATCCAGCCGTTGTTAAGGATCGTTCGAAGTAGACGTATGTATTGTTTTGCTGCATTTACCGTGATACCCGGATCCAATATGAGACGAGAGTTGTAGGAGTGCTAGCTTTGCGTTGCGACTTTCACGGCTCAGAGGTAAGTACATATGTGCGACATTTAATTATCAAAATGCGAGTATTTGAGTGATGTCTCGAATGAATAGTTTTTGATTGAAAAAGTATGGAAAGCATGATTTATACTCGGATTTGTTAGGATATAAACTGAATCCTCTTTATAACTCTTGGAAATGTACTTGTGATAAGTTGCTAATATGATTTGGTTATGGTAAATAGAATAATTAAAACACTTCTAATAGTTTTGGAAGATGTACAGAGTTGTGTTAGTAATGGGAGACGCCAAGCAATCCTCCATTTTCTTATGGCTAAGACCATTGAAGCAACGCTTCTTATTAATGGATAGAACTTTAATGTTCAAAAATCCGGCCCCGATGAGCCAAAATGTACCAAAGTATTGAGGCCAAGGGGTTTGTTAGAGCTATAGAGTGCTACTTATACTTGTAAGGGTCAGTGCCGTATAGGGGTGTCAACACTTAATGCCTTTTAGCTAATGTTGTGAGCGGAGTTGACGAATGGGCTCCCTTAACGATCGGGTGAAATAGGGTTTGATAGACAGAAGGAACCCTTTGTGATTATTTCGTGACCCCTCTGTTTACATCGATCCTGCTGGTGGCTCTGGACATGCCTCAGCTAAACTTAATGGTGAATTGAACTTGAAATAAAATTGACTACTCTGTTGATGTTGTTTGTGGCTCTTGATATGCCCTAAACGATTGAAATGATTTGAAAAAGCTTTGGCTACTCGTGAACTAATATCGTTATCAACTCCAAATGGACTTGTTTACTCTAGAGATTTCACTGAATACTTATGGATTATGAAAGTTCTGAGAGGTTTTCTTATTCGGTTACTTTCAGTTGTTCCTGAATCCCCAACATGTTACTGTTATTGTTTTAAATCTCATGTTTTGTTTCAAATCATGCTTCTATGCCACTCATGCTTTACATGTCGTAGTATGTATTTACTCAGTTTTTACTTATCATTTTCTTCAACACTGCGTCGGTTTTTGCCATTTTAAAACCGCAGGTCATCAATCAAGGTTGGGGATGGGAACGCGGATCGAGACGAAACGTTTAGTTTAAATTAGACCAATTAGTATATCACATAGCTTAGTTTAATCACACTACATTTTTGTATATATCTTCTCAAGATTGTTGTATTTAGTAGATGAAATGTAATCTTAATAGTTAACATTCTAATTTGGTTATTGATTGTCTCTCTAACCCTGAACCGAGATCCCGGGGCGTTTCAGCGACCCTGTCTCACATCCCCCATATAGACAAGCTCGAGTATAGATATACGCGAATCATGGAAATAATGATAGGGTACGTATGGAGTACCATCAGATGTGCTCCATGACTACCACGTGGATGATGATCAGTCTGCTCAAGATGCACTATCCATTAGCCCCCTTTTGTGCGTTCCTCACGCGCGTCGTCGCTTAGACGCGCAAAACTAGCCGTGTGTGGCTCCACGCGGATCTTCGAATGTGGGCAATTTATATTCGAAAACCCTAGCCCCCATGAACCATCATTATTGCCTAGGTCTTCGTAACGTCGTAGCCTTTAATAGGGCATGTCCGTTGCGCGGCTAGTCAGACGCCATCCACATATTCTCGCCATTTTTCAAGGCAACATTGATTCTAATAGATCCGATAGGTCGCAATTTTCACCGATTTTTGAGGTAACGCCAATTCAGCAAATCTGAAGGGTCGCAACCCTTCGAGGGCCTATATAAACCCTTTCACTATAACGATTAGAACTTTTCCACCCTTGTTGCTACCAAAGTTTTATGAGAAAAACAGAGATTCTTCATCAGTTGATTCAAGTCTTCAATCAACTGTTCGTCGAGATTATTCAAGAAATCCAGATCCTCATAAACCCGTAAGGTTAGTAGATCCTTTTTTTCTCTTGAGTATTGTCATTTTGAACTTCATAAATCAAATAGTCATGCATACGAATCTGGGTTTCTTCTTGGTGTTCTTCACACATAAGTATGAAATCAAACTTGAGAATATTGTCTTGCATGTATTTTATGTGTAAACAGCAATGGCCAGAACCAAGAGTTTGAAGGAAGTAGTCAACTTTCCAGAAGTTCCAAAGGACTTATGGTGCAAAGCCCCCTATTTGGAAGGCGAGGATTTTTATCTGGCGACCATCACAGGGACAACTGTTGAGCAATCCCCGGCGAAGAAGGTCCTGCAATTGGCGCCTGAGCCTGAGAGAGATGATTGGGATCTCGCCAATGTTAATGATATACACAAACTTGGTCTAGAAGCCGGACTCTATCCTCTCACAGATATTCTTCATCAAACCTTCTGTGAAAAACTGGGTTATATGGAGGAGTGGATGGAATTCATCCTTGAACACTATGAGTCTGAACTGACAAAGGCCGGGATTTACAGTACTGTGCGCGCGACAAAAGGTCTAAGTGTGAGGCTCGATAAGGAAAAGCCAATGATTTTGTTCTCAAGATACTCAAAGAAAACTCATAGCTTTCACTTTTCAACCTTCGAGGCCGGGCCTACACTCGAAGATATCGAGGCACTACTAAAGCTTCCTTGCATGGGCTCTGTGGATCCTCTGGCTCCTTCCTTGCATGAGCTACAATGATCCATTTATGGATTGAAGCAAGCTTCTAGGAGTTGGAATCGACGTTTTGTTGACGCGTTCAAAGAGTTTGGCTTCATCAAGAACGAAGATGAGCCTTGTGTTTACAAGAAGGTTAGTGGGAGTTCTGTTGTGTTTCTGGTCTTGTATGTGGATGACATACTACTCATTGGAAATGACATTCCAATGTTACAATCTACCAAATATTGGCCTGGGAAGTGTTTCGCAATGAAGGACTGAGGGGATGTAGCTTATTCAACATGCAAGAATCAAAGAAAGGATTCTTGCCCATGTCGCATGGAATTTCCCTTACGAAGGATGATTGTCCTTCCAATCAGATTGAGAAGGATTGCATGAGTAAGATCCCATATGCGTCCTCCATAGGATCTATCATGTATTCCATGTTTTGTACTAGACCAGATGTGTAATACATGTTGAGTATGGCAAGCAGATATAAGTCCAATCCAGGTGAAAGTCACTGGATTGCTGTCAAGAACATCCTTAAGTACTTGAGAAGAACTAAGGATGCGTTCTCGATATTTGGAGTTAAGGAAGAGCTAAGTGTAATTTCTTACACTGATGTAAGCTTCCAAACTGACAAAGACGACTACAGATCGCGGTCGGGTTATGTTTTTTTCCTAAATGGAGGAGCTGTGAGCTGGAAGAATTCCAAGCAAGAGACATTTGCTGATTCTAAAACTGAAGCAGAGTACATTGTTGCTTTAGGCGTAGCAAAGGAGCCTGTTTGGATAAATAATTTTTTCATTGATCTTGGTGTGGTTCCTCGAATTGTGGATCCCATTACGTTGTATTGTAACAACACTGAGCGATTGCACAAGCCAAGGAATCCCGGTCACACCATAGGACAAAGCATGTACTTAGGTGATTCCATATAGTTCGAGAGATAGCCGATCGGGGAGATGTGGAGACATGCAAGATTCCAAGAGATGATACTCTTTCTGATCCTCTCACAAAGCCGTTGGTTCAGCGAAAGTATGAAGGGCACACTAGGGCTTTAGGCATACGTGATGCACCAGATTGACTCTAGTGCAATTGGGAGACTATTGATTTTGGATGCCCTAGAGGCAATCTGTTTAGTATGAACTTTGATTGCTAGAATAAATCATTGTATTATTTATGAAGATATTTAATATAATGGAGTCCTTAAATTACAAGTTTGTTATTTATCTTAAGTATCCCTAGTCCATTATATTAACTAACGGGACGATCAACTATAGACTAGTATGTGGGTAAAGTGATATGGGGATATCAAGTCTAACACATGAGTATGCATTAGGAGTAATGGCATACTGGATAGACCCACCACGAAAATGCTACATTAGATTATGTCAACGTCACAAGTGCTTCTCGTAGTGCTAATGGGGTTGTAATCCTTAGACTTGAAGTCACTGGATACTCTAGTGAAATATCATGTGGTGATATTATCAAAAGTTACACTGTAACTATAAAGATAGCTATTGGGCATGATAGGAAGCAAGCTGGGAGATGGTAGTGATGTAGATAGGATTTTTACCTCCTACATAATGGGAGCTAATATCCACGGCCACTCGAGGGGTAGAGCTTATGGAATGTCTGGCCAGACTCAGATAAATCAATATGGAGATATTGATGTTATCTGCATGGTAAGCCTATACCTAGAATCGAGAAACTATGGATTGGATATACGATTGTGACGATTATGTCTCGTGTCCAATCTGGATATAGAGACAAAGGGATAACACAACGCGGTAACATTGGGCACAGGGTTTGTCAGGATAACTGACTATTTCTATTATTTGGGTGGCATATATGTGTTGCTAGACACCGCTCTATGTTTGTAATAGTTACTACCAACTAAATAGAAACCTATGGGGTCACAAACCATATGGATTAAACTGGATATGGGCATTATTTAGTTGGACTAATTAATTAAAAGAATCAGAACCGCAATCACAAGCAAAGCTAGTGGGACTAATTTTCAAGTGGACTAATCCATGTACGGACATGATTAGTATTGGGCAAATTATATAGTTAATAAAGAGTTATTAACTATATAAAGGAACTCTAGATTGTTATTTTCTCAAGACAATTCATTATTGAGAGAACATAACAAAGCAAGGAGAGTGAGACAAGGAAGAGGCTCGGCCCATACCCGTCCGCCTCTCCTTGCCGTCGGCCTCCCTAGGCGTCGTCTTGGTGCTCCGCTTTGCGTGATCATTTGCCTCCTTCTTCGGTTGCTAGCACTACATGGTGAGAAGGATTCCAATCAAGGAACCAAGGTGTAGATACTCGTAGAGACGAAGACACGATTCTTCGTAGTGATCAGACAAACTAAGGCACACATGTTTCTACCCTAATCATGTTATGATTGTTTGCCTGTGATCCTTGGCCGAGTTTGAGCAAGATTGAATTTTTGTTATTCCGCTGCATAACCTGCATCAATACCCTACGACGAGCTGCACTAGATTGGCTCTAGTGCAAGTGGGAGACTGTTGGAGTATAAGCCCTAGAGCCAATCTATATTTAGTATGAACATTATTTCGGCTAGAATATTTATTTATTATTTATGGAGATATTTAATATAATGAAGTCCTGATATTGTAATGTGTTGTTTATCTTAAATATCCCTAGTCCATTATGTGGAGTAACAGGACGATCACTATAGACTAGTATGTAGGTAGATTGATATAGAGATATCAAGTCTAACACATGGGTATGCATTAGGAGTAATTGCATACTGGATTGACCCATAACGAGAAGGCTACATTAAATTATGTTAACGTCACAAGTGCTTCTCGTAGTTCTAATGGTGTTGTAATCCTTATATTTCAAGTCACTAGATACTCTAATTGTGAAATATTAAGTTTTGATATTATCAAGTGTTACACCGTAACTGGGCAACTATAAAGATAGTCATCGGTCATGATAGGATGCAAGCTTAGAGATGGTAGTGATGTAGAGAGGATTTGTCCCTCCCACAAAATGGAAGAAAATATCCATAGCCACTCGAGCGGTAGTGCTTATGAAATTTCTGGCCAGACTTAGATAAATTAATATAGAGATATTGATGTTATTTGTATAGATAAGCCTATTCCCAGGATCGAGAAACTATGGATTGGATATACGAGTGTGACATTTATGTCTCGTGTCCAATCCGGATATGGAGACAATGGTATAGATACAACGCGGTAACATTGGACACATGGTTTGTCGGATCATTGACTTTTTTATTAGTTGGGTAGCATAGATGTGTTGCTAAACATCGCTCTATGTTTTTATTATTACTCCCAACTAAGTAGAAACCTATGTGGTCACACACTTTATGGATTAAACTGGATTTGGATATTAATTAGTAGGACTAATCAATCAAAAGGGATCAAAGCACAACCACAAGCAAAGTTAGTAGGATTAATTTGCAAGGTGGACTAATCCGTGTATGGACATGATTAGTATTGGGACAAATATGTAAGTAGTAAGGAGTTATTAACTATATAAGGGGACCTAGCTTATTATTTCTCAAGACAAGTGTCTTTATTGAGAGAAATAACAAAGCAAAGAGATAGAGATAGAGAGTTGAGACCGAAGCCCCAACCCGCCCGCCCCTAGCCGTTGCCCACCTAGTGGCGCGTGGCCCTCGTTGCGCGTGATTCTTCTGCCTCCTTTTCCCCATTGCTAGAACTTGACATGGCGGAGGATTCGATCTATAATCCTAGGTGTGGATACACATAGAGACGAAGACACAATTCTTTGTAGTGATCACACAAACTAATCTACACAATTTATTTACTTTCATCATGTTATGAATGCTTTCCTGCGATCCATGGAGGGCTTTTAGCCGGATTAATTTTGTTATTTCGCTGCGTTAGCTACATCAAAACCTACAAGTTCACCTTCTTTCTCACCTGATTCTCTAATAAGGTCTTCCACTCCTTGAATTTTGCGAAGACTTCACTTTTGTGCTTCACCACGAATATACAAGTCATCATTGAGTAGTCGTCAATGGTACTCTAAAGATACATGTACCCGGATACCGAATCATCTGGAGATGGACCCTAGCAATATCCGCATGTAATCCAGATTTCTTTTCGTTCTATGAAATGCCATTGGGAACTTGCTACACAGTAGCTTCCCGTACACACAATGCTCACAAAACCATGGGCTCTTGGGCGTGTGCCCAATGAGATAGCATTTGTTTTGAAGTTCCTCTATTCCACGTTCACTCATATGACCGAGCCTCATATGCCATAGCTTGATTTGATCAGCTTCGTTAATCTCGGCTGAGAGAACTTGGCAGGACCTGTGATCGTCAAACCTTGAAGCATGTAAAAATTCCCACTCTTGACTCCCTCGAGAATTACCTTAGAACCCTTGAAGACTTGTAGATCCCTACCTTCAAATTTGAAACTGCAACCCTTGCTGTCAAGTAAACTCAATGATATTCTAATCTTCTTGATAAGTGGTACATGCCTGACTTGCTTTAAAGTAGATAACATCCCTTCAAACATCACCTTACAGACGTCTCCGTTTTCCATATAGACAGACCCTCCATCTGTTAGGCTGTATGTCGAGAACAAATCCCATTTAGAGAAAATATGATAGGAAGCTCCAGAGTCAAGGACCCACTCTTCATGTGAGTGACAACATCCACCACTGGAACGTAATCATCCTCGAATGAATTACCCTGTTCCGCCATGGCTGCGGATCTATTCTGCCTCTGTTGAACTTGTTTTGAGTAACCTCTCTTCCAATGCCCCTTCTCCTTGCCCCAAGCATAAACATCATTGGGCAATTTAAAATCAAAAAATTGCTTTTTCCTGTTCTTCTTGCCCTTCTTGCTTCCTCCCATCGCCATCAATCCAGAAGCATGAACCTATGTACATGTGCCTGCGCCCTTGTGGCGCAATTACCTTGAATGGAGAGTCGATCTGACCTCCTATATGGTTTTGATGTCCTTATTCAAAATAAAGGGCTGCACGAAGTTCTCATATGACGGAGGTCACAAAACAACAACAAGAGTGCGGCATCCTCATCATTCACATTCTCGTAAATATTACACAAATTAAACTATTGTGTTCAATTGATAACCCTTGAGAGTTTTACCTTCGAGCATTCGCAGAGTGAAAAACCGTTGCTTTAGCATCAACTTGCTTGTGAGTGACTTCGTCATGTAGAGACTCTCCAACTTGAGCCATACAACCGCCACCGTTAACTAATATGCCACCTCCGTGATTACGTCATCCGATAAGCACAACATGACCATGGAGTGTGCCTTCTCCTCCATCAACCTATACTCGGTCAATGCTACGTCAATTCCTCCCGTGTATGTGGCAAAAGGCGTTCAGATGCATTGCGACTTCAATAAGGTGCACATTTTGATCTTCCACAGACTGAAGATGTTCCCTCCCATAAACGTATTGATCTTCAACATCGATATGGACATTGTTCTTCGTGAATTGATCACAAACTAAGCTCTGATACCCGATTTTTGTAATGCTCCAACCTCGTGAATAATGAAACGAAAACAAGAAAACCAAGCAAACACAAGATTTAACGTTGTTCGCTAGCACAATTTATGCTAACTACGTCTACGACGAAGAAAGACTTTATTTATCAATATGAACATGTACTATGTAGTGCATACATGTCTAAGACACTTATGGAACCTTTTATAGTGCTTAGAACCAACCTAGGACTCTCTAGAGCAATTAGGAAACATTTCACAACGTTCAGACCCCGACTCAGGTCGTACGACTTGGCCAGTAGGTGTGCGACCTCTGGACACAGGTGGTGCGGCCAGGTAAAAGGTTGCGCGACCTCAGTAAATATCCTGAAGTTGCAGCCTTGTTTTCGTTAGCCTCCGTTTCCCTCCTTCGACCCTTGTTCTTTGCTCGTGGTGATTTCTTCAACAATTCAAGGCACAAATCCAACATATTCATATAGGCCGACCATTCTGAAAGCTAAAAACCTAAATATAAAGTATCATGGTAAATCCAGTTATTGAAGCGGAGAACCGGATACTGTTTATATATTTTATATTGAAATACTTCTTTAAAGCAAGAAAGTATTTCAAGAAAAATACAATACCAGAATCCAAAATTATTACACCATAAAAATATTTAGTTCGCATTACTTCACAACTTGTTCGTCACCAAGAAGATCCCATATGTCAAAATTATCCTCAGTGACGTTATTGTCCAAATTATTCTCAGTAATATAATGGAGTATTTGGGACTCTGAGTTAAGGGAAGGATGTATACTTTTTCTAAGTTTGGCAATTAACTCAAATTTACTTAAGTAACCAGTAAAAAGATTGGTGAATGGAGTGGTGTCACCCTAAAAAAAGTGACTAGCAATGAAAACTAGATAATGCAAAAGAAATGATTTGGATTAAATCAAAGGAACTAGGCAATCTATAGATCACCTAGGGCAGTTTAGACGATTCTGGATTCCACGTTCTAACACGATAAATCACTAATTAGTTAAGCTGGGTAATGGCACTTACAATCTCCTCTCAGTCTCATGTCGTTCTACACACCAGTACCGTTTTGTCCCTCGCAGGCCACACCATCTACCGACATGTTCTAATAGGCTAACGATAGTGCACAGAATGATGTCCACTCAGACCACCACCACACGAACGCTTCACTATCTCCTACTGAATCTACCCTCTTCTAGCCATTCCTAGTCAACTCACCTCTCAGTATCATTGATTAGGAATGTTCTCTTTTACTCATCCCAACTAGGGTAGAGTTGCTCTCGCACGCTCACTAGTTAAGTAGTAAGATCAGGTCATGACTCCTAACTTACTAAGGCTTAAGCATAATAAACGAGATTTTAACTAGCTATGATCATCATTAAGCATATATTATACTTTAATGAAGAAAACACTTATCACATCACACATCTTTATTCCACTTTGTCAACGGAAGAACTCAATGTGATAAAAACTAGAACAATCCTCATTCAATCATAAACCTAAGCGTGAAAGTCATCAAATCCAGAAAACACCCTCAAAACATAAACCCTATGATCTCCATAGATGCCTAGGTATGAGTTTAGCTACTCATAACAATAGTACTTGTGGAAAAATATTCCATACAAGAGAAAGAAAGGAAGAAAAGTGGATTAATCGCAAAAAGATGGTGAATGCTTTGCTCCGGACTTGTATCCTTTCTTCTTGATGTTGCTCCTAGCTCTCCTTGATGTTCTTGACTCTCAAAAGACTCCCAATATGCTCTATTCCCGTCCCCTAGATGCTTAGGTCGATGTGGGGAAGCTAAAGTCTTCAAAAATTATATTTTAGCCCCAAAATTGTCCAAAAGTCTTGCAGCCATTTCGTGCGAAATGCTCCTATTTCGTGCGATAATGATCTGGGCTTCTTGTTCTTAAATCTTAAACTTCTTGGTTCCAAGCATCTTTCCTTGTCATTCCTTGCTTTTGAATCTCACGTTCCTGATTGCAATCGCTCCAAGCCCTGTTTCCTGTCAAAGACAACAAGCAACTATACCAAGCGATCAAATTCGACAAATATATCATAAATCAATGCATAAAACGTGCCAGGACTAGAATTAAGCATATAAAGGAAACAAGTGATAAATCATGCTCAATCAATAAAAATAGGCTCAAAACTCTTCCGAAAACCTATACATAATGCTAGAGAAATATAGCTCCTAAAAGTCGCTATCAAATTCCCCCACACTTACTCTTTGCTCGTCCCGAGCAACGTTGACTCTCAAAAATCTCCCCCACACTTTAGACATTTCATACATACCACCCAACCAATGCATACCCCACCGCTTTGCATAATTTACTTCCAGCTATCAAACACGACTCACGACTCAATACACAAAGACACGAGTATGCAACTACATGCTATAGACAATGCAACTCAAGTATTTACAATGCAACAAAGGGAAAGAACATATATTTTTCTTTTTTTTTTTCTTTTTACGAGATTGGGCAACCTTTCTATCCTAAACCGAAAGTATTCAAATCCTCATTAGCTCAATTCAAGATTTCACAACCCGTAGCAAGAAATAAGATATGATGATCCTATGCAAAAACTCACTAAGGCGTCCCCAAACATCCACCAAATCATACCAAGATACGGCACGTCTTTTGACTCAAAGCGTCTAGGCATCTCAAGCTCCAATTGATTTTGCTTCGCCAAGTCATTTGAGGTTTTCAGACCCTCTTAGCCGTTATTTCTTTGAATTAAAATTGTCCCATTGCTGGGAGACACAACTCCTGTGATATACGGCTTAACTTTAGTTTCCCTCATAAGCTCTACGTTGGATTGAGTCCAAATTTTTCGCGCAAACGGAAGAATGTTAGGTTGTTCAAGAAATTCAATCCGAGCGACAAACAACTTCTAATCTCCTACCTCTTGCCGAGAGTGGCGAAAATGCCCTTGGGCCAAGAAGGGCTGGTGTTGGATCGCAATCTTTACGGCGACAAATGTTTGAGGACAGCGACAGATCAGAAGCTAACGACGACAAGTACTTCTTCACGAAGCTGAATAAGATGCTAAAGGCGACAGATCGTTGTAGGCGTCGTCCTCCTCATGATGGGTGGCGCTCTCCACCTCCTTCTAGTCCTCTCTTTCTTCTTTGTCTGTTTCTTCTTATTTTTCTTCAGATCCGTGAGATAGAGAGGGAGAAAGATGAGAAAGATCTATGGAGTGAAGGTTGTGGAGCAGAATATATGGATGTTGTTGATGAGGAGAAAATGAGAGGGAGAGAGATAAGAGAGGGAGGCTAGGGTAACAACAAATGAGAAGATCGGGAGAAAAAATGTTTCTATAGTTGTGTAATTTTTCTTCAAAGTGGGGGTAAATATGTCATTTACCCATTCTGTTAGCTCCATCTACTCTCCATCCACTGAAAAGGGTTTAAAAGGTATTTTCCCCATAAATCAGGGGGCAAAATGTATTTTACCCATAAATGGAGGGTGGTTTTTGTCTTTTATCCTATATTCATATTACGCGAAAACCGAAATTAATTGGCATAGTAGATGCAAATTGAATTAGATTCAACATAAACAAGATCTAATTTAACATTGGATGTTAGAATTGGTGAGTTTAATCACATAGGATGTGAATTATTGGGTTCTTGAAAATTAGGGTTCATGGGCACATAGTTGAAAAATGAGTTTTTCAATTATGAAAACAGTTTTATGGACACATCCATAAGGAAACAACCAAGCTTGGGCAACGAGGAAGGAAGGGAAGGAGACTAGGGTCGAAATCCTAGCCGTCCGCCCCTCCTCCTTGCGCGCCAAGCAAGGCTGCGGGTCACTAGGGCGGCCGACCTTGGGCCGGGCCACATGGCGGGCTGCGGTCCTCCTAGGGGTTCGGCCCATGCATGGGTTGGACCCCTTGGACCGTTTAACCCTAATTACCCAATTCAATTAAAACTGAACAAGCTCGTTAAAAATTGGTTTTAATTGTATTATGTGCTTGTTGAACGGTAGATGGATATGGCCTAGGATGTGGATGTTTATTGCTTTGTGGTTTGGTTTACGGCCTGCGAGCTGAACAAATTAATGTAATAATTAATTAGGTTTTACGGCCTGCGATTCGTCTTTTCTCCTCGACATGTGAGCCTTTTATTATTTATTTATTCTAGATCTTAGGCTATAATTAGAAATATTTAGATGATAGCCAAGAGCATGGAGAAGAAGACCGGAGAACCAAAGAAGCCAAAAGACAACGAAGACACCCCCTAGGCGCACAGCTACGGTGGAGCACATGGAGATGAGCTTGTCACTTTAGGGCGATTGGATATTATCATTGGCTTGATAATATCTTAGTCTAAGGGCCATATCCCTGCCACGTTTTTTTATTCTATGTTTGTGGATGTTTATTATTTATGTCTTGTTATTTGTTTTTGTGTGTATGGCGATACTAGCAAAACCTTAACAAGCTAATAATAAACAAAGATGGTCTTTTATTGTGGATTGACTAATCCAAGTAAGTAGATCATGTTGATTGGATCAACCAAACAAATTAAGAATGATTAAATCCCTCAATTAAACTATTGCGTTTGCCTTCTCTTGCCAAAACACCCTTCATGATCATGGTTTATTAAAATTCGGGCTTGCCAAAGCAAGGCGATTTTAATTTACCATGGTGTGTTGCGGACGACACAAGCTAGTAATGTGTGTATGTTGAAGAAAGAGGTTGGACGCAACTGGGTAAGACTCAATTAGATTGATGAACCTAGAGGCATGACAATTTGGCGTTATCCATGTGATAAATAATAAAGAGTTATTCACCTAATTGGACCAAGATTTGCATGGGTTGCAATTGGAATGGTTCCTACCTAAATAATCTATTCTTGGGTGACTCGCCAAAGCAAGCTCAAGAAGAAGTGAAAAAGGAATCTTGGACCTACTAGAAAATATAATGATATTTTCCGCATTAATGGTGAGGGCTATTAATCCGAGAAAAATAGTGGGATCTATATTTAATGATATGGCCATTGTTCAATATATCTAAATTGTTAACAATATTAAAATTGCACATTTCTCGTTTTGTAGAATTTCAAATTGCAAACAAAAACGCATCGACTTCATCCCTACGATCTGTCCTTGAGAAGGATAAACTGTCTGGAAGAAATTTCCTTGACTGGTACATAAACTTAAGGATTTTCCTTAAGCAAGAAAAGAAGTTGTACATATTGGACACTCCGATTCCAGAACCACCACAGGACGAGTCTGTTCTAGCGGAAGTAAGGGCACGTCAGAAACATATTGATGATTCTAATGACGTGACTTGCCTCATGCTTTGCACCATGACTGTTGAGCTTCAGAAGCAGCATGAGAACATGGAGGCCTATGATATGATCATGCACTTGAAACATTTGTTTCAGGAACAGGCAAGGCATGAACGCTATTAGGTGTCCAGAGCATTGTTCAAGAGTAGTCTTGCATAAGGGAATCCAGTAGAGCCTCATGTACTCCGAATGATCGGGTACATTGAGAACCTTGAGAGACTGGGATTCCCACTTGGCCAAGATTTGGAAACTGATCTTGTCTTGCGATCGTTGTTAAGGGCAAGGCCATAATGATGGTGCATAAGAAGAAGGGCAAAGGAGTTTCCTCTACTTCCAAAGGAAAGCGCAAGAAAGTTGCGAAATCCAAGGGAGCCCTAAAGCCTAGTGGAGGCGTGGCTAAAGTGAATGTCACTACTGCAGCTCACTGGAGGAGGAATTGCCCTAAATATCTGGAGGATAAGAAGCTTGGAATAATGATTCCACCACCACCAGGTATTTATGTTATAGACTTTAATCTTTCCATTTCTTCATCTTGGGTATTTATACTGGATGTGGTTCTCACATTTGTCGAAATGTGCAGGATTTGAAAAGAAGTAGAAGATTGGCTAAAGGGGAGATAGTTCTGCGCGTCGGGAATGGAGAAAGAGTTGCTGCATTAGCTGTAGGCGTTTATGAGCTATCTTTGCCTTCTGGACTTATTTTAGAATTAGACAATTGCTTTTATGTGCCTGCTATGAGCAGAAACATTAATTCCATTTCTTGTTTGGACGAAAAGGGTTTTTCTATTTCAATGAAGTACAAGTGTTGCTCCATTTATTTTGATAGTATTCACTATTGTAGTGCGCATTTGTCTAATAGATTGTATATCCTTGATCTAAATAGTCCAATCTATAACATAAATACTAAAATGATTAAAACTAAAGATTTAAATCCTACATATCTATGGAACTGTCGTTTATGCCATATAAATGAGAAACGCATATCTAGAATCCATAAGGATGGACTTCTAGACTCATTTAATTTGGAATCATATGACACATGTGAATCTTGTTTATTAGGAAAAATGACAAAGTCCCCTTTCAATAAGAAGGTGAGAGGACTAGTGAGTTATTGGCACTTATACATACTGATGTATGTGGGCCATTCCCCACGCCTGCCAGAGGTGGTTACACCTACTTCATCACGTTTACTGATGATTTCAGTAGATGTTAATTTGTACACCTTATGAAAGTCAAATCTGAATCCTTTGAATTGTTCAAAGAATTCAAGAATGAAGTAGAGAAGCAACTTGATAAAAGTATTAAGGCTCTACGATCGGATCGTGGAGGAGAATAGTTAAGCCAAGAGTTTGATGAGTATCTTAGGGAGTGTGGAATAGTATCCCACCTCACTCCACTCGGAACGCCACAATGGAATGGCGTGTTCGAGAGGAGGAATCGCACACTATTAGATATGGTGCGATCTATGATGTCTCAAACGGATCTTCCGATATCATTTTGAGGACATGCTCTAATGACGACAGCTTTTACCGTTAACCGTGTTCCATCCAAATTATTCATGAAGACACCATATGAGATATGGACTGGGAAGCGTCCCATAGTGTCGTTTATGAGGATTTGGGGCTGCGATGGCTATGTAAAGCGTTTACAAACAGACAAGCTCGGGCCCAAAGCGGATAAATGTAAATTTGTGGGATATCCTAAGAAAACTAAAGGATATTATTTCTACAATCCCACCGAGAACAAAGTGTTTGTTGCTCGGACCGGAGTGTTTTTAGAAAGAGAGTTTGTCTCTAAAGAAGCAAGTGGGAGGGCTGTAGAACTTGAAGAGATTCAAGAACCACAAATCACTGAACCGATGATCGAACATGAGCAGGAACCGCAAGCTATTGTGGAAGAACATGTTCAAGTAACACAGGAACTCCGCAGGTCAGGAAGAGTGCGTCATGAGCCAGAGAGGTACGGACTTCTCATGACTGAGCCCGATGACGTACCACTCATGGATCATGAGCCTGCAACCTATGCGGAAGCCATGAAAGGCCCAGATTCTAAGAAGTGGCTAGAATCCATGAGATCTAAAATGGATTCCATGTACATCAACAAAGTATGGACTTTGGTGAAACCACCCGAAGGGGCTCGGCCCATAGGGTGCAAGTGGGTCTTCAAGAAGAAGACCGACATGGATGGCAAGGTAGTTGCCTATAAGGGGCGATTGGTAGCCAAAGGGTATAGAGAGATTCATGGTATTGACTATGATGAGACCTTTTCACCAGTCGCCATGACTAAATCCATTCGAATCCTACTTGCTATTGCAGCATACTACGACTATGAGATTTGGCAGATGGATGTCAAAACAGCGTTCCTTTATGGGAACCTCCTTGAGGATATGTACATGAAACAACCGGAGGGTTTTGAGGAACCAGAGAATGCCAATAAAGTCTTTAAGCTGCAAAGATCCATTTATGGATTAAAGAATGCTTCTAGGAGCTGGAATCGACGTTTTGATGACGCAGTCAAAGAATTTGGCTTCATCAAGAACGAAAGATGAGTCTTGTATTTACAAGAAGGTTAGTGGGAGCTCTGTAGTATTTCTGGTCTTGTATGTGGATAACATACTAATCATTGGAAATGACCTTCCTACTTTGCAATCTGTTAAATATTGGCTAGGAAAGGGTTTTGTAATGAAGGACTTAGGATATGCAGCCTATATACTTGGTATAAATATCTATAGTGATAGATCTATAAAGATGCTCGGCCTAAGTCAAAGAACATATATAGACAAGGTGTTGAAGAGGTTCAACATGCAAGATTATAAGAAGGGATTCTTGCCCATGTTGCATGGAGTCACTCTTTCCAAGAATGACTGTCCCTCTAATGAGATTGAGAAGGACCGCATGAGTAGGATACCCTATGCTTCGGCCATAGGATCCATCATGTACGCCATGTTGTGTACTAGACCAGACGTATCATACGCGTTGAGTATGGTGAGCAGATATCAGTCCAATCCAGGTGAGAGTCACTGGATTGATTCAAGAACATCCTAAAGTACTTGAGAAGAACTAAGGATGCGTTCTTGATATTTGGAGGTAAGGAAGAGCTAAGTGTAATAGGTTACACTGATGCGAGCTTCCAAACCGACAAAGATGACTACAGATCGCTGTCTGGACACGTGTTTTGCCTGAATGGAGGAGATGTGAGCTGGAAGAGTTCCAAGCAAGGGACAGTTGCTGATTCTACAACAGAATCTGAGTACATTGCTGCTGCGGAAGCAGCAAAAGAGGCAGTTTTGATAAAGAAGTTTATCACTGAGCTCGGTGTGGTCCCTAGCATCGTGGATCCCATAGAGTTATACTGTGACAACTCCGGGGCGATCGCACAAGCCAAGGAACCAAGATCACACCAGAAATCAAAGCATGTACTTAAGAGATTCCATCTTATTTGTGATATGATCGATCGAGGAGATGTGAAGATGTGCAAGATTCCAACGGATGAAAATATTTCAGATCCGCTCACAAAACATCTTGCGCAGCGAAAGCATGAAGGGCACGCCAGATCTATAGGCATACGAGATGCACCAGATTAGCTTGCAAGTGGGAGACTGTTGGAATAGGTGCCCTATAGGCAATCTAATATTTAGTATGAACAATGCTATTGGCTAAAATATTCATTTATTATTTATTGTGATATTTAATATAATGAAGTCCTTAGATACAACGTTTTGTTTATCTTAAATATCCCTAGTCCATTATATTAATTAATATGACGATCAAATATAGACTAGTATGTGTGTAGATTGATATGGAGATATCAAGTCTAACACATGGGTATGCATTAGGGGTAATGGCATACTAGATTGACCCACAACGAGAAGGATACATTAGATTATGTTAAAGTCACAATCGCTTCTCGTAGTGCTAATATAATTGCAATCCTTAGACTTGAAGTCACTAGATACTCTATTTGTGAAATATCGTGCTTTGATGTTATCAAACGTTACACCGTAACTGGGTAATCATAAAGGTAGTTATCGGGCATGATAGGAAGCAAGCTTAGAGATCGTAGTGATGTAGAGAGAATTTGTCCCTCCCACATAATAAGATTAAATATCGATATTGATGTTATCTGCTTGCATAAGCATATTCCCAGGATCGAGGAACTATGGATTGGATATACTAGTGTGACTATTTATGTCTCATGTCCAATCCGGATATGGAGACAATGGAATAGTGCAATATGAGATTTTGGGCACAAAAAGTTTGTCGGGATCACTGACTATTTCTATTAGTTGGGTTGCATGGATGTGTTGCTAGACACCACTCCATCTAGTAATAAGTTATTACCAACTACGTAGAAACCTATGGGGTCACACGTCAAATAGAGTGGAACTAGATTTTGGATTAATTAATATTGTTAATTAGTAAGAAGGATTACTTTGCAACTCCTTGCAAACTTAGTAGGACTAATATGAAAGGAAGGGACTAATCCAAGTTCACGTAGAGCTAGGAAGGATTATGTAGTTAACAAGGAGTTGTTGGACTATATAAAGGAGGCTCTAGCTTCCTCCCCACTAATGTTATTAGACATAACATAAGTGAGTGGGAGAGAAAGCAAGAGAGAGAGAGAGCAAGAACACAACGGGCCGAACACCCCTTGCGTCCGCCCCTTCCCGTCGGCACAAAGAGAGGGTCGAAACCCCTCTCTCCTTCCTTGGTTGCTTGATTCCTTCTTCCCTCTTCCTCCGGTCCAATCTAGCACTTGAGAAGGAAGAATCTAGATCTCACCTCTAGACGTGGATCAACCGTAGAGACGAGGACAATATTCTTCGTATGATCTCCCAAACCAAAAGGTACACAACTACTATGTACCTTATAATGTTATGATGTCTCTTCCTGTGGTCTTTGGTGGGCTTTGAGTAGGAATTATTTTTTTTTTATTCTATTGCGTTACCTACGTCAAAACCCAACACTCCTAGCTCTCGTTGATGTTCTAGGCTCTCAAAAGATTCCCAATATGCTCTGTTTCCGTCCCCTAGCTGCTTAGGTCGAAGTGGGGAAGCTTAATTCTTCAAAAATTACATTTTAGCCCAAAAATTGTGCACAAGTCTCGCAGCCATTTTCTTGCAAAATAGGGCAATTCGTGCGAAATGCTCCTATTTCGTGCGAAATGATATGGGCTTCTTGTTCTTGAACCTTCAACTTCTTGGTTCCTAGTCTCTTTTCTTGTCCTTCCTTACTTCCGAAGCTCATGTTCTTGATTCCAATCGCTCCATAAGCCATGTTTCCTGTCAATGATAACAAGCAACTATACCAAGCGATCTAATACGATAAATAAATCATAAATCAATGCATAAAACGTGCCCGGACTACAATTAAGCGTATGAAGGAAAAAAGTGATAAATCATGCTCAATCAACAACAATGGCTCAATACTCTTACCCAAACCAATAAATCATGTGGTAAATGTTAGAGAAATATAGCTCCTAAAAGTCGCTATCAACCCAATCTCAAGTTTGGCTGCCCTGGAACGAGTCATCCTCAGCTTCCCCTATCCCTGAGGAGTTTATAATATCCCCGAAATTGGGTCCATCAAAGGATAACCAATTTTTAGCATTATCCATTCCCATGTCCAACACAATGTCATCCCACCATGGCACTGGATCTTGGGCAACCCCATCCTGATCCAGTGAAGATATTGTTTCATGAATGATTCCCTATGATACCAAACGGTATCGGTAGACAAGCTATTTGGAGAAGCTTCGATCTCCCACGTAGCGATTCGAGAAGCTGCGACCCTTGAACAAACGAAAAATAGGGCTGATGAAGAAATAAAAACAAACGAACGATGTTGAAGAATAAAACAAGGAACGATTCAATTATTCTGCTGATCTCAAAACAAGTCCTACCAAACATATAAATACTAATAACTTCTAATAATGACTCCAAATATCCCTAAAAAATGATGAATCGCAATAACTACCCTCCTAATAATAATTAACATATATAAGGTCCTAACTAACGAACTACTTTGGGAGGTAGTCGTTGAGATACTTTGGCAGAGGCCGTTTTCCGATCCTCACGTCGCAGGGCCGTCTCTGTAGCCGTGTCATGTGTTGGATATGTACCCGTATCAACTGCCCCCGGTCGACAATCGCATTTTCCTCACTGCGAAGTCCGTCATAACGATCGTTGTCGTCGGACCCCTTGAAGAGATACTTACCGTCGCACGTGTGACCCTTAACATATTTGTGACCATAACGAAAGCACAATCCATTCGGCATCCTTTCTTGTCGCTCTGATGGAGTAAGTCGACGTGTTGGCGGTGTCGACGTCGGTGTTGGATCCTGTGACGTAGCTGTAGTGAGTGGGCTAAGGACGTCTGATGGCATTCTAATCGCCTCTAACTCGCGTGTGAGCGAAAAAGATCCAGCTAAGGATTGAGGCTAGCGTAACCCCAATTCGCGTCCCAATGATGGCGTGAGACCGAAAGCAAAAATATATATCAACTGCGGATCGGGTATAGCAGCAATTATGTTCATCAATTTCTCAAAATCGGTCTGAAAAGCAAGAGATGTAGTTTCGTGGCACAACTTTGATAACTCATATAATCATGATAGATATTTTTATCAAAGCAAAGTTTGACCTCGTCAAGAAAACCTTGCCAACTGGCAAAAGAGAAATTATTTTGGCGATACCGAAACAAATCGGCAGCATCACCATCTAACAAAACCCCACTAACTGTAGCCGATTATCCGGCGGAACGTGATAATTATAAAAATATTTCTTGACTTTAAAAATACAAGTGTGCGGGTCAACACCTGAAAATTTCAGTGCGTCGACGCGAAGTTTGTGATTGCGTGAATCGGTAACCCCATTATTTTTCTGACTAGTCTGAATACCCGTTGTATGATCATTTTCCATGTAATTTCCCGGAAAAGGGGACATCCCCTGAAATTGTGGTGGACCCGAATTATTGGTGTGCGCAAAATAGGGGGTAGAACCCAAAGGCACTGGGGAATGATTAAGCATATGTGCTGCCAAAAAGTGGGGGGTAGGTAGAGTTAACATGTTCTTTCTCGTGGTGCGGAGGGGCCAATGGCAGAGAGCTGATTGGGTTGTAGCCATGCTGAGGAGCGGTGGGGTGGTTCAAGGTTTGGACAACAGCCGCAAAAGAAGCGACGAAGGATTTGAGCTGGGTCTGGTTCGCTAACGCAGCGGCGCAGATTGTTGGTGGAACCCTAGTTGCGTTTGCGTTGGCTGATGTAGTAATGGCGGCGGATGCCCTTATGATTGCTGTGGCGCCACGACTGGAATTGAAGGCGGCTGTTGCTAAAGGGTTGGATCAAACGGCGGCAAGATGATGGCTGCTAGGGAATGATTGGGTGCTGAGATCACCCAGAACGACGTCGAGTGGGCGGTGTAACCCCTCTCCATTCTTTCTAGTACTATGGCGTGGGTAGGAGCGTGAACTGGGTTGTGTTTGGTGCCGAAGGAAACTTGGTTGTAGCTGTGGTTGATGAAAAAGTATTGGCGGCTAGAGTTTGTTGTTCTGAAAGTACTGGTTGTGGAGGCAGAGATAATGGCGAGGGAGTCGCAGTGAAGGAGGCGGTAGTGTGGGCTGGAGACGCGCCTCAAGTGCAGTGAGTTTCTCGTCGACGAAAGCTTCCCATTCCGTCTAAATGGCAGAAAATTTGGCGTCCTCTCATCCAACTATTCCATGATTTGGCGGAGCAAATCAACAGCTTTGGGCGAGTCCGACATGATGAAAGCACCAGATGATACCAAATGGTATCGGTGGAGTTATTTGGAGAAGCTTCGATCTCCCACGTAGCGATTCAAGAGGCTACGACCCTTGAACAAACGAAAACTAAGGTTGATGAAGAAAGAAACAAACAAACGATGTTGAAGAAGAAAACAAAAGAACGATTCAATTATTCAGCTGATCTCAAAAAAAGTCCTACCAAGCATATAATTACTAATAACTTCTAATAATGACTCCCAACACCTCTAACAAACGATATATCGCAATAACTACCCTCCTAATAATAATTAACATAAATAAGGTCCGAACTAACGAACTACTTTGTGAGATAGTCGTTGAGATACTTTGGCGGAGCACGGTTCCGATCCTCACGTCGCAGGGCCGTCTCTGTAGCCGTGTCAAGTGTTGGATACGTACCTGTATCACCCTCCATGTTTTTGTCCATTGGTGTTGTTGTTTGGGCTCCTTGGACTGCTGGCTTGTGGGTTACGTTATCCATGGTTGGAATAGTCGTATCCTCAATTTTGTTTCTTTTGGCTTTCAACCACGGAGAATATTTAGAGAAGGTCCAGGGCTGAGGTTTTATGATCTGTATGACCTCCGTAACCTTGTTTTGAGTCTTGAATCTTGCTTCTCTAGGGAGTTTAGGGCTAGTTTGGTAATGCTGTGGCGGTTCAGAAAGTTGCTGTGTAGAAATCACTGTGAGGAAGCTGATGTGAGAATCTACACAAAAAGTGTTTGGTAAACTCAGTATAAAATCTGCTGTGGAAAAGCACTTTTGACATTCTATGTTTGATAATTACTGCTTTAGACATGATTATAAATGGTACTATTACAATAAAATATTATTAATATTTATTAATGGATAACGATGTCAAACGATAAATTAATCAAAAAGCAGTTCGTAGAAAGCAATCCCTCCCCTGCTTTTCAAAAGCTGTTGTGGGGAAGCAGTTGCTTTCTAGAAAGCAGAAAATCAAAACTTTACCAAACACAAAAACACCGCTTCTTGATTCGAAAAGCAGCGTTCTAGAAAGTAAAAGCATTACCAAACGGGCTCTTAGTCTTCTTCTGCATGTGGGTATTCCAGTAATTCTTTATATCGTTTGCGGTTCTTCCCGGTAGTCTTCCAGCAATTAGTGACCATCTGTGCATTCAAAAACTTTATACATAAGTTACCTAACTACAGTAGTTAATTTGTTGCTGAAATTTTTTAGACTATGGGTGAATTTGGTATAACTTATTTGCGACTTAAGTTGTCTTATAAGTTTATGTCAAAAAAGTTCATGACAAAAAAGATGAAGAAAAAAGATATGCGTGATTGGTGTAAAAGTTGTTAAGTCCAAAAGTTCAAGAAAATATTCAAAAACCCAACTTTTTCTTAAGTTCATTTTACACTATGAACTTATAAGTCCAAATCCAAAAGTTCAACTTATAAGTTGCATACCAAATACTGCTTATAAGTTGTCTTCAACTTATAATCCAGAGTTGACTTATAAGCAGCTTATAAGTCATACCAAACCCCACCTATGTTTTTTAGAAGAAAACACGTGTTAAGAATTCTAAACACTTATATCAAGCATATGTCGGCATTATTATAACTTATTTCACCTCCCACAGTATCCATTACATAAATGATTTAAGATTTTTTTTCGAGAATATGATTTAAATATTTTTAGAACAAGGTATCCAAAAATTTGTTTGCGGGGTAAAAGATGCTTTCATCCCTTCACATTTGACATAAAGACACTTTCACCGCTTCCAGTTTGAGAAAGGATATTTTCACGGTTTTGTATGCCAAATTTGAGGACACTCACTCACTCTAATGTGTCATTTTCTACTCCAACAATGTCACATTTAAGGAGTGCAGTGCATGTTCTCTGAAATTTGACGCATTGAAGGGATGGATGTAGGCCTGGCCGTGGTTCGGGCTGTGCTGGGTTGGGCCTGCCGAATCAGGCCGGGTGTCTAAAAGGTGAGCTCAAGCCCAACCAAACCCGTCGATCGGGCCAGACTCAAGCCCAGGCCCGTAACATTCTATAAAAGATTCTACACCGAGCCTAACCCCACATGCAAAAATATTAATTTAATTTAATCAAAAGATAACATTAATTTACAAGCATATATTAATCACATGAGTGGAAAGAGATCTCTATTCTCAGAACTAAAGGAGCAATCAGAAGGTTCAACAACACTTGGTGACAAAAGAAAATGCAATATTCTTGGTATTTGAAAAGTTAGTACAAATTCTGAAAAGTTGGTACAAAAATAATTACATGAAATTTAATATTAATTTACAAGCATATATTAATCACAATATTTTCCGACTTCGACAGAAATCAACAATATTTTTCTATGTTCTGCATTGAACATAGCATATCAAACATTTAATATATATATATATATATATATACTAGCAGATGCAGGAGTTAGTTTAGGGATTTTTATATTAGGCGAAGAGTCGCGTCAGTTGGAAGTAAAAGTCGCGGAGGAGTCTATTTGGAAACAAACGTTATCTTTTTAGGGGCTGAGTGAAAAACTAAAGTTTTACCGAGAGACTTTTGTAATAAATAAATTTAAGGAGGCACTTTTGTAATAAACACTATTAGGAACACATTAAAATTATTCACTCTTTTATAAGAGTAAAGATATATATATATATATATATATAGCACTTATATAAGTAAGTACATATGTATATTTAAACATACTTACAATTAAATGATTAACATAATAGGGGATTTTGGCTGGGCTGGGGCCAAGTTTACATAATCCTAACCCAACCCATATGTTGGTCGGGTTAAAATTTCAAGCACATAAAATTTATTGAACCCAAGCCCGTAAAATCCCGGGATAGGTTGGGAGGGTTGGTCAGGCCACTGGGCCCATGGCCAGTCTTAGAAGGAAGTCTCATTTCCCAAACTAGAAGTCGTGAAATTGTCTTTTCATTAAACTGGAGCGGGTGAAAGTGTCCTTTTACCCTTTTTACTAGGTTAGTAGAGATCCTCAATCTCTAGGTCTTATAGAAGAGAGGACTAGAATGACTTGTTGGACAAACTTGAGGGTGCATATTGAAACATCATGCTATGTAACATCCGAAACATTTTTGCTTCAAAGTAAATATACTTGTTGCCTAACAAACGGTGAAGCCTGATCATGAGGTCAACTTCATCATCACCAAAGCTTCCTCTCTTTATGCCTGGCTTCAGATAGTTCAGCCATCTTAATCTGCAACTTTTTCTGCATCGGTTAAGTCCTGTTTCCAAAAAAGCCAAACATCATTTGTAACAAAAATTATGGGATTCCATCTCAAAATGAACTGGCAATGAGGAGAATAACTTAAGAATCTTATTAGACATATGCGAAACAGAGTTATAATATGGGACGAATAACGATTCTCACCGTATCGGTAGCCTTCTTCATTGAACTCTCAAACAACCACTTATCATAGTTCTCATATCCGCTCAAAAAGATAATAAATGCAGGTGCAGTGGAGATTTACCAGCTTTCAAAGGAACTTGGTGCCACTTCCCTTCACCATGTTTCTCGATGTATCTCTTCAGAAGACGGTCTTCTTCTTCCGACCACGGACCTTTCTTCACTCCGGAAGAGTTGGAAACCGCCATATTCTTTTTTCTGAATGTTTAATCATGAAGGTAAGTTTTCTTTCTCAGAATAAGTACTTATTTATAAGCAGCTTGAAGTCCCTTTTCCATATCTTAAAAGCTCTCAAAATCGCAGCAACTGTAGCTACGTGCATGCTTATCAGCCACAACTCTACCAGCAGTCAGAGTGAAGAGCATTACTATTCATCAATCATTAGCCTACTTTAGCACAACCTTAACTTGTCTCTAGTGTCCCTGCCCCGACAAGTGTTATAAAATTCCATTGTTAGAAAAAATCTTAAAAGTAGCATCATTTTGGGAATGTTGTGGCGATGCTAGAAGTTTATGTGAGATTTTTTGTTAGAGAGATGTTGAAAATTTTAGAACAAGTGTTTGATAAATGTTACGTGAAATTTACGATGAAAGATTGATATAATAATTGTGTGTTTGGTAAAACCATATGACCTTGTCGTGAAAGAGAAAAATGAAATAATCTACCATTCCTCAAAAAAAAAAAAAAAAAAAAAAATCTATCACATGGAGATAAATGTTATAGTAAAAATTGTAAGATTAATGTTGGTTGCTAAAAGAATATGCAAAAGCAGGTTCTGAAAAACCATATCCCCGCTATTTCGTGAAAACTGTAGCGAGATGGTAGCAGAAATCGTCCAAAAAGAAATTGCCGCCACAGTAGCTACGTGCATGCTCATCAGCCACAACTCTACCAGCAGTCGGAGTGAAGAGCATTTCTATTCATCAATCATTAACTTCTTTTAACACAACCTTAAATTGTCCTTAATGTCCCTGCCCCGACAAGTGTTATAAAAGTCTATTGTTAAGAAGAAACAACTGTTCTGATACGAGAAACATGTAATACCAAAATGGCTTGAAGTATAATTTCGGAAAGTTTTTTGTTTGTTTTGTTTTTGTTTTGTTTTTTTTTTTTTTTTGTTTGTTTGTTTTTTTTTTTGTTTTTTTGTTTTTGTTTTTTTTTTTTTTTGATATTTCGGAAAGCTTGTTAGCAGAGCTGTCCTTAAATCAGTGCAGTAGTGCTGACATGAGAGGATAAGAGTGAACCAAACAGGTTGCGAGATAGATTTGCGTCTATTATATTTAGCGTTTGCTTATACCTTAGCTAGTTTCTATTATCTTCGATATTTTCTTTTCCTAAACATAGGTACTCAATCTAGTAAAAATGTGCTTCATATTTATTGTCCTATTTGACTATTTAGGCAAATACTTTCACTTGGTGATTTCGTTAATAAATAATCGGTGAGTTTGGTATGGGCATTTTGAATTTTAAATCGTATTAAAAGATGGTGTGAAAAATGTATGTGACACGAAGTTAAAGACAAAAAAATGTTATATGAGTTTGGTAAAGAAAAAGTTGGCGTTGTCATGAAAATGACCATAATGTGTAGTCATAATTGAGTATTTAAGACATTATCATCATTTTCATGTTTTAAAGACAAAAACGTCACAAAATATCAACAAACCCAATTTTTTTTGAGCCACCAATTTTACATTACAAGTTAAAACTTCAGAACCCAAAATCCACTAAAAAGGTTCATACGAAGCCTTTACAAAAAATTCAAAAGAAAACTAAATAATGAATTTTGGATAAAAATTCACAAAAAAAATCCACGCCGTGAAAAAGCTTCTAAATCATTTTGTAATGTCGTAGAGCTATCTTTTTTTTTTTAATTTTCGAAATAATGTCGTAGAGCTATCTTAATTCTACAATACTGTGAAAAAAGTTAATAATTTTGTATATTTTTATTACTCAAATTACCTAATCAAAATTGTTGCATTAAAAGTCAAATAGAACAGTAAGTATGGGGTGGATGGAGTAACACACAATTACTTGACAGTGCCCGTATTTCCCTTGCACATGTTATGGAATCACAATAGACAGAGTCATGTGCAAGTTAAGTGAGACAGAAAACGACTACTTTCAACTTTACATGGACCACAAGTATCTACGCATTGACCATGGATGACAAGTTGTGCCACAATATTGACAAAATCAGTTGTTGATAAATTGTTCAAAAACAAGTTTCATAAAAGCATCTCTTTCTTACTTACTAAAAGTTACTGTGAGACAACAAAAACTTTCCGAGAATTCAAAATATTAATCTTTACCAAATGTATTAAAACTCGCTTCTGTTTTCGAAAAGCAGCTGTGTTTATAGAAGAAACATTACCAATTTGGTCCAAAATATGCTTTTCGAAGCTACGTTAACCAAGCTGCCCTTAAATTGTTACACTAGTGCTAACATTAGAGGGAAAGAGTGAATCAAACAGGTAGCGAGATTGATTTGAGTCGTACTCCCACTGTTCCTTTTGAGTTAACCTACTTTCTTTATTGGGCCTTTCGTTCTCTTTCAATTACTTTCGTTATTTAACAAATTTTTGTTGTTCAAAAGAAACAGAGGCAATATTATATTCAGGGTTCACTTATTCTTTAGCTAATTTCTATTAAACTTTAATATTTTCTCTTTCTAGCATAAGCATTCAATCTAGTACAGATGTACTCCCTCTGCATATTTATTGTCCTAACTCCTAAATCCTAATTGACTTTTTTGGCAATGACTTCTGCTAAGTGATTTTTTCTTTTGAGAAAATCTGATAAGTGATTTGAATAACAAAATAATGCAAAAATTTCTAAACGATTTCATATTGTCGTTGAGCTATCTTAAATCTACATCATCGTGAATATAATAATAATCAGTTCTGTTCTTTTACGAGTACTTAAATTACCTATTTGAAGTGGTTATTTGAAAAGTGAAATAGGACATTAAGTGTGGGACGGATGGAATAACACACAACGGTTTCACAATGCCGGTATTGCTCTTCACGTAGTATAATATCAAAAGACATGATGCCTGAGGAGAGTTGGTTCCAAGTTGATTGTTCTTTAAATTTCAAATTATGTTTCAAGTTTGTTTATTGGCTGTTTTCAAAACTGTAGAAGTTTATGGTTCCTGTGGTAGTTCTGCTAGACGGCCATTGCTAGGCTCTCACAGCTAGCTTTGGTCTCTTGGTTTTTATGAGCTTGTTTTGAGTTGGTTTTGTGGGTTGTCATGCTTTAGTATCATGCTCTAGTTTTAGCAAGTAGCCCTTCTCATGGGATGTCCCGTTATGCCCTGATAGTGTCCTTAGTTATTATGTATTTGTAATTATCGTTGGCTTTTCTTTGATATCAATGAAGTTCTACTTTACCCGCAAAAAAAAATATCAAAAGACAGAGTCGTGTGCAAGTTGAGTGAGACAGAAAACGACTACTCCCAACTCTACATGGAAGTGTCTCACATGTTCTGCGACAATATCACATGTGGTATTCGACAATGTTAAAGTTATCTTCAATGTCTTGCAGATGGGATGAGCTGGAGAAAGGAGTTAGCAATGATGTAAGAATCTAGAAATTGTTTTGAATACATGTTCACGCTGATGAATCTCGCTATTTCTCTCTGTTTTTTCTTTTTTTTTTTTTTCAAAATCCTCCATCACTTGCCGTTAATCGAATGGCTTGAAGTACCATGCGTTAAATGAAATTAAACAGTGAGTTGTATTAGGTAGGAGTGTCCAACCTCTTAGACGGTCCTTTTTTTTGAAAGATATATTGCTTGTTTTCTGCTACCGTTCGTCTTCGTGATAGAGAAACTCGAGGTGGGTTTGGTATATGTTGGTCTACGTGATAGAGAAACATGGGGTGGGTTCGGTATAGATTTTCTTAAGAGAATTTATTATGCTGTTTGTTATAAATCATATATACTTTATTGAAATTGTCGTTTATTTTAGCTATGCAAAACAATTGATGAAGGAAAAACAAATCTAAACATGCATAAATCTAAACGCATAATTAAAGCGGAAGATTATCGCGTTTACCTTTTTTTCTGAATGATCACAACGGGTGATGATTGTTCTTGTTGCTTGCCCTCACGTTCTCTTGCTCCCAACAGTCTAGTGCGAATCTCTGGGACGAACACTGTAGTTCACACCACGTTCCACATTTAGATGCAAGTTAAAGAGAGGTTAGGGTTCCTAGCAAAGAAATTGATTTATTTTCTATGTACTACTTCGAGCTTATTGCAACTAACCGCCTTTGATTTTGTGACTTATCACGAAGCACCATATTGGGCGCTACACGTAATTTGCTAACAATTGATATGATCCACAATTCTACTATGCAAATCCTAGCTTTAATGTAGCTTATGTAGGTAGAAATTAAATGAAAAAAAAAATATGAAAGTGGAAAGAGATAGAAACATAAGAGCATCTGAAATAAGTCATTTATATAGCCATTTTAAAATATAAATAAGATAGTAAAAATATTGGGGCTCTCTTCTCCGCTCTTTATTTTAGCGGATAGTTATTCTGCTCTCTACATTTAAAAATTCGGATAGAGATATTTATATTTTCTTTAATCATGTTCATGGCGGTTATGTCCTAAACCCCGCAGAGTTCTTTTGCAGAAAATAATGAGAACATGCCACGTTGTATATAACTAATCGTTTAACTAAGACTATTGGAACACATATTAAAATGTTACTATATTTAAAATAAAGATGTTTGATTTTCATTAAATTATAATTAAAGTTTAGCTCTTATTATTGGAGATGCTCCAACAATTTTCTATCCATTCCTTAAAAAAAAAAAAACAATTAGCTATCCATTATTCGACTATGTACTGAGAAAGCCAATATTAGCTTTTATGAATTTTCATAATCTCTTTTGTATTATAGAAGTATCCTCTATTTAAATGTCCCATTAGGGATGCTCTATTATAATCAGGTTTTGTTGAGAGAGAAGGCCTTGTTGATATGCCCCTAGGTTCCCCATTCGCCTCTCAGCAATATCTCGTTATAGGGGGTGAGACAGATACATAAAGGGATTTTGACCTTCATCTTCACCAGTTGGCCTAGATCTAGGCTTTGGTTTTCCCAATTTAAGAATGACCGATCAAAGGGAGAGATTACGGACCGACTTTTCTGAATTCCTTGATCTTTCATCAAAGGAGTGTTTCTACAGTTTCCAAGTTTGCTTGCTCCAACGAGAAGTGTGTAATCGGAATGCTATAACTCTCCCACCTCACAAACGATGAAACGGAACACGAAATCAAGCAAGATGAACGATTACAATATAGTGCATATCGGTCAATACACGTAGGGGACCTTTTATAGTGATTAAACAAACCTAGGACTGTCCTAGAGCTAATAGCAAACAATTCCAAAATGCCTGACCCCAACACAGGTCGTGCGACCTACAAGAGGTCGCGCAACCTATTGACACATGTCGTAGGACCTAGGCAAGAGGTCGTGCGAACTCATTAATTATATGAATGCCTCATCCTTTGTTTTCTCTTATTTTTATTTTGCTCCCTTGGACTTGGTTGTTTGCTCTTGGTGATTTCTTCACCATTCAAGGCACAATCCAACAAAAATCTACCTTGATTTGAACTATCACCAGCAACACCTGCTCCTCTTCTCGTATATAAAGCTTAATTATCTTCTCCGCACCCAATGTCTCTTGTCACAGACACTCACTGGACCCCACCGGGTCCGACATGCCCCAAAGGGACTTACTGGCTGAAGATGTTGAGCAACTCTAGAAAATGTTGTAACTTGCTCTCCGGAACTGGCCTCGTAAACATATTCGCGGGATTGTCAACCGTCTCCACCTTCATTACAACAATCATGTTCTCGTTTCTAATAAAATGATACCTGACGTCGATATGCTTGGTTCTTTCATGATGAACTTGGTCCTTAGTCAAGCAAATCGCACTCGTGTGATCAAAGTAGGCTATCGCTTGATCTTGAAGTAGGCCTAAATCATTGACCATACCTTTAAGGCAAATTGCCTCCTTTGTTGCATCCGTTAGAGCCATATACTCCACCTCTGTGATTGACAAAGTCACCGTCGGTTGTACCGTATCCTTCCAACTCGCAAAAGAACCTCCCAGAGCAAACACATAGCCAGTCATTGATCTCCTACTATCAATATTACCTGCATAGTCTGAATCCGAAATCCCAGCAACCAATAAATTTCCATTATCCCCATAACATATGCCAATGTATGACGTACCTGGATATACGTTTCACCGCCTTCCAGTAATCCTTGAAGGGTTTTGTAACGGATTACGCAACGGAAAAAAATAATTTAGATCCGCAGAAGACCCTCCAAGGATCATAGGAAGAGACATCATAACGATAGTAAAGGATTTAGTAACAATTACCTTGTTTGTCTCCTTGGATTACTTCAAACGCAAAATAGTGTCTGCGTCTCTACGGCTTCTCCACACCTAGGATCAAGATCTAGATTCCTCCACGTCTTGTGCTAGCAACCGGTGTAAGAAGGAAGAAGAATCGCGCGATGGAGACCAAAGAGGCTCGGCCTCTTGTGGCCGACGGTGCGGAAGGGGGCGAGCAGTCTTGGCTTCGGCCTTGACTTGTCTTGCTCTCTGTCCATTCTTTGTTCTTTCTCACTCAATGTGTATTATGACCATTCGTGAGAAAATAAGCTAGGAGTGTCTTTTATATAGTCCAAATACTCCTTGTTAACTACATGAATGCCCTCATACTAATCATGTCCTTACATGGATTAGTTCACCTTGAAAATTAGTCCTACTAATTTGCATGTTCTTGCGTATTGATCCTTCTATTTATTAATCATATTAATTAATTACCAAGTCTAGTTTAATCCATATGGCGTGTGATCCCTTAGGTTTCTACTTAGTTGGTAGTAACAATTATTAACATGGAGTGGTGTCTAGCAACACATCCATGCCATCCAACTAATATAAATAGTCAGTAATCCGACAAACCTTGTGCAAGTATTGTCTCATCCCTTTGTCTCGATATCCGGATTGGACATGAGACATACAAGTCACATTCGTATATATAATCCATAATTTCTTGATCCTGGGAATAGTCTTATCAGTGCAGATAACATCAATATCCTATATTGATTTATCTGAGTCTGGCCAGACATTCTATAAGCACCATCCCTCGAGTGGCCGTGGATATTTGCTGCCGTTATGTGGGAGGGAAAAATTCTATCTACATCACTACCATCTCTAAGCTTGCTTCCTATTGTGTCCGATTAGCGCCTTTATTACTACTAAGTTACGGTGTAGCGTTTGACGATGTCAACACACAATACTCCACAACTAGAGGATCTATTGACTTCAATTCTAAGGATGACAATACCGTTGTCACTACGAGAAGCGATTGTGACTTTAGATAACTTGTTGTAGCCTTCTCGTAAGTGGTTCAATCCAGTATGACATTACGCCTAATGCCTACCTATGTGTTTGATCGTGATATCTCCATAGCAATCCAACCCGATACTAGTCTATAGTTGATCGTCCAATTAATCAGTATAATTGACTAGGGATATTTAAGATAAACAAACACATTTTCTGTCCAACGACTTCATTATATTAAATATCTCCATAAATAATACAATGACTGCTCTAGCCAAAACATTTTTCATACTAAATAAGATTGCCTCTAGGGCATCTATTCTAACAGTCTCCCACTTGCACTAGAGCCAATTTGGTGCCTCGTATGCCAATAGATCTAGTGTGCCCTTCATGCTTACGCTGAACAAGCAGCTTCTTAAGTGGATCTGACAGATTCTCATCTGTAGGAATCTTGCATATCCGCACTTCCCCTCGATCGACGATCTATCGAATAAGATGATAATTTTCTAAGTACGTGTTTGGATTTATGGTATGACATGGGTTCCTTTGATTGTGTGATCGCTCCAGTGTTGTCACAATACAACTCAATTGGATCCACAATGCTAGGAACCACACCAAGCTCAATAATGAACTTCCTAATCCAAACACCTTCCTTTGGTGTTCCACTCGCAGCAATGTACTCAGCCTTAGTTGTAGAATCAGCAATCGTCTCCTGCTTGAAACTTTTCCAGCTCACAGCTCCTCCATTCAGGCAATACACGAATCCCGACTTTGATCTGAAATCATCTCTGTCAGTTTGGAAGCTTGCATCCGTGTAACCCCTTACACGTAACTCCTCCCCACCTCCAAATATCAAGAATGCATCCTTAGTTCTTCTCAAGTAGTTGAGGATG
The DNA here is from genome assembly GCA_023055425.1 of Linanthus parryae. Taxonomy (NCBI): domain Eukaryota; kingdom Viridiplantae; phylum Streptophyta; class Magnoliopsida; order Ericales; family Polemoniaceae; genus Linanthus; species Linanthus parryae. The sequence goes on from JALGPY010000001.1 coordinate 6,950,352, forward strand.
TTCTTGACATCAATCCAATGACTCTCACCCAGATTAGACTGATATCTGCTTGTCATACAACGCGTACGACACATCTAGTCTAGTACATAACATGGCGTACATAATGGACCCTATGGCCGAAGCATAGGGAAACCGACTAATGCAGTCCTTCTCAATGTCATTGGAATGAAAATCATTCTTTGAAAGAGTGATTCCATGCGACACGGGCAAGAATCCCTTCTTGGGAATATTTGCATGTTGAACCGTTTCAACACCTTGTCTATATATGTACTTTGAATTAGGCCTAGCAGCTTCCTCGATCTATCTCTATAGATCTTGATACCAAGTATATAAGCTGCATCCCCTTAGTCCTTTATTGAGGAACACTTTCCTAGTAAATCTTTAACAGATTGAAAAATAGGAATGTCGTTTCCAATGAGTAGTATGTCATCCACATACAAGAACTGAAAATCAAAAAAAGCTCCCGCTAACCTTCTTGTAGACAAAAGATTCATCTTCGTCCTTGATGAAGTCAAAATCTTTGACAGCTTCATCGAAACGTCGATTCCAACTCCTAGAATCTTGCTGTAATCCATAAATGGATCATTGCAACTTACAAACTTTATTTTCATGTTCTGGATCTACAAAACCCTCAGGTTGTTTCATGTACACATCCTCGAGGTGGTTTCCTTGAAAAAACGATGTTTTGACATCAATCATAGTCATAATAAGTTGCAATAGCAAGTAAAATTCGAATGAATTTGGTCATAGCGACTGGTGAAAAGGTTTCATCATGGTCTATACCATGATTTGTTTGAATCCTTTTACCACCAATCGGCCCTTATAGGTAAACACATTACCATACATGTCGGTCTTCATCTTGAAGACCCACTTGCACCCTATGGGCCGAGCCCCTTGGGGTGGTTCCAGCAAAGTCCATACTTTGGTGGTATACATGGATTCCATATCGGATTCCATGGCCTTAAGCCACTTCTGAGATTCCGGCCCTTTCATGGCCTCTCCATAGGTAGTAGGCTCATCGTCTATGAGCAACGCGTCACCATGATCAGTCACGAGAAGTCCATACCTCTCTGGGTCCTGGCAAAGTCTACACGACCTACGAAGCTCTTGTGTTACTTGAACAGGCTGTTGCACAACCTCTTGTGGCTCCTGTTCATGTTCCATAGTAGGATCATTGCTTCGTGGTTCTTGAACCTCTTCAAGTTCTAGAGTCCTCCCACTTACTTATTTAGAGACTAATTCTCTTTCTAGAAACACGCCGGACCGGGAAATAAACACTTTTTCTCGGTTGGATTGTAGAAGTAATATCCCTTAGTTTCCTTAGGGTATCCGACAAACTTACACTTATCCAACTTGGGCCCGCGCTTGTCTGTTTGTAAACGTTTTACCTAGATATGGCAGCCCCAAATCCTCATGATGGACACTGTGCAAAGCCTCCCACTCCACATCTCATAGGGAGTCTTCATGACCGATTTGTATGGAACACGGTTAATGGTGAAAGCTACACTCAATAGAGCGTAGCCCCAAAATGAGAATGGAAGATCAGTTTGACACATAATAGATCGAACCATGTCCAATAGAGTTCGATTCCTCCTCTCTGACACGCCATTTCACTGTGGCGTTCCGGGTGGAGTGAATTGAGATATTATCCCACACTCTCTAATATAGTCATGAAACTCTTGGCTCAAGTATTCACCTCCACGATCCGATCGTAGAGCCTATATACTTTTGCCAAGCTGCTTATCTAATTCATTATTGAATTCTTTGAACTTTTCATAGGATTCGGGTTTGGCCTTCATAAGGTATACAAATCCATATCTACTGAAGTAATTAGTGAATGTGATGAAGTAGACGTAACCACCCCTGGCAGGTATGGCAAATGGCCCACATACATCAGTATGTAATAGTGCTAATTGCTCACTAGTCCTCTCACCTTTCTTATTTAAAGGGGACTTTGTCATTTTTCCTAATAAATAAGCCTCACATGTCTCATATGATTCAAAATCAAATGAGTCTAGGAATCCATCCTTATGGAGTATAGAAACACGTTTCTCGTTTATATGGCCTAGATGACAGTGCCATAGATAAGAAGGATTTAAATCATTCATTTTAATCCTCCTGGTATTTATGTTATATACAAAATTACTTAGATCAAGAATATACAATCCATTAAATAATTGCGCACTATAATAGTGAATACTATCAAAATAAATGGAGCAACAATTTTCCTTACTGAAATAGTAAAACCTTCATTGTCCGTACAAGAAATAGAAACAGTGTTTTTGCTTATAGCAGGCACAAAATAGCAATTATTTTATTCTAAAACTAGTCCTGAAGGCAGAGACAACTCGTACACGCCGACGGCCAATGCAGCAACCTTTGCTCAGTTCCCAACGCGCAGGTCTATCGCCTCTTTAGTCAATCTTCCACTTCCCTTTAGATCGTGCACATTTCGAAAAATGTGAGATCGACATCTAGTATCCAATACCCATGATGAAGAGAAATTTAAATTGACATCTATAACAAAAATACCTAGTGGTGGTGGAATCACTATTCCAAGCGTTTTATCTTCCAGATACTTTGGGCAGTTCTACTTCCAGTGTCCAGGCTGACTGTAGTAGTGACAATTACCCTTAGTCACTCCGTTAGAAACGCCACCAATAGGGTTTAGGGAAACATCCTTGGGTTTGGTAACTGCCCTGCCTTTCCCTTTGGAGGTAGAAGCAAACCTTTTGTATTTCCCTTTGTGCACCATCATTCTGGCCTTGCCCTTTCCCTTTTTGATGCTTTGTTCAGCTGTCCTCAACATATTGAGTATATCTGGCAAAGGCTTCACGATCTCGTTCATGTTATAGTTCATGATGAATTGTCCATAACTCTCAGGAAAAGATTGCAAAGCGAGATATGTGGCCAAATCTTGACCACCAAAAATCCCAGGCGCTCGAGATTCTCCAAGTACCCAATCATTCGGAGTACATGAGGTCCCACTGGGTTTCCCTCCGACATATGAGATTTGAACAATGCCTTGGAAACTTCATACCTATCAACCCTTGCGTGCTCTTGGAAGTGCTGCTTTAAGTGAATGATCATATCAAACGCAGCCATGTTCTCATGTTGCTTCTGAAGCTCAGAGGTCATGGTGCAAAGCATAAGGCATGCCGCATCATTAGCATTGTCAACGAACTTCTGATGCGCCATTAGGGCTGCAGGGGTATTATTTTCTGGACCATCAGGAACTTCCTCCTCTAGAGTGTACATTTTTTTTTCTTGCTTGAGAACAATTCTCAAGTTTCTGTACCCGTCTAGAAATATTTTTCCAGAAAGCTTGTCCTTCTCAAGGAGATCGTAGGGAATGTGATGAACTCGATGAGCTGTTTGCCATTGGAATTCTACAAAATGAGAAATATACAAGTTTTGTATTTATTGAACAAATAACTATATTTAATAATGGCTAGATTATTACATACAGTTCCCACTATGTTTCTAGGATTAATAACCCTCCATATTAATGCGGAAAATATCGTTATATTTTCTAGTGGGCCAAGATCCGTATTTCAATTCTCTTTAAGCTTGCTTTGGCAAGTCACCAAAAAATTAGTTATTTAGGTTGGAACCATTCCAATTGCATCCCTATGCAACTCTTGGTTCAATTGTGAAAATAAATCCTTATTTATCTATCACCACAGATAATCCCAATTGGCTGCCTCCGGGCTTTTAGTCCTATTAGAATCACCTTGTTGCGTCCAACCTCTTACTCCAAAAATTGCACATTACTTTCTTCTTCCATCGCATCACATCATGATGAATCAAGTCTCCTTGCTTTGGCACGCACAAGCTTGATAAATCATGACAATGATGAGTGTTTGAGTAACTAGAAGGCAAAACGAAATATTTAAAGTTGAGGGATTTTTCTTTCAATTTTAATTGTTTTGTTGATCCATATCAACTGATCTACTTATTTGGGTTGGCCAATCCGAAAATAAAAGATCCGGGTTGTTAATTATCTTATTATCAATTTTTCATGCATCGTCCATACACCAACAATAAATAATAAGACAATAAATAAACAACCACAAAAAAAAAAACCGTGATATGGATATGGCCTCCTAGACTAAGATATTCCGAAGCCAATGAGAATATCTATGAACCCTAAAAATAACAAGCTCATCTCCATGTGCCTCCGTATTTTGGTCCTTGCTTCGTAGCTTGTGGAATGCTCCATGCTCCTTAGCCTTTGTGGAATGCACCATATTGTGGTTCTTTAATTCTTTAGGCTTCTTCTTCTTCCTATCTTGACTATCATCTACTCTATCTAATACCACTCCGTTTCTTCTGAATAGCCCCCTTTTGACTTTTCCACTTGTAGTTGGGTAATTTTGACCCGGCAATTTGGATAGCAAAACGATGTAATTTTTAGATAATTTTTCATGATGTTGTAGAGTAACTTTTATTCTACAATACCATGAAAGTATATCAAAAAATTACTTCGTTTTGTTATCCAAATCACCGGGTCAAAGTGACCCAGTGAGTAGTGGTAAAAATCAAAAGGGGGCTATTCAGAAGAAACGGAGTGGTACTAGCTAGCATCTATACTAAATAGAGAGATCTCACAAGTTGAGAAGAAGACCGGCTCGCTGGCCGTAAAACTTAATTAACTATTACATTAATTTTACCGGCTCGCAGGCCGTAGAAACAAACCACACATATTAAACATTCACAACATCCACACCTAAGACCATATCCAATCACCATGCGAATAGCACATAAACAGTCAAAATCCAATTTTAACAAGCTTCATCAATTTTTTGTTGATTTTGGATGAACTAGGGTTATAACGGTCCAAGAGGGCCCACTATCACTATGGCCGAACCCAAAAGGACCGCCACAAGGCCTTGGGCCTCTTGGCCTAAGCCCCACACGGCCAAGGCACGCGCTAGGCCGGCCTGATCCCTAGGATGTGGCTTGCTTGGGTGGCAAGGAAGAGGTAGGGGCGGTCCTAAGGGGGTCCGGACCCTCCTAGGACTTGTTTCCTAAATAACTTCTCCCCTTTTTGCCATAATTGTTTCCAAATTGGAAAACCCCCTTTTTCCGACTTGTGCCAAAACCTTAATTTTCTAGATCCAAAATTTTACATCCTATGTGATCCAAATTGGCTAATTTCTACATCTTATGTAAAATTAAGTCTTGTTTGGTTGAATCATATTTAATTGCATCATTTATGCTTGAATTATCCGTTTTACGTGATAAACAATAATTAAAGTGTAAAATGGACATAATCGTAACACAAAAACTACGTTATGCTCTACATTATGTGGCTCTGATACCACTGTAGGGTTTACGGATTACGCAGCGGAAAACAATAATTATGATCCGCACAAGACCCTACAAGGATCACAGGAAGAGACATCATAACGATAGTAAAGAATTGAGTATCAATTACCTGGTTTGTCTCCTTGGAGGACTTCAAACGCATAATAGTTTTCGCGTCTCTACGGCTAGTCCATGCCTAGGATCAAGATCTAGATTCCCCCACGTCTTGTGCTAGAAACCGGTGTAAGAAGGAAGAAGAATCACGCAACAGAAACCAAAGAGGCTGGGCCGTGGGGAGGGGGGCGGACGGTCTTGGCTTCGGCCTTGACTTGTCTTGCTCTCTCCCCTTTCCTTATTCTTTCTCACTAAATGTGTGTTATGAGCATTCGTGAGAAAAGAAGCTAGGAGTGTCCGCTATATAGTCCAACATCTCCTTGTTAAATACATAAATGCCCTTACACTAATCATATCCTTACATGGATTAGTTCACCTTGCAAATGAGTCCTACTAAGTTTGCACGTGCCTGCGTATTGATCATTCTATTTATTAATCATATTAATTAATTACCAAGTCTAGTTTAATCCATATGGCGTGTGACCCCTTAGGTTTCTACTTACTTGGTAGTAACGATTACTAACATGGAGTGGTGTCTAGCAACACATCCATGCCATCCAACTAATATAAATAGTCAGTAATCCGACAAACCTAGTGCAAGTATTGTCTCATCCCTTTGTCTCGATATCCGGATTGGACATGAGACATACAAGTCACATTCTTATATATAATCCATAGTTTCTTGATCCTGGGAATAGTCTTATCCATATAGATAACATCAATATCCTATATTGATTTATCTGAGTCTGGCCAGACATTCTATAAGCACCATCCCTCGAGTGGTCGTGGATATTTGCTGCCGTTATGTGGGAGGGAAAAATTCTATATACATCACTACCATCTCTAAGCTTGCTTCCTATTGTGTCCGATTAGCGCCTTTATTACTACCAAGTTACAGTGTAGCGTTTGACGATGTCAAAAAACAATACTCCACAACTAGAGGATCTAGTGACTTCAAGTCTAAGGATGACAATACCGTTGTCACTACGAGAAGCGCTTGACTTTACATAACTTGTATGTAGCCTACTCGTAAGTGGGTCAATCCAGTATCACATTACTCCTAATGCAGACCCATGTGTTGGATCGTGATATGTCCATATGAATCCAACCCGATACTAGTCTATAGTTGATCGTTGACACGATCTAGCCACAAGTTTATGGCCGTCGTGTGTAGTAATATCCAGAAATCCGGGTTTATCGAACCCGAAGGATTTGTCGTGAACTAATTAGTATGATTATCTTTATGTGGGCTAACAATTGAAAGAATTTTCTAAACTAAATAATTAAAAAGACAAAACAAGTATTTAAATATTAAGATTTAATATGGGAGAAACAACCAGGACACCTCGCTTGGGGGATCGATAGGATTTTAAGCTGACAACGTTCTATTATTTGTGAAACACAGACGAATTTTACTCTGCTAATCGAGCAATAATAACTCACCGAGTTACCAAGTGAGCGTCCTATGCCTAGAATGAATTAAAACTGAGTTACCAAGTTCTAATTATTCCTAAACATGCATTAACGATGAATTCTACTCTAACGATCCCAATACTTGCTTTCACTAAGAACGGGTGACTTTTTGCTATTCGGATTTAACAATTACCGAGTTACCAAATAATTGCAAACTAAGTTCTAGCTAACAAGACGTCTCCAATTAACTAGTTAGGATGAAGATCAAAAAACAAGCATAGCGAACGCAGAATCATCAAAGTTTTATCAAAACATGACTCTCAAATCATAGAACACATAATCAATGTGAAAACCCTAAACCCAAACTCGGGTCCTGATTACGAAGTTTAGCTACTCATCATAACAAGAACAATACAAAATCCGTAATGTTCATGATAGACGAGAGATATAACGAGAGTTTAGAAGAATCAAACGAATTTTCCGCGCTTCCGAGCCTTCAAAGCTTCAACTGGTGTCTCTGCTTATGCGTTCTTTTTTCTTTTCCAGTGGTTTCTTGTTTCAGTCCGTCTCCCCACCTCTTTTTACAAACTGACATAGCTTTTTATACAACCTCAGCCCACGTTCTGTTTTAATGTTTAATTTATCAAAAATTACACATAAGCCCCACAAATTCAGCACTTCTTTCTCCTTCTCCTATTCGTGCAAAGAAGAGGAACGTTTTCCTCAATTCTTCTCTTCACCTGTGACTCAGATTCTCCTCCCCTTCCCTGTCATTTTTAGGCTGAGTTGCGATTGGTTAGGGGTTGGAGAGAGGTCTCGATGTGCCGGCTTTTATGGGGTTATGTTGGGATTTGCGGTGGTGGTGGCCAGTGGCGGAGCTAGGATTTCACTAGTGGGGTGGCACAAACGTGCATCCCAGGATTGTTGGGGGTGCACTTATGCCAAATTAAATTTTTCGGGGTGCACTTATGCCAATTATTAAAGGGAAAAAATGGAAAAACACATAAAATAGGGGGTGTATTTGTAGTAACCAAAAAGTCCAGGGGTGCACTTGCACCCCCATGCCCCCATGTGCCTTCGCACCTGGTGGCGGCTGGAGATCCGGGCGAAGGCAGGGGTGGTTGAATTCGTCGTAGAAAAGGAGGTTGAATATGAGTTCAGATTCAGAAGCGAAGTGGTGGTTGGGTTCGGTTCAGAGGGCCGTGGTAGTTGAATTGGGTGTTGGGTCCGGCGAATCTGGGTTGGAGGTCAGGTTGTCTGGTCCGGTGGTGGTTCAGGTGGAGTTGTGATGGTGGTTTGGATATGCACGGTGGTTAATTAATGATTCAGAGAGCGGCAAAGGCTCTGGTGGTCGTCAGTTGGTTGTCTGGTGGTGGATTGGCGGTGGAATTGGGTGATGCGATCTGGGTAAGAGAAACTCAGTCGGTGGTTGGTGTTTCAGGAGGTGAAGGAGAAGATTGAGGTAGGTGGGTCGCCGGAGAAGAGGTAGGATATTGAAGGTACGGAGGTGGTGATTTAGTTTGGGTGGTTTTCCAGATCGGAGAGAGGGTCGGAGATTTGTGATTTTTGGTTCAATTGAATGGAGCAGGTTTGTATTGGGTTTCAGGTGAATATGGAGTTGCAGTGGTTTAGGAATTGGTGTATGGATGGATGGTGGTTTGATGATGGAAAGGAGGTGGCTATGGTGGTTGAAGTTGAGGAGGGAGTTCGGTGGTGGTTCTGGTACAAAGAAGTTTGCCGGGAGAGAAACTGAGAGATGATTCTAGTGCTCTGTGTTGCAACATAAGGGGTAACTAGATGTAATTTCTGAAACTTTGTGAAATATCAACCACCTCCCTGCTGTACTCTCTTGGCCATTATCCGAGCTTTCTTTTCCTCCTGAAGTTCGTCTTCACCTCCAATCCATGATCCCAACATCCGGTACGTGAAATAGACGAGACTAAACATACCGGAATCAAATGTGATATAAAAATATCTCAAAATAAATACAAAAACGTCCGGATTTGATAATTATGCACATAAAGCTCGTATTCACTAATATTTCACAAACACGGCCAAAATCTCATCTCATTGTCGGAAATCACGCAAAATAGTAGTGTATTAACTAAGAAATATACTCCAACTAAGGAGTTATCAATCGTCCAATTAACCGGTATAATTGACTAAGGATATTTAAGATAAACAAACACATTTGTAATCTAAGGACATCATTATATTAAATATCTCCATAAATAATACAGTGAATGTTCTAGCCAAAACATTGTTCATGCTAAATAAGATTGCCTCTAGGGAATCAACAATCCTTACTTGGTTGAGCCATGAAACGACTTAGCACACTAAAAGGAATGCTATGTCTGGTCAAGTATAGACCATAGAATACATGAGACTTTCAATTGCGCGAGCTTTTGGGACCTTGGACATGTATTCCTTATCCTCCTCAGTCTGATCAGTGTACATTCCTACCTTGGCATTATTCTCCATGGGAGTATCTATAACTTTAGCTGATAACATCCCATATTGTGATAGAAAAAGATTATTCTTTTTCCTATCTATATAGATCTCAACTCCTATAATTTTCTAGAGCATCCCTAGATATTTAATCTTGAATTCCATGATGAGAAACCTCTTCAATTCTTATCTGTCCTCCGTATCCTGATTTGCAATCAAGATATCAGCTAATAATACACACAACAATCATACACGCACTTTGGTAACCAATCTTCAACTTGAAGTTGTCAAACCTCTTGTATCATTGCCTCGGAGACTGCTTTAAGTCCATGGAGAGATCATTTTAACTTGCACACATAGTCTTCTTTTACAAGAACATGAAATCCTTCTGGTTGGCTCATTTATATCTCCTCTCCCACTTCCCCCTGTAGGAAAGATGTTTTCATGTCTAGCTTCTCAAACTCTAAGCCGTGGTGTGCAACCAGCGCTAGTAGCACCCTGATTGAAGTACTAGTGAGAAGATCTCACTGTAGCCAACTTCTTATTTTTGACTGAACCCTCTTTCAACTAACCTTGCTTTATAATTGACGATCTGTCTAGATGTAGTTCCTTCCTTTCTTCTGAAAACCCACTTTCAAGTGACCATCTTCCTTCCCGCTGGCAATTTTACAAGCTTCCATGTCAAGTTCTTGCTAAGAGACTCCATCTCTTCTCCCATTGTGGCAATCCACGCTGCTGACTCAAAATTAGAAATCGTGGCCTTTTAGGTGAATGGATCATCCTCCACCTCTTTGGCTACTCGCAATGCATATCTCAACATACCATCATCTCGGTACCTGGCTGGAAGTTTTGTGACTCTCATTGGTCTTCCTTCACCAGTATCTGATGAATCGGTTCATCTGGTAGCGATGCATCCTCATCAGACTCTTCTCCTTCTTCCTCTTCGGTTTCCAGCAACAATGGTGGCAATTCGTTCTCCGTAGGATCATTAGGACCTGATCTTGCCTCCATATTTTGCTCTGCAACTCCAACCTCTCCACGGAAGTTGTCTTTAGCATTGAACTCTCATCAAACACTACACTTCTGCTAAGTATAATCTTGTTGCCTGTCCAAATCTTGTATCCCTTCACACAAGTCCCATAGCCTATTAATACCCCCTTCTTCGCCCTTGGGTCTAGCTTGCCATCATACACATGATAATAGGCAACGCAACCAATACCCTCAAATTCAAGTAATCTGCTGCTTTTCTAGACCATACCTCAATCAAAATCTTGCATCCTATTCATGTGTGCCGGCTCCGCTTTACGAGATAACATGCCATACAAGTTGCCTCTCCCCAAAAACTTCTTGTAAGACCTGCATTTGAAAGCATACACTGTGCCTTCTCTTAAAGTGTATGATTCATTCTCTCGGCTACACCATTATGCTATTATGGCAAGAAACTCTCAGATCCTGGCATAATTCATGGTATTGTGATGAACAAAAATCCAAGCCATTGTCCGTGCGTAGCCTCTTCACCTTCTTTCCCATCTAATTCTCTACTAAGGTCTTCCAGTCCTTGAATTTTGTGAAGGCTTCACTTTCATGCTTCATCACGAATTTCCAAGTCATCCTTGTGTAGTCGTCAATGATGCTCAGAAAATACCTATACGCGCCTATCGCCTCAACTCGAGATGGACCCCAATAATCCGAATGTATATAATCAAGAGTACCTTTTGTTCTATGAACCGCCTTTGGGAACTTGCTACGTTGTAGCTTCCCATATCCGAAGTACTAACAAAACCTTAGACTCTTCCGTGTGTGCCTAGTTAGATAGCCTTGCTTCTGAAGTTCTTGGATTCCACGTTCACTCATATGACCGAGCCTCATATGCCATAGCTTGGTTTGATCAGCTTCCTTGATCTCGGCTGAGACAACTCCGACAAATCCTGTGATCGTCGAACCCTATAGCATGTACAAATTCTCATTCTTCACTCCCTTGAGAATCACCTTAGAGCCCTTGCAGACTTGTAGATCTTGACCTTCACAATTGAAACCAAGGTTGCCAAACTCGCAGGTTTATCCGAGGGTTTAACGAGTTCACGAGTCTACATGGGAAATCGAGTTAACCCGCTCAAAAACTCGTCTTTTGACAAACCCATAGCAAACCTGTGTAAACCTGGCAAACCCACGAGTTAACCTGCGGGTTTAACGAGTCTACTCCATGTGAAATTAATGCAAACGTTCTAAGATTTATTTATTTTTTGCACAAAAAAAGATGATATGAAGTCACCAACCTTCGAACACTTGTGCATTATTAAAGTTATGTTAAGATTATAAAGTAAAGTTAAACAGATAATACATTACAATAATTTGCAAGTTTCGTTATCTTTTTTAAGGATTCCTTTACAAATACATTTAATTAGAATTTAGCTTAGAATATTTGAAGTACACCATTACTTCAAGTAAATGGCTGAATGTGAGTGAAAAAAAAAAAGAAGTGGATAAATGATTACGTTGAGCTTAAATATAGAATTGTAAATTCAAAGTTTGTAATGCTATTTAAAATATTTACAAGATCATCTCCCATTGAAATATCAATTGCATATATATGGAGAATATACGTAGCATCTAACCATCAAAGAGACAATAATTTCATCTTTTCATAGGTGAAAAGTCATGTTCACATACAAAATTCATTTTTTAGGTAGATGGTTGATGATACAACCAGAGAATTCTGTTTACATACAAAAGCCATGTTCACATCCCATTGAAATATCAAGCTAGGGTGTAAACTAAACATGCTTTACGAAAAAATAAACTGAATAACTGAAATAAATCAAAAGACAATTCTTTATTCCATGCTTAAAGTTGAACAACTATACTGTTTAAATAGTAAAACGAGCTAACCCTAACCTAGACTGCTTGACCTAGCGGGCCCGGCCCTGTCTACTAACTAAATAACATTCAATTAACCTAATTAAATAAATAATTTAATAAACTAATTAATAATAATAATTCTAATAAATGATAAAAAAATGATGATAATTATATTGTGGACCCGGATCATCTGGTTTACCCGTATCAACTCCCCCGCGGTTGGCAAACGCCTTGTCCTCAAGGCGGATACGGCTGTAGAAACGATCCCACATGTACTGTGATGGGTAGTCAGCTCCAACATGCATTTTGACCCGAGGTTAGCCTTTTTGTGGGGTGGGCTGACCAAAATTACACCAAGGGCTGAAATAATAAGGGGGAGTAAATTGAACGAGTTGAATTGGTTGTAAACCTCTGTGAAGGTAGCCCAGAAGAACCCAATGAATGAAATGAACCCAACCCATAATTGTGTGGCCCAATTGCAGCAGAAGGCCAAAACTGTATTAAAGAGGCTTGCCCAATTTGGATTTGAGCCCTAGCGGGGGAAATTGGAAAAATTCCATTCTCTGAATTGCTGTTTGAATTCTGCACTTGGCTGAATTGGTATTTGAAAAATGCCATTCTTTTTAAACAGATGCTTACAAGATTCATTAACAAACAAGTGGGGCTACTGGGTGTGACATGGCTGATGACATGTACCCTAAAGTGGGTGAGAAACCATTGAATTTCTTGAATTACCCTGCTACCCTTGTCAGTGAGAGTGATATTCAAACTGAAAAACAAACCCTAACAAATGTTCAGCTCTCTCTCTCTAAAAACATTGAATGATTCCATCTACCCTAACCTACCAAAGTACAGTTGAATTAACTCCAGCTGCATTAAAGCCTGAAAACTGGTTCATTTTTCGCTCTCATTTGCTCTGGTTCTCCCACTTTGTGTATAGAAGTCTCTCTCTTTCGCCCTTGTTGTTGAGCTACGGTAAACCCTAAACTCTGGTGCTACTCTTGCTATGATTGTAATATTCTCGTCATAATATTGTAGAATGTGTGCTAGTCGAGTGTTTTTATTAGATTTGATCTTCAGTTGTGTTTCTGATTAAATTTAGGTTCATTATATTGATGTGGTGTTCTTCATTCTGGGTTTGATGTGTGTTGTATATTGTGTGGAGACTGGAACGAGTAGATGCTCGTCCCTGTATTGTCTGAAAGGACTGGGACGATGCATCTGCCCGTCCCTGTATTTGCTCGTCTCAGTTTTGGTTGCACGACTTAGTTGTGCACTTCTTAGACTGGGACGGGCAGATGCATCGTCCCAGTCCTTTCAGACAATACAGGGACGAGCATCTACTCGTTCCAGTCTCCACACAATATACAACACACATACTGTGACGAGCATACCCTAAACCATAAAATCATTACAAAATGTTTTTAAACCTTGTAAAAAATGTTTAGTGTAATTTCTAAGCCATAAAATCATGTGAGGTGAACTTTTAACCCAAAAATCATGTAATCTTGAACTATTAATCATGTAATCCTAACACTTGGATCATTACCCCTATATCATACAATGAAGTACTACCTTCAAACTAACTTAGGAACCATTACAATGATCACTACAAATGGAGTTCAAACCATGTAAAACACCTCTAATCAATAAACCATGATTTCCAAAATCCTAATTCCAAAAACCCAAGTATTGTAATCCCTTAAACCATAGATCATCTATTCTAAACCCTATAATTGTAGTCAACAAACACTTAAACCAACTAAATACCATCAATATGGTTACTAAAAATGTAATTCAACCATGTAATACCCCTCTAATCAATAAACTATGAATTCATATTTCCTAAATCCATAAACCCCAAGTCTTGTAAGCCCTTAAACCATAGATCATCTATTCTAAACCCTATAATTGTATTCAATAAACACTTAAATCAACTAAATACCATCAATATGGTTACTAAAAATGTAATTGAACCATGTAATACCCCTCTAATAAATAAACCATGAAATCCTAAATCCTAAATCCATAAACCCCAACTCATGTACCCCCTAAACCCTATATCATGCAACCTAAATCCTCTTTGTAAGACCTCCAAGACTGAGACGATGGACAGCTCGTCTCGGTTTTGAGATCCAGACGAGGTTGTTGCTCGTCTCAGTATTGGAGGTCTTCCACGTCTTAGTTTTCACTTCATAAACTGGGACGTGCATGTTCACAATACAGGGACGAGTAACTGCTCGTCTTTAGGGACGAGTAACTGCTCGTCTTTATTTGTACTCATCCTCGTCCCTGTTTTTAAAGGTTCTTACTTGCCTTATCTTGCAAGTCACCAGGTGTCACTGTCCCCACACAATGAACAAATGTGACACCAGTAACCCTAATATTTTAAACAGTAAACCCTACAATGTTACCTATACCCTTAAATCCGTCATTTTTTTTGGAATCTTTAAAATCTTATTTTCATAAATAATTTTTTTTCATATAATTTAACTTGATCTTCAAAACCCTAACATTGTGAAAAGTAAAACCATAAAGTTAAACCTAAATCATAGATTATCTAACGTAATATTGTAAAATGTCCGGAATGCCTCGCAGAGATTATTATTACGTCGTATTTGTGGGTCGTCAAACGGGCATATATACCTCTTGGCCAGCTTGTCAGGAGCAAACGACAGGATATAAGAATGCTTGCTATGTTAAGTATGCAACATACGAAGAGGCTGCAAATGCGTGGTTTGAGAACGAGCAACGCCCGCGTGAAACCGACCGTACCAGACAACGAACTTCGTACGACGGTCCATCCACTTCTCTAGACGTAGTTGCTCATGTGCCTCAAAAAGCTAACTTGTTCCTTGTTCTCGTAATTGGTTTTGTTGTTGGTTTCGTTAATTGCTATATAATCTTGTCGTAGGTATGCGTTCGTGTGTTTGTAATTGTTGGTAGTTGTTGCTTGTTCGTCGTTTTCTTATGTAATCAATTAGTACTAATAAAACAAACTTCAAAAACAAAAATCTCATTCAACACCAACAAAAGTTTTATCTCATTACAAGTTTAGTACACGAAGTCCACCTACTTACGCACCATTTTGTCTTTCCTCTTACCATCTCCATCGCAAACCGGAAAGTGAAAAGGAACCATCCAAATTAAAATACAATAATTTTCCTTCATCTTTTTTATCGCCTTCTGGTTCAGTTCAGTCCAACCCCGAATGGGATTACATTCCATAAGGTGTTCCATCATTCTGACGACATAGAAGCCCGATTCCTTCAGCATAGGTGTGGCATATCTCCATTTATCATGGGGCTTGAAGTAGTGCGTCATCGGTAACCCATTCCTTTTAATTAACAACCTGTTTGGCGCTCTGCATTGACCGGACGCTTTTAGCATCTTAGGGAATTCTTTGCGAAGAGCATCAAGGTCCCATTGCTTTTTTCCCATTCCTATCACTGGATCGAAGACTTGAACAACCATATCTTCCACTTCAATGTAAACGAGCAACCAATGTCCTGCCCCTCCCTTAACTGGCATTTTTGAGAACAATGGCATGAGCCACTTACGTGCTTTCGCGATCTCTGTCCCACGGTACGGCCTACTACCGTCAAAATAAATAGCCAACTCCTTCCGCCGCGCTTCCTCAGTCAAGTTCTTATTCACCCATGTGTGATACCACTTAGCGTCGGTAATGGCGATGTCGGTCCTCGCTTCGCGACATTCCTTCGAGTACAACCGTCTAAGCACATAAGTCATCTCATCCATTTGACCCCAGTATAAAGTACATTTATCCGAAAGTAAATAACGGAAGAATTCTCGTCCCAGTACCTTGCAACCACAGTTCAACCCCTGGTAATCTTGGCATGGATCGTCTAGCCAAGTATAGAATGCTTCACGAAATTCTGGGTCCGGCTTTGTCTTATTCCTCATAGCAAAATCTGGAACACTCACACTAGTGAGCAACTTCTTTGGAATACAACCCTTTTGTGCCAGTGCAACCCCATACGGAGTAGTCTCCCAATCAATTCTAGCACGATTACGGCTAAAGTAACGTTCCACACCATTCTCATAAATAATTGGCATCTCATCCCGGCTGTATATGTCATGTAACTCATCACCTCTCTTATAATCGTAAAGCGATTGGGGAGACCAGCCCTCATCTAATCTTTCTCGTTCAACCGCGTCATACCACCAATCCCACTCCTGAGGTCCAAACTGATCAATGTCAATCGTTTCAGGCTCTGGATCTGATTCTTCAGGGAGTTCGGAGTAATTAAATTTCATCCATTCCCGTAATTCGTCATCGGTGGCTGAATCCTCATCTTCCTCCAACCCACCTTCTTCTGCTGCCATAGACAGTCCGGCTTCGGTTTCTACGATTGGGGGTACTTGGACTTGCCTGGACCCCCTTGCTTCTGTTTCTGTTGTGGGGTTAGCCTCAACTGGATTGGAGCCATCAGTTCCTTCTGTTTCAGTGACTGGGGTTGACTCGATTGTCCCGGAACCCTCTCCCGCCGTTCCTCTAACTGTGGTTGGCTCGATTGGACTGGACCCCCTTTCTAGGTTGGAATCAATGACAGCTCCTCTTTCTGTATCCTACCAATATATGAATAGATTTATTAGGTCACAATTACCTTAAATTACATAAGTCAAACACCGTAAATAAGAACAATATGCGTACCTCGCTAAGGTACCGAATGCCGGTCGTTGGATCTACTCGCACTACTTCCCAAGCGGTGTGCAGGTTTGTTACCATCTTGTGCGTTGCTTGTCCCCAAACACCGAGCTGGTTCAGTCGTTCGACCTCTTTCTCGTTGTGAGGGCTGATCTTCTGACGTACACGAGTGAAATCATTCTTACATGCATCCTTTAAGGCAACCAAATCTTCCTCCATCTTACCGACCCTACTGCTCATCTTTGTCATTTTCTCACTCAATTGGAGCTGGTGTTCATTGATAGGAACCAATGCCTCTTCAAAAACTATCCGCATTTACCGCTTCAAGTCTTCTAAGTCAACTCCCACAGTTCTCGAAGGTTCGGGTCGACCGATAGGTGGAGGTGTTGCAGACACCGAAGGTTGGGTTCTCGGTGGAGATGGAGGTGGGGTTGAGGAAATCAGAACTGCACCCTTTCTCCGTCTCGGGACAAGACTAGCTTCCTCCTCTTCCTCTTCTTCTTCCTCATCAACAAGAGCAATTTCATTGCGCCTCTCCGTCTTCTTCTTAGTCTTCTTGGACTGTGGGCCAGGCTCGTCCTCGTTAACTGTGTTTTTTTGCTTCTTCTTCTGCGGCCCGGCACCATCATCCTTTCCAACATCCTTCTTCCTCATCCTCTTCTGCGGCTTTTGTGAAGCCACCACCTCTCCCTCAAAGTTGTAGCTGGGTGTGAATTTCCGATTACAACTCATGTCATCCTCAAGCACTGTCCTCTTCTCGAACAGAGCAGTCCACCTGGGGTGAAGTGGTTGGTCAGGGTGAGTCCTCCTGTACTCAATGAAGCTAATCCAGTAGTGTTGTTTCTTCTCTTCCTCCGTTGGGACGAGGGTAGGATTAACAGACTTTATCTCACTCCAGCATTCCGCTGCTTCTTTCAAGCCCAATGCGCATCCTCTCCACGTCCAATTAGCCAAGCGCGACAACTTCCTTTCCTCACCTGCCCTCGGTTTTCCCAGCTGATCACCAAGGTGGGGTATGGCCTCGCAAATCCATGCCAGAAATATGTGCGGAAAGTACAACATGTTGTACTTCAGACGACCGAGGCCATCCGTACCTTTATTCCAAGCCTCCTGACCCACTTGCTCAGCGAAAAATGGCCACAAGTACCTGGCCCATCCGAATTTGTTTGCCCATTCAAAATCCGAAAGCAGGCCAAACGGTGTCATGGATATTGTGTCTGCATTGGTTTTCACAAACGTCATTCGTCCAATCAGGCATACCATTAGCAGTCTCGCATAATCAAATTTCTCCTCCTCGGTCAATTCTTTGATTTTGGGCTTCAGGTCATTCAAAACACTTTCAATCGCAGATACTTTGATGTTGTTACCGAGCTTGTGATCAGGGAAATACTTTGCAGCCCACGAATATGCATGCTCTTTATCACCAAAACCAGTTGTTTCGTTGAAGCTCAACTCCGAAACTAAACAAAACTCCTGCAATCCAAACCGAACTGGCATGTTGTTTATGTAGAACCAAAACTCAGGATCTTTTTTGTCCGTGTTCATCAAAGCGTGCATGACAAGATTCACAACCATACTAGGAAAGGTAACGTTGCTCGCGCAATGGATGTCCAACAAAAACTTCAGCTGGGGGAGCCTTTCTTCAATCAATTCCCGAACCTCAGGGCAGACGTATTGCAAACTCTGCTTGTACCCTTTCGAGGCTACCCTCGTAGTGATGTTTCCTTTGTCGACTTTAACCTGGCACAATGGAAGCGGTACATCTCCCAACTTCTCGTCGAACTCCGAAACCTTGATTATTTGCTTCTACAATTCAAATTAAACTTTCATTAATAATGTCAGATAAATAATGAAATAATTCAAACTATTTATAATGGTCTGTTACTTAAAAGTTTATAAGTTTTTTCCTTATTATAAGTGTTACTGAAGTTTTTTTTGAGGGTACAAGTGTTACTGAATTTTGATGCAGTATAAGTGTGTCACATTTTTTTTACGTGAAATGTTGATGTGAGATCCATTACTGTTCAAGTCTATACAGATAAATAATTTTAAGTGTTGAAGTTACAGGACTGTTCTAAGTCTGGAATGAAACAATGGGTTTTTTTTCATCTTCTAACTGCTGAGTTGCACGTATAAACTTGATATACCGAGACGAGCATGACTCTCGTCCCAGTATAAACTGGTCTTAACCGAGACGAGAACATTGCTCGTCCCAGTATAAACTGGTCTTATCCGAGACGAGAGTCATGCTCGTCTCAGTATAAGCTGGCTTATACAGAGAGGAACGTGGAGTTCTCGTCTCAAGACGAGTAAACTGCTCCTCGGCAGGGTCTTGCTTTATCCTCGTCCCAGTTTTATAGGTTCTCGTCTCAGTATTCATCTCCTGATACTGAGACGAGAACTACTCGTACGAGTTCCAAGATCTAGAACAGGTCATCGTCCGAGTTCTAGATCTGGATCTCGTCCGAGTTCTTGATTTGGTGGAATTATGATCAAATTTGAGGGAGGTAACAACAGATTCAAACTATGAGTTGTTTTCTTTGATTCAAACATCGATTACAAACAGAAACCCCTTACAAACATGTACATGAAATCAAGTAAGTTACAGAATTGAGAATGGGGGTATTTGAAAAGGCCAACCTCTTCGCCAACGGTGGGTGTGAAGGGGTTGGGAAGGGGCAAGAGGGCGGCCGGAGCGGAGTAAGAAGAATAACCAGTGGAAGCCATGGGTGCAGTTGCAGCGAGCGCCGGTGAGTGAGTTGCAGAGAAGAGAGAGAGAGTGAGTTGCAGTTGCAGTTGGAGTGATAGTGAATTCGAGAGGGTGGATGATGATGTGTATAGGTTTGTTTTAAAATTTTGCCTAATTAAGTGTTAATTTAGTTGATTAAATTGTGTAACCCAAGCGTGGGTTACACACGCCGAACATAAGTGGGAGACGGGTATTTTTCAAAGACCAATTCACCAGACGGGTAGGACGCCAATTCTTTCCCCTAGCGTGCTCAAATGGCTGGAGATGAGACCCCGACGGGGTGACCAAAGGCGCCGTCGGAGACAGGTGGTGGTGGCCGTAGATGGAGGCAGTGGATGGTGGGGGTTGCGGCGCCGGAGACGAGTGGTACAATGGCGGCGGCCATGTTGACTTCCCGTCGGAGCAGAGAACGACGGTGGATCTAGGTGTTGTTACAGTGAATGAGGCGACGGTGGTGTCGGCGACGGGGAAGAAGGCCGGAGCAGAAACTCCTGTGGCGGCGTTGCCGTGGTCTGGAGCGCTTGGATGGTGGCCAAGAATCCCTGGGTGAGAGCCGCGATTATCGCCTGTTACTGCGGCAAATCGGGGTTCACCTGGACGGTGGTCATCACCGGCGACGGCGTAGGTGCTTGTATCGTTTGAAGAGATGTCGGATCCGGATCGAGCCAAGGTGGATTAGGCTGAATCTCCAACGATGGTGGAAGTTGCTGAACGAATGCAATCGGGTCTGGAGGTTTGGGAGTTGGGCACCGTGGATGAATCTTTGTTGGTCGGTGATGGGGTCAAGTGGCTTCTGGTTCTGTGGCGGTTTCGGATCTGGTGGAGTGGGGAGCGGAGGCGGAGCCTCTAGTGCGGCGACGGAGGTCTGGACAGCGGCTAGGTTGGTCTCCAAAGCTGTGAGGCGTGCGGCAACGGCGGCGAAGGCACTTTGAATCTCTGGATGGCATGATACCTGCGGCTGTGGCAGGGTCTCTTCCGGTGCCGAAATCTGTGTTTCCAGGTCACCCATGCGTGCCTCAAGGTACTGGATTCGCTACTTCAGATCTGTCTCCACGTCCGTAATTCTTCGTTCGAAACGAGCTTCCAAACGGACCTCGAAAGCTGTGAGTTTTTCATCCAAGATTTGTCTGCACATATCTAGTGTAATCGAGGTTGAGTCCGACAAGCTACGGTGTAAACTAAAAATACTTTACGAAAAAATAAACTGAATAACTGAAATAAATCAAAAGACAATTCTTAGTCCATGCTTAAAGTTGAACAATTACACTGTTTAAATAGTAAAACGAGCTGACCCTAACCTAGACTGCTTAACCAAGCGGGCCCGGCCCGGTTTACTAACTAAATAACATCCAATTAACCTAATTAAAAAAATAACGTAATAAACTATTAATAATAATAATTCTAATCAATGATGATAATTATATTGTGGACCCGGATAATATGGTTGACCCGTATCAATTGACCCGTCCGAATCTCGGGTCACGGTTCACGAGTCGAGTCTACCCAACCTCTACGTGTTTATGTTAATGTTATTGTGATTTCTTGATAGATGACTTATGTTATGTACGACTTCATTTCCATTCTAGTATGATATTCTCTTAGAGCCAAGAAGATTAATCAATTTAACGTCATAAAAAATTTTAGAGGAAACCAAAAAGACTATATTATTTTCATGACTACAGAAGTTTAGAACTAAATCAGTTTGAGAAAGGGAGAATCACATCCAATACTCGCAATTCACATGCAGTGACGTATACACATCTTTGAATGGAGGCAACCCGTTGGACATGCTTCTTCACGGTCATATCGTCATTTTGATGTTGTTCATAATCTGGATATAATCGGGTAAACTTTGCACTCTGTTGGTTTCGTTTAAATTCATCTCAATTTTGAATTGAATGATTAGAGTGACTTGCCTCATTGCCTGGATGCATACCCGAGACTACTATCACCAAAAATTCTCTAGTTTATATGAGAAATGCCACTAACTATACTGCAAGAAGAAACTTCTAGTAATTTGCAAATGTATCCGAAAGTATTTGCGCTATACCAAATGTCATTTATACTCATTTTCATATTTACGATATTTTCATATTTTTGATATTTGTTAGTAATATGTTAATTTTTCTTTCAGAAGAATAGAATATTTTTTACATTACTTCATGTTTATTGAAACACACTTTCTCAAGAAAGGATTCAAAGTTTAATTAAATGGCTCATTCACAAATGCCTAGAAAAATAAAAAGTTGAATTCAAAAGTTGTTTTCTTAACGTAGATCCCATGCACACACGCGCTCTCACGCTCTGGTAGCTTGAGAGTGCACATGCGCCTTGTCGCGGATTGGTTTCTCAATCGCGGCTTGTATGTGTAGAAACTGAAGACCTTATCAGATTATGATGTAAAAGATTTGGAGACGAAATCAGAGAACCAGAGAGAGAGATTAATCATTCTTGGCGCCTAAATCAGTACTTAACTGGTTGTTACAGACTTTCATTAATTACACAAAGACCCCATATGTCTTATTAACTACACAAATATCTACTATACACAATACAAACCGTGTATTCTCTTTTCTAAGAATTACAAACACACACCCGGGTATTTCAAAAAATGAAAAGAAAGAAAACTAAGTAAGAACAAAAGTAGATATCAAACATAACTTTGCTTGTAGCTCATGAAACTTAACAGCTCAAAGAGGCTTTGTAAGGATATATGCCACTTGATTTGTGGTAGATACATGATGAAGAATCAAAGAATGAGCAATCACGTGTTCTCTCACAAAGTGGTAGTACACTTCTATATGTTTTGTTCTGGCATTAAAAATTGGGTTTCTGGCAAGAGCCAGAGCTGACAAGTTATCACAGAGAAGAGTGGGAGCAAGAACCTGAGGAAGATGCAAATATCTCAGAACATAAGTAAGCTATTTCAGCTCTGCTGAAGTGGTGGCCATAAACCTGTATTAAGCTTCAGAGCTACTTCTAGCAACTGTATGTTTCTTCTGAGAACTCCAAGAGATAAGATTGTGTCCCAAATAGACACAAAACCCAGAAGTAGATCTTCTATCAAAGACAGAACCAGCCCCATCGGCATCCCAAAAGCCTAACAAATGGAGAGAAATGCCAGTAAACTCCAAATCATGAGTAGGAGTAGCCTTCAAGAACTTGAGAACTCTTTTTAGTGCAACAAAGTCTTTGTTGGTGGGATTGTGCATGGTGTGACAGAGGGTGTTCACATCAAATGGAGTATCTGGTCCAGTGATTGTGAGATACTGAAGAGCTCCAAGAAGGCTTCTAAAAAGTGCAGCATTAAAAAACACACCATCAACATTGTGCACAACAGGAGTTTTGGTAGAAACAGGAGTATCACAAGGCTTATAATCTTCAAGACCTGCTCTTTTGATGAGATCTGATGCATACTTTGTTTGATGAAGAAGAATAGCAGAGTCAGTTCTCTTGACCTCTGCTCCAAGAAAATAAGTTAATTCTCCCAAGTCTTTGAGAGAAAAAACTGTTTGCATATGTTGGATAAGTGAGGCAATGTGTGCAGAACTGTCCCTGTGACCAGTATATCATCCACATACACTAAAATGACAGTGTATGTGGAGACAGTGTGTTGAACAAAGAGATAAGGGTCTGCTGTGGAGGCAAGAAAACCTTGAGACACCAAATATTGTGAGAACATGATGAATCAGGCTCTAGGAGCTTGTTTTAGCCCATAAAGAGATTTGTGAAGAGACAAACAAGTGATGGATCAGAAGAAAGAAGTCCAGGTGGTTGCTGCATGTATACTTCCCCTGTGAGAGATCCATGTAGAAAAGCATTAGACACATCAAGTTGTCTAATGCTCCAATTAAAATGAAAAACAATTGAGAGAACAATTCTAATTGTTTGATGCTTCACCACTGGAGATAAGGTTTCTGTGTAATCCACACCTTCTTGCTGATGAAAACCATTGACTACCAACCTTTCCTTGTAACTAGTAATAGCAACATCAGCCCCTTCGTTGATTTTGAAAATTAATTTACATCCTATGGGTCTTCTACTAGGAGGTAGAGCTTTTAATGTCCATGTGTGTTGGTGCATCAAGGCTTGATACTCTTCTGACATAGCCTTAACCCAGTGAGCACATTTGGAGGCTTGGAGAAAAGTAGTAGGTTCAGTTTCATCAAGGCATTTGAACTCACAGAAATGGCATTGCAGAACTTGGGATTGGGTTTGACAATGCCTGTCTTGGATCTAGTAACCATAGAATGGGTAGTAGGTGGGGGTGATGAAGAAGAGGTGGGAGAGTTTGAGGTAGATGCTGAAACTAGAGAGGACATTGAAAGAAATGAAGTGTCAACCATAGGTGGATAAGGTGGGGGAGGGAGGAAGAAACAGAGGGTGAAGAAGCAGAAGCTAAAGGTGAAGTGGTTTGAATGAGAAAAATAGGAGTAAGGAAACTCCAATCAGTGGTATTGTTTGAGGTTTGAGAAAGGGGGAAGTAGGTGTAGTAGCAAAAGGAAACGCATTCTCATCAAAGATAACATGTCTAGATGTGTACACTACTTTACTTTGTACGTCCAGACACCTATAACTCTTCGTATGAAGACAGTATCAAAGGAACACACATTGTGTGGATTTGGGATGAAGTTTTGTGGGAGAGTAGGGTTTAAGCCAAGGATAACAGAGGCAACCAAAAGTCTTGAGGTGTTGATAGGGAGGTGAGGTGTGATAAAGCATGTCATAAGGTCATTTGTGAGAGAGAGATTTTTTTTGGTAATCTGTTAATAAGAAAATTTGCAGTAACAAAAGAATCTAACCAGTAGATAGTAGGTAAGGATGCATGAGTAAGGAGAGTAATGGTTGTTTCAATAAGGTGCCTGTGTTTTCTCTCAGCTAAACCATTTTGTTCAGGAGTGTGAGCACAAGAGGTTTGGTGGATTTTGCCCTGAGACTGAAGAAAGAGACCAAAGTTATGAATTAAAAACTCAGATCCATTGTTAGTTCAAAAAGCTTTGATGCATTGTAAGCCTGATCTTTTGTCTTTAATGGATACAACCAAGTAAATTTGGTGTAGTCATCAAGAAAGAGTAAATAGAATTTATAGTTTTGAAAAGAAAGAATAGGGGAGGGACCCCAAACATGACTATGCACTAGCTGAGAAGGAGAAGTAGTAACACTGATGCTAGAACTGAAATGCAACTTTGGTGCTTTTGAAATTGAACAAGCATTACACAAATGAGATGGTCTATCAATTGTTACATGAAGTTGAGAAGACAAAGACTGTAATATAGGAAAAGCTGGATGACCAAGACTTTGATGCCATAAGGAGGAGCTGGTCTTTGAAACTGAATTTTAAGTGGACAAAGTTGAAGCTAAAACAGCAGGGAGGACAGCAGATTGAGAAGAACTTGGAATCGTATACAGTCCATTGCTACATTGGAAATGGTGGAGAATAGCCTTGGTAGCATTGTCCTAAATGAAAAAAAACATTAGAATTAAATGACAATGTGCAATTATTTTCAGTTGCAAACTTATACACAGAAAGGAGATTGTTATTAAACAATGGGGAATGAAGAATATTTGATGAGGTAAAAGTAGACGTGGGCCAGACCTAAACCGAATCCGAACCGCGCATGGTTCCAAACCGAACCGAACCACAAAAGATTGGTTCGGTTCGGTTTAAAACCGCGATTCTGGAAATTTATTTTTTCGCTCAAAATACAACATTTCAATGCAATGAAGTAACTGCTTAGTGCTTAGTACTTGCTCATTCTACAAACTAGCAAATTCATGTCCAGTTCAATATATTATTACACCACTTGAATGAAAGTTCAAAACATAAACTAGGAAAATATTACACCACTTCAAGTTCTAAAAATAAAATAGCGAATCGAATCGATAAAGTAGAAGTCCAGAATCGTTCAACTAGCGAAAAACAAAGCAGTATCAAACTAGGCAGCAGCTAGACTTCGTGTTGGTGTAAATGAACGGCAAAATTTAGCAAATATCGAGCATCCAACAGACGGCAAGATCGAGCAATAATCTGCATTAGACCAAGTAGCTTCTAGCCCACAGCAGCAGCATTCAACAATGACTACAAGCATCATCTAGGCTAAACTCGAAAAAAAATCTTTATTAGTCGAGCTGCAGCAGAATTCAACTAAAACATTCAAGAAATAATTAGAGAAATAAACCACAACAGAAAAATAAATGCCCGTAAGAAGTAAAATAATTAGTCCAGCAGCAGCAGTATTCAACTACACCATTTCATTAATCAAACTGCCTCATACAAACCAACACCCTCGGTTAATCACAAACCCACAACACCATTAACATTTAACACCACTGCCACATACACCACCTAATTCCCTGAACCAAATTCAGTACCTCCACCATTCCCCTTAATAATCTAGTGACTTCAGTCACTTCACCAACATCTATTGTAACCCAACTCCACGACCACCGGTACCTTCTCTACAACCTTCCTACACTCCACAACCAACACCCAATTCAACCAATCACCATTACTACTCCCTCATCTCAGCTACCTATTGACCAACACCTTTGCCAATTCAACAAACAAACCCAGTAACCAATCTGGCCTTCACCCAATTCTGTAACCCACCTTAGACCTAAACCCACCAACACAACCATAACCACCACTGAAACAAACTCAGAACTGCACCGCTGCCTTCCCCTTCAAACCCGATCAAAATAAGAGCCAATCACGCAAGAATCGAAGAAGAAACAGAGCAAGAAGTAAAGATAATCTGAAAGCTACACCAAGGCAAGTTGACATTATCACAATTAGAGTGGTTCTTTACAATTACAACTAGTCATTTTGATGTTCAGTTTCTCAGTCAAGGATATTTCATTAAAATGGGAGTCGAATCCATTTCCTAAACTAGCAGGCTCTAGAAAGCAATCATCACAACCTCTGAAAAGGTCAAAGTTAGTATGCATTTATTATTTTATCAAAGTAACTATGAATTTTCTTTTTACCTTGTTAAGTCTTCCTCCACCTCAATCTGCACACTTCCATCCGTGCCAACTACAAATACAAATTGAGCTTCAATCAGATAACAAAGAATTGTAGTAAGCAGAAATATAGAACAATACTGTAAATTAAAAAATTCAACAACTCACCAGATTCAAGCTCTTCAATTTCTTGCAGCTTTGTGTCAATTTCAACCGGTTTAGGTTGCCTTCGTAACCAATCTTGAGCACAAACTAGTGCTTCAATCAGTTTTGGTGAGAGTTGGCTCCTAAATGCATTAACAACTCGTCCACACGTGCTAAAAGCACCCTCAACTGCAACTGTAGATATGGGGACTGCGAGAACATCCCTGTCCATTTGAGAGAGAACCGGAAACCTAAATTCATTCAACTTCCACCATCCTAAAATATCAAATTCTTCATTTGATCCCTTCTCACACATTTCACCCAAATATTTCTCAAGCTCAGTTTAGATCCATTTTTCTCATCCTCCAAAAGTTTCCAATACTCTTCTTGAATTTCATTTGCAACGCAAGTCGTGGAATTTTATTGATTACCTCCTTTCTCATTCACCTCTTCACTTGGGGTTGGATGCACTACAGTAGTGCTAAGGTAAAATGCAAACAACCTTTTTAAGAGATCATTAACCCTACGCATCAATGGCTCAACCTTGGATGATGAGTGGATATTAGAGTATATATGAGAAACATATTTCAGTTTGAATCGAGGATCTAACACAACCGCAACAATCAGCAACAAATTTGATTTCTCAAGATTACCCCAATATTTATCAAACTTTTCTTTCATATTTTTCGCCATTACACACATGTAAAGATCATCACTTGAACACCATTCCATTAAGAGCTTTTCAATTGCATATGTCTCATGAAAATAGACATCGGACATAATATATAAAGATCCTGAAAACTCTTTCGTCCCATCCATAAAAAGTTTCCAGGAATTTCACAAGCACCCTAGCCTTTTCCCAATTCCCATCAGTTGGAGTGCCACCCCCCCAAATTCTTATCCATATATTCTTGAGTCTCCATAAGCAAAAAAGCAGGCTGAAATTTCAATGCAACACTTAACATGAGATAGGTGTAATTCCACCTAGTCGGCACATCCAAAACCAAAGTACATTTTGAAGTAATCCCCTCTTCTTCACAATAAGTTTTAAACTTGCTTGCTCTTTGTGGGGAACTCCTGATGTATCTAATACCATTTCGAATATTACAAATTGATCATTCCACTTCTTTCATTCCATCTTTCACAATTAAATTCAAAATGTGAGCACAACACCTAACATGGAAGCACTCCCCATCCAAAACCAATGTTCCTTTTTTAAGTGTTCTTTTCAAATGACCAACTGTTGTGTCATTTGAACTTGCATTGTCCACAATAAGCGTGAAAACGCTGTTCACACCCAAATCTTTCAAGGAAGCCTCAACTTGACCTCCAATTGAAACACCTTTGTGACTATTAATGACAGAAAATGATATTATTATTTTGTTAAGAACCCAATTCTTATAAATATAATGTGCTGTAACGCACATGTAGCTCATATTCTTGACTGAAGTCCAGAGATCGGTCGTCAAACAAAGCCTTTGGTTGGTGCTCATTAAGGAGTGTTTCAGTTTTCTTCTCTCAGCCACATACAATTCAAAACAGTCTTTTGCAACAGTTGTTCTTGACATAACCTTGAATAATGGTTGAGAAACACTTATAAATTAACGAAACACTTCACCATCCCCAAATCTGAAAGGCAACTCATCCACAATTATCGTCCTAGCAAAAGCTTTCCTAACCAAATCTTGATCAAACTTTAGTGTCACAGGAGGCCCCATGGGTGCTCCTGGCTTTTCAAAAGGTATTTTTGATTGTTTAGGGTCTGCATTGTTTATAGAAATATTATATTCTTTGCACCTAGGCAAATGATTTCTCAAAGTACTAGTCCCCGATTCACCACCTCTATGTGTATATTTCTTCTTACAGTAATTGCACGTCACTACATCAGCACACTTACCATCACCATTATAAATTTCTTCGAAATGATCCCAAACAACAGAAGCTATACACTTATTGTTTACCTGCTGCACAGTTGCATTCGAAACTAGCGTTGCATCATTGGTGGTGGTGGTGTTATTATCCATCTCATTCGGCTCAAATTCTGCATCGAGTGTGGGTGCACTTTCAACCTCCACATCCATATTGTCCATTTCCACTCTACAAATTCTGTAACGAAACAATAAAATTGAAACACAAATTAGTAAATCAGATTATTAAGAGGGAACATAACAAAACTAAGAGTCCAAGACACACCACTGACTGCAGATAATACATTAAAACATATTAGTTCAGCACCAATAAACTGCACTGTACACAGGATAGTATAGTTTCAAATAGCATACTCATTCACTAATCCTAATTTTAAGAGATTAAACTCAAACCACTAATTATGAATCTAAAACTACTGAAAATCAAACCACTAATAAGAATAAGAAAGTAAGGATATTCATGTAGAGAAAACCCTAATTTCAGAGAGAAATATCAAATGTTAACTACTGGAATCAAACCACATAAATCTCTGAGAGCAGTATAGGAGATTTTTCAGATTAGGAACCCTAACTATGAATCAAATATCATTTAGGTACCCTAACTATGAATAGAAAACTAAGAGGTTTTCAGATTAACAAATCCGCAAATCAAATCAGCGAAAACTAAGAGGCTTTAAGATGTTTTTAGATGATCAAATAAACGAATGCAATCAGTAGCCTAGCAATCAGAGAGTAGATGATAGAAATTGCTGAGTATATAGGAGTTTCAGTTGAAGATTCATGCAGAGAGAGAGAGAGGGAGAGAGATAAGAGGGTCTCTTATAGGGTCGGCCTAAATCGCTGAGAGAAGAGGATCTCCGTCGTGGCGGTGTGTGCGACGGCATAGCGGAGGTGGGAATCGGAGAGAGAGACAAACTCGAAGACTTGAGAGTTCAGAGGCGCCGCTAGAGAGAGGAAGAGGAACTGTGAAAAAACCTAAGAAGAAAGGTCAAAAATTATTTATATGAACCAGAAAGTATCCAGTGTGGCAGGTATACACGTCAAAATGCTACATATACGGTCCGGTTCGGATTTTCCTGTTTTATATATTTCAAACCGTAACCGAACCGTATTATACGATCTTGGGTATTTTCAAACCGAGACCGAACCAGGCCTGTCTCCAAACCGAACCGAACCGCCCGGTTCGGCTCGGTTTGCGGTTTTTCCAGTTTGGACTTGCATCCCTACTTGTATGGACTGTATCAATCCCCTGATAAGGTTGATAGCTTTGCATTGTGTGAGGTTGATTGGTGACATGGTGTGTAGCACCCGAATCCAACATCCAAGGAGCATGGTATTGTGTGTTCTGTGCAGAATATGAAGAAAATTTAGGTGAATGATACTGCTGATAGGACAATTGTTGCTACTACTGACTTGGATAGGTAGGAGCATAAGTTGTATGATACACTCTATTATTGGGAGGTGGTTTGGCTGCATATCTTGTAGTGTCTAGTCTGTGCCAACAATCTGTGGTACTATGTTTGGTTTTTCCACAAATTTGATATGTCAAATTAGTCATGACAGGACCTGTAGAATTCTTATACGCGTGAGAGGATCCATTATAAGGTCCAAGAAGAGAACTAGAGTCATGAGACTGAGGTTTCTTATAGTGATTTTTTCTTCCATTGTAATCATGGACCACTTTAGAAGTCTTGTACTGTTTTTGATAGGCATACATAACCTCTGTAGACATTGCTGGAGCAGATAACAAGGGAGATCCAGCAACAATAGGTGCAGAAGGAAGAGAGATTCTGGAAAATTCTCTTTGAACATGTAATTCTTCAGATAATAGAAGTGTTTTGAGTTCTGTGACAGAGATAGGAACACCTCAAGCACGAATACTAGACTTAAAGGTGTCATATTCAGAAGGTAAACCTCGAACAATATACAGTAGAAGATCTTCTTCAGATATGAACTCATTTACTTGCGCTAATTTATCACACAAATTCTTGATTTTGTCCAGATAAACAGTAATAGAATCAGAACCTTTTGTAATCTACGCAATCATATCCTTCATTAATGCACAAGAGATCGAGAAAGCGATGCAAATCGAGTTTCTAGGGTTTGCCAGATAAGATGTGAATGCGGGAGATGTAGAATAATGGGAAGAACCGATACATATATTGAAGTAAACAGAGCACTCTTTTAGTGTTGATCTACCGAGAACCACTAAGTATACGCAGGATTAACAGGAGGAGAAGACTTCACTTCACCAGAGACCGAATATGCAGAACTAGGGTTTAGAAATTGGGGAGGAATGTTCTTGCCAAGAATACGATCCAACAATCCATTTGCCCCAAGTACTATAATCATCTGAACTTTCCAAAGAAGATAATAGGAGGATGTAGACATAGGAAGCAATCTTAGAGGTGGCAGTGATGTAGACATGATTTTTCCCTCCTACATAATAAGAGTAAATATCCACGCCCACTCGAGGGGTAGAGCTTATGGAATGTCTTGCCACTCAGATAAATCAATATGGAGAAATTTGAAATTGTGAGTATGTAGATGTATAAGAAGCTAAGATACTCTAGAAGGGGGGGGGGGAGTTGAATAGAGTATGCCAACTTCTTGCAACACTTGCTAGGAAGATGAAAACTTGTGCAGACAATGCAGTTCAAGGCCTTGAATGCTAGTTCAAGCCTTTGAAGTAGATGTAGAAAGTATAGAACAAATATGCCTTTTCAAGGCCTTGAAAAAAGTTCAAACCCTTGAAAAGTAAACAGTTTAGTGAGCTGCAAAGTCTATGAAAGAAGATGAACTGAAAAAGCACAAGACAAGTGATTTATAGAGTTCAGTCCACTTGGACCTACGTCTCTACCTCAGGGATTAGATCCCTGCAGGATTTTCAACTCAATTCTTATTAATCAAAAGCTAAGCCGTAGAACTCAAGCACAGAGAGTTCCCTTACTCTGTTACAGCTTGTGGTTTTCCCTAACCTGTCTAGTACCTGCTCTAGCTAACTGATTTACTAAGAATGCTATATGGTTCACTTTGAAAAATCCTTGATAATAGATGTAGATATAGTACATAAATGATCTACCAATGTAGCTCTGTAGAGAAGAACACTTAAGAGTAGAAAACTGCAGTGAAATGCAGTGAACTTCTGTGAAGGGATTGGAAGGATGAAGAACTTCTTTGATGCTTGTCAATCCAAAATGCTTTCTCTTGTTTTTGCCATTTGCTTGTTGAATCTTGAATCTTCGAATTTTAGCTCTATTTATACTTCATACAGCTCTGCAAATCCTCCTAGATTTTCTGCAACAACCTTCCCAATTTGTAGGCAACAGAGTTTGACTACTTTGAAATCTTCTCCAACGATTGAATGATCACAATATTCAGAGATATTGTTTTAATCTTTCATTTAACCACCATGAGAAGCTGTCATATACGTCTGATTGATCACAGGATCAAAGAGTTCAAGTATTTCCAAATCTGCAGCAAATCAATTTAGGAAATAATCCTGCAAAACTTAGAAATAAAATATCCTGCATTATCATGGTCAAACAGATGATATATTATGATTAAACATGTTAGAAAAATTTGTCTCTCATCATCTAATAATAGAAAATCAAACATATGAAAGAGAGAGAGTAAATCAAATCAAAGAGTTAGTAGAAAACTCCCCCTGAGAATGTGTATTTAGGTTAAGTAGTTTCAAGGCTTTGAATCCAGTTTCAAGGCCTTGAAAATAGCCAAACTATTTTCAAGCCTCTGAAACTGATTCAAGGCTTTGAAAGCTGGTTCATGGACTTGAAATAGCCAAGCTATTTCAAGTCTTGCACAACCTGATCTTTCAATCTCCCCCTTGATGAAAGTCAAAACAAAATTCTGTTTGATCCTTAGTCTCTGCAAAAAAAACTGATTACTCCACAATAAAAACACAGTATATCCAAAAAGATCCAACTTATTCATAATCCCAACAAGAAAACTTAAACAGTTTCAGCAAAAATAAAACCAAATATACCTAAGAACTAGAAACTAGGGCCTCGTTTGGGTAGCGGATAAGAAGGGAGGATATGATACGGTATCCCTCTCCATATCATATCATGTGTTTGGGTAGCGGATATGGGGGAGCATATCATATGCCCCCTTATCCTTTCCCTCATTTTTTGCCTTCAAAACACCAAAATCTTATAACACCACCACCCAGGTATACACCGGATAAGATAAGAGTATATTTTTCTTGACTAATCTGCCCTCATCAAATTCTTAGAATTACACACTCTGAATGATAAAAAAATTAGGTAAACACTGCTCTCCTTCTCCCTCCCTCCCCCTCTCGGATGTGTTCATCAGAACACCCAATGAATCGCCCAACCATCTCGTTGTCGCCATGCTCCTCCCACTGCAACCCTACCAGAGAGTGTGTTCTCTGATTTACTTGTTTGGATGTCTCAGTCAGAGGGTGGGTTCTCGAATTTACTTGTTCTTGGTTGTTTCAATCGGAGAACAAAGTCATCGGTGATACTTCTGTTCACCTTCCTTAATGGTGCCGACGAATTCGCCGCCGTGTCCACCAACAACAACTCCAACCATATCCGCCATCTACGCAGTGTTCTCTCAATTTTTCGGCGTTTATTTGTTCTTCGCGACCCACGAACAGATCCAAACCCAATGGGAGGCTGTAATCTTCAATTCAACTGCCATTAATGGATCTCAACCCACCAGTGATGAATCCCTACCACCTCCCTCCCCATTCTCTTGAGCCCACAACCAATCTCCTTCCCATCGTCTCATCTTCACCCGAAACCCGGAAAAACAACTTTTTTTTTGTCTTCCCTTTTCTTTTCCTAAAAATCCAGATAAGATATTAAGCTTTTTTTTATAATTATGGTCAACTTAATCTACTGCTTGAGTATTTCAAAAAAAATATGTACTGCTTGCGAATGAAACCTGTTTGGGATGAGTTGTTTAATGAATTTTTCTTGACAAAATATAACCAAAAAATCACTAATGTGTAAAAGAAGTTCAAGTAATTTGGTAGAATGTATTAAAAACTTGTGTTAAAAAACTAAACATGTGCATTTCTTGTGTGAAATATGACTTGATAATTTTAATTTGAGGGTATTATAGTCATTTGGACACATATACTGCTTCTTATCCTGCCTCTTATCCTGCAGCACCCAAACACAGTAAGACATAATATCATATCATGCCTTATCCGACAACATACATATCCTACCTCATATCCCAGCATAATCCATACCCGCTGTACCTTAACCGCTACCCAAACGAGGCCTAGAAACCTAGAATTTTCTCCCCTTTTTGACTTTCATAAAAAAGATAGAAGATGTTGGATCAATTGTCTGGAAAATTTTGAAAACTTAGAAGAAGAACTTAAAAGAATAGAGAATGTGGAAGAAAGAATAGACAAGATTTAAGGGATTTTAATATTCATCAGCAGCCTGATCTCCTTCATCTTTCCCACTTTCTTCTGCATCAGACTTGTTCTGCACTTCATGTTCTTCTTCACCAATAATTGAGACCTCTTCAGTTTTGTCCTTTGGAGCAACCTTTGGAGATTTATTTTTCTTCTCCAGGGAGATCAGTAGCTCATCTGAGGCAGGGCTATTGGCTTCATCTTCTTCCTGTGATGTCTGATCTGCTACCTGCTTCTCCTTGTCTGAGACTGGAGTAGCTTCTTCTTGGCCTGAATGCTCACTAGGCAAATCTTTGTCATAGTCTCCTTTCTTTTTACCCTCAACATCCTCAGGAACATCAAGTAAATTCATGCTTCTGAAGATGCTTTCCACCATGTACTTGACTTGACCCAAGTAACTTTCCAAACCGAAAACAGTTGCTTTGACATCTTCCATGTCCAACTCCAAACCATCAAGTCTCTGATTGTCTGTGGGCCGAGAAGCCTGACTTGAAGTGGGGGTCAAGGTCTTTGTCTTAGAGAACTTCTTTGCACCTAGTTCTGCTTCATTCAATTCTGAGTAAAGCTTCCAAAGTTTATTTTTGGTCTCCACAACTCCAATGTTCTCAAAGGCTTTCTCATTTAGTACCCCAAAACCAGATGTGACTGATTCCTCTCCAGTAACTAGAATCTCAAAATGCTCAAAGAACATAGTGAGCAGGTTTGCATAGGGTAGAGGATGGATCCTCTTACTAGTTAGGCTAAAGAGCATGTGTTCAATCACTAATTTTAGAAGACCAATCTCATATCCATGCATAACCAAATACATGATGTGCATCATTCTTTCAGTCACCAACTCTCTGGAGTGCTCTCTGGGAAAGATACATCTAACCAGTATGGTATGAAGGACTTTGGCTTCAAGATTTAACACAGAGTGTGTTAATTGTTTGGCTGAGGTTGAGATGTTTGGAATAAAGAACTCTTCTTTGGCTAGCTTCAAGGTTTCTGACTTGGGTGGATGGTTGCTAGTATCATAACTCTTTGGACAACCTAACACATTGGAAAACTCAGAGTGATCTAGTTCTATAATTATCCCAACAACTATAAATTTGATCACCAAGTGTGCAGATCTCTTGACTTGGGTTAGGTTCAGGTAGAAGAGTCTGGTGAGTCTAGGATAGGCTATTTCTCTAGGATTCAGCATACACCACAAAGAAATATTCTTTAACATAGAGATGCACTTAAGTTTCATGTGTTCCAACACATGTTTATTAACCAAACTACACAAACCAATAGATTCTGAAGCAAAACCATCTAACCACTGACCTTTAGAGATGTTTGAGACAAACCATGTCTCATCTCGTGCTGTGTTATTTGTTGAAACTTGTGAATAGATCTGCAATGCCTTCTCCAAGTGTCCTTCTGGTTGTGCTTCAGTCACCTTTCCTTTCCCTTTTTCTGCATGAGTTGCTTTCTATTTCACCTTCTTTGAGCTCGTAAGCTCTATCTCTGGTTGCTTTTATGTAACAACTTTCTTTTTCTTTTGTTTTTCTGAAGAGGAGGTTGTAGCCTTCTTGATCTTCTTCTTTGGTGGAGGAGGATCTTGATCTGCCTCTGCACAGGGAGTTCTGGAGCTGGAGTCTTCGCAGACTTCTTGAACCTCTTCCACTGCTGCTTTTCTTTTCTTCTCTGAGACAGGTTTCGAACCTCCAGCCATCTTGATTCTTTCTGAGGCTCTTCTTGTTCTCATTAGGTTTTGGGAGAAGAATAGTGAGAGATGGAATGATATGGAATGAAGAAGAAGAGAAGAAGATAAATACTGAAAGAGTTTGAGTTTCAAAAGGAAACTAGTATCTCTCTGATTCTAAAAGATTTGCAATGATCAGAGAGATTTCAAAACCTTTATGCCGTTGGATAATAGAATATACTAATACTATTTTTGGCTAAAACAAATTATGGAAAAGGTGGGGGCTATATTAGGTAAATATCTACAGAGATATCACCCAACATAATGATCCAAGATTATTGACTAACAGTGTAGCAGACTCATTTTCAAGGCTTTGAAAAGGCTTTCAAGGTCTTGAAATACTGGAACACTGCAACAAATAAAAGTCAAGGCTTTGAACTGATTCAAGGCTTTGAAACTCAGTTCAAACCTCTTGAAACACATAAACCTTACCTGTCTTACCTGATAGTCCCCCTAAACCAATTCATCTTTATTTAGCATTCCCAATCCAATATTAGAGCTGAGAACCTCTCATCTGCTAATGGTTTCGTGAAGATATCTGCAATTTGCATGTTAGTAGCAACAAATTCAATAACAATATCACCTTTCTAAGCATGATCTCTGATGAAGTGGTGTGTGACATCAATGTGCTTGGTTCTTGAGTGTTGCACTGGATTCTTTGAAATTTAAATTGCACAAGTGTTGTCACGCTTAATAGGTATTCCCTTGAAATCAAATCCAAGGTCTCTTAGCTGTTGAGCAACCCATAACACTTGTGAGCAACATGCTCCTGCAGCTATATATTCAGCTTCAGCTGTTGATAGAGAAACGGAATTCTGTTTCTTGGAATGCCAACTAATCAATGATGATCCAATGAATTGGCAAGTTCCTGAAGTACTTTTCCTATCAACCTTGTAACCTGCAAAGTCAGCATCTGAAAAACCACTCAAAGAGAATTTATGTCTTGGATACCAAAGCCCTAAATCTTTGGTACCATTGAGATATATGAATATTCTCTTCACAGCAGTCAACTGTGATTCTTTTGGATTAGCTTGAAATCTAGCACACATACACACTAAAAAATATCTGGCCTGCTTGCTGTCAGGTAGAATAATGAACCAATCATGCCTCTATATTATTTTATATTGACACTCTTACCAGATTCATCCTTATATAAAGATAGTGTAGAGCTCATGGGAGTCTTGGCTTCCTTACATTTAGCCATGCTATATTTTTTTAGTAAGTCTCTTGTGTACTCACTTTGATGCAGAAAGATGCCCTTCTTCAATTGATGTATTTGAAGTCCTAGGAAGAAGTTCAACTCCCCCATCATGCTCATCTCAAATTCCCTGCTCATAAGACTTGAGAATTCTCTGCATAATTGATCATTAGTAGCTCCAAACAGTATATCATCAACATATATCTGAACTACAATCAAATCTTTCTCATGAGTCTTAATGAAAAGAGTCTTGTCTACTAAACCTCTTTTGAAATCATTTTCAAGTAAGAATTTTGACAATCTTTCATACCAAGCCCTTGGAGCTTGTTTCAAACCATAAAGAGCTTTGTCAAGTTTGTAGACATGAGCTAGAAATTTTTCATTTTCAAAACCAGGTGGTTGTGCAACATAAACTTCTTCTTGTAAATAGCCTTTCAGGAAAGTACATTTCACATCCATTTCAAACAGTTTCATGTTCTTGTAAGATGCAAATGCAAGCAGAATTCTAATTGCTTCTAACCTGAAAACTGGAGAAAAAGTTTCCTCATAATCCATACCTTCTTCTTGATTGTAACCTTGAGCAACTAAGATTTCTTTGTTTCTGATCACATTGCCACTTTCATTCAACTTGTTTCTGAATACCCATCTGGTACCAATGACAGACTGGTTTGAAGGTGAAGGAACTAGGTTCCAAACCTTATTTCTTTCAAAAAATTGAGTACACGTTGCATAGCAATGATCCAGTCTGCTTCTTGTAAAGCTTCTTTCATAGTTTTTGGTTCTACAAGAGAAATAAAAGCATTAAAACAAAATAAGTTCTTCAATTGTGATCTAGTCTGTGTATCCGTGGTTGGATCTGATATGATGTTATCAGTTGGATGGGATGAGAGATATTTGAATCTCTTTCATGGAGACCATGGTTCAGGTTCTCCATAGATCTTTTCTGGTCTTGAAGTAGTGGCTTTGTCACTTGAATCCTTTTGATCATCTTTTTCAAGGCTTTGAGCTTGACTTTCAAGGCCTTGAGCACCATTTTCAAGGTCTTGAAAAAGACTTCTATTTTCTTCTGAGCCTTTCTTGAATCCCAGTGGATTGTTCCTCAAAAAAAAAAAAAAAACAAAAAAAAATAATCCTAGTGGGTTCTCAGTTTCTTCCTCTGATTCATGCTTGTTCAAATTCAAGTATGCAAAACTTTCACTCAAAGAACCATAATAGCTTTCATAAAAAATAACATGAATGCTATCTTCAACCAGTTTGGTTCTTTTATTGTAAACTCTATAAGCTTTGCAATTCACAGAGTAACCAAGAAATATACCTTCATCACTTCTTGCATCAAACTTACCAAGATTATCTTTTCCATTATTATGGATAAAACAAGTACATCCAAAGGTTCTGAAGTAGGATATGTTTGGATTCCTCCCTTTGAATAGTTCATAGGGGGTCTTCTTCAGAATCGGTCTGATCAAGCACCTGTTCAAAATATAGTTTGCTGTATTCACAGCTTCTGCCCAAAAAATTGTTTTGGCAGTTTGTTCTCTAGAAGCATTGTTCTTAACATATCTTCAAGAGTCATGTTCTTTCTTTCAACAACACCATTCTGTTGAGGAGTTCTTAGAGAAGAGAAGTTCTGAGAAATACCATGCTTATCACCAAATAAATCAAATTCTAACTGATCAAATTCTCTACCATGATCACTTCTGATTGAAGCAACATGTAGGTTTTTCAAGTTTTGAAGTTCTCTGCAAAGCTTTGAAAATTCAGAGAGTGCTGCAGATTTTTCTTTGAGAAACATAACCCAACTATATTTAGAAAAATCATATACAACAACTAACATATATATTTTATCTTTTGGAGTGGGAGTCCTCATAGGACCACAGAGATCCATATGAAGTAATTCAATAGGTCTAGTTGTACTTACAAACTTCTTTGGCTTGAAGAAGCTTCTGGTTTGTTTGCCTTGAGCACATGCTTTTCACATTTCATCTTCTTTGAACTTTATGGATGGCAAGCCTCTTACCAAGTCTTTGGAAATCAACTTGTTCAAAGTATGCAAACTGATATGACCAAGCTTCCTGTTCCAAAGCTTTGAATCATCTTTCAAGGCCTCGAGACACTTCAAACTTTCACCTGCAACTTTGTTAGTCTGAAAAATATATACATTGTTTGATCTAGGAGCTGTGAGAATGCAATCTCCTGATTTCTCATTTTGCACCACACACTTCTCTTTATCAAAGATAACTTTGTTGCCATTGTCACATTGCTGAGATACACTAAGCAAATTAAGTTTCAAACCTTCAACCAGATACACATCAGAGATAGAGTTTTCAGAATTTGTACCAACTTTTCAAATACTAAGAATATTGCATTTGCCTCTTTCACCAAGTGTTATTGAACCTTCAGATTGGTCCTTTAATTCTGAGAATAGAGATCTCTTTCCAGTCATATGTCTTCAGCAACCACTGTCCAT
This sequence comes from Linanthus parryae, assembly GCA_023055425.1. NCBI lineage: Eukaryota > Viridiplantae > Streptophyta > Magnoliopsida > Ericales > Polemoniaceae > Linanthus > Linanthus parryae. The sequence continues at coordinate 6,989,762 of JALGPY010000001.1, forward strand.
GAACCACTTATGTTCTTTGATATTGGTGACAACCTGCAAATACCAATCACTGCCTTACCCAGCTGTTAGACCAAGTGTGGAATTTGGATTCATATTCAGGATCAACCATGTTAGGTGGTCTAACCCTTTTAGGAACCCAAATCTGCTTAACCTGTCCTTTAAGTTGAAAAGGAAAAGTGTTCCTCATTATGTGAGGGTCTCTTCTTCTAAAAGGACAAGTCATCTTAACATGACCAGTTTTGCAGCAGTAATGACATGTAGGAGAAGTTTTGTTTCCAGCTTTCACAAATCTGGTATATTGTTTCTTCTTGGAAAGTTTGGATTGAATCCAATACCAGCTTTGTGAACAGACTGTGAACTTCCTCCAAGAATCAAGTTCAACTTGTGTTCGGATCCTGTAAGCTTGATTTTGACCAATTCAGATTCTTGAAGTTTCTCTGTAAGAGTAATCTTTTGTTTCTCTAAATCATCAACCTGATTTCTTAGATTAAAAAGGCTTTCACTCACTGAGGAGTTTTCAGTGACTACTTCCTCGACTTGTGTTTTCAAGGCTTTGAAACTGGTTTTCAAGGCCTTGAAATCACTGTCAGTTTTCTTCTGAGAGATTTCAAGATTCTGATTTAGGCAAACAAGTTGTAAATTTTCTTTTGCTTGCTCATGAACTTTTTCTTTCAAAAGCCTGATCTCTTTCAGATAATCTTCCTCATTTAAAAGCATTGTTCTGAGATATTCTGAAAGAGCTTCTTTTGGTTTTGAAATTAGACAATTTACCATTACCTCAATGTTCTTTTCAAAAATTTCATCATGCTTGGCCATGAAGCACAGGTTGGCATGTTCTTCCTCAGATTCAGATTCACTAGAGCTATCTGAATCACTCCATGAAGGAGATTGGCACTGTCTTTGGTTAAGCCTTGTTCGTATTCGTAGGATAGGACTGGCACGAGGGACTAGTTAAAAGACTTAGAGTCGGTACAACTCTTTTCATTAGACAATCTCCTTCTATATGATATTTCGATCTTCAAGGGCTATTCCGCGATTCCATCCAGCAATAGTGTAGAGCCTTCCCTATAGCTACCCTGTTCCGACCTGCCGGGACAACACCATTGCCCCGGGACTCAACTCCCTTCTGCTCCCCAACCCACGTAACTAGTGCAGGCCTGTGTGGCCCCTATTCTATTCCTTCCTCCGGATTTGAACCCTTACAATCACGAATCCGGTCACAATAGAATACTACGATCTGGTTTCTGAATTACGGTATCTACGTGAACTGCGATTATAGAATGTGGAATACAGGAATGGTCGAATCATAAAGCATCGTCTAATAAAGGCTATCCTAAGATTTCATTTCAATTAATTATGCCGCTTCTATTACTATGAGGTATTTCCTTACTATGAATAATTCGAGGGTACAAGCCCCATTTTTTCTTTTTTCTTTTCTTTGCTGATTCCTCTCAATGAAATTTCTCATGTTGCACTAAGTTACTTACGGATGTATGCATGCAGTCCAGGAACACTTTGGGGGTAAACACCCATCCAAACAAGTAGGGTCAATAGTTCCACATTTAGGCCGTCACATTTAGCAAAAAAATATTTCACCCAACAAGTGCTCTCCGAACCAAGCTAGATAGTCTCCTATCACTGGGCTCACCAACCAACCTGACTTTGATTCTTATTATTCCTACCCGATATCAAAAGAATAAGGATTATTTCCAGCCCCCTATAACATAAGCGCTCTTGGGTGGGCCATTCCATCAATGAGAAGAGGCCAAATCTCGTATTTTATGGTCGGCGTGGCGATAGGCTTCCAACCGAACCGGTTCCCTGTTGCAAACACAGAGCCAGAACAGTAAGGGGCGCGCAACCAATGTCGCTGCGCGAGGATGCGATTCTCTAAGCTGGGGCAAAGAAAGTCGTCCAGCCCTATCGGATTAGGAATGCGAAGGCCTTTCCTTCGAAAGGAGACCGGAAAGAAAGAGCTATGCTATTGCCCGACCCTTTTTTATCATTTTGTTTGAAGCGGGCCAAATAGAGAATGAAATTCAGAAATAGGGTAAGGGTTCCAAACCTTTTTTAGTAAGGGCCCTACCGAAGTACCAAATCGGGGCTTACACCTCCCTATTACACGACCTAAAAAAGTTAAGCCCTTAGAATCTAAGCCTTTTGAAGCGCCAGTAGTTGTAGTTGTGGCTAGGCCTTTCGTTCTTTTCGCTCTGGGTTTCGATCTATACGACCTCCGGGCGGTACAAAGTAAACCTCTTCCATAGAGGCAGTTAGTAACCTAAGCTTTAAGTGTCGGGGGAGCCATCTTATCTATAAATGGAAAGATCTCCATGTGTGATAAGGAATCCTAGAAAAGATATCATGAGACCGGCCCACTACTACTACTACGAAAAAAGCCCTGCCCTTTTCTATCATGGCTTTCTTTCTTCTGTCATGATCTTTCTTCTGAAAGTTCTTGCTCTTTTTGTGTGGACAATCTCTTATCAAGTGTCCTGCATCTCCACACTCAAAGCAGTTCATAACTGTTGACTTGTTATGTGAAGAGGACTTACCTTTGTAGTCCTTGCTGCTGGATGATCTATGCCTTTCTCTGTCGAAATCTTTGTTTCCAAAGTTTTTATTCATTTTGAGGATTCTTGTCAAGGCCTTGGAAATTAAGGCAATTGGATATTCATCATCACCATCCGCAGTTTCAAAACTTTGTGTTTTCTCATTTTCTTTGGCTTTGAGAGCTAAGTTATTGACACCATTTGGGAGTTATCCATCAACTTCATTCATAGATATCTCATGTGTTAGGAGTTTCCCTTGTAGGTCATCAAGTAGTAGAGTTAAGAGATTCTGAGTTTCTTCAATGGCTGTGGTCTTTGGTTCCCATTTTTCCTTTGGAAGACTTCTGAGAATCTTTCTCACCTTTTCTTCATTGGAAAAATGTTTTCCCAGTGAGTCAAGGTTGTTGACAATATCAGTGAACCTTATTGAACATGTCTCTGATGGAATCATCTGCATTCATCTTGAACATCTCATATTGTCTGAGATATATGTTGATTTTGGTTTGCTTGAATTGACTGATTCCTTCAAAAGTAACCACAAGTTTATCCCAAATTTCTTTAGCAGTTGTACATCCAGAGATCCTGTTGAATTCATCTGTACTCAAAGCACAATACAAAATGTTAATAGCCTTGTAGTTCTTAGAAAATTGTTATAATTCAGAAGAAGAGAGTGAGTCTTCTGTTTCGGGAGTCCGGGTCCCATCTTTTTCTGTGTAGAAAGTATGAGGTCCATTTTGGATAATGGTCCAAAGCTCTAGATCTTGATCAATTATGAACATTTTCATGAGAGCTTTCCAGTGAGCAAATTTTGTTCCACATAATAGAGGAGGTCTGTTAGCAGCTCCTCCCTCTGAGAAACCACCATCACCTGCAGTACTCATGATCACCAGATGGTTAAATCTTATACAGTGATACAATCTCTAATACCAATTGAAAGTGTGAGTATGCAGATGTATAAGCAGCTAAGATACTCTAGAAGGGGGGGGGGGTTGAATAGAGTATGCCAACGTTTTGCAACACTTGCTAGGAAGATGAAAACTTGTGCAAGCAATGCAGTACAAGGCCTTGAAAGCTAGTTCAAGCCTTTGAAGTAGATGCAGAAAGTATAGAACAAGTATGCCTTTTCAAGGCCTTGAAAACAAGTTCAAACCCTTGAAAAGTAAACAGTTTAGTGTGCTGCAAAGTCTATGAAAGAAGATGAATGAAAATGCTAAAGATAAGTGATTTATAGAGTTCAGTCCACTTGGACCTACGTCTCTACCTCAGGGATTAGATCCCTGCAGTATTTTCAACTCAATTCTTATTAATCAAAAGCTAAGCCCTAGAACTCAAGCACAGAGAGTTCCCTTACTCTGTTACAGCTTGTGGTTTTCACTAACCTGTCTAGTACCTGCTCTAGCTAACTGATTAACTAAGAATGCTCTATTGCTCACTTTGAACAATCCTTGAGAATAGATGTAGAGGTAGTACATAAATGATCTACCAATGTAGCTCTATACAGAAGAACACTTAAGAGTAGAAAACTCCAGTGAAATGCAGTGAACTTCTGTGAATGGATTGGAAGGATGAAGAACTTCTTTGATGCTTGTCAATACAGAATGCTTTCTCTTGTTTTTTCCCGTTGAGTGTTGTATCTTGAAGCTTCTAATTTGAGCTCTATTTATACTTCATAAAGCTCTGCAAATCCTCCCAGATTTTCAGCAACAACCTTCCTAATTTGTAGGCAGCAGAGTTTGACTACTTTGAAATCTTCTCCAACGGTTGAATGATCACAATCTGTAGAGATGTTGTTCTAAGCTTTCATTTAACCACCATGAGAAGCTGTCATATACGTCTGATTGATCACAGGATCAAAGAGTTCAAGTATTTCCAAATCTGCAGCAAATCAATTTAGGAAATAATCCTGCAAAACTTAGAAATAAGATATCATGCATTATCATGGTCAAACAGATGATATATTATGATTAAAAACATGTTAGAACAGCTTGTCTTTCATCATCTAATAATAGAAAATCAAACATATGAAAGAGAGAGAGTAAATCAAATCAGAGAGTTAGTAGAAAACTCCCCCTGAGAATGTGTATTTAGGTTAAGCAGTTTCAAGGCTTTGAATCCAGTTTCAAGGCTTTGAAAATAGCCGAACTATTTTCAAGCCTCTGAAACTGATTTAAGGCTTTGAAAGCTGGTTCAAGGCCTATTTCAAGTCTTGCACAACCTGATCTTTCAATATTGATGTTATCTGCATGGATAAGTCTATTCCCAGGATCGAGAAACTATGGATTGGATATACAAGTGTGACAAAATATGTCTTGTGTCCAATCCGGATATAGAGACATAGGGATAACACAACACGGTGACATTTGGCACAATATTTTTCGGGATCACTGAATATTTCTATTAGTTGGGTGGCATAGATGTGTTGATAGACACCGCTCTATGTTTGTTATAGTTACTGCCAACTATGTGGAAACCTATGGGGTCACACGCCGTATGGACTAAACTGGATATGAGTATTAATTAGTTGGACTAATTAATAAAAGGATCGTAACACAACCACAAGAAAAGTTAGTAGGAATAATTTGCAAGTGGACTAATCCATGTAAGGACATGATTAGTATTGGGGCAATTATGTAGTTGATAAGGAGTTATTAACTATATAAAGGAACTCTAGCTAGTTAATTTCTCATCGAAGTCATTATTGAGAGAAACATAAAAAAAAAGAAAGAGAGAGAGAGACGAGAAACTAGAGATCGAAGCCCCTAGACCCGTCTGTCCCCCTTATGCCGTCGGCCCCATAGTCGCGTCTTAAGCTCCGTTTTGCTTGATCCTTTCCCCCTTTCTTCCGTTGCTAGCTCTACACGGTGGGAAGGACTCTAGTCAAAGATCCAAGGTGTGGATACTCGTAGAGACGAAGACAAAATTCTTCTTAGTGATCACACAAACTAAGGTACACATGTTTCTACCCTAATTACTTTATGATTTCTTGCATGTGATCCTTGGAGGGGTTTGAGCAGGATTTTTTTTTTATTCCGCTGCGTAACCTGCATCAAAACCCTACAGTGGTATCAGAGCCACATGTCGTAGCGCATAACATGATATTATGTGTTACTCTTTTCAATTTTACACCGTATATATTGTTTTACACAAAAACTAAAATAATAAGCATATTAGATGCATATTGAATGTGATTCAACCAAAAAAGATCTAATTTTACATGGGATGTGGGAGATGAGTGGGAGATATTGGTGGGTTACCTAGCATTTCTCTTTTCAACTATTTAATATTTTTAGCCAATTTATTTTATTCAAATTTTTTCAACTGATTATTTAGATTTACTTTGGTACCAAATAGGCCGTAAGAACCGCTAGGTTTTGTTTGGGCCATCTGAACTCGCCACCTTGAAGTCTAACGCCGCTAGCACAAACAACCCACGTCCTAGTCGTTTCGAGGCGGTCATTGCCTTTATAGTGAAACCCGCTCTAATATCGAAAAACGAGGAACGGACACAGAAACCGATAAAATAATGTGGGCCGTAAACCTGCGGTCCAGGCTGCAGCCGCCCCAACCGGAGGGTTGTTTTGGGAATCTAGTTGGAGAGGTTGTTCATGATCTAGACGAGTTTGATGATGGAAATGACTTGCCTAGTTTAGCTGCTCATCTTAGACGTGGGACGATAGATGCATGCAAAGGATTCATTCAGACGGCGACACTTAAAGATCTGGACGAACGCGTTGCGAAGATCATTGAGTTTCAGATGAAGGAAAGAGAATTGAAAGCCAGACAGAATGTTGTAATGATAGAGTTGTATTCGGTAAGTAGTTGGTGTAAGTTGCTGGTTTATGAAGCTTATTTTGGGTGGGGAAAGCAAGACAGAATGCTGGAATGATAGAGTTGTATTCGGTAAGTAGTTGGTGTAAGTTTCCGTTTTATGAAGCTGATTTTATGAAGATGATTTTGGGTTGTGGGCCATCTATGCAGGTTCTCATCCGTTCCCAAACATGGTCGGGTTGATGGATACAAGCGATGGAAATGGAGTTGAGGTTTGTCTATTTTTGACGGAAGAAGAGACGGTTCGTTTCAAAAGTAACCACGATCTGCAGAAGTATGCCACCTTTAATCCAAGTGCTTTTAGCTAGTTAATCTGTTGTTTTCACTGTTCTTTCTGTCTACTACTGGTCCTCTTCTTTGATTTCTTTTTCTTTGAGGAACCTTGTTTTATTTCCTGTATGAATAAAAGTTTGTGTTACTATTAGACGGGCCTTTTCAATCGTGTTATTGTAACAAATTTATAAATTAATGTTGTTGTGTTTGATTTCCTCAAGAAAGATATAATTGTGGGTTCCTCTATACTTGTGATTTTTTTTTGTAATGGAAGCACCATAATATTAATTAAACAACAAGAGCATTTCATAAAAACATATCGCGCTACTAACTACATGTTTTTTTATCATGAAATAAAATTACAAAACTTTGATCACTTTCCATCCAAACTTGAAAAACATGAGGGAATTTGTGTCCACATCAACTTCATCCATTTGCAATTAGCGAGAGAGAAAACAGAAGGCGATTTCCGTCTGGCGATCTCCATCAGCCAATAATCCCGATCTACCTTATTCTCAAAGAAGTGAAAGGGTCGAAGGAAGGCAGACCCATGGCGGCTCCTTCCCGACCACCGGCAAAGCTCCGACATCATCAAACCAGCGGCTTCGCGACATCAGAGGCGGATTCACATGAAGATCATGGTGGCAACGGGCCGTGCCGTGCCTAAACCCGGCCGTGCCTTGGCGCGGTGAACTGTGCTCGGGCCGTGTCGAGGGGTAGGCTGTGCCGGGCCGTGCTAGAATATTAATGAATCTCGGCACGTGTCGGGTCGAGCGGTAGAACGTTTTGTGCACGGGTCGTGTCAGAGGGGGTCGGAAAGGGGTAGTTGTGCGGGTCGTTTTGGCTAGGGGAGGAACACGAACCGCTCGTGCCAAGGGCTAAACACGCCTTTCAGAGGGTCATGCTTTGCCGGGCGGGGGAGGGGGCCGTGCTCGGGCCGTGTCGAGGGCGGGTCGTGCGGGGCCGTGCCAATGGCACGCGGGTCGGGCCGAATTTACCCTAAGAAATATGATTTAACCCTATATTTTTTGTACAATATACACTTTAGCCCCCACTGAAATTGTGTAATAGTCCCTTACACTTATTATTTTTTTCCTTAAAATACTCATCTCTAAATTTTAGCCCCCCACTGAGACGGAATTCTGGATCCGCCCCTTCACATCTCTGAGATGTCTGATAACCGATTCTTGGCCCCTTTTGGCTCACAAAGTTGGTCCGGTGCGAAGAATACGCCAAAAAAAAAGCTCCTTCTAGTCCTGCAAAGACGATGTCAAGCAAATTTTCCCCAGGTAAATTGTGCACCCACAACATAGCTTCTGATTTGAAAGAGAAGTAAGTGCTTATTGAAGATGAATCGCAACAGCCCGTTCCTAACAGTGTTGTTGGAAATTTTCCTCATCCGAGCATGGGAAACTTCTATGACAAGAAGATTCTTAATCTTCTTGATTTGGGTCAAGAAGACTTTGAAGACTTGGATGTTGGTTTTGAGTACTATGGTTTTGATCAGGACGATCTCTACTTCACCTCTAACCCTTCAATTCCATGGCATTTTCCTCACATGTTAAACACAAGCACTCTTCAAAGAATCATTGTTTCCACCAACCCAAATCGTCACAACTTCCAAAGACCCAAGACACTTTAAAGACTCCAACTTGTCAACAATTGTTTTTTCAAGACCTTTAAGTCCTAGATGCCTTACTGTCTAACACTGCTACTGCCTCACAACTTAACAAAAATATTCCTCACCCATGTAGTGACACAGTGCACTAAATCAGTCAGCCACAACCCCCTGCAGTGAAGAACTTTATGTGCAATTTGCTCAACAAATGTGCAGATTCCTCCAAAGAAAAATTGAAGTCCTTCAAATCCTCGTCACATGAATCGTTGGCTGAATATAATTCTGCCCGTCAGACCAACCCTCATATTCCTCAATCTGTTGAGGTGATTCAACCATGCTTAACTGATCAAGCCCGTGTTATTTTGAACTAAAAACCAGTCAATCTTAGAAAGTACAATGATGATGAGTTGTGTGCCTTGCGATTCAGTTCATCTCCTTCTAAGGAATTGCAGTCAGTTTGTACCAAGACCAAATTTGAGTTAAGTTCTGCACGGTCGCGGCAAAGCTCCGTTGAATATTTCGTTTCCTCATCCTACTTTGTTTCTTACATCAACAAAAGGAAAAATCAAGCGGGTTACATCAAGCGAGTATCACTCGATTCTGCCATGCACAAAAGCCAACATGAGGTCATCCGGAAACACTCGAAAACCCGAAAGATTTGTTGTACGAATGGGAAAAAACTCGATTGTATAATCCTTCCAACAAAATATTCGATGGGACAATCTTCTCCAGCAACCTTCACTGAAGGTAACACTTCTAATATGCAAGTGGAAGTTCCCATTGTTCGTGCCTCCTCTTTCAAAGGTACATCATAATCTTCTTTGCCGGTTCGGGGTTCTTCTCTCCCAACCCAGACATCTTCTCAAATTGGCAGCACGAAGCAGCCTCGTACCTGGTTTTAAGAAGCAACATCTGCGTAGTTCCAAACGACACTGCTTAAGCCATGGCCTCAAAGATATGGGTCCAACTTTGGGTGGGCATAACATGTTTGTGGAACACAATAAATCTCAAACGAAATGAAATATTCAATTGGTTGAGAAATCATTAACAACAAAGGTCCTGAAAACAAGTGGCACTCAAAATGGTAAGAAGTTAATTTGTGCCAATCTTGATATGATCTTTAACCCTGGGTATTTGGAGATTTTTCCTCAACAATCTCAGCAACAGCCATGACGATTTTTAGATGGAATTGTCAAGATTTAGGACAGTCTGGCACAGTTGGAACAAAAATGTTTTTGTCCGTTTACGAGTATGGTAACACTTTCTTCAAGGAGGGTTGGTATGCATTTTGTTCTCTCCCAACCAACAAGCATCTGCTTCTCTTTGTGATGAAGATCATCGTGACATTCAATGGGTTTTGTAGATGGAGGATCTCTTTTTCTTGTTCTTATTGGTCCCGATTGCTTGTCTCTCAGGACAACATAGTTTTTGGGACCGTCTCCTCATGAGAAGATTTGGAACGCTTCCTTATTGCCTCATGGAAATCCCGACTTAGCCTGAATCTAACAAAATCGGATGTCTTGTTCATCCAACCAGTTGGGTCGCAGTTCGCCACTTCTCTATGCATATACTGCTCGAGTTCCCTTAACTCTTTCTCCCCTATCCGAACCCAATTTACGACCCCCTCACATTGGGCCACTCCAGCATCGAGAATGGATCTCCAAGCTCGGTTACGAAATGCTACGACAGGTCCGGAAGAATTAGTACCACCCATCGACATGCTCATCTTTAAATATCAAACACTTTATTACTTATAGTGTTTTTGCTTTGTTGTAACTCGTAAGGTTTGGTGGGTAATGTTGATAGCTTGTAGCAACCACTTGGATTTTGTTTTTTTTGTATGTTGTACGTGTTTGTTTAATTAATAAAATTTTATTTCCTCAAAAAACAAAATGAGGTAACTCCTCTACCCACCTCCCAGGAGGTGAGCCCTCTACCACGTGGCTGGCAAGACTATCAACCACGATATTAAGTTCACAATCACATGCATAGATGTCGCGGTCCTCAAGATGAGAGGTCAAATGTATCACTTCCCCCATTATTTCTTTCAACGGATCTTCATATCTTTGTCTTTCTTCCTTGGTCGCTGATCTGAGTTCGTTTAGCAGCAACATGGCATCTCCTTGTTGGGTTTTTTGGTGATTCAAACATCTTACATAAATTGGTGAGAGATTTTAATGAGTGTTGTGTGAGACGCAACTCTTGATTATTAGTGGGTGGTGTGTGCTTGTAATCGGTTTGATTTCTCATCGATAAATTGGTTTTGGGTTGGCCGTGGACGTAGATTGTCTCAAAATAAGTGAGATACGTAATTTTTGTGTTCTTCATCTTGTTTTTATTGCTTTCTTGTTTCTATCGTATTGGAAACCTAACAAGTGGTATCGGGGCCTGATTCGTTGAGTTTCAAGAGAAACAATAGCGAGTTCGATGATCAATATTAATCGATTCCATGAGAAAAATAGCTTTACTCTCTGGAAAATCAAGATGCGTGCTGTGTTGAAGCAGGAAGATCCGTGATTTCCATTGCCTAACAAGGCGGGCACGGATACGAGCACTCTGGCGTTTGTGAAGATGGAGGAGAAGGCGCATGTAACGATCATATTGTGCCTGGCGGACGATGTGATCAATGGGTTCGTAGATCATGACGCCTTAGCAGGATTGTGGACAAAGTTGGAGGATCTCTACGCGAAGAAATCCGTGGCCTAAAAATTGATGTTTGAAGGTTGAAGGTACGCGTATTGGTGATCACCTAGATAATCTTAACACTATATTGCTCGAATTGCGCAATAGTGATGAGATTAAGAGTGATGTTGACGTGACATTGATTTTATTGGTTTCCTTGCCTCTACTTTTGAGGGATTCGTTCAATCGTTTGTTATTGGGAAATAAACGGTAACCCTAGAGGAATTCGTTATGGGAATTGAGGCATAAGGCGGTTGGGAAGGACGATCAGGCTGTTGAAGCGTTGATTGTTAGGAGATGATGTTGTAACAAAACTCCTGTGCCAGAGCTCTGTTACCAGTTTGTTATAACCTGAGGGTATTTGATCAAGAAAGACGAAAGAAAAACAAGAACGAGACAGATATTTAACGTGGTTCACTAACGAATTCGTAACGAATTTGCTAGCTAATCCACGGTCAGAACCAGATATTTTATTGAGAAGAGAACGTGATTTCAATGCACGCCGTAGCCGTGACAGCCACAACGGCCACCCGAAACAACCCACCCGACACACACAACACTCTCAAAATCAAAACTCTCAAACTCGCCTCTGTGTGTGCATGTGAAACAAACTATTCATGTCTTTTTATACTCTGCCAAAGACACTACATTGCCAAAGAAACTCACCGCCATTAGTAGTTGGTAATAGTGGACTTTGACTATTTTTCTTGCCAACCTTTTTGTTTCCAAATTATTTATTTTTCTTTATTTGTTTTGCTAGGACCCAAAGTAATTACTAAATTGACTTCAAGTCACCCATTCTAACAAATTTTCACCTTGACTTGAATAAACTTAGAAACCTGAACCAGAACCTGATGCTTCTCTCCTCAAAACTGAACCGGATGCGTCTCCCAGAACCATAAACGAGCACGCTTCCCAAACAGATGTTCTGCAGTTGTATGCGAAACCTGAATCACCAAATCGTTGCTCCAACTACCATGCGTTCCTGCAACGACTGTGCCCAATGTGGTTGCACTTGCGGAAATAGAAACAAGTGCTCCACCCAGAACCAGACTCGAATACATTCACTGAGAAAGCAGGACCGAATGTATTCCCGATGCGCCCAATTGCGCCAGACATATGCACCATGACAGAATGCCCAGATGTCATCCAGACCAGATGCACCGATGACGAGTGCCACAAATTGTCATGCCAGATGCGCCCCCTATGCCTCAGATGCGCCATATGCTCGCCAGAAACAGATTGCGCCAGATGCAAGCTCAATGCGTGTCATGGTACACGGCCCAAAACGAGTGCACGCCAGAACAAACTCGTGCATAATGCGTGCCAGAACCAGAACCCGATGCGCGTGCCAGAAATCTCACGCGCTAGATGCTCTATGTCGTTGCTCCAACTCCAACGAGTTCTTACAACGCACGGGCCAGAACCAGATTCAATTCACACGCCAGATGCTCCACGCCGGGAGCCGGATTGCGCCTGAACGTCAATCGCCAGGACGCCAGATGCGCGTGAACCGCCAGATTCGCGCTAGTACCGAATGCGTGTTGGATTTTCCAGATCCCTTGCATGCCTAATCAGATGCGCGTCAGATTGCTCCAACAGGAGCCCGGATAGCCCATCCATGGGGCTTTAGATGGTGGGTGTACCTTCTTCTCTCTCACGAACAGATCGATCTTGATCGCTACACCAGACATCGTTCTTGGCAAAATCTCGAATCCCAACTCCCGATAGCCTGCTCCACCTGAATCGCGAAACCCTACCTTTGAGTTCCACCAAAACGTGAAACCCTAACTCTTGTCTCCACCCGGATCTTGGAACCCCGGCTCTGATACCAGTTTTTCGTAACAAAAATCCAGTTTCAGAGCTCTGTTACTAGTTTGTTATAACCTGGGGGTATTCGATCAAGAACGACGAAAGCAAAACAAGAACGAGACATATATTTAACGTGGTTCACTACGAATTTGCTAGCTAATCTACGGTCAAAACCATATATTTTATTGAGAAGAGAACGCGATTTCAATGCACGGTGACAGCCACAGCGGCCACCCGAAACAACCCACCCGACACACACAACACTCTCAATATCACAACTCTCAAACTCGCCTATGTGTGTGCGTGTGCGTGTGCAACAAACTATTCATGTCTTTTTATACTCTGCCAAAGACACTACATTGCCAAAGAAACTCACCGCCTCTTGTAGTTGGTAATAGTGGACTTTGCCTATTTTTCTTGCCAACCTTTTTGTTTCCAAATTATTTATTTTTCTTTATTTGTTTTGCTTGGACCCAAAGTAATTACTAAGTTGACTTCAAATCACCCATTCTAACAGATGAAAATGAATAAATGATATACACATGCGTTGAATTTTCAACTCACAGGTCTCCAAATATAAAAAAATAACTTAAACCAGATCAATGAGTAGAATGTTATGGCCTTTGAAAAGTGGCCTAAGACCTCAGAGCAAGTTTCGGACAGAATTTTCTAGCAATTTTAACACAAGATTGTGATAAATTTAGAATAAATTAGGCTAAAATGTTAAAAACCGTTGTAGCCTGATTAATAACAGAAAGTGGAGAACTGATGAAGAACATAGTTGAGAGTTTGAAAACTTCTTACACCGAATTCTCTGTAACCTCGAATTGTCCTTCAAAATGCTTATAGGTGATTATGAGGAGGCCCTGATAGCAGCAGGTTGAAGAGAGAGTGAAGGAATTGAGAGTTGGAAGATTTCCTCTCAAGAACATGAACAACATTATGAATGTCTTTGAATTTTTGAGGAGTTTGATCTGTTTGAAGGGTGCTGAGGTGTTACCAGAGTGTTTAGGAGTTTGACAGCTCCTTGGATGAGGTGTCATGTGGTAGAATCACTTTAATTAAAGTCACTAGCTAGTGTGACTAAGTGCAACGTTAGGGCTCAAAAAGGAAACTTTATGAAGTTTAAGGCTAGAAATTAGGTATTGCAACTTTTAGTCGTTCCCTAATCGGCCCCTCGAAGAAATATAATCATACATGAAAACAAATTGTTATTCTAATTACAGTTATATCCCTCCAACTCTGCTTGAAATTCAGAAAATTAGGTACACAATGATCCCCCGAGTTTTTAAAATTAGACTTTGAGTCATCATTTGAATACTAGGATATTTCAGTGGTGGTTACCAATGTGAGATTTAGGCTAGAAATACTACTACGTATTCTTCTTCTTCTTCTTCTTCTTTTATTCTCTTAATTTTTTGTGTTGTATTACTTTGGCAATACACATATAAGACAAAGGATATAATAGACATTTCAAGTTACACTTCGACATATTTCCCCAGCTTTAACAGAATCGCACAAAGACAAAACTACGTGAAGATATTTTGCAACATTTTGAACCACATGTGTGCTTTTCGCACAAACACCTAATCACGCGGGTAAAATGGAATTGACTCATATAATTACTTTAATATTATGACCTAATTTATGTCATGCCAAAAATAAGTACTTATTAATAATTAGTTCAACAACCAATATGAGGTACCAAAAATGTTATATGTCCCAATTTTGATGTTAAAAAATGTCCCAACTTATCACATCTACAATATTGATCAATATCTTAAAAAATATTGTAGATAGTAGTGGATTATATAAATGATGCAGACGATTCGAGATGTTATTGGAATGTTTATGTTGGTACGTATAATATTGCTCTATGAGATACTATCATCAGAGCCGTCTCCAAGTTTCTGGAGGCCCGAGGCGATTCAATGCTCCGGGTCCTCTTTGTAATAGCAAAATATGTGCAACAGCATCTCATATTATTTTTAGAAAGTAAATGAGCTCGTTTTTGTTACCAATAAGGAGCGAGAACTAAAAAGCATTATCACATTGTCTGGTTAGGTTTGTAGTGAAGTCCTACAACGAGGACCAACGATATTACCTACTCCTCATTTGGATGGGTAAAAGACACTTTCCACCCCTCTATCACCCCTTCTAGTTTAAAAAGGGCACTTTCACCCCTTTAGTGAGCCGAACTTCAAGTAAATTTTTTTTGAGGGAAACAAAAATTCTATTCATGGATAGTCAACCCCAATAAATTATAGTTTAAAACATCAATAGCCCAGGTAGGCGTTTGAGAATAATAACTTATATCGTCTTCTTCCATCGCTCTTGAAGCAAGCTGGTGGGCGAATCTATTCCCATCTCTGTTAACATGAAGAAAGACCACCTCTTGAAACTTTGCTCTGATGCTGAGGTATTCGAACAGCACCTCCCGGAGATCAGAAATAATGTCGGCCTCCTTTGGAATACCTTCCGGACATCTTCGAAGAAGAAGGATCAGTCCAAGGCAATCACTCTCCAGATTGACGCGAGGATAACCCAGTTCCAAAGCCAACCGGAGTGCCTCGCGGACGGCACAAGCTTCGGCTATAAGAACAGAGCGTTGATGGTAGATGTAGATACTGCTTTATGACATGGCAGATCTAGGCCACGTGGCAACCATCCAGCACACCATATTGTGCTCCACACACACAGGATCACCAACCGAGCTGATCCATGTGGGGGCTGCGAGACAGAGCCCTCGCATACCACTGCACGGGACTTGTAGGGACTTGTGGTTTGGAGGCTAGGGTAAGCCCTGTCGCGTGCGAGCCAAGCCCGGAATCTCTTGTGCACATTTTGGTGAACCCGACGTGAATCTTACCAGCAAAAGCAACCATGTCTCAGGAGGACGATGTCAGCAACCGATCGCCTTCCACCGAAACTCCCTCGGGAGACGAGGCCCGCCGTACTCCGACGACTCCCGGCGAGGCGCCAACTTTAGAGTCTTTGGACGCCACTGTCCAAAGTCAGGCGAAAGCTCTCAAGTCTCAATCTGCGCAGTTAGAACGGATCTTGGCCGTTCTGGGCACTCTTGCGCCAAATCCTCCACCTGCCACCGCTATCCCTCAGGGAGGAGGAACCCCTACCGCTCCAGGATTGGGAGTGTCGGCCACGCCTCCCAACCCTCATCTGCAAACTCCACCGTCAGCCACGCAGCTGCCCTCGGTCCAAGGGTCAACGGCACAAATGCTACCCCCTGCTGCTCACGCCTCTCAGCCCCCGGCTTTGGCGTCCAACCCAGCTCTGCAGTATACTCTGCCTCCACCAGCGACAATCTGGGGAAACGCGGGTAGTCAATACACTCCCAATCCCCCGGCGGCATATGTGTCGCCACCGCCTACGGCAACCCCTCCGCCAACTACCGAGGGAAGCATTCCAGAATGCATGACGTCTTTGCAGAAGCGCGTGGACTCCATCCTGGCTCATCAGTCGTTCGCGGATACCATCATCCCGAAGCTAGACAACGATCCACCCATCCCACGAGAGATCTATCTCATGCCTAACCCGGCGGGGTACAAGGCTCCCAAATGGGATAAGTTCGAGGACGTCAATGGAAACGCTCATGAGCATGTCATGCGTTTCATCGATGTCATGGGTCCATACGGAGCCGATCCCAAGCTGCTGATGCGAGAATTCCCAAAAACTCTTGGGAATGTAGCATACAAATGGTACCGGACATTGGAGGCCGGATCTGTGAAAACTTGGGACGACATGGTCCAGAAGTTCTATACCAAGTTCTTCCAGATGGAAGAAAAGGTGACGATGATCCATCTCTCGCGGATGTATCAGAAACGCGAGGAAGATGGAATCACTTTCATCAAGAAATTCAGAGCGAAATCCTTGGAGTGCAAGGATCCAATGCTCGAAATCCGGCTCGTAGAGATATGCCTACAGTGCATGCGAGATGAATACAAAAGCATGCTGATCAATTTGCAAACACCTACGTTTTCAAAGATCATCGAATGTACGATGAACATCGAGCCCATTGTCGAGAGACAGAGAAAGAAGAGCGCTCCAGAACGACCTGCGAGCGGCACCACCTACAAGATCGGCAGGTTTGGCTACAAGCGGGGACGCGAAGCTGAGGTCAATACAGTTTCGCCCCAGAAGCCAGCAAAAGTTGCAAACTTCGATGCACCGCCTCTGCCATGCTCGGTGGAGGAAGCGAGCGATCTCTGCAGAAAGTGGCGTAAGGACGGCGTCCTGCCACCGCTTGAGAAAGCACCCTCCAAGGAGATGACGAGGGACCCTAAGTGGTGCGAATACCACGGCAAGGTCATGCACCCCACAGCCGAGTGCAAGAAGCTCAGATTCGCGTTCGATTAGAAGATGAAGAACGGCGAACTCATCGTCAGCGATCACCGGAAGGATGTGCGCAACAACCCGCTGCCTGCCCATACAGATTCGGGCTCAAAGGGCAAAGAGGTCGCCATGATCTCGATAGTGGACTTGGAAGAAGTTGCAGAGGATGGTCTGCCCGTCATTGCTGAAGTCCATGAAGATGAAGACTACAGCATGGACACGGAAGACGAGCGTGCCGACCGCATGAAAGGGTCGCATGGCTTCGACAAATTCATCGCTTTGACGCAATCCCTTCGACGGCTCACCAAGTAATGAAAGCTATCTGGAACGACAGGATTGTCGAGATACCGGCCTCAACTAACCCGTTCAACTTGGACGAAGCACATCTCAGCGAAGCGGTGTGGTTCACCGAGATGGCGGACGAGCAAACACCCGGACCATTCAACCCTACTCCTTTACCTCTCTGGGAGGACATCAAGGACCAGTCACCTGCAGGCGTGATGGTGACAAGGGGAGATGCCAAGGAAAAGCCGCCTACACACGAAGAGGCGCCGCGCATCGCATATCATCGGAAGAATGTGTACACTCTGAAGAGGATCGCAAAGCATGACCCCGAGGGTAAGGAGATAGAGAGCTTCTACGCCAACGGGAAGAAATGCTATCGCATATGAAGGTGCGCGGGGACGTCCTCACACGGGCATGGGGGTGTCCCTGGGCAAATCAATCAAATCGAGCAAGTTGCGCTGACGAAAGAGCCAACACAGGGCGCTCCAGACGAGAAACTCAAAGAAGCGCCCGAATGCATGGAAGACAGGCCAAGACCACAAAAGCAAGAGCTAAAAGAAGTGTTCCTCAGCCCGAACGAGGAAAAGAAAAGGCCAGTCTTCCTGAGTGCGGACCTCACAAGCGAAGAGGAACAAGGACTGCTGCAGCTCCTAACTGAATACAAGGACGTGTTCGCATGGGAATATGATGAGATGCCAGGTCTAGACACGAGCATCACCATGCACCGTTTAGACGTCATCCCAGGGTCTAAACCGGTCAAGCAAAGCACTAGAAGCTTCAGGCCAGAGCTCAACGTGAAGATCAAGCAGGAGATTGTCAAACTCCTAGACGCCAAGTTCATAGAGCCAAATCACCATCCCACATGGTTGGCCAACATCGTGCCGGTGGTGAAGAAGAACAGACAGCTCCGCATCTGCGTGGACTTCCGAGATCTCAATCGCTTCTGCCCTAAGGACGATTTCCCACTGCCTAACATCGATTTGCTCATTGATTCAGCGGCAGGCCATCGCATGTTCAGTTTCATGGACGGCTTCAGCGGGTACAATCAAATCAAGATGGATCCCGAAGATGCAAGGAAAACTGCATTCATCACTCCCGTGGGGGTATTCAACTACACGGTAATGCCATTCGGTCTTAAGAACGCAGGCGCAACCTATCAGCGGGCCATGATGGCTCTATTCCACGACATGATGCACAAAGAAGTGGAATTCTATGTGGATGACCTGGTAGTCAAATCCAAGCATGAAGCAGATCACCTTGCAGACCTGCGGAAGGTGTTCAACAGATGCAGGAGCTTTCAACTGAAAATGAACCCCATGAAATGCGTATTCGGCGTGACCTCGGGGAAGTTTTTGGGATGCGTAGTCCATCGCCAAGGGATCGAGCCTGACCCTGCGAAAGTGTCAGCCATCACCAGCATGACGCCACCTCACAACCAAAGTACCTTGAAAACATTCTTGGGAAAATTGTCATATCTGCGGAGATTCATCCCAGCAATCGCCGAAATCACATGCTGTTTCAGCACTCTTCTCAAGAAGGACGCCGCGTACAACTGGGCTCCTGATCACGAAACCGCATTCGAAAAGCTAAAGGAACTACTCACATCAACAAAGATAATGATCGCGCCTCAACTGGGATCACCGCTTCTGCTATACCTTACATCGACAAGAAAATCTATAGGAGCACTCTTGGCTCAGGTGTATGAAGGCCAAGAGAGGCCCATCTATTACATCTCTCGCATTGTGCAGCCTACTGAATCAAGGTACACAGATATCGAACGTCATTGCCTTGCTTTATTCTTCGTAATAGAGAAGTTGAGACACTATTTTGCATCGCACAAAGTAGTGGTGGTCACCAAAAGCGACCCCATACGATACTTGCTAACTCACACTACTCCGGGCGGGAGATTGGCGAAATGGTACATGACCGTCTCTCAATACGATATCACATGCGTGAAACCAAGAGCGATCAAGTCGCAGGCGGTAGCAGATCTGTTGGCACAGTTTCCCGACAACAGTCACGAGCCTGTGATCGAGGAAGAGCTCGAAGGCCCTGAAATCTACGCGATCGACGTGCCCTATTGGACCCTCCACTTCGACGGTTCGTCAACCAGAAAAGGCGGAGGCATTGGGATAGTCTTGACAAAGCCGGACGGGGAAGTCATACAGATGTCCGCAAAACTCAACTTCGCAGTCACGAACAATGAGGCGGAATACGAGGCTCTTATTACAGGGCTCCGTGCGGCGAAAGCTTTGGAAGTGAGAACCTTAACAGTCATGGGGGATTCCAAACTGATTGTTAAGCAGGCCTCGGGCGAATATGGTTTAAAGGAGATCAACCTCCTGCCATACCGCACCCTAGTGCAAAAGCTGATGCAGCAATTCTGCGACGTGAAATACGAGCACAAGCCCCGAGCGGACAATAGGCATGCAGACGCCTTAGCAACTCTGGGATCTAAGGTCAGCATAGACAAATGCCCCGCAAGGATTTCCATCGAAGTGCGAACATCGTCGGCATTAACAGAAGATGTGTGCGACGACGAACACATGGATGACGCAGACTGGCGAAAAGCAATCCTGCAAGCTATTGCGAAAGGCACCAGCAGCGAAAGCTGGGCACTCACGAAAGGATACTGCATCCACGACAACACCCTTTACTACAAGGGTCCTGGAGGAATACTCATGAGATGTGTCTCCGAGCAAGAGGGACAACAGCTGTTAGAAAAGATTCACCAACACGCTTGCGGAGAAAGCGAGGTGTCAATCTACAGGAAAGCTCAGAGATATGGCATTCATTGGCCAAGCATGTCAACAGCTGCAGCCCTGATACAAGGGAAGTGCGAAAGTTGCGCACTAATCAAAGATTCTCTACTCATCGCTCTAACCGATGACGACACAGATTGGAGGAAGCCATTGTTTGAATTCCTCACCCAGGGCACCGTACCCGAATCAAGAAAAGAAGCCGACAAATTGAAGAGGAAAGCTTCTCGATACGTGGTTCAGGAAAACCTGCTTTGGCGAAAAGGTCACGAGGGTAACTTGCTGCGATGCCTAGACGGCAGGGAAGCACAAGAAGTCATGGACCTTTCTCATCAGGTGGAACACCAGGGAGGTGCGAAATTATGCAGACAACTCCTCTCAATCGGATACTTCTGGCCCACGATGGAAGTCGATTGCCGCACCAAGGTGTGACGCTGCCAAGAATGCCAATTCAAAGGGAACCTAGTGCACGCTCCCGCCGTGGATCTACATGCATTAGGGACGCCATGGCCATTTCACACATGGGCTTTGGACTTCATCGGCCCCATCCGACCAACGTCACATGGGAACCATTTCATTCTCACCGCAACTGAGCTGTTCACCAAATGGGTGGAAGCAATACCACTGAAGACGGCAAACGCGCTGGCTGTGGTTAACTTCATCCAGGAAAACATCGTATGCAGGTTCGGAATCCCAAATACTATTCTTTCAGATAACGGTACTCCTTTTGTTAATCGTCAGGTAGCTACGAAACTCGCGGAGTACAACATCAGGCAGATATGCTCTACCCCCTATTATCCAAAGGGAAACGGACAAGCCGAAGCGACTAACAAAACACTGTTGAGAATTCTGAGCAAGATGGTCGCAGATGACCACAAGAAGTGGGCCGACTCCCTTAACATAGCTCTGTGGGCCTACAGAACTTCTCCAAGGACACCTACAGGGGCCTCGCCATTTCTACTATGTTATGGGGCCGAAGCTGTAGTACCTGCGGAGGTCAGAGTCAATTCGGCAAGGCTGGCCTTCCATGCACTCTATGAAAATCAACGTGATCATGATTTAGTCTTGCTGGAAGAAAAGCGAGAACAAGCCAAAAGGACCAACAAGCGGTACCAAGAAAGAATCGCTCGCGCCTATAACAAGACAGTCCAGCGACGGGATTTCGCAGTTGGCGACCTGGTCTTGCGCGCATCTGATCACTGCATGCGAGAAGCAACTCATCCAAAGTTCGCAGCTAATTGGGAAGGACCCTTCGAAGTCACAGAAGTCTTCGATAGCGGCTACTGCAGCATACGAAGGTTGCACGGCACAACCTCAACTCCAAGCTCAGTCAACATGCGCTGGATCAAGAAGTACTATCCTTGACTCCTCTTACTTCATACGTTTTATGATAACGTTGCTTAATGTCTCATGTGGCTATGATTGACGCAATCTCCTCTCCCATATGAGAGGATTGTAATCCTATCTCTCCCATGTGAGAGTGTTATAATAAAAGAATTCTCCCAAATGAGAAGTTCATATTTCTAGCCGTGTATATTGCTCTCTTTAATTTGTTATTGCTGTTAACAATGATTTATTCGCTGCGATAGCAGCAAATACAAACGTGATCTTAATCGATCATCAAAGCCTATCTCTTACGATAGCAAACGCGATCTCAATCGATCATCTAAAGCCTATCTCTTACGATAGCAGCAAATACAAACGTGATCTTAATCGATCATCAAAGCCTGTCTCTTACGATAGCAAACGCGATCTCAATCGATCATCTAAAGCCTATCTCTTACGATAGCAGCAAATACAAACGTGATCTTAATCGATCATCAAAGCCTATCTCTTACGATAGCAAACGCGATCTCAATCGATCATCTAAAGCCTATCTCTTACGATAGCAGCAAATACAAACGTGATCTTAATCGATCATCAAAGCCTGTCTCTTACGATAGCAAACGCGATCTCAATCGATCATCTAAAGCCTATCTCTTACGATAGCAGCCAATGCAAGTGCGATCTTAAGCGATCATCAAAGCCTATCTCTTACGATAGCAAACGCGATCTCAATCGATCATCTAAAGCCTATCTCTTACGATAGCAGTCAAATGCAAATGCGATCTTAAATGATCATCAAAGCCTATCTCTCACGATAGCAGTCAACACAAACACGATCTTAATTGATCATCTAAAGCCCATCCCTTACGATGGCAGCCAATGCAAATGCGATCTTAAGTGATCATCCAAAGCCTATCTCTTACGATAGCAGCAAAATACAAAAAACGATCTCAATCGATCATCAAAATCCTATCTATCACGATAGCGGTTTAAACAAATGCAATCTTATATGATCTTATTAAGCCTATCTGTTATGATAGCAATTTATACGCAAAGTGATTTTAGTTGATCACCCAAGCCCGTCTGTTACGATGGCAACATAACTGCAGAACCATCTTGCTAGATCTCCTAAAGGTCTATCTGCTGCGATAGCAATTTATGCGAGAAACTATCTCAAGCAATTCTCTAATAAAGCCTATCTTCTATGATAGCAATTCGCACCACTCAATGATCTTAATTGAGCTGTTAAAAACTATCTGTTACGATAGCAAAGTTGTGAACGTGATCTCATACGATTTACAACTGCAAGCTCATCCGCCAAGATGGCACAGCTGCGAAATTACGATCTCGAATGATCTAGCGGAACATCTGCGCATTGACGTCGCATATGTGAAATCATTACATGGCATTATGCAAGGCAAAACAAGCCGAAACGCATTCGAAATTGTATTTTTTGCAAAGAGAGCAGATAATACAAAAGCTATATATCATTATGAGTCAAATGACTTACAATTTATCTATCTAGATAGCAGCTTACAAGCGAAAAGCTCAAATCTAACTACGCAGCCAACATGGCTTACAATGCATCCGAAAAGTAACTTACAAGCACGAAGTTACACATCGCGGGAATCCTAACTGAAGAGGGATGAGCCCAACGGTCCTAACACCGGCTGTGCAATACGCAGATCCGCGGCCAAAGATCTGTAGCAAGTAGGATGCATCTGCGAAGAGATCAACTCGCCATTCGCTACATCCCTAGCAGCAAGATCTGGGTGAATCTGCGTCCAAAGATCTTAGGATCTGACGAGACCCCTGTCTGATCAAGATATGTACCAGAGGAACCACCTGTTCCGGCATATGCAGTCGTGCAAAACAGGGGAAGCCGTCATTCCTCTGGCACTGGGTTCCTTATCCTGATAGACAAGGGCATTGGCGAGCCTCCTGAGTTCAAGAACGAAGAGGCAAGAAACCCTCCTCCAGGGATGCTGGAGGAGAATTCCGCCGTCCATTACGAGACGGTAGCACGGTCACTTCGGCGCCGCACCTCGCCACGAGGCGGCCGGAAACATGACCTGCACACATAATACACGAAGAAATTTCTTCGAACACACATGAGGTATTATCTGCATCCTCTTTATGATGGTTATAAACAGCAATAAGCCTCATAAAGTGGATCTTGGAAACTATTTCTATAGCACAAAGCGCAAACTCAGGATTCAAAACTTGAAGTTGCCATGAATCAACGAAAAACAAGCGTTGAAGCCAGCAGTCGTAAGGACTCACGGCAAAGCACATGTTTGGGATGAAGAACCCAAATGGCAAAGACAGGGTTTATATAGACCCTGTGGAGACTCTTCGGTTGCCTAAGATGAGTCAGCAAAATTCAAAAAGAGGGTAAGTTCAATCACTTACGCCTTGAAAAGCGGTAACAATCAATTACCCTACTAAAGGCTACGACGATTCAGTTGCGTATCCCAATAAATGACGGATAGTCATGATTCGGATGGACTTCCCAACGGAAGCGTGCTTATCTGCCGAGAAATTAGCGCGAAAATAAAGCAGAAAATCAATTGCTGATGTCATAATTGGATATGCACAGAAATGTCCAATCAAATCCCGAAAAGGGCAAAACGGGCAAACTCATTGTTTGTTGTTAAAAAAAGGGGGAGAAACCCTAGCAATATTACATTAATGTTTCAAAACATTACATTAATGTCTCAGCCATTTTCCTGTTTTCTTTTCAAAATTCGAAAAGTCAAAACAAATGCTTGATCAAGGAGTCTTGGGGCTCGAACTGCTCGCTCAGCTTCTCCACTTGTTTCACTTCTTGCTTCAATTGCTCGCACTTGGCATTCATTTCGTGATACAGCTTCAAAGCTTCATCAACCTTCTGCTTTTGCTGCTCCACCTTCTGCATCTCAGCTGCGAGATTCTGGTGACCGAGATTCAAAGTTACAGCTGCGCGAATCAGTGTAACTCTGTCCTTGAGGAATTTGAAACCAAGTCTGCCTTGGACTTTGAACAGGAGATTTTGGCACATGCCACACAGCAATTCAGCACTCTGGGCCGAAATGGTCGCAGGTGTAGCCGCAGACAGCTGCTCCAGTATCCAGATGGCTTCAGTAAGGAATAGCCTCCTGTCAAAAGGTCCGATCTCCAGAGATCTCACAAACGATCGGGGGTATCTGAGGCGCATTCGAACCACCCAGTCTACATCGGTTTGCTTCAAACCTGAGACATCAAAAATGGTTATAATGTCAGAACTCGCAAGCAAACAATGCGACGTGCGAACGGTAAATCTTTACTTACCAGTGCCTTCCAGAATTTCATGAAGAGAAGGGATGCGGGCCACTGGGTTGTTCGAAGACTGCCCTCGCTCCATGGCTCTCCTATCAGCTGCGAGCTCCAACCTCTCGTAGTCAGGGGGAAGAGTGTAGGCCGCACCAGCTGCGACTACATTCCCAACCTGCGAGCCCCAAATGCTCCACGCAGGAATATGTGCTTCTGGCTCAGTCATCGCCGGAGGCGAAGGGACAGCCGAAGTCGCTGGACGGAGGACACTCTCAGATGCGAAAACATTAGCATCACTTGTCCTCTCCTCCTCACCACCGGTATGGACACCTTCGTCCATCGGCACAGCATCAGCTTCGACATCGTCGGAGAGTTCGATGACATCCTCGAAATGCTCACTTGCGTGTCCAGCGGCTGCGACGGGCTTCTCGGTATGGGAGCTCGAAATTGGAACATGGGATGCAGAAGGCTGACTTCTCTGTTCCAGCTCAGGTTCCTCAGCATGACCTGCGATACCAAATGCGATAGTGTGAGGTAACTTGTGTTATAAGTTATTTCGCTATCTTTACTAAAGCTAAGAATAAGCACCTCCACGCGAAGGTGGGATTGAGGTATCCTCATCGTACACTAGGGACGTGGAACCGTGCCCTATCAGTGTATCCTCACTAAGCAAATCTTTAAGAGAAGCGTGACCTGGGATGCGAGTAAACCAGTCATGATTTTGCCTCAAGTGGCTACAGCCTAGCATGCGCATATCACTCAAAATAATTACCTGAGGGTTCTCCGCATTTTCTTACCAACCAACGGAGAATGTCAGGCTTTGACACACCGTGCTTTAACGCACCCACAATTACATCTCAATAAGTAACTGCGAGATTGAAGATCTCACCTTTATCGCCACCTGCGATCTCTGCGAAGTCCGCTTGGACTTGCTCTAGCTCTGCTGCATCTTCTCCGGGAACCTCATCTTCCTCCTCCACATGAGGAGCCACTTCTTCGGGAAGCTCATCTTCCTCGCCAACTGGACGCACTAAGTCGTCAACATGCTGCTCCTCGAGGCTCTGCTGTTTCACACGCTCGAGCTCCTCTTCCTCTCGCTGCCTTCTTCTTTCAGCAGCCTCCGCGGCTGTCTTCCGGGATTCAGCAAGAACATCCTCGCTTATTGGATCATCTGAAATGCCAGAATGGGCATCTCTCTTTTGCCTCTTGGCCACAAGGCCACCAACGGCTTCATCATCATCATCTGCGAATATATAATTGGTTCAAAGAAGAGAACTGCAAAGAAGTCAAGATAAAAGGCAAGGAGATGCGACGGAAGTACCTCCTGATTCTTCCTCGCACATCACAACTGTTGCTTCTTCTTCTTCATCACTTGCCTGGGGTTCCTGTCTCTCTTCCTCCTCTTGGTTGAATGGAACAAAAGTCTCAACTGCGAGATCTTTCCGCACTTTGCTGGGCATACGACCCTTGCCTTTGTCCTTGATGGAAAGGGACCTCACTGGGGGAGAAGCTGGAGCACTCCTAGGGGAAGAAATCGTAATTCCCTTTTGCCTAGGTCTCTTCACTCTCGGCGCCGCAGTCGCTGGAGGGGACGGGTCATCTCTAGGAGGAGACGGAGCCGGAGGGTTGTCTATCAGCGAGTCAGCAAAAGTGTTCATGACTCCGCGAACCTTTGTTTCGACCTCGGCATCCATCCTCCATGCTAGCCGGTACGACTCCCCCTTCCTTCTGGTGGCAACAATACTGTCCACCAGCGATTTGGAGCGATCACCAGCTGCGAATCTCCGCACATGACACTGAACAATACAGAACGAAAAGCATCAGCGCAAGAAAAAAAAAATCAAAAAGCTTGAAGCACATAAGGAAATTGCTCACCTCAGCAAACGCCTTGCTATACTTGATGACCTGCGCGTCACCCTTCTTAATTGCGTCGACTTGCTCCCTCAGAATGAAATCGGGGCACAAATGATTCTCGCGGTCCCACAGCGAGTAGCAACCGTACTCAGACTCGCTCAAACTGCAATTGGGGCGAAACGGAAAAGAGTTTCTCTTGATCAAGGGGGCCCTTCCTGGCTGCGCCGCTGCTTCCGTCTCAATCCTCGCTTGCTGGGCAGCCCAGTATGCGAGCCAGTTCAGGGAACAACCACCCTTGCGAGTTCCCGCAGGCTGCTCGAAGGGAAGATTGCTCATGAGGACCGTCTTGCACTCCTTTGTCAGCAAACGCTTGTAGCACCCTCTGATAATAGACTGGGGCCAGATCGATGGGGCCACTGCATCAAAACCAAACTGAGGAGAGACCCGAGTGGGGTCAACATCCACTGTAAGCCTTTCATACCTTGGCGCGAGCTCACGAATATGCTCTGCAAGGGCAGGAAGGGAACCTCGCAGACACCAACAAAAGAACTCACGATAGCGCTCGTGGAAATGTGGCCCCTTTTCAAAGAGAAGGTCTTCTGACAAGACCATACCTTTGGAAGGGTATAGCTTTGGGAACCACCGCACATTCTCAACACGTGTGGCATAGGGCCTGGCAGTAAACTCCTTTCGTTTGTCGCATATCAAACTCCAAGTACACTTGGTGTTGCTTGCTCCAAACCATCTCGCAGCCCTTCCGCTGTTGCGCGCTTCCGTCTCGCCTGGGGGACACCACTTATCAAGTGGGAGGGGAGTTGGAGCATAAGACGGCCAGCGCTCGAAAACCCACATTGTCAAAAAGCTGATATTGACGAAGGTCAGAACATCGAGGCGGCCCCGCGATTCCCTCATCGCCAGAACCAGCTGATCCAGCCTATAATATAGCGTGCCCAAAACCAGGGGTCCGAGTGCGACTCTCTGGCCAAGAGCGAGCCTCACGGCAAGTGGCAGCACATGGTAGAAGACCCCGTCATGGGGGTGACCATCAATCAGATACCTCGACAGCCAAGCACAGAGAAAGGCACAAAGGGTCAAATGATAACCCTTGCCCTCTACATAATTCTCGGCCTCCGGGTCCTCGCTCAAAAGCTTCTTAGTAATGCTGCTGTTCGCATAGTCTCGGAAGAAGTACTGCAACCACTTGTTCCAGGTATTCTTCGCAGACGTATCCACCAGCTGCCAGTTCGGAAGAGGCTTTGTAGTGGTCCACCGCGTGGAGATTTTCTTTACCTCTGCTAGACACTCCTCCATCTGCGTGTACAAGGCCATTTCAGCAGATGTCCTCAAGTGACTCAAGGGGTCCACCTCGCCCATGGGGGAAAGCTCATACAGCATTTGAACGTCCTCGAGCGTGGGGGCAGCCTCGAACTCAGCAAAATGAAACGTGTGAGTCGCGGGCGAGTAACGGGACAGAAGGTCTAGAAGCATGGACTGATCCAACTTCACGGCAGCACCCTTCATAGCACGGATAGCAAAGAAAATGCCGGCTCTATCAAGAGTCTTGGCGTGATGATCCAACACGTGATCAATCCACTCATCCATGTAGTCCAATTTCTGGACGAACGCCTGAGTAGAAATCGCAGTATATGGGAAGTGCCCATTCTCGATCCCCAATCGAACCACACCCTCGGAGCCAACCAACTCGAGCAAGGCTGAGTTAACTGGGCGAGTCAGTGTCAACAATCGCTCAACTGGAACAGGATCAGGCATCCTCTTCGCCTTCACCCTCGCATGATAAAAATCCTTCCCACCCAAAAAGGGGGCTTTACGCCACAGAGCCTGCGGAAGCTCCGGCATCTCTTCATCTTCCTTGACGGGTCTGGTTACTCTTGTCTTGGCCATTCCTGCGAAAGGGCAAGAAAAAGGGGGGAGAAATACCACACCACACTTCAGTTTGAATTTTGGAATTTGAGATCTATGCAAACCAAAGCAAACAGTTCCGGTACCGATTTCAGAAATTGGGGAGTTGATATTGTTGAAGGATTAAAACGAAGCGGGTTCAAAGATCAAAAGCCTCTTCACAAATTTCATGGATTTACAGATTCAACGCAGTTCAAGGCAAACACTGGTATTTTAAATCAAAAGTAAACGAGGCCAACCTTGTTTCCTTGAAGCTTGCTTGGATATACACAATTGGAGAATACGATTTGCAGTTCTGAACTGGTGATTGATTATCTGGATCTGCTCACGAAGATCTCCGGGTACCATTCACTTTAAGAGAAAGAAGTGATGCTTTGCAATAATGGGATACAAGGTATTTATCCAGAAGAATGAAGGGTTGCGTCCCTTCAGAAGTCGAATCGCAACAGTCACCGTCGTATCGCGCAATCACAGGACGGGCTGACGTCACGCCTAAAACCCTAAAGGTCAGACGGCACGACTCTAGGGGTTTTAGGTCAAAATGACACGCACGGGGGCTGAACTTACCCGTATTTGAATTGGTGCGTGGCGACGACGCGCATGTTGGTTTCCGCGCATGGAAGCCTATACAGCTATGAGCCTTCACGCGCAGAAAGGGGGCTAATGTAGATACTGCTTTATGAAATGGCAGATCTAGGCCACGTGGCAACCATCCAGCACACCATATTGTGCTCCACACACACAGGATCACCAACCGAGCTGATCCATGTGGGGGCTGCGAGACAGAGCCCTCGCATACCACTGCACGGGACTTGTAGGGACTTGTGGTTTGGAGGCTAGGGTAAGCCCTGTCGCGTGCGAGCCAAGCCCGCGCGCGACCTTTAGTAACTGTTTTGAGAGATCTATGGCACGAGCTCCCTAGACCCGGTCAATCCGGTCAAACCCGGTCAACCTCGTAACGGTTCCGGTATTCGCGCACCACGTGCTCTAACGGTCCCTATATACTAGGACAGACGTGCCGTTATGGTTAAGCTAATTAAGCCGCCATTAATGGGCGCATTAACCACACTACAACGGTCATGTTCTCCAGTATATATATATCGTTAACCTTTCCATACAAAGGAGGACACACTGCTATACGCGGAAGCTCTGCCAAACCTCTGTCTCTCTCTCAGACATTGCTACTGACTTACTCTCTCCCTACACACACCCCTATTCTTCCTGTGCGATCCCTGATCCACTACGTACGGTGTACACGGAGGTCTCCCTGCCGGAATCTCTTGTGCACAGTAGACTCTACATTGCCTCGCCGCCACAAATTTCCCCCACTGTCCCGAATGCCCAGACCCCTTGCAACTCCGTATTCCTTCCATGAAGCGTCGGTGTTGATCTTCACATAACCCGACAGTGGGGCCTTCCAAACTGCTGGACTGGAGATTGTCGGTACCGAAAGTTCTTCCAACTGACCCGTAAGCTTTACTTCCTTGCACCACAAGTAATAGTTCATGCTATTCTTTGCAACTACCTCTGGCGATTTACCATTTTGGTTGAAAATAAGCTCGTTCCGATTCCTCTAAATAGCCCAAATGGTGAGCAAACTTCTCACAAGTCACCGCGTAACAGTTTGAGAAAGCATTGATTATCCAATCTCTGATATTTTCGGTTTGAGAGGACTAAAAATCGTCCCCCATAATTTGACTCCAAACCTGTCTAGAGTGTGAGCAATAATCGAAGAATGAGCCGTCTCCACCTCGTTTGCACATAATTGACAAAAAGGAGAAACTTCCACCCCCGAGATAACAGTATACAAGCCAATGTTAAAGAAGCGTGCCACAACCTCCAGCACGGGCTTAAGAGCTTTTTCGGGATCCTTGTTCGCATAAATTTCTTAGCCATATAGTACTTGAGTTCAAATTTGACGACGAGGCACGGGGGTCCGAGAACAAGCGGGCAGCCCTATCACCCAATTGAACCGAGTAGGTTCCATTGTCGGAGAAAACCCAGTAGCGGCAATCCATTTCATGCGTTGATCCCAGTAGGGTTTTAAGTACTGCTTCAACAACGATTGGCGACATCACTTCTCTGACCTTGGCTTCGTCCCAAGTATGATCGGTCTCGTCAATTAAATCACAAACTTTTAGCTGCTCATTACCAACCGGGCAGGGAGTTATGAGACTATACCCATTTGTCACCAAACACTTTAACATATCTACCATTTTTATCTTCCACACCAAATCCCTTTTGACAAGATCACACCCCGCTAAAATGCTCTTGAAAGTATAAGATATTTGAGAATTCTTCTTAAGCTCAAAATCAAGTGGAGAGAAGTTGCGGTAATACTTAGCTTGGAAAACACGACTCACCAAAGAGTTCAGATTCTGAAGAAAGCGCCAAGTATGTTTTACTAACATAGCTTTGTTAAAGTCCTAAAAGTCTCTGAAACCGATTCCTCCATCCTCCTTTGATTTCTTTAGATTGTCCCACGCTATCCAATGAATCTTCCTTCTTTGATTGTCGCCACCCCACAAAAATTTACGAATAACACGTTCAATCTCATGAAAAACCTTCACTGGAAGCAAAAAACAGCTCATGGTATAAATAGGGATCGCTTGAGCTACAGCTTTAATCAAAACTCCCTTCCCGACGGTACATAAAGAGACCCCCTTCCAATTTTTCAGCTTGTTAAAAACTTTTTCCACTACCGGACTGAAGCAGGTATTACGACTCCCACCAATCTGTGTAGGAAGTCCCAAATAAGTATCATGTTGGACCTCAATTTGAAGTCCACATAAAGCACTGAGTGGTAACCGCTGCTCTTCTAAGACGTGTCTGAAAAAATGACGGGTGACTTTTGCAGATTAAGAGTTTGACCAGATGCTAATTCATAATAGGCCAGGATGCTCCGTAGTTCAAGAATTTCTTCAAAATTCTCCTTCGAAAACAAGAGACTATAGTCTGCGAAAAATAGATGAGATATAATAGGGCCACCTCGTGAAACTGAGATCCCTGTAATCTTTTGAACTAACACCGCATTGGTTAATCCTCTGGATAAAGTTTCACAAACAAGAAGAACAAGATAGGGCGAAAGGGGGAAACCCTGACGGAGACCACGCTCCGGGACAACATGAACATGGACTTCACTGTTGACGATGATACTATATGTCGTTGTAGTTACACAACTCATCAAGAGACCGACGCAACGAGGGCCAAAACCCATACGCTCCATGACCGCTTGCAAGAAATCCCACTCTACCCGATCGTATGCTTTACTCATATCGGCCTTTAGATCCAAGAAACCCACCTTCCCCTTCTTGCGATTTTTCATAGAATGAAGGAATTCAAAAGCTGTCAACTCGTTGTCAGAGATCAGACGGCCTGGAAAAAAAGCGGACTAATTTTCCGCAATCACTGAATCTTAAATCAACTTCAGACGACTAGCCATTGCTTTTGTTATAATCTTTTAAATCGTTGTACATAGACTGATAGGAAGTAACTCAGACGGCCTACTAACTTGCTTAACTTTGGGGATTAGAGAAATCAGAGTGGTTAAGATTTGAAATATCTCCATTACCATTAAGAATACCGAGGCACATTGCTTCCACCTCAGATCCAACAATACCCCAGAAACGCTAAAAAAATGTCGCCGGGGTAAACCATCAACCCCCGGTGCCTTGATCGGACCTAGCTGGGCTAGGGCAGCACGTACTTCGTCGACCGTGTATGGTTGATCAAGGTCAGATCTACGTTGTGGAGACACCCAGTTTTCCATCCCTTTTAACATTGAATTCATCTGGCTACGCTGCGGATTAGAGGAAGTAAAAATATCCTTGAAATAGAGTTCTAGGATATAAATAACCCGTTGTTTATCCTGTTGGAATAGATGCCCTAGAGGCAATCGTATATTTAGTATGAACATTGTTTTGGCTAGAATATTCATTTATTATATATTGTGATATTTAATATAATGAATTCCTTAGATACAATATGTTGTTTATCTTAAATATCCCTAGTGCACTATATTGATTAATTGGACGATCAAATATAGACTAGTATGTGGGTAGATTGATATGGAGATATCAAGCGTAACACATGGGTATGCATTAGGAGTAATGGCATACTGGATTGACCCACAACGAGAAGGATACATTAGATTATGTTAAGTCACAATCGCTTCTCGTAGTGCAAATATAATTGCAATCCTTAGACTTGAAATCACTAGATATTCTAGTTGTGGATATTGTGCTTTGATGTTATCAAACGTTACACTGTAAATGGGTAATTATAAAGATGGCTATCGGGCATGATAGGAAGCAAGCTTAGAGATCGTAGTGATGTAGATAGGATTTGTCCCTCCCACATAATGGGAGTAAATATCCACGGCCACTAGAGGGATGAGGCTTAATGAATGTCTGGCCAGACTCAGATAAATCAATATGGAGATATTGATGTTATCTGCTCGCATAAGCATATTCCCAGGATCGAGGAAAAATGGATTGGATATACGAGTGTGAATATTTATGTCTCGTGTCCAATCCGGATATAGAGACAAATGGAAAGTGCAATATAAGATATTGGGCACAAGAAGTTTGTCGGGATCACTGACTATTTCTATTAGTTGGGTGGCATGGATGTGTTGCTAGACACCGCTCCATGTTTGTAATAAGTTACTACCAACTAAGTACAAACCTATGGGGTCACGCGTCAAATAGAGTAGAGCTAGATTTGAGATTAATTAATATGATTAATTAATAACAATGATCAATGTGCAACATCTTGCAAACTTAGTAGGACTAATTTGCAAGGAAGGGACTAATCCAAGTTCATGGAGAACTAGGAAGGACCTTTATGGAAACAACAAGGAGTTGGTGGAGTATATATAGGAGGCTCTAGCTTCCTTCCCACTAAGTGAATGTTATTGAGACATAACACAAGAGAGTGGGAGAGAACAAAAGATGGAGAGCAAGACAAGCTAGGGCCGACCGCTCCTAGCCGTCCGCCCCTCCCGTCGGCGTCAAAGAGGAGGCCGAATCCTCCTCTTGTCACCTCGTTGCTTGATTCCTTCTTCCCTCTTCCTCCGATTCAAGCTTGCAATTGTTGAAGGAAGAATCTAGATCTCACCTCTAGACGTGGATCAACCGTAGAGACGAGGACATCATTCTTCGTGTGATCTTTCAAACCAAAAGGTACACAATACTATGTCCTTTATCATGTTATCATATCTCCTCCTGACGATCTGTGGTGGGCTTTGAGTAACATGATTTTATGTATTACGATTTCAGTTCATACACCGTATTATTATTATTATTACGCGAAAACTGAAAATAATTGGCATAGTAGATGCAAATTGAATTTGATTCAATGTAAACAAGATCTAATTTAACATTGGATGTTAGAATTGGTGAGTTTAATCACATAGGATGTGAATAATTGGGTCCTCGAAAAATTAGGGTTCATGGGCACATAGTTGAAAAGGGGTTTTCAATTATGGAAACAAAATATATGGAAAAACATCCATAAGGAAACAACCTTGCTTGGGCAACAAGGAAGAGGGAAGGACGCTAGGGCCGAAACCCTAGCCGTCCTCCCCCTCCTTACGCGCCAAGAAAAGGCCGCGGGCCACATGGGGCGACCAGCCTTGGGGTTCGGCCTAGGCTTATGTTGGACCCCTTGGACCATTGTAACCCTAATTACCCAATCTAATCAAAATTGAACAAGCGCGTTAAAAACTGGTTTTAACTGTATTATGTGCTTTGTTGCATGGTGGATGGATATGGCCTAGGATTGTGGATGTTTATTGCTTTGTGGTTTGATTTACGACCTGCAAGGTGATCAAATTAATGTAATAATTAATTAAGTTTTACGGCCTGCGAGTCGTCTTTTCTCCTCGACACGTGAGGCTTTTTTTATTTATTTATTCTAGATGTTAGGCTAGAATTAGAAATATTTAGATGATAGCCAAGAGAATGGAGAAGAAGACCGGAGAACCAAAGGAGACAAAATACAAAGAAGACACCCCCCTAGGCGTGCGGCTATGGTGGAGCACATGGAGATGAGCTTGTCACTTTAGGGCAATTGGATATTATTATTGGCTTGAAAATATCATTAGTCTAGGGGCCATATCCATGCCACATTTTTTTATTTTGTGGATGTTTATTATTTATGTCTTGTTATTTAATTTTTGTGTGTATGGCGATACTAGCAAAACGTTAACAAGATAATAATAAACAAGGTTGGTCTTTTATTCTGGATTGCCCAATCCAAATAAGTAGACCATGTTAATTTGATCAACCAAACAATTACAGAAAATTAAATCTCTCAATTAAATACTGCGTTTTGCCTTCTCTTGCCAAAACACCCTTCATGATCAGGGGTAATTAAAATTCGGGCTTGCCAAAGCAAGGCGATTTTAATTTACCATGGTGTGTTGCGGACGACACAAGCTAGTAATGTGTGCATGTTGAAGCAAGAGGTTGGACGCAACTAGGCAAAAATCAATATGATTGATGAGCCTAGAGGCATGACAATTAGGCGTTATCCATGGGATAAAGAATAAAGATTTATTCACCTAATTGGACCAAGAGTTGCATGGGATGCAATTGGAATGGTTCCTACCTAAATAACCTATTCTTGGGTGGCTTTCCAAAGCAAGCTCAAGAAGAAGTGAAAAAGGGATCTTGGACCTACTAGAAAATATAATGATATTTTCCGCATTAATGGTGAGAGCTATTAATCCGAGAAAAATAGTGGGAGCTATATTTGATGATCTAGCAAGTTTTTAATATATTCAAATTGTTCAAAATACTAAAATTGCACATTTTTCGTTTTGTAGAATTCCAAATGGAAAACAACAACACATCGACTTTATCCCTAGGATCTGTCCTTGAGAAGGATAAACTTTCTGGAACAAATTTCCTTGGCTGGTACAGAAACTTAAGGATTGTCCTTAAGCAAGAAAAGAAGTTGTACGTCTTGGATACTCCAATTCCAGCCCCACCATAAGATGAGTCTGTTCTAGCGGATGTGAGGGCACGTCAGAAATATATTGATGATTCTAATGACATGACATGCCTCATGCTTTGCACCATGACTCCTGAGATTCAGAAGCAGCATGAGAATATGGAAGCCTATCATATGATCATACACTTGAAACAATTGTTTCAGGAACAGGCAAGGCATGAGTGCTATGAAGTGTCTAAAGCATTATTCAAGAGTAGTCTTGCAGAAGGGAATCAGGTAGGGCCTCACGTACTCCGAATGATCGCGTACATTGAGAACCTCGAGAGACTGGGATTCCAACTAGGCCAAGATTTGGATACTGATTTTCTTGCAATCGTTTCCTGACAGTTATAATCAGTTCATCATGAACTATAATATGAACGAGATCAGTAAGACTCTGCCAGACTTATTGAACATGCTAAAGACAGCGGAACAGAGCGTTAACAAAGGCAAGGGCAAGGACATAATGATGGTGCATAAGAAGAAGGGAAAAGGAGTTGCCTCTTCTTCCAAAGGAAAACGCAAGAAGGTTGCAAAATCCAAGGAAGCCCTAAAGCCTAGTGGAGGCGTGGCTAAAGTTGAATGTCACTACTGCAGCCAGCCGGGTCACTGGAGGAGGATGCCCTAAATATCTGGAGGATAAGAAGTTTGGAATAGTGATTCCACCACCAGGTATTTATGTTATAGACGTCAATCTTTCTATTTCTTCATCTTAGGTATTAGATACCGGATGTGGTTCTCAAATTTGTCGTAATGTGTAGGATTTGAAAAGAAATAGAAGATTGAGTAAAGGGGAGATACATATGCGCGTCGGGAATGGAGCAAGAGTTGCTGCATTAGCTGTAGGTGAGCTATCTTTGCCTTCTGGACTTATTTTAGAATTAGACAATTGATTTTATGTGCCTGCTATGAGTGGAAACCTTATTTCCATTTCTAATTTGGACGAGAAGGGTTTTACTATTTCAATAAAGGACAAGTGTTGCTCCATTTATTTTGATAGTATGCACTATTGTAGTGCGCATTTGTCTAATGCATTGTATATCCTTGATCTAAATAGTCCAATCTATAACATAAATACTTGAAGGATTAAAACTAATGATTTAAATCCTACATATCTATGGCACTGTCGTTTAGGCCATATAAATTAGAAACGCATATCTAGACTCCATAAGGATGGACTTCTAGAATCATTTGATTTGGAATCATATGAGACATGTGAATCTTGTTTATTAGGAAAAATGACAAAGTCCCCTTTTAATAAGAAAGGTGAGAGGACTAGTGAGTTATTGGCACTCATACATACTGATGTATGTGGACCATTCCCCACGCCTGCCAGAAGTGGTTACACCTACTTCATCACATTTACTGATGATTTCAGTAGATATGGATTTGTATACCTTATGAAGGCAAAATCCGAATCCTTTGAATTGTTCAAGGAATTCAAGAATGAAGTGGACAAGAAACTTGGTAAAAGTATTAAGGCTCTACGATCGGATCGTGGAGGAGAATACTTGAGCCAAGAGTTTGATGAGTATCTTAGAGAGTGTGGGATAGTATCCCATCTCACTCCACCCGGAACGCCACAATGGAATGGCGTGTCCGAGAGGAGTAATCGCACGCTATTAGATATGGTGCGATCTATGAGGTCTCAAACAGATCTTCCGATATCATTTTGGGGACATGCTCTAATGACGGAAGCTTTTACCATTAACCGCGTTCCATCCAAATCATTCATGAAGACACCATATGAGATATGGACTGGGAAGCGTCCCATAGTGTCGTTTATGAGGATTTGGGGGTGCTATGTCTATGTAAAACGTTTACAAACAGACAAGCTCGGGCCCAAAGAGGATAAGTGTAAATTTGTGGGATATCCTAAGGAAACTAAAGGATATTATTTCTACAATCCCACCGAGAACAAAGTGTTTGTTGCTCGGACCGGCGTGTTTCTAGAAAGAGAGTTTGTCTCTAAAGAAGCAAGTGGGAGGGGTGTAAAACTTGAAGAAATTCAAGAACCACAATTCACTGAACCGATGATGGAACATGAACAGGGAACGCAAGTAGTTGTGGAAGAACTTGTTCAGGTAACACAGGAACTCCGTAGATCAGGAAGAGTGCGTCATGAGCCGGAGAGGTATGGACTTCTCGTGACCGAGCCCGATGACGTACCACTCATGGATGATGGGCCTGCAAACTGCGGGGAAGCCATGAAAGGCCCAGACTCAAAGAAGTGGCTAGAAGCCATGAGATCCGAAATGGATTCCATGTACACCAACAAAGTATGGACTTTGGTGGAACCACCCGAAGGGGCTCGGCCCATATGGTGCAAGTGGGTCCTTAAGAACAAGACCGACATGGATGGCAAGGTAGTTGTATATAACGGGCGATTGGTAGCCAAAGGGTATAGACAGATTCATGGTATTGACTATGATGAGACCTTTTCACCAGTCGCCATGACTAAATCCATTCGAATCCTACTTGCTATTGTAGCATACTACTACTATGAGATTCGGCAAATGGATGTCAAAACAACGTTTCTTTATGGGAACCTCCTCGAGGATGTGTACATGACACAACCGGAGGGTTTTGAAGATCCAGAGAATGCCAATAAAGTCTGTAAGCTGCAAAGATCTAATTATGGATTAAAGCAAGCTTCTAGGAGTTGGAATCGATGATTTGATGACGCAGTCAAAAAGTTTGGCTTCATCAAAAACGAAGATGTGCCTTGTGTTTACAAGAAGGTTAGTGGGAGCTCTGTAGTATTTCTGGTCTTGTATGTGGATGACATACTAATCATTGGCAACGACATTCCTACTTTGCAATCTGTTAAAGATTGGCTAGGAAAGTGCTTTGCAATGAAGGACTTAGGAGACGCAACCTACATACTTGGTATAAAGATCTATAGAGATAGATCTAAAAGGTTGCTCGGCCTAAGTAAAAGTAATATATAGACAAGGTGTTGAAGAGGTTCAACATGCAAGATTCCAAGAAAGGATTCTTGCCCATGTCACATGGAGTCACTCTTTCTAAGAATGATTGTCCCTCCAATGAGATTGAGAAGGACCGCATGAGTAGGATACCCTATGCTTCGGCCATAGGATCCATCATATACGCCATGTTATGTACTAGACCAGACGTATCATACGCGTTGAGTATGGTGAGCAGATACCAGTCCAATCCGGATGAGAGTCACTAGATTGCTGTCAAGAACATCATAAAGTACTTGAGAAGAACTAAGGATGTGTTCTTGATATTTGGAGGTAAGGAAGAGCTAAGTGTAAAGGGTTACACTGATGCAAGCTTGCAAACCGACAAAGATGACTACAGATCGCAGTCTAGATATGTGTTTTGCCTAAATGGAGGAGCTGTGAGCTGGAAGAGTTCCAAGCAAGGGACAGTTGCTGATTCTACAACAGAAGCTGAGTACATTGGTGCTGCGGAAGCAGTAAAAAGAGGCAGTTTGGATAAAGAAGTTTATCACTAAGCTCGATGTGGTCCCTAGCATCGTGGATCCCATAGAGTTGTACTGTGACAAATCTGGGGCGATCGCACAAGCCAAGGAACCAAGATCACACCAGAAATCAAAGCATGTACTTAGGAGATTCCATCTTATTCGTGATATGATCGATCGAGGAGATGTGAACATGTGCAGGATTCCAACAGATGACAATGTTTCAGATCCGCTCAAAAAACCTCTTGCGCAGCGAAAGCATGAAGGGCAAGGCAGATCTATAGGCATACGAGATGCGCCAGATTGGCTCTAGTGCAAGTGGGATACTGTTGGAATAGATGCCCTAGAGGCAATCGTATATTTAGTATGAACATTGTTTTGGCTAGAATATTCATTTATATATATTGTGATATTTAATATAATGAAGTCCTTAGATACAATGTGTTATTTATCTTAAATATCCCTGGTCCACTATATCGATTAATAGGACGATCAAATATAGACTAGTATGTGGGTAGATTGATATGGAGATATTAAGTCTAACACATGGGTATGCATTAGGAGTAATGGCATACAGGATTGACCCACAACGAGAAGGATACATTAGATTATGTTAAGTCGCAATCTCTTCTCGTCGTGCTAATATAATTGCAATCCTTAGACTTGAAGTCACTACATACTCTAGTTGGGGAATATTGTGCTTCGATGTTATCAAACGTTACACCGTAACTGGGTAATCATAAAGATGGCTATCGGGCATGATAGGAAGCAAGCTTAGAGATCGTAGTGATGTAGATAGGATTTGTCCCTCCCACATAATGGAAGTAAATATCCACGGCCACTCGAGGGATGAGGCTTATTGAATGTCTGGCCAGACTCAGATAAATCAATATGGAGATATTGATGTTATCTGCTCGCATAAGCATATTCCCAGGATCGAGGAACTATGGATTGGATATACGAGTGTGACTATTTATGTCTCGTGTCAAATCCGGATATAGAGACAAAGGGAAAGTGCAATATAAGATATTGGGCACAAGAGGTTTGTCGGGATCACTGACTATTTCTATTATTTGGGTGGCATGGATGTGTTGCTAGACACGCTCCATGTTACTAATAAGTTACTACCTACTAAGTAGAAACCTATGGGGTCACACGTCAAATAGAGTAGAGCTAGATTTGGGATTAATTAATATGATTAATTAATAAGAAGGATCAATGTGCAACACATTGGAAACTTAGTAGGACTAATTTGCAAGGAATGGACTAATCCAAGTTCATGGAGAACAAGGAAGGACCTTTATGGAAACAACAAGGAGTTGTTGGAGTATATAAAGGAGGCTCTAGTGTAACACCCCCATCCTAGAGTGCTGAAGAACTTCACTTGGTTTCCCCAGACTCTCCGGAGATGTCCTCCGCTAAGCACGGAAATGCTCAGCAAGGAGTCTAATCCTAACGGTTCTGTTACAAGACAGAATTTAAGAAACTGAAACATAAAAGTAATTACTATCATAGCTTGCATATACTGGTTTGTCAATCCTCTAAGTGATGGACTACTACCCGGTCTCCCGCGTACTCACCTGCCAAGTAAAGGGGGTAGTGACGCCACGACAACAGTTTACAATGACCAAGATAGACTGCATAATGAAATAGATATATACAGATTTAAATTGTGAAACCGGTGCCAGTACAATACATGTCCCAGTAACTTGACCTACAACAAGTCATGTGGAGAAAATTATACCAGTAAGTTAAATTATCCATTAACCACATTTACTAAAACCATATTCATTTCTCCATTCCTGTACCACCCATTAATCCACCAAGACAAACTAGACCTTAAGTGTGCACACCCCCTTCTGGATCGTCAGTCCAGAGGGTAGTACTAGTTGCCTACAAGTCGGGAGCTAGCAATGTACCGACTTAGCCAGTAGGCTGTGAATGTAAAGCCCGATGAACGGGTCCCATAGCTGTGTCAAGCCCGTAGAACAGGTCCCATAAATATTTGACCATACAAAGGTCAAGGGTACAGGAATCAATTATTAGATGAGTATACAGGATCATCATGAACATTACACATGCCTACCTGTTTATGTGCATATATAGATCTCCAATCTCAGCATTTTGTTATTCCATGATTTATGTATCCCTCACTCATGGAGACATGCATACATCATGTCTAGTATTCTCTATGATAAATAAGCATTCATATGCTTACCTGATAGTCTGCTCAGTATTTCTGATTAGCGACACTGACTCTCTAACCCAACAACCTCTACCAAGCTCTCTCCGTCAATGGAGATTTCCGGCGGCAACTGTGAAGTCCGGCGACCTTCTTGTGCCTTATCCGGTGATTTCTCCATGTTTTGTTCCTCAAGCGGTTCCTGGAGAGAAACCCAGTTCCCGAGCACCCCACGCCCAGCGGCCACGAAGAAATCGGATGAGTTACAGCCCAAAATTGATACCCCCGTGCTCGCCGATACCTCTTCAAACCTGATTCACTCACTCCCTGCGCAACGATACCTGAAATTGATTTGTGCTTCTTGATCGCCAGACATGGGTGGTTACGGGTTGTAGCAGTTTCAGATGAGGATTTGTTGAGGTGGTGACATGGTGGACATGGTGGAGGTGCTACGGTGGAGAAGAGTAGAGAAGGGTGAAAAGTCTGATTGTAAGCTCAATCTCGAACATTCCAGGTAATTCCTCAGCCAAGTAACGTGGTCAACACTTTTCATGGGTGGCTGCATGTCTAGTTTAGATTTATGCCATTTCGGGGTGCTTCAATTGTAAATAATGAAAGTTTAGGGATATTTTGCAACTTGCCCCTAACTTTTGTTAATTTTTCATTCGACCCCATCTAGCTTCAACTTTACTCCCACCTCAGTGTTCCTGATATCCATGACAGGTCAGAAGTCAACAATCGCTGCTGATTAAGGTATTTTGTACCTGAATCAAAGTTTTCATCTAATTACAATTTAACCCCCTAAAATTTCGAAGTGTTACATCCTACCCCCCGTAAAAGAATCTTCGTCCCCGAAGATCACACATCCTTACTCGCTCTTCCTAAACTGTTCCCTTAATCTATCATATCTTTGTAGCTTATCTCTCATTATGGCTTATTTTCTTATGAACTCTTGTCCGACTTTGATGCTCAACTTAAGTTACAGTTGTATCCTCTTACAGTCCCTTTTCGTACCATTTCAGAGCCAACCAGTTTCCTTTTAACCCATGAACATTTCCAAATTTAAAAATCAACTCCCCTTGTTTTGATACACCACTATGTCAAGGTATTCGCTGGCATTGATTACGAATTATTTACCCAGTAGTCCGAAAAGTATTAAGTATTATATTTAGACCCCTAAATTCTTTTAGGGTATTACATCCTTTCCCCTTTAAAAGAATCTTTGTCCTCGAAGATTACGCATCCGTATCTACTCCACTCAAATTTTGTTAATCCATTTTAATTATTTTTCGGTGTCTCTCCATATGGACCACTTACTTATTAACTCTTGCCAAACATCGGTAACCAGCTAATTTTCAATTACATCCTCCTACAATATTCTCAGTGTTCTTCCGAGGCTGACATGATTTCTTAATTTCTATATTCTCCATTTTTTTTGGTTTACCTAACAGTAACTGCCTCCGAACAAGCTTCCAGAAACCTGTAGCAACCATACAATGCAAATGAGGTATGACACTGTTTCCTCATCACGTTTACAATTCAGAAGCCTCTCTGACTGGATATCAACTAGTTAGAATTGCGTCCTGTAACGCTGCCCAAAGATCTCACCTCAACAGAGCTCCAAACTTCCAAACTGCTTAATACAAAAAGGGTTAATTGAGCAAGGAACTTGTGCTAACAGTAAGGCCTCCTCTGTTTCCAACCCAACAAAATTCAAGCATAACTATATGTACACGAAAAAGACAGAGACTATAGATGAAGTGACCCTACCTGCCCCCTCCCAAACATGCAATTTTGGATATACAAAGGTTCACACTATAACCTTACATCAGCAGTATTGATTTAGCAACTTTGACATTCGCGATAGTAAATAAATAGAATTACCCATGATATTCAGCAGCTAGGGCAGTTTACCACTCATCATTCCCGAAAAGAATCTGAGAACCATCACTAACCTAAAATGTGGATGTATTGGGAACACAGCCAACTTCCCCTAATAAATTTTCATAGTTCTATCAGACATGGAAAGGAAATAAATTTAATAGTTTACCACTCTCCAGAGGTCTAACCACCTTCCAACACCCAAAATTTAGTAGAGACAATTGAAGCTAAGCTTAAATTTAATATAGTACCAATATGTAAAGGAAAAAAAACATATACAAGAAGCTACAAAAGGCTGAAGTGGTATTCTAACTATACCTTTTAGAATAAGACAAGGTTCTATATCTTAAGAAATATATTGGGCAGATTTTTTTGAATTTTTTTTGGCAGATCTATAGTTTATGCCTCGATAGCAACACGGTAGTCCCTTGATCTTTTCAATCATCCACCCACATGACAAACACAATCGTCTTATTTCCACACAAATTTAGGAGAAAATGAGTGAACAAAAACCATTTAAATGACCTAACAAGAATGTTCGATAGTTGTATGCTAGGCCTAGAGAATGCTCTGTGTCAGCAATTGAGTTGTAATGTAGCTAATAAATATTAATGAAGAGTGCAGCATGCAACATGAGAGCCTTGAATTATAAGCAGGTAAGCAACAAAAGCTCGACAACAAGGATTCCGCTGCTTGCCTGCATTATAAGCAGAACTCACTCATCGCTGAGGTTTAAATGGTGAAACAAATGTGGAGTTTGTGGAAGTAGAAGACAATTTGATGTGAAAAAGGCTGGAAACTTGAAAGCAATAACTCGGCATGTTTCGATTCCTCAATGTGCTTTAATCAGATTATTCGACAGATTAGACTTGG
Organism: Linanthus parryae; assembly: GCA_023055425.1. Taxonomy (NCBI): domain Eukaryota; kingdom Viridiplantae; phylum Streptophyta; class Magnoliopsida; order Ericales; family Polemoniaceae; genus Linanthus; species Linanthus parryae. The sequence goes on from JALGPY010000001.1 coordinate 7,033,692, forward strand.
TGAAATGAGCTATAGAGTGCCCTTCTAAATAAAGATTTGTTTACAGTTCAAGTTCAAAGCTTCAATAAGACTTCAAATTAAAGAAAAGTGGACAGAAGAGACAGGCCCATTGTGACACTGAACTCTGTTAACTGAGAAATCACTTGTTCATGACACTGAGAAATCACTTGTTCATGAATCCATAAGGCAGCTGAACAAAAATCAAGATAAAATAATGCTCTTCCACTTCTTAAGATCCACTTCCTTTCTCCGTCATTGATTACATCATAACAGTCCTACTAATGATCCGAGTGTTCTCAGTGCATTTCAGAAAGCTTACAATACTATATGTAGATGTCAATTGACATTGATCTTAGGTGGGCCGTTTTATTGTCAAATACAACTATCAAACCCTTCTAGAAACCAAGGGACTTCCTCTAATTTCAGAAATTAAGCATATCTAGACATGTCAAATACTCAAAATCTTCAGAACTTGTTTGTAAGAGTTTCATATACGAAAACATGGAGAGATACTGCAATTGAACAATTCAGATACCCTATAGCACCAAGCAGTTTCAAACTTTCTGAAGTATTTTGTACCATTTCATCCATCTTAGAAATTTTTTTTATACCATTTACTCTACGAAGATCACAATTGGAAACTACGCTTGTATTAATCCCTCTGGAAACCAGCAATATATATGCAAATAACCCAAGTGGAGGAGTCTAATTTCACTGCATAATCCAAGTCAGAGAGCTTCATATATAATTGAGCTGCCAATCACTTTCAAATTTGAAGACCACAACAGGCTGCTAGTGCAGTTACATACCCAAGCAGTTTGTTCAAACTTCTTTTAATTTCCAACAGAATGCAACTTCACAACAATGTGAGCTATATAGGCAGGCCACTTTCAGGAAAGTAGGCAACATTTAGAAATTATGCGATACATTTCCACACTACTTCCACCGTGATTCACCCGTTTCCTTTACCAGCGTACAATCCACTTATATTCGTCCCCTTCAGTTTCACCAATAGCCTCATAAACAAAGTCATCTGAGAGCATGGCCCGTCACACTTAAAACTTATCCTTGACATTTCCCTCTAAATATCTTTATATAGATCCTTGAGGTTCCCCATTCAACTGATCTCTCCCAAAGTTGAACTATTCCAGCATCCCTGTTCCTGTTAGCACCACTTATCACAAACCTCTTTTCTTTATACAGTCATTTCCTAGTTCTATCGCTTATCCCCCAAAAAGTACATCTGAGAGAAAATTATCGATCCCCTGATGACGCCGAATTGAATCGAGGCGTTTTATGGGAGCAGCAAGAAGCAACGATTTAGAAAGGAAAATCATGAAGGAACCTCCATAGGGTTCATAGAAAACACAAAGTTTTCTGAAATAAACTCAATAATCGATTAACTGATGAAATAAGTCCACAAGCCGGACTTAAATAGCCAAAAACCTAAAATTTACCTAAAATAGCAAAATCTCAATAATTATTTTGAATTGAAGTCCTACTAAAGAAAAGCATGCTGGAAAAAGATTGACCCAAATCGGGTTTAACCTCCTAATTAACAAAAAGATTATTACTAAAAATAGCAAATTTGACGATTTCGTGCTCTAAACAGCCGAATTTTGCCAAATCAGCATGGTGCTCGTGACTAAAGTCACGAGTTATCTTTAGAACGCCGTTTCTGGTCAGATTCATGTATGGTTCGACCCCATTCATCAATCCTTCAATTCTGCCCCTGATTCTGCGTATGGACCGAAACAGCTTTTCTGAAACTGGCAAAATTCTTCCTGCATCACCTGACCACCTTCGAACCCTTCCATACCTTTCGATCCCCTGACCACCTTCGAACCTCTCCATACCTTATTTAGTGTTCCGAAGTACGCGTATCCCATATATTAAGCTTACTACATTCTAATGCCCCGTCCTAATATATTTCTACTACTAACAAATCCTAATCATTACTTATCTGGTCCATCAACAGGGCATCAACCTTAAGCATGGAAGGCCTTACAAGACCCCATCCATACTTTGCCATTTCAGTTCCTGTCTAGTTATGACATTTAATACTAGTTCTATTATGGTAGAATCTCGTATATCCCTACACCAGTTTCCTGGCTGACATCACGAACGGCCACAAGTAATATAGTAATATCGTCGCTATACCAGCATGATTCGTATATAGCATACTTTATGCTATCCCCTTTATCAAATTTCAGACTATACAGTATCAAACCATCCACGTACTATTCCATATCCAATATTCTTTCTCAGAACCATGTACTTTTCTTGACATGCACAACAATGCAACAACTTGAATATCAGCCTGAGATTCCAACTACACAGGCCTACCTAGCCCAGATATGCACACATAGCACTCTCGTGTCTGCTCTCCCAACCCACCTTATTCAAATTTTAGTCTTGTTTCCTATTCCGTTTTAATATGAAAACTCTATCGACCTATTAGTTGAGTTTCTAATCCTGTCTTTCACAGAACCAATGCTCTGATACCATTTGTAACACCCCCATCCTAGAGTGCTGAAGAACTTCACTTGGTTTCCCCAGACTCTCCGGAGATGTCCTCCGCTAAGCACGGAAATGCTCAGCAAGGAGTCTAATCCTAACGGTTCTGTTACAAGACAGAATTTAAGAAACTGAAACATAAAAGTACTTACTATCATAGCTTGCATATACTGGTTTGTCAATCCTCTAAGTGATGGACTACTACCCGGTCTCCCGCGTACTCACCTGCCAAGTAAAGGGGGTAGTGACGCCACGACAACAGTTTACAATGACCAAGATAGACTGCATAATGAAAAAGATATATACAGATTTAAATTGTGAAACCGGTGCCCGTACAATACATGTCCCAGTAACTTGACCCACAACAAGTCATGTGGAGAAAATTATACCAGTAAGTTAAATTATCCATTAACCACATTTACTAAAACCATATTCATTTCTCCATTCCTGTACCACCCATTAATCCACCAAGACAAACTAGACCTTAAGTGTGCACACCCCCTTCTGGATCGTCAGTCCAGAGGGTAGTACTAGTTGCCTACAAGTCGGGAGCTAGCAATGTACCGACTTAGCCAGTAGGCTGTGAATGTAAAGCCCGATGAACGGGTCCCATAGCTGTGTCAAGCCCGTAGAACGGGTCCCATAAATATTTGACCATACAAAGGTCAAGGGTACAGGAATCACTTATTAGATGAGTATACAGGATCATCATGAACATTACACATGCCTACCTATTTATGTGCATATATAGATGTCCAATCTCAGCATTTTGTTATTCCATGATTTATGTATCCCTCACTCATGGAGACATGCATACATCATGTCTAGTATTCTCTATGGTAAATAAGCATTCATATGCTTACCTGATAGTCTGCTCAGTATTTCTGATTAGCGACACTGACTCTCTAACCCAACAACCTCTACCAAGCTCTCTCCGTCAATGGAGATTTCCGGCGGCAACTGTGAAGTCCGGCGACCTTCTTGTGCCTTATCCGGTGATTTCTCCATGTTTTGTTCCTCAAGCGGTTCCTGGAGAGAAACCCAGTTCCCGAGCACCCCACGTTAAGCGGCCACGAAGAAATCGGATGAGTTACAGCCCAAAATTGATACCCCCGTGCTCGCCGATACCTCTTCAAACCCGATTCACTCACTCCCTGCGCAACGAAACCTGAAATTGATTTGTGCTTCTTGATCGCCAGACATGGGTGGTTACGGGTTGTAGCAGTTTCAGATGAGGATTTGTTGAGGTGGTGACATGGTGAACATGGTGGAGGTGCTACGGTGGAGAAGAGTAGAGAAGGGTGAAAAGTCTGATTGTAAGCTCAATCTCGAACATTCCAGGTAATTCCTCAGCCAAGTAATGTGGTCAACACTTTTCATGGGTGGCTGCATGTCTAGTTTAGATTTATGCCATTTCGGGGTGCTTCAATTGTAAATAATGAAAGTTTAGGGATATTTTGCAACTTGCCCCTAACTTTTGTTAATTTTTCATTCGACCCCATCTAGCTTCAACTTTACTCCCACCTCAGTGTTCCTGATATCCATGACAGGTCAGAAGTCAACAATCGCTGCTGATTAAGGTATTTTGTACCTGAATCAAAGTTTTCATCTAATTACAATTTAACCCCCTATAAAATTTCGAGGTGTTACATCCTACCCCCCTTAAAAGAATCTTCGTCCCCGAAGATCACACATCCTTACTCGCTCTTCCTAAACTGTTCCCTTAATCTATCATATCTTTGTAGCTTATCTCTCATTATGGCTTATTTTCTTATGAACTCTTGTCCGACTTTGATGCTCAACTTAAGTTACAGTTGTATCCTCTTACAGTCCCTTTTCGTACCATTTCAGAGCCAACCAGTTTCCTTTTAACCCATGAACATTTCCAAATTTAAAAATCAACTCCCCTTGTTTTGATACACCACTATGTCAAGGTATTCGCTGGCATTGATTACGAATTATTTACCCAGTAGTCCGAAAAGTATTAAGTATTATATTTAGACCCCTAAATTCTTTTAGGGTATTACATCCTTTCCCCTTTAAAAGAATCTTTGTCCTCGAAGATTACGCATCCGTATCTACTCCACTCAAATTTTGTTAATCCATTTTAATTATTTTTCGGTGTCTCTCCATATGGACCACTTACTTATTAACTCTTGCCAAACATCGGTAACCAGCTAATTTTCAATTACATCCTCCTACAATATTCTCAGTGTTCTTCCGAGGCTGACATGATTTCTTAATTTCTATATTCTCCATTTTTTTTGGTTTACCTAACAGTAACTGCCTCCAAACAAGCTTCCAGAAACCTGTAGCAACCATACAATGCAAATGAGGTATGACACTGTTTCCTCATCACGTTTACAATTCAGAAGCCTCTCTGACAGGATATCAACTAGTTAGAATTGCGTCCTGTAACGCTGCGCAAAGATCTCACCTCAACAGAGCTCCAAACTTCCAAACTGCTTAATACAAAAAGGGTTAATTGAGCAAGGAACTTGTGCTAACAGTAAGGCCTCCTCTGTTTCCAACCCAACAAAATTCAAGCATAACTATATGTACACGAAAAAGACAGAGACTATAGATGAAGTGACCCTACGTGCCCCCTCCCAAACATGCAATTTTGGATATACAAAGGTTCACACTATAACCTTACATCAGCAGTATTGATTTAGCAACTTTGACATTCGCGATAGTAAATAAATAGAATTACCCATGATATTCAGCAGCTAGGGCAGTTTACCACTCATCATTCCCGAAAAGAATCTGAGAACCATCACTAACCTGAAAATGTGGATGTATTGGGAACACGGCCAACTTCCCCTAATAAATTTTCATAGTTCTATCAGACATGGAAAGGAAATAAATTTAATAGTTTACCACTCTCCAGAGGTCTAACCACCTTCCAACACCAAAATTTAGTAGAGACAATTGAAGCTAAGCTTAAATTTAATATAGTACCAATATGTAAAGGAAAAAAAACATATACAAGAAGCTACAAAAGGCTGAAGTGGTATTCTAACTATACCTTTTAGAATAAGACAAGGTTCTATATCTTAAGAAATATATTGGGCAGATTTTTTTGAATTTTTGTTGGCAGATCTATAGTTTATGCCTCGATAGCAACACGGTAGTCCCTTGATCTTTTCAATCATCCACCCACATGACAAACACAATCGTCTTATTTCCACACAAATTTAGGAGAAAATGAGTGAACAAAAACCATTTAAATGACCTAACAAGAATGTTCGGTAGTTGTATGCTAGGCCTAGAGAATGCTCTGTGTCAGCAATTGAGTTGTAATGTAGCTAATAAATATTAATGAAGAGTGCAGCATGCAACATGAGAGCCTTGAATTATAAGCAGGTAAGCAACAAAAGCTCGACAACAAGGATTCCGCTGCTTGCCTGCATTATAAGCAGAACTCACTCATCGCTGAGGTTTAAATGGTGAAACAAATGTGGAGTTTGTGGAAGTAGAAGACAATTTGATGTGAAAAAGGCTGGAAACTTGAAAGCAATAACTCGGCATGTTTCGATTCCTCAATGTGCTTTAATCAGATTATTCGACAGATTAGACTTGGTGAAATGAGCTATAGAGTGCCCTTCTAAATAAAGATTTGTTTACAGTTCAAGTTCAAAGCTTCAATAAGACTTCAAATTAAAGAAAAGTGGACAGAAGAGACAGGTCCATTGTGACACTGAACTCTGTTAACTGAGAAATCACTTGTTCATGACACTGAGAAATCACTTGTTCATGAATCCATAAGGCAGCTGAACAAAAATCAAGATAAAATAATGCTCTTCCACTTCTTAAGATCCACTTCCTTTCTCCGTCATTGATTACATCATAACAGTCCTACTAATGATCCGAGTGTTCTCAGTGCATTTCAGAAAGCTTACAATACTATATGTAGATGTCAATTGACATTGATCTTAGGTGGGCCGTTTTATTGTCAAATACAACTATCAAACCCTTCTAGAAACCAAGGGACTTCCTCTAATTTCAGAAATTAAGCATATCTAGACAAGTCAAATACTCAAAATCTTCAGAACTTGTTTGTAAGAGTTTCATATACGAAAACATGGAGAGATACTGCAATTGAACAATTCAGATACCCTATAGCACCAAGCAGTTTCAAACTTTCTGAAGTATTTTGTACCATTTCATCCATCTTAGAAATTTTTTTTATACCATTTACTCTACGAAGATCACAATTGGAAACTACGCTTGTATTAATCCCTCTGGAAACCAGCAATATATATGCAAATAACCCAAGTGGAGGAGTCTAATTTCACTGCATAATCCAAGTCAGAGAGCTTCATATATAATTGAGCTGCCAATCACTTTCAAATTTGAAGACCACAACAGGCTGCTAGTGCAGTTACTTACCCAAGCAGTTTGTTCAAACTTCTTTTAATTTCCAACAGAATGCAACTTCACAACAATGTGAGCTATATAGGCAGGCCACTTTCAGGAAAGTAGGCAACATTTAGAAATTATGCGATACATTTCCACACTACTTCCACCGTGATTCACCCGTTTCCTTTACCAGCGTACAATCCACTTATATTCGTCCCCTTCAGTTTCACCAATAGCCTCATAAACAAAGTCATCTGAGAGCATGGCCCGTCACACTTAAAACTTATCCTTGACATTTCCCTCTAAATATCTTTATATAGATCCTTGAGGTTCCCCATTCAACTGATCTCTCCCAAAGTTGAACTATTCCAGCATCCCTGTTCCTGTTAGCACCACTTATCACAAACCTCTTTTCTTTATACAGTCATTTCCTAGTTCTATCGCTTATCCCCCAAAAAGTACATCTGAGAGAAAATTATCGATCCCCTGACCACCTTCGAACCCTTCCATACCTTTCGATCCCCTGACCACCTTCGAACCTCTCCATACCTTATTTAGTGTTCCGAAGTACGCGTATCCCATATCTTAAGCTTACTACATTCTAATGCCACGTCCTAATATATTTCTACTACTAACAAATCCTAATCATTACTTATCTGGTCCATCAACAGGGCATCAACCTTAAGCATGGAAGGCCTTACAAGACCCCATCCATACTTTGCCATTTCAGTTCCTGTCTAGTTATGACATTTAATACTAGTTCTATTATGGTAGAATCTCGTATATCCCTACACCAGTTTCCTGGCTGACATCACGAACGGCCACAAGTAATATAGTAATATCGTCGCTATACCAGCATGATTCGTATATAGCATACTTTATGCTATCCCCTTTATCAAATTTCAGACTATACAGTATCAAACCATCCACGTACTATTCCACATCCAATATTCTTTCTCAGAACCATGTACTTTTCTTGACATGCACAACAATGCAACAACTTGAATATCAGCCTGAGATTCCAACTACACAGGCCTACCTAGCCCAGATATGCACACATAGCACTCTCGTGTCTGCTCTCCCAACCCACCTTATTCAAATTTTAGTCTTGTTTCCTATTCCGTTTTAATATGAAAACTCTATCGACCTATTAGTTGAGTTTCTAATCCTGTCTTTCACAGAACCAATGCTCTGATACCATTTGTAACACCCCCATCCTAGAGTGCTGAAGAACTTCACTTGGTTTCCCCAGACTCTCCGGAGATGTCCTCCGCTAAGCACGGAAATGCTCAGCAAGGAGTCTAATCCTAACGGTTCTGTTACAAGACAGAATTTAAGAAACTGAAACATAAAAGTACTTACTATCATAGCTTGCATATACTGGTTTGTCAATCCTCTAAGTGATGGACTACTACCCGGTCTCCCGCGTACTCACCTGCCAAGTAAAGGGGGTAGTGACGCCACGACAACAGTTTACAATGACCAAGATAGACTGCATAATGAAATAGATATATACAGATTTAAATTGTGAAACCGGTGCCCGTACAATACATGTCCCAGTAACTTGACCCACAACAAGTCATGTGGAGAAAATTATACCAGTAAGTTAAATTATCCATTAACCACATTTACTAAAACCATATTCATTTCTCCATTCCTGTACCACCCATTAATCCACCAAGACAAACTAGACCTTAAGTGTGCACACCCCCTTCTGGATCGTCAGTCCAGAGGGTAGTACTAGTTGCCTACAAGTCGGGAGCTAGCAATGTACCGACTTAGCCAGTAGGCTGTGAATGTAAAGCCCGATGAACGGGTCCCATAGCTGTGTCAAGCCCGTAGAACGGGTCCCATAAATATTTGACCATACAAAGGTCAAGGGTACAGGAATCAATTATTAGATGAGTATACAGGATCATCATGAACATTACACATGCCTACCTGTTTATGTGCATATATAGATGTCCAATCTCAGCATTTTGTTATTCCATGATTTATGTATCCCTCACTCATGGAGACATGCATACATCATGTCTAGTATTCTCTATGGTAAATAAGCATTCATATGCTTACCTAATAGTCTGCTCAGTATTTCTGATTAGCAACACTGACTCTCTAACCCAACAACCTCTACCAAGCTCTCTCCGTCAATGGAGATTTCCGGCGGCAACTGTGAAGTCCGGCGACCTTCTTGTGCCTTATCCGGTGATTTCTCCATGTTTTGTTCCTCAAGCGGTTCCTGGAGAGAAACCCAGTTCCCGAGCACCCCACGTTAAGCGGCCACGAAGAAATCGGATGAGTTACAGCCCAAAATTGATACCCCCGTGCTCGCCGATACCTCTTCAAACCCGATTCACTCACTCCCTGCGCAACGAAACCTGAAATTGATTTGTGCTTCTTGATCGCCAGACATGGGTGGTTACGGGTTGTAGCAGTTTCAGATGAGGATTTGTTGAGGTGGTGACATGGTGGACATGGTGGAGGTGCTACGGTGGAGAAGAGTAGAGAAGGGCGAAAAGTCTGATTGTAAGCTCAATCTCGAACATTCCAGGTAATTCCTCAGCCAAGTAATGTGGTCAACACTTTTCATGGGTGGCTGCATGTCTAGTTTAGATTTATGCCATTTCGGGGTGCTTCAATTGTAAATAATGAAAGTTTAGGGATATTTTGCAACTTGCCCCTAACTTTTGTTAATTTTTCATTCGACCCCATCTAGCTTCAACTTTACTCCCACCTCAGTGTTCCTGATATCCATGACAGGTCAGAAGTCAACAATCGCTGCTGATTAAGGTATTTTGTACCTGAATCAAAGTTTTCATCTAATTACAATTTAACCCCCTATAAAATTTCGAGGTGTTACATCTAGCTTCTTTCCCACCAAGTGAATGTTATTGAGACATAACATAAGAGAGTGGGAGAGAACAAAATAGAGAGAAAGACAAGCTAGGGCCGACCGCTCCTAGTCGTCCGCCCCTCCTGTCAGCGCCAAAGAGGTGGCCGAATCCTCCTCTTGTCACCTCGTTGCTTGATTCCTTCTTCCCTCTTCCTCCGATTCAAGCTAGAACTTGTTGAAGAAAGAATCTAGATCTAACATCTAGACGTGGATCAACCGTAGAGACGAGGACATCATTCTTCGTGTGATCTTTCAAACCAAATGGTACACAATACTATGTCCTTTATCATGTTATGATATCTCCTCCTTACGATCCGTGGTGGGCTTTGAGTAAGATTAATTTTTTTGTTAATCCGCTGCGTTACCTACGTCAAAACGCAACATATCCGTTGTCCACGAATCATTTTAATCTTCCATCCCTTCAATCCAATTTCTATTGCCGAATAGAGGCATTTCGGTGGAAAAAATTGGTATTTGGATCCCCTTTTTTCAACCAAAGATAACGCGAACGCTGTCTACACATATCCTCCTCCCGAACAAGCAATTGCAATATAGTGTGACAGATTTCTCTTGATTCAGCCACAGCTGCTGCCGATTGAATACCCTCGGCAAGGGTTTGAAGTCGTCTACACAGATTACGGAGTTGTAATCTAACGTTGCCAAATGCTTCCCTATACCACACCTTCAAAGCCGAAGCCAGTCGTCCCATTTTATTGACTACTGGTTCGAACGTGATCCTCCATTCGTCCTCAATAAATTTCAAACACCTCTGGTCCTGCAACCACATGGATTCAAAATGAAACCATATTTTAATATGAACATTACGAATAATAGCTGAAGGCCAAACCACCTGAACAGGCACATGATCAGATACTTCAGCAATCAAGTGATCCTTTTTTCCTCACCGAAAATATAAGTCTAGCCATCCGTCACAAGACACCTGTCAAGTCTCTCTCTGATACCTAAATCATCACCCTGATTGTTGTTCCAAGTAAAGCGGACACCGGCGAACCCCAAATCCCTAAGTTGTCAGCGATCCACAACACCATTTAAATCCTCTATTTGACTAAATGAGATTGGTCTTCCTCCTTCCTTGTCACAAATAGAAGAAAAGGCGTTGAAATCGCAAACACACACCAAGGCTGCCCAATTGGACAAAGTCGTTCCAGCAAAGTCCACGAATTATGGCGCTGGTTTCTAACTGGATCCCCATAGAAACCTGTAAAATATCCATACTTTGATTCACCGGGAATGGAGAAAAAACCATGGATGTAGTGTTTAGACATATTTGCAAGCGCAAAACTCACCTCGTCATCCCACATCAACGCAAGTCCTCCTCTACGATCCTCAAAATCGTGAAAAACACCGCTACGAAAAACACAGTCTGTCTTGAATACGAACCATCTATGTTGCATACTGTTTAGTCTCCATGAGGAAGACTACACTGGGCTTCTGTCTCCTTACAAGATCGCAAAAAGAAGTAACGCTACGGGGGTTCCCAAGCCCCCACACGTTCCAACTGAGAAGACTCATTGTGACTGGCTAGGCTGCCTGGCAGTCTCAGCCAAAAAAAGAGTTTGGTTGTTTAAGGCTCCTCCGTCCTGTGCCGGAATATGCATCGCAAAAACATGAGAAACTGACTTGTTATTGATACCTCTGTCTTCCTTGTTGCTAACACTTGGGTTTCTGTGAGCCATATGAGTAGCTTGGACATTACGGTGACCCTCCTGACTTGTCCCGCGGCCAGCAGTAGGTCCTTGGTTCGTTCTCCCTCCTCTGAGCCCCCCACGGCCTAGCCCACGACCCCACTGTCCTACTTGGTTTGTTCCCCTGCCACAGTTTGTGTTTCTTATATCCCTTCCCTATGCCGGCTGTTTGCTCTTCAACTTCTCACTTGGATCGGGTCTGAAATTAACTTCGCTAACTTTCCTCTTCGACCCTTTTTGCTTCCTGACCCAGTGCTAATGCAATTCCCTTTCCTTTGTCGTTGGTTGAGAATCGGTCTGGCTTGGAAGCTAGCGGATTATCAAACAAAGTAACACATTCTTGAGTTTCAGGGTCCGACAAAGTATCTGAATTGGGAATCTTCTCGCTAATGTCTTCTTCCGAGGCATTCTCCGATCCCATCACAACATATATTCCCTCTTTAGCTGTTGCATCATCGTTCATCACATCTTCGTCTCCGACAGTTTGTGGGCCTCGACTCGCATCTTCATCAATACACCCTGGGAAATCTGTATCATGTTTGAATGCATCAAATAATCTTCTTTTCGGGGGTGGTCTATACAATAACCAATCCCCATACCCCAGCTGATTTTGTTCTTTCTCCTTATCACTATAAGTTAAGCAATCTTCCCCGTAGTGATTGAGCATACCACACCAGTGACAAAGGCAAGATAACCTTCTCGTACTTGTAATCAAGCCACGTCTTCTTCCCCAGCACTTCAATATATCGATCACGACGAATTGGTTTGTTGATATCCAGCCGAACCTTGGATCTCATGTAATCCCCTCCCGGTCCCGAAGAGATTTTAGCATCAGTAGCTAAGATTGTCACCACGTTTCTAAGAATTTTACGAAGATCGTCGTCCGTTTGATGTTAAATAGGAATATTTTTTACTTGCACCCACACATCTAGGGTTTCAAAAGATACCTTCTCCAAATCAGCCGTTAGGTCCCAGTGTTGAAGAATAAGCATGTTTTCATCGTAAATCCAAGGTCCTCCTACGTAAACCGAATCTAGGGCTTCCTTGTTTGGAAATTGGAAGACAAAGATATTCGATCCAAGCTCATGAATGCTAACTTCATCACCCCCACCCAAATCTTCTTGAAGAGAAATTTCATAACCCAAATATTAAATTTAATAGGTAGAAGAAATTTACCTATCAAGCATGGACCTCTCCCTTAGATAGCCGCCAAACTATATTCCGTGTCGAATACTTCAACATCTTCCTCTTCTATGGTCAATTTGCCGAAGTCCAGCGTTGGTATCATCTGAGACGCCATGATCGCAAAGCAGTAAGAAGCTCGTGAGAGACCGTAGGGCACACTCGATTGTCTTCGTCGCTGCTTGAAACAGTATCGCCTCGCCCCCCTCCGATTTTCCGGAGCTCACTAGACCTAGAGAAACAGAGAGAGTCTAACTCCGAGTAATTTAGACTGAGTCCAGCACTGGTACTCTCCCACCCCCACCTGACCCACCACTTTCTATCATAATTGACCTTGATATTTACAAATTTGTCATTTGTTCTACAACAGTAGAGGACATCCCCCACCCCTCTTATTATATTTTAATAAAAAATTTAAATTCACTTTTATTTTAAATTATCACCCTAACTCATATAAAACATTCACTTTCTTATGATTATCATTTTTTTTACTTTCATACAATTATATTGGATAATTACTTACAATACTATTTCACTGGAAAACCCCCATAACCAGAATTTTATTTCTTATAAAAAAAACTGAATTTTATTAAAACGAAAAAACAACAGCATAAACCCAGCCTCACCAGACCGTTGGACCGATGCAAGCCCACGGTCTCCACCTCGCCTCCCCCTCCCCCTTCCACGCCAGATTAACAGGACGAACTCCCCCTCCCCCAGTTGTTGAAGCTGCTAATCATGGTCCTAGTTGCCCACTTGCACCACTGCTGGACTTAGCCTTACACGCCCATATTGTTACAACGTCATTCTGGAATTGCGAACTTTTAGTAAAAATAAATTTAAGGACGAATTTTCCCTCATGTTATGAAGATAGTAGGCATTACCCAATGGTATATTAGACATTTTGCATTATATGGGGGTCGAATTGGTCTCTAAGTTTATTTTAAGTGACATACACCACTCGTAGACTAAGGGCATCACAGTCAGAGAGAGTAAAAATTACTTCAAGTTCGGCAGAATGAAAGGGTCAAAGTGTCATTTTCAAAACTAAAGTGGGTGAAAGTGTCCTTCAATGAAACTAAAGGGGTTGAAAATGTCTTTTACCCCATTTGCATGGAGCTGAGTGCTGCTGGAGAAACTCAAACCCGGAGTGTTTATATATATGACAAAATAAACATCAGCATGGAGCTAAACCACTACCCATATCGCAGCAGCACAAACATGAAGCTTATCTTTATCCTTTCCGTTTCTTCCTTCGTGTTGCTCTTGTTTTCCTACCCTTTTCTTCCCTCCTCCTCCTCTGTCGACGAACTCGCTTCTTCTTTTGCCACATTTTCACTTATTGTCACCGGTGTTCTCAAGGGGCTAGAAGGCCACTTGAGACAAACCACTGCGACGACTACCACCGCCAATCCACCACCACCAGCCGCTGCAGCACGGTCAGGTCCAATCTCCGTACCGGACTTCAAGACATGCAGTCCCGGTATTTTTCCTGACGGATTGAAACCCATTAATTGCTGCCCGCCGGTCAACACAACCCCAGCCATTGACTTCAGTCATCTTCCTCCCCCTACAACCATGCGGGTAAGGCGGGCGGTCCACTTACTCGACGATGAATACTTGGCTAAGTTTTCAAGAGCAGTTCAGCTCATGAAGGAGCTCCCGGACGACGATCCCCGTAGCTTCAAGCAACAAGCTAATGTCCATTGTGCTTACTGCCTCGGCGGGCATCGTCACGTGGGATTTCCCGAAATGCCCCTGGAGATGCATCAGTGTTGGCTCTTCTTTCCTTACCATAGAATACACATGTACTTCTTTCAAAAGATACTTGGGAAACTGATCAACGATCCCACTTTTGGTTTGCCATACTGGAGTTGGGATTCCCCCGGAGGAATGCACATCCCCGAGTCTTTCACGGACGTGAATTCCCCGTTCTACGAGGAATTCCGCGACAAGAAACACCAGCCGCCGGTGGTAATTGACTTACACTACAACATGTCGGCAGACTCAACTGCCAGCGTGCAACAGCAGACGATTACTAACCTTGCTGTCATGTACAGACAAGTGGTTTCTGGTGGAAGAACTCCCGAGCTCTTCTTCGGGAGCCCTTACCACCCGGGGGACGAACAAAGTCCCGGCGGGGGCTCCATCGAACAATTTCCTCACGGTATGATTCATGAGTGGGTTGGAGACAGGGACCAACCTAACCGTGAAACTATGGAGCCAAACTATTCGACAGGGCGAGACCCTTTGTTCTACAGTCACCATTCAAATATCGACCGCATATGGACGATATGGAAAACCATGAAAGGCGGCAAAAGGACGGATCCCACACACCCCGGCTGGTTAAATTTGGAGTTCATGTTCTACGATGAGGAAGCTCGTTTGGTCAAAGTTAAGGTTAAGGATGTTTTGGATATAACAAAGCTCGGATACACGTACGAGGATGCTAACGCCCTGTGGGTTAACGCTCGAACAACTCCTCGTGTCTCTAAACTTTCGAGAAACATAGAAAAGAAGAGGAAGACCCAAAGGGCAGTTCGACCACTTCGTTCCCGATAAAACTAGACAAGGTGGTGAGAGTGGTGGTCGGAAGGCAAGCGAAACCGAGAGAAGTAGAAGGGGAAGAGGTGTTAGTGATAGAAGGGATAAACGTGGATGGAGATAAGATGGTGAAGTTTGATGTGATTATTAACGATGATGGAGACGAGGTTCGGATCGGACCGGAGAATACAGAGTTTGCTGGAAGCTATATGTTAGCAATTGGTGCGCCCATGTGGGGTGCCCAATGCAATTATCATAACCTTATGGGGTTAGTTGCACTAATGCACAAACTAGAGGGGTTAGTAGCTAAGGCTCAAACCCTAGGGGTTTATGTGCAAACTTAGGAGAAATTTTGCCTATATAAGGAGGCAGCCTCCTACATATTATATTGCTATTCCAGAGAATAAAGTTACTCTGTCTAGATTCGTTGTAGAGAACCCTAGTCTCTCTCCAACTTCATCCAAGGAGGTGGAACGTGGTGTGGAAATCAGTGTTCGTCCTCGAGATTCACACTAGATTGGTGAAAGCAAGCAACACAATGATCATCCGCTGCATTAAGGAGCTTAGGAAGACAAGGTAAACACATGAATCTTCCGCTATACTTCATGTTGTTGATCTGAATGTGTTAGATCCTTCCTGCCCTTCATTGGTATCAGAGCCATTAGTTTGTTTTTCGTGCCTCGATAAGCGTTCCCGAAATTGTATTAAAAATCGCGTTTCTCATATTTCATAACCAGTAGACGAAACCTATATGGTTAGGTAGGGTTTTTCACGAGGATTCCAGATATATACATTTTATATTTTTTGGATTTACGATGAATTAGTTATGATTTTTCAAAGTTTCGGAACTGTATTAATCTGGACTGCTAGATCCAATCATAGAACACGTTTTTCAAAAACTTGTTAAAATTGGATTTTGACCACATAATCGGGATAAGGACGAAAAGACGATCACGGCAAAACTAATTTCGTCGCGAACGGAGCACGGGAAGGCGGCGCGTGGGCTTCACGCGCCACCGAGGCCGCCCCACGCGCGGCCACGCGCCACCACGCGCCGCACGCGCCTAAGGGCTGGCGGCGGCTGCTGACGTGGCCCTAGGGCTGACGTGGCAGATGACGTGGCGGTGCCACGTCAGCAAGTGGCTGATGTGGCGATGACGTGGCATCCACGTGTTAGCTGACGTGGCAGCTGATGTGGCAGGCTGACGTGGCAGATGACGTCAGCATAGGTGCTGACGTGGCATGCCACGTGGCATGCTGACGTGGCACATGGGCCGACGTCGGCGCGTGGCGTAGGCGGACGCGCCCACGCGCGGCGGTGCGTGAGGGCGCGTGCGGCCTCCTCCCGCCGTCATTTTTCGTCCGGTTTTTTCCTAGGGACTCCAAATTAAATTTCCTATTTTGTGGATATTTTTTCATAATTTTTGGAGCGACGGAAATTTTTTGTAATTTCCAGATTAATTAATTAGTGTTTAGCACACTTCCCGAGGCAGTTTGACGACCTTAAACACACTGTTTTGAGCCCAAATTTTTAATGGAGACTTAGGTCATTTTTCCCTACGTTTTGCCATAGGTGGTGAGACCCTAAGTGGTAGGGAGTAATTTTCGATCTTTTTAGTTGATTAGATTATTGCTTATTAATTTCCAGTAATTATTGCTTAATTCTGGAAATTTCCAGAAAATTCCAGTATGTTTGTTATATTGTTATACATGCTGTTGTGGTTTGAATGGATGTGTGTGGTGCATGGATGTGGCATAGATGTTTTATATTTTGGTTTTGGTATTGGTTTTTGAATATGTAATCAAAATACGGCCTGCGTGTCGTGCCTCTCTATACTCTAGTGTCTTCTCTTCTCATCCACTCGCCTCTATGAGGTTACTTCTTATTAGAAATAAGATAGTTAGTAGAGATTGAAGATTGAAGCTTCAAGAGAGGTGGCCAAACCAAAAGCTATGGCGCAAGGTGCATGGAGCAATTAGACGGTCTAAAGGAGCCTCAAGCTTGGAGTCCTCAAGTAGGCAAGATGGCGTGAGATGGAGTTCAAGACTTGCTCGAGAAGTGCTCTCAATAGTGGGAGCGCACCTTAGGGGCCACATCCATTGCATATTTATTTATGCTTATGCTTGTTTTATGTTATAACTGCGTGTGATTGGATATATATGTTTAACCTCGCATGCTAAAGAACTAAAACAAAAGAGCTCACATGATGACATGATTATAATTGATAGGAAATCACAAGTGATGAGATTTGATTCCTAGGATATACGCTAGGTTTTGGTGGAGTCCTTGTGAGGAACTATTGAGATTAATCGATGTCACATGTTATTTAGGATCTAAAACAAGGCTAGTAACTTATATCCACAACGTCTCATATTTTCAGTAATGTCGAAATCAACTAGTCTCATTGCCGATTCTGCTAAAGCTGGTAAGCTTAATGGGGACAACTACGATATGTGGAGCCGTCGTGCTATGTACTACATGTTAGACATAGATTTGTCCGACCAACTCCAGACAGAAAGGGTCGAACCCGTGATGAATGAGGACCGACCGCTTGTGGAACATGAGCGGGACCTAGCTGCTTTTCATAAGTGGGAAGCAGCGGATAGGAAGGCCTGTTACAATCTTCTATGTATGATGGAAGATGACCTCATCAGGGAGTTCGAAAATTCTGTCACAGCAAAGGAGATGTGGGAAT
This sequence comes from Linanthus parryae, assembly GCA_023055425.1. Taxonomy (NCBI): domain Eukaryota; kingdom Viridiplantae; phylum Streptophyta; class Magnoliopsida; order Ericales; family Polemoniaceae; genus Linanthus; species Linanthus parryae. Next base: position 7,051,592 of record JALGPY010000001.1, read on the forward strand.
CGATCAAGAGAAAGTATGGATCCACTTCCATCACCAAGCTGCGAGTCTTGAGAATGAGGTTCGACTCATATCGCATGAAGCCTGAGCACACAATGACTCAGCATTTGAGGGCTATGGCCTTCATGATCAGAGAGCTGATTGCAGTCGGTCGTAACTTATCTGATGAAGAGCAAGTAAAAGCGGTACTACGCTCTCTGCCACGCTCATGGGATCACATGAAGCGAGACATGACCCATAATGAGGATGTCAAGACGCTTGAAGATGTCAAGCGTCACCTGCTGTTGGAATATGAGCGGATTGAGGCCGCCAAGTCCAATGGTGAGGTGATGGTGGCGGAGACTCCAAATTCTAAAGTGGACAAGCCACGCAAGAATTGGAGGAAAGCAGATAAGAAGGACAATGGTAAAGGGAAATCCGTTGGGGGCCCTAAATCCAAGATCAACAAAGGCGCTGGTGGGAAGAAGAGCCGAAGGGTTAGAAACTTGGCAAGGGTCTTGTGCTTCAACTGCCAAAAGAAGGGTCACTTTGCTCGTGATTGCACCGAGCCAAAGGTATACCATAATCCAAACTCTGACTGTTATGTTATAAGTCAAGTTTTTCATTTCTAATTCCGCTAATGAGTGGGTATTGGATTCAGGTGCAAAAGGACGCCTGAGCATGTGATTGAGGCGCGTGCACGGATTATTGGAAATGACAAACGGGCAGTAGAAGGATGCACATGAAGATGAAGCTGGAGCTCATTCTACATGACGTCTTATACGCTCATAGTGCACGCAAGAACTTGATTTCCGTTTCTAGACTTTTGGATTTGGATTTTAGACTTGTTTTTTAGGGTGGTTTTGCCAAACTGTTTGTTGGCAACTCATGTTTTGGTACTGGTTATATTTATCGTGGTTTATTTTATTTAGACATTGTTGGTTCTAGCATTGATGATGTTTATGATTCTCGTTCATATATTACATCTTCTAGTGATGATGATGCCACTAGATGGCATGCTAGATTGGGACATATAGGACAGGACAGGATGAACAGGCTGGCCAAGGCAGGCCTACTTGGAGATATGCCCAAGATATCATTTCCTGTATGTGAGTCTTGTCTTGCAGGAAAAGCTAAACGCAAACCATTCGGTAAAGCAGTAAGGGCTACTGAGCCTTTACAACTTATTCATTCTGATGTTTGCGGTCCATTAAATGTTAGAGCTAGACATGGTGCTCGCTATTTCATCACATTCATAGATGATCACACTCGTTTTGGTTATGTGTATTTGATGGCACATAAATCTGAAGCGCTAGGGTGCTTCAGAAAATTTCTACAAGAGGTAGAGAACCAACTGGACAAAAGAGTTAAGGCTCTTAGGACAGATCGAGGGCGTGAATATCTATCTGAGCAATTCAAAGAGCTCTGTGAGACTAAAGGAATAGTGAGGCAGTTGACTATTCCCTTCACACCGCAGCAAAATGGTGTAGCGGAAAGAAGGAATAAAACACTGTTAGAGATGGTTCGTAGTATGATGGCAAATGCGAATCTGCCTATCTCCTATTGGGGAGATGCATTGATGACTGCCACATACATACTGAACCATGTGCCCACCAAGTCTGTAGCCACAACCCCTTACGAGATGTGGACCAAAAGGCAACCGAAATTGGGTCACCTTAGGCCATGGGGGTCGGCCGCCTATGTACGTAACGTCTCCCATGTCCATGGGAAATTGGGTGCTAGAGGAAAGAAGTGCATCTTCATACGGTACTCTAAGCACTCTAAGGGTTACGTATTCATAGCGCAACAGCCGGATGGTAGTCTAACAAAGATGGAATCGCGAGATGTAGAATTTCTCGAGAGAGATTTTCCTAGTTAGGGAGAAGCACGTGGAGATGGTATTCTCTACGAAGAAGAGGAACCACTGGATGACACTCAGTTCTCTACAGACCTACAGGGAACAGTCCCTATGGATCTTCAGAACAGTGGGAGTGACTTGCCTAGTGAGCAGCCCATCATATATGATGATGAAGCTGAAGAAGAACCCTCTTTGCGTAGGAGCGCTCGTGGGAGCGTACTCCGTCGACGATTTGACATCGAAGGGGAGACCATGATGGTCACCACGCAAGAAGATGATGAACCTAGGACATTGTCTGAAGCTCTCTCATCCCCTGACAAGAAAGAATGGAACATTGCTTTACAAGAAGAACTGGAGTCAATGAAAACCAATCATGTTTGGGATTTAGTTGACTTGCCTCCTGGACGTAGAGCCATTGGAAACAAATGGGTTTTCAAGGTGAAGAGGAAGGCAGACGGAAGCGTTGAGAGGCATAAGGACCGGCTAGTGGCGAAAGGCTACACCCAACAACAGGGTGTGGATTACGAGGAGACATTCTCACCAGTTGTGAGAATTGCCTCCATTCGCCTCATACTTGCAATAGTGGCTAGCATGGACTTGGAACTACATCAAATGGATGTTAAGAATGCATTTCTCAATGGAGAACTAGATGAGGAGATCTATATGGCTCAACCGGAAGGTTTTGAGAAGAAAGGTCAAGAGCAAAAAGTGTGCAAACTGATTAAGTCCATATATGGACTGAAGCAATCCTCAAGACAGTGGTATTTGAAGTTCCATCAAGACATTGTGGCATATGTCTTCACAATGGTTGATGAGGACCACTGTGTGTATGTCAGACGTTCCGGAAAGAAGTTCATGATACTGTCATTATATGTAGATGACATACTACTAGCCAGCAATGATAAAGGATTGCTCGGAACTACCAAAGGGTGGTTATCCTCTCGTTTTTCAATGAAGGATATTGGAGAAGCGAGTTACATCCTTGGGATAAAGATCCTAAGGAACCGTTCTAAAAGGCTCCTTGGCTTGTCTCAAGAGACATACATCAAGAAGATACTTGAACGGTTCCAGATGATGGACTCCAAGCCATTCGAGACTCCCATTGCACATGGCGAGAAACTCAGCCTAGAAATGTGTCCCAAGACCCAACACGAGAGAGACCAGATGGCCAAAGTACCCTATGCAAGTGCTGTCGGAAGTTTAATGTATGCAATGATGTGTACAAGGCCCGACATATGTCATGCTGTCGGTTTAGTTAGCAGATATCAGTCTGATCCCGGTGTTGGACACTGGAAGACTGTTAAGAGGATTCTCCGATATCTCAAAGGTACTAAGGATTACGTGTTAAGCTATCGAGGCTCTGAGCTAAGGCTCATTGGCTACAGTGATGCTGACTGGGGTGGGGACCTAGACGCACGTAAATCGACCTCAGGCTACGTCTTCATGCTGGGTGGAGGAGCCATCACATGGCACAGTAACAAGCAGACTTGCACTGCCTTATCAAACATGGAAGCTGAATACGTTGCCTGCTCCGCGGCAGCGCAGGAGAGTGTTTGGCTGAAGAGATTTCTGGTCAGCTTAGGAGCGGTTGACGAACCAAGACCAGTAACGCTTCGTTGTGATAGTATGTCGGCCATAGCTTGTGCTAAAGATCCGAAATACCACAGCAAGGCCAAACATATTGAGATAAAGTACCACTTCATTAGGGAAGTAGTAGCTAAAGGAGATATTACTCTAGAGCATATTCCTACGAATCAGATGTTAGCTGATCCGATGACCAAGCCTCTTCTTAAGGCTACTTTTGTTGGTCATACTAGGAATATAGGGTTAGGCAAATGGAACTAGGTGTCAGACTGATTAGACGTTTTTGAGACATTGATTGATTGAATATTAGGAATGGATTTGTTATTCATGCTGCATGTTATTTGATACGTGTATGATATGTTACATTTCATGTACTAGCTTAGAGCATGTCACGCAGACACTAGGTTGGCTCACTCACACGAGCAACCGCCTTCGCAGTATCCTGGATATGTCCGGGTGTGGCGGAAGATGAGACAGAATCCAGACAAGCGCTGAAAGCCTGCGATATGATATGAGATGCCTTCTTCATATGAGCATATGGCCTATGATAAGAGCTTGAGGTCTATCAGTAGAGCTAGGAGACTGTCAGACGGATTCAACTGTCGCATTGGAAATAAGTTCCAAGGTGAAGTTGGTTATGGCCAATCGAACATGGTTATTACCCCGAATCATGTATAGTCTGTGTAGAAGAAGCCAGATGCGAGAGCTGATAATTGTTCACAATAGTGTGACATCGCAGCACTCGGGCTGGTGGCCATAAGGGCTACCGGATAGACATCCGCATAGTGGTCCTTTGCAAGGATAAGACATGCGCTCTGATCAGAGTCTAAACACTATGGCGCATATTCCCCCTTGAATAACGCGCGCTTATGAGTGACCATGAGGTGATGAGTAGAATTAGTCCCTGGGATTCCTCATCGTGTGAGCCTCGTCGATCATATAACGATGATTGACACGGTATACCCTTTGTACTTACGTCTGTGTCATGAGGACACGGGTCGGTGGTGCTACTTTGGCGTGACACCTTACGGCTATGGATGATTCGGCCTTCCGGACACTGCTGGGAAAGCAGCTAAGCCGAATCTGAGTGACACATGTATGTAAGGAAAGATTCTCGTTGCATCGCTCTTTATTATCTTCATTGGGCCCACCTGCAAGATCTTATGGGATCATGTAGGATATGAAAATATAAAGGAGATGTGGACTCATTGGAGCATGGCCTGGTGCTCATGATCCACAAGATGACAATCGGAGGAATCTGGGGGATACGAGAGTTACGGAGAGCATTATTACTGTTGTATGTTTTAAGGGTGCCTTCCTGCGCTGGCTATACGAGTTTGGTATGTGGATCTCCCAAGAGGGTGCCTTCCCATGCTGGCTATACGAGTTTGGTGTACGGATCTCCCGAAATGCAGGTACTCTCACCGGTCACACGCCACGGCCACACAATACTCTTTTGTAGATGATAGAAAGTTGGAGATTGATAGAGACTGGATAGATTGTGCAACCCCACTGTGCGAGTGGGAGATTTTAGCAATTGGTGCGCCCATGTGGGGTGCCCAATGCAATTATCATAACCTTATGGGGTTAGTTGCACTAATGCACAAACTAGAGGGGTTAGTAGCTAAGGCTCAAACCCTAGGGGTTTATGTGCAAACTTAGGAGAAGTTTTGCCTATATAAGGAGGCAGCCTCCTACATATTATATTGCTATTCCAGAGAATAAAGTTACTCTGTCTAGATTCGTACTAGTTGTAGAGAACCCTAGTCTCTCTCCAACTTCATCCAAGGAGGTGGAACGTGGTGTGGAAATCAGTGTTCGTCCTCGAGATTCACACTAGATTGGTGAAAGCAAGCAAGACAAGGTAAACACATGAATCTTCCGCTATAATTCATGTTGTTGATCTGAATGTGTTAGATCCTTCCTGCCCTTCACTATATGAATCATCATCATCGTTCGAGTTCGCATGCAAAGAAGAAGAAGACCAATGCAAGTTTGAGATTGGGGATAAGCGAGCTGCTCGAGGACCTGGGTGTCGGAGATGTTGAAAGGGTCGTAGTTACTTTGGTCCCAAGGCACGAAGCCCATTGTGGTACAACGGTAACTATTGGTGGCGTCCGGACTAAATTAGACCGTTCTTCATAATCATTTGTAGCTAATTGTCTCTGCAAGAAAAAAAAATTGTGATTAGTAATTAAGCATTGTCTAGCAAGTGAACAAATCAAATAATATTGGCGTGGTATTTCAACTACGAATTATTGGTCCCACGGAGACAATACTTGTAACACCCTGAAATTGTAACGGAGGGCGGGGGGTGTCAAACTGTAATACTTAATTGAGTCATTGTGTGAATTACTTGTTTAGCAGTGTTTGCTAAACATATGTTCAGTAGAAAATGAAAATATTGAGCATTCATATTGGGGGTCATTATGCAATTAGTGAGAAATGGGGCCTATTTGTGAATTATTATATAGTGCTTTTCCTGGTTGAAATTTGGCCAACCTGGGAACTCTTTGAGTTGTGGTGATCCTTCTAAAAATATTTAAGAGTGATGGGCCAATGTGAAATTTTCTGTAATATATTTCTCCTTCTAATCCTTCTTCCCTCCCCTAACTTTTGCGTATTTACACTTACACCACACTGTGCATCAATGCCACATGGATGGCTCACTTCGTGACACCTCAATCATGAGGTGGCAACCTCACATATTTTCCCCACCGGCTGAGGGTGTGTCATCATCCTATTCCTCATTTTCTCATTACCTTCAACATCTTCATCTTCTTTTTCACCTTAACCACCAATAACAACCACCATCACCACCGCAGAACCACCAAGGCTCCACCAACCTCTGAGCTACTAGTGTTGGGGTTCTCCACACCGAGAGGAGCAAATTCTCTGTATCGAGAGAGAATTTGGCGTGGGAATCTCAAGAGCCCTAGCTTTTTAACGGTTGAATTCTCTCTAACTGTTGAAATCCGGTGGATTTGATCACCATTTTCGTGTTCCAGGAGCTAAGCTAAACCCAGCAGGGCCAAGCACGCCCCTAGAATCGACGGGAAGCCGCAGGGCCGTCGAAAAGTGGGTTCTTGGTCGCTTGATTCTGCCACCTTGCCGGAAAGTCAGGTAATTCGTCGTTTCTCGATCATTTCCACTTCATCTCTCATGATCATTGCACTCCTTGGGCATCGTAGAGTTGAGCTAGAATCTTGAATCAGGCCCAAAAATCATTTTGAGTAGTGTTTGATTCAACTGTCGATGATTTTTCTGGCAGAATTTCTCACCCTGAACACATGGGTCTAACTGCTTCATTTCGTTACCAATTTGTCAGGGGTTTGGTGTTGTCGTTTTCATCGTTTTAATTTCAAAGTAAGATAGTTTCCTTCTCTATTCTGTTGTGTTCAGTTAAGTGTGAGACTCGAAGGGGCCGAGAATGCTTCAAAAGCCCACTATTTTCGTGTGAAACTGTTGTATGTTGTGATTTTTGTCATTTTCAACATTTTAATTTCAATGTATGATGGTTTATCCTGTATTTAATTCTAATTCTGCTGTGATTAGTTAAGGATTCAAGTTTTGTTAACAGTGATATCAGCGTTTTTATCTTAAATGAAAGGGTTAATATCATAACTGTTAAACACACTAACTAAAGTTTAATCAACGATATCACTGTGTTATCTTATTCAGCTTAGTTCATTCTATAGTGTTAACAATACTATCTAGGTTAAAAAGGAATCTTCCTGGGACCACTTTTTTGTCCCGTAGCTGGCCTCTGGGACCACTTTTTTCGTCCGGTAGCTGGCGGTTTTCGTAATAACCGGATAGTACCGGCTTAGCCGGTTACCATAGGGACGCACAGAAGTTTTTGCCTGAATCTATAGACTGTTTTTTTATCCTAAAGTTGATGCAAAAAACCAGCCAAGAACTTCATGCTTGAACCTATGATTTCCCCATTCCGTAATGATTGTAACTGGACCATAACTCTCTCGCATTTGATTCCCTATTTGTACATGTGCAAACGTGGCAGTTATGCCTGAAACTTGGACGCAGAATAGGGCCTCAAATTCGGTCCCTAAAATACCGAGAATCCTACTTGAATGTTGCTACAACGTGCTTTTGTTTAAACTACCAAATGAAAATTGCGCTTTGAGCCAACTTGTGATCAACGTATCTTGTTAATCGCTTCATGTAATTGCGACATCTTTGTTTCTACTTCTTCACAACACTTAACACTACAAACTCATGCTAATATGACATTTCAATTCTGCTCATAAGCATCATGTAGGTCTTGCCAAAGTTGCTGCATTTCGAGCTTTGAACTGTCAAAATATTTAGTGTTGGAATACTTGAATCCTGCCATCTTTTGCACTCCATAAATCCTCTGATATTCCTTGTAATCTTGATCTATTTTTTTTTTTCTTTGGAAAGCTGGTTGCAAATACTTCAAAACATGTTTAATGAACTGTCTTAATTTTTCTCATGGATTTTCCTCAAATATAACTCAAATTAGCTGAGTAACCGTTAAATCTTTAAGAAATGGGTCCTAAACTGTCAAGTTCTGTCATACATAACTCATCGAATACCTATTGAAACCGCAATCTGTTTTCTCCTACGAGAAGCAGACTAATAATACTCCAAGTCATCCCTAGAGGAGCACTTCCCATATCCTTGATATGGGAAGTGCTCCTCTAAGTTCAGGAGAGTACATGAATATTCCCAAATCTATTCCAAGTGTTGGGAACCTATCTTCCATCCAACTTTGACCGATCTTATCTTCTCGAATCCTCTAAGTTCAGGAGAGTACAGATATGGTCTGGAAACCTCAGTCTCTAATCTTTCAAATCATGTTCTCAGTTTCTCAAATCTCTTCTCCATCGGACCAGAATCAGACTACGGCGTTGACTAGTTGAGAAGACCTCTTCTCAACTTTGACTTTCTGATTTGACTCATTAGATAACTAAATTGACCAAAACACCCTTATGAGAAGTTGTGAAAATTCACATTTCATATCTAAGAGTTATGTTTGACCAAGTTTGAATATCTAGAAACCCTAGTTCAATTGAGCGCTCTTTGAGGGGTACAATAGTAATTTTAAAATTTCTTCAGTCAAACACCCAGATCATGATGCAAGACATAACCTCGTGTCTTTGTAACAATTTCATAACATCTGGGATCCAGTTATATCTAGCTGGATTTAAATCTAAGATTCAATTAAGCCAAAAGGTATGAAAAAGGTGTGCATATTGAGAAGCATATATTAACTTCTTTGGGAACTAAGACTCATTAGGGGCTATAGTATATTAACACATAATTGCAGGGACTTGAGTGTAGATAATCAGAACTTGAGTATCAATCTTCATTAAGAAACTGTGTGGCTTAGTGATTCATGAGACTGACCAACTAAGCATAAATGAGGGGTTCAGGAATAGTCAGGGACTGTACTGATAAGAGAGAGTTGTCAGGGGCAAACTCGTAATTTTGGGGTTAGTCAGTTAGTGTGACATTTGAAATTGCACTCTAACTTACTACTGCGGTCGTGTATTAATAGTGTGTGTGTGTATATATATATATATATATATATATATATATATATATATATATATATATATATATATATTTATAAATATAAATATACAATAGTACAGATTGTCGGGATAGGGAGTCAACATCGCTGAGTGGGAATACTAGGCAGGCTACGAGGTAAGCATGTGAATGCTTAATGTTCAATTGAGGAATGTTGATATGAGTCTATGAATGTGAAATATGGGAATCATAAAATAACTAATGATACTTTAAGCATATTTAGACATGAAACACGCGGCTTTATTATATTTTTTGCCAAATTAGGGGTATAACTATGCTCCTCAAGATTAGGCGGTACTTCATATCACGCCTTTAGGCTATTATCAATGGGTTTCTCGGTTTATGGAAACCCTAACATGCCTTTTTTTCCAGGTTCAATCCAGATTGGTCACGATTTTAAAAATGTGGTGACATATATATTTTTGACATACTTATCTTTCTTCACAAAATAAAATTGAATTTACAACATCAATAGAGTCGCTAGAGCCAGAGCTCCACGTTATTGTCACGAGTTAGAAACTCTAATGACTTCTTGCCCATTTTTTCTTTCTTTCTTTTTCTTTTCAGAAAAATAAATTATTGTTAATGAAATGAAATTGCATATTTTGGTAGGTTTATGAGTTCATCATAACTTGCTTATATGTGTAAATTTCTTATCTCATCACTATTTCTTGACTTATGCTTGTTCTTGTAGTTTCGAGAGTTTTTCTCTTGTTTTGTAGGCAAATACATTCTTGTAATGTAAGAGGCTAGCTTGGGGAAAATAAAATGATGAGTTGGAAGAGATTTGAAGGGTCAAGAGACCCGGAGAAGGAGTTAGAAGAGCTTAATTTGAAGAAATCAAGTGCAAAGAGGCCAGTACTGAAGACAAAGCAAGCTAAAGGACCAAAATGCAAGTTAAAAGTTGAAGCTAATGGCCAAATGAACAAGGTTCTAACGGATTTGGGCTAATGTGGAGTTACTTAAAACTTGTAAGGTCTGCAATAAGGAGTTTTTAACGGATCGTGGTCTTTGTGAAATTTTCTCGACGTTTTAAGGAGTGCATCAAAAAAGATTTTAATAGCTGGGGGCATTTTAAAAGCCCCCAGAAAATTCGAGGGGTCACTTTGCGAGTTCTTTAACACAACTCAACAACAGATCGTTGCCTTCTTCCTCGCGACACCAACACACGCAGAGCCTCCATGGATGAGGAACGAGAGCTTCGACAAAGACCAAAGACGCCTCAAATCCGACACTCTACCTAGCCCAAGCCTCAATTCGGCCCAAAAATTCAGAAACAATAAAGCCCTAAAAGCAAGGGTTCTTGAAGAAGAGATGAAATCAACGCTTGAGAGAAGCTTAGACGAATTGGAGGGCAAGGATACATCCGTTGAGGCTACACAATCCAGCTGTGAAGTCTATATAAACTGAAGAATGAAGGAGATCATCTCCTCTATCTCACTCCTCTGGGTCACAATACACAGTTTCAAGCTTTCTTTTTCTTCCTTCTCTCCGATTTCACCCAATTTCAGGGCTTGTTCTTGAGTTCCTGAGCTCTCTATTGAGCTAAATAAGGTCCAATAACAAGGGGAAGAGGAAGAGAGGGAGAGTGGAGGTCGAATTAAGCCATTTTTGGGCCATTTTCAATTATTTTGGGCTGCTCTGTTTGTGATACTGCTGCTACTGTTCTGTTTCGGGTAGTGCTCTGCTTTGCTGTTCTCGAGGAATCAACAAAGGTGGTATCTACTGTAGGGCTTAATTTCTTGTTAGTTTTGTAGCTTATGAATCAAGTGAACTTGTTAGTTCTTTGATTAGTGTAATTTGGACCATGTATTGGGGGTATGAATTGATGAACAACTGCTGAATTCATGTTTTGGGTATTGAAAGTCCACTTCTCTAACTCTCTTGAATCCATAATGTCTAGCTAATTCATTTTCTTGGGTGATTTGGGACTACCTATTTTCTAAATCTTCCTATTGTTTCAAGTTGAACTTCAAGGATGAATGAGTGGAATTGGGTTCACTTGAATGCTTTTTACAATGTTTTAATTTCTCATGTTGATCTGTTTGATGCATTGAATAGGTAGATGTACAAATATGTTTGACGTGTTTGATTTGAGGTTGCACTTGAGTGAGAGGAACTCGTCAATCCTAACGTTGAGAAATTGAGTACTAGTTAGGAGATTTGAGTGAGAATTTACAAATCTCATTTGTTTCTTGATCTTTCATGTGAAACACCTATGTGTGTTTACATATGTTTGATGCTTGAAACACTTGGATTTGGGAATCTCATTTGAATAACATCTTTAGTGCTTGGTTAGCATGTTAAAACACACTTCATTTGTGGCGAGTTGGATTGCAATGAGCAATCTCTTCTTGAGATACTTGTCTTGTGGAATGCTACATATGATTTGAGAACCAGGCTTGAATATAATAGGAAGATTAATCACTAGAGAAATTGATGATCCCTAGCCCCTCTCTACTTTTCATTTCACTTCTTTCTTAGTTATTTAGTTTAGCAAAATCACAAATCTCAATTTGCTCCATCACTTTTGTGGTGGATTTGATAGCTCGGCTAGATTTAAAGCCTATGAGAATATACATTACTTGCTTTAGTTAGTCGTATTAGTTGCTAGTTTAGCAAGTCATTTTATAACCCTCCCCTCTTTGTGGATTGAACTCCGGTCTTACCGGATATTACTTGTACGACATTCCTATACTTGGGAATTTATCTAACAATTATATAACAACGACCGTGCATTAATCAGATAGACAATGATGAAGTTATTTCACATTGCATAATACGTCGCGTAAGTTTTGAGTTCACGCCTCCAGATTCTTTTCTTCCAACAAATGTAACAAAACGCGTTGCTTGAAGACATGATAACTTGCTACTTCAAAACTGGAGGGTTTTACGCCTGGGGCACCTAGATTCGAGACCTGACAGTATAGCCAGTCTTTTTTTCAGGTGAACCTTAGCAGTATAGTAGAACAAGAAAATAAAAGATCTTGTTCTAGTCAAGCATGTGCTGCTAGTTCAAGTGGCAGTAGACAGTATCTCGGTGGCCAGCCAACCTAGTTCCAAACGAAGCCGATTTCTTTCCTGTGTTTTCTTCTTTTTTCTAAGTTTCAAAGCCTAGCAGTCACATATTTTCTTCCCTAACTGATATGCACTTTCTACTCAAGATCCCAATGCAAGCATTTTTTCAGAACTTGCCAGAAAATATGTGTACTTGTCCAACTTTCTATCTTGGTGAATGAAGATTGAACTTATTTTATTAAATTCTAATCTCCTTTGAATATCTAAGAACAAAAATTATACTTTTTGTCTTATCATTCAATTTTGATATGAAAATAATTTTTTTTTATCGTACCCTTGATGTAGATTTTCCTCATCCGGTAGAGAGTGTGTGTTGATAATGTGTTATGAACTCGAATGTGTTGTAGAGACGAGGAACGAAGAGACACAAGTAGTAGGGAGGGAATTATATTCATATTTGTATTATTCTCCACAAATAAACTCTTTATATAGAGTGTGGGAGTCAATCATATCAAGTATATAAGACAGTACAATGTACTGTGAAGGGTAATGGTAAACGTCACCCTTTTCTCTTCACCCTTTGATTTCACCGCTTATGTGGATGTTTCCAATTGGTGATTTATTATAGAAAGATCTTAAATCAATAGTTACAAATAATCATATCTTAACACATAGGAGGTGAAATTAAAGGGTGAATAAAAAAAAAAGTGAAGCATAGCGGCCCTCTTACTGTGAATATTCACCAGTATCAATTACATATTTCATAACATTCTTAATATTTATTTATTTTTTGGGCTAAGATATTTCAATATCTTTTTTTCATAAGGGTGCAGTCTAATTTTTAATGAAGATGTTAGTTGCAATGGGAGATACTACTCCCCCTGTTAAAAAGATTTAGTACCATATTTTATTTTTGACTGTTCCAAATTTAGTGTCCAATTTTCCTTTTTGTTGCAAACATTGTCATAAAAAATAATGGGATTATTTGAGCTACGACATAAATTGGAAAAATATCTATAAAGAATGCAGTAAAAATTTAGAAAGTCGTGCTAGATGGACAAAAAATCAAACAGAAATTTGAACAAAAATTACTCTGATTTATTCGTTCTAATTCATTCATAATCTTCACCACCAGATTAATTTAATGACATGTTTCCATCCACGCCACTTTTTGTTCAACTTTTTGAACGAATTTTTTTCCCCCGGACTTCTCCAATTTTAAAATGAACTTCTCTGAAACTATTTATCAGCAAAGAAAAGATTTGAATATTAGCATACCCAATGACATTCTTACTCAGGCTAAATAGTTGAATTAACAAACCCAATTCATAATTTCAACATAAACTCACACAAAACCCCTCATGTTAAACAACACAACCCCACGTGCTATAACCACCGATTCAGTTCCCACCACTACCCTCCTTCATATCCACCGCACCATCAGTTCACCACCACTACTACCAAGTACCAACCCATCATCCTTGATAAGTTGTTACATATCTTTCTCTTGATATTCAATTTTTACACCTACTTCACATTTAAAATCGGATCACGAGATTACGGCTGGGCATCAAACCATTGGGTTAGGGGCTAGTTGGTGAGTTTGCATGACAGGTTTTGATAAAGAGAACATACATTGTGCACAAATGTGACCACTTTGATGTATGAATGCAATGTGTTGTGAGGAGACATGAGATGCTCAAAATATTACAAAATCACGGGTTAAGAGTTAAGGAGCACACAATGAATTTACCGTGTCGCACTGGTGTAGGACTAGAAGGCATGAATGAGATGGCTAGGGTGGCGTTAGAAATTATGGATTGCAAGTATATTGATTGATAAATGAAAGACAAATACCAAATTTCGAGTATGGAAACAACCCCTCGTTCGGGGATACACCGAAACCCCGCTGGCAGTGGGCGGTCACTAACGGCAAGTAACGAAAAGATTTAAATCCCCATTTTACCCTCACATTTTATGTGTGTGTTTATATATATATATATGTAATTTATGAATTTGTAAACTACTATACTGCCCTTTGTTTTGAAATGATGCGATGGCTGTCCCCCAACCACCTCATGCAGGTAAAAATTGAAGGGGGTAAACCATGTCCAGATGCATTCACTGTTTACTTTCGAGAGTGTACAGAGATAGGGAGTGGGAGTAACCGTCGGCGGTGAGGGTTTCCGACCGGAATCTGGGTGTTTTTCGAGCATTTTCGGTGATAATCGCGGCCGTTCATCATTGTTATCGGTCGATCTGGGTCCGACCGCTAAAGGTACGGACGAGTTCTCTATCTCTCTCTCTATCTTTCACGCTATGTGAACCCATAAAGGTCTTGCTTTTCCTCAATCGATTACAAGATTGTGTGGGTTTTACGTGAATTTGTGGTTTTGATTGACTCCTAGCTTATTTTTTCATAAGTGTCATAATTGTTATCACACAAGAGAGAGAGAGAGAGAGAGAAAGATAAAATCAAGGAGAGAGTCAATACAAGGAAGCCGAACGCACCCCCCCCCCCCCCCCCCGTTCTCCCCTCCTCACCGTCGGCCAAAAGAGGCGTGGCCCTCCTTGGTCTGCTTTTGTGTGATCTTCTTCTTCCTCCTTCTTCCCTAGATAGCACAAAGGTGTTGAAGGATCCGGATACAATCCTAGGAGTTGACTTCCATAGAGACGTGCACATTGTTTCGCGTGAAGTCATCAAGGAGACAAACTAAGGTACACATGAGTTCTTCCTTTACCATCGTTATGATTCTTAGTCCTGTTATCCTTTGAGAGTATTGAACGGAATCAATTATCGATTATTCCGCTGCGTAATCCGTATCAAAACACTACAGGTAAACCAAGTCCAGATTCATTCACAGTTCACCTTCAAGAGTGTACAGAGAGAGAGCTGGCGTAACAGTCAGCGGTGAGGCTTTTCGACCGGAATCTGGGTGTTCTTCGAGAGTTTTCGCTGAGAATAGCGGCCGTTCATCAGTGTTATCGGCCGATATGGGTCCGACCGCTAAAGGTACGAACGACTCTCCTCTCTCTCTTTATCTCTCACGCCATGTGAACCCATAAAGGTCTTGATTTTCCTCAATCGATTGCAAGATTGTGTGGGTTTTATGTGAATTTGTGGGTTTGATTGACTGTGGGTTTGTATTATAGGGTTTTTATTCACTATCATTTTTTGTAGTCTTCATTCTCTGTGATTGCATGTTTGTGAATAGTGGGTTTCAATCTCCGTAGTTTGTGTTCTAGGGTTTTATTTTGTGTGGGTTCCATCCGAACTAGGGTTTGAATTTGGGAACAGTTGAGGCATGTCTTTGTTTGATTGTTTTGGTTTTCAATTTCTGGGTGTGTACTCACCGCATGTGTGAAAAGTAGGTTTCAATCTCTTCTTGTCATTTTGGGGTTTCTTGAACTAGGATTTCAATTTGGGAACTTATAATTGGGAATGTCAACTGTGGGTAAAAATGTATGTGTACAGTTGTATATGTCAATTGTCTATATGAAAACTGTGAGTTTCAATTTTTTAAATGTGGGTTTCAATCTCAAGGGTGGTTTTTGTCTTTTACCCTTAGTAAATGTCAACTGTGGGTTTCGATTGTTTACTCACGTTTTGTTTACTTAGAGTTTCTTTAGTAATATGTTGAGTAGTTTGACATCTTTGGTAGTGCATGCTTAGTACTTTGTGTTTGTACATGTTTAGTTTTGTTTAGCATTACTTTACTATAATGTTTAGCAGTTAAATATGTTTAGTAATTATTTTGTATTTGCTTAGTGCTTGTTTTATATATGTTAATAGATACCCTTTTTTTTAGCATACGTTACTCATGTTTACGCTCAACACAACCCTGAACGATGCATCAATCCTATTGGTAGCCCTTGATGTGGTATTATCAACTGGCGTTTCGGCCATACATAAAACTGTCAGCCCATGACACTCCATTCGCTATCCATCCAAGAAGAAAACTCGATCTCTCCAAGGAATGCCGTGTGGATGAATATATTTTGGTTCATCATGGTTCATAAGGACTGAATTGGACAAGATCCTTGTTGAGTTGGTGTCTTGAATTGGTCAAAGGCGACCAAATACTTTGTTTCCAACTTTGATTAGGAAAGTATTGGAAGTCAAAGGCAGTGGAGGATTAGGTAGGAAACAAGTTGTTTCCAAATCGGATTTGGAAACTTTATGGATTTCCTAGAACTATATATAGAACCTAGTAGTCACACTATTAGGTATGCAAAACATTGTAATTGTTCATCTTAAGTGAATAAAGAGTGCTTTTCCGCCGTGGAGGTAGTTAGAGAATATTTTGCTAGCAAACCACGTAAAATACTCGTGTTCTTCTTTTATTCGTTCTTCGTTCGTGAGGTGGTTTGACATAACAAACTGGTATCAGGGCCAAGGTTGACGGTGTTTCAAGATCAAGATCAAGGCGGAGCGAAGCTAGGGTTTTACAACTTGGTGAAATCAAAGCTAATGTTTTGCGATCTAGGTAGAGCACGCGACTAGAGTTCAAGATCCACCAAGAACGATGTCCGGATCGATGTTGAAGATCGACAGGTTCACAGGAGGAAACAGCTTCAGTCTGTGGAAGATAAAGATGGAGGCTTTGCTCAAATCGCAAGACTTGTGGGCACCTTTGACCGCGGACAAGGGAGGCATGAATGTTGCATCAGCGGAGTTCAAGGCGATAGAGGAGAAGGCACACGCAACGATTATGCTGTGCATCGGATGACGTGATCATTGAGATCGCAGATCAGAAGGAAGCAGCGAAGCTCTGGCTCAAGTTGGAGGGTCTCTACATGACGAAGAGTCTCACTAGCAAGTTGATGCTAAAGCAAAGGCTCTTCACCCTGCGGATGCTCGAAGGTACGGCTCTCAAGGACCATCTTGATCAATTGAACACAATTCTGTTAGATTTGCGTAATATTGGCGAGAAGGTGGAGGATGAGGATGCTGCAATTTTGTTATTGATCTCGTTACCTCCATCATATGAGAACTTCGTGCAGTCGTTCATTGTGAACAAGGACGACTTATCCCTAGAGGAGGTGAGATCGGCACTCCATGCTAGGCAACTGCGCCATAAGGGTACATGCACAGGTATAGAGGACCATGCTTCCGGACTGATGGCAACTGGGGGAAGCAAGAAGGGTAAGAAGAACAAGAAGAAGCAGTTCTCAAGTTCTAAGTTACCCAAGGATGTATGTGCCTTTTGCAAGGAAAAGGGGCACTGGAAGAGAGATTGCCCGAAACGAGGTCAACAGGGGCAGAATGGATCCGCAGCCGTAGCTGAACAAGGTAAATCGTCCGAGGATGATTACGTTCTAATGGCGAATGTTGTCACGCACTCTCAAGATGCGTGGGTCCTTGATTCCGGAGCTTCCTATCATATTTGCTCTAACAGGGAGCTATTCTCGACGTACGACCAAACGGATGGAGGGTCTTTCTACATGGCAAACAGAGCCATCTGTAAGGTGATTGGGAATGGCTCAGTTAGATTGAAGACGAATGAAGGGAAGTTATGTACCTTGGAGCAGGTCAGACATGTATCACTTGTTAAGAAGAATCTGATCTCCTTGAGTCTACTCGACAGCAAGGGATACAGTTTCAAAGGTGAAGGTGGAGATCTACAAGTCTGCAAGGGTTCTAAGGTGATACTCAAGGGAGTCAAGAGCGGGACTTTTTACATGTTGCAAGGTTCGACGATCACAGGTTCTGCTGGAGTTGTCTCAGCCGAGATTAAGCAAGCTGATCTAACCAAGCTGTGGCATATGAGGCTCGGTCATATGAGTGAACGTGGAATGCAAGAACTTCACAAGAAAGGCTATCTCACCGGGCATGCGCCCAAGAGCCTAGGGTTTTGTGAGCACTGCGTGTATGGGAAACTACAGCATAGCAAGTTCCCTATGACGGTTCATAGAACGAAAGGTACTCTTGATTATATCCATTCAGATTGCTGGGGTCCATCTCGAGTTGAGGCGATTGGAGGATACAGGTATTTTCTAAGCATCATAGGCGACTACTCCAGGATGACTTGGATATTCGTGATGAAGCACAAGAGTGAAGCTTTTGCATGATTCAAGGAGTGGAAGACACTAGTAGAGAATCAGGTGGGAAAGAAGGTGAAGAGGCTGCGCACAAACAACGGCTTAGAGTTCTGTTCATCAGAGTTTGATAGATTCTGCAAGGATCACGGAATAGCACGCCATCGCACCGTTCGGCACACACCGCAGCAGAACGGTGTAGCCGAGAGAATGAATCAGACACTTTTAGTAAAATCAAGGTGCATGCTTTCGAATGCAGGTCTTTCTAGAGGTTTCTGGGGAGAGGCAGTTTCCATGGCATGTTATCTCATAAATCGGAGCCCGCACTCAGGTATAGGATGCAAGATTCCTACGGAAGTCTGGTCCGTTAATGCAGTGGATTACTCGGATTTGAGAGTTTTTGGTTGTGTTGCCTATTATCACGTTGATGATGGCAAACTAGAACCAATAGCTAAGAAGGGAGTATTCATGGGTTTCGGAACAGGTGTGAAGGGATACATGATATGGGCAGACAACAAGGTTATACTTAGAAGAAGTGTAGTCTTTGATGAGACTCATATGTTGAAGAACTCCGTGGAGGTGGAGCTTGGAGGTGCGAAGAAGAAGGTGGAGGGAGAGTCGGATCCTACTGATCCTAAGGATTCTGAAAACCCTACGCCGTTGCCAGAAGCAGAAGAGGAAGAAGCAGAAGAGTCTGACAGTGAGGATGCGTCTACACCAGAGGAACCGGTTCATCAAAGTATTGCTGAAGGAAGACAAAGGAGAGTCATAAAGCCTCCGGCGATTTATAGATGATGGTATTGTGGGATATGCATTACAGGTAGCGGAAGAGGTAGAGGACGAGCCATCCTCCTACAAGGCCGCTATATCTAGTTCTGAGTCAGCACAGTGGATTGCCGCGATGGGAGAAGAGATGGAGTCTATTAGCAAGAACTCGACTTGGGAGCTTGTTAAATTTCCAGCGGGAAGGAAGATAGTCAGCTGCAAGTGGGTTTTCAGAAGAAAGGAATGAACTACATCTGGAGAGGGCGTCAAGTATAAGGCAAGGCTAGTTGCAAGAGGGTTCAGTCAGAAAGAGGGAGTTGACTACAAGGATATCTTCTCACCGGTGGTCAGACATACTTCTATCCGGGTGTTACTAGCTTTAGTGGCACACCACGACCTAGAGCTTGAGCAATTGGATGTCAAGACAGCTTTCCTGCACGGAGAGTTGGAGGAGGAAATATACATGAGCCAACCGGAGGGGTTCCAAGTTTCCGGAAGAGAGAACCACGTATGCAAGCAGAAGAGATCTCTCTACGTACTTAAGTAGTCGCCGAGGCAATGGTACAAGCGGTTTGACAACTTCATGTTGAAGATTGGTTACCACAAGTGCTAGTATGATTGCTGCGTGTATCACAAAGAGTTGCATAGTGGATCACGTATTTACCTAGTTCTATATGTGGATGATATTTTGATTGCAACTCGAAATATCAAGGACATTAGAGAACTGAAGAGGTCCCTTAGTGCGGAATTCGAGATGAAGGATCTGGGAGCTGCTCGGAAGATATTGGGAGTTGAGATCTATAGAGATAGGAAGAAGAAGAAGCTTTTCTTATCACAGCAGGGATACATCAAGAAGATCTTGGAAAGATTCGGGATGTTATCAGCTAAAGCTATAGATACTCCTATGGCAACTAACAGCAAGCTACGAATGTACACCGTTCAGACTGAGGAGGAGAAGGAGTACATGTCCAAGGTTCCATATGCTAGCGCAGTTGGAAGTCTCATGTATGCTATGGTATGTACTCGACCGGACATAGCATTCGCTGGTAGTGTGGTTAGTCGTTTTATGGCTCATCCTGGTAGGGACCATTGGCAGGCGGTGAAGCTCATATTCAGGTAACTTAAGGGTACGTCAGACATTGGCCTATGCTACGGGTCACGTGAAAACATCTTGGTAGCTGGTTTCTCGGATGCGGACTATGCAGAGGATATTGACAGTATAAGATCAATAACAGGCTACGTATTTGCTATGGGAGCATCTGTTGTGAGTTGGAAGGCGACGCTACAGCCAATGGTGACTTTTTCCACCACGGAGGCGGAGTATATGGCTCTAACGGAAGCAGCAAAGGAGGCAATTTGTCTTAAGGGAATGGTTAATGATCTAGGGCTACTTTAAGATCAGGCGATAGTCTACTGTGATAGCTTGAGTGCGATTTGCTTGACTAAGGACCAGGTTCATCATGAAAGGACCAAGCATATCGACGTCAGGTATCATTTTCTGAGAAACGAGAGCAGGATCAAGGTGATGAAGGTTGGGACTGCTGACAACCCCGCGAATATGTTCACCAAGCCGGTTCCGGAGAGCAAGTTCCAGCATTGTCTGGAATTGCTCAACATCTTGAGCCAGTGAGGCCCTTAGGGGCCATGTCGAACCCGGTGGGGGTCCAGTGAGTCTCTGTGACGAGAGACATTGGGGGCGGAGAAGACGTAACTTTATTTACGAGAAGAGGAGCAGCTGCTGTTGACGAGACAATTCAAGTCAAGGTGGAGATTTGTTGAGTTGGTGCCTTGAAATGGTCAATGGCGACCAAATACTTTGTTTCCAACTTTGATTAGGAAAGTATTGGAAGTCAAAGGCAGTGGAGGATTTGTTAGGAAACAAGTTGTTTCCAAATCGGATTTGGAAACTTTAGGGATTTCCTAGCACTATATATAGAACCTAGTAGTCACACTATTAGGTATGCAAAATATTATAATTGTTCCTCTTAAGTGAATAAAGAGTGCTTTTCCGCCGTGGAGGTAGTTAGCGAATATTTTGCTAGCGAACCACGTAAAATACTCGTGTTCTTCTTTTATTCGTTCTTTGTTCGTGAGGTGGTTTGACATAACAATCCCTGATTATCAATTGTTGGGTAGGAGCTTTTTTTCGTTTGCAACCCTCTCACCAGGACTGAAGTTCACTTTTATGATGTTCTGGTTGTTGATCAAAGGTATGGACATGCTTTACTACGATTTACTCCAAACCGTTTCATATGATTATTACTATTTTCTCGTAATCTCGGAAAAACTCATGGTTTCTCAATTGTAAGGTCAGTGTCAATTGATTCAGTTCATTGTTAAGGATGGCTGTTTTAACTTCGGTTCTTCATCGGTTCTTCTTTAAAGTTCACTTTTTAATATCTTGTAAACATTGTTTAGCCAAAAACTCAACTTCTATTATGTATAAGGGGTTAATCAACCATTGGTAAGGACTCTGCTCACGAGAAGTCTACTGACAAAGATACATAATACCTTCTTTCATACACGGAGACTGATCTGCTCCATATACTACTGGGGCTACTTGCTACGGCTTACTGCCCTTACTTCATCTCAATCAGCGAACTTATTCTCTTATCATATTTCTTCTTTCTTTGGCATCTACCTTTGTTTTGTAAAGAGATAGTCACTTCAAAAAGGACTGTAGTCTCCACAACAGATTGTATGCATCTGTTGTCATGTCTGCGAGCTGAACATGAATGAGCAAGGTAACAATTTAGAATAGGTCTTGAATGGTTTAAATCTTAGAGGCGGCAAAGTTACCAAATTGGTGATATCAATTATATACAATTATGTAATTTCTTTAAAAAATTCCCTTCTTTCTTGTTGATGCCAATGCCATAGGTTAAAACTACAATACCATCTCCTGACCTTTTAGCCATTGTTGTGAGGTTCCTTACATATTCTTAGTTTCTCAAAGGCAAACTTTGTCTTATCTACAAGTTTCAGTTCGTATTGTGTTGCGTCAACCTCTACAGTTGGAACTTCTGCGATAACCTGTGTGCGTATCTCGATTGCCCAATTAATCGGATTTTTCGCTTTGCTCTAACCTGCAGAAGAAGAGCTACCAAAAACTCTTAAAGCCATGGTGTCCAACAACGTAACACTAAGCAACTGGACACTTATTACTATGTGCAATTGGTGAAGCAAACAATTGCACTTCAAAAAGATACTCAACCATAGATTTACCCGTGGCTGTCCGAATATCTTGTAGCAAATCAGCTTAGACCAAAAGAAATTAGGTGCAGTAAGCAAAATGGCAAAGCGATAGCACTTTGGTGGATACTCTTGAATTCTCTTGGATCGTTTAAACTGTACAAGCGCTAATACCATTGAAACCGGTATTGATTAATTCCGTCACATAGTTAGACTTATGTTAAAAGTGTATAATATTTTTCTCTGGTATGAAACTTGAGGGGGTTAAAGGCTTTTCATTTTTTAGTTCAAAGTCATCCGCATACTGATCTTGTAATTTTAGCGAAATTGTTGGAATTCTTTTACAACATGTAAACTTTCAATAATCTCATTTGTCTTGCCTTTAGTGTTCGGTAAAATAATGTTTGATGTGAAGTTCACATGAATTGGAACATGCTTCTCATATCCCAACTGAAAGAAAATGATATCGTAAAGTATAAACACACACACACACACACACACACACACACACACACACACACATACATATATTGCTATATCTTGCTTTCTTCACAGAACATAGCTGCAGAAGTTGAGACTAATTTTGTTTATGCGTTGACTGGCAAAGAATTCAAATGGCAGCGCTTTGTACAAGGAATTTATCAAACTGAATATTTCTTTCTTATTAGGGATATTTGCATTTCAATCATCATCGAGTAATTAGATTAACTTGATGCTGACCAATTCTTTCACGTACTTTAACTATGACAGTAAAAATTGGTCCACTCTTATAAAAAGACCAATAATTCTCCTCTCAAACAGTAGTAAATTTAAGTTCATTGTGAAATGTCAAGAAATGACTAACCCGGGATACCTTCCTATTTGACATATTGTCTTCTCTAATGGAATTTTCGTCACAGAATTAGGTACTTCAAATTCAATTATTGAAATGAATCCCTACAATTAACTTCCACGCTTTTGATTTCAATTGGAACAATGGTTGTTATTGAAATGAATCCCTACGATTAACTTCCACCCTTTTGATTTCAATTTCAATTTGAACAATGGTTGTCTGCAATTCTATTTGAATATCCTCTGTTCATCATCGGTATAATTTTACTAGTCAACAATATACACCAACAGTCACATTCGAAGACAAAGTACTAACTAAATGAACACCTTCCTCTTTAATTTATCTTCTTTGATTAAGAATACTGCAGTTTATTGCTCAACCGTTGTTCTTTTCTCCAAACTTTTGGCTCTTTCCAAGAAATTTTCCTTTTTTTTTTTTTTTTTTTTTTGTGTGTCCAAGAAATTTTCCTTGAGGCGCCTTATTCCTGAAATGTAATTCTTAAATGTTATTGGGAAGACTTTGGAAGACTTTTTTTCAAATGTACATTCAAATAGTATGGGTGGAAGAATTCTTTTTCATCAATAGGTTTTATACAGTTTTATGCATTTTTTTTATTCACGAACTTTTGTGCCTTCCTGCTATCTCTTAATAGTAAATAGGCGGCGCGGGTTCGCAAAAGAAAAAAAAAAATGGTATTCCACTACAGGGGTATTCACTTTAATTCTTTACAAATGATGTACAATATTTAATTTATTATATATGATAATGCGATTGGTACTTTCCAACTATAATCATGTTCAGGTTAAGGGGCCATGTAAAAATTTAACATAGCGGGGGTGTAAAAGTTGTGACCAACAAATTTTCAACAAATTTTCTATGAAAAATATGTAACAAATTAAAATATTGACTCTATGGGCCCATTAAAAATATTTGGGGTCTAAATATAATTTTATTAATCGAAATATCTTATGTGGGGTGAAAACATAATATAAGGCAGGACTGATTTGAATACATTGACAAAATAAAGTACTACATCCGTTTCTTCTCTATAGCACCGGTTTGACTTTTTGACTCGTATCTGGGTCACTTTGACCGGGTGATTTAGATAGCAAAATGACGCGATTTTGTACTAATTTTTTCACGTGTTATAGAGCAACTTTTAGTCTACAACACCATGGAAAGATTATCAAAAAATTATATCATTTTGCTATTCAAATTATCGGGTTAAAGTGACCCAGTGAATAGTGGTAAAAGTCAAACCGGTGTGATAGAGAAGAAACGGAGGTAGTAAAAACTATCAAATTAAAGTGTGATATCGCGATAGAATTACCAACGCTCGAGGCTATAATGATGAGGATGTGAGACAATTATTTAAATAAATCCACAAGAGAAATATATTAAAAAAATGAGTGATTGTTCCCTTTAAGTTTTCCCATTGTTCATGTTCCTCAATAAACTTTGTTCTTCTGCTCTAAAAACAAATAATTCCCCTTAAGTGATTTTGCAATATAATATTTATTTGGACAAATGGCAATAAACATGTATGCAATCTTACTTGTGACACGAAATCTCAAGTATGTGACGGGTTGTAATACCCATCATGTGATGGGCGTTACTGTAAATTTTGTTAATTTAACTTAAGTCTCGTGATGATTGCAGGATATTTTTCTCAAAATGAAAAGTGCTTGGGGTTTCTCAACGAAATATATAGTGCTGGAGGTTTAGTTAGGGGTGCAACTTGGGCGGGTTGAACCCGACCAACCCGAGCCCAGCCCGAACTTAAATAGGGCCCGGACACATAGTTATGGTAATTTGGACGATTTTGGACATGAATTCTCAACCCGAATTGCAATTAGGGTCGGGCTTGGGCACACATATCAAACGACGGGCTAACCCGACTTGCCCGATTTGCATGACCAACACGTATAAATATTATATTTTGAAAGAATTATGTAGCATATCTAACAAGAATATGCTACTTTTCTTTCAAGTATTAGCAATGTTTTTAATCATTTTTTTGTTCTTCAACTAGTTTATTTGTTTTTCGCCAACAATTAATTATTCTCTTGTGTTTTAAGAAGATATTAAGTTTATTGTACTAGCTCGAATTCAACCCGAACCCGAATTGATTTATACAAATTTGGACTCGGACGGGTTGACAACGCTCTTAACTCGGGTCGGGTTGGGCTTGGGCAGCCATGGCCGAACTCGGGGTCTGGCTTGGACAGGGGTGCCAACCTGTCCAACCCGCCCGAGTTGCAGTCCTAGGTTTAGTGTTAGAAGTGTCAAATTGTATGTAGGTTAAGTTTCATTTATTTTATTTATAAACAACACATGTGTGCCATTTGATATATACTCAAATTCACATTTTTAGATTTGTAGCGCTTAATACACAAAAAAAATTATAATTTATTAAATTCAAGAATTATCTGTATTTCAAAGAGTAAAAGTACTTATGAGTCTCATATACCCATATAAGCTGCATGAGTGTGGTAAAATCAATAGTTCCCCTTGAGATAGACGCTCCGGTGTCTCATTTACAAACATATTTATCTGACTTCTAATTTGAAATGGTAAAACAAAATATTAAAATACTTTTATACCTATTATCTAAAAATACGTTCGAAAAACATATTTCACTTGGTCATTTTGACCCGGTGATTTGGGTAGCAAAATTTTACAATTTGTAGATAATTTTTTCGTAGTGTTGTAGAGTAACTCTTATTCTACAAGATCATAAAAGAACTATCGAAAAATTACATCGTTTTGCGATCCAAATCACTGGGTCAAAGTGACCCAGTTACGGGTGAAAAAGTCAAATGGTGCATTTCAAGTGGTACGGAGTGGTAAGTATCTTTTTAGATAGTGTCATAAAAATAATTATCTTTTTAGATAGATCAGGTGCAGAGGTGGTGATGTTACAAATGCTTACTCAGTCATAATTTGGAGAATACGAGAAATCACTTTCAAAAAAATAATATCGTTATATAATACATCAAAAGTATGAAATCTTTCCTCAAAAAAAACAAGTATGAAATCTGGTGCAATTTGCTACGGTTAAATTTCGTAACCGCACCATCACCATACAAATTTAAACTGTAGGAAAGCCGAACCCTTGTCCAAGATCCCTTCATTAACTGCTAAGGAAACTCTCCTGATGCACTCTCTTTAGAAACTCTCTACTATAATGTGTCACATGGCCCTAATTTTTCTCAAACAAATAACTATTCCTAAATTATAGGAGAGAAGTTGTGAGATGATTTCCCACATTCAGATTAATGTTAATCTCATGTTTAAAAATTTTATTTTTTGTCGGACCTTTTCTATTAGCAATGATTTTTCTAATAGGCCTAAAATCATAAATAAAATAGGTTTCTTAACTTTTAGAATGAAGACAATACACGTTTCATTCAAAGGAGGAATGTCTACCTTTCCAATAAGGAATCTGGAGGCCATTCTAACAACACCGGGACGAATATTGTCATTCAGCTAATTTCCGTGAGAGCTATCTTGGTATGCCTACTTCTATTGGAAAGGAGAAGAAGGAAATGATTTGGAAAAAATTATCTACATGGAAATAAAAGCTTTCCAAGATCATTAATAGTAGTTTCTAACCCTTTTGTCATTATAAGACTATTATTGGTGACACATAAATAATTAAATGATGTGATTTAAATTGTGATGACTATTGTGCCACATCGCACAATTAGTTTAATTTTAATTATATGTGAACTATAATTATTGGTTGGGTAAGTCACGTAGGCGACATTTGTTCTCACAATAAGAGATTTCAAAGGACAAATTGGATGCTCAGATTAACATATATATATATATGTATATATATATTTATATATATATATATATGCCTTCGACATATCTAACTTTAGTGAGAAGAAACCATTGCCACACACCATTTCCTTCATAGAGTGAATAATTTGAAAGGAAATAATCACACTGTCGGTGATTAATCGGTTACGCACATATGCACCTTCTGCTTCATCAGTTATTGTAGGAAGCACTTCCCTAATTCTGTTAGCAATCACTTCAGAAATCAACTTGTAGCTGACATTTCATGAGCTAGGCCTAAAATCATAAATAAAGTAGGTTTCTTAACTTTAAGAATGAAGACAATACACGTTTCATTCAAAGGAGGAATGTCTACCTCCCCAATAAGGAAACTGGAGGCTAGTTTATTTTCCCTTTGTCTGGTCCTGTGCTTTTAACTTAACCGGTTCTGGGACCATATTTCAATCGTTTAGTCATGAGAGTTATCTTGGTATGTCTACTTCTATTGGAAAGGAGATGGGAGAAAGGATTTGTCAAAAATTTATCTACATGGAAATAAAAGCTTTCCAAAATGATTAATAGTAGTTTGTATCTCCCTTTGTCACAATGTCTGGTAAGGTATGCGGTGAAGTACAAAGAGAACCAACGATATTACCTACCCCTTCTTGCAAGTGCTGCTGGAGAAACACAACCCCCAATTGTTTATATTTATTTATAATAAAAGAAACATGAACATGGGCTAGCTGCTGGAGAAACACAAGTGTTTATATATATAAGAAAAGAAAATCAACATGGAGCTAAACCACCACCCATACCGCAGCAGCAGAAACATGAAGCTTATCTTTATCCTTTCCGTCTTTTCCTTCGTGTTGCTCTTGTTTGCTTACCCTTTTCTTCCTTCCTCTGTCGACGAACTCGGTTATTCTCTTGCCACATTTTCACTTATTGTCACGGGTGTTCTCAAGCGGCCAGAAGGCCGCTTCAGACCAACCACTACGGCGGCGGTAGTACGGTCCGGTCCAATGTCTGTACCAGACTTCAAGACGTGCAGTCCCGGTATTTTTACTGACGGATTGAAACCAATCAATTGCTGCCCGCCGGTCAACACAACCCCAGCCATTAACTTTAGTGATGAACATATCCGCGGGGTTGTCAGCAGTCCCCACTAGCATCCTCGTACGTGTATCCAAGCTTTGTTATATCCAAAACATCCTTAACCTTAACTTTGACCAAACGAGCTTCCTCATCGTAGAACATGAACTCCGAATTTAACCAGTCGGGGTGTGTGGGATCCGTCCTTTTTCCGCCTTTTATGGTTTTCCATATCGTCCATATGCGGTCGATATTTGAATGGTGACTGTAGAACAAAGGGTCTCGCCCTGTCGAATAGTTTGGCCCCATAGTTTCACGGTTAGGTTGGTCCCTGTCTCCAACCCACTCATGAACCATACCGTGAGGAAATTGTTCGATGGAGCCCCCGCCAGGACTTTGTTGGTCCCCCGGGTGGTAAGGGCTCCCGAAGAAGAGCTCGGGAGTTCTTCCACCAGAAACCACTTGCCTGTACATGACAGCAAGGTTAGTAATCGTCTGTTGTTGCACGCTGGCAGTTGAGTCTGCCGACATGTTGTAGTGTAAGTCAATTACCACCGGCGGCTGGTGTTTCTTGTCGCGGAATTCCTCGTATAACGGGGAATTCACGTCCGTGAAAGACTCGGGGATGTGCATTCCTTCGGGGGAATCCCAACTCCAGTATGGCAAACCAAAAGTGGGATCGTCAATCAGTTTCCCCAGTATCCTTTCAAAGAAGTACATGTACATTCTATGGTAAGGAAAGAAGAGCCAACACTGATGCATCTCCAGGGGCATTTCGGGAAATCCCACGTGACGATGCCCGCCGAGGCAGTAAGCACAATGGACATTAGCTTGTTGCTTGAAGCTACGGGGATCGTTGTGGCAGAAACATGAAGCTTATCTTTATCCTTTCCGTCTTTTCCTTCGTGTTGCTCTTGTTTGCTTACCCTTTTCTTCCTTCCTCTGTCGACGAACTCGGTTATTCTCTTGCCACATTTTCACTTATTGTCACGGGTGTTCTCAAGCGGCCAGAAGGCCGCTTCAGACCAACCACTACGGCGGCGGTAGTACGGTCAGGTCCAATGTCTGTACCAGACTTCAAGACGTGCAGTCCCGGTATTTTTCCTGACGGATTGAAACCAATCAATTGCTGCCCGCCGGTCAACACAACCCCAGCCATTGACTTTGCTCTCCTTCCGACACCAACCACCATGCGGGTAAGGCGGGCGGTCCACTTACTCGACGACGAATACATGGCTAAGTTTTCAAAAGCAGTTCAGCTCATGAAGGAGCTCCCGGACAACGATCCCCGTAGCTTCAAGCAACAAGCTAATGTCCATTGTGCTTACTGCCTCGGCGGGCATCGTCACGTGGGATTTCCCGAAATGCCCCTGGAGATGCATCAGTGTTGGCTCTTCTTTCCTTACCATAGAATGTACATGTACTTCTTTGAAAGGATACTGGGGAAACTGATTGACGATCCCACTTTTGGTTTGCCATACTGGAGTTGGGATTCCCCCGAAGGAATGCACATCCCCGAGTCTTTCACGGACGTGAATTCCCCGTTATACGAGGAATTCCGCGACAAGAAACACCAGCCGCCGGTGGTAATTGACTTACACTACAACATGTCGGCAGACTCAACTGCCAGCGTGCAACAACAGACGATTACTAACCTTGCTGTCATGTACAGGCAAGTGGTTTCTGGTGGAAGAACTCCCGAGCTCTTCTTCGGGAGCCCTTACCACCCGGGGGACCAACAAAGTCCTGGCGGGGGCTCCATCGAACAATTTCCTCACGGTATGGTTCATGAGTGGGTTGGAGACAGGGACCAACCTAACCGTGAAACTATGGGGCCAAACTATTCGACAGGGCGAGACCCTTTGTTCTACAGTCACCATTCAAATATCGACCGCATATGGACGATATGGAAAACCATAAAAGGCGGAAAAAGGACGGATCCCACACACCCCGACTGGTTAAATTCGGAGTTCATGTTCTACGATGAGGAAGCTCGTTTGGTCAAAGTTAAGGTTAAGGATGTTTTGGATATAACAAAGCTTGGATACACGTACGAGGATGCTAGTGCCCTGTGGGTTAACGCTCGACCAACCCCTCGCGTCTCTGAACTTTCTAGAAACTTCGGAAAGAAGAGGAAGACTCAAAGGGCAGTTCCGACCACTATGTTCCCGATAAAACTAGACAAGGTGGTGAGAGTAGTGGTCGGAAGGCAAGCGAAACCGAGAGAAGTAGAGGGCGAAGAGGTGTTAGTGATAGAAGGGATAGAGGTGTATGGAGATAAGATGGTGAAGTTTGATGTGATTATTAACGATGATGGAGACGAGGTTGGGATCGGACCGGAGAATACAGAGTTTGCTGGAAGCTATATGAATCATCATCATCGTTCGAGTTCGCATGCAAAGAAGAAGAATACCAAGGCAAGTATGAGATTGGGGATAAGCGAGCTGCTCGAGGACCTGGGTGTCGGAGACGATGAAAGGGTCGTAGTTACTTTGGTCCCAAGGCACGAAGCCGATTGTGGAACAACGGTAACTATTGGTGGTGTCCGGACTGAAATAGACCGTTCTCTATAATCATCTGTAGCTACTTGTCTCTGCAAGCAAAATTATTTTGTGCTTAGTGATGCACAAAATTAAACAATGTCTAGCAAGTGCACAAATCAAGTAATATAAGAGTGGTATTTCAACTCCAAATTATTGATCCCACAGAGACAGTACTTCTAACACTCTGAAATTGTCGGGGGGGGGGGGGGGGGGGGGGAGAGGGGGGGGGGGAGGTCAAACTGTAATAAATTAAAAATTTTGAGTTATTTGTGTGAATTAGTTGTTTAGGAGTGTTTGCTAAACATCCGTTCAGCAGAGAATGGAAATATTGAGCATTCATATTGGTCGTCATTATGCAAATTAATGAGAAATTGGTGCCTATTTGTGAATTATTATATAGTGGTTTTCGTGGCTGAAATTTGGCCAACCTGAGAACTCTTTGAGTTCTGGGGATCTTTCTAAAACATTTAAGAGTGATGAGGCCAGTTTGAAATTTTTCTGAAATATATTTCTCCTTCTAATCCTACTTACCTTCAGTGGCGGAGCCACGATTTCGTCCAGGGGGGCACAATTCCAATATTTGTACTTTTGTTTAAAGCTATTTTAACTTTAAATATCATCAAAAACTATAAAGTCCTTCTACCTCAGCTGGTACTCATCTGGCAGAGCGCTCTCTCATATAATTGGCCACCAGGGTTCGAATCTTGGCACGTTTAATTGCTTTTTGTTTAATTTTTTGCGCAAAAAAATTAAAAACGCACATGAGTAGGTTCGAACCCGCGACTTGAAGATATTAAGTAGCCCATTTTACCAACTGCGCTGCATGCGCTTTTGACATTGGGGGGGGGGGGGGGGGGGGGGCACTTTTACATTTTTATAGAGAAATAGTTAAATTTTTTGAACAACTTAAGGGATATCTTGCGTTTTCGGAAAATTTGGGGGGGGGGGGGGCACGTGCCCCCGTGCCCCCACATGGCTCCGCCCCTGCTTACCTTCCCTAAATTTTGTGTATTTACACTTGCACCACATTGTGCATCAATGCCACTTGGATGGCTCACTTGGTGACACCTCATTCATGAGGTGGCAACCTCACATTTTTTCCCCACGAGCTGAGGGTGTGTCATTATCCTATTTCTCATTTTCTCATCACCATCATCATCTTCATCTTCTTATCTCCTTAACCCCCCAAGAACAACCACCATCACCCCCACCAAGGCTCCACCAGCCTCCGAGCTACTTCTGCTG
Organism: Linanthus parryae; assembly: GCA_023055425.1. Lineage (NCBI taxonomy): Eukaryota > Viridiplantae > Streptophyta > Magnoliopsida > Ericales > Polemoniaceae > Linanthus > Linanthus parryae. The sequence continues at coordinate 7,083,099 of JALGPY010000001.1, forward strand.
GGGGTTCTCCACACCGAGAGGAGCAAATTCTCAGTATCGAGAGACAATTTGGCGTGGGAATCTCATGAGCCCTAGCTTTTTAACAGTTGAATTCTCTCTAACTGTTGAAATCCGGAGGATTTCATCACCAAATTCGTGTTCCAAGAGCTAAGCCGGACCCAGTAGGCCCAAGCAAGACCCCAGAATCGACGGGAAGTCGCAGGACCGTCAGAAACTAGGTTCTTGATCGCTGGATTCTGCCACCTTGGCGGAAAGTCGGGTAATTCCTCATTTCTTGACCATTTCCACTTCTTCTTTAATCATTGCACTCCATGGGAACCGTAGAGTTGAGATACAATCTTGAATCATGCACATAAATAATTTATACTAGTGTTCAATTCACAGACCGAACATTTTTCTGGCGGAATTTCTTACCCTGATAACATGGGCCTAACTCCTTTATTTCTTCACCAATTTGTGAGGGGTTTGGTGTTGTGTGTTCCCCATGTGTTGAACTACAATATCTGGTTGTTTGTTTCTCAGGTTTCATTCTCTCAGTATACTAATATTTTATCCTAAAGTTGATGCAAAAATGCAGCCAAGAACTTCATGCTTGAACCTATGATTTCGGCCTTTTCATTGGACCATTACTCTCTCATTTGATTCCCTATTTATACATGTGCAAACCTGGGAGTTATGTCTAAACCTTCCATGCAGAATGGGGCCTCAAATTTGGTCCCTAACATACCGACAATCCCACTTGAGCGTTGCAACAACTTGCTTGTGTAGCAAAAGAAAGCTGCGTTTTGAGCCAACTTGTGATCACCCTATCCTGTTAATCAGTTTATGTAATTCCGATATCTTGGTTTCTACTTATTCATAGCACTTGACAATACAAACTCATGCTAATCTCACATTTCAATTAAGCTCCCAAGCATCACGTATGTATTGCCAAAGTTGCTGCAGTTCGAGCTTTGAACTGTCAAAATATATCTCGTAGTGGAATACTTGAATCATGTCATCTTTGGCAGTCCATACATCCTCCGATATTCCTTGAAGTCTTGATATGTTTCTTTATAAGGAAAGCTAGTTGCAAATACTTCAAAACATGTCGAATGAACTGTCTTCATTTTTCTCATGAATTTTCCTCAAATCTAACTCAATGTAGCTGAGTAACCATTAAATCGTTAAGAAATGACTCCCAATCTGTCAAGTTGTGTCATATATAAGTCCTCTAATACCTATTGAAAAACTTCACCCTCCTTTCTCCTATGAGAATCTGACTCATAATACTCCAAGTCATTCTTAGAGGAGCACTTACCATATCCTTGATAGATTGATCTGAAATCAAGCTCAAAGTGACTAGCTTATAAACTATGAAAATTCCCAAATCTATTCCAAGTGTTGGGCAAAAATCTTCCATCCAACTTTGATTAATCTTATCTCCTCGAATCCTCTGAGTTTAGGAGAGTACATATATGGTATGGAAACCATAGTCTCTAATCTTTCAAATCATATTGTTAGTTTCTCAAATCTCTTCTTCATTGGACCAGAATGAGACTGCGGCGTTGACAAGTTGAGAAGACCTCTTCTCACCCTTTACTTTGTGATTTGACTCCTCAGATAACTAAATTGACCAAAACACCCTTTCTGAGAAGTTGTGCAAAACCACATTTTAGGTCTAAGGGTCAAGTTTTAACAAGTTTGAATTTCTAGAAACCCTAGTTCAATTAAGCTGTCTTTGAGGGGTAAAATAGTCATTTTAAAATTTCTTTAGTCAAACACCCAACACATGATGCAGGACATAACCTCATGTCTCTGTGACAGTTTCATAACATCAGGGATCCATTTATGTCTAGTTGGATTTTAATCTGATTAAAAAGACCGAAGTAGAGACTAAAATTCAATTTTTTAAAAATTTCAAGGGCTTAAGTGCAAATAACTAAAATTTGTGAATTTCAATCCTATGGCCGTTAGAAAGTTTTTAGAAAGTCTTTTACATATTGAGGAGCATAGATTAACTTGTTTGGGAATTCAGACCTAATTAGGGGCTAAAATGAAATTTAATTAAACTGTAGGGACTTGAGTGTAGATAACCAGAACTTGAGATTCAATCTTAATTAGGCAACTATGTGGCTTAGTGACTCATGAGACTGGCCAACTGAGCATAACTGAGGGGTTCAGGAATATTTAGGGAATGTACCGATAAGAGAGAGTTGTCAGGGGCAAACTGGTAATTCGGGGTTAGTCAGTTAGTGTGACATTTGCATTTGCATTCTAACTTAGAATTGAACACATGTATTAATAGTAATATACATTTCTATGTGTAAGGATTTCCGAGATAGGGAGTCAACATCGCTGAGCGGGAATACTAGGCCGGCTAGCTACGAGGTAAGCATGTGAATGCTTAATGTTCAATTGAATGTTGATATGACTCTATGAACGTGAAATATGGGAATAATAAAGTAAATATCGCTGCTTCATGCATATTTAGACATATAAAACATGTGACTTTATTTTTTTTTTCGCCAAATTAGGTGTATACAATGCTCCTCTACATTAGGTGGTACTTCAGATCACGCCTTTAAGCTATTGTCAATCGGTTGCGGGGTTTATTGAAACCCTAACATGCATTTTTTCCAGGTTCAACCCAGATCTTTCACAAGTTTAAAAATCTAGTGACCTATTTATTTCTTTCTTCACAAAAGAAAATTGAATTTACAACATCTAGAGCTAGAGCTCCACATTATTGTCACGAGTTAGGAACTCTAGTGACTTCTTATTCAATTTTTTTCTTTCTCTGTCTTTACAAACAAATAAATTATATAACAACAAGCGTGTATTAATCAGGTAAACAATGATGAAGCTCTTGCACATTTAATAATACGTCGCGTAAGTTTTGAGTTCAAGCTTCCGGATTCTTTTCTTCCAACAAATGTAACAAAATTGAAACGCGCTGCTCGAAGACATGATAATTTGCTACTTCAGAACTGGAGGGTGTTTACGCGTTTCAATTTTGTAGCAAATTATCATGTCAGTTAAGAATAACTGAGGGCCAAATGATCATAACTGAAAGTTTCGTAACTGGCTTAGTGACTCTGTGGCTTAGGATTGAAATCTCAAAATGCAAACGCCTTTCGGACAAATGAGACATACTATATACGATTAGATTTTCAAGGAGATCATCTTTGAAGCCAAACTGACACTCAATTTAGGACGTAAGCAGTACTGCGATTTGGGGGCTAGATGAGATGATACCCTTGTCTTAGCCCAAGCTCGAGCTTTGTTGAGGCTGCCCGAGCGCAACCGAACTTGATTTAGGATCATGGTTAGCCTGTCCAAGCCCAAATACGTACAAAATAATTCGAGGCTCAATCTGAATTCAAGCTAGTCCTTTAAACTTAACAAATTTATTTCGTTATTAGTTTCAGCTTAGTTGAAAATTATCCTTTAATTAAATTAATATTTTAAATATAACAGAAGATACTGAAAAATGCATTTGAAAGTTTGTTATTTAAGACCAAAAATATATAACATCACTAATAATAGAAAGAAAAGTATCATACTCATGTTAAATATTTCATGTAGTTGTCTTCAAATATAATATTGATAGGTTCTGATTATATAAATTGGACAATTCAAGCTAACCTCTCATTTAGTTATTATATCCAAACCCAAAACAATAGGCTCATAAGTGTGGGAAGGAAGGAGCATCCTTTTTATTGTCCAACAAATCATTGTCAACTACCTAAAGTACCTATTCTAGTCCTACTAGAATTCAGTTTAGTCCCTTCCTTGCAAATTAGTCCTACTAAGTTTGCAAGGTGTTGCAAAGTGATCCTTCTAATTAATTAATCATATTAATTACTTTCCAAATCTAGTTCAACTCTATATAGCATGTGACCCCATAGGTTCTATCTAGTTGGTAGCAACAATTTGCTAATATGGAGCGGTCTCTAGCAAAACATCCATTCTAGCCAACTAATAGATTAGTCATCCGACAAACCTTGTACAAGTAATTGTCTCATCCCTTTTTCTCTATATCCGGATTGGACACGAGACATACAAGTAACACTCGTATATCCAATCCATAGTTTCTCGATCCTGGGAATAGCCTTACTCGTGCAAATAACATCAATATCCTATATTGATTTATTTGAGTCTGGCCAGACATTCCATAAGCACTATCCCTCGAGTGGCCTAGGATATTTGCTCCCGTTATGTGGGAGGGACAAATTCTATCTACGTCCACTACGATCTCTAAGGTTGCTTCTTATTGTACCCGGTACACGCCTTTATAGCTACCCTGTTACGGTGTATCGTTTGACGCTACCAAAATCACAATAATCCACAACTAGAATATCTAGTGACTTCAAGTCTAAGGATGACAATACCATTGCACCGCGAGAAGCGCTTGTGACTTAACATAACATGTATGTAGCCTTCTCGGAGATGGGTCAATCTAGTGCGCCATTACCCTTAATGCACACCCATGTGTTGGATCATGATATCTCCATATCAATCCAACCCCATACTAGTCTATAGATGATTGTCCTGTTAATCATTATACTGGACTAGGGATATTTAAGATAAGCAACACAATTGTAAATCTAAGGACTTCATTATATTAAATATCCAATAAATAATAAAATGAATGTTCTAGCCAAAATAAATTCATACTAAACTAGATTGCCTCTAGGGTATCTGTTCCAACACTCGTATGACTTCAGACTGGACGACAGCAGTGTACTCTGACAGTGTGCACCAGCACATTCAGAACAACGCGATGTACTGGCCGGCTTTTAAAGTAAGCTCCTAATTTTGTCCGGGTATGAACAGAGGATTGTGTTTGCTAACGCGATTTGCGTTAATAATGCACAGGATTGTATCAGCGCGATGGACGGGACCCACGTCAATGCGCGCGTTCCGGAGAATCGTAACATCAATTATATTGGCAGGAAAGGTTACGCAACTCGAAACATTTTGGCGATATGTGATTTCGACATGTGCTTCACATACGTTTCCGCGGGGTGGGAAGGATGCACACATGACAGCCGAATATTGCAGAACTTGATGGAAAACCCAGTAATGCATTTTCCGAGGCCGCCTGCGGGGAAATATTATTTGGTGAACGCAGGCTACACTAACATGCAAGGTTTTCTAGCACCCTACACAGGAGAACCAAGGTACAACATATCTTCGTTCAGGCAGGGGGATCCACCGCGAAATGCACAAGAAGTCTTCAACCGACGCCATGCATCTTTGCGTAGCGTGATTGAGAGAAATTTTGGGGTGTGGAAGAAGAGGTGGCAGATACTAGAAGGAATGCCACAATTTTTTTATGACGTCCAGGTTTTGATTTTTGGGGTGACAATGGCACTACACAACTTCGTAAGGTTGTGCGACAGGGGCGAGGCAAAGTTGATGCGCAATTTAGCGTACTATTCGCAAGTATACGAATCAAGTAATATAGAGAGTATTTTCGACTCGGTTTATCGATCCCACAGGGACTTTGCAGGTTTTTCTAGTAATCAGTTTTAACGAACAGAGTATAAAAAGGAGGAATATTTTGAGAGTTTGCTTAAGTACTGAAAGTAAATAACTGAAACATAAATCTTTTTGTGAGAATTTTCTGAATAATTGTACGTGTTGTAAATCTAGGTTTTGAGATACTAGGTCCCGGGATCCCCTAGGGATCTTCAGATTTTCGTTCTTTGTTTGACATGAAAACACACAGCAGTCTCGTTATCCGTGCCACGTACCAATTGTGCAGTATCTTTTCTTTTCCTGCACGTTATCACAATCCTGCAGACTGTCGGATTCCTGTTAAGCTGCCTAAGTCTGCAGTCTCGTTCTAAGTCTGCTAGGATTTCTAACCTGTCCTGATGGCCCGGGTCAGATTCTCTAACAGTTGGTCTCAACGATTTCAGGCTAGTCCTAACTCCCCTTCGCTAGTCGGCCCATCGGGGTAAGGTGCTAAATTCCGTCTTCTCGTCCTAACCCTAACTGGACGTTTTCACCTACCGGCTCAGGTCTGTAGCAATTCTGGTTCGCGACTCCGATCATGCATAAACAATAATAATCGAAGACAGAATAACTGATAAAGCTGCTGATATTAAGATAGTACGATCATGAATTCATACTCAAACTGCAGAACAATGTCTGAAAACGAAACCCTAGGTTCACCGAGAACCTAGGTAAAAGTTTAGATACTGAAATTCATAACGTAAATAATACGGTTTTTGAATGAGAGAGAAGAAGAGCAAACTAGATCTTCGAATCTGGAATCGCGCTTTCGTGCTCTCCCGGGATGCTCCGACTTCTCCTTCGGTTGTGCTGTGTATTGTGTTCTGTGTTGTCTTGTATATCTCAAAACAAGTCTGGACGAGTCTTTAAATAGTGCTGTTTTTTCCCGAAACGCTTGCGCCAGAATTTACGAAAACTGCCATCGGTCCACCGACTCGGAGAAAAAAAGTCAAACTGGCTGCGTATATACGCAGGGTTGCGTATATACGCAACCAGGGGCCCACAACTCAGCATCCCCCACCCCCCTGCCTGCGTATATACGCAGCCCTGCGTATATACGCAGACAGGGCTGTGTCCTGGCCCGGCTTGGTCCTCTGGTGGGCCCGGTTGGGTCTTCTGGGTCCCACACTTCTGCCTGAAATCTCCAGTTTTCCTTCCTCGGTGTCTTCCTGCTTTCCCGTGTTCCCGTCTTGCGTTTTGACCCGAAACTTGTCAAAATTACCAAAATACCCCCGGGTCAAAACCGCTCCAAATTCTGTCCAATCCTGACTGTGGCCATAGGAAAACTGCTGACTGGATTTGGGAGACAAAATTTGAACTTGACTCCAGAAACCCGGGCCCGGTGCCAAAATGACCAAAATACCCCTAGGTCAAAACTATCCCGGAAATCGTCACGAACATAAAATTGTTGCTCCTGACTCTGGACACCAGGAACCGAGACCCCTTACTCGGGCGTGGCCTGACTGGGACCTACACTTGACGGGAGTCGGTTTTTCGGCCGGACACCGTTTCAGCATTATAACCTGTTTCCGGAAAGCCCTTGACGTCTCCGTTCTTTTGCCCCTGGTTTCTCTTCAAAATTCCAAGTCAAGCTCAAGATATTGTCAACCGAGCGCATCCCGGTGATTCTCGGTTTTGGCGTTTTCAGCTTCCTCGGTCGGTTTTCACTGCTCGTTTTTCCTCCAGTCTTTCCGTTTTCTGTTCCGCTCTCCCTTGTACCAGTCTCGGTCAAATTCTGCTCCGAGCATTTTCTGCACGTTTCCCGAGGCGATCCCGTTTCTGTCTCGGCACGCATCCCAATGCACTTTCCGAACCTGTTCTTGTAAAAACATGAAAAAAACCCGCGATCATATCCAATAAAAGTACGAAACATGAAGAAATTCATGAAGAGCAAATAAACGTCTCGTTCCTAAAACCGAGGCTTTCCGAGGGTGAATTCCGGCTAAAACGCGGTTTTCCAGCACACATACACATCTTTTCAGGCTATAAAATAACCCCTATTTGGGCGTTATCAAATACCCCCACACTAAACTTTGCTCGTCCCGAGCAACCTCCAGCTATATACTATCAATGCATACTATCCTGAATCAATCCAGAGCGGTGTAACTACACTTATTTAAAAACAGTATTAATATTATAAAAACAGTTTATATATATATATATATATATATATATATATATATATATATGTATTTTGGTGAGACTGGGCAATCTCTTCAACTCAAACTGAACATCATCAAGTTCTCATATTCCCCTCGATTTCAGAAACTGCGGTGATCGGAAGAACTCGCGGCCTGCCTAGGTTAGGAACAAGCACGAACACCACTTACTTCCGCTTTTGCACGCAAACCGAACGTATCCCTAACGCACACCTTCCGTGCTTTTACTCCGGGTGTAAAGTAAATTTGTCGGCTTTGGGACGGTAGGATATGTCATTTAGAAGCGATGTCCTAAACGTCATAGCACACTCACACATACCCCAATCTCACACTCCCTCACCAAGATGACGAAAACTGACCCAAATCACCTAAGATTCTAGACACTCAATGTTCTCGCGGCCACAACTGTGAACGAATGTGAAACTGTGATAAAAATTCCCGGCCCGGCGTTTTGAAATAAAATCAATCAAGCACCCTGAATTTTCTGCCTTTGATATTTTTTTTTCGTTTTCGTTTTTTTTTTCCTTTTTTATTTTTTTTGCGGGGCAACATAATAAACAACAATCATATAAACCAGGCCAACTCTATGATAAACCAAAAACGTGGGGTGGCAGAAAAATACTGAAATAAAATCCGAAACGACCACCCCCACACTAATTTCGAACCATGTAGTCAATCTGTAAAATAATCGCGCTTTTTCAACCGATCCTCCTTACTCCCAGGATGTTAAAATCGCACAGCGCGTCCTCCAATCAACCCTGTCAATCCAAGTTCCCCATGTCGTGCGGAAAATTTACGCACTACGGCTCTCCTCCTGTGCTCACGGTGTAATGCCGTGAGTCACCGCCACACCGAAGTGTGCTGCCGTCACTATCTCACCCTTACACACCCTCAAATATAAAAATAAAGCTCATCCACTATCAAAATGACAATTCAGTTCTACCCCAGAAAATCCCCCTCAACTCAACTCCCTCGTGCCATGACGCGTAGGAAAGGTCAAAATACTAACAATGATGCGAGTATCAAAAAACGGCTTCCTAGGTCAAACGGTTACCAAGAAAAGGGTTAATGGATTAACGGGGCTCACTAGTGGACCTAAGGCGCGAGACAAGACGTGAGGTCCCCTATGGCCTATCACTCCACCAAATGATGTGGTGACCGTGATGGCGGGTTGACGACTACCTGGTGACGGTGGTCTGGCAGCTAGTCGGATACATTGCTCGGGAGACAGCTACTTGCGTTTTCTGAAGTGCATTGGCTTTATTAACTCCCCTAGACAGATTCTCGCAGCTCTTCCTCACCTAAGTTCGTCCACTTCGGGAAATTTTCTATCATTGAGCTCTCTCCAGTTTTAAGCTAAATCCTTCACCCAGTCTCAAAATATTAATTTTTAAATTTTTATTTTTATTTTTTTTTTTTTTTTTTTTATAAAAAGTAATGCAGTTACAACGCCACCACCCCCACACTGGATGGTGCCATGCCCTCATGGTACTAATCATTAGACATATAATCTGGATTGGATGAGCTGGCTTGCCTCATCGATTGGGAACAACTGGCAGCATATGCAGAAAAATAAAGCGAGAGATAGAAATTGAACCTGTGCACCCGGAGTCAGTTCTTATAGGTGCAGAATTTTTTGCAGATTCCGGTGGAGCAGGACCGTTGACCGGTCGCCAGAAAATTTCTCGCCGGAAGTTGTCAACCTTCTGGGCTCTATGTGCGCTCTTCAAACGTGCAATCCCCGAGCACCATTGTGTTTGACAATGTGCTCCCATATGGTCGAGTATACTTCCGTACACCGGGGTCGATTGCTCGGTTCTGCAGAAAATTGTGCCTGAAAAATCCCCAACTCGTACGAGTCCCTCTGACGGTCGAGTGTGCCAGAACACACCGGGGTCGATTCTTCAAGATTTTGAAAATCTGCCTTTCCTTCTACGAAATTTTCTGAATTCGCTTCAAACTCCACGGATCTGTGTATGGAGGTAGAGAGAGAAAAATGGGGCAAAAACGTGCTGCTGTCTATTTTTTTTTTTTTTTTTTTTTTTTTTTTTTTTTTTTTTTCTGAAATTTTCGCTGCTGACTGCGTATATACGCAACCAGCATGTAATTTTTTTTTTCAAACATAATTTTTTTTCTCTCTCTACTCCTTTTTGTTCTCGTTTTCTGCTCTGTTGTATCTGCACATGCTCAATTCAAAGTCAATACCCACTCATCTTACCTCTCTCAAAATTCAAAACTGAAAATAAAACTTAAAATAATTTAAACTAACTTACTACGTTGGGTTGCCTCCCAACCAGCGCTTGTAATTTACGGTCGACGGCCCGACCCAGTTACCTCATGTTTGCTCAAGGGACGTCAAAACTGCCAGGGTCTACCTTGACGTCTGCTTGCGGGCCCAGATATGGCTTGACCCGGTTTCCGCTCACCCTGCAAGTTGTACGGTCATGCGGATTCTCCAATTCGACCGTATCCCATGAAAGTACTTCTTTGATGATATACGGTCCTGACCACCGAGATCTCAATTTTCCCGGAAAAAGCTGCTTCCGAGACTCGCCGAGAAGTGCTTTCTGCCCTTCTTGAAACTGCTTTGGCTGTGCTAAACGTTGATGGCTCGGGAGCGGCTTAAGCTCTAGGGTTGGTTGCTTTTTCTGTGACGGCACCCGGGCCAATTTCTGCCCACTTTTTTCGTCCAGCTGTAAAGTGGTCCGGTTTTCAGCTTGCATGGCCTGCTCCTCTTCGAATCTCTCCTCGTTCTCTCTGTCCACTCTGTCAATCTCAGCCCATAGCTTGTCCATCACTTTGTTTTCCAAGTCTTCTTCGATTACCTCCACAGCGAAGATGTCTTCATGCTCGTAGTAATTCGGTAGTTGCAGATTTTTGAAAACGTTGAACTTCACCTTGTCTTCATTAATCTGCATTGTCAGTTCTCCGCTCTTGCAGTTTATCATGGCTTCTCCAGTGGCCAGAAACGGTCTGCCCAGAATGAGTGGTACGTCTCCTGCCTCCATGTCCAGTATTACAAAATCTGCTGGAAAAATTAATTATCCGACTTTCAACAGAATATCTTCAATAACTCCGTAAGCCTGCTTCACGGATCTGTCCGCCATCTGCAGCTTGATTCTGGTGGGCCTGAGTTCACCGATTTTCAAACTTTTGAAAATCAATAAAGGCATCAAATTGATACTGGCCCCTAGGTCACACAGAGCCTTTCCTGTGTAAACATTACCTAGGGTCACCGGGATCATAAAACTGCCAGGGTCCTTCCTCTTCCTCGGTAGCCCATTCTTCACACAATTGCTCACTTCTGCCGTAAGATTTATTGTCTCGGAATCTCTCATACGTTTTCGTCCATACAAAATATCTTTGAGGAACTTGGCATAAGTGGGCATCTTTGCCAACGCCTCCGCAAAGGGTATGTTGATCTTCAGCTGTTTGAAAATCTCGAGAAATCTGGCGTAGTCCTTGCTATCATCCCTCTTTCGTGTCCTTAAAGGATACGGCACCTCCTTGGAGATAGGCACCGTTTCTGCTTCCTTCTCGTTATGCACTACATCCTGCTCAACCGAGCCCTTTGGCTGGGGGCGGTCGGCTGAGCTGTTATCCTGGCCAAATATTTCGCGCTCGATTTCCTTCGACTTTTCTGCACGTGCATGGCTAGGATACGGCGGATCCTGTAGTGCTAATCCACTCCGAGTGGTGATGGGATTGACCTGAGCACGTGGATTATTAACAGTGGTCGAGGGTAAGTTCCCTGGTTGTCTCTCAGTTAGTTGCTGTGCTAACTGCCCCGCTTGTACTTCCAAAGCGTGCAGTGACGTTTTGGTCGTCTGCATGTCGGCTGTCAGGGCATCCATATGCGCGAACCGGGACTCCATGGTCTGAAACATGGACTCGATTTTCTTCATCTGGGAATCATACTGCTGTGCAGATGGGCCTGGCTGATCTTGCGGTGTCGGTGCGACTTGCTGAGCCGGTGGCCTGTACTGGAATCCCGGTGCATAAACTGTGGAATTCGGGTTCGCGTACCGGAACCCGGGATGATCTCTCATACCCGGTCTGTACCGGCTCGGATCCCACTGCTGCTGTACATAATTGGCATCTTCGTTTCCGAGCCCCTCGATGGTTGTGTCCAAATCTGGTCTGTCTACTGCCGCAACAGTCTTCTTTTCCGAGTAGACCTTCTTAACCAAGTCTTGCACGATCTTGGCCAGATTATATATCCGGTCATCTTCTGCTGGCTCGGCTCGGGCCGTGATCCTGCGATCATCAAACAGGCGAGTGTCCTGTTTGGCTAACTTCTTCATCAACTCATAGGCACCGTCTTTGTCCACATGGTACAGGAAGTTTCCTCCGGCTTCTCTGTCAATCCTGTCACCATTCTCCCTGTCTAGGGCATGGTAGAATACCTGCAGGATCTTCGGGTCTCCAAAACCGTGGTTTGGGCACTTTTTCACCAATCTCATCAATCTGTCCCATGCGTCTACCACCGTCTCCCCTGTCTTCTGCTTGAATGACAGAATCTCGCTTTGTAACTGGATGACCCGGGAGGCGGGGTAAAATTTGGCCAGAAAATCGGTGACACACCCCTCCCATGTTGTGATGGACCTGGGTGGTCGGGATTCGAGTCAGTCATTGGCCACTCCGTACAGGCAGTATGGAAAGAGTATTAGCATAAGCGCCTCGGCTCCAACTCCCTTATACCGGACTTTGTTGCAGTAGTCCTCGAACTTTCCCGATGAAGTCGTTCGGGTCTTCGTCGGCTTTGTCATAAAACTGGCAGAGGGTCTGAACAGTCTGGATGGTGGAGGGTTTGATGTCAAAGTGTTCTGCGGTGATCTCGGGCACCACAATAGCTCGCTCATGCTCCCCCGTGGGGACTTCAAAATTCTCCACCAACGCCTTCCCAGACCGGTTGTATGTCCTCTGGTTGCTCCGGGAAGCAAGGCCCGCTGTGATCAGTTCTTCGATGTACCGGGCCATCTCGGCTGGAGTACGTGTCTCGGGCAGTTCTGGCGTTCACTCGAGATTGTCGCCCATCCTGGAAAAATAGAGATCTCAAGAGCAATGAGATAACAGAAAATAAAAATAAATAAAATAAAAACTCAGAAAATTAATTCGGACTACTAAATAAACCCTAAAAAGTCCCCGGCAACGGCGCCAAAAACTTGATGCGCAATTTAGCGTACTATTCGCAGGTATACGAATCAAGTAATATAGAGAGTATTTTCGACTCGGTTTATCGATCCCACAGGGACTTTGCAGGTTTTTCTAGTAATCAGTTTTAACGGACAGAGTATAAAAAGGAGGAATATTTTGAGAGTTTGCTTAAGTATTGAAAGTAAATAACTGAAACGTAAATCTTTTTGTGAGAAATTTCTGAATAATTGTACGTGTTTTAAATCTAGGTTTTGAGATACTAGGTCCCGGGATCCCCTAGGGTTCTTCAGATTTTCGTTCTTTGTTTGACATGAAAACACACAGCAGTCTCGTTATCCGTGCCACGTACCAATTGTGCAGTATCTTTTCTTTTCCTGCACGTTATCACAATCCTGCAGACTGTCGGATTCCTGTTAAGCTGCCTAAGTCTGCAGTCTCGTTCTAAGTCTGCTAGGGTTTCTAACCTGTCCTGATGGCTCGGGTCAGATTCTCTAACAGTTGGTCTCAATGATTTCAGGCTAGTCCTAACTCCCCTTCGCTAGTCGGCCCATCGGGGTAAGGTGCTAAATTCTGTCTTCTCGTCCTAACCCTAACTGGACGTTTTCACCTACCGGCTCGGGTCTGTAGCAATTCTGGTTCGCGACTCCGATCATGCATAAACAATAATAATCGAAGACAGAATAACTGATAAAGCTGATGATATTAAGATAGTACGATCATGAATTCATACTCAAACTGCAGAACAATGTCTGAAAACGAAACCCTAGGTTCACCGAGAACCTAGGTAAAAGTTTAGCTACTGAAATTCATAACGTAAATAACACGGTTTTTGAATGAGAGAGAAGAAGAGCAAACTAGGTCTTGGAATCTGGAATCGCGCTTTCGTTCTCTCCCGGGATGCTCCGACTTCTCCTTCGGTTGTGCTGTGTATTGTGTTATGTGTTGTCTTGTATATATCAAAACGAGTATGGACGAGTCTTTAAATAGTGCTGTTTTTCCCCGAAACGCTTGCGCCAGAATTTACGAAAACTGCCATCGGTCCACCGACTCGGGGAAAAAAAGTCAAACTGGCTGCGTATATACGCAGGGTAGCGTATATACGCAACCAGGGGCCCACAACTCAGCATCCCCCACCCCCTTGCCTGCGTATATACACAGCCTTGCGTATATACGCAGACAGGGCTGTGTCCTGGCCCGGCTTAATCCTCTGGTGGGCCCGGTTGGGTCTTCTGGGTCCCACACTTCTGCCTGAAATCTCCGGTTTTCCTTCCTCGGTGTCTACCTGCTTTCCCGTGTTCCCGTCTTGCGTTTTGACCTGAAACTTGTCAAAATTACCAAAATACCCCTGGGTCAAAATCTCTCCAAATTCTGTCCAATCCTGACTCTGGCCATAGGAAAACTGCTGACTGAATTTCGGAGAAAAAATCTGAACTTGACTCCAGAAACCCGGGCCCGGTGCCAAAATGACCAAAATACCCCTAGGTCAAAACAATGCCGGAAATCGTCACGAACATGAAATAGTTGCTCCTGACTCTGGACACCGGGAACCGAGACCCCTTACTCGCGCGTGTCCTGACTGGGACCCAAACTTGACGGGAGTTGGTTTTTCGGCCGGACTCCGTTTCAGCATTATAACCTGTTTCCGGAAAGCCCTTGACGTCTCCGTTCTTTTGCCCCTGGTTTCTCTACAAAATTCCAAGTCAAGCTCAAGATATTGTCAACCGAGCGCATCCCGGTGATTCTCGGTTTTGGCGTTTTCAGCTTCCTCGATCGGTTTTCACTGCTCATTTTTCCTCCAGTCTTTCCGTTTTCTGTTCCGCTCTCCCTTGTACCAGTCTCGGTCAAATCCTGCTCCGAGCATTTTCTGCACGTTTCCCGAGGCGATCCCGTTTTTGTCTCGGCACGCATCCCAATGTACTTTCCGAACCTGTTCCTGTAAAAACATGAAAAAAACCCGCGATCATATCCAATAAAAGTACGAAACATGCAGAAATTCACGAAGAGCAAATAAACGTCTCGTTCCTAAAACCGAGGTTTTCCGAGGGTGAATTCCGGCTAAAACGCGGTTTTCCAGCACACATACACATCTTTTCAGGCTATAAAATAACCCCTATTTGGGCGTTATCAATGGTTCATGTTCGCGTAACAATACGGAGCTAGGCCTCTTGCAAGGAATCGTGGTGCGAGAACCTCCAACGAAGCTTCAACATCTGGGGCTGCTGGTACGGCAGGAGACATGACATATTACTACACTATGGGAGAGCTTAGGACACACATAACGAATGTTATTATGAGTACTAACCAATTGTAGTAACTATATATGCTAATTATGTCAATTTGTATTAAATGTCCTGAAATGATTGATTTTAGTAGTTGTTAGTTTTATTGCTAATACTTGTGAGTTGTTAATAAAAATATCGAGAACATTAAAAATAACAGGAGGAAAGTTATCGATAACATTCATTCATAACATTTACTTACACCACACAAGACAAGTACGTAACGGCATTGGGATGAGCACGAACAATAAATTAACATAGACTCTAATTGCGTCGGCCCGACCTCGTTGCACCAATGCTGCGGCCCGAGGAGGATGGAGAGTTGGAGTTACTGACGCGATCACGCTGTCCGACTCCATGGTTTCTGCGTTGACTACTACGAAATATATTAACCATGCGACGGATAAGGCTACGCGATTGTCCATGCGTCGTTTCAATTGATTCTTCACGGAGCTGACGAATGTCCTCCCTAACCTGACGAATATCCTCCCTCGTCTCATGAATATCATCTCTGGTTTGACGGTGGTTCACTTGAATTGTCGCTTCAATTATGTCGAGGCGTTCGTTAGTCGCATTTTGACCAAGTTCGTAACCCTCCCTGAAATTGGCGTCTGCAGACACTTGTCGCATATGTCCACGACCTCGACCACGACGAAGCAGAGCCTCAGACACACTGGCACGACGCCCAATCGACGGTTCTGCCTCTTCTTCGTCGCTTGGCGGGGCCTGAGGAGGGAGTCCACTAATTTTTAATACAGAAGAACGAGTCATTGGCGTTCTAGTTGGCAAGTACACATCCATAAGATGGATCACCGGTTTTTCAAAATATTCGAAAAGTCGGGAAATTATTGCGACGTAAGGTAAACTCTTTATCACGTTACTCTTCACCTGGGCCTCGTACAACATTAGCCATGATAAACAGAATGTTTAACTGACGACGAGTGGCGCAGCAGAAAGTATCGACCTCGTTTCCGTGTTTCGTCCGAGGCAGGATGTGCGTCGCCAAGTAGTGCTTAAGAAGCCGAAATTCTGGCTTAATGTCACTACTCGTAATACTCCTCCCCAGGTTCCTCGATGTGCAGAACGTAGCATAGTAGTCGCCAAGATTTTCCTCCCCGCCAATGTGTTGAAGAAGACCTTCGTAGATCCTGAAGTACGTAAACTCTCCTCCAGCGGAAAGACCGAGAGCTTGGACGAGGTATGCAGAGGTGACGAGAACGGGCTTTCCTTTGACGACACCCATAAGTTGTTGTACGCCGTTATATGTACGCCACTCCAGGGTAGCGTAAAATAGATTTACTAAAATTGGGAAATAAATGGTGGGTAGCAGAATTAGGGACTCACATCCAAGGAATGCCATATTATTGTATAGGTACTCCTGAAATTCAGTTTCGAGATTTACCGACCTCCCGAGGGCAATTTGACGGCGCTCCATACCGTCGAACCTCGCAGCGTCTTCAGTATTTGCGAACGGCTTAGCGGCATCAGTGATGTGTTGCGGTAAATGGTTAGAAGGACGACGAGGGTCATCAGAATCAAGATTGTCGTATGAAGGAATTTGAGATGAGATTTTAAAAAAACTGCGAATTGTGAATTGAGGTAGGAGAACATAGGAGAAAATGGTGATAAGTTGGAGGTAGAAGAAGGACGAAAAAATGAACTTCAATGCCACCCACCAGAAGTGAATTGATGAAGTAGAAGACTGTGAATTGAGGGAAACAAAAATATAGTCCGTTTAAATACATCAAGGAAGTCAGAGGCATAAAAAGCATAAATCCCACCACCAAAGAATCTCAATCACGTGAAACACCTTTTTTTTCTCTTTCTCATCAATGAAACTAAATCTCTCTCTCTCTCTTATTCTCTCACGCACGCCCGAGTAATGTGCAGACCAACATTTCCTTTCTCTCTCCCACTCACCAGCAGGCCAACCTTTTCCCCCTCTCTCTCGTCTTCTCTCTCACACGCGGTGCCCAGCTTTCTTTTTCTTCCCTCTCCCACGCAGGCAGGCGGTGCCCGGCTGGCCAACCACCACCCCCTCATATCTTCTCTCTCTTCTTCTCTCTCTTCTTCACGTGCTCATGAACCCATCCACCAGCTTTCTTTTTCTTCCCTCTCCCACGCATGCAGGCGGTGCCCGGCTGGCGCACCACCACACCCTCATTTCTTCTCTCTCTTCTCCTCTCTCTTCTTCATGTGCTCATGAGCCCACAACCCGTCCACCGCCCTTTATTCACCCGTCCACCCCCTTTAATCACCCGTCCACCGCCGAGTTTACCCATGCACCGGTTTCTTCCACCAACCAAAAAAGGGTTCGGTTTGGTCAATGGTTAACGAAAACGAAGTATCCAAACATGCCTAATGTGAGAGTTTCGGGATACTCGGGGTATGCATTAAGTAATTAAACCTATATTTTATTACACAAAATAAATAATTCCAATTATTATCATTGGCATGACAATAAACTAGTTATGGATTATGATTATGATTAACCGTATCTAGAAAAACATAATAGAAAATATGTTCTAAACGTCAACCCTACCTCCATGACTTCGTCCCCACATGAAAATATGTGAATGATAACTTTAGTATTGTTTCCGTCTCATTCGTGCTGCCACGTTTTCTTAATATATTTTTTTCGAGAAATTGTTGTTGTCGTCTACCGGGATTGAACCTTGGACCTCATGAATGGGTTTCCAACGCTCTACCTCTTAAGCTATCACCAACGCCCACGTTTTCTTAATCTTGATACGGAAGACCCAAGACTATTGTTCTACTATATAGAGTAAATGACGAGGTAATATATATTTTTTTGCCAACCAATGACGATGTAGTAACTTACTACTAAATTGTCATTTACTTTTTTACTTATCGTTTTTCTTGTTAGTATTATTTTGATTTTAAAAAAGCAACACACCCATAGCAAATGGATGTTAGCGCAGTGGTTGAGCGTTTGAAGCCCATGTATGAGATTCCGGAAATGAAAAGCTTATACACACCTAAGGTGTAGCATTTGAAGCTAGACACATAACGTGGGATTATTTGACAAAATTATTAAATCAAAGCATATCATTAAACTTTATGAACTTTCTTCCCTGTCTATTATTTTGAGAAAGAATGACTAAAAGAGTATATAAGAGCATCTCTAACAGCAAAAAAAGGAAAAAAAAAGAAAAAAAAAAACATATTCTTACTTTGCATAACGTAGAATTTGTAGTGTTTATTCTAATAATACAATATAATTTTTACATTTCATAGTCAGGGAAAGCTAAAATATGCAAGTATAGAATGAATGGCATCGGAGAGTTAGACACATGCTAGGGAACTTCATATTTATAGTTAAATCAAAGCAAATCTATAGAATGAATGACATACGATAGTTTGTTTATCTACTTTATAGTTGGCCAAATATAAAAATTAAGATCCCTTGATGTCTGTTTTGTAAAATGCATTGTCATTTGCTTGACATATTGGAACTTCATATTTTACTAAATAGAGTATCTCCATGGGCACTAGTTATAAATGATGCATAAGGTAATTAAATTGTTATTCTATATTGGCTAAATTGCAACGGATGTACTCATATTTTGCAAAAAGCAGGGAAGTGGCAACCCAGATTTCGAAATCGAGCACCACGGATCCCACAGTTTCGATCTTCGAGCAAGTGGGGTACCCTTTCATTAACTTTCCGTTGATATTGGACGGAAAAATATAAAACAAACTATCGTACCCCTTATTTTCACCTCCAATTTTTTTAAAATAATTTTCTTTATTAAAAAATCTAAAAATTTAAAATAATAAAATTTTAATTTAATAATTTGATATATGAAGATAATGCAATACATTTCATCAAAATTACATATTCTTATATCATCTCAAGATATTAAATATGTTTTTATGAAGATATATCCGTCAATTTTAAAGTCTCGAACTTTTTTTAAAAAAAAATATCAAAAACTCATAATTTTACATGTAATTTTTTAATAAAACAAAAACATACAAGTATCTTTGTGCATAAAGATACTTATATGTATTTCTAAAAAAAAGTATACTTCTATGTTATTGGTTTATTAAAAAATCCGTGTGAAATTTTGAAATTTTGAGATTTGTTTTTAATAACTGTTAAAAAAAAGTTAAAAGACGTTAAGATAGACGGTTATATGTTAATAAAAACATATTTCATATCTTGGAATGATGTAAGAATATGTAGTTTTGATGAAATATATTGCATTCTCACATATATTGAATCATTAAATTAAAATTTTATTATTTTTAATTCTAGATTTGTTAGTAAAACTTGTATTTAAAAAAAAAGTTGGAGGTGAAGATAAGGGGTACAATAATCTTTTTATAATTTTCCATCTAATATTAACGGAAAGGTAACGGAAGGGTACCCACTTGCTCGAAAATAAAAGTTTAGGATCCGTAGTGCTCGATTTTGAAATTTGGGAAACCACTTGCCTGTTTTTGCAAACTATGGGTACCTCCGATGCAATTTAGCCTTCTTTATTTTAAATGTACAAACAAAATATAGATGCTCTCCAACGCTGTCATGTAAAATTTAGCTAAAATGCAGCTATGTAGAAATTAAAAAAAAATTGATTGGAATATAAAAAAAGAGAGAGACAAAGACAAAAAAAATTGTGTGCCCATTTTCAGACTCTTTAAATGTTGAGAGCGGGATATCTACCCACAAAAAAGACAGGAGTAGAGAGCCCCGTGGAAACGTAATCTCTTTCACAAATAAAGATAACAACTATTTAAATATTCTGTTTAAGATGCTCTCATACATAATTTTACTAACAAACATTATACATGGCTTGTTAGAATGCTTTAGTAAGTAACTTTGGGTGGGTAACCGTAAGGGGTTAAACTAGTTGATGACTCTTGGGATTTAAAGATCTGACTTCTCTTTATGTCTCAAGTTCGAACTCCACAAGCGCCAGTTATTCTTGGGCCGTTGAAAATGGATATATACATATCAGAGAATTCTATCAATCTGTCAAGGTGCGCGCAAGCTATCCCGAACATTACAGTTAACAAAATGTTTCTAAAAAAATGTATGAGTTCATCAGAAAAAGTTGGTGTTGTTTAAAAAGTATGTGATATGACGGTTATTTTGTTTAGTGAAGTTACCATTATACACTACTGGAAATGAACACAAAATGGCAAAAGTATACTAACTTTTGCGCGGCAAGAGTGTATATCACCGTTAATTATAT
This sequence comes from Linanthus parryae, assembly GCA_023055425.1. Lineage (NCBI taxonomy): Eukaryota > Viridiplantae > Streptophyta > Magnoliopsida > Ericales > Polemoniaceae > Linanthus > Linanthus parryae. The sequence continues at coordinate 7,103,421 of JALGPY010000001.1, forward strand.
CACAAACGGAGAGGTTCACAATTATCCCTTAAGATTGTCTTATGCGGCAATAAAATAGTGTCCCCGTATATAGTTTAGCATAAACGACAAGATTTTTAATAAAAACGGCGAGAATATTTATCTCCGTTAATACTTTTATTATAAACGGCGAGAAATTATTACTAACTGCGTCATTTTATTATCTCAGTAAATAAAATTTAACAGAAACGACGAGAGTTGATTATTGCCGTTAGTTACCATCTTATACGACAAGATATCTCGCTGTATATGTTCTTTTTAAACATGTCACACTATGCCCAAATTCGTCCGCCAAATTTTGGGGGCGAAAATGCACTACCCCACGCAGGAAGAAGCAAAAAGACCTAGCCAGATGGAAATTGGGTCAATGGGGGTTCGAAGAAAGAGAAGGGAAGCTGCAGGCGAGTTTGGTGGTTCATGCGACTTTGGTGGTTTAGGCGAAGTGTCCAGGTGCTATCTGGTTCAGGCAAAGTTTCCCTCCGTATGAGTTCTTCTTCTCTCTGTTGTTCTTCTCTAGGTTATTAGGTCCGCATGAGATGTGTTTTTCTTCTTTTTTGAATGTCGTATGAATCCTTCTGGTTGTTGTCTTTGCCAATTTGTTCAAGAATTTAATTTTATTTGATTGTACACTGAAACAGATTAATTAGAAGAAAATATTTTAACTGTATTGTATGATTTCATATGTTGTCTCGTAATCCCATGCCTTGTGGTGTGTTTGGATGATATTAGATTATAGGGATTATTATAATTAAGGCAAAGAATTAAAAACTATTTATGCTAAAGGCTGAAAAGTAAAAACAATTATTAAAATAGGAACTTTAGAAAACTATATATAAACAAGGAAAAAACTTAAAATTTGTTACTGCAAAAGACAGTTATACCCTGTTGAGGAGGTGCCTTGAATGTGTTGAATTAGTCAAAGGTGGTGGAATAATGAGGTAGCAATTGTTAGGAATTGTTTCCATATCAAAGATTGAAACTTATGGGCAGCAAGTTTGTTTCCAATTTGTTTTTGGAAACCTTTGGCCTATGGGTTTCCTCTAGGGTACTATATAAAGAAGCTAGTAGTCTCTCTACTAGGTATGCAAAAACATTCTTGTAGTCTTTTTCCTCTTAAGTGAATAAAGGGTGCTTTTCCGCCGTGGAGGTAGTTAGCAAATATTTTGCTAGCGAACCACGTAAAATACTCGTGTTCTTCTTTTATTCGTTCTTCGTTCGTGAGGTGGTTTGACATAAAAAACTGGTATCAGAGCTCAAGGTTGACGGTGTTTCAAGATCAAGATCAAGGCGGAGCAAAGCCAGGGTTTCACAACTTGGTGAAATCAAAGCTAGGGTTTTGCGATCAAGGTGGAGCACGCGACTAGAGTTCAAGATCCACCAAGAACGATTCCCGGATCGATGTTGAAGATCGACAGGTTCACAGGAGGGAACAGCTTCAGTTTGTGGAAGATAAAGATGGAGGCTTTGCTCAAATCGCAAGGCTTGTGGGCACCTTTGACCGCGAAAAGGGAGGCATGAATGTTGCATCAGCGGAGTTCAAGGCGATGGAGGAGAAGGCACATGCAACGATTATGCTGTGCTTATCGGATGACGTGATCATCGAGATCGCAGATCAGAAGGAAGCAGCGAAGCTCTGGCTCAAGTTGGAGAGTCTCTACATGACGAAGAGTCTCACTAGAAAGTTGATGCTAAAGCAAAGACTCTTCACCCTGCGGATGCTCGAAGGTACGGCTCTCAAGGACCATCTTGATCAATTGAACACAATTCTGTTAGATTTGCGTAATATTGGCGAGAAGTTGGAGGATGAGGATGCTGCACTTTTGTTATTGATCTCGTTACCTCCATCATATGAGAACTTCGTGCAGTCGTTCATTGTGAACAAGGACGACTTATCCCTAGAGGAGGTGAGATCGGCACTCCATGCTAGGGAACTGCGCCATAAGGGTGCAGGCAGAGGTATAGAGGACCATGCTTTCGGACTGATGGCAACGGGGGGAAGCAAGAAGGGTAAGAAGAACAAGAAGAAGCAGTTCTCAGGTTCTTAGTTACCCAAGGATGTATGTGCCTTTTGCAAGGAAAAGGGGCACTGGAAGAGAGATTTCCCGAAACGAGGTCAACAGGGGCAGAATGGATCCGCAGCCGTAGCTGAACAAGGTTACTCGTCTGAGGATGATTACGTTCTAATGGCAGATGTTTTCACGCACTCTCAGGATGCGTGGGTCCTTGATTCCGGAGCTTCCTCATATTTTCTCTAACAGGGAGCTATTCTCGACGTACAACCAAACAGATGGAGGGTCTGTCTACATGGCAAACGGAGCCGTCTGTAAGGTGGTTGGGAACGGCGTAGTTAGATTGAAGACTAATGAAGGGAAGTTATGTACTTTAGAGCAAATCAGGCATGTGCCACATATTAAGAAGAATCTGATCTCCTTGAGTCTACTCGACAGCAAGGGGTACAGTTTCAAAGGTGAAGGTGGAGATCTACAAGTCTGCAAAGGTTCTAAGGTGATACTCAAGGGAGTCAAGAGCGGGACTTTGTACATGTTGCAAGGTTCGACGATCACAGGTTCTGCTGGAGTTGTCTTAGCCGAGATTAAGGAAGCTGGTCTAACCACGCTGTGGCATATGAGGCTCGTTCATATGAGTGAAGGTGGAATGCAGGAACTTCACAAGAAGGGGTGTAACACCCCTATTTTTCAAGCCGACTCTAAGTGCAATATCAAGACTTTGGGGGGGAATTAGTAAATAGTTTGTCACGGCTTTAAAGTTTGAATTTTGGAGTGTTAGCAATATTTGGACGTTGTTAGAGTGATTTTGTAGCACTAGAGATGTTCGGGGTGGTTGTGCAATTCTTAGAAATTAAATAGAAGCTCTAATTCTAGTTTATACACTAAAGTTTGAAAAACTACACTTACACCCCCTTATGCATGAGAGACACTTGTCAAACCACTCTTGACACTTTACTTGAGAGGTGGTAACTCCCTATGGTCTCATCTCTTCACTTTGACTGATGAGGGGTGAGAATTATGTCCCTCATCTTCTTCACCTCTTTCTCTCCACCATGAAAACCACCACCATCACCACAACACCACCACCTCCCACGGTGGCACCACCAAAACCACCACCTCCCATCTCCTCGAGCCAATCTGACGCTGCTGGGAGCTCGTGAGGGCATCACAAAGGAAACCCCCAAATCAATTTCACCGTTTGTCAAGAACTGACTTCGAAATTTGAGGGTAAGATTGAAGAACCCTAGCCTTTAATCTGTCAAATTCGTCTTCCTCGTTGCAATTCAGTGATAATAAGTTCCGTATTCGTGATCCTTGAACTCATACGAACCTAGGAGTACCAAATTTGCGGTCCAATTCGTCGGAATAAAGCTCGCCGGATTCTGGGTTGCAGAACCCGTCGCGAACGGCCGCCGGACGTCGGGACTTGCTGTTCTCTTCGTTCTGGGCGGTTCTTCTCCTCCCTGCGACTTCCCCGTGCCCTCTGGATGTCGGGGAACTCTTCTCCATTCTCAGAACCTGCTGGGTTTCGCCGGAACACCCAAAACCCGCCGGCAAATCGCCGGAATCCGCCATGGCCGACGGTAAGCTCTCAAACCCGTTTCCTTCACCAAATTATGCGTTCTAAGTGTCAAATTGGTCCTGATAATGTTGTGAATGTGTTTGAATGACTTAAACTTGCCCAGATTCATGTTATGTCAAGATTCGATCGGATTTTGATTCGGTTTTGTGTGTTTTTCCGATGACTTTTCTGCCCTGTTCTTGGGCATATATCTCACTCGTCTCTTACCCAAATCATGCACCGTTTCTTCCTGTATACTCCTGGGTATGTTGGCTACAAGTTTTGTGAAGATTTTGCGGTCCAATTTCATCTCTAAACCCTCTGAAATCGGGCTTGAACATGGCTAGTTAGCTAGGTATTCGATGTGTTCTTGGCTGTGAGTGCTCAAAATTTTTCTAAGTATAGAAGGATATGGTGATACATCCATTTTGTAACCCTTGTATCTTCTTCAAAACTTAATGAAATTTAGATCTGTTTTCTACTACGTAAAGCTGGTATATAATACTTCAAATCATCGTCTCTGGGTCATGTTCAAATTTATAACGGATTTCTCACAAAACGAGCCTAAAGTTGCTAGTTTGAACTCGCGAAGCACAAGTGAATTTTTCTAAAGTGTTGAATCCGAATTTTTGTCCAACTTTGAGTAGCGATATCTCTTTGAATACTTGGAGTTTTTAGGAGTTCAAATATGTTCTGGAATCCTTGAACTATCGTCTTCAAAACCCTATTCTCAGATTTTCAAATATCCCCCTCAATTGATTACAAATCAGCCCTAAAGTTGACTAGTTGAGTCGATTTTCTTCTATATTTGACTTTTGAATTCGACACTCTCAATGACGTTTCTAGCCTTAGTGTTCTTCACGAAACTTGCTCGTAGTCATATTCTGAGTCTAAATATCATGTTTGACCAAGTTTGACTTTTCGCAAACCCTAGTTTGACTGAACTGTATAGGAGGGGCAAAATAGTCATTTCACTTAAACTTTGAACTGAAGTTAGTTTAGTAACTTGGAGTTTGTCAGCACGTCTTGTATGCGTGTTTGGAGTACTTGTATGTAATTCTGGGCTAGGGTTGACCAAGTCAAATGTGGGGGTCTTTTTGCAGTTTTACTAAACTTCGGGGGCCTATGTGCAATTAATTAAAACTTTGCATTTGAACAAAGTTAATGTTTTGAGACCAACAACCTGACTTATAAGGATACTTGGAGCCTTAAGAACGAATTATTTGACTCGGGAGTTATCAAATCAATGGTGGGGGTCTTTCTGTAATTTAGCAAACTTTAGGGGCCTAAGTGTAATTTACTGAAAGTTTTAGATTTCGATGCTAAGTTCATATGGGAGAGTTAAGAATCATTCTTGCATGTCGTTGGGCCAATATGAGTATAATTTGGTGTCCGGGCACTAGACAGTTTTGGAGTATCAGGGACGTTTTGGACAGTTAGCTTGCATAACCTACATTTCATCGCATTATTGCATACAACCTCATATAGAGGGTAAATGCTAATAGACTATATATTTGACTTGTGTATATCCAGCCGTTATTAAGGATCGTTAAAAGTAGACGTACGTATTCGTGTTGCTGCATTTACTGTGAGACTCGGAGACGAGCGTTGTAGGAGTGCTAGCGTTGCTTTGCGCCTTTCATGGCTCAGAGGTAAGTACATATGTACGGCCTTTTCATATCAAAATCTGCGTATGTGCTTGATGTTTCAAATGAATGTTTGTTATATGAAATAGTATGAGAATGCATGTTTTCCACTCAAAAGTTGTTAAACTATTTTATTCATCTCCTTTGAAAACTCTCGGAAATTACTTGTGAAATTTTGATATTCCAATTCTGGTTATGCGAAAGAGAAGAAATAAAATACCTCTAATAGACTTAGGACGATGTACAGAGTATTGTTATTAATGGGAGGCGTCAAGCGATCGTCCATTTTCTAATGGCTAAGACCATTGAAGCAATGCTTCTTATTATTGGATAGAACGTCAATGTTCAAAAATCCGCCCCCGATGAGCCAAAATGTATCAAGATATTGAGGCCAAGGGTTTTATAGAGCTATAGAGTGCTACTTATACTTGTAAGGGTCACTACGGTATAGGGGTGTCGACACTTAAGGCCTTTTAGCTAATGTTGTGAGCGGGGTTGACGAATGGGCTCCCTTAACGCTCGGGTGAAATAGGGTTTGATAGACCCTAGAAGGAACCCTTAGTGGTTATTTCGTGATCCCTCTGTCTACATCGATCCTGCTGGTGGCTCTTGACACGCCTCAGCTAAATTAAACTGTTGATTGAAGTCGAAATTCAAAATTGGCTACTTATTAATGTTGTTTGTGGCTCTTGATATGCCCTTATTGATTTGAAATGAATTGTAAATCTTGGCTACTCATGAAGTACTATCGTTATCAGTTCAAATGAACTTGCTTACTCTGGATATTTTACCAACTACTCGTGGTTTCTCAATGTTATTAAATTGAGAGGTTTTGTTACTCGTTTACTTCCAGTTGTTCCAAATTCTCCAACATGATAGCTTTACTATTTAAATCTTCTAATTTGTTTCAACTCATGCTTCCGTGCCACTCGATGCTTTACATGTCGCAGTATGTATTTACTCAGTTTTTACTGATTATTTCTTCAAAACTGCGTCGGCATTTGCCATTTTAAAACCGCAGGTCGTCAGTAAAAGAGGGGGATGGGAACGCGCACCGAGACGAAGACGTTTAGAATAAGCTAGATCACTTAGTAGATCACATAGCTTATTTCAATCCCATTACAAATGTAAACTTATAATCTCAAGATTGTTTTTATTCATTAACTAAATTGTAATATTCGTAACTTATTTCTACTTTTGGTTATCGATTGTCACATTAACCCTGAACCGAGATCCCGGGTTGTTTCAAGGGGTATCTCACCGGGCATGCGCCCAAGAGCCTAGGGTTTTGTGAGCACTGCGTGTATGGGAAGCTACAACGTAGCAAGTTCCCTAAGGCGGTTCATAGAACAAAAGGTACTCTTGATTATATCCATTCGGATTGCTGGGGTCCATCTCGAGTCGAGGCGATTGGAGGATACAGGTATTTCCTAAGCATCATAGACGACTACTCCAGGATGACTTGGATATTCGTGATGAAGCACAAGAGTGAAGCCTTCGCAAGATTCAAGGAGTGGAAGACACTAGTAGAGAATCAGGTGGGAAAGAAGGTGAAGAGGCTGCGCACGGACAACGGATTAGAGTTCTGTTCATCAGAGTTTGATGAATTTTGCAAGGATCAGGGAATAGCACGCCATCGCACCGTTCGGCACACACCGCAGCAGAACGGTGTAGCCGAGAGAATGAATCAGACACTTTTAGCAAAAGCAAGGTGCATGATTTCGAATGCAGGTCTTTCTAGAGGTTTCTGGGGAGAGGCAGTTTCCATGACATGCTATCTCATTAGTCGGAGCCCGCACACAGGTATAGGATGCAAGATTCCTATGGAAGTCTGGTCCGGTAATGCAGTGGATTACTCGGATTTGAGAGTTTTTGGTTGTGTTGCCTATTATCACGTTGATGATGGCAAACTAGAACCAAGAGCTAAGAATGGAGTATTCATGGGTTTCGAATCACGTGTGAAGGGATACAAGATATTGGCAGACAAGATTATACTTAGCAGAAGTGTAGTCTTTGATGAGACTCATATGTTGAAGAACTCCGTGGAAGTAGAGCTTGGAGGTGCAAAGAAGAAGGTGGAGGGAGAGTCGGATCCTACTGATCCTAAGGATTCCGAAATCCCTACACCGCCGCCAGAAGCAGAAGAGGAAGAAGCAGAAGAGTCTGATAGTGAGGATGCGTCTACACCAGAGGAACCGGTTCATCAAAGTATTGCTGAAGGAAGACCAAGGAGAGTCATAAAGCCTCCGGCGAGATACAGAGATGACGGTATGGTGGGATATCCATTACAGGTAGCGGAAGAGGTAGAGGACGAGCCATCCTCCTACAAGGCCGCATTATCTAGTTCTGAGTTAGCACAGTGGATTGCCGCGATTGGAGAAGAGATGGAGTCTCTTAGCAAGAACTCGACCTGGGAGCTTGTTAAATTGCCAGCGGGAAGGAAGATAGTCAGCTGAAAGTGGGTTTTCAGAAGAAAGGAAGGAACTACATCTGGAGAGGGCGTCAAGTATAAGGCAAGGCTAGTTGCAAGAGGGTTCAGTCAGAAAGAGGGAGTTGACTACAACGAGATATTCTCACCGGTGGTCAGACATACTTCCATCCGGGTATTACAAGCTTTCGTGGCACACCACGACCTAGAGCTTGAGCAATTGGATGTCAAGACAGCTTTCCTGCAGGGAGAGTTGGGGGAGGAAAAATACATGAGCCAACCGGAGGGGTTCCAAGTTCCCGGAAGAGAGAACCACGTGTGCAAGCTGAAGAGATCTCTCTACGGACTTAAGCAGTCGCCGAGGCAATGGTACAAGAGGTTTGACAGCTTCATGTTGAAGATTGGTTACCACAAGTGCGAGTATGATTGCTGCGTGTAACACAAATAGTTGCATAGTAGATCACGTATTTACCTAGTTCTATATGTGGATGATATTTTGATTGCAATTTGAAATATCAAGGACATTAGAGAACTGAAGAGGTCCCTTAGTGCGGAATTCGAGATGAAGGATCTGGGAGCTACTCGGAAGATATTGGGAGTTGAGATCTATAGAGATAGGAAGAAGAAGAAGCTTTTCTTATCACAGCAGGGATACATCAAGAAGATCTCGGCAAGATTCGGGATGTTATCAGCTAAAGCTATAGATACTCCTATGGCAACTAACAACAAGCTAGGAATGTACACCGTTCAGACTGAGGAGGAGAAGGAGTAAATGTCCAAGATTCCATATGCTAGCGCAGTTGGAAGTCTCATGTATGCTATGGTCTGTACTCGACCGGACATAGCATTTGTTGTTAGTGTGGTTAGTCGTTTTATGGCTCATCCGGGTAGGGACCATTGGCAGGCGGTGAAGCGGATATTCAGGTACCTTAAGGGTACGTCAGACGTTGGCCTATGCTATGGGGCTGGTGAAGACATCTTGGTAACTGGTTTCTCGAATGCGGACTATGCAGGGGATATTGATAGTAGAAGATCAATGACAAGCTACGTATTTGCTCTGGGAGCATCTGTTGTGAGTTGGAAGGCGACGCTACAGCCGACGGTGACTTTGTCCACCACGGAGGCGGAGTATATGGCTCTAACGGAAGCAGCAAAGGAGGCAATTTGGCTTAAGGGAATGGTCAATGATCTAGGGCTACTTCAAGATCAGGCGATAGTCTACTGTGATAGCTTGAGTGCGATTTGCTTGACTAAGGACCAGGTTCATCATGAAAGGACCAAACATATCGACGTCAGGTATCATTTTCTGAGAAATGAGAGCAGGATCAAGGTGATGAAGGTGGGGACTGCTGACAACCCCGCGGATATGTTCACCAAGCCGGTTCCAGAGAGCAAGTTCCAGCATTGTCTGGAATTGCTCTACATCTTGAGCCAGTTAGGCCCTTAGGGGCCATGTCGGACCCGGTGGGGGTCCAGTGAGTCTCTGTGACGAGAGACAATTGGGAGCGGAGAAGACGTAGCTTTGTTTACGAGAAGAGGTGCAGCTGCTGTTGACAAGAGAATTCAATTCAAGGTGGAGATTTGTCGAGGAGGTTCCTTGAATGTGTTGAATTAGTCAAAGGCGGTGGAATAATGAGGTAGCAATTGCAAGGAATTGTTTCCATATCAAAAATGGAAATTTATGGGCAGCAAGTTTGTTTCCAATTTGGTTTTGGAAACCTTTGGCCTGTGTGTTTCCTCTAGGGTACTATATAAAGAAGCTAGTAGTCTCTCTACTAGGTATGCAAAAACATTCTTGTAGTCTTGTTCCTCTAAAGTGAATAAATGGTGCTTTTCCACCGTTGAGGTAGTTAGCAAATATTTTGCTAGCGAACCATGTAAAATACTCGTGTTCTTCTTTTATTCGTTCTTCGTTCGTGAGGTGGTTTGACATAACATACCCATTATTTATTAATAATATGTAATTACACTTTTACTCTTTTCATCATTTGTAATGATACAAATCTATAACAATGTTAAGACGTTAGATCTGAAACATGAACAATGAGAAACATAGCACATAATGCAAATACGCTTTCAATCGAAGTTCACAATTTGATAAGCACGTAAGCATGGTTGTTATAGAGAGGACCACCAAATAATGATAGGGCATGTTCATACAGATGATAATTGAGGGCTTCTTCTTTCCAAAACACCTAAGTTTACAGATACCTTCATTCATTAGGTCAATTACGGGTATGCTTGTGCCATGAACTAATATTTTGGCAAAACCACCCGACTTTATTTTTGAATAATAGATCATGGGTCTAATTAGAGAGGATCGAAGACAAGTGTTTGAATTCCGCGACAAGAAACACCAGCCGCCGGTGGTAATTGACTCACACTACAAGCAAGTGGTTTCTGGTGGAAGAACTCCCGAGCTCTTCTTCGGGAGCCCTTACCACCCGGGGGACCAACAAAGTCCCAGCGGGGGCTCCATCGAACAATTTCCTCACAGTATGGTTCATGAGTGGGTTGGAGACAGGGACCAACCTAACCGTGAAACTATGGGGCCAAACTATTCGACAGGGCGAGACCCTTTGTTCTACAGTCACCATTCAAATATCGACCGCATATGGACGATATGGAAAAACATGAAAGGCGGCAAAAGGAAGGATCCCACACACCCCGACTGGTTAAATTCGGAGTTCATGTTCTACGATGAGGAAGCTCGTTTGGTCAAAGTTAAGGTTAAGGATGTTTTGGATATAACAAAGCTTGGATACACGTACGAGGATGCTAGTGCCCTGTGGGTTAACGCTCGACCAACCCCTCGCGTCTCTGAACATTCTAGAAACTTCGGAAAGAAGAGGAAGACTCAAAGGGCAGTTCGAACCACTATGTTCCCGATAAAACTAGACAAGGTGGTGAGAGTAGTGGTCGGAAGGCAAGCGAAACCGAGAGAAGTAGAGGGCGAAGAGGTGTTAGTGATAGAAGGGATAGAGGTGGATGGAGATAAGATGGTGAAGTTTGATGTGATTATTAACAATGATGGAGACGAGGTTGGGATCGGACCGGAGAATACAGAGTTTGCTGGAAGCTATATGAATCATCATCATCGTTCGAGTTCGCATGCAAAGAAGAAGAATACCAAGGCAAGTATGAGATTGGGGATAAGCGAGCTGCTCGAGGACCTGGGTTTCGGAGACGATGAAATGGTCGTAGTTACTTTGGTCCCAAGGCACGAAGCCGATTGTGGAACAACGGTAACTATTGGTGGTGTCCGGACTGAAATAGACCGTTCTCTATAATCATCTGTAGCTACTTGTCTCTGCAAGCAAAATAATTTTGTGCTTAGTGATGCAAAAAATTAAACAATGTCTAGCAAGTGCACAAATCAAGTAATATAAGAGTGGTATTTCAACTCCAAATTATTGATCCCATAGAGACAGTTCTTGTAACACTCTGAAATTGTCGGGGGGGGGTGTCAAACTGTAATAAATTAAAAGTTTTGAGTTATTTGTGTGAATTAGTTGTTTAGGAGTGTTTGCTAAACATCCGTTCAGCAGAGAATGGAAATATTGAGCATTCATATTGGCCGTCATTATGCAAATTAGTGAGAAATTGGTGCCTATTTGTGAATTATTATATAGTGGTTTTCCTGGCTGAAATTCGGCCAACCTGAGAACTCTTTGAGTTGTGGGGATCTTTCTAAAACATTTAAGAGTGATGAGGCCAGTTTGAAATTTTTCTGAAATATATTTCTCCTTCTAATCCTACTTAAATTCAGTGGCGGAGCCAGGATTTCGTCCAAGGGGGGCACAATTCCAATATTTGTACTTTTGTTTAAAGCTATTTTAACTTTAAATATCATCAAAAACTATGAAGTCCTTCTACCTCAGCTGGTACTCATTTGGCAGAGCGCTCTATCATATAATTGGCCACCAGGGTTCGAATCTTGGCACGTTTAATTGCTTTTTGTTTAAATTTTTGCGCAAAAAAAATAAAAACGCACATGAGTAGGTTCGAACCCGCGACTTGAAGATATTAAGTAGCCGATTTTACCAACTGCGCTGCATGCGCTTTTGACATTAGGGGGGGGGGGGGACTTTTACATTTTTATAGAGAAATAGTTAACTTTTTTGAACAACTTAAGGGATATCTAGCGTTTTCAGAAAATTTTGGGTGGCACGTGCCCCCCCCCCCACATGGCTCCGCCCCTGCTTACCTTCCCTAAGTTTTGTGTATTTACACTTGCACCACATTGTGCATCAATGCCACTTGGATGGCTCACTTGGCGACACCTCATTCATGAGGTGGCAACCTCACATTTTTTCCCCACGAGCTGAGGGTGTGTCATTATCCTATTTCTCATTTTCTCATCACCATCATCATCTTCATCTTCTTTTCTCCTTAACCCCCCAAGAACAACCACCATCACCCCCATAGAACCACCAAGGCTCCACCAGCCTCCGAGCTACTTCTGCTGGGGGTTCTCCACACCGAGAGGAGCAAATTCTCAGTATCGAGAGACAATTTGGCGTGGGAATCTCATGAGCCCTAGCTTTTTAACAGTTGAATTCTCTCTAACTGTTGAAATCCGGTGGATTTCATCACCAAATTCGTGTTCCAAGAGCTAAGCCGGACCCAGTAGGCCCAAGCAAGACCCCAGAATCGACCGGAAGTCGCAGGACCGTCAGAAACTAGGTTCTTGGTCGCTGGATTCTGCCACCTTGGCGGAAAGTCGGGTAATTCCTCATTTCTTGACCATTTCCACTTCTTCTTTAATCATTGCACTCCATGGGAACCGTGGAGTTGAGATACAATCTTGAATCATGCACATAAATAATTCATACTAGTGTTCAATTCATAGACCGAACATTTTTCTGGCGGAATTTCTTACCCTGAAAACATGGGCCTAACTCCTTTATTTCCTGACCAATTCGTGAGGGGTTTGGTGTTGTGTGTTCCCCATGTGTTGAGCTACAAGTTCTAGTTGTTTGTTTCTCAGGTTTCATTCTCTCATTATACTAATATTTTATCCTAAAGTTGATGCAAAAATGCAGCCAAGAATTTCATGCTTGAACCTATGATTTCGACCTTTTCATTGGACCATTACTCTCTCATTTGATTCCCTATTTATACATGTGAAAACTTGGGAGTTATGTCTAAACCTTCCATGCAGAATAGGGCCTCAAATTTGGTCCCTAACATACCGACAATCCCACTTGAGCGTTGCAACAACTTGCTTGTGTAGCAAAAGAAAGCTGCGTTTTGAGCCAACTTGTGATCACCCTATCCTGTTAATCAGTTTATGTAAATCCGAGATCTTGGTTTCTACTTATTCATAGCACTTGACAATACAAACTCATGCTAATCTCACATTTCAATTAAGCTCCCAAGCATCACGTATGTATTGCCAAAGTTGCTGCAATTCGAGCTTTGAACTGTCAAAATATATCTCGTAGTGGAATACTTGAATCATGTCATCTTTGGCAGTCCATACATCCTCCGATATTCCTTGAAGTCTTGATATGTTTCTTTATAAGGAAAGCTAGTTTCAAATACTTCAAAACATGTTGAATGAACTGTCTTCATTTTTCTCATGGATTTTCCTCAAATCTAACTCAATGTAGCTGAGTAACCATTAAATCGTTAAGAAATGACTCCCAATCTGTCAAGTTCTGTCATATATAAGTCCTCTAATACCTATTGAAAAACTTCACCCTCCTTTCTCCTATGAGAATCTGATTAATAATACTCCAAGTCATTCTTAGAGGAGCACTTACCATATCCTTGATAGATTGATCTGAAATCAAGCTCAAAGTGACTAGCTTATAACTATGAAAATTCCCAAATCTATTCCAAAGTGTTGGGAAAAAATCTTCCATCCAACTTTGATTAATCTTATCTCCTCGAATCCTCTGAGTTTAGGAGCGTACATATATGGTATGGAAACCATAGTCTCTAATCTTTCAAATCATGTTGTTAGTTTCTCAAATCTCTTCTTCATTGGACCAGAATGAGACTGCGGCGTTGACAAGTTGAGAAGACCTCTTCTCAACCTTTACTTTGTGATTTGACTCCTCAGATAACTAAATTGACCAAAACACCCTTCTGAGAAGTTGTGCAAAACTACATTTCAGGTCTAAGGGTCAAGTTTTAACAAGTTTGAATTTCTAGAAACCCTAGTTCAATTAAGCTGTCTTTGAGGGGTAAAATAGTAATTTTAAAATTTCTTTAGTCAAACACCCAACACATGATGCAGGACATGACCTCATGTCTCTGTGACAGTCAGGGATCCATTTATGTCTAGTTGGATTTAAATCTGATTAAAAAGACCGAAGTAGAGACTAAAATTCGATTTTTTAAAAATTTCAAGGGCTTAAGTTCAAATAACTAAAATTTGTGGATTTCAATTCTATGGCCGTTAGAAAGTTTTTAGAAAGGCTTATACATATTGAGGAGCATAGATTAACTTGTTTGGGAATTCAGACCCAATTAGGGGCTAAAATGAAATTTAATTAAACTGTAGGGACTTGAGTGTAGATAACCAGAACTTGAGATTCAATCTTAATTAGGCAACTATGTGGCTTAGTGACTCCTGAGACTGGCCAACTGAGCATAACCGAGGGGTTCAGGAATATTTAGGGAATGTACCGATAAGAGAGAGTTGTCAGGGGAAAACTGGTAATTCGGGGTTAGTCAGTTAGTGTGACATTTGCATTTTCATTCTAACTTACAATTGAACACATGTATTAATAGTAATATACATTTCTATGTGTGAGGATTTCCGAGATAGGGAGTCAACATCGCTGAGCGGGAATACTAGGCCGGCTAGCTACGAGGTAAGCATGTGAATGCTTAATGTTCAATTGAATGTTGATATGAGTTTATGAACGTGAAATATGGGAATAATAAAGTAAATATCGCTGCTTCACGCATATTTAGACATATAAAACATGTGACTTTATTTTCTTTTTTTCGCCAAATTAGGTGTATACAATGCTCCTCTACATTAGGTGGTACTTCAGATCACGCCTTTAAGCTATTGTCAATCGGTTGCGGGGTTTATTGAAACCCTAACATGCATTTTTTCCAGGTTCAACCCAGATCTTTCACAAGTTTAAAAATCTAGTGACCTATTTATTTCTTTCTTCACAAAAGAAAATTGAATTTACAACATCTAGAGCTAGAGCTCCACATTATTGTCACGAGTTAGGAACTCTAGTGACTTCTTATCCATTTTTTTTCTTTCTCTGTCTTTACAAACAAATAAATTATATAACAACAAGCGTGTATTAATCAGGTAAACAATGATGAAGCTCTTGCACATTTAATAATACGTCGCGTAAGTTTTGAGTTCAAGCTTCCGGATTCTTTTCTTCCAACAAATGTAACAAAATTGAAACGCGCTGCTCGAAGACATGATAATTTGCTACTTCAGAACTGGAGGGTGTTTACGCGTTTCAATTTTGTAGCAAATTATCATGTCAGTTAAGAATAACTGAGGGCCAAATGATCATAACTGAGAGTTTCATAACTGGCTTAGTGACTCTGTGGCTTAGGATTGAAATCTCAAAATGCAAACGCCTTTCGGACAAATGAGACATACTATATACGATTAGATTTTCAAGGAGATCATCTTTGAAGCAAAACTGACACTCAATTTAGGACTTAAGCAGTACTGCGATTTGGGGGCTAGATGGGATGATACCCTTGTCTTAGCCCAAGCTCGAGCTTTGTTGAGGCTGCCCGAGCGCAACCGAACTTGATTTAGGATCATGGTTAGCCTGTCCAAGCCCAAATACGTACAAAATAATTCGAGGCTCAAGCTGAATTCAAGCTAGTCCTTTAAACTTAACAAATTTATTTCGTTATTAGTTTCAGCTTAGTTGAAAATTATCCTTTAAAATTAAATTAATATTTTAAATATAACAGAAGATACTGAAAAATGCATTTGAAAGTTTGTTATTTAAGACCAAAAATATATAACATCACTAATAATATAAAGAAAAGTATCATACTCATGTTAAATATTTCATGTAGTTGTCTTCAAATATAATATTGATAGGTTCTGATTATATAAATTGGACAATTCAAGCTAACCTGTCATTTAGTTTTTATATCCAAACCCAAAACAATAGGCTCATAAGTGTGGGAAGGAAGGAGCATCCTTTTTATAGTCCAACAAATCATTGTCAACTACCTAAAGTACCTATTCTAGTCCTACTAGAATTCAATTTAGTCCCTTCCTTGTAAATTAGTCCTACTAAGTTTGCAAGGTGTTGCAAAGTGATCCTTCCAATTAATTAATCATATTAATTACTTTTCAAATCTAGTTCAACTCTATATAGCGTGTGACCCCATAGGTTCTATCTAGTTGGTAGCAACAATTTGCTAATATGGAGCGGTCTCTAACAAAACATCCATTCTAGCCAACTAATAGATTAGTCATCCGACAAACCTTGTACAAGTAATTGTCTCATCCCTTTTTCTCTATATCCGGATTGGACACGAGACATACAAGTAACACTCGTATATCCAATCCATAGTTTCTCGATCCTGGAAATAGCCTTATTCGTGAAAATAACATCAATATCCTATATTGATTTATTTGAGTGTGGCCAGACATTCCATAAGCACTATCCCTCGAGTGGCCTAGGATATTTGCTCCCGTTATGTGGGAGGGAAAAATTCTATCTACGTCCACTACGATCTCTAAGGTTGCTTCTTATTGTATCCGGTACACGCCTTTATAGCTACCCTGTTACGGTGTAGCGTTTGACGCTACCAAAATCACAATAATCCACAACTAGAATATCTAGTGACTTCAAGTCTAAGGATGACAATACCATTGCACCGCGAGAAGCGCTTGTGACTTAACATAACATGTATGTCGCCTTCTCGGAGATGGGTCAATCCAGTGCGCCATTACCCTTAATGCACACCCATGTGTTGGATCATGATATCTCCATATCAATCCAACCCCATACTAGTCTATAGATGATTGTCCAGTTAATCATTATACTGGACTAGGGATATTTAAGATAAGCAACACAATTTTAAATCTAAGGACTTCATTATATTAAATATCCAATAAATAATACAATGAATGTTCTAGCCAAAATAAATTCATACTAAACTAGATTGCCTCTAGGGTATCTGTTCCAACACTCGTATGACTTCAGACTGGGCGACAGCAGTGTACTCTGACAGTGTGCACCAGCACATTCAGAACAACGCGATGTACTGGCCGGCTTTTAAAGTAAATTCCTAATTTTGTCTGGGTATGAACAGAGGATTGTGTTTGCTAACGCGATTTGCGTTAATAATGCACAGGACTGTATCAGCGCGATGGACGGGACCCACGTCAATGCGCGCGTTCCGGAGAATCGTAACATCAATTATATTGGCAGGAAAGGTTACGCAACTCGAAACATTTTGGCGATATTGGATTTCGACATGTGCGTCACATACGTTTCCGCGGGGTGGGAAGGATGCACACATGACAGCCGAATATTGCAGAACTTGATGGAAAACCCAGTAATGCATTTTCCGAGGCCGCCTGCGGGGAAATATTATTTGGTGAACGCAGGCTACCCTAACATGCAAGTTTTTCTAGCACCCTACACAGGAGAACCAAGGTAAAACATATCTTCGTTCAGGCAGGGGGATCCACCGCGAAATGCACAAGAAGTCTTCAACCGACGCCATGCATCTTTGCGTAGCGTGATTGAGAGAAATTTTGGGGTGTGGAAGAAGAGGTGGCAGATACTAGAAGGAATGCCACAATTTTTTTACGATGTCCAGGTTTCGATTGTTGGGGTGACAATGGCACTACACAACTTCGTAAGGTTGTGCGACAGGGGCGACGCATGGTTCATGTTCGGGGAACGGTACGGAGCTAGGCCTCTTGTAAGGAATCGTGCTACGAGAACCTCCAACGAAGCTTCAACATCTGGGGCTGATGGTATGGCAGGAGACATGACAGATGACTACACTATGGGAGAGCTTAGGACACACATAACGAATGTTATTATGAGTACTAACCAATTGTAGTAACTATTTATGCTAATTATGTCAATTTGTATTAAATGTCCTGAAATGATTGATTTTAGTAGTTGTTAGTTTTATTGCTAATACTTGTGAGTTGTTAATAAAAATATCGAGAACATTAAAAATAACAGGAGGAAAGTTATCGATAACATTCATTCATAACATTTACTTACACCACACAAGACAAGTACGTAACGGCATTGGGATGAGCACGAAGAATAAATTAACATAGACTCTAATTGCGTCGGCCCCACCTCATTGCACCAATGCTGCGGCCCGAGGAGGATGGAGAGTTAGAGTTACTGACGCGATCACACTGTCCGAATCCATGGTTTCTGCGTTGACTACTACGAAACATATTAACCAGGCGACGGATAAGGCTACGCGATTGTCCATGCGTCGTTTCAATTGATTCTTCACGGAGCTGACGAATGTCCTCCCTAACCTGACGAATATAATCCCTCGTCTCATGAATATCATCTCTGGTTTGACGCTGGTTCACTTGCATTGTCGCTTCAATTCTGTCGAGGCGTTCGTTAGTCGCATTTTGACCAAGTTTGTAACCCTCCCTGAAATTGGCGTCTGCAGACACTTGTCGCATATGTCCACGACCTCGACCACGACGAGGCAGAGCTCAGACACACTGGCACGACGCCCCATCGACGGTTCTGCCTCTTCTTTGTCGCTTGGCGGGGCCTGAGGAGGGAATCCACTAATTTTTAATACAGAAGAACGAGTCATTGGCGTTCTAGTTGGCAAGTACACATCCATAAGATGGACCACCGGTACTTCAAAATATTCGAAAAGTCGGAAAATTATCGCGACGTAAGGTAAACTCTTTATCACGTTACTCTTCACACGGGCCTCGTACATGACATTAGCAATGATAAACAGAATGTTTAACTGACGACGAGTGGCGCAGCAGAAAGTATCGACCTCGTTACCGTGTTTCGTCCGAGGCAGGATGTTCGTCGCCAAGTAGTGCTTAAGAAGCCGAAATTCTGGCTTAATGTCACTACTCGTAATACTCCTCCCCAGGTTCCTCGATGTGCAGAACGTAGCATAGTAGTCGCCAAGATTTTCCTCCCCGCCAATGTGTTGAAGAAGACCTTCATAGATCCTGAAGTACGTAAACTCTCCTCCAGCGGAAAGCCCGAGAGCTTGGACGAGGTATGCAGAGGTGACGAGAACGGGCTTTCCTTTGACGACACCCATAAGTTGTTGTACGCCGTTATATGTACGCCACTCCAGGGTAGCGTAAAAAAGATTTACTAAAATTGGGAAATAAATGGTCGGTAGCAGAATTAGGGACTCACATCCAAGGAATGCCATATTATTGTATAGGTACTACTGAAATTCAGTTTCGAGATTTACCGACCTCCCGAGGGCAATTTGACGGCGCTCCATACCGTCGAACCTCGCAGCGTCTTCAGTATTTGCGAATCGCTTAGCGGCATCAGTGATGTGTTGCGGTAAACGATTAGAAGGACGACGAGGGTCATCAGAATCAAGATTGTCGTATGAAGGAATTTGAGATGAGATTTTAAAAAAACTGCGAATTGTGAATTGAGGTAGGAGAACATAGGAGAAAATGGTGATAAGTTGGAGGTAGAAGAAGGACGAAAAAATGAACTTCAATGCCACCCACCAGAAGTGAATTGATGAAGTAGAAGACTATGAATTGAGGGAAACAAAAATATAGTCCGTTTAAATACATCAAGAGAAGTCAGAGGCATAAAAAGCATAAATCCCAAATCTCACTCACGTGAAACACCCTTCTTTTTCTCTTTCTCATCAATGAAACTAAATCTCTCTCTCTCTCTCTCTTCTTCTCTCACGCACGCCCGAGTAATGTGCAGACCAACATTTCCTTTCTCTCTCCCACTCACCAGCAGGCCAACCTTTTCCCCCGCTCTCTCGTCTTCTCTCTCCCACGCGGTGCCCAGCTTTCTTTTTCTTCCCTCTCCCACGCAGGCAGGCGGTGCCCGGCTGGCCAACCACCACCCCCTCATTTCTTCTCTCTCTTCTTCTCTCTCTTCTTCACGTGCTCATGAACCCATCCACCGGCTTTCTTTTTCTTCCCTCTGCCACGCATGCAGGCGGTGCCCGGCTGGCGCACCACCACACCCTCATTTCTTCTCTCTCTTCTCCTCTCTCTTCTTCATGTGCTCATGAGCCCACAACCCGTCCACCGCCCTTTATTCACCCGTCCACCCCCTTTAATCACCCGTCCACCGCCGAGTTTACCCATGCACCGGTTTCTTCCACCAACCAAAAAAGGGTTCGGTTTGGTCAATGGTTAACCAAAACGAAGTATCGAAACATGCCTAATGTGAGAGTTTCGGGATACTGGGGGTATGCATTAAGTAATTAAGCCTATATTTTATTACGCAAAATAAATAATTCCAATTATTATCATTGGCATGACAATAAACTAGTTATGGATTATGATTATGATTAACCCTATCTAGAAAAACATAATAGAAAATATGTTCTAAACGTCAACCCTACCTCCATGACTTCGTCCCCACATGAAAATATGTGAATGATAACTTTAGTATTGTTTCCGTCTCATTCGTGCTGCCACGTTTTCTTAATATATTTTTTTCGAGAAATTGTTGTTGTCGTCTACCGGGATTGAACCTTGGACCTCATGAATGGGTTTCCAATGCTCTACCTCTTAAGCTATCACCCTCGCCCACGTTTTCTTAATCTTGATACGGAAGACCTTAGACTATTGTTCTACTATATAGAGTAAATGACGAGGTAATATATTTTTTTTGCCAACCAATGACGATGTAGTAGCTTACTACTAAATTGTCATTTACTTTTTTACTTATCGTTTTTCTTGTTAGTATTATTTTGATTTTAAAAAAGCAACACACCCATAGAAAATGGATGTTAGCGCAGTGGTTGAGCGTTTGAAGCCCATGTATGAGATTCCGGAAATGAAAAACTTATACACACCTAAGGTGCGTGGGATTATTTGACAAAATTATTAAATCAAAGCATATCATTAAACTTTATGAACTTTCTTCCCTGTCTATTATTTTGAGAAAGAATGACTAAAAGAGTATATAAGAGCATCTCTAACAGCAAAAAAAAAAAAAAAAGAAAAGAAAAAAAAACATATTCTTACTTTGCATAACATAGAATTTGTAGTGTTTATTCTAATAATACAATATAATTTTTACATTTCATTGTCAGGGAAAGCTAAAATATGCAAGTATAGAATGAATGGCATCGGAGAGTTATACACATGCTAGGGAACTTCATATTTATAGTTAAATCAAAGCAAATCTATAGAATAAATGACATACGATAGTTTGTTTATCTACTTTATAGTTGGCCAAATATAAAAACTAAGATCCCTTGATGTCTATTTTGTAAAATGCATTGTCATTTGCTTGACATATTGGAACTTCATATTTTACTAAATAGAGTATCTCCATGGGCACTAGTTATAAATGATGCATAAGGTAATTAAATTGTTATTCTATATTGGCTAAATTGCAACGGAGGTACTCATATTTTGCAAAAAGCATGCAAGTGGCTACCCAGATTTCGAAATCGAGCACCACGGATCCCACAGTTTCGATCTTCGAGCAAGTGGGGTACCCTTTCATTAACTTTCCGTTGATATTGGACGGAAAAATATAAAACAAACTATCGTACCCCTTATTTTCACCTCCAATTTTTTTAAAATAATTTTCTTTATTAAAAAATTTAAAAATTTAAAATAATAAAATTTTAATTTAATAATTTGATATATGAAGATAATGCAATACATTTCATCAAAATTACATATTCTTATATCATCTCAAGATATTAAATATGTTTTTATTAAGATATATCCGTCAATTTTAAAGTCTTGAACTTTTTTAAAAAAAAAATATCAAAAATTCATAATTTTACGTGTAATTTTTTAATAAAACAAAAACATACAAGTATCTTTGTGCATAAAGATACTTATATGTATTTCTAAAAAAAATTATACTTCTATGTTATTGGTTTATTAAAAAATCCGTGTGAAATTATGAAATTTTGAGATTTGTTTTTAATAACTGTTAAAAAAAAAGTTAAAAGACATTAAGATAGACGGTTATATGTTAATAAAAACATATTTCATATCTTGGAATGATGTAAGAATATTTAGTTTTGATGAAATATATTGCATTCTCACATATATTGAATCATTAAATTAAAATTTCATTATTTTTAATTCTAGATTTGTTAGTAAAACTTGTATTTAAAAAAAAAGCTGGAGGTGAAGATAAGGGGTACAATAATATTTTTATAATTTTCCATCTAATATTAACGGAAAGGTAACGGAAGGGTACCCACTTGCTCGAAAATAAAAGTTTGGGATCCGTAGTGCTCGATTTTGAAATTTGGGAAACCACTTGCCTGTTTTTGCAAACTATGGGTACCTCCGATGCAATTTAGCCTTCTTTATTTTAAATATACAAAAAAAATATAGATGCTCTCCAACGCTGTCATGTAAAATTTAGCTAAAATGCAGCTATGTAGAAATTAAATAAAAATTGATTGGAATATAAAAAAAGAGAGACACAAAGACAAAAAAAATTGCGTGCCCATTTTCAAACTCTTTAAATGTTGAGAGCGGGATAACTACCCACAAAAAAGACAGGAGTAGAGAGCCCCGTGGAAACGTAATCTCTTTCACAAATAAAGATAACAACTATTTAAATATTCTGTTTAAGATGCTCTCATACATAATTTTACTAACAAACATTATACATGGCTTGTTAGAATGCTTTAGTAAGTAACTTTGGGTGGGTAACCGTAAGGGGTTAAACTAGTTGATGACTCTTGGGATTTAAAGATCTGACTTCTCTTTATGTCTCAAGTTCGAACTCCACAAGCGCCATTTATTCTTGGGCCGTTGAAAATGGATATATACATATCAGAGGATTCTATCAATCTGTCAAGGTGCGCGCAAGCTATTCCGAACATTACATTTAACAAAAAGTTTCTAAAAAGATGTATGAGTTCATCAGAAAAAGTTGGTGTTGTTTAACAAGTATGTGATATGACGGTTTTTTTGTTTAGTGAAGTTACCATTATACACTACTGGAAATGAACACAAAATGGCAAAAGTATACTAACTTTTGCGCGGCAAGAGTGTATATCACCGTTAATTATATCACAAACGGAGAGGTTCACAATTATCCCTTAAGATTGTCTTATGCGGCGATAAAATAGTGTCCCCGTATATAGTTTAGCATAAACGACAAGAGTTTTAATAAAACCGGCGAGAATATTTATCTCCGTTAATACTTTTATTATAAACGGCGAGAAATTATTACTAACGGCGTCATTTTATTATCTCGGTAAATAAAATTTAACAGAAACGACGAGAGCTGATTAATGTCCTTAGTTACCATCTTATACGACAAGATATCTCGCCGTATATGTCCTTTTTTAAACATGTCACACTATGCCCAAATTCGTCCGCCAAATTGTGGGGCGAAAATGCACTACCCCGCGCAGGAAGAAGCAAAAAGACCTAGCCAGATGGAAATTGGGTCAATGGGGGTTCGAAGAAAGAGAAGGGAAGCTGCAGGCGAGTTTGGTGGTTCATGCGACTTTGGTGGTTTAGGCGAAGTGTCCAGGTGCTATCTGGTTCAGGCAAAGTTTCCCTCCATATGAGTTCTTCTTCTCTTTGTTGTTCTTCTCTAGGCTAATTAGGTCCGCATGAGATGTGTTTTTCTTCTTTTTTTAATGTCGTATGAATCCTTCTGGTTGTTGTCTTTGCCAATTTGTTCAAGAATTTAATTTTATTTGACTGTACACTGAAACAGATTAATTAGAAGAAAATATTTTAACTGTATTGTATGATTTCATATGTTGTCTCGTAATCCCATGCCTTGTGGTGTGTTTGGATGATATTAGATTATAGGGATTATTATAATTAAGGCAAAGAATTAAAAACTATTTATGCTAAAGGCTGAAAAGTAAAAATAATTATTAAAATAGGAACTTTAGAAAACTATATATAAACAAGGAAAAAACTTAAAATTTGTTACTGCAAAAGACAGTTATACACTGTTGAGGAGGTGCCTTGAATGTGTTGAATTAGTCAAAGGCAATGGAATAATGAGGTAGCAATTGTTAGGAATTGTTTCCATATCAAAGATTGAAACTTATGGGCAGCAAGTTTGTTTCCAATTTGGTTTTGGAAACCTTTGGCCTGTGGGTTTCCTCTAGGGTACTATATAAAGAAGCTAGTAGTCTCTCTACTAGGTATGTAAAAACATTCTTGTAGTCTTGTTCCTCTTAAGTGAATAAAGGGTGCTTTTCCGCCGTGGAGGTAGTTAGCAAATATTTTGCTAGCGAACCACGTAAAATACTCGTGTTCTTCTTTTATTCGTTCTTCGTTCGTGAGGATGTTTGACATAACAAACTGGTATCAGAGCTCAAGGTTGACGGTGTTTCAAGATCAAGATCAAGGCGGAGCAAAGGCAGGATTTCACAACTTGGTGAAATCAAAGCTAGGGTTTTGCGATCTAGGTGGAGCACGCGAATAGAGTTCAAGATCCACCAAGAACGATGTCCGGATCGATGTTGAAGATCGACAGGTTCACAGGAGGGAACAACTTTAGTTTGTGGAAGATAAAGATGGAGGCTTTGCTCAAATCGCAAGGCTTGTGGGCACCTTTGACCGCGGAAAAGGGAGGCATGAATGTTGCATCAGCGGAGTTCAAGGCGATGCAGGAGAAGGCACATGCAACGATTATGCTGTGCTTATCGGATGACGTGATCATCGAGATCGCAGATCAGAAGGAAGCAGCGAAGCTCTGGCTCAAGTTGGAGAGTCTCTACATGACGAAGAGTCTCACTAGCAAGTTGATGCTAAAGCAAAGACTCTTCACCCTGCGGATGCTCGAAGGTTCGGCTATCAAGGACCATCTTGATAAATTGAACACAATTCTGTTAGATTTGCGTAATATTGGCGAGAAGTTGGAGGATGAGGATGCTGCACTTTTGTTATTGATCTCGTTACCTCCATCATATGAGAACTTCGTGCAGTCGTTCATTGTGAAAAAGGACGACTTATCCCTAGAGGAGGTGAGATCGGCACTCCATGCTAGGGAACTGCGCCATAAGGGTGCAGGCACAGGTATAGAGGACCAAGCTTTCGGACTGATGGCAACGGGGGGAAGCAAGAAGGGTAAGAAGAACAAGAAGAAGCAGTTCTCAAGTTCTAAGTTACCCAAGGATGTCTGTGCCTTTTGCAAGGAAAAGGGGCACTGGAAGAGAGATTGCCCGAAACGAGGTCAACAGGGGTAGAATGGATCCGCAGCCGTAGCTGAACAAGGTTACTCGTCTGAGGATGATTACGTTCTAATGACGGATGTTTTCACGCACTCTCAGGATGCGTGGGTCCTTGATTCCGGAGCTTCCTCATATTTTCTCTAACAGGGAGCTATTCTCGACGTACAACCAAACAGATGGAGGGTCTGTCTACATGGCAAACGGAGCCGTCTGTAAGGTGGTTGGGAACGGCTTAGTTAGATTGAAGACGAATGAAGGGAAGTTATGTACTTTAGAGCAAGTCAGGCATGTACCACATATTAAGAAGAATCTGATCTCCTTGAGTCTACTCGACAGCAAGGGATACAGTTTCAAAGGTGAAGGTGGAGATTTACAAGTCTGCAAAGGTTCTAAGGTGATACTCAAGGGAGTCAAGAGCGGGACTTTGTACACATTGCAAGGTTCGACGATCACAGGTTCTGCTGGAGTTGTCTCAGCCGAGATTAAGGAAGCTGGTCTAACCAAGCTGTGGCATATGAGGCTCGGTCATATAAGTGAAGGTGGAATGCAGGAACTTCACAAGAAGGGTATCTCACCGGGCATGCGCCCAAGAGCCTAGGGTTTTGTGAGCACTGCGTGTATGCGAAGCTACAACGTAGCAAGTTCCCTAAGGCGGTTCATAGAACGAAAGGTACTCTTGATTATATCCATTCGGATTGCTGGGGTCCATCTCGAGTCGAGGCGATTGGAGGATACATGTATTTCCTAAGCATCATAAACGACTACTCCAGGATAACTTGGATATTCGTGATGAAGCACAAGAGTGAAGCCTTCGCAAGATTCAAGGAGTGGAAGACACTAGTAGAGAATCAGGTGGGAAAGAAGGTGAAGAGGCTGCGCACGGAGAACGGCTTAGAGTTCTGTTCATCAGAGTTTGATGAATTCTGCAAGGATCAGGGAATAGCGCCATCGCACCGTTCGGCACCCACCGCAGCAGAACGGTGTAGCCGAGAGAATGAACCAGACACTTTTAGCAAAAGCAAGGTGCATGCTTTCGAATGCAGGTCTTTCTAGAGGTTTCTGGGGAGAGGCAGTTTCCATGGCATGCTATCTCATTAATCGGAGCCCGCACACAGGTATAGGATGCAAGATTCCTATGGAAGTCTGGTCCGGTAATGCAGTGGATTACTCGGATTTGAGAGTTTTTGGTTGTGTTGCCTATTATCACGTTGATGATGGCAAACTAGAACCAAGAGCTAAGAATGGAGTATTCATGGGTTTCGAAACAGGTGTGAAGGGATACAAGATATTGGCAGACAAGATTATACTTAACAGAAGTGTAGTCTTTGATGAGACTCATATGTTGAAGAACTCCGTGGAAGTAGAGCTTGGAGGTGCAAAGAAGAAGGTGGAGGGAGAGTCGGATCCTACTTATCCTAAGGATTCCGAAATCCCTACACCGCCGCCAGAAGCAGAAGAGGAAGAAGCAGAAGAGTCTGATAGTGAGGATGCGTCTACACCAGAGGAACCGGTTCATCAAAGTATTGCTGAAGGAAGACCAAGGAGAGTCATAAAGCCTCCGGCGAGATACATAGATGACGGTATGGTGGGATATCCATTACAGGTAGCGGAAGAGGTAGAGGACGAGCCATCCTCCTACAAGGCCGCTATATCTAGTTATGAGTTAGCACAGTGGATTGCCGCGATTGGAGAAGAGATGGAGTCTCTTAGCAAGAACTCGACCTGGGAGCTTGTTAAATTGCCAGCGGGAAGGAAGATAGTCAGCTGAAAGTGGGTTTTCAGAAGAAAGGAAGGAACTACATCTGGAGAGGGCGTCAAGTATAAGGCAAGGCTAGTTGCAAGAGGGTTCAGTCAGAAAGAGGGAGTTGACTACAACGAGATCTTCTCACCGGTGGTCAGACATACTTCCATCCGGGTATTACAAGATTTCGTGGCACACCACGACCTAGAGGTTGAGCAATTGGATGTCAAGACAGCTTTCCTGCAGGGAGAGTTGGAGGAGGAAAAATACATGAGCCAACCGGAGGGGTTCCAAGTTCCCGGAAGAGAGAACCACGTGTGCAAGCTGAAGAGATCTCTCTACGGACTTAAGCAGTCGCCGAGGCAATGGTACAAGAGGTTTGACAGCTTCATGTTGAAGATTGGTTACCACAAGTGCGAGTATGATTGATGCGTGTATCACAAATAGTTGCATAGTGGATCACGTATTTACCTAGTTCTATATGTGGATGATATTTTGATTGCAATTTGAAATATCAAGGAAATTAGAGAACTGAAGAGGTCCCTTAGTGCGGAATTCGAGATGAAGGATCTGGGAGCTGCCCGGAAGATATTGGGAGTTGAGATCTATAGAGATAGGAAGAAGAAGAAGCTTTTCTTATCACAACAGGGATACATCAAGAAGATCTTGGCAAGATTCGGGATGTTATCAGCTAAAGCTATAGATACTCCTATGGAAACTAACATCAAGCTAGGAATGTACACCGTTCAGACTGAGGAGGAGAAGGAGTACATGTCCAAGATTCCATATTCTAGCGCAGTTGGAAGTCTCATGTATGCTATGGTCTGTACTCGACCGGACATAGCATTTGCTGTTAGTGTGGTTAGTCGTTTTATGGCTCATCCGGGTAGGGACCATTGGCAGGCAGTGAAGCGGATATTCGGGTACCTTAAGGGTACGTCAGACATTGGCCTATGCTATGGGGCTGGTGAAGACATCTTGGTAACTGGTTTCTCGGATGCAGACTATGCAGGGGATATTGACAGTAGAAGATCAATGAAAAGCTACGTATTTGCTCTGGGAGCATCTGTTGTGAGTCGGAAGGCGACGCTACAGCCGACGGTGACTTTGTCCACCACGGAGGCGGAGTATATGGCTCTAACGGAAGCAACAAAGGAGGCAATTTGGCTTAAGGGAATGGTCAATGATCTAGGGCTACTTCAAGATCAGGTGATAGTCTACTGTGATAGCTTTAGTGCGATTTGCTTGACTAAGAACCAGGTTCATCATGAAAGGACCAAGAATATCGACGTCAGGTATCAAATTATGAGAAATGAGAGCAGGATCAAGGTGATGAAGGTGGGGACTGCTGACAACCCCGCGGATATGTTCACCAAGCCGGTTCCAGAGAGCAAGTTCCAGCATTGTCTGGAATTGCTCAACATCTTGAGCCAGTGAGGCCCTTAGGGGCCATGTCGGACCCGGTGGGGGTCCAGTGAGTCTCTATGACGAGAGACAATTGGGAGC